>JALNQF010000001.1:0-1303582 GCA_028456385.1 Ophiosphaerella korrae | reverse complement strand
GTAGAAAGTTTAACTAAAATAAGTAAAGCCCCTAAGAGTAGTTATAAGTCTAATAGTACTATATAGGAAATAATTAAAGAAAGAATTAATAACTTAATCTTAGATAAAGAAAATATAAAGATAGTAATTAACGCCTTAGAAATATAAAACAAGGAGCTTTAAGATTATATAAAGTAAAATAAAGTATAAATTAAGGCTATTATTAAAGGATAGAATTAAATAGAACTAATTATATAACGCCTAGTAATAACTATAATAAAGAAACTACTAAAAATACCTATCCTTAAGAAATTTAATAGAATAAGAGAAAAACTAAGACCTTTTATTACTTTAGTATAACTCTAGATAGATATATAAGTACTATACTTTAATATAAAAAAAAAAAAGGTAATATATATTAGATTATACCTTAAAGAAGACATAATAAGATAGTATAAACTTTACTAGATAGATTATATAATATACTCTCTAATAACCTAGAAGGATAAGACTAGAGCTATTTTTAGAAGTTATAAATACTTTACTAAACAAATAAGAGTAGCGTTTAGAGATATAGATATTACCTAATAAGCTAAAGAATAGCTAGAAAAGCTTATATAAAGCTAGAGTATTCTTAAGTATATATTATAATTTAAATAACTATCGCAGAATATAGAATAGAACGAGTTAGCCTTAATATTATAATTTAAATAAAGACTTAACTTAAAAATCTAATACAAGATAATATATATAGAGAAACTAAGGACACTAGAAGCTCTAAAGTAATAGGTAATATAAATTAATAATAATCTTTAAGAATAGAAGAAGAATAAATATAGAGGTTATACCTAGAATTATAATAAAGGAGACCCTATAGTCCTTAATATAAACAAAGATAAAAAAAAAAAAAAGAATAAAGACTTTACGTACTTTAATTATAGTAAATTAGGCTACTACGTAAAAGACTACTAATTAAAAAAGAAAAAGGATATAGTATACTATAAATACAAGAAACTAGGACACTTTATAAAAGACTATAAAAATAAAGACCTAAAAAAAGAAACCTAGTTAAAGATAACTAAAAAGAAGAGGGAAGTACTATAAGTATAAGCTAAACCTTAAGAAAAGGTAGCTAAGAGTAAAAAAGTATAATATATAATACTCTACTAAACCTTTTATTATAATAATAACTACTATATATATCTTTCTAGTAAATAGAGAGTAGTATAGTTTCTATAGAAATAGAGATATAGAGTAGCTATAATAAAAGAAAGTAGAATAAAAGCTTAGCTAGAAGAAATAGCTTAAGTAATAGACTTACTAGTAGAAGATCTAGAAAAAGAAGAGCTCTTAGTACTATTAATCTAGGCTAATAGACTAGTACTAAATAAAGAGACTACTATAACTACTTCTAAAGGACTATAAAGAAGTAAAAAATAAGTTAGTATAAAAAGTATAGAGTATACCTAGCTAATAATATATAGTTATAATAGCTATATAATAATAGATATAGAGAAATAAAATAAAGAATAAAAGTTTATTTAGAAATACTTACTAGTTATAAGTATAGAGGAAGTATATAAAGACTAGAAAGAATATAATTCTAAAGAAATAAAGTTTATACTATTTTAAGAATAGATAAAGTAATATATAGTTATAGTAAGAAGAATACCTATATAAAAAGAATAGTAATACTTTATAAAAAAGATATAATAGATTAACAAAGCCTATATACTAAGAGTACTAGTAGTATACTATATCCTAATAATAGATATACCTAATAAAAGTAAATACTAAGAAGAAGATAATAAAATAATAGATCTAAAATATCTAGTATACTTAAAAGTATTATAGATATTATACCTAGATAAGAATTATATTATATACAAGAACTTTAAAGAAAATAATAATATATAGCCTATAAAAAGAAGAGGCTATAACTATATAAAAGTAATTCTAGTAAAAGATATCTAAGGATAGGAAATAATCCTAGAAGATAGATATATAGTAGTAAGACCTAGGCTAAAACTATCTAAGAAATACGTCTAAAGAGGACTATAGTATAAATATATATATAATAAGTGTCTAAAATATAAAGAATATAAACTTAAAGTAGGCTTATAGCTCTAGAAAGATAGACAATTTATAAAGTTACCTAAGTAAGAAAAACTAGAAAGTATAAGAGGCCTATATATTATAAAAATAGGTATATACTAAGAAAAGAAAGTATAATTAATAATTAATAGTAGAGCTATAAAAAACTTTATATTAATAAAGTTTATAGAAATATAAGGAATAAAGTATATAACAAAAAAATACTCTTAACAACTAAGTATAATTAAAGGAAAACTATTTTAAGAACTAATACAGTTCAAGATAGTACTTTTAATACTAAGGTTAGAAGGACTAGAAATTAAGAATATAGTTATAGATATAACAATAATTAATAATAAATAAGATATAATATTAAGTATACTATAGTTATAAATAACTAACCTATATATTAATTAGAGGATAAAGAAGATTAACTACTATAGAATAGATATATTAAAAGCCTACAAGAATACTAGCAAGAGAGAATTCCTAGAAGAATATAGAAAATAGGAAGAATAGCTTATAGAACCTAAAGATTACCTTCTAGAATATTAACTATAGGACTTAGTAATAGAAATAAAAGAAAGAAAAAACGTAAGATAGAGCCTAGTCTACTAGAAAATAGAAGAAAAGTTAAAAATTAAACAAGTATTTATCTAAAACGTAATAAAAAAGAAATAAATAAAGGAATCTAGGTTCTTAGTAGCTTATAGACTTATCTTTATAGATAAGAAAAGAATAAGTAATAAAAGACCTTACGTAGACTTTAGAAAAACTAACGTAGTTATAAATAAAAACTAATACCCCTTACTAAAGATAGACGTAATACAAGATAAACTATAAAAAGTAACAATCTTTATAAAGTTAGATATCTAGAACGCCTACTACTAAATTAGAATTAAAGAAGGCGATAAATAGAAAATAGTATTTAGAATACAATAGAGATTATATAAATATTTAGTAATACTATTTAGCTTAATAAATATACTAGTAGTATTCTAAGAAAAGATTAATATAGTACTAAGAGAGTACTTAGATAATATCTTTATATTCTTAGAAATAAAAGAAGAATATATATAATATATATACAAAGTACTAGAAAAACTAGTAGAAGCTAAAATATTTTTTAAAATAAGAAAATACAAGTTCTATATAAAGGAAATAGATTTCCTAGGGTTTATTATAGAACTAGGAAAGATTAAAATTAATCTAGAAAAAATTAAGTTAATTAACAAATAGCTAACACTAAGAAACTTAAAAGAGGTATAATAATTTTATAGGCTAGCTAACTTTTATAGAAAGTTAATAATAAGATAGTTTAAAGATATAGAACTAATAATAAAACTTATAAAAAAAGACGTGCTATTTAAATAGATAAAAGAATACAATAAAGTATTTAAGAAGATTAAAAAGAAGTTTATAGAAAACCTAGTTATTAGAATATATAACCTAGACCTACTAGTAATAGTAAAGATAGATGTATCTAACTTAGTCTATAGAATAGTACTAATATAAGAAGACCTAGAGACTAAAAAAGAATACTTAGTTAAGTACTTTTTTAAGAAAATAAAGATAGTAGAACTTAACTACTTAATCTACAATAAAGAAATACTAGTAATTTATAAAGTATTTAAGTAATAGAGAGTATACTTATAAAGAGTAAAATATTAGATAAAGGTCTATATAGACTATAAAAATCTTATAGAATTTATAATAAATAAAGAGTTATTACAATACTATATAAGATAGTAAGAATACTTATTAATATTTAATATAGAAATTATATATATAAAAGGAAAAGATAACTAATTTATAAACGCCCTTAGTAGAAGACTAGACTTATAAGAAGAAGTAAGCGCTACTAGTATAATTCTAGTTAAGAATAAAGAAAGATATTTAGTCCTAAATATACTTAAGATAGCTGTAACACTTAAAAGAACAAGTAATAAACTAGATAAATAGATTTAGAAAATAACGTAAGAAGTATCTAAAAAAATAAAGAAACTAATAACCTAAGAAAGATTTACATAAGCCTATAGAAGAATATATATCCTAAAGAAGATCTTGAGAGAATTTATATAATAATTCTATAAATTACTAGTATATAGTTACTAAGGTATAGAAAAAACATTAGATAGACTACTATAAGACTACTATATTCTAAAAGTAAGATAATTAGTAATAGAAGTACTATAAGACTATATAGAATATTAAAAGAATAAATATAATAGACATACACTATATAGAATATTATAACTAATAGAAGTACTAGAGTAACTATAGGGAGTTATTATAATAGACTTTATTACAAAGTTACTAAAGTCTAAAGACCTAATATTAAAGGTTAAGTATAATAGAATCTTAATAATAGTAGATAAACTTATAAAGTACTTATACTTTAGACTATATAAAGAGAAAAGTAGGATAGAAGTTACTATATACTAAGTTCTAGGAACTATAATTAGTTAATATAAACTACTAGATAAGATTATTATAGATAGAGATATACAATTTATATTAAAACTATAGAGAATAATAATAGTATAATTAGGAATTAAATATACAATATCTATAGTATATTACCTATAAATAAACAAATAGTTAGAATAAATAAATTAAATAGTAGAATAATACCTAAGATACTACCTTAATTATAACTAGAATAATTAGGTATAGTTACTACTTATAGTATAGTTAGTATATAATAGCGTAAAGAATATAGTAATAAGAGTATTACTTTTTTTTATAAACTATAGATTTAAACCTAATATATACTAGATACTAAGAGACTAAATATCTTAGTTCTTAAGAAGAGAAAACTTCGCTAATAAACTTAAAGATATATATAATTAACTAAGATAGGACGTAGAGTTCCTATATAACTAAATAGTAAAGTACTATAATAAAAAGTATAAAAAGAGACCTTAATTTAAAAAGAAAGAAAAAGTATAGTTAGTATAAAAGAATATTAAGAGTAAATAACTAAGTTTAAAATTAGACTACGTTAAGATAAGACTATACAAAGTAGAGAAAGAAGTTATACTAGTTATATTTAAATTAAAACTACTAAATAAAATAAAGATATACTTAATATTCTACGTAACTTTACTAGAGTAAGCACTATAAAAAGTAGAACTACTAGTATATAAAGTAGATATATATAGAGAATAAGAAGAATAGAAAGTTAAAAAAATCCTAGTATACTAATTCTATAATAGTAGGAACTACTACTTAGTAGAATAGATAAGTATAGATAAAAAAAGATAACTATAGGAGAAGATATAGGAACTAGAAGATAATCTTAATTACTCTAAGAAACTAGAAGAGTTCTAAAGTTAAAACCTTCTAGAACGCCTAGTAGTAAACTAAAAGAACTAATATTACTAACAATAGATAGAGAGATAATAGGGACGTCTAGTGCAAGACCTACTATAGTAATACTAAATACTTTATCTAAGTCTAGCTTAGCTTCTAGAGCTACTAACTACTTAGCTAATTTCTTATTATTTAAGGCCTTTATCTTATAAAGATAAGAGAGATAAGCTTAATTCTTTACTAGCTTACTCTACGTAAGCTCCTAGATATACTTATACTTAGCTTTAGCCTCTATAATTTAAGATAGTAATTTCTCTTAAGTCTAGTTAATAGCTTTCCTTATTATTATTAAGCCTAGACGTAAGAATAAGTATAATAAACTTATACTTAGAAAGAGAAATACTAGATATATTATAAGAGCTACGTATATTTATATAAATATATACTTTATAAGCCCTACTATTATTTATAGAAATAATATAAAGAAAAGACTTAGAGTTTAACTTAAGAGAAGTATAATAAGAATAAAAAAATATTTTAATACTATTACGTAATACGTAATTAGTAAGAAGATAGTAATAACGTATAGATAAAATAGTTATAAGAGAGGATAAAGAACTCTATATTAATAAAGAAACTAGACTAATAACTCTAGCTCTAGGGTAAGTAAACTAAGACTTACTTAAGAGAAGAGATAGTATTATAGGTATAATAGAAGAAATCGAGATAAAACTAATTAGTCCTAATCTAGGCGCTAACAAAGTATAAGATAAGTATAGTAATAACCTTAATTAAGAGACTATATATAACTAGGATACCTAGGCTAATCTATAATCTATAAACTCTTAGTATTAATAGATTATAGATTAAGATAATCTATAATCTACTAGTCTTAGTAACTATAAATTATAGATTATAACAAGTATATAGTTAGTAAGATATATATTATTAGGATAGTATTAGTAATTTAATCCTTTAACTATAGAACGCTAATATAAAATAGTTATAAAATATCTTCTATTATTTATAAGTTATTATAGATTACAACCTAAGCTTTTACTATTAACTTATAATCTACTAATACTCTTTAGGTACTAGGAAGTTAACTCTAGTAATTAATACTATACCTATTACACGCATCTACTATATTAATAAAGAAGGCTTCTTTCTAGCCTTTAGAGACGCGTTTTTTAATATATTTATATATAAGAATTATAAAAAAGCCTTTAAAGTATCTAGATTAGTTTTTATTAATATATAAGAAGTCTTTAATTACTTTAAAGTATAGCTAAGTACTTTATTAGGACTCTTACTACTAGAGATACTATAGTAGTTAAAGACTCTAAGTAATATATATAAATTTAGCTCTTAGTTAAAGCTTATAAGTAGCTCTTTTATATAATTACTAGAATTAGCCTAGTAAGAGTTCTTATAGCTTATTAAAGGAGCTAAACTTATACTATATTAAAATACTCTTATAAGTTCCTAGATTATAGAGCTTAAAAAGTAATTAGTAGAGATAATAAAGTATAAAACGCGTAAATAGAAGTAGATTTAGTATAGTAGTATATTAGAGTATAGTACTAGAGCGTTATATATAGCTATAGAGGCGTCTAGTAAAACTTAGAAGGTAAAGAAAGCTTATAGTAGTAGTAGTAATAAGTAAGCTTAATAAACTTAACTAAGTTAATAGCGTTATAAGAACTATAATAAGATAGAGTATAATACTTATACGTACTAAAAAGATATAGAAGAAGATTCTAAATCTACTATAAGTATATTATACGTAGGTTCTATAGCTAGTTATTAAGTAAATTAATTTTTTATATATAATATTCGTAATACTAAAAAAAAGTAGCTATTTTAGTAATATAGCCGCTTTACTAATAGAATACGTTATAGATATAATAATAATTAATACTAAATAAAACGTAATATTAGGTATACTATAGTTATAGATAACTAACCTAAAATTTAATTAGAGAATAAAGAAAATAAGTTACTTTAAAAAAGATATATTAAAAGCTAATATAAGTACTTATAAAAGAGAGTTCCTTAAAGAATATAAGAAATAAGAGAAATAGCTTATAGAACCTAATAACTACTTTCTAGAATATTAACTATAGGACTTAATAATAGAACTAGAAGAAAGAAAAAATATAAGATAGAGCTAAGTATATAGGAAAATAGAAGAAAAATCTAAGATTAAATAAGTTTTTATTTAAAACGTACTAAAAAAAAATATAAGAATCTAAATCCTTAATTATATATAGACTTATATTTATAGATAAAAAAGAGATAAAAAATAAATAACTTTATATAAACTTTAGAAAGATAAACGTAATTATAAATAAAAACTAATACTCTTTACTATATATAGATAAGATATAAAATAGACTATAAAAAGCTTAAATCTTTATAAAACTAGATATCTAAAATACCTACTACTAGATTAGAATTAAAAAAAAAGAATAATAAAAAACTATATTTAGAATATAGTATAAACTATTTAAATACTTAGTAATACTATTTAGATTAATAAACGTACTAGTAGCGTTTTAAGAAAGAATTAATATAGTCTTAAAGAAATATCTAGACGTATTTATATTTATATACCTAGATAATATCTTTATATTCTTAGAAATAGAAGAGGAATACGTATAATATATATATAAAGTACTAGAAAAACTAGTAGAAAATAAACTATTCTTTAAAATATAGAAATACAAATTCTATATAAAAGAAATAGATTTTCTTCGATTTATTATAGAACTAGGAAAAATTAATACTAACTTAAATAAAAATAAAGTAATCTAAGAATAGCTAATACCTAAAAAGCTATAAGAAGTATAGTAATTTTATAAACTAGTAAACTTTTATAGAAAACTAATAATAAGATAGTCTAAATAAATAGAACTCTTAATAAACTTTATAAAAAAAGATATACTATTTAAATAGATATAAGAATTTATAAAAGTATTTAATTAAATTAAATAAAGATTTATAAAGAACCTAATTATTAGAATATATAACCTAGATCTACTAGTAATAGTAAAGATAGACGTATCTAACTTAGTCTATAGAATAGTACTAATATAAGAAGATCTAGATATAAAATAAAAATACTTAGTTAAATATTTCTCTAAGAAAATAAAACTAGTAAAACTTAACTACTTAATCTATAATAAAGAGATACTAGTAATCTATAAAGTATTTAAGTAATAAAGAGTATATTTATAAAGATTAAAATATTAAATAAAAGTTTATATAAACTATAGAAATCTTATAAGATTTATAATAAATAATAATCTATTATAATACTATAAAAGATAGTAAGAGTTTTTATTAATATTTAACCTTAAAATTATATATACTAAGAGTAAAGATAATTAATTTAAAGATACTTTAAGTAAAAGACTAGATTTATAAGAAAAAGTAAATACTACTAGTATAGTTATAGTTAAAAATAAAAATAGATATTTAGTTTTAAATATACTTAAAATAGCTATAATACTTAAAAAAAAGAGTAGCGAGCTAGATAAATATATTTAAAAAGAAATAAAAAAACTTAAGACCTAAAAAGAATTTATAAAAGTAGAGAAAAGAATTTATATTCTAAGTAAAATATAGAGAAAGTTTATATAATAGTTTTATAAACTACTAGTATATAGATATTAAAGTATTAATAAAATACTAGATAGACTATTAAAAGACTACTATATTCTAAAAGTAAAATAACTAGTAATAAAAGTATTATAAAACTAAATAGAATATAATAGAAATAAGTATAAGAGATATAAACTATATAGAATAATATAACTAATTTAGATAGTAGAATAATTATAAAGAGTTATTATAATAGACTTTATAATAAAGCTACCTAAGTTAAAAGATCTAATATTAAGAGAAAAATATAATAGAATTTTAATAATAGTAAATAAACTTATAAAGTACTTATACTTTAGACTATATAAAAAAAAAGTAGGATAGAAGTTACTATATATTAAGTTCTAGGAAAAGTAATTAGCTAATATAGTATACTAGATAAAATTATTATAGATAAAGATATAAGATTTATATTAAAATTATAGAGAATAATAATAGTAATATTAGGAGTTTAATATATAATATTAATAGTATACTTATAAAGTAAAGTATTATAAAAAAAATAGTAAAAAAAAAGTAAGTAGTTACTAAAGAAATATAAGTACTAAGAGCTTATAAAAAAGTAAACTATTTAGAAAAAAAAGTAAAGAAAAAAAAGTATAGCTAATAAGCTTTTAGGTTATAAAATATAATTTATAAAAGTATAAATTATATTTAGAGTTAGTTTAGCTAATAAAGTTTAAGTTCTTTAAAACTAATAAGCTTTTAAGCTCTAAATCTATATTAAGTATATAACTTTATAATACTTATACTTTATTTTTTCTAATAACTAAAGATTAGTAAAGTATAATAAGTTACTTATTATTAACTATATATAACTTCTTTAAAGAGAAGTATAGTATAGTAGAAAGTAATATTAGAAGTATATAAGTTAATTATATAATAAACTTATAAATAATATAATAATTTTTAATTAGTAATATTAAGTATTATTACTTATAGTTATTATAGCTATAATAAGAGAAACCTAACTTAAGCTAATTAGCTTTACTATAGATAATAACAATATATATAACTTATAAAGTAATAAACTTAACTAAGAAGCTAACTATAATAGAGATACGTAATAAATTTATAATTTATAATCTTAGTAAATATAAAGTATAAAGCTAAACACGTAATAAATTTATAATTCGCGATCTTAGTAAATATAAAGTATAAAGCTAGCTAAGAGGCCTAGGTATATAGTTAGTAGTATTATATATTATCAAGATAGTATTAGTAATCTAATCTCTAACCTAGAATACTAATACTTAATATTATATATATAAATTAACTATTGTTTATAGTTATTACTAATTACTACCTAAACTTTTATTATTACTTCTTAATCTACTAATAACTATAGAAGTTATTAGGAAGTTAACCCTAGAGACCCTATTATACCTTACTAATTTAGATATTAAGAAGAGTAAAGTATAAGTAGTATATAGTCTAGCTAATATAATAGTAGAAAGTTTAACCTAATAAGTAGCTAAGATACCTATAAGTAGTTAGAAATTAGATAGTATAGTATAAGAAATAATTAAAGATTACGAATTATAAATTTATTACGTATCTCTATTATAGTTAGCTTCTTAGTTAAGTTTATTACCCTATAGGTTATATATATTGTTATTATCTATAGTAAGGCTAATTAGCTTAAGTTAGGTTTCTCTTGTTATAGCTATAATAATAGTTAATAATTAAATTACTAATATCTTCTTAGTAAAGTATATCTATATTACCTATATACTTTTAATAATCTATTAATCTATTATTTTTCTATATCTATATACTTTATAGATTAATAAATTACTTTACTTATATATTTTAGTTATATATTATTTTCTAAAAAAGATTATTACTCTACTTATCTTATACTTTATTAGTACTTAAGTTAAAGCTAATTAGTTCTAACTTAATTTCTTTTATTACTAATATAATACTAAAAGTAATAATACTTTAATATTTTCTTTTAAAAATAATTTATTATTTAAAGTTTATTATATAATTATAATATATCCTTTAGCTATTACTTTTTAATTTACTTATCTACTTTTTTTAAAGCTTTAAGTAGTTAATAACTTAGAGATTTATTATAATTTCTTTAGAGTAAGCTTAAGTTAGTTATAACTATAGCTAAAGTAAGATTATTAGTTTATAAGTAATATATAGTAATTAATACCTAAAATACTTTTAGAAACTTAATATCTTTTTTCTCTTTTATTAATATTAATATTTAACTAAAAAGTTTAACTTACTTTTTAGCTATATATATAGTTAGTACTAGATACTAAACTACTTATAAAAGTAAAGCTAATTTATAAATCTAAATTATTTTAGATCTAATAGTTTAAGTACTTTACTACTAGTAAAATAAGAAAGGAGTTTATAAGTTAAAGTAGGTTTTACTTTCTTTTTAGGCTAGAAGCTCTTAATTGAGTATAGTAGCTTAATAGGACTAAGCTCTTAAAAGGGGAGTAGAAGTATATAATAGAGTATTATAAAGAAACTAATAGTAAAAAAAAGGGGTAGGTAGTTACTAGAGAAACGCGAGTACTAAGGGCTTATAAGGAGGAGCAGCTAACAGGCCTTTAGGTCGCGAGATACAATCTATAGGAGTGCGGACAATGTTTAGAGTCAGTTTAGCTAATGAAGATCAAGTTCCCTAAGACCAATGAGCCCTCGGGCCCCAGAGATGTATCGGACACACAACACCACAACAGTCCAAGGGGACCTATACCCCTGCTCTGATGCTCAATATATATTTGGTTTCGTGGAGAAGGTCAGCTATGCCCGTTTCAAGGTGACTATCTACCATGAAACATCTCAGTTGTAAGTCGAGCTACCATCTTTGCTCCAAGAAAGTCATGGACTAATTTAGTTATAGTGCTGGTCTGAACGGCAACGTAACCATGGGATGCAATGGACCTTTGTTCACAGTCTGCTCGCTCATCGGCTTTGCAAAGACAACCTTGTGCTCAGATTTGACCCAGTGCGGAGACGTGGCAAACAACTAGTTCTCGAGTAGCTTTGGCATAATCCAACTCTTAGCGGTGCTATAATTATGTAATAGCTAATGTACACTCTCTACTCAAAAGTTGGGAGTGACATCAATCTATAATTCGCACGCCCTTTCTCACGGTCCCTGTCTCAAATATATGTATTAAGCCCGCTCCAACACACTCTTCCAAAATCCATTCAAAGCGCAAACCATAGAATTCCTTCCACTTTTTTACACGGTTTGGCAGCAAGCCTAAGCAATCTCTCTTCGCTTTTCTCCTCTGTTGGCACTCGTTACGCACGGCAAGACCGCCGTTCCATCGGTTCTGTAGGACATGGAGCGGCATCTCGTTATGCGTCGTTCGCCTCAAGATGCCAAGCAGGTGATTTCGGGCATCAACGAGAAGCTTGATGAGGGTTCCAGTGTTTGGAAGAGATAAGGTGTAACAAGAGAGAGAGAAGCGAGGTGAGTTGAGAGAGGTGCCACCGTGGATATGTTGAGTTGCTGATGAGCCGCCTACGGCAGCAAGGGAGCCTGCGGGGTGGCGGGAGCCAGAGGATGAGATGGAAGGTAGAGAAGTAGTAGGCGGAGAGGCAAAGGATAATGAGCGGGAAGAGGCGGTGGTGGCTGAAGTCAAGAAACCGGTAGCTGTCAGACTGGCGATTTCAGCAGGAGTGAAGGCAGTTCCTGGAATGGAGGCGGATGTGGGATTTGCGTCCATTATAGCATTATATTTTTCTTGTGTGGAGTGTCAGTAGGTAGTTATAGGGGCTGGCTGATGCTGCGACGCACGCTTGAGGCCCTCTGGAAGATGTTGGCAAGCCTGGACAAGCGCCTGCCACTCGTGCACGCTTGCGATGCCGTCACCAGCAGCAGCAGCACCAAGGCCACGATGGGGTATGGTGAGTCTTCGCAAGAAGCCAGCCTGAGCCAACTCGGCAATGTCACGCTCCAGACGGGTGGACGAAGTAGTCAGTGCATCGATATGTGCTATGGTCACGAAGGGGGGCAGTTTGGCACGGAAGTTGAGCACTTGGGCGGTGCGTGTGGAACTGAGACGAGGGTGTTCTGGCAAGTCGCTGAACATCCCGTGGCGGATAATGTGCATATGCTGCATGACGGCAGTTTCGGACGACGACATGACTGAGGGAGGGAATTGAATAGGTATCTACATGGTGTAATGCGGAGTCGCGAGTAGCATTTACATGTCGTAGAAGTGGCGAATCAGGCGGCGGTGGCGCAGGTCGGCGGTGTGGCGCCACGCCGTCTGTCTTGGCACTGTCTTTCCGGGCAGCCGCAACAACTGATGTCATTCCTATCATTGTCCTGGCCATTCCGGTTCAACAAAACACGCCCACGACATTGACATGTCACGGCTGCCATAGCGTGTCCCTCCTCCTTCTTCTTCTATCTCCCCTCTCTTCCCCCATTGCCTCCCCTTCTGCTCACACATGGCGCTGAATCCTGAGCCGGCCGACTCAGAAGCGCGTGCAGAGCTGGTCCTCACGCCCAAATCATATGCAGATGCGGCCAATGGTATCGGCACGCAAAGCCTTGAAGGAGTCGGCCTGGATGCCTCGCCCAAGAGCCCGACGGCCAAGGGCCACCGCCGCAAGTGGTCGCGCAGCTCGGGTGGCAAGCACGGCGAGCATGGCGAGCAGACGGATCGGCCGCAATTGATGAGCGTGGTCAAGACGGGCTCGCCCTCACAGCTCAAGTCTGGGCGGCAGGCGGGCGCCGGGTGGGCGACCAGCAGGATCCGCTTCGCGCCCATGAACGTACCCCTCCAGCGCCGACTGCAGACACTCGCGGTGCTCATGCACACGCTTAGCATCGCCGGCGGGCTGGCCATCTTCTTCTTCCTCTGCAGTATCCCCCTGCTCTGGCCGCTGCTGCTACCCTACACCGTCTACGTGCTCTTCTCTAACGCCGGCACCTCGGGCGAGCTCTCGCTGCGCAGCGAGCGCCTGCGTCGCCTCAAGGTCTGGTCGCTCTTTGCCTCGTACTTCCCTGCCCGCCTGCACCGCTCGCAGGAGCTGGAGCCTACGCGCAAGTACATCTTTGGCTACCACCCGCATGGCATCATCTCCCATGGCGCCTTTGCCGCCTTTGCCACCGAAGCCCTCGGCTTCTCCCAGCTCTTTCCCGGCATCACCAACGCCCTGCTGACCCTCGACTCCAACTTCCGCTACCCCATCTACCGCGAGTATGCCCTGCGGCTGGGCATGGCCTCAGTCTCGCGCGAGTCCTGTCAGAATATCCTGTCCAAGGGCGGCCACAATGGCGAGGGCATGGGCCGCGCCATCACTATTGTCGTTGGCGGCGCTAGTGAGTCGCTCGACGCTCGCCCCGGCACCATTCGCCTCGTGCTGCGTCGCCGCAAGGGCTTCGTCAAGATGGCCATTCGCACCGGCGCCGACCTCGTGCCCGTCCTGGCCTTTGGCGAAAACGACGTCTACGACCAGCTCGACACCGACTCACACCCCTTTGTCCACAAGCTCCAGATGCTGGTCAAGAAGGTCATGGGCTTCACCGTGCCAATCTTCCACGCTCGAGGCATCTTCAACTACGACGTTGGCATGATGCCCTACCGCCGGCCCATCAACATTGTCGTCGGCAGACCTATCCGCGTCATGCAGGACAAGCATCCAGACAATGAGCGCATTGACCAAGTCCACGAAAAGTACATTGCTGAGCTTTTCAGGCTGTGGGAGGAACACAAGGACACGTTTGCCAAGCATCGCCAAGGCGAGCTCGAAATCGTAGAGTAAAACTCGATCCAGGTATTTCATTTGTATATCAATAGCCTAGGTAAATTACTCTTTGTGTGCCATCAAGCAGCTTTTTCGGTTTCGACTGATCTTTAGTTAGAGAAAACTGCAATGGCAAACTTCCCCCACTACCACCACCACCACGAACCCTTGCTTTTTCCCCGCACGTAGGCCTCATCCTCTCGCCCGTGCCTATTCTATGACATAGATCGCCGGCGTGCAAGTAGCCTATACAGCCTTCTCGCTTGGGAACACGGGTTGCCTTCTGTAACACCGTCAGACTCACCAACACCACACCACAACACACCAAGTCTCCCGCAGTGTCGAACACAAAAGACAAAGATCTTGTAGAACAGCTTAAGCGAGGAGATGCAGATAAAACGCCACCTAGTCCCAAATTCGAGCTCTCCAACGCTACCAATGTATCCCTCGACAAACGTCTAAATCGCAAGTTCGACTTTCATATCCTACCCTGGCTCTTCGGAATCTGGCTCTTCTCCTTCATCGATCGTTCAAACATCGGAAACGCACGCATTGCCGGCCTTACCAGTGACTTGCACATCACTACCGGCACCTCGTTCAATATCGCTCTCCTCGTCTTCTACATTACATACATCCTTGTCGATGTTCCTTCAAATCTGCTTGTGAAACGCTTTCGCGCCGGCATTTACCTGCCGTCTCTAATTACTGGCTAGGGAATCGTATGCCTATGCATGGGCTTCATTACCTCGTTTACTGGCTTGATTGTGTGTCGACTTTTGTTAGGCTTGTTTGAAGGCGGCATTTTGGGTGGCGTCATCATCTACCTGGCCATGTTTTATCCACGACATGACATGATGTTTAGAAACGGCTTGTTCTACTGTGCGGCACCGTTGAGTGGGGCTTTTGGAGGTTTGCTGGCGAGTGGCTTAGCTAGGATCGAGGTGGGGGTGTATAAAAAATGGCCGTGGATTTTCTTCAGTAGGTCTTTATCATTCAATTCCACTTCTCTAACTATCTTCTTACCAAGATGTAGTTGAAGGTGGCATGCCAATTGCTTTCGGCCTTGTCTGCTTCTGGTGCATGCCAGATACCCCGGCTGCCGCTGGCTTCCTCACAGATGAAGAGAAGGAATGGGCACTTCTCCGCATGAGCATTGATGCGGGTAGCTCGACTGCAGCCGCCACAGTTGATGACGAGGAACTTAGTTGGTTTTGGGTGAAAATGGCACTCAAGAGTCCGCAAACTTACTTTTGCGCATTTCTGTGGCTCTTCCTACTCGTGCCGCTTTATGTAAGTGTGCCTGTTTTCCTCGACGTAGCTAACTCTATTCAGAGCTTCACTCTGTTTCTTCCCTCTATCATCTCTGGCATGGGTTACCGTTCAACCACCGCTCAATTATTCACCGTGCCACCCAATATGGCAGCATTTGTCACAGTCATCATCACAGCATACCACTCTGACAAGGTAAAAAACCTCGGCTACTTTATTATTGGCGGATACATTATGCTACTCGCAGCAAAAACAAATGCTGTACGATATGTCGGAACTTTTTTGGTTGCTATTAGTGTCTTCCAGGGGTCCCCTATGATCATGGTGAGCAGTTCGGTAAAACCTAAAGCATTTGTCTAATCATCCTCAGGGCTGGATCTCCAACGTGTCACCACACTATGTTCGTGCGGTCGCAGTAGGAATCGTAATATCGATTGCTAATTGTTCTGCATGTATTGGGACTTTTATATACCTTCAACGCGATGCTCCAAAGTACACTTTAGGGCATGCCATAAGTTTAGGCGCATTCGTACTCACCATCATTCTTGCTGTGGCGCAAATTGTGTACTTGCAATGGGAAAACAACCGGCGGGATCGAGGTGAGAGAGACCAGCGTCTTATCGAAGAGAACGAGGGAAGACTAGGTCATCGGCACCCTAATTTCAGGTATACATTATGAGGATTATATTATTGTCTTCCTCTCAGATATCTCTCGGACATGTCGTTCAAACGCCTACAAATGGAACCCCATAACCAAAGAGCATACTTGGCAGATGAACTATCGGCAAAGTGGAGAAATATTACCAAACAACGTTCTAGTCTTCTCCTCGTACCGACTTGGTTTTCGACTTTACATTTTTCTCTACCTTCAAATTTGATTGCTTAGACACAAACCACCCAATCGCCATCACAAAAAGGGTAAACGGCACTGCCGTTGCAAAGTACCAACCGTAGGTAGACTTGAGCGATGCAATATCCTCATTCATGCTGTACATGCTGCTGATAAATGACAATGGAATGAAGATCGTTGCAAGCCATGTGAGGCGCGCCATGTTATGATTTTCTTCCAGACCCCTTCGCGAATCCTCGATATTGATTTGCGACGTCACAATCTCCGAAAGGCGGTCAATGCGCTCTTGGAGTTCATTCGCTGAGGCGAGCGCGCGGCGGTAATCAGGGATTATATCCTCGTAGCCTGTGGTATCATCGAAGTTGATAATGGACATATCAGTGATAATTGACTGATTATGGATCGCGGAGAGAGGCGAGATTGGGACGGCGGAAGGTAGAGGCATATCAGATGTAAGGCGTGCCGCCGCGGGCAAGGCATGATCCAGTGTCTCCGTGATCATGGCGCGGAAAATAGGTACCTGGCGCCGCCATGTATGCAGGCGTTTAAGCGACCGGTCAATATCATCGCCTTTAGAGCGAAAAAGGCCTGGTGTCTCAAGCTCCTGCTCAATCTGACCTAATCGCGCCCGCACATAATCACACACGACGAGCCACTCTGCGCAGATCGTGTAAAGGGTTGGTTTGGCGAGGACCTGCAAAGTAATGTCATGACCTCCCGTCTTTTCAAACCAAGGGAAGGTTTTGGTCATGTTAACAATGTCTTTGGACCAGGATTCAGATTGTTTGACAGTTGGAACTGGCTCGTTCATCTTTGGAGTGGGAAGCCAGTTCGTGCGATCGTACCAGAGGGGCTGGCCTTGAGATGACGTTGGGTCAAGCAAGATGATGCCAACGGTACCATTACCGCATTGTTTGTCTTTTCCAATCCACATCGATGTACGGGTCCTCATGATAGACACCACGGCACGGTTGCTATCCGCGTAGTTCCAATGATTGAAATCCTCGTCCTGTCGACGGAGTACATTCCATGTATTAGTCTCTTTCCATGCTTCTTTAAACTCCTCTTTCGTCTTATAGTACCGGAGACGCATGTTGCGTATCCGAAACCACTGGCGGTGCTTCATGTTGGACATTAAACTTGGAGGCTGCGCCCACGGGTCACGCACGTTGTACCAAACATAGTCATCGATCTGCTCGCGGAAAAACATGGGATCTATATCGAACCTTGATCCGAGGAGCTCAATAACTTGCTGAGAGAGATCTTCGACGACGAAGAGTCTAAGAGGAGTTTCCTTGCCAGGCTCATGCGAAAGTGATTGCAGCATTTCGTTGAGCGCAACTGGTGTGCCAATGTCCTGCTCTTTAGGGGCTGATGCGGGCCGATACTCGATAAAAGTGATGTTTGTTTTGTTGATTCGCTTTTCATGCTCACCCTTACATTTTTGCATCTCTCTCCATCTCAATGGCGTGGTGCCAACTTCCATCCAATCAGAAAGATGGCGTAATGTTCTCCAGGTAGGTGTTAGAGCCTTAATGTGCGCAAGGTATGGCATCCTTTTGCTTCCACTGTATACGATCAGTAATGAGGGGATTTCCTACCAGGATCCATTTTCTACTTACGGGTCTTTTATCTCCCATTCATCCGCAATATCCTGTCCTCGGTCATAAGCGTCGCCAATGTGCTTGTAAGTATCGCGATAGACACGGCCATCTGGTATGTGTTCCGGCGACCACCAGGCTCCTAACTCTATGGTATGAGATTTGACAGGCTTGACATCGCCATTTTGTGGTAAGGAAGACATGATTTTTGACCACTCTTCGCCTTGTCGTAGTCGGCTGCTCTTGCAATGATCTCGAAACATAAACTGGGGATGTCGCGGGCTACTTATATACCTAGTGGATGCGAGGCTGTCAGAAGCGCGTGGGGCCAAAAGCTAGGTATTGAAGGCTGAGCATTGCTTATGTGTTCGAGTTTTCTGGGTTCAATTCAACTCAACTCAAGCAATTGAAGTACCCGAGCTCCAGTTAGCGTAACGTGGCTAATCAGCCACAAAAATACGAACACTGGTAAGAGAAAGACCACTCAGGCGATGCGGACGGTGTTGTTGAAGCTGCGTTCTATACTCCTGATGTTTGATCAGCCGCAACCACCAACCTCTTTTGGTCAAGCCATTTCGCTAGGCACCTGGCTCCAAACTCAAATGGCGGCTGGGCGTAAGCAATCCTTCAGCTTCCCCAGCCACACCGATAAGCTTTCGGGGCAATCAATCAAGCATTCTGACAGCTTTCATGGACAGAAACGCTCACTCTGGGGAGAAGTCCTAATTAGGTAGGTAACGTGTATGATACGTTGCCAGCGCGGAACGCAAGTCACCTTTGCTAAGATCCACATTTCTGTTTCGAATGGATAGAATGACGAGCACTGTGCTCTCGGAACTCGGCAGACGTGCATAGCACCAGACGAGAAGCCGAAATTAGTGTGTAATGATCCACTAACTATACGAGGAAGCCAAAATTCGGGAAAGACGTTACAAATGTAGGGATGATAACTAAATATAATGTTTAAAAGCATGCTTTGGGTGCTAATTACAGGTAGATAGACTATCTATCTTCCAAAGGCAAACTTGCCTCATCCAGCCTAAAAAATACAGTACAACTTGGGTATTTCGCCCTTACCTACCTAATCCTGTCCCCATCTTAAAAATATATATTTTGCTTGGATTCGCAGCGGTTGGAGTCGGAATTAGGCTCTGGGATCGAAAACTCCGCAGATGATGGCCCAAGCATAATATACAGCGACATAGAAGACAGAGAGACAGAATGGAAGAATGATGATGTTGCTAGCCAGACGGAGCATGAAAATACTGAGTATATCGATAAATTAATATGTGATAAATCCAAGAACACATGCGGGCATAACAACACCATTGAGTAATATCAAGGTTAATAAAGATGATGTAACGCACAGAAAGGATATGGCGGGCGAAAGCGAGAGATTTAGTAATGTACTTAAAAACTAATAGATAGAATATTGAGATTGTTTGCGTACATAGTAGAAGACACAATATAGTGGTAGCAAAAAGATCGCTCATACCCTGTCTCGCAAACAATGGGTCCTTCCTTTGGAGAGAAAAATGGGAAAGCATAAAGGCGAACACGACCGAGAGGTTGGTTGCATTAATGAAGCCTAACCCGCAGACTATGCCGCTAATACAGAGTTTCCCTAGTTATTGGCGAACATGAATCCTCCTACGGGGTTACTAGTGGTCATAATTCCTTGTAACATGCTACGATGAGTAAAAAGATGTAATCACGTTATTGGAGCGAAGAAAATACTACTGTTAACATGAGCGCAGAAGGTCTTTGTGGATAGAACCTGTCAGCACAATTTGCAACGCTCAATGTAAAAATAGTAACAATCTGTAACGTGGTTTACAAGCGAGCGGCTAGTACAAGCGAGCGGCTAGCCCTACCAACTTTGTGCACCTCTTTGAGTGCACAACTCAACAACGTAGTAGAGTAGAGTATATATATTGATATATTAAATCAAGTAGTACCTACTGCATTACTTTTACACGAACGTAAGTTATGCCTAGTCTCTCTGTACCTCTTATAGCGTGCGCGAGCCTAGCGACTTGAGCCTAAACGCTGCCTACTCTCGCGCTGTTCACGATTAATCTAGTAATTAGCCTCTAGTTAAGTAATTAAATCCTCTCCCTATCCCTTTATTAAGACTTCTTCCTTCTAAATCTACTTCTTTTTTTATAATTTACACTTGCTAGCTACCTTATTAGCTCTCTTAAGACTAGAGATCTAATTACGTATTAACTTAGCTTCTAGTATTATTATATAAGCTCTCTTTTTAAGTTAATTAATTATATTAATAATTAATACTAGTAATAAGCTCTTATACTAGCGTACGCGCTTATATATAAGTATTAACTAAGCTTTTAGTTTACGTACGTTACTTAGCGTATAAGCTACCTAGAGAGCCTCTAGTAAAGCTAAAGTAGCTAGAGTAAGTATATAGAGCTAGATATTAAGTCTTAAAATAACTACTTCTAGTTAAAGTAAAATAAAGCTAGTAGCTTAAAAAGCTAAGTAAATATTTACTCTTATAAAAGCTTAGTTAAAGGCTATATAAAAAGCTAGTAAGAATTTAAGTTTAGTAATATAATTAATATAGTTCTAGATTAAGCTTTTAACTTAATAGCTATACGCTTTCTTTAATAAAGAGAAGTAGCTAATATTAAAAAGTTAAAGTAAGTAAAATAAGTAAACTAGTATATAGAGTATATAAATATTATTCTTTTTATAAATCTTATTAAACTTAAGAAAGTAGTAGCTCTTATAACTATTAAGTATAAGTAACTAATATATACTAACTACTTAGTTCTTTATATACTTATTAAAGTACTTAAGCTAGTTATATTATAGGTATAATAGAAGAAATCGAGATAGAACTAATTAGCCCTAACCTAGGCGCTAACAAAGTATAAGATAAGTAAAGTAATAACCTTAATTAGGAAACTATATATAACTAGGATACCTAGAGTAATCTATAATCTATAGACTCTTAGCGTTAATAGATTATAGATTAAGGTAATCTATAATCTACTAGTCTTAGTAAATATAGATTATAGATTATAATAAGTATATAGTTAGTAAGATACGTATTATTAGAATAGTATTAGTAATTTAATCTATTAACTATAGAACGCTAATACAAGATAGTTATAAAATATCTTCTATTATTTATAGTTATTATAGATTCTAATATAAGTTTTTATTATTATTTTATAATCTACTAACTTCTAATATAGGCGCCTATAGTTAATAATAAGTAGCCTATTATACCTTACTAATTTAGTTATTATAAGAAGTAAAGCGTAAGTAGCGTATAGTCTAGCTAATATAATAGTAGAAAGTTTAACTAAATAATTAAGTAAAGCCCCTAGGAGTAGTCCTAAATTAGATAGTACTATATAGGAAATAATAAAAGTTGTCTTAACTAGTTAATTAATAATAAAGAAGATATAAAAATAGTAATTAATACCTTAAAAACGTAGAATAAGGAACTACAAGACTACGCGAAATAAAACAAGGTATAAATTAAAGCTATTATCTAAAGATAGAACTAGATAGAGTTAATTATATAATATCTAGAAATAAGCGCAATAAAGAAACTACTAAAGATACTTATACTTAAGAAGTTTAATAAAATAAAAGAAAACTTAAGACTCTTCTTTATATTTATATAACTTTAGATAGATATATAAGTACTATACTTTAATATAGAAGAAAAGAAAGTAATATATATTAGATTATACCTAGAAGAAGACGTAATAAGATAGTATAAACTTTACTAGACTAATTATATAATATATTTACTAATAACCTAGAAGGATAAAACTAAAGCTATCTTTAGAAGTTATAAATACTTTACTAAATAAATAAGAGTAGCGTTTAAAGATATAGATATTACCTAATAAGCTAAAGAGTAATTAGAAAAGCTTATATAAAACTAGAGTATTCTAAAATATATATTATAGTTTAAATAACTATTGTAAAATATAGAGTAGAATAAGTTAGCTTTAATATTATAATTTAAATAAAGACTTAACTCTAAGATCTAATACAAGATAATATATATAGAGAAACTATAGATACTAGAAGCTTTAAAGTAAGAAGTAATATAAATTAATAATAATCTTTAAAAATAGAAGAAAAATAAGTATAGAGGTTATACCTAGAACTATAACAAAAGAGACCTAATAGTCCTTAATACTAATAAAGATAAAAAGAAAAAGAAAAATAAAGACTTTATATACTTTAACTATAGTAAAAAAAGCTACTACGTAAAAGACTACTAATTATAAAAAAAGAAAGATATAGTATATTATAAATATAGAAAACTAAGACACTTTATAAAAGACTATAGAAGTAAAGACCTAAAAAAAAAAACTTAGTTAAAAATAACTAAGAAGAAGAAAAAAGTACTATAAGTATAGGCTAAACCTTAAAAGAAAGTAGCTAAGAGTAAAGAAGTATAATACGTAAGGCTCTACTAAACCTTTTATTATAATAATAACTACTATATATATCTTTCTAGTAAATAGAGAGTAAGATACTTCTTATAATAGAGATATAAAGTAGCTATAATAAAAGAAAGTAGAATAAAAGCTTAGCTAAAAGAAATAGTATAAGTAATAGACTTACTAATAGAAGACTTAAAAGGAGAAGAGCCTCTAGTACTACTAATCTAAGCTAAAGAACTAGTACTAGATAAAGAGACTATAACAACTACCTCTAAAAGACTATAAGAGAGTAAGAGATAAGTTAGTATAAGAAGTATAAAGTATACTTAGCTAATAATATATAGTTATAATAGCTATATAATAATAGATATAAAAGAATAAAATAAAGAATAGAAGTTTATTTAAATATACTTAATAGTTATAAGTATAGAAGAAGCGTATAAAGATTAGAAAGAACGTAATCTTAAAGAAACTAAGTTTATACTATTTTAAGAATAGATAAAGTAATATATAGTTATAGTAAGAAGAATACCTATACTAAAAGAATAAGAATACTTTATAAAGAAAATATAATAGATTAACAAAGCTTATATACTAAGAGTACTAGTAGTATACTATATCTTAATAATAGAGATACTTAGTAAAGATAAGTACTAAGAAGGGGATAATAAGATAATAGATCTAGAGTATCTAGTACACTTTAAAGTATTATAGATATTATACTTAGATAAGAACTATATTATATATAGAAACTCTAAAGTAAATAATAACGTATAGCTTATAAGAAGAAGAAGCTATAATTATATAAGAGTAATTATAGTAGAAGATATCTAAGGATAAGAAATAATCTTAGAAGATAGATACGTAGTAGTAAGACCTAGATCTAAACTAGTAAAGAAATACGTCTAAGGAGGACTATAGTATAAATATATAAATAATAAATATCTAAAATACAAAGAATATAAACTTAAAACAAGGCTATAGCTCTAGATAGATAGATAGTTTAATAAATTACTAAAGTAAAAAAAGCTAGAAAGTATAAGAGGCTTATATATTATAAAAACAAGTATATACTAAGAAAAAGAAGTATAATTAATAATTAATAGTAGAGCTATAAAGAACTTTATATTAAAGAAGTTTATAGAAATACAAGGAATATAGTATATAATAAAGAAGTACCTTTAATAACTAAGTATAATTAAAAGAAAACTATTTTAAGAACTTATATAGTTTAAGATAATACCTTTAATACTAAAGTTAGAAAGACTAGAGATTAAGAATATAGTTATAGATATAATAATAATTAATAATAAATAAGATATTATACTAGAGATACTATAGTTATAGATAACTAACCTAAGAATTAATTAGAGAATAGAAGAAATTAACTACCTTAGACAAGATATATTAAAAGCTAACATAAATATATATAAAGGAGAATTCCTAGAAGAATATAAGAAATAAGAGAAATAGCTTATAGAACTAGAAGACTACTTTCTAGAATATTAACTATAGGACTTAGTAATAGAACTAGAAGAAAGTAAAAATATAAGATAGAGCTTAGTCTATTAAAAAATAGAAGAAGAATCTAAAATTAAATAAACGTTTATCTAGAACGTAATAAAGAAAGGATAGATAAGAGAATCTAAATTCTTAGTAGTATATAGACTAATATTTATAGATAAAAAAAGAACTAGTAACAAGAGACCTTATATAGATTTTAGGAAAACTAACGTAATTATAAATAAGAACTAATACTTACTACTATAAATAGATAAAATATAAGATAGACTATAAAGAGTAAAAATCTTTATAAAACTAGATATCTAAAACGCCTACTACTAGATTAGAATTAGAAAAGGTAATAAGTAAAAAATAGTATTTAGAATATAGTATAGACTATATAAATACTTAGTTATACTATTTAGCTTAATAAACGTACTAGTAGTATTCTAAGAAAGAATTAATATAGTACTAAGAGAGTACTTAGATATATTTATATTTATATACTTAGATAATATCCTTATATTCTTAGAAATAGAGGAAGAACACGTATAATATATATACAAGGTACTAGAAAAACTTATAAAAAATAAACTATTTTTTAAAATAAGAAAATATAAATTTTATATAAAGAAAATAGATTTCCTTAGATTTATTATTAAACTAAGAAAAATTAGGATTAACCTAGAAAAGATTAGATTAATTAATAAATAGCTAATACTAAGAAACCTAAAAGAAGTACAATAATTTTATAGGCTAGCTAACTTTTATAGAAAGTTAATAATAAGATAGTCTAAAGATATAGAACTAATAATAAGACTTATAAAAAAAGACACACTATTTAAATAGATAAAGGAATATAATAAAGTATTTAAAAAGATTAAAAGAAAGTTTATAGAAAATCTAGTTATTAGAATATATAACCTAGACTTACTAGTAATAGTAAAAATAGATATATCTAACTTAGTATATAGAATAGTACTAATATAAGAAGACTTAGAGACTAAGAAAGAATATTTAGTTAAATACTTCTCTAAAAAGATAAAAATAGTAGAACTTAACTACTTAATCTATAATAAAGAAATACTAGTAATCTATAAAGTATTTAAATAATAGAAAGTATACTTATAAAGAGTAAAGTATTAGATAAAGGTCTATATAGACTATAAAAATCTTATAAGATTTATAATAAATAAAGAACTATTATAATACTATATAAGATAGTAGGAATTCTTATTAATATTTAATATAGAAATTATATATATAAAAGGGAAAGATAACTAATTTATAGATACTCTTAGTAGAAGACTAGACTTATAAGAAGAAGTAAGTACTACTAGTATAGTTCTAATTAAGAATAAAAAAGGATATTTAGTCTTAAATATACTTAAGATAGCTATAATACTTAAAAGAATAAGTAGTAAGCTAAATAAATAGATTTAGAAAACAACGTAAAAAGCTTCTAAAGAAATAGAGAAACTAGAAATCTAAGAAGGATTTATACAAGCTTATAGAAGAATATATATTCTAAGTAGGATTTAGAAAGAATTTATAAGATAATTCTATAAATTACTAGTATATAGTTACTAAAGAATTAAAAAGATATTAGATAGACTACTATAAGACTACTATATTCTAAAAGTAAGATAATTAGTAATAGAAGTACTATAAGATTATATAAAATACTATAAAAATAAGTATAATAGATATATACTATATAGAATATTATAACTAGTAGAAATACTAGAATAACTATAGAGAGTTATTATAATAGACTTTATTATAAAGTTACTTAAGTCTAAAAACCTAATATTAGAAGTTAAGTATAATAAAATTATAACTATAGTAAATAAGCTTATAAAGTATATATACTTCTAACTATATAAAGAGAAAAGTAAGATAGAGGTTACTATATACTAAGTTCTAGGAATAGTAATTAGTTAATATAGACTACTAGATAAAATTATTATAGATAAAGATATATAATTTATATTAAAACTATAAAGAATAATAATAGTGTAATTAGAAATATATTATATAATGTCTATAGTATACTAACTATAGATAGATAAATAGTTAAAATAAATAAATTAGATAGTAAAATAATATTTAAGATACTACCTTAACTATAACTAGAATAATTAGGTATAACTATTACTTATAGTATAGTTAGTATATAATAGTGCAAAGAATATTAATATAGGTATAATAGAGGAAATCGAGATAGAACTAATTAGTCCTAATCTAGGCGCTAACAAGGTATAAGACAAGTAAGGTAATAACTTTAATTAGGAGACTATATATAACTAGGACACCTAGGCTAATCTATAATCTATAGACTCTTAGTAACTATAGATTATAGATTAAGATAATCTATAATCTACTAGTCTTAGTAACTATAGATTATAGATTATAATAAGTATATAGTTAGTAGAATACGTATTATTAAGATAGTATTAGTAATTTAATCTATTAACTATAGAACGCTAGTATAAGATAGTTATAAAATATCTTCTACTATTTATAGTTATTATAGATCCTAATATAAGCTTTTATTATTACTTCTTAATCTACTAACCTTAATATAGGTACCTATAGTTAACAATAGGTAGCCTATTATACCTTACTAATTTAGTTATTATAAAAAGTAAAGCGTAAGTAGTACGTAGTCTAGCTAATATAATAGTAGAAAGTTTAACTAAATAAATAAGTAAAGCCTCTAAGAGTAGTCTTAAAATAGATAGTACTATATAGGAAATAATTAAAGGTTATCTTAACTAACTAATTAATAATAAAGAAGATATAAAAATAGTAATTAACGCCTTAGAAATATAGAATAAGGAACTATAAGATTACGCGAAATAAAACAAGGTATAAATTAAAGCTATTATCTAAAGATAGAATTAAATAGAACTAATTATATAACGCCTAGTAATAAGCGCAATAAAGAAACTACTAAAGATACTTGTTCTTAAGAAGTTTAATAGAACAAGAAAGAATTTAAGACTCTTTATTATATTAGTATAACTCTAGATAGATATATAAGTACTATACTTTAATATAAAAGAGAAGAAAGTAATATATATTAGATTATACCTTAATAAAAACGTAATAAGATAGTATAAGCCTTACTAGATAGACTATACGATATATTTACTAATAACTTAGAAGGATAAAACTAGAGCTATTTTTAGAAGTTATAAATACTTTACTAAATAAATAAGAGTAGCGTTTAGAGATATAGACGTTACCTAATAAGCTAAAGAGTAGCTAGAAAAGCTTATATAAAACTAAAGTATTCTAAAGTATATATTATAGTTTAAATAACTATTATAAAATATAGAATAGAATAAGTTAGCTCTAATATTATAATTTAAACAAGAACTTAACTCTAAGATCTAATATAAGATAATATATATAGAGAAACTACGAATACTAGAAGCTTTAAAATAATAGGTAATATAAATTAATAATAATCTTTAAGAATAGAAGAAGAATAAATATAGAGGTTATACCTAGAACTACAATAAGAGAGACTTAATAATCCTTAATACTAATAAAGACAAGAAAAAGAAGAAGAATAAAGACTTTACGTACTTTAACTATAGTAAACTAGGCTACTATATAAAAGACTACTAATTATAAAAGAAGAGGGATATAGTATACTATAAATATAGGAAACTAAGACACTTTATAAAAGACTATAAGAATAAGGACCTAAAAAAAAGAAACTTAGTTAAAAATAACTAAGAAGAAGAAAGAAGCACTATAAGTATAGGCTAAACCTTAAGAGAAGGTAGCTAGGAGTAAAGAAGTATAATACGTAATACTTTATTAGACCTTTTATTATAATAACAACTACTATATATATCTTTCTAGTAAATAGAGAGTAGTATAGTTTCTATAGAAATAGAGATATAGAGTAGCTATAATAAAAGAAAGTAGAATAAAAGCTTAGCTAAAAGAGATAGCTTAAGTAATAAACTTACTAATAGAAGACTTATAAAGAGAAAAGCCCCTAGTACTATTAATCTAGGCTAATAAACTAGTACTAGATAGAGAGACTACTATAACTACTTCTAAAGAACTACAAGAAAGTAAAAAATATATTAGTATAAGAAGTATAAAGTATACCTAGCTAATAATATATAGCTATAATAGCTATATAATAATAGATATAGAGGAATAAAATAAAGAATAGAGGTTTATTTAGATATACTTAATAGTTATAAGTATAGAGGAAGCGTATAAAGACTAGAAAGAATATAATCTAAAAGAAATAAAGTTTATACTATTTTAGGAATAGATAAAGTAATATATAGTTATAGTAAAAAGAATACCTATATAAAGAAAATAGTAATACCTTATAAGAAAGACGCGATAAATTAATAAAGCCTATATACTAAGAATACTAATAGTGTACTATATCCTAACTATAAATATACTTAGTAAAGATAAGTACTAAGAAGGGGATAACAAAATAATAGATCTAAAATATCTAGTATACTTTAAAGTATTATAGATATTATACCTAGATAAAAACTATATTATATATAGAAACCCTAAAGTAAATAATAATATATAGCTTATAAGAAGATAAAGCTATAACTATATAAGAGTAATTATAGTAGAAGATATCTAAGGATAGGAAATAATTCTAGAAGATAGATACTTAGTAGTAAGACCTAGATCTAAGTTAATAAAGAAATACGTCTAGAGAGGACTATAGTATAAATATATAAATAATAAATATCTAAAATATAAAGAATATAAACTTAAGATAAGGCTATAGCTTTAAAAAGATAGATAATTTAATAAATTACTAAAGTAAGAAAAGCTAGAAGGTATAAGAAGCCTATACATTATAAAAATAAGTATATACTAAGGAAGAGAAGTATAATTAATAATTAATAGTAGAGCTATAAAAAACTTTATATTAAAGAAGTTTATAGAGATACAAGAAATAAAGTATACTATAAAGAAGTACTCTTAATAACTAAGTATAATTAAAGGAAAACTATTCTAGGAACCTATATAGTTCGAGACAGTACCCTTAATACTAAAATTAGAAGGACTAGAAATTAAGAATATAGTTATAGATATAATAATAATTAATAATAAATAAGATATTATACTAGGTATACTATAGTTATAGATAATAAACCTAAGAATTAATTAGAGAATAGGAGAAATTAAATATCCTAGAGTAGATATATTAAAAGCTAACATAAGTATATATAAAGGAGAATTTCCTAAAGAATATAAGAAATAGGAAAAATAACTTATTAAACTAGAAGACTACCTTCTAGAATACTAAGTATAGGACTTAGTAATAGAACTAAAAGAAGGTAAAGACGTAAGATAGAGCCTAGTCTACTAAAAGATAGAAGAAAAATCTAAAATTAAATAAGTATTTATCTAAAATATAATAAAGAAGAGGTAGATAAGAGAATCTAAATCTAAAGTAGTATATAGACTTATATTTATAGACAAAAAGAGAATAAGTAAAAAATAACCTTACGTAGATTTTAGGAAAACTAACGTAATTACTAATAAAAACTAATACCTACTACTATAAATAGATAGAATATAAAATAGACTATAAAGAGCGAGAATCTTTATAAAACTAGATATCTAAAACGCCTACTATTAGATTAGAATTAAAAAAGGTAATAAATAGAAAATAGTATTTAGAACATAATATAAACTATATAAATACCTAGTTATACTATTTAGCTTAATAAACGTACTAGTAGTATTCTAAGAAAGGATTAATATAGTACTAAGACAGTACTTAGATATATTTATATTTATATACTTAGATAATATCCTTATATTCTTAGAAATAGAGGAAGAACACGTATAACACGTATATAAGGTACTAGAGAAGTTAGTAGAAAATAAACTATTTCTTAAAATAAGAAAATGCGAGTTCTATATAAAAGAAATAGACTTCCTTAGATTTATTATTAAACTAGGAAAAATTAAGATTAACCTAGAAAAGATTAGATTAATTAACAAATAGCTAACACTAAGAAACTTAAAAGAAGTATAGTAATTTTATAGACTAGCTAACTTCTATAGAAAGCTAATAGTAAAATAGTCTAAAGATATAGAACTAATTATAAGACTTATAAAAAAGGATACACTATTTAAATAGATAAAAGAATATAATAAAGTATTTAAAAAGATTAAGAAGAAATTTATAGAAAATCTAGTTATTAAAATGTATAACCTAGACCTACTAGTAATAGTAAAGATAGATATATCTAACTTAGTCTATAGAATAGCACTAATATAGGAAGACCTAGAGACTAAAAAAGAATATTTAGTTAAATACTTCTCTAAGAAAATAAAGATAGTAGAACTTAACTATCTAATCTATAACAAAGAAATACTAGTAATCTATAAAGTATTTAAATAATAGAGAGTATACTTATAAAGAGTAAAATATTAGATAAAGGTCTATATAGACTATAAGAATCTTATAGGATTTATAATAAATAAAGAATTATTATAATAATATATAAAATAGTAGGAATTCTTATTAATATTTAATATAGAAATTATATATATAAAAGGGAAAGATAACTAATTTATAGACGCCTTTAGTAGAAGACTAGACTTATAAAAAGAAGTAAACGCTACTAGTATAGTTCTAGTTAAGAATAAAGAAGGATACTTAGTCTTAAATATACTTAAGATAGCTATAACACTTAAAAGAATAAGTAACGAACTAGATAAATAGATTTAGAAAATAATACAAGAAGTATCTAAAGAAATAGAAAAGCTAGAAATTTAAGAAGAATTTGTAAAAGCCTATAGAAGGATATATATCTTAAGTAAGATATAAAGAGAATTTATAAGATAATTCTATAAGTTACTAGTATATAGTTACTAAGGAATTAAAAAAATATTAGATAGACTACTACAAGACTACTATATTCTAAAAGCAAGATAACTAGTAATAGAAGTACTATAAAACTATATAGAATACTATAGAAACAAATATAGTAGATACGCACTATATAGAATATTATAACTAGTAGAAATACTAGAATAACTATAGAGAGTTATTATAATAGACTTTATTACAAAGTTACCTAAGTCTAGAGACCTAATATTAGGAGTTAAGTATAATAGAATTATAATAATAGTAGATAAGCTTATAAAGTATATATACTTCTAACTATATAAAGAGAAAAGTAAGATAGAGGTTACTATATATTAGGTTCTAGGAACTATAATTAGTTAATATAGACTACTAGACAAAATTATTATAGATAAAGATATATAGTTTATATTAAAACTATAGAGAATAATAATAGTATAATTAGGAATATAACACGTAATATCTACAGTATATTAACTATAAATAGATAGATAATTAGAATAAATAAATTAGATAGTAGAGTAATACTTAAGATACTACCTTAACTATAACTAGAATAATTAGGTATAGCTACTACCTATAGTATAGTTAGTATATAATAGCGTAAAGAATATAGTAATAGGAGTATTACTTTTTTTTATAAACTATAGATTTAAGCCTAACGTATATTAGATACTAAGAAATTAGATATTTTAGTCCCTAAAAGGAGAAAACTTTACTAATAAACTTAAAGATATACACAATTAACTAAGATAAGACGTAGAATTCTTATAAGATTATATAGCTAAGTACTATAATAAGAAGTATAAAGAAGGACGTTAATTTAGAAAGAGAGAAAAAGTATAGTTAGTACGTAAAAATATTAAGAGTAAACGCCTAAGTTTAAAATTAGACTACGTTAAGATAAGACTATATAAAATTAAGAAAAGAATTATACTAGTTATATTTAAGTTAAAGCTACTAAATAAGATAAGAATATACTTAATATTCTACGTAGCTCTACTAGAACAAGTACTATAGAACGTAAAACTACTAGTATATAAAGTAGACATGTATAGAGAATAAAAAAAATAAGAAGTTAAGAAAATCTTATAATACTAGTTCTATAATAGAAGAAATTACTACTTAGTAGAATAGATAGGTATAAATAAAAAAGGATAACTATAAGAAGAGATATAGGAACTAAAAGATAATTTTAATTACTTTAAAAAATTAGAAGAATTCTAAAATTAAAACTCTCTAGAACGCCTAGTAGTAAACTAAGAGAACTAACGTTACTAATAATAGATAGAGAGACGATAAAGACGTCTAGTATAGGACTTACTATAGCAATATTAAACGCCTTATCTAAGTCTAGCTTAGCTTCTAGAGCTACTAACTACTTAGCTAATTTCTTATTATTTAAGGCCTTTATCTTATAAAAGTAAGAGAGATAAGCTTAATTCTCTACTAGCTTACTCTATACAAGCTCTTAGATACGCTTATACTTAGCTTTAGCCTCTATAATTTAAGATAGTAATTTCTTTTAAGTCTAGTTAATAGCTTTCCCTATTATTATTAAGCCTAGACGTAAGAATAAGTATAATAAACCTATACTTAGAAAGAGAAATACTAGACACGTTATAAGAACTACGTATATTTATATAAATATACGCCTTATAGGCCTTACTATTATTTATAGAAATAATATAAAGAAGAGACTTAGGGTTTAACTTAGGAGAAGTATAATAAGAGTAAGGAAATATTTTAATACTATTGCGTAACACGCAATTAGTAAGGAGGTAGTAATAATATATAGATAAAATAGGTATAAGAGAAGATAAAGAACTTTATATTAATAAAGAAACTAGACTAATAACTTTAGCTTTAAGATAAGAGAACTAGGACCTACCTAGAAGGAGAGATAGTATTATAGGTATAATAGAAGAAATTAAGATAGAACTAATTAGTCTTAATCTAGGCGCTAACAAGGTATAAGATAAGTAAAGTAATAACTTTAATTAGGAGACTATATATAACTAGGACACTTAGGCTAATCTATAATCTATAGACTCTTAGTAACTATAGATTATAGATTAAGATAATCTATAATCTACTAGTCTTAGTAACTATAGATTATAGATTATAATAAGTATATAGTTAGTAGAATACGTATTATTAAGATAGTATTAGTAATTTAATCTATTAACTATAGAACGCTAGTATAAGATAGTTATAAAATATCTTCTACTATTTATAGTTATTATAGATCTTAATATAAGCTTTTATTATTACCTCTTAATCTACTAACTCTAATATAGGTACCTATAGTTAATAATAGGTAGCCTATTATAAATATAGTAATAAAAGTATTACTCTTTTTTATAAACTATAGATTTAAGCCTAATATATATTAAATACTAAGAAACTAAATATCTTAGTCTCTAAAAAGAAAAAACTTTACTAAAAGACTTAAAGATATATATAATTAATTAAGATAAGATATAGAATTCTTATATAATTATATAGTAAAGTACTATAATAAGAAGTATAAAGAGAGACCTTAATTTAAAGAAAGAGAAAAAGTATAGTTAGTATAGAAGAATATTAAAAGTAAATACCTAAGTTTAAAACTAGACTACGTTAAGATAAGACTATATAAAATTAAGAAAGAAGTTACACTAGTTATATATAGATTAAAGCTACTAAATAAAATAAAGATATACCTAATATTTTACGTAGCTCTACTAGAATAAGTACTATAAAACGTAGAACTACTAGTATATAAAGTAGATACGTATAGAGAATAAGAAGAATAAGAAGTTAAGAAAATCCTATAATACTAGTTTTAAAATAGAAGAAACTACTACTTAGTAAAATAGATAGGTATAGACGAAAAAGGACAACTATAAGAAAAAATATAGGAACTAGAAGATAATTTTAATTACTCTAAGAAATTAGAAGAGTTCTAAAATTAAAACTCTCTAGAACGTCTAGTAGTAAACTAAGAGAACTAATACTACTAATAATAGATAGAGAGATAATAAAAATATTTAGCGTAGAACCTACTATAGTAATATTAAACGCTTTATCTAAATCTAGCTTAGCTTCTAGAGCTATTAACTACTTAGCTAATTTCTTATTATTTAAGGCCTTTATCTTATAAAGATAAGAGAGATAAGCTTAATTCTCTACTAGCTTACTCTACGTAAGCTCTTAGATCTACTTACACTTAGCTTTAGCTTCTATAATTTAAGATAGTAATTTCTCTTAAGTTTAGTTAATAGCTTTCTCTATTATTATTAAACTTAGACGTAAGAATAAGTATAATAAACTTATACTTAGAAAGAGAAACGCTAGATATATTATAAGAGCTATATATATTTATATAAATATATACTTTATAAGCTCTACTATTATTAATAGAAATAATATAAAGAAGAGACTTAAGGTTTAACTTAGGAGAAGTATAATAAAAGTAAAGAAATATTTTAATACTATTATATAACACGTAATTAGTAAAGAGGTAGTAATAACGTATAAATAAAATAGGTATAAGAGAGGATAAAAAACTCTATATAGATAAAGAAACTAAACTAATAACTTTAGCTTTAAGATAAGAAAACTAAAACCTACTTAAAAGAGGAGATAGTATTACAAGTGTAATAGAAGAAATTAAGATAGAACTAATTAGCCTTAACCTAGGCGCTAATAAAGTATAAGATAAGTAAAGTAATAACTTTAATTAAGAAACTATATATAACTAAGATACCTAAGGTAATCTATAATCTATAGACTCTTAGCGTTAATAGATTATAGATTAAAGTAATCTCTAATCTACTAGTCTTAGTAAATATAGATTATAGATTATAATAAGTATATAGTTAGTAAGATATGTATTATTAGGATAGTATTAGTAATTTAATCTATTAACTATAGAATACTAATATAAGATAGTTATAAAACATCTTTTATTATTTATAGTTATTATAGATCCTAATATAAGCTTTTATTATTATCTCTTAATCTACTAACTTCTAATATAGGCGCCTATAGTTAATAATAGGTAGCCTATTATAAGTTAATAGCTAGCTTATCTATTATCTAGCTATTATTACTAATTCTAATAGCTTAGTTTTATAATATATAGTCTTCTTTATACTAAGTAGAGAAGTAGTACTTACTAGTAAAGATAAGGAATAGTAAAACTACTTAGCTAGTAGTATTAATTATAGTAATTACTATTACTTACTTATAATTACTAAACTAGATAGCTTTTAGCTTACTTCTTTTCTCTAACTTTATTATAATAAACTAAGTTATAATCTTATTATAAAGCTAGCCTTATTAAAGTTATAGATATTTTAATTAGCTATTTTATATATAGCCTTTATATACTATACTATCTTAAACTAGCTACTTATAATAGCTAAGTCTTTATATAAAGCTTTTTACTTATTATATAAGTAATTAAAATATATTATAAAACTATCTTTATACTTAATAAAGTTATATACTAACTAAATACTAGTAAGTTTACTTCTATACTAAGTAAGTAGTTTATTAGCTATTTTATATATAGTAGCTAGAAATAGAGTAAAACTATAAGAATCTAGATTAGAAATATAATTAACTATTATTTTTTCTTTTAACTAGCTTAGCTTTTTTAAGTTAAGCTAGTAATTATATTAAGTAGGTATACTAGTATATTAGTAGTATATAATTATTTTAGCTACTTAGAATATTAAAGTAGTAAAGCTAGTACTTAAAATTTACTTTTTTTTAATAGAAGAAATTATAAGCTAAATATCTAACTCTTTTAAAAGTAATTAAAAGGTATTATATAAAGCTATTATATATTAAGATAAGATATATATATAAAGTTAGTAAAGCTAGCTACTTACTTATAGACTATATTATAGTAATACTACTTACTATAGTTAGTTAAAGCTAGTATTATTAATAATATAGCTACTAAATAAGTTAGGTATAAATATATAATAGATTTTTAATACTATTAATTTATAGTATTATAAGTACTAGTTAATAGAAGGTTAGTTTATAGTATAGCTAAAAAGTACTAAAAGAATTAATAAGCTCTAAGAGTTTATAGTAGCTAGCTATATATATAAAGTTTATATTTTTATAAGCTAATCTTATTAAGTAGTAAACCTAGATTTTTAATAGAATAATTAGTAAGATAACTTATAGTCTTAGTAAAAGTATTATATAGTTTTAATTAAAGTTAAAAAAGTAATTAACTTTATTTATAGTATATTAAAGTATATATAGATTATATACTATAAAAAATCCTATAATATAATATTTAGTTCTAAAACCTTTAATATAATATAAATCTTTACTAAGTTAACTTAAAGTTATACTAAGCTAAGATATATATAAGTACTAATCTATTTAGTAATTATACTCTTTAATTATTTTTTAAGTAATATAACGTTTATATAACTTAAAGTAGTAGTTATTTTTAAAAATAATAAGAATAATAATAGTATTAAGAAATACTTTATCTTAAGTTAGCTTAAAATAGTTAGCTCTAGGAGAAAGGTATATAAGCTCTTTTAAGGAATTACTAAGTAGTTAGTAATTACTTTACTTATTAATATACTTTTTACTATAACTTAACTCTTTATACTCTTACTATAACGCTTTTAATCTACAAGTAACTTAATTTAATAATATAATTACTTTACTTATATTATATTAGTAAACGCTATTATAATAGAAAGCTTACTACTATACTATAACTAGTCTACTTTACTAGAAAAGCTAATAGCTATAATACTACTTACTATAAAAATAGTATAAAGTAATAAGCTATCTTTAGTATAGTATATATAAAGAGATAAAAAAAGTTATATTACTAATATATAATAAAGTAAATAAAGCTAATTTAGCTTAACTTAAAGTAATATTCCTTTAGAGTTAAAGAAACTCTATATATAGTACTAAGAAGCCTATAACTTTAAAGAAGTATAAATACTAAGAAAGCTTTATACTTAATATAAAGTATAATAAAAGTTTTTTAAATACTTAAAAATTTTATAAACTTTAGTATAAAGTAAAAAAGTAAAGCTAATATACTATATAAGTATATAAAAAGCTTAATACTTATAAAGAAAATAATATAAATATTATTTACTTTTAGATACTAGTAGTACTATTAAATACTATCTATTATCTTTTCTCTATCTCTTATAGCTTATAGTAAGTACTATTATTTTCTAACTACTTTTTAATATAATAATATACTCTTTATAACAAGCTATAATAATAAAAGAAAATATATAGTTAATAGTTAAATAAAAACTTATAAAAAGTATAAGTAGTATATAGCTAAGTTATATACTAAGTATACTAGTAATAATTAAAGAATATATTTATAAAGTAACTATTAAATATAATAAGTTAGCTTAACTATATATACTCTATACTCTAGAAAATAAGATTATATATTTAAAATAAAAATATACTATATTTTATACTATAACTTCTAAGAATAACTTTAAAGTTACTATTATTACTTTATAAAAGTATAATATAAACTTTCTATCTAATAATATATATATATAAAGAGTATACTTTTCTTTAAAAAGCTTATAGTATATAAAAGTAAATTTCTAAAAAAATACTAAGAGTACTATTACTTATATAAAATAGTATTTTACTTTATACTTTAAAACTTTAAAATAAAAAAATAAAAAGTTTTTTAAGCTATATAATACTTTTAAAAAGACTTATATAAATAATAGTATATATATATATTAAGTATAACCTAAATATAAAAAAGCTTTTTACTAAAAAGTACTTTAAAAAGTATTTACTTAACTTACTTTTAAACTCTTTTTATTATAGCTTAAAAGTAGTTATAGTATATACTATAAATACTTAATATAAAAAATAAAGTAGAAAATCTTTTACTAGATATCTAGATATTTTTATAGACTAGCTTCTTTAGTATATAGAAAAATAAAAAATTTATTACTTTTTTTTAATTATAGCTTAAACTATAAAGAGAAATTACTAACTATTATTAAGTTTTAGTAATAAGAGAAGACTTTATTACTTTAAGCTTAATACTTAAGTATAACTTAGATAATATAATAAAATTATAAAAGCTTTATATAAATAGTATAAGTAAAAAAAACCTAAAAAAAGCTAAATAAAAGAGAATATAAAGAAATTCTAAAATAAGTTAGTAAATAAGTATACTATTAAATACTTTAAGTACTATAAAAAGAGATACTATAATAGTAAATAATAAAGTAGTAACTCTAACTATATTCTAGTTAATATTAAATAAATAAAAAAAGGCCTAGCTTTCTTAAAAGCTTTAAGATAGTAAGGTATAAATTAATTAATATTTTTCTAGGTATAGAGTATATATATAGTATAGCTTTAAGCTTAAATCTAAAATTAAAACTTTAAGTTATTTTAAACTCTTTAGTAGATATTAGTTTTATTAGTTAGTAGACTATAGGAAAATAAAACTAAAACTAATCTAAAATACTAAGCTTTTTAAACTAAGCTAGATAAAAATATAAAAGTAAAATACTTATACTATATATAAGCTTTAAGTATACTTTACTAATAATAATAAAGTAATATATAAGTTTAAGATTATAGTATATAAAGTAAATAAAAAGAAAGTAGTACTTTTTTTAAAAAAAAAAATTTTTAAATAAAAAAATGTATAACTTAACTATAAGTTATAAATATAATAGTAAAGATATACTTTTATTACTTAAATATAGTTATATATAACTAACAAATTTATAAAAAACTTAAAAGAAATATAAATAAAACTATACTTACTAGAAGTACTTAAAACTAATATAATTAACTTAAAATATAAAATATATATCTATACTATACTTATAGTATAAAAGTTATATATTCTAGAAACTTTATTAAAATACTATAATATATTTAATAATATTACTATATAGATACTACTTTACTTAAAGAACTCTAATTATATAATTTTATTAATATAAAGAAATTTTTCTTTTATAAGTTACTTTATAATCTCTTTATATATAAAGAATATACTCTATAAAAGTTAATTATAAATAGTATTTAGTAAGAGCTAAATATAATAAAATAATAAGTATATTAATAAAGTAAAATAAATTCTTAAAGAATTTATAAGCTTATAAAAGTATTTATATATCTAAAAAGTATATATAATTTTAAGTAGCTCTAAAAGTAATTTTAGAAGTATTTAAAGAGTTTAAAAAAAAGTTTAAAAAAAAAGCTTAGAGAAAAGTTTTAAGTAAAGAGAAAAGTATAGATAATAATATTTTCTTTCTTTTTATACTATATCTTAAAGTATAAAGCTTTATACCTTTAAGTATATATAGTATTTAATTCTATCTAGTTATTTAGCTCTAAAGCTACTTTTTTAGCTATTTATAACTTATTTTATACTACTAGATTAAATATAATTAATAAAAGGTATAGTATTTTAATTAGATATACTTAGTATAAAATAGTATATATATTAGATACTTATAGTAAGCCTAAAGCTAACTTATAGCTAACTTAGAGTTACTTAAAAGTACTTATAATACTAAGTTCTTAGTACCTAGGTTTAAGATTTATTACGTAATAGCTATCTTACTATAATTATAGAGTTTACCTATTAGATTAGTACTTAGAAACTAGACTACTCTACTAGAGCTCTAAGTAAAGTCTAAGAGCTACTTTCTATTTATAGTATATTACTAATTCTTTAAAATATAATATTATAATATATTTTTAATAAAATTTATAGTAATTATAAGCTTAAGTTTAGACTTATAAAGTATTATATTTAAATTACTTAATAGTTTTAAGTAAATAAAGTTATACTTTTACTTATTAAATATAAAGTAGTTTACTACTACTTTAATACTAGTATATTATAATTACTTAAGAGTAGATATAAAGAAGCTACTTTTTTTAGTTACTTTATTTTTTTATTTTTATAATTTCTTTTCTCTTATTACTTACTATAATATTTACTATACTTTCTTTAGTTTCTAATAAAGCTATTTCTAACTATATCTATACTTTTACTAAGAATATTACTACTTAGCTTAATTTAGTAAAGTTTTAGTATATAGCTTATTTTAAAAGCTTTATAACTTATAGTAAATCTAACTTTAATAATACTTTTAAAATCTTTATAATAACTATTTATAAAAAGTAGTACTATATTTATAGTAGTAACTTAAGTATATATAATACTTATAAGAGAACTTATAAAAGTAAATATATTCTAGTAAGTACTTTACTTTATTAGTCTAATCTAATACTAATCTACTTAAATACTACTAAAGTTTTATTATACTATTAATAATTTTAAGTATATAATTATATATACTAACTATTAATATAACTATACTACTATTATAGTTAAATATAAAGATATAACTTTTAATAAAGTTTTTAATAAGTTTACTAATAATACTTATACTTACTAAAATAAAGCTTAAGCTTATATTAAAAAGTTAGTAGAAGCTTTTAATAGTTATAATTAGTATCTTATTTATAAAAAGAAAAATCTTAGTAGTAATAAAGTATTTTAGTATAATACTTACTAAGTTTTTTATAAGTATAACTTTAAATATTATAAAGTAAGTTTTCTTTTTCTTTTTTAATTACTAAGCTAATCTTATTATATAGCTTAGTTTAAAGCTTATAAATAAAGCTACTACTACTAATATTATAGTTAATAAAGCTATTAAAAAAAGTTTTAGATATACTAGTTTTATAATAGTATAAAAAAAGTACTAGTATTACTATAGAAATATACTAGATATAAAGCTAGTAAGTAGTTTATTTTTATTACTAACTAAGCTTTTATATTTACTTATAAGCTCTTTAAACTTAAGTTTATATTTAAATTTAATACTTAATATACTAAAGTATAATAATTTAAAGTAAAGTAGTTTTTTTTAAAGAAATACTATACTTTCTTAAACTTATACTTTATTATAAAAATTACTTTTTAAATTACTTTTTAGTTTTTTTTTATTACTTTTTTTTTTTAAAAAGTAGCTATAAGCTTTTCTAAAAGTACTTACTATAATAAATTTTTTATATTCTTCTAATATAGCTATATAATAGTTTAAGTTACTAGTTTACTTTTAAGTAACTTCTTCTATAGACTAGCCTAGCTTTTTAATTAAGTACTTTTTTTTTAGCTTTTATATCTTTATAATCTAAGATTTCTTTAACTTTATAGTAGTCTCTTAATATAATATTATATAGGATTTAGATATTACTTAGTTAAAAATTTACTTTTAGTTATAGTATATACTATAGTTCTAATAGAGATATATTAAATATAAAATATATTTAAGCTATTAATAAAAAGAAGTTAAGCTTATATACTTACTTACTTATCTTTTTATTAATTAAAAATAGTCTAAGATAATATATATTAAATTTCTTAAATAAGTACTAAGTAGTAATATTATTTAATTTTAATATTACTTCTTTACCTTTAGTAAAGTACTTATTTTCTCTTTTTATATTATACTATTTCTTATTATAAGTCTAGGTATACTAAAGACTTACTTTTACTACTTTTTATATTTTAGCTTATTAATTAAAGTATCTTATAACTTACTACCTAACTACTAAGCTCTTTCTATATATATTCTATTAAGAGTCTAGTTACTTTAGCTAATATTTATTAAAAATTCTATTAAATCCTTTAAAATCTATACTAAATACTTTGTTAAATTATAAGTATACTCTAGATATAAAAGTAATAATACTTAGTTAATTTACTAGTAATTAATATAGATTCTTAAGTATATTTCTAATTTTTAGTTTTACTTTTTAGTTTACTTATCTATTTATAAGTAAAAAGCTATACTTAATTAATAATTAATTTTAAAGTAATAGTATATTTTAGACTAGAATTAGCTTATAAAGATAAACCTTTTATCTAATAATAAAGTATTTAAAAGACTTTATATTAAAAAGTATTAATTTATTAATAAATTAGCTACTTTTTATACTATAATTTTTTTACTTAGAAAAACGTATTAGGTTTACTTAATAAACTAGTTTATAAGTACTAGAATTAAGTTAAACTTATTTTTTTTTATATTTATTAAGACTAGTAAGTCTATTATAAAGTTTAATTAAAAGTAATACTATACTATTATAAGTACTAGTAGTAATACTAGTATTCTATAAAGCTTATACTTTTAAATTATATGTAGTTAATATATAAAGTATTTCTTAATATAGTTATAAATATCTAAGAAAAAATATAGCTAATAATACTTATACTTTAGTAAGTCTATAGTTTAATTAGTTTTATAGTAGCTACTTATTAAGTTATTATAGTTTTTTTATAAGATATTTTAGTAAAAAGCTCTATTATTAAAAATTTATACTTTTTTACTCTTATATAAAATACTGCTAAAGTTAAACTCTTAGTTATAGTTACTTTTTTTTACTCTACTTACTTTCTTAAAGCTTTTTACTATATATATAAAATAAACTATATTTTTTTTATACTTAATAGATAAACTCTATAAAGTATTCTAGAATTTCTAAAGTATAAGTCTTTTTTATCTTATATTACTTTACGTATAAAACTATTTAAAAATAAAATACTATATATTATAGATTTTATAAGCTTTTCTATAACTTTATAAGTTTACTAAGCTTTAAATATAATACTTTTTACTTTATACCTATTAATAGTAGTAAAAAAAGGTATACTTAATATTAATATATTAGTAGGTTCTAATATTTATTTAGAAAATTCTATTTTAAGTATATTAGCCTTTTTAGAAGTTTAATAAGTTTTTATAAAGTTTTTCTTAAAGTAGTTTTATTTAATATTTTTTAAAAATTAGTATTTAAAGCTCTAGATCTTTTAATAGCTTAGATCTAAAGATTTTATTATAGTATTAATAATATAATATTTTATAATACTTATTACTTTCTAATAAAAAACTTTTTATATAATTAAGCTATATTAAAAGCTTATTTACTAGGTTCTTTTATTTTAGTTTATATTTAATATTAAAATTAAACTTTATAAACTTTTCTACTTAGTAAGCTTATTTAAAATAAAAAGTTTTTTAGTACTTATAAAGTACTATAGATTATTATAATTAAAGAGTACTTAGATTATTAATATTATATATTTAAAATAGTATTACTACATTTTAAATATTTTAATTATAGTACTTAATTTTTAGTTATATATATACTATCTTAAAAAAGTCTTAAGAACTTCTTACTTTAAAATACTACTAGTTCCTAATAGTAATTAGTTACTAACTTTAGTATTTAAATCTAGAAAAAGATTACTACTATAGTAAACTCTATTATATTTATTATAACTATTAAGTCTTTTATTAAGTTTAAGTACTATAAAACTAAAGAGTTTAAAAAAAAAATTAATTAAAGTAATACTAATTAAATATTATTAGGCTAGCTCTATAGTTTATACTAGTAAGTAAAAGTTTTTTTTATTTTTTTATATTATACTTTAATTAGCTTACTTTAAAAACTTTCCTAAGTTAGTAGTAGAGCCTATATAGTAGTTATATAGTTTACTAAAAGCTTAACTATTTTAAAGTATTTATATATAAACTTTTTATAGAAGTTAGTAAACTTAAAAAAAACTTAAATATCTTTATAGCTTTTTAGTTCTAGCTACTCTTTAATAGTTTTTACTTTTACTAAGTTTATTACTACTTTTTCTAGAGTAATAATATAGTTTAAAAACTTAACTAATTTAGTATTATAAGTATATTTACTTACTTTTAAGTAAAGTTTTTATTTAATAAGTCTATCTAGTACTTTTTTAATATAAGTAATATAATCCTTTTTATTTTAAGAGTATATAAGAATATTATCTAAGTAGATAATATAAATATAGTCTACTAGCTTTCTAAGAGTATAGTAAATATAGAACTAAAAAGTTATAAGTATATTTACTAAACTAAATTATATAATAAAATATTTAAAATAACTATATTTTATTTTAAATACTATTTTCTACTTATTACTCTTTTTAATATATAGCTTATAATAAGTATTATAAAAGTTTAGCTTTAAAAAGATTTTTACTTTAAATAGTTAATTTAATATTTTACTTATAAAAGAAATTAAGTATTTATCTTTAATTATAATTTTATTTATACTTTTATAGTTTATATAGAGATAAAAAGTACTATTTAACTTGAAAATAAAGAGAATTAAAGTACTTACTATAGATTTACTTAAGTAGATCTATTTCTTCTTTTATACTATATTAAGGTATTCTTAAAAGATATATAGTATTTAGTAAAATAAGTTATATATTAAAATTTATAAAATCTTTTTACTTTCTTTAATTTCTATAGTATAATTATATTCTTTATAAAGAATAAGTATTTTTATTTAATTTTTACTAAATATATATTATTTATATACTAGAAAGTTTTTAAACTTTTATTAAAAAAAGTCTAAGCTTTTTTTACTAGTAGTTTTAACTATTTAAAATTTTTATAATATATACTTACTACTACTCTTATATTATCTTTTCTAGTAGCTATAATATTAATAGTATATCTTTAATATAATATCTTATATAATTAATAATTTTATTTATAGTATTTTTTAGCTAGAGTAAACTTTACTTATAGTACTAAGTAGTATCTTTAATAGTATTTCTACTAAGTCTTTTTTATACTAATAGTTTATTAAGCTCTTTTAATAGTAGCTAAATAGTAAATTAATAGATATTTTAAGTAACTATATTTTTTAGTTCTTTATTTAATACTATATAAATAAACTTCTTAAAATAAAAAATAAATACTTATTCTATTAGTAGAATATTATTAAATAGCTTTTAAGTACTTATTAAAGTTATTCTTTTATTTTTTAACTCTTTTAGCTACTATTAGAAAGTACTTAATAGAAATCTAATCTATAGGTTAGCTTTTCTTAGCTATAAGTACTCTAAAATAAAGTTATAACTACTAAAGCTTACTTCTAAAAAGTATTAAAAACTAATATTATACTTAATTTCTTTATTATCGTTTTATATAACTATATAAATAACTAGTTATATATTAATTAAAAATATAGTAAGAAAAATACTTTTTATTTATATATTTAGGTATACTAAGAGTTTAGTACTTTTTTTATTAATTAAGATTACTTCTATACTTAAATTATAAAAAACTATAAATACTACTAAAGATTTTTTAGAAGTATAACTATATTAACTATAATCTTTAAATAAATTTCTTTTTATTTCTTACTTTAATTACTAGTAAAAAGAGTTAGTAATAAAAGCTTTTTTTTTAACTCTAGGTTTTTATTTTTAAATTAAAGTTTTTCTAATTTAAAATCTTTATTTTTCTAGTAAAGCTTATAGTATTTTTTTAAGTTACTAACTTTTTCTTCTTCTAGCTTTTTAGCTAAAAAACTAAGCTACTACTAGTTTTTTATTAGTTTACTTTTAAGTAAGTACTAAATATTTTCTTTTATATAGAAGTACTTAAAATTAAGTAAATCTATTTTTACTTATATTATAAACTACTTTTAGTCTAGTTATAATAACTACTATTTATATATTTTAAAGTATATTTTTAAAATCTTTTTAAAAGCTAATATTATTAAATCCTTTATTATACTAGAAATTAGTTTAAAATACTTTAAGTATTTTTAACTAGATATATAAGATCTTTAGTTTATTATTAATATTAAACTTAATAAATATATTAGAGAAGATAGCTTCTTTTTTATATAAGTATATTAAGAAGAAATTAATACTATTACTACTTTACTATTAATAGTTTTAAAACTTTATTAATACTAGATCTTAGACTAGCTAGTACTATTTTACTTTTAGCTTATATTAAATCTAAATAATAATATTATTAATTTTTTATTATAGTAGTTTATAATAGATATTATATTAGATTATATTTAATACTTAATAAAGTTTTATATTATTATTTTCTAGAGCTTAAACTAATTTAAAAGTAGTTTCTATATTACTAGCTTAGGTTTATACCTATTATAGTATAAGTTATTACTTTTTAAAGTTTAACTAAAGTTTTAGTAATACTTTATTAAGTATACCTATAAGTTTACTTATATTATTATAAGCTACTTTAGAGTAGCTTATAGTAGTTTTACTACTACTAGTACTTAGTAGTATATATAATACTATATTAACTTAGTTTTCTAACTTTATAATTATATTAAGTAAAAAACTATTACTTTATACTTTAAATAAAGTATTTCTTAATTTTTAAATAAACTACTAAGAAGTTTTTTCTATTAGATTTTATAAAGCCTATTATAAAATAGTATTTAGTAAAAGTTAGATATAATAAAATAATAAATATATAAATAAAGTAAAATAAATCTTTAAAAGATTTATAAGCTTATAAGATTATTTATATATCTAAAAAGTATATATAATTTTAAGTAGTTTTAAATATAATTTTAGAAGTATATAAAGAGCTTAAAAAAAGGTTTAAAGAAAAAAGTTTAAAAAAAGTTTTAAGTAAAGAGAAAAGTACTTATAATAAGCTTTTAAAGTATAAAACTATATAAATAATTTAATAATATTATAAGCTTTTAGCTTATAAAAATAGTTTATATATACTTAAAGTTTTACTATTTTATAAGTAGTTTTAGAAATTAAGGTATACTAAGTTTACTTAGTAGTAGCTAGCTATAATAATAATTTCTTTTTAGTAAAGTTTATAGCTTTCTCTATATAATTTAGAAGTAGTAAATTTAATAGTAATAAGATACTTATACTTTATAATAAAAATACTAAAAAAGGTATAATAATACTAAATATTTATAGAAATATACTTATTATATACTTTACTATCTTTTAATAATATAAAATATGTTAATTTAGGTTTAGTATAATAAAAATAAGAAAATATTTTATTTTTATTTTAAAAAACATATTTAGTAAGTAGTACTTCATTATATTAAGAATAATAAAGTATAGAAAGTTATAAAAGACTAGAAACTATTAAAAAAAGTAAGTTAATAACTTTAGTTTTAGAGTAAAGAAATAAGAACTTATTTAAAAAAAGAACTAGTATTATAGTAGTAATAGAAAAAAACTAGATTAAACTAATTAGCTTTATAATAGAAGATAATAATATATATAGCTTATAAGATTATAAGCTTAATTAAAATCTTAATTATAATAAAAATATATAATAACTTTATAGCTTTATAAAGCTTAGTACTTATAAAGCTATAAAGCTATAAAGCTAGTAGAATAGTATAAGTATATAGTTAATAAAGATATATACTATTAAGAAAGTATTAGTAATCTAATCTTTAACTAAAAGTAATAATATATTAATATTATAAAAGTAATTCTATTATTTATAAGTTTATTACTTAATTACTATATATACTTTAGTTATTAACTTTTAATCTACTCTACTTTTCTTAGATATTACTTATTATTAATAATAAGTAACTCTTTTATAATAAAAATACTTTATTAAGTTTATATATTTAGTATAAAAAAAATAACTATAACTAAGAGTTTAACTTTAGTACTATTTTATATAAAAGTAAAAAAGTATAAATTCTTAATAATAGATTTATTAACTAAATTATCTTATAAAAAATCTATAATAACTTAATAAATAGCTACTATAAAACTAATTAGACTATATACTTACTAAAGTATAAGTATTATTAGCTATATCTTTTCTTAGATATTAATAAATATATTAAGAAATACTTTATATATTAACTAAATAAGATTTAAAAGTATAAGCTTTAAAGAATACTAGTATTACTACTAGTACTTATAATAGTATAGTATAATTTTTTATTAAAATTTATAATAGACTTACTAGTCTTAAGAAATATAAAAAGAAATAAGTTTATCTTAGTTTTTATACTTATAAACTAGTTTTTAATATATATCTAATACTTATTTTTAAGTAAAATAATTATAGTATAAAAAGTAGTTAATTTAATAATAAATTAATACTTTTTAAAGTAAAGTTTTTTAGATATTCTACTATTAGATAAAAGGTTTATCTTTATAAGCTAATTCTAGTCGAATATATACTATTAGTTTAAAATAAATTATTAATTATATATAGCTTTTTACTTATATATTAATAAGTAAACTTAAAAGTAAAACTAAAAATTAGAAATATACTTAAAAATCTATATAAATTACTAGTAAAATAACTAAGTATTATTACTTTTATATATAGAGTATACTTATAATTTAAAAATATATTTAGCTAATAGCTAAAGCTTTATATATATAGTATTTAGTATAGATTTTAAAAGATTTAATAGTATTTTTAATAACTATTATCTAAAATAACTAAACTTCTAATAATAGATATTTACTATTACTTTATAAAAGTTTAGAATAGCTTAGTATATATATACTTAATATAAGATTAGTACTTTATTATTTATAACTACTTACTACTTAAAATTATATTAAAAATTAGAGTTTTTTACATATTTAAAGATAATTAAATTAGTATTTAGTTTACTAGCTTTATATATACTTATAAGCTTTAATCTTTTTTAATATACTTATAAGAAGCTTATATATAAGTATACTTAGTATATAATACTAGTACTCTTTTAATATACTATAAAAGCTTTCTTACTTTTTTTTAGTTTATAAAAAGTTATTATATTATAAGTAGTAATTATATATTATCTTTTTAAGATACTACTAAAAGTACTTAATTAAGTTAAGATTAAGTAAGTAAAGTAGCTAGGTTATAAGTATAATATAGTATTAAGCTATCTATTTTATTATTATATATAAAGTATATATATATACGTTATTTTATATAAAAAGCTAAAACTACTACTAGATAGGTAGTAAGCTTTTATATAAAGCTTTAATATAGCTTTTACTAAAGTAGTATATTATTATATATACTTATTTCTTTTTATAATAAGAAGTAAATAATAGTATATTTTACTTAGTTTATCTAGCTATATAGATACTTATACTATCTAAGTAAAGTACTAATAAATATTTACTTTAATTATTATCTTTAGTTTTTACTTCTTTTATAAGAACTAAAAATACTACTTATAGTAATAGCTAGAGCTCTTCTAAAGAAAGTACTTATCTAAGAATTAAAGTATATATAAGTACTACTAAAAGTAGTAATACTATTAATAAAACTACTAGTATTTTTAAGTATAAATAAGATTTAGTTTTAGTTACTTTTTATAGTAGTAATTAGTAAGGTTATAACCTTTAAGGTAGTAGTATAGTATATTATAGCTAAGTAGCTTTAAATATATTTTATCTACTACTATAAATATAGTAGCTTTAGTAAGCTCTAAATACTTTAGCTTTAGCTATATATAAGCTTTATAATAGATATATTATAGTAGTAATAAGAGAAATAGAGATAGAACTAAGAAGTCTAAGCTTAGTTACTAACAAAGTATAGAATAAGTAGGGTAAAAACCTATAGGATAACAAACTTAATTTAGAAACTAACTATAACTAGAATATATAATAAATTTGTAAATTTATAAAGTAAGAATTTATAAATTCGCGATCTTAGTAAATACAAAGTAATAAAGTTACTAAGAAGCTATTAGTATATAATTTATAGTAAAACGTATTATTAGGATAGTATTAGTAATTTAAACCTCTAACTATAGAACGCTAATACAAGATAATTACAAGATATCTTCTATTATTTATTATTATTATAGATTACTATATAAGATTTTACTATTAACTCTAAATCTACTAATACTCTAGAAGGATTACTTATAGTTAATAATAGGGTAACCTATTATACCTTACTAATTTAGTTATTATAAGAAGTAAAGTATAACTAGTATATAGTCTAGCTAATATAATAGTAGAAAGCTTAACTAAGAAAAGAGTTAAAGTACCTATAAGTAGTTATAAATTAGATATTATAGTATAGAAGGTAATTAAAAACTACTTAAATAACTTAATCTCTAAAAAAGAAAATATAAAAATAGTAATTAACACTTTAGAAATATAGAATAAAGAATAATAAGAATATATAAAGTAGAATAAAGTATAAATTAAAGTAGTTATTAAAAGATAAAACTAGATAGAGTTAATTACTTAGAGACTAGAAATAAGTATAATAAAGAAACTACCTAAAATACTTATACTTAAGAAGTTTAATAGAAAAAGAGAAAAACTAAGACTCTTTATAGTATTAGTATAACTATAGATTAATATATAAGTACTATACTTTAATAGAGAAGATAAAAAGGTAATATATATTAGAATATACTTAAAAGAAAATATAATAAGATAGTTTAAGCTTTACTAGATAGATTATATAATATATACTTAGATAAACTAGAAGAATAAAACTAGAGCTAGCTTTAGAAGTTATAAATACTATATAAGATAAATTAGAGTAGTATTTAGAGATATAGATATTACCTAATAAGCTAAAGAAAGGCTTAAGAAGCTTATATAAAATAAAAGTATTCCTAAATATATATTATAGTTTAAATAACTATTATAAAATATAGAATAGAATAAACTATCTTTAATATTATAATTTAAATAAAGACTAAACTTAAAGATATAATATAAAATAAACTATATAGAAAAACTAAGAATACTAGAAGCTCTAAAGTAATAAGTAAAATAGATTAATAATAATCTTTAAGAATAGAAAAAGAATAAGTATAGAGAATCTACTTAGAACTATAATAAGAGAGACTCTATAATCCTAAATACTAATAAAGATAAAAAGAAAAAGAAAAATTAAAACTTTATATACTTTAATTGTAGTAAAAGTAGCTACTATATAAAGAATTATTAGTTAAAAATAAAAAAGAATATAGTATATTATAAATATAGAAAGTTAGTACACTTTATAAAAGATTATAAAAGGAAAGATTCTAAAAAAAATAAAAAAGTTTAGTTAAAGATAACTAAAAACAAGAAGGAAGTACTAAGAGTATAAGCTAAACCTTAAGAAAAAGTAGCTAGGAGTAAAGAAATACAATATATAATACTCTATTAGTCCTTTTATTATAATAATAACTACTTTATATATCTTTCTAGTAAATAGAAAGTAAGATAGTTCCTATAAAAGTATAAAGTAGTAGTAATAAAAGAAAATAGAATAAAAGAATAGCTAGAAGAAATAGCTTATATAATAAACTTACTAATAGAAGACTTAGAAGAGGAAGAGCCCTAGAACCTATTAATCTAAGCTAAAAGATAAGTACTAAATAAAGAGACTACTATAGTTACCTCTAAAGAACTATAAGAAGATAAGAGATAAAGTAAAATAAAAAGTATAGAATACGCCTAGTTAAATATATATAGCTATAATAGCTATATAATAATAGATATAGTAGAATAAAACAAAGAATAAAAATTTATTTAAAAATACTTACTAGTTATAAGTATAGAGGAAGCGTATAAAGACTAGAAAGAATATAATCTTAAAGTAATAAAGTTTATAATATTTTAAAAATAAATAGAGTAATATATAGTTATAGTAAGAAGAATACCTATATAAAGAGAGTAGTAGTATCTTGTAAGAAAAATATAATAGATTAATAAAGCCTATATACTATAAGTACTAGTAGTATACTATATCTTAATAATAATAAGACCTAGTATAAATAGTTACTATATAGTAGATAATAAGAGAATAGATCTAGAATATCTAGTATATCTAGAAATATTATAGGTAGTATATTTAAATATATACTACTACTTATATAGAGTTATAAAAGTATAAAACTATATATAGCTAAAACAAGAGAAAGGATATAACTATACTAAGGTAATCCTAAAAAAAGAAATTAATAGTTAGGAAATAACTAAAATACCTAATAAAACATAAATATTAATTAGACTAGAACGTAAGCTATTAAAAGAATATATTAAAGCAAGGCTATAGTATAAGAATATATATAATAAATATCTAAAATATAAAAACTATAAATATAAAATAAGGTAATAGCTCTAGAAAAATAGATAATTTAAAGAAAGACCTAAGTAAGAAAAGCTAGAAAGTATATTAGGTCTACACGTTATAAAAAATAAAATATACTAAGAAAAGAAAGTATAATTAATAATTAATAGTAGAGCTATAAAGAATATTATATATAAGAAGTTTATAGAAAACTAAAGAATAAATTATATAATAAAGAAATACCTTTAATAACTAAGTATAATTAAAGGATAGCTATACTAGAAACAAATTAAGTTTAAAACAATACCTTTAACACTAAAATTAAAAAGATTAGAAATTAAAAATATAGTTATAGATATAATAACAATTAATAATAAGAAAGATATAATACAAAGTATACTATAGTTATAAATAACTAACCTAAAGATTAATTAGAAAATAAAAAGAAATAGTTACTTTAACAAAGATATATTAAAAGCTAAAATAATTATATATAAAGGATAGTTCCTAGAAGAATATAAGAAATAGGAGAAATAACTTATAGAACCTAATAACTATCGTCTAGAATATTAAAGATAAGATTTAGTAATATAACTAGAAGAAAGAAAAAATATAGAATAGAGCTTAGTCTATAGGAAAATAGAAGAAGAATCCAAGATTAAAAGAGTATTTATTTAGAACGAAACTAAAAAAAGATAGATACAAGGACCTAACTCTTTAATAGTATATAGACTTATATTTATAGATAAAAAAAAGATAAATAAAAAATAACTTTACGTAGATTTTAAAAAGATAAATATAATTATAAACAAGAACTAATACTTATTACTATAAATTAACAAGATATAAGATAGACTATAGAAAGCTTAAATCTTTACTAAACTAGATATCTAAAACACCTACTACTAGATTAGAATTAGAATAGAAGATAAATAGAAAACTACTTTTAGAACGTAATATAAACTATTTAAATACTTAGTTATACTATTTTAATTAATAAACACACTAGTAGTGTTTTAAAAACGAATTAATATAGTACTAAGAAAGTATTTAGATATATTTATATTTATATACTTAGATAATATCCTTATAATCTTAGAAATAGAAGAAGAACACGTATAATATATATATAAGATACTAAAAAAGCTAGTAGAAAATAAATTATATTTTTAAATAAGAAAGTATAAATTTTATATAAAAGAAATAGACTTCCTAGAGTTTATTATAGAACTAGGAAAGATTAGGATTAACCTAAATAAGATTAAAGTAATCTAAGAATAGCTAATACTAAAGAACCTATAAGAGGTACAATAATTCTATAGACTAGTAAACTTTTATAGAAATCTAATAGTTAATTAGTTTAAATTAATATAACTACTAATAAACCTTATAAAGATAGATATACTATTTAAATAGACTAAAGAGTATAATAAAGTATTTAATTAAGTTAAGTAGAGATTTATAGAAAATCTAGTTATTAAAATATATAACGTAGACCTACTAGTAATAGTAAAAATAGACGTATTTAATTTAGTCTATAGAATAGTACTAATACAAGAAGACTAAAATATAAAATAAGAATACTTAGTTAATTACTTCTTTAAGAAAATAAAGCTAGTAGAACTTAATTACTTAATGTATAATAAAGAAATACTAGTAATCTATAAAGTATTTAAATAATATAGAGTATACTTATAAGAAGTACAATATAAAATAAAAGTCTATATAGACTATAAGAATCTTATAGAATTTATAATAAATAAAGATCTATTATAATTCTATATAAGATAATAGGAGTTCTTCTTAATATTTAATATAGAAATTATATATACTAAGGGTAAAGATAACTAATTTATAGACGCTCTAAGTAGAAGACTAGACTTATAAGAAGAAGTAAATACTACTAGTATAGTTCTAATTAAGAATAAAGAAAGATACTTAGTCTTAAATATACCTAAAATAGCTATAATACTTAAAAGGAAGAGTAGTAAGCTAGATAAATAGATTTAGAAAGAAATAGAAAAAGCTTCTAAAGAAATAAAGAAGCTTAAAATTTAAAAAAGAATTATTAAAGTATATAGAAGAACGTATATACTAAGTAAAATATAAAGAGAATTTATATAATAGTTCTATAAACTACTAGTATATAGATATAAAGGTATTAATAAAATATTAGATAGACTCTTAAGAGATTACTATATCTTAAAAGTAAAGTAACTAATAATAGAAGTACTATAAGATTATATAGAATATTATAGAAATAAGTATACTAGATATATAGTATATAAAATCTTATAACTAGTTAAAATACTAGAAAGACTTTAGAGAGTTATTATAATAGACATTATTATAAAACTACTAAAGTCTAAAGATCTAATATTAGGAGTTAAATATAATAGAATCCTAATAATAGTAAATAAACTTATAAAGTACTTATACTTTAGACTATATAAAGAAAAAAGTAAAACAAAAGTTACTATATACTAGGTCCTAGGGACTATAGTTAGTTAATATAGTATGCTAGATAAAATTATTATAGATAAAGACGTAAGATTTACATTAAAACTATAAAGAATAATAGTAGTATTATTAGGAATCTAGTATATAATATTAATAGTCTACTACCTATAAATAAATAGATAATTAGAACGTATAAACTAGATAGTAGAATAGTATTTAAGATACTACGTTAATTATAATTAGAATAATTAAGTACAACTACTACCTATAGTATAGTTAGTATATAATAGAGTAAAGAATATAGTAATAAAAATATTACCCTTTTTTATAAACTATAGATTCGACTCTAATATATACTAGATACTAAGATTCTAAGTATTTTAGTTCTTTAGAGGAAAAAACTTTATAAAAAGACTTAAGGAAATATATAATTAACTATAATAGGACGTAGAATTCTTATAAGACTAGATAGTAAAGTACTATAATAGAAAATACTAAGAAGGACTCTAATTTAGAGAGAGAGAAAAAGTATTATTAGTACGTAAAAATATTAAAAGTAAATAATTAAGTTCTAAACTAGATTACGTTAAGATAAAACTATATAAAATTAAAAAGAAAGTTAGACTAGTTATATTTAAACTACAACTACTAAATAAGATAAAGATATACCTAATATTCTATATAGTACTACTAGAAAAAGTACTATAAGAAGTAGAACTACTAGTATATAAAGTAGATACGTATAGAGAATAAGAAGTATAGAAAGTTAAAAAAATCTTATAGTACTAGTTTTATAATAGAAAAAACTACTACCTAGTAAAATAGATAAGAATAAATAAGAAAGGCTAACTATAAGAAGATATATAGGAACTAGAAGACAATCTTAAGTACACTAAGAAACTAGAAGAGTTCTAAAGTTAAAATCCTCTAGAACGCCTAGTAGTAAACTAAGAAAACTAGTAATACTACTAATAGATAGAGAGACGATAAGAGCGCCTAATATAATAAGAGCTAGAGTAGCCTCTACTATATTATTAAGATCTAACTTAGCTTCTATTATATAATACTATTTAGATAACTTAGTATTATTATAAGCTTTTAATTTACAAAGATACTTAATATAAGAATAAAGCTTTACTAGCTTATAAAGAGTTAACTTATACTTAGCTTTAGCTATAGTAAGCTATAATAATAAAGAAATATCTTAATATTATTATAAATAATATAAGCTATAAAGATAAGTTAATTATACTAAGACTAAGATAATATAAGAAGTAATAAAGAACTAGAAATTAATAAAGAAACTAGATAGATAACTTTAGCTCTAGTATAGAGAAATAAAGGACTATATAAAAGAGAGGATAGTATTATAGTAGTAATAAGAGAAATAGAGATAGAACTAATTAGTCTAAGTTTAGTTACTAACAAAGTATAAGATAAGTAAGGTAATAACCTATAAGATAATAAACTTAATTAGAAAACTAACTATAACTAGAATATATAATAAATTTATAAATTTATAAAGCTAGAATTTATAAATTTAAAATCTTAGTAAATATAAAGTAATAAAGTTACTAAGAAGCTATTAGTATATAATTTATAGTAATATATATTATTAAGATAGTATTAGTAATTTAATTTTCTAACTATAGAACGCTAATACAAGATAATTATAAGATATCTTCTATTACTTATAGTTATTATAGATTACTATATAAGCTTTTACTATTAACTCCTAATCTACTAATACTCTAAAAGGATTACCTATAGTTAATAATAGGGTAACCTATTACAAGATAAGCTTTTTCTAATATAGTAATAGTATAAGTAAATAGCTACTATTAAGTTTATCTTTAATATTACTTATTTTATAGTACTTTTTTATAATCTTACTTATAACTAAGTATATATAGTTAAACTACTTTATAGCTTTAAAGTACTTTATACTAGTATAATAGAGTTACTTATTATTAACTACAAGTAACTACTAAAGTATAAGTAGATTAAAAGGTAATAATAAAAGCTTATATTATAATTAGTAATAACTATAAATAATAGTTAATTTATATATATAATATTAAGTATTAGTATTCTAAGTTAAAGATTAGATTACTAATACTATCTTAATAATATATATTACTATTAACTATATACCTTTACTAATTCTTTAGCTTTATAACTTTATATTTACTAAGATTATAAATTTATAAATTTATTATATATCCTAATTATAGTTAGTCTCCTAATTAAGCTTATTATCTTATAAGTTATTACCTTACTTATCTAATACTTTATTATTAGCTAGGCTAGGGCTAATTAGTTCTATCTTAGTTTCTCTTATTACTACTATAATAACTAGCTAATACTATTCTAATAATCTAGTTATATAATTCTAGACTAATATTTAGTATTTAATAAGTATTTCTATCTATTTATTATCTAAATTAGTATAGTATAGCTATAGTTATAGTAAGTTAAAGTAATTAAGTTATTTAGAAGTATATAGTAAGTTATACTTAGTATTCTAAACTTTTATACAAGTATAATAGAAAAGTAGTAGTACTTTAGTAGTAAGTTATAAAATACTTTAATTAATAAGCTAAAATATATAAAGTAGTAAACGTAAGTTTTTAGTATACTAAAACTTATAATAAAAAATAGTATAATATAAAAAAGAAAAATAAGTACTTTATAAAAAGTAAAGAAGTAATATTAAAAGTAAAAAATATTACTACTTACTACTTATTTAAAAAATTTAATATATAATATATTAGACTATTTTTAATTAATAAAAAAATAAGTAAGCTAGTATATAGGCTTAACTTCTCTCTATTAATAGCTTAAATAAATTCTATAATATATTTTACTACTAAGCTAACTACTTTAAAATATACTTAAAAATCTTAAACTTAATACTTATTATCTCTATAACTATAATATATACTATTACTAGAAGTATATTTTTAACTAAAAAATATTTAAATTCTAGATAATATTATAATAAAAGATTTCTATAAACTTAAAATAATTTTAGAATATAAAGATATTAAAGCGAAAAGAAAAAAATACCGAATTTAATACCTAGGCTAGTTTAAAGAAAAAACTACTTAGAAGCTAACTAGTAGCTTAGATTATTATATAGCTATATTAAAAGAATTTAAAAAATCTACTATAATAAATACTTTTTAAAGAGCTTTAAGCTACTTTTAAAAAGAAAAAGTAAAAAAAAAAAAGGCTAGAAAGTAATTTTTATAAGAATTAAAGTAAAAGTTTTAAAAAGTATACTATTTCTTTAAAAGAAACTACTTTACTTAAAAATATTATAATTTAGTATATTAAGTATTAAATTTATATATAAACTTAAGCTAAAAGAGCTTTGAAATAAATATAAACTATATACTAGCTTTATATCTAGGATATTTATATAGTAATACTAGTACTTCTTTTATACTTTTATAAAACTAATATATTTATAATAAGCTACTTGTTGTTAACTATAGGCGCCTATATTAGGGGTTAGTAGATTAAGAGATAATAACAAAAGCTTATATTAGGATCAATAATAACTATAAATAATAGAAGATATTTTATAACTATCTTGTATTAGCGTTCTATAGTTAATAGATTAAATTACTAATACTATCCTAATAATATATATCTTACTAACTATATACTTGTTATAATTTATAATCTGTATTTACTAAAACTAGTAGATTGTAGATTACTTTAATTTGTAATCTATTAACGCTAAGAGTCTATAGATTATAGATTACCCTAGGTGTCCTAGTTATATATAGTTTCCTAATTAAGGTTGTTACCTTGCTTATCTTATACTTTGTTAGCGCCTAGGTTAGGGCTAATTAGTTCTATCTTAATTTCTTCTATTACACCTATAATACTATCTCCCCTTTTAGGCAAGTCCTAGTTTTCTTATCTTAGAGCTAAAGTTATTAGTCTAGTTTCTTTATCTATATAGAGTTCTTTATCCTCCTTTATACTTATTTTATCTATACGTTATTACTACTTTCTTACTAATTGCGTATTATGTAATAGTATTAAAATATTTCCTTGCTTTTATTATACTTCTTCTAAGTTAAACCCTAAGTCTCTTTTTTATATTATTTCTATAAATAATAGTAGAGCTTATAAAGTGTATATTTATATAAATATATATAGCTCTTATAACGTATCTAGTATTTCTCTTTCTAAGTATAAGTTTATTATACTTATTTTTACGTCTAGGCTTAATAATAATAGGGAAAGCTATTAACTAGACTTAAAAGAAATTACTATCTTAAATTATAGAAGCTAAAGCTAAGCGTAAGTAGATCTAGGAGCTTATATAGAGTAAGCTAGTAAAGAATTAAGCTTATTTCTCTTATCTTTATAAGATAAAGGCTTTAAATAATAAGAAATTAGCTAAGTAGTTAGTAGCTCTAGAAGCTAAGCTAGATTTAGATAAGGCGTTTAATATTACTATAGTAGGTCTTGCGCTAAACGTCTTTATTATCTCTTTATCTATTGTTAGTAGTATTAGTTCTCTTAGTTTACTACTAAGTGTTCTAGAGAGTTTTAATTTTAGAACTCTTCTAATTTCTTAGAGTAATTAAGATTATCTTCTAGTTCCTATATTTTCTCTTATAGTTGTCCTTTTTTATCTATACTTATCTATTCTACTAAGTAGTAGTTTCTTCTATTTTAAAACTAGTATTATAGAATTTTCTTAACTTCTTATTCTTCTTATTCTTTATACATATCTACTTTATATACTAGTAGTTCTACGTTTTATAGTACTTGTTCTAGTAGAGCTACGTAGAATATTAAGTATATCTTTATCTTATTTAGTAGCTTTAATCTATATATAACTAGTGTAACTTCTTTTTTAATTTTGTATAGTCTTATCTTAACGTAGTCTAATTTTAAACTTCGGCGTTTACTCTTAATATTCTTCTATACTAACTATACTTTTTCTCTCTTTCTAAATTAGGGTCTCTCTTTATATTTCTTATTATAGTACTTTACTATATAATTATACAAGAATTCTATATCTTATCTTAATTAATTATATATATCTTTAAGTTTTTTAGCAAAGTTTTCTCCTCTTAGAGACTAAGATATCTAGTTTCTTAGTATTTAATACGCGTTAAGCTTAAATCTATAGTTTATAAAGAAAAGTAATACTTTTATTACTATATTCTTTATACTATTATATACTAACTATACTATAGGTAATAGTTATACCTAATTATTCTAGTTGTAGTTAAAGTAGTATCTTAAATATTATTCTACTATCTAATTTATTTATTTTAACTATCTATCTATCTATAGTTAGTATGCTATAGATATTATATAATATATTCCTAATTACGCTGTTATTATTCTCTATAGTTTTAATATAAATTGTATATCTCTATCTATAATAATCTTATCTAGTAGTCTATATTAACTAATTACTATTCCTAGAACTTAGTATATAGTAACTTTTATCCTACTTTTCTCTTTATATAGTTAGAAGTATATATACTTTATAAGCTTATCTACTATAGTTATAATTCTATTATACTTAACTCTTAATATTAGGTTTTTAGACTTAGGTAACTTTATAATAAAGTCTATTGTAATAACTCTCTATAGTTATTCTAGTATTTCTACTAGTTGTAATATTCTATATAGTACGTATTTATTATACTTATTTCTATAGTATTCTATATAATCTTATAGTACTTTTATTACTAATTATCTTACTTTTAGAATATAGTAGTCTTATAGTAGTCTATCTAACGTCTTTTTAATTCTTTAGTAACTATATACTAGTAATTTATAGAATTGTCTTATAAATTCTTTCTAAATCCTACTTAGAATATATATTCTTCTATAAGCTTGTATAAATCCTTCTTAGATTTCTAGTTTCTCTATTTCTTTAGAAGCTTTTTACGTTGTTTTCTAAATCTATTTATTTAGCTTACTACTTATTCTTTTAAGTATTATAGCTATTTTAGGTGTATTTAGGACTAAATATCTTTCTTTATTCTTAATTAGAACTATACTAGTAGCGCTTACTTCTTCTTATAAGTCTAGTCTTCTACTAAGGGCGTCTATAAATTAGTTGTCTTTCCCTTTTATGTATATAATTTCTATATTAAATATTAATAAGAATTCCTACTATCTTATATAGCGTTGTAATAGTTCTTTATTTATTATAAATCTTGTAAGATTCTTATAGTTTATATAGACCTTTGTCTAATACTTTACTCTTTATAGGTATACTCTCTATTATTTAAATACTTTATAGATTACTAGTATTTCTTTGTTATAAATTAGGTAGTTAAGTTCTACTATTTTTATCTTCTTAGAGAAGTATTTAACTAAATATTCTTTCTTAGTCTCTAAGTCTTCTTGTATTAGTACTATTCTATATACTAAGTTAGATGTATCTATTTTTACTATTACTAGTAGGTCTAGGTTATATATTCTAATAACTAGATTTTCTATAAACTTTCTTTTAATCTTTTTAAATACTTTGTCGCATTCCTTTATCTATTTAAATAGCATGTCTTTTTTTATAAGTCTTGTTATTAGTTCTATATCTTTAGACTATCTTATTATTAACTTTCTATAAAAGTTAGCTAGCTTATAAAATTATTGTACTTTTTTTAGGTTTCTTAGTGTTAGCTATTTATTAATTAATCTAATCTTTTCTAGGTTAATCCTAATTTTTCCTAGTTTAATAATAAATCTAAGGAAATCTATTTTCTTTATATAAAATTTGTATTTTCTTATTTTAAGAAATTGTTTATTTTCTATAAGTTTTTCTAGTACCTTGTATATATATTGTACGTGTTCTTTCTCTATTTTTAAGAATATAAAGATATTATCTAAGTATATAAATGTAAATATATCTAAGTACTCTCTTAGTACTATATTAATTCTTTCTTAGAATACTACTAGTGCGTTTATTAAGCTAAATAGTATAACTAAGTATTTATATAGTCTATACTATATTCTAAATACTATTTTCTACTTATTACTTTTTTTAATTCTAATTTAGTAGTAAGCGTTTTAGATATCTAGTTTTATAAAGATTTTTACTCTTTATAGTCTATTTTATATTCTATCTATTTATAGTAGTAGGTATTAGTTCTTATTTATAATTACGTTAGTTTTCTTAAAATCTACGTAGAGTCTCTTATTGCTAGTTCTTTTTTTATCTATAAATATTAGTCTATATACTACTAAAGATTTAGATTCTCTTATTTATCCTTTTTTTATTACGTTCTAGATAAACGTTTGTTTAATTTTAGATTCTTCTTCTATTTTTTAATAGACTAGGCTCTATCCTATATTTTTGCCTTCTTCTAGTTCTATTGCTAAGTCCTATAGTTAATGTTCTAGAAGGTAGTTTTCTAGTTCTATAAGCTATTTCTCCTATTTCTTATATTCTTCTAGGAATTCTCTTTTGTGTGTGTTTATGTTAGCTTTTAATATATCTTGTCTAGGGTAGTTAATTTCTATTATTCTTTAATTAATTTTTAGGTTAGTTATCTATAACTATAGCAATTCTAGTATAATATCTTGTTTATTGTTAATTATTGTTATATCTATAACTATATTCTTAATCTCTAGTCTTTCTAACTTTAGTATTAAAGGTATTGTCTTAAACTATATAGGTTCTTAGAATAGTTTTCCTTTAATTATACTTAGTTATTAAGGGTACTTCTTTATTATATACTATATTCTTTATATTTTTACAAACTTCTTTAATATAAAGTTCTTTATAGCTCTACTATTAATTATTAATTATACTTTTTTTTTTAGTATATACTTATTTTTGTAATATATAAGCCTTTTATACTTTCTAGCTTTTCTTACTTTAGTAATTTATTAAACTATCTATCTATTTAGGGCTATAGCCTTATTTTAAGTTTATATTCTTTGTATTTTAGATATTTATTATTTATATATTTATACTATAGTCTTCTTTAGACGTATTTCTTTACTAGTTTAGATCTAGGTCTTACTACTACGTATCTATCTTCTAAGATTATTTCTTATCTTTAGATATCTTTTACTATAATTACTCTTATATAATTATAGCTTCTTCTTCTTATAGGCTATACGTTGTTATTTGCTTTAAAGTTTCTATATATAATATAGTTCTTATCTAAGTATAATATCTATAATACTTTAAAGTATACTAGATACTCTAGATCTATTATCTTGTTATCCCCTTCTTAGTACTTGTCTTTACTAGGTATCTCTATTATTAGGATATAGTATACTACTAGTACTCTTAGTATATAGGCTTTATTAATTTATCGTATTTTCTTTATAAGGTATTCCTATTCTTTTAGTGTAAGTATTCTTCTTACTATAACTATATATTACTTTATCTATTCCTAAAATAGTATAAACTTAGTTTTTTTAAGATTACGTTCTTTTTAGTCTTTATATACTTCCTCTATACTTATAACTATTAAGTATATTTAAACAAACTTCTATTCTTTATTTTATTTTTTTATATCTATTATTATATAGCTATTGTAACTATATATTATTAGCTAGGTATACTCTATACCTCTTATACTAACTTGTCTCTTACTCCTTTATAGTTTTTTAGAAGTAGTTATTGTAGTCTCTTTATTTAGTGCTAGTCTTTTAGCCTAGATTAATAGTACTAAAGGCTCTTCTCCTTCTAAGTCTTCTATTAGTAAGTCTATTACTTATACTATTTCTTTTAGCTAAGCTTTTATTCTACTTTCTTTTATTATAGCTACTCTATATCTCTATTATAGGAAGTATCCTACTCTCTATTTACTAGAAAGATATATATAGTAGTTATTATTATAATAAAAAGTCTAGTAGAGCTTTACGTATTATACTTCTTTACTCTTAGCTACTTTCTTTTAAGGTTTAGCCTATGCTTATAGTACTTCTTTTTTCTTCTTAGTTATTTTTAACTAAGTTTCTTTCTTTAAGTCTTTACTTTTATAGTCTTTTATAAAGTGTCTTAGTTTCTTATATTTATAATATACTATATCTTTCTTCTTTTATAATTAGTAGTCTTTCGCGTAGTAGCCTTTCTTACTATAGTTAAAGTATATAAAGTATTTGTTTTTTTTTTTCTTTTTATCTTTGTTAGCGTTAAGGACTATTAAGTCTCTCTTATTATAGTTCTAGGTGTAACCTCTATACTTATTCTTCTTTTATTCTTAAAGATTATTGTTAATTTATATTACTTATTACTTTAGGGCTTCTAGTATCTATAGTTTTTCTATATATATTATCTTGTATTAGATCTTAGAGTTAAGTCCTTGTTTAAATTATAATATTAGAGCTAACTTATTCTACTCTATATTTTATAATAGTTATTTAAACTATAATACGTATTTTAGAATACTCTAGTTTTTTATAAGCTTTTCTAATTACTCTTTAGCTTATTAGGTAATATCTATATCTTTAAACACTGCTCTTATTTATTTAGTAAAGTATTTATAACTTCTAAAGATAGCTCTAGTTTTATCTTTTTAGGTTATTAGTAAATATATTATATAATTAGTCTAGTAAGGTTTATACTATCTTATTGCGTCTTCCTCTAGGTATAATCTAATATATATTACTTTCTTTTCTTCTATATTAAAGTATAGTACTTGTATATCTATCTAAAGTTGTATAGATACAATAAAAGGTCTTAGGTTCTCTCTTATTCTATTAAACTTCTTAAGTATAAGTATCTTTAGTAGTTTCTTTGTTACGCTTATTTCTAGACGTTGTATAATTAACTCTATCTAGTTCTATCTTTAAATAATAGCCTTAATTTGCGCCTTATTTTATTTTGCGTAGTCTTATAGTTCTTTATTCTACGTTTCTAAAGTATTAATTACTATTTTTATGTCTTCTTTGTTATTAATTAACTAGTTAAGACGACCTTTAATTATTTCCTATATAGTGCTATCTAATTTAGGACTACTCCTAGGGGCTTTACTTAATTATTTAGTTAAACTTTCTACTATTATATTAGCTAAACTATACGCTACTTATACTTTACTTCTTGTAATAACTAAATTAGTAAGGTATAATAGGCTACCTATCGTTAACTATAGGCGCCTATATTAGGAGTTAGTAGATTAAGAGATAATAATAAAAGCTTATATTAGAATCTATAATAACTATAAATAATAGAAGATATTTTATAACCATCTTGTATTAGCGTTCTATAGTTAATAGATTAAATTACTAATACTATCCTAATAATACGTATCTTACTAACTATATACTTATTATAATCTATAATCTATATTTACTAAGACTAGTAGATCGCGGATTACTTTAATCTATAATCTATTAACGCTAAGAGTCTATAGATTATAGATTACTCTAGGTATCCTAGTTATATGTAGTTTCCTAATTAAGGTCGTTACCTTACTTATCTTATGCTTTGTTAGCGCCTAGGTTAGGGCTAATTAGTTCTATCTTGATTTCTTTTGTTACACCTATAATAATATTTAAAACTTTTATTAGTAGCTTTATTAACTTTAATATTAGTAGTAGTAGCTTAGTTTATAAGCTCTAAACTAAGCTATATAGTAAAATTAGCTTAGTAATTAAAAAAAAAAAAAAGAACTTACTTTATAAAATTTAAAGTTATACTTATAAAAAACTTAGTAAGAATTATACTATAATTCTTTATTACTATAAAGCTTTTTTTTTATAAGTAAAAGCTTAATTATAGTAATTAAAAGCTTTTACTAACTATTTAATATAAGTTTAAACTTTACTCTTGTAAGTAAAAGTATTATTAGTAAGTTTATTAAGAACTTTATAAAAAGTTATATCTTTATATTTAACTATAATATTAGTATAGTTATATTAATAGTTAGTAGATATAATTATATAGTTAAAATTATTAATAGTATAATAAAACTTTAGTTATACTTAAGTAAATTAGTATAAGAATTAACTAGAAAAGTAAAGTCTTTACTAGAATATATTTACTTTTATAAGCTGTCTTATAAGTACTATATATACTAAATATAATAAGGTTATCTATTATTAACTATAAGTAACTCTTTTTAAGAAAAAGCTAGTAGATTACAAGTTAATAATTAAAGTATATATTATAATTAAGTAATAAACTAATAAAATAATATAGTAATTCTTATAATATTAATATATTATTACTTTTAGTTAGAGATTAGATTACTAATACTATCTTACTAATCTATTATATATTTCTATAAATTACTCTATATTATATATTTAGGTTATAGTTTATTTTCTAATCTCTATTATTACTTTACTTATTTTATACTTTATTTGTACTTAAGTTAAAACTAATTAGTTTTATCTTAATTTTTTATATTATCCCTATTATACTATTTCTCTCTTTAAGTAAGTTTTTATTTTTTTATTTTAGATCTAAAGTTATATATAATACCTAAAATAATTTACTTTAAGTAGCTAATAAAGTAAAAGAACTTAAAAATTCTTTAACTAAATAATAAAGCTAAACTACTAATCCTTAGTTATAAATTACTAATTTCTAATAATAAAATAAAATACTTTTTAACTATATTAATTAAAAAGATATAAAATATAATTATCTAGTTAAATAATATAATACTTAAAGTATTTAAGTTATAGATTTTTATAACTAGCTTTATAAAATAACTAATAAACTTTACTTTTTACTTACTAAATAAGTAATTATAAAATAATTACTCTTAATAGCTACTAAAATTCTAAACTATTTTAATCTATAAAAATTTAATCTTAATATATAAACTTAATAAATTTTTAACTTAAATAATATTTTAATAGTACTATAGAATTTGTAAAAGTATAAAGCTAATCTATTTTTTTACTTTAACTATATAGCTAAATAATTTACTTTTAATATATTTATAATAAAAATATAAATAGAATATAAGAATTTATATAATTATTCTAAAGAAAAACACTACTTTATAATATATCTAAAGGTTTAAAAATAAGTAATATATTAAACTATTTTATAGCTAATAGAAATTTTTTTTTTTAACTTATTTTATACTAATATTATTATATATACTTACTTTAGATTAGTATAAACTTATTTTACTATTTGTAATAGAATTACTTATATTTATAATAATAAATTTATATACTTTTTTATACTTTACTACTACTTTAGTATCTAAAAAACTATTAGTAGTACTAAACCTTAATTCTATAATCTATCTATACTATAATTTAAACTTAAAGTTATAAGCTTTTATACTACTAAAGCTACCTTAGCTTTATTTATTTTAGAATTTACTAATATTACTAAAAACTTTTACTAGTCTTTTTAACTCCTTAACTTATACTTTTATAAAAAAACTTTTAAATTAACTTTATAAATTAGTTAATACTACTTTTAGTATATATATAGAGGAGTATAAAAAACAAAAAGTTTTTTTTTTTATAAAATACTATATCTAAATAACTATATAAGCTAAGAATAAAATAAAATTCGAGATTTATAAAAAAAAAGGTATATTTTAATATACTAAAATAAAAGTAGTACTATTACCTACTCTATATTACTATATTTATTATTAAAGTAAAGGTATTTTTTTAATTAGTTTTTAAAGTTATATAAGTATTTAATTTATATTTAAAAAAGTCTAACTTTTTAACTAAGTATAGTTTACTTTATAAAGATTATTTAAGTAAATTTATACTATAAGTTACTTATCTAATTTTTTTTTTAAAAGTAGAGTAAAAAAATAAAAAAATTAGATTAAAAGTTAGCTTATATAATATTATACTAAATTATACTTCTTAAGCTACTAAATAAAGATTTTTTTAAATTTTTTCTAAATTCTTTAAATTAGTACTAAATCTTTTAAAACTTAACCTAAACGTTTAGCTTTTATTAGATACTAAATACTTTCCTAGTAAAAACCCTATAATCTTAAAATAGTATATTAAAATAATATATAATCTTATTTTAAGAATTAAAAAGAAAAAAGCTATTAAAGTAAAAGATATAAAAAGATATAAATAAAAACTTACTAAAGTTTCTAAAAATAATAAAAGAGTTATTATAAAAGATATAATTTAAAGCCTAATAAAGATAAATAAAAAATTAATACTAGAAAATAAACTAACTACTATTATATTTAAGTTATTATACTTTTTATAAAAAAAAAATTTATAACTAATTTAACTACTAAAAAGTCTTTAATTTATAGCTAAATAAGTAAAATTCAAGATATAAGTATACTAAAAAGTAATTAAAGATAGTAGAAATAAAAGAATTTAATCTAAAAAACATTATATTCTTATATAATAGCTCTATATAAAGTAAGTAAAGAGCTAGATAAAAATAATATAGAATAATAGTCTCTATTTAAGCTAGAATATAATTAGTTTCTATTTCTAATAAAAATATATTTAAAAATATTCCTAGTATACTATATTTTTCTATTTTTAGTAATCTTTTTTTCTATTTAACTACTTATTTTATTACTTTAATAAATATTAACTAAGTTATATCTAGAAATAGAACTATTCTAGTTTAGTAATCTATTTAGATATAAAAATAATATTAATAAATTATTATAAAGAACTGTATAAAAACTTTACTTTTTAATAATATAGAATATATCTAAAAAGTACTAAATTTAGTAGTTAAAAAGTATATAAAATATAGTATAAAACTCTATATCTTTTTTACTCTTTTTTTTATTATGTCTAGAACTATATATATATAACTCTATATATTAGTTAAGTTTCTAAACTAGATAATAATTATCTATATAGGCTAAAGATATTAATAAGATATCTATAAGATTAATAAAAATAAAGCTATTAAAGAATATTATATATAGAATTTAGCTAAGCTTTATCTTTATTTTTCTTTTAGTCTATATTAAAATTATATTAAAAATATATAGAACCTACTTAAAGATAAGTAAAATAAATACTCTAGAAAAAGTTTATATATAAAGATTAATTTAAAGAGTATAAAAGCTTTTAAGTTTACTAAAATAAAAGAGTAGAATATAATAAACTAGTAAGCTATAGATAATTATATAATATCTTTACCTAGAACTTAAAACTCTATAAAGAGAGCTTTAGAGTATTAAACTAATTATTAGTCTAGTTTAATATATATTTATTAACTAAAGTCTAAAAAAACTACGTTTCTTTATAAAAATTATAATATAGTAATATATTATATCTATAAACCTAATATATAATAGATATTAATTAGAAAGTTAATATATTATAAATATAGGAAAAAAGATACTAAAAATAAAAAGTTATAAGGCTTTAAATATAGCTTAAAAATATACCTATATTTTAGTAACTAACTATAGCTAAGGTACGTTAACTAAGCTATAGATTTTTAGCTAAGCTAAAAGAATAAGATTTTCTCTTTAAAAATATATATATTTTATAGTTATAGCTTTTATTTTAATTAAGTTATATTAATTTTAAATAAGTTAAAAAAATAATTTCTCGTTATTTTTTATACTCTTCTATAACTTAAATATAAACTACTAATATATAGTAAGCTTAATTTAGAATAAAGTTAATAATATAAATCTAGACTTTTATTTAATATATATAGAATTTAAAAATAACTTTAAAAATTCAATAATTTTTAGAACTACCTTAGTTAATAGTAATAAATATAAATATACTATTATTATTATTATAGCTTTAAAAGTTTATTAAAAGTAAATTTCTATTTAATAAAGCTATTTTTAGAAATAAAGTAAATAAAATACCTAAACTAACTTTTACTTACTACTACTATTAAAAAAATAAAATATAAAGCTTTAAACTATATTAACTTTATAAAACTAGTAATATAACTTCAAAAAAAAACTTCCTTTAGTAAACTAAGCTAGTATAAATTAGTACTATATAAGTTTTTAAAAACTTTTAAATACAAAACCTAATAATAATCTTAGCTTTTATTTTTTTAAATATAGTTTAGGCTCTAAATAAAACTTAGACTTAAAACTAGAAAATAAGTATCTTTAGATTTAAAGTCTTAATCTAAAGAATAATATAATTACAAAAGTAAAATATACTACTAAAGCTTTGTACTTAGTATAGCTATATCTAATACTTTAACTTACTACTTATAAACTACTTAGTTTTAACTATAGTTTATAAACTAAATAAATACGTTATTAAACTAGTTTACTTTCTATAACTTTTTAGAAGAAAAACTTAATACTTTATATATAAGTTAAACTTTAGTAGATAATAAAGCTAATATAAACTTTATTACTTAGTAATTTATTATAAAAATTACTAGACTCTAGTTTATTTAACTTTTAAAACTAATTAATTATAAAGAATATAATAGTTCTCTTTTTAAAAGTATTACTTATAAAGTTAAATTTTACTTAAGATTAGATATATATATAAAATAAATATTAGCTAATATAGAAAAAAGCACTAACTATTTTAACTTTATACTAGGCTACTTCTAGTATAAAACTTATATAGTCTTTTCTAACTACTAATAAAACTACTAAATAACTAATAAAACTTTATAAATAACTTACTATAAAGTATTTAGAAATTACTTTACTTATACTAAGTAGAGTAAAGTAAAATAACTAAAGTTTACTTTTATAAGAGTTTTTTTAAAGTATTTTAATAGATATAAACTAGAAATTAAGAACTTAAATAACTTATATAAGTAAGCTTTTATATAATCTAAGTTTATACTAAGTAACTAAACTATATATTAGTTTCTATAATATTAGATAGTATACTACTAGTAATATTTAATAAAAAAGTAGTAACTAAAAATAACTATAATAAGTTCTATAAACTAGCTAAAATCTTTAAGCTAAAAGATATATTAAGACTTAACTTATATAATATATATAGTATACTTTTACTATATTTTAAAAAAAATATAGCTAATAAACTCTTACTATATAAGCGTTATAACTTAGAAATTACTTTAAAATTAAATACTAAAAAATAAAAAGAAAGTATATAAAAATATATTATATATATAAAAAAATTAAATTTGTTATAAAAATTAGCTAATTTATATAAATTAACTTTTTTATTATATTTAAACTAAATAGTAGTCTCTAAGTTTATATAAATTATAAAGAACTTAATAAATTTACTATTAAAAAATACTAGCTTACTTAAATAAAGCTAAAATTTTCTTAAAATTTAATATTATTTATACTTTCTATTACTTATAAATAGTACTTAATTTAGAATAGTTAAATACTTTTATTACTTACTATAGTATATATATTTATAAAGTTATACTATTTATCTTTACTAATATACTAGCTACTTTCTAATATATAATTAACTTAGCTTTACTAAACTATTTAGATAATTTCTATACTATATATATAAATAATATTTTAGTATATTTAGAAAATAAAGAAAAATATATATTATAAGTTAAAAAAGTTTTAACTTATTTAAAATACTAAAAATTCTTTATAGACTTTAAAAAATTACACTTTTACTAAGAACTAGTATAATTTTTAAGTATAGTTATTTTTAATAAAAATAATCTTAATAGACTTAAATAAAATTAAAGCTATTTAAAAATAATTCTTTTTAAAACTTTAAAAAAAAGTTTTAGTATTTCTAAACTATACTAGATTTCTTTAGTACTTTATTAAAAACTACTTAAGCTTAGCTTTTCTACTTATAAAGCTAATTAAATTAAAAGTTATTTACTTACTAGCTTTAAGTATAATAAAAAAAAATATAAAATAAACTTATTAAAATTACTTAAGAATATATTAAAGCTTTTATTAAACTAAAAACTACTTTTAATTTAGAAATAGTTTACTTTTTATAAAGTAGACTTTATATAAAATAACTTAATAAAGTAGTTTTAATAATTAACTAAAAAGAAAAAATAGTAGATAAAGCAATTAAAGTAAGTACAAAGTATATATACCTAGTAGCTTACTAAGTACTAACTAAAATTAGAAAAGTAGTTAAATAATAGTAAGTTTATAATATTAGTATAAAAATATAAAATATAAAAGATAACTCTTTAATATATTTCTTTTTTTTTAAAAAGTAAATTTTTAGAACTTTAAAAGAGCTCTAATTAATATAAAAGAGATATATTAATAATTTAAAGTTAAAATTATTATTTATAAAGTATAAAGCTAAAGTTTTTACTAATTTTAGTATAAATTAAAACTTATATAACTTAAATATATAAAATATATTAACTATAAACTTTTTTTTACTACTTCTACTTTATATAAATAAAATTAAACCTAAAAGTATTTATATATAGTATAATAGAAAGTAAAGTTAATACTACTAAGAAACTTAATAGTACTAGATCTTTATATAAGTACTTACTATAGATATAAGCTTTATAATAAGTAAGTTTATTAATATAAAAGACTTAGTAAGCTTAATATTTATTAGTATTAAAAAGTAAGTAGTATAAAGTAGTTCTAGCTAGGAATTTAGTAGATAGTTATAAATTCTATAATAGTAAACTAGACTTATATATAACTAGTTATAAGAGAGTATAGTAGTTATAGCTATAGTAGTAAGAATAAGCTTTAACTTAAAAAGAGTTTTATACTTACTAGCTAAAGTAAACTACTTTTAATATTTTTATACTATAATTTAGTTTTAGCTAGTAGTAAAGTTTTTTAATTATACTTTAGAGAGCCTTTTTATATATACTAATAGCTAATATACTTTACAAAGTTATATTTTTATTAAAGCTCTATTTTAAGTATTTAGTTAGTATTTTAAGCTTTTTTAAGTAGTTTTAGTAAAAGTTAAAAGAAATAATTATACTTTATAAAAAGCTTTTTTATACCTATTAATAGTTTTAGGCTTATTTAAGTAGTTTAAGTATAAGTTAAAAGTAGTAATTATACTTTAGAAAAAGCTTTTTTATACCTATTAGTAAGTTAAAGTACTCTAATACGTTATATCTTTATTAAGGCTCTATTTTTTAAGTATATACAAAGTTAGTAGTTTAGTTTTCTTTAGGTAGTTCTAGTAAAAGTTAAAAGTAGTATTATATTTTATAAATTCTTTTACTAGCTCTTATATAAGTTTATTATAGTTAGTCTAGTAAACTAAGTAGTACTATCTTATATATTTTCTATACTCTTTAAAGTATATATCTAAGATAGCTTTTACTACGTATTTTGTATATACGCTACTAGTTTCTTTAATAGTAATAATAATAGAGATTAGCTATAGTAAGTTTTAATCTAGTTAGAGCTTTTAATTCCTAGAGTATTAGAGTTTTAGAAAGAAAACTAAGAATATACTTTTACTTAGTAGTTTTTATAGTAATACTAGTTTATATACTTTACTATTATAAATAACTCTTTTAATAAAGTATAAGCTTACTTATTTGTAGTTTAATTTTAGAGTTAGCTAAGTTGTTCTTTAATTAGCTATACTAATATAAGCTTAGTTACTAACTTTATATACTAGTTTACTTTAGTAAAAAGTATTAGCTTAAGCTACTTACTTTTATTATACCTAGTGTATTTTTTCTTTAAAGTAAGCTACTAAGTTAGTATAAGTATTATGTAGCTTATTAGCTTATATATATTAGTTAAATTAGGCTAAGTTTAGTTAATCTTTATTATTTTTACTAAAGTATATACTACTATAAAAGTAATACTCTAAATCTATAAGAAATAAACTTATCTTAATAAATATATTAATAGTTTTATTTACTAAGAACTTAGCTATATATAGCTAAGCTACTTAGTTATTTTCTATATAGTTAATATATTACTTTAAAAAGAGTTCTAAAGCTTAATTTACTTACTTAGTTTAGTTATTAGTTTTTAAGTAGTAAGTAGTTAAGAGCTATTACGTAATATAAAGGTATTTATATATATAGTACTAAAATTAGCTAATAAAAGTTATCTTTTTATTAGATATAATATTTATTAAAACTCTATAAAGCTTAAAAATAAATATAAAATATTAATTAGCTGTCTTTAGTTTTAAAAACTTATAAAAGAAGAAATAGTATTTTTTTATAAAGTAGTAGTAAGTTATTAAAATATATTTATAAATCTAGCTACTATTTTTACTAGCTAGTAAGACTTATATATAGTTTACTAAGATATTAGTCTAAAGTATATTAAGAATTAGTATAAGTTAGAAGTAACTAAGTTTACTATCTTATAAGTTCTTTATATAGTAGTAGATTAGGTATATATTATAAAATTACTTAATAGCTTAAAGTATTTTAAGCTAATAATAGTACTTATATATTAGATATAGTATACTATACAGTTTTTTATAGATTACTAACTAATAGTTATAGTATAAATTAAAGATTTAGTTATATAGATAAGTATTTAAAAAGATATATAAACCTATTTTATTATCTTAAAAGTATATTTTTTTTTAATCTAGAAAAGCTAATATTAGTATATAAGAAGTAGTCTCTTACTTTATAAAAAAGTTTTAATAGTTTTTATTATCTACTATTTATAGTAATAAATATAGCTTAAGCTATATAGTTTTCTAAGTATACTATATCTAGTAATTCTTTTATTAGGTGTAGGTTAATAATATATAGTAAAAGTTCTAAGTTTATTTCTATATTATAGAGTAGTAAAAATTCTTCTAGTAAGTTTACTAATTTTGGTTTTATTTCTATAATATAGTAATAGTAGGTATATACTATAGTTACTTATTTTAGTATAAGTTTATTTAGCTTTTATAGGTCTATAAAGCTTAGAGTATAAATTACTATATTTAGTATAGGTTTTATACCTAAGGCTAGAACTTAAAAGCTTAAGATAATTTAGTTAGCTCTTAATACTTATAGATTAGAATTATCTATAAAGTAATTTTATAGTTAGTAGCTAAAGGCTTTTATAACTTTATTTATATTACTAGGTATATATTTAATATATAAATTAAATTAGAATAAGAATAATAATTAGTAAGCTTAGTAGTAATTAAGCTTTTTAGTTATTATAAAGGTTTCTAAATTATAGTAGTTTATTATAATATAGATTATATATAGACTACTTATTAGCTCTAGTTTCTATTCTTTAAATACTTAGATTATAGCTATAAGTTCTAAGTTATAGATATTATAATTATATTTTACTAGAGTATATTTTTTTAAAAAGAAGTTAACGAGCTTTTAGATTTTATATTAGTTTAGTTAGCTTATTACTTTACCTAAAGCCTACCTAAAGGTATTAGTTTAGATATAGATTAGTTTTAAAGAGTTAAAGTAAAGTAAAACTACTTTTAGATAACAAGTAGCTTTTAGTTTATTAAAAGTATTTATATATTCTTAAGTAATTATAAAAAGCCTATCTTTTTTAGTAAGTATAGTAATAACTTTTAACTTAATTAACTTAGTACGTAGTAATATAAAGCTTATATAATCTTTAATAAAGTACTAAAAGAATCTAGTATAATTTAGAAAAGCTAAAACCTTTTTAGTACTTTTTAGTATTTCTTACTTTTAGATAGCCTTAACTTTAGAAAAATCTATTATAATTTCTTTATTAGAGATAATTATACTTAAAAACCTAACTTAAGTAGTATAAAGGCTAGATTTTTTATAGTTTATATAAAAGCTTTACTTTTTTAGTTATATAAGTACTTTATAAACGTACTAGATATAGTCTATTTTATTATTAGAGTATATTATAACGTTATCTATATATATAGTATAGAAGCTATCTAAATATTTTAGTAAAGCTAAGTTAATAGTATACTAGAAAGTAGCTAGTATATTAGTAAAGCTAAAAGGTACTACTTATAAGTATATATACTAAAGTAAGTAATAAAAGTAGTTAGCTATTCTAAATTTAAAGTAATATATAAGTAGTAAAAAGTATATATTATATTAAATTTAGAGAAAATCTTTACTTTATTTAAGTAAGCTAGTATTTCTCTAAAAAATAGAATAAAGTACTAGTCTTTAATTGTAAATTTATTTAGTTTATAGTAGTTTATATAAACTTATAAACTACTATCTAGTTTAGCTATAATTAGTAAGTTATTTCTAGCTAGATAGCTATATTTACTAACAAAGCCTTTACCTTCTATTTTTTAGATATATTTCTAAATTACTTTATCTTATTTTCTAGTAAAAATATAAGGTTTAGTATCTAGGATTTTTATTCTAAGCTTAAAAGTAATTTCTACGTTATATAGCTTATAAAAGAAAAGTTTTTTAGTAGCTTTTGTATTAAAATAAAGTATTAGGTCTTAATATAGTTAGAGTAGTTCTATAAACAAGATATCTTTAAGCTTTACTATAAGTAGTAGTTTATAAAATTATATATAATCTACTTCTTTAAATACTTTATAGTAGTATTTTATCTAAAGTAAGTACTATAAGTATATATCTACTTTTTCTAGTAAAAGCCTTAATTATATAATAACTAATAGTTTAAATATCTATTAATAAGTTCTATTTATACTTATTAATATACTTACTTAAAAGCTTTATAGAAGTAGATAATAGTTTAAGTACTAGCTTCTTTAAGGCTATAGTATAGTAATATCTAGGTATACTATAGTATACTACTAAGGACATTTTTTAATTATCTAGTAGTACTATTAGCAGTAACTATTAGAGAATAATAATATTCTATTATAGTAGTTAAGTTTAATTCTATAAGCTTTATAATATAAAAATTCTAAAGTAAAGTTAAAATAGCTTATATTTTTAATAATATAAGTCTATTTAATATATATACTTACTTATAAGTAGAACTTAACCTAATATATAATAAACTTAGATAAAAAACTATAATATCCTTTATAGATAATAAATTAAAGTAGCTAGATAGTTTATAATTTTATAGTCTTGTAAGTAAATTTTTAATAAATAAAGTTTATATTAGCTCTATTATTAGCTCGAGTTCTAGCTATATAGAGTATTATAAGGTTTTTACTTAAAAAGCTAGTAAATAAAAATTAGTTTAACTTAGCTTTTATTAGATTAGTTAGTAATTTCTTTTACTAAACTATCTATATTCTATAAGTAAGTATATAAGATATAGCAATATTAACAGTTAAACTTTAGTAGTTAATTACGCTCTTCTAGTTTATATAATCTCTAAGCTAAAGCTTTAAGTTTAGAGAATATTATTTTTTAAATTCTAGTCTAAGTTAAGCTCTAGTTCTAGCTTTATATCTATTTAGGAGTTATATTTAAAAAATTAGTTTTCTATTTCTATATTAATTTTATAGTCTATTACTATATAAGTAGTTATATAGTAGTTTATAGTATTAGTAAGTATTTTTAATTTAGTAGCTTTTTTTTATTTATAAGTAGTATAGTTTAGCTTCTTAATACTTATCTTTTTATAGCTTTAGTATTAAATTATTTTAAAGTTTTTAGTTTTAATTATAGTAGCCTTTTTACTAGTAAGGTATATTTTTCTAAATATACTTTCTAGTTATAGTTAATAGTATTTTAGTTCTTATTAAGTTATAGCTAGTTCTTCTTTTAAATTTTATATATATACTTTTAGTTTAGCTCTTATACGTACTAGAGTATAAAGCTAGGTTTACTTAGAGCTTTTACTTAGGTTATAATTTTTACTTTATTTTCTAATATTAAGATTATCTTTTAAAAATTAAAAAGGCTATTATAAATACTAGGAGTAGTACTAGTAGCTTTTTTAAGCTAAAGTTATAGCTTCTTTTAAAAGTAGATCTTATATAGCTATAAGTTCTATTATAGTTTAAAGTTAATATTATTAAATTTAAAGAAGAATTTAGCTTATACTAACTAGGTAGTTTTATAAATTAGTTAATCTTGTCTAAATTTAGCTATATCTAGAATGTTATAATATACTTCTTTTAATCCTACTATATTTATATTACTAAATTAGTAAAAAAGTATAATAAAATATATAAATTCTTCTTAGTATAAGTGAGTAATACTATTTAAGATAGTAAAGTATAAGTAAGCTAATCCTATATAGTAGTATATAACAACGTTAGCTTAGGTTTATAAGCTAATTTTTTTTTTTCTATTAGTAATAAAGTAATTATATATAGACTAGATAAAAGATATAATATTTATGTAGTATCTTATACTTAAAAATTATAGAAGTTTTATAAAGTAGTCTTTTTATTCTTTATACTAGTAAAAATTAAAAGCTAGCTCTTAGATACTAGCTAAGAAAAAAGTTAAAGTAAACTTTTTTCTATTAAAGATATAGTAGCTTACTATTAGTACTTAGAGTTTAAACTCTCTTTTAAAAAAGCTAAGTTACTAGCTTTATAGTAAGTTCTTAGTATAAAGTAGTTTTATATCTTTTTATACTAGTATATTAAAGTTAAAAGTTTTTAGCTTAGTTTCTTTAGCTATTAAGATTTCTTAGTAAATTACTACTTTATATAAGTAGTTATATTTTACTATAGCTTTTTTTTATAGAGCTTTATACTAATTAGCTCTTTAGCTTAAAGTATTATATTACTTTATAATATAGTTATAGTCTAGTAGTAATTATACTAAGTATTCTTAGAGTTAAGCTAATTAGTTATCTTATTAAACAAGTTATTTATTTACTTTACTTACTTTAGCTATAAGCTTTTAGTTTTATTTATTTTATATATTAATTATATTTTATATTTATATCTTTATAACTACTAAGTATAATACTCTTTTAGCTAGAGTAAACTTTCTAAAAGATAAGTAATTACTAAGTTTATTATCTTTAATTTATAGTATAAAGTTAGTAATAAAGTATAAAATAAAAGTTAGAGCTTAGTAAACTTAGTAAGTAATTTCTTAAGTTTATCTTAAAATATAAAAACTATTCTTAGTAGTAAGTCTTTATTAATTATAGTATTTAGTAGTAAATTATTTTTTTACTTTTTTAGGTTCTTTCGCTTAAGTATAAGCTAAAGTAATAATACTTAGCTAATATTTAGTTAAGTATTATTATTTAAGATATTTAATATAGTCTAGTTATTAAAAAAGACCTTAGTAACTAGTTTATATCTTAAAAAGCTATTTTAGTTAAAAGAAGTAAAGTTTATATCTAAGTTAAATTCTTTTATAATAAGTTAGTTAAGAGTAGTTAAGTTTATTGTAAAGCTATTAGCTAATAAAATACTTAGTACCTATTAGAGAATTATATTAAGTTAGAAATTTTGTTTACTAAGTAGTTTTAGCTAAATAAAGGATTTAGAGTCTACTACTTATTTTCTTTTATTTTTCTATAGAGAAATCTTAAAATATTATTAGAAGTTACTTAGTACTTTTTTTATTAAAGTAGTTAGTATAGTAAGTTTTTAGGTCTATTTTTCTAAGAACTTAGTTCTAGTACGTATTTTATATATTTTTTATAGTATAGTAGCTCTAAAGTATTTTCTTAGTTTTTTACTCGATTTATAGTTAACTATTTATTATATATCTTTATTTTATAAGTATACTTAGGATAAGTAATAAAAAAGTAATAAGCTAGTATTATTTAAGTTTAAAAAGCTAGCTTTTAAAAAGATAGAAGATTTTTTATATAACTAAGTTATAGTAGTTAAATACTATATTAGTATATTTAGTTATTAGTTTATAAATATTTAAATTTTTAGTACTAGCTAGTAAAAGTTTTAGTAAAGTCTAAAGCGCTTTATTACTTAGTTTTAATAAATTAAGTACTAGTAATTTATATAAGTTTAGAGGTTTTTTTACTTCTTAGTATTACTACTTAGGTTTAATACCTAGTATAAGTATACCTTTACTTAAGTATATATAGTAAGTATAAGCTAAAGCTTTATAACTTATAAAGTAGTTAAATTACTTTTTTTTAGTATATATTTCTTTCTAGAATATTAGTATTAGTACTAGTAAAAAAAATAGTACTAGAAACTTTAACTAGAACTATAATATAGTAAACTTAAAGAGCTACTTAATACGCTATAGCTAAAGTAGAATCTAATTCTTAGTAGTATAGTTGTTTTTAGCTAGCTAAGCTTAATTAAAAGTTAGCTATAATTATCTATCTTATAGTAACTCTAGTATAAGTAAAAAAACTACTAGTATAGTTTTAGGTTATAGAAAAGCTTATAAAAGTAGAATATATATAGAGATTTACTATTATATAAAGTAGACTTTGTATAAAATAACTTAATAAGGTTATTTTAATAATTAACTAAAAAAAGTACATAGTAGATAAAGCTATCTAAGTAAGTACTAAGTATATATACCTAGTAGTATACTAAGTACTAACTAATTGTAAAAAAGTAGTTAAATATTAGTAAGTTATAACTTACTAATATTAGTATAAAAATAAAAGATATAAAAAATATCTTTTTTATAATATATTATAGATAAATATTTTAGTTAATTATATTTTAGGACTACTTTACTATAAAATAAATATAAAAACTTATAAGTATATTTTAGTTATATACTACTACTTAATAAAGTACTATTATTATTTTTTATTTCAAACTTTAAAGCTAAAATAAGTTACTAACTACTTTATAACTATATTTAACCTCTATAGTATCTCTATTAATATTAGTTTAAATAAAAAATTAATATTTATTACCTAATTTTAAAGCTATATATACTTTTAATTTTATATTTTATAAAAGACTTTTACTATATATAACTTTAAAACTAATAGCTAAATAGAGTAAACTAATTAATTACTAAAAATATATCTTAAGTAATATATAAATTATATATAAAATAACTAAGTATCTTAGCTATATATAGCTAATAATATAGTAAATACTTTTATTAAAATAACTTTATTTTTAGTAAACTTAAGTAATTACTTATATAGTAAATTTTTCTTTAGTAAAATAATTAACTATTTAACTTCTTTTAATATAAATAATATATTTAAGTAAATAAACTACTTATAGTATATAGAAACTTTATAGTATACTTTAGAAAAAAAGCTACTTTAAGTATAATAAAAGTAGCTTATATAAGCTAATACTACGTAATATAGTAGCTTAGTATATAAACTTAGTAAACTTGTTTATTTTAGTATATACTACTAAAATATACTTAAACTTACTAAAAAACTAAACTACTAATAAGTAAAACTTTATCTTATAGCTAAAATAATTTATAATAAATATATTTATAAATTTAACTAATATAAGTATATTTCTATTATTTTACTTTAAACTTTTTTATTCTAGATAGTAGAAGCTTTTACTTAATTAAAACTTATTTTAGCTAAAGCTTATATTTATATAAAATAAATCTAGAAGTATATATACTAAATATTTTATAGAAGCTATTATAAATATAAAGTATAAATTATATAGAAAAAATATAAAATAGTAGTACTTAATTTAGAAAATAAGTTATTTATAGCTTACTTAAAAACTAGTAAAAGAATTTACTAAGTATTATATAACTTTTTAGTATTATAAGTATAAAAAAAAATTAAAATAAAAATAATTAGTTTTAACTTAGGTACTAATAAAGTATAAGATAAGTAAAGTAATAAGCTAGATTTAAAAACTACTTATAATTAGAATATATAAGTAATCTTTTAATCTATTAAGTATATAAATAGAAATTAATTATAGATTAAAAGATTACTAATCTATAATCTATAGTTACTAAGACTAGATATAAGTAATAAATTAATAGATTACTAGAAGTATATAGTTAATAGTAATACATATTATTAGAATAGTATTATTATAGGGTTATGTACCTAATATAGATCTAGAGCCTAAGAGCTTATTAGTCTTAGAGAACTTAAACTTTATTAGCTAAACTAACTCTAAATATTATTTATATTCCTATAGATTATATCCTATAACTTAAAGGCCTATTAGCTTTCTTTTTAATAGTTTACCTCCTTATAAAGCCCTTAGTACTTATATTTTCTTAGTAAATACTTACTTCTTTTTTACTATTTCTTTCTCTATAATACTTTACTATATACCTCTATTTCTCTTTTAAGAGCTTAGTCCTATTAAGCTACTATACTTAATTAAGAGCCTTTAGCCTAAAGAGAAGGTAAAACCTACTTTAACTTATAAATTCTTTTTTTTATTTTATTAGTAGTAAGGTACTTAAACTATTAGATCTAAAATAATTTAGATTTATAATTTAGCTCTACTTTTATAAATAGTTTAGTATCTATTACTAACTATATATATAGTTAGAGGGTAACTTAGGCCTTCTAGCTAAAATATTAATATTAACAAAAGAGAATAAAGATATTAAGTCTCTAAGAGAATCTTTCCTCTTAAATAACTTATAGCCCTTTAGGTATTAATTACTATATATTATCTACAAACTACAAATCTAACTTTAGCTATAGCTATAACCTACCTAAGCTTACTCTAAGAGAACGCTAGCCTTATTAGCGCTATTACCTAATATAAAGCTTAAGTTATACTACCTATTTTCTTATATTAGCTATTAGTTTTATTTTAGAGCGTTTTAGCTATAGCTTAAAATATTAAAGATACTACTCTTATCTTTTACTTATAACGCCTTTCTTCTAAAAGCTTTAGATTTAAGATCTAAATAGTTATTTATAAAGTATTTACGTAGTTTCTAAGTTATTTTATAAAATTTTTATATAGGCGTATTATATAGCTTATAGTAATAGCTATCTACTTTCTAACTATTCTTTTTATATATATTTTATAAGCTATAATAGTTTTTTACTCTTTTATAATAGTTCTTTTACTTAATATATTTTTACTTACTAAATTCTTCTCTTACTTATTAATTTTTAATAGCTAACTCTTTTTTTATATATATATATATTTATTAGCTAAGCTAGTATAGAGCCTTTAGGCTCTATATTTAAATATCTTTACTAGTAGTTAAGCTCTTATAGTTATTAGCTCTTATAGTTTTAGTAAAGTTATAAATACTTTCTAAAAGTATACTTAAACTTTATCTTCTATTTTTTATTCTATTTTTCTTTATCTTTTTTTTAAGCTTATCTTAGCTACTTTATACTCTTTTACTAGTTTTTTATCTCTATTTTCTTATTTACTTTCTACTTTAACTATTATAGCTACTCTTAATTTCTAACCTAGCTCCTATATAGCTAGCTAGCTTAGCTAAAGTAACTATAGTAGTAATAATCCTTTTTAGCTACTTTATAACCTAGGTAAGCTACTTTTAGGTTATTATTAAACTAAAAGTAAAGCTTCTTACCCTATTTCTATAATATATTATTCCTAGTATAAAGGTAAGTATCTAACCTTTTTACCTATAAGCTCTTAGGTCTTACTAACTACGTATTCTCTTAGTTATTACTTATTTCTTTAACTACTTTTTCTTACTTAACTTACTTTATAACCTTTTTAACTAAGCTCTTAATATCTTTAAAAAGTATAACTTTAGCTAGCTTCTTTCTTTTATCTAAGAGTTTATATATACTTACTATAATAAGTATAAAAATAGAGCTTACTAGTAAAATAGTCTCTATAATATTTATTCTTATAACCTTAATAGCTTCTTCTATACTTCTAATAGCTCTTTATTTCTTTTTTACTAGCTATACTATTAGGTATACTATTATAAAAGTTAAAAGATACCTACTTAAAACTCTTTAGCTACTTAGACTACGTACTTATAGGATTCTTCTTTAATTAATAATCTTTAAAAAATATAGGCTTATTATAAGGCTATAGTCTACGTAAGTTAGTATACTTAGAAAACTATTAGCCCTTATAAGGCTTTACTACTAGGGCTATTACTACTAAGCTCTAATAAAGCTATAGCTTATAGCTCTAAAGAGGAGAGTAATTGTAGCTATACTACTTATATTTATAGTAGTATTAGATACTCTATTTTCTTTAATAATAAAAGTATTATCTACCCTAATAGCTTTTATTTTTATTATTATATTTAGGGCTATAATTATAGGTTAAGTAAGTCTTTAACTTTATTTTTCTTTTTACTTAGTTTTATCCTAATAGTCTTTTAGAGCTCTACTAATACGTTTTTAGTAGTTTAGTAGCTAAACGTAAGTAAGTACTCTTTTAAGTTAAAGGTTTTACTAAAAGTTACTACTATATTACTAAGCTCTTTAAGTAAGAGTATACTTACGCTAATACATTTATTCTTATAGCTACTTAGTTTTCTAGCTACTTTATTACTATACCTTTTACACGTAATACTATAGTAGCTAATATTTAGTATTTTATTTACTAAAATATTTCTCTAAGTTATTAAGTAGCCTATAGGCGTCCTCTTATAACGCCTAGTAAGCTAGTATATTCTTATAAGCTTAGGGCTTACCTAGTAGTATATAGTATAGATAAGCCTAAAGATAATAACTCTAAAACTTTAAGCTACGTTTATAGTTCTACTAATAATCCTTTTTACTAGTAAGCTTATAGCTAGTATCTTTAGAGTTATACTATACCTAAGAGTAAGTCTAATAGTTCTCTAGCTACTATATTCTCTATAGTAGAGAAAGCCTTTATTTATTAATTTCTCTTTAGTTCTCTTTACTCTTTATTTCTTTCTAGTATTAGTAAATACTTTTAAAGTACTTCTTCTAGTAGTTCTAGCTTACTTTTAAGCTTTTATACTACTTTAAATTCTTTCTATTAACTTCTAGCTTTTTAGGCTTTATAAAGTTCGCCTTTATACTTTTTTTACTTTACTAACCTAGAGTTAAATATAAGTTACTAAAGTCTTAATAAAAGTTTAAGATATACTTATAGATACTTTATTAAGTCTCTTACTACTTTTACTCTTACTTCTAGCTACTATCTAGCTACTCTTTTAACTTCTCTTCTTTGCACTTTACTTTCTAGTAGTAGTATTTCTATTCTAGTCTATTCTTAATTTAATATAATAAGTTTAAGCTTTTTTACTTCTCTTTCTAGGGGCTCTTAGTTTTCTATTTTTATACTTTTTCTACCTCTTTAGTATACTTTTAGCTTTTTACTTTAAAATCTTTAGCTTTAGAATTAAGATTACTATTATACTTATTATTTAAGTAGTATTTACTTTTAGCTACCTAGGTTTAGTCTTAGAAGTCTTCTTACTACTTAAGCTTTTTCTTCTAGTTCTAAAGATAGTAATTAGTAATAATAGGTAATATAAGGTTATTCTTCTTAGTATCTAAGTACTAGGGCCTCTTTAGTTATTTATTTTTAAAGAAAATTAACTAAGTTCTTTTTTTTTATTACTAATTCTCCTATTTACTTATAATACTTACTTATTCTTTCTTTTATTTAAAATTTTTAGCTAATCTTTAGCTAAGATTAATTTCTTTATTATATTTCTTTTATATAAAGAATTTAAAGTTAGCTAGATTAAATTTAGGCTTTTATACTAGGATTTAAACTAATTATAGCTAATAAGTTTATAATAGTAATAGTAAGTTTTATCTATATTATTCTTGTACTTACCTACTTTACTATCTAAATACTAGCTCTATTAGTACTAGTTTATCTAATACTCTTTTAGGTTACCTCTTAGTATTAAGTAAAGCTTACTCTTCCTTCTATTTAATTATAAAATCTTTAGCTTCTAGCTCTAAATTTTCTAAGATATCTATTAGTTCTTACTAGCTTTACTAGTAGAATTCTACTACTCTTACTCTTAGAGTATAGCTTCTAAACTTTATACTATCTAGGTTAGTAAGCTAGTACTATCTAGAGAAGTATAACTAAATAACTTAATAAAAGCCTTTCTACTAAGGTTAGAGTTTCTATTATTTAGATTTATTCTAGTTACTAAATAAGTCTTAGATAAGTACTAATATTTTCTTAAGTATATCTTTTATATATAATATCCTTTTAGTATTAAACTATTTTTTACTTTTTTATTTTAGTATAATTATATAATCTATAGCTTCTTAGAGTCTATTATTATACTTATTAAACTACTAGGCTTATAATACTAAGAGCGTAGTAGTATTATAAACTTCTAACTATAAGAGGGTTTACTATATAAAGATATAAAGTTTAATAGGTAAGACTTATTCTTAGCTATATATAAAGTATATTAGTATCTTTCTAGTACTATACCTTACTATAACTATATCTACTTATAGCGCGTAGAGTAGATTATCTACTTAATTACCTTTAATCTTTTAGAGAGTAGCTACTAACTCTTTATAGCTTCTTTTAATTATTCCTTAGCTTTAGAAGTAATAAGTACTTCTAATAACTTTTTAAGTACTATATAAGTAAGTAAGGTTAGTAACTAGTTCTTTATATTCTAGTGTTCTATCTACTATTATTTTAAATAGTACTCTTTATCTTAAGAATATATTTTATTTTAGGAACTTTATAATAGCTTCTAATATATTAGCTCTAAGAGCTTTAGCCTCTACGTATAAGCTAATAAGGTCCTAATATATAATTATATATCTTTTACTTTTTTTACTATTAAGTATATAAACTATATCTAGTATAATCTATTTTTATAAGACCTTAAGTCTCTAATTTAAGTATAGCTCTTCTTCTTATATCTAAAGTAAATAAAATTAATATTCTTAGTAAGATTTTATATAAGTCTTTACGTCTTTAAATATATTTAGCTAGTAGTATTACGTCTAGATCTTTTACTATATTCTTTCTTAGCTTTAGTATCTACTTTTATTATATAATACTTTTAGGATCTCTAGCTACTTTTTTTTCTTATCTACTACTTTTTTTTCTTATCTACTACTTTTTTTTCTTATCTACTACTTTTTTTTCTTATCTACTACTTTTTTTTCTTATCTACTACTTTTTTTAGTAAGTACTATTTAGAACTCTTAGCCTATAAGAGTCTTTATATAACCTTGTATTTTTATATATTTTTATAGAGCTTCTAGGTATCTATTTTACTTATTTTAGCTAGAGTTTATTATATTACTAGCTATTTTATAATATTATATAAGAAAAGTATTTCTAGAGTATCTAGTATACTTAGGTCTATTTCTATCTTTAAGTATATAAATTCTAGGTCCTAAAGGCTTATCTATAGTAAGATAAAAGTTATAAACTCTAAATAGTAGTTTATAAATTCTTCTATATCTTCTTTAAGCTCTTTTAGTAGCTACTATCTTAGTAGCTCTAGTTACTTTAAGAGCGTATTTACTACTACGTTCTTTTTTCTAGCTATATACTTTATATTAAATTCCTATATATTTAGAAAAGTAAGCTATCTTGTAATTAGAGCTCTTAAGAAGTTACTAGTACTTTAATTAAGTTAATCTATAAGTATATAAGTATCTATTTCTACTATAAAATAAACTCTATAGATTTATAAGTAGAATTTCTTAAGTACTAGTAGTATAGCTTTATACTTATATTTCCTAGAATCTTAGTTATACTCTAAAAGTAACTATACTCTTAATTTATAGTATATTGCGTTCTAATAGCTTTTTAGGTTTTCTTACTAGAGTACTACGCCCTAACTCTTTTTACTTCTATTAACTAATATAATAATTAGTTTAATAGGCTTACTATAGTTTATAGAGACTAATACTAGTATACTAGTTAGTTAAGCTTTTAATTTATCTATAGTAATTAAAGCTTTTTAACTTTATTTAAATTCTTTATTTTTCTTTAGTAGCTTAAATAGTAGTACTACTATCTTAGTAAAACCTTTAATCTAGATTCTATAGTTTACGTAAAAGCTAATAAATATTTAGACTTCTTTTAGAGATATATAAGCTAGCTATTTAATTATTTTTTAGACCTTTTTATTAGCTAAGTACTAGCTCTTTTTATCTACTATATACTCTATAATCTCTATAGAGTTATAGTACTAATCTAATTTAAGACCTAAAGTAGTAGTACTAGCTATCTTAAGGTTACGTAAAACTTTATCTATATTAATAATATATTTACTAATAAACTTTTAGATCTTAGGTTCTAGTAAGTCTAAGTTATAGTCTATTTTTAAGCCTTTTACTATAATATTATCTATATATAATATATAGCTAGTTAGAATTAATTTTTATAAGATTTTAGTTACTACTTATATAAACTTAGTAATTAAGTTTATAGTACTTATAAGTAGAGTATATTACTATACTAGTTTATAAGTTAGTATATAAAATACTATAAGTAGTTTAAAGTCCTAATAGAGCTCTACTTAATTATATCTAGAGAAAAAGTCTATTAGAGATATAACGTAGTAACTTATAAATTCCTCTAAGAATTTATCTAGGTTTAGAAGTAAGTTAGCGTCCCTAATAGTTATACTATTAGTACGCTAAGTATTATTAATAAGTTAATATTCTTAGTCCTTTTTCTTTATTAAGAACTAAGAGTTACTTTATAGGCTTTTACTTAATTTAAAAACTTCTTAGTCTAACTATTTTTAAAATATTTTATTAACTATATTTCATAGTTTATAAAGTATAAAGAAGCTATCTTCTTTTTAAGCTTTATAAAGTACTATATTAATTTAAACTAGTAAAATAATATTAAGGTAAATATAGCCTAACTCTATAAAGTTAAAGCTTAACGTAGCTTCTTAATATAGAAAAACTTTAATTAGTATCTCTCTTTCTTTTAGCTATAGCTAGTTAGTAATCTTTATTTTTACTAGCTATTCTTTTATAACCTAAGTACTTATAAAAAAAAAGTAGTCTTATTAGTAATATATTATTAGAATTATCTCTAGCTTTAGTTATTATTTACTAGCTACTTATTACAATACTAAGTAGTAGGTAAGCTATTATATCGTACGCGATTAGGCTAGGTAATACAGCGTAGTAGAATATATAACTATTTAGTAGTAAATACTCTAGAATAAGCGCTCTAGAGCGAACGCTCTAGAGTAAGTACTTAGAAATAAATACTAGATAGTAAGTATATAGGAACGTTAATAGACCTTTATAGACTATTATATTTAATCTCTTCTTTACCTCTTATCCTAATAGAGTATTACAACTAATACTTTAATTAGATTTTTATCTACCTATTAATACTTATATACTTTATAATACTCTAATAAGAGCTAACTATTAATTAAGTTAAGTAACTATATTATTTATTAACCTTGCCTATCTTATAGAAGCCTACTTACCTTTATTTCTTTTACTTAGTTCTACGGTCTTAATATATTAAATACCTTTAAGATAAGTAATACGTTAATAAATATAGATAACTAGCGTGTAGGAGTAACCTATATAGCTACTTCTAAGGTTACTAAGCTAGACCTCTACTATAGAGAATAAAATAAGCTTAAGCTATAGATCTTATAACTTAATCTCTTCTTTAAAGTAGACTAAGTTTAAGATAAAAATAGAGCTATACTTATATTATCTTATATAAGGGGTAAAGTAGAGAAATAAGTTATACTATACTTTAAGAAATACCTTAATAATAATAATAGTAACTATAATAAGATATTTAAAGAATAGATTAAGTTTAAAGATAAAGTATAATAAGCCTTTCTACTAGTAAATAAGATAGTAGTAGTAGAGTACGTAATATAGTAGCTATAATAATATAAGGTAGTAGTAGACTATACTAATAAGTTCTAAAGCTACGTAATATAAATAGAATAGAATAATAAGTTATTAATAAGGATATTTTAATAGAGACTTAAGAGTAATATTTAAGGCAAGCTAATACGTAGTAGAGCTATAATTAAGACGTTAAAGATCTTAATAGAAGAAGTAATTTAAGTTAATAACTATATATATAAATATATAGTAGAAGTAAAGAACGTAAGAGTACTATATATAGAAAGTAAGAAGTATAAACCTAAGTATAAGTAGTAACGTAAATACAAGAATAACTAAGTTTAAGGTAGCTATAAATACTTTAAGCTAAATAAAATATACGTTAATAATATAAACTTAGGAAAATAAAAATACTATTACTTTAAAAACTCTAAAGTAGTAGAAAGCTAAAAATACTATAAGTATAGTAAAATAGAGTACTTAGTAAAGAATTACTAAGTAAAGAATAAGATTATATAATAAATTAATATACTTAAGTAGTAAGATAATAATAGAGAGGAAGAATAGAAAGTAATCTCTAGAGAAAGCTAGGAGTAAAGAGATTATAAGACTACAAACCTCTAGTAGTAAAATATAAGTAAAAGATATAACTACTATAAGATTACTTTATAACTAATAAACCTTATAATAGATAATAAAGTAGAAGCTATAAAGATACTACTAGGAATATAAAGCTATATAAGAAGGTATTAGCTAAAGTAAAAGTAAGCTAAGATAGATACTTTAGAATACTTTTAGCTATACTAAAGAGGGGTAGAGTATAGGTATAAGATAACGCTATATCTAGGAAGGTAGGTATATATAGCCTAAGACAAGAATAGGAAAGAAAACTAAGAGCTTAAGACCTCTAAATACAAAATAGTACCTAAAATACTAGAGCTAAAGTAAGAAAATACTAAAGTATAAGATAGATTTATAAAAGAAATCTAGAGACTAGTAGATAGCTACTACTTAGTAAAAGAATAGTAAGATAAGAAACGCTAAGTAGAGTAGACTTAATAATACGAACTATTATACGTAAATAATAATTAGGTACTAATTATTATAGATCTAGTGTTAATACAAGAACTATAATACTAGCTATACCTACGTAACCTAAACTACTTACTACTATTATAGATAGGATGTTACTATAACAACTACCTTACCTACTATTCTAATAAGATAAGATCTAGATATAAATTAAACTAGGAAGAGTATATAAACGTAAGATATAAATAATATCTATAGGATAAGTAGAAAGTAGAGTACTTTCTAAGAATAACTAAGGAAAATATAAATATAAGTAAGATACTTATAAATAACTAATATATTAATTTAATCTTATAAACCTATACGCTAGAGAAGTATAAATAATATAAAGAGATTAAGATAGTCTAAGGATTTTAGTAAAAAATAAATAAAGATTATAAGATTAAGTCTTTTTTAAGTAAATAGCTAATACTAGATATATATCTAGAAGCTATAATACTATTAACGCTAAAAGACTTATTAAACTCTTAGTAAAGATAAAGAGAGAAAAAATAAAAGTATTAGTAGATTTAAAGTTATTTATAAACCTAATTATACTTAAAGTAGTAAAATAAGTAAGACTCTAACTATAAGTAAAGAAGATACTATATCTAATCTATATCGCGAATAGATAACTAATACTAAGAAACTTAATAGTTAGTAGTAAAGTAACTATAGAGATTATTATTTAAGGATATAGTATAAAGATTACCCTAGACATATTAGTTTTAGCTAATAAAGATATTATACTAGGACTCCTATAGCTATAAGAGTTTAATCCCTAAGTTAATTAGAAAAACTAGAACCTCTAGTTTAAAGACTATAAAGACGTACGTAGATTTAAGCCTACGTATTAGTAGTATTTAATAGTAGATAAGAAAGTACTATATAAGATAGTAGCTTTAATAGTAACTTATTAAGAGAGAATAAGTAACTCTATAAGTACTAGTAGGGCGCTAGGCTTAGAAGTAAGAGTAAAGAAGTAATATATAACTCTTAAAATCCTAGAATAATATAAGAAGTTTAGCTACTTATTTGTCGAAGAGATAGATATACTAGTATTACCTAAGTACTAACTCTAGGACTATACAATTAAGTTATAAGAAAGAAAGGAGCTACCTTTTAGGCCTTTTTACTAATTAAAAGAAAGTAAATTAGTAATACTCTAAGAAAAACTAAATAGAGACCTAAAAAAAAGATATATATAAGAATCCTTATTATTAGTAGGATTTCTAATTCTCTTTATACAAAAGAAGAAAAGACTACTAAAGATATATATAAACTACTAAAAACTAAATAATATTATAGTAAAAGACTAATACCTAATACTAAATATAGATAAACTTTAAAATAAGCTAAGCTAAGCTAAGATTTTTACAAAGCTAGACCTAAAGGATAGATACTACTTAATAAGAATTGTTATAGGTGTAATAGAGGAAATCGAGATAGAACTAATTAGTCCCGATTTAGGCGCTAACGAAGTATAGGACGAGCGGGGTAATAACCTTAATTAGGAAACTACACATAACTAGGACACCTAGGCTAATCTATAATCTATAGACTCTTAGCAACTATAAATTATAGATTAGGACAATCTATAATCTACTAGTCTTAGTAACTATAGATTATAGATTACAATAAGTATATAGTTAGTAGAATACGTATTATTAGGATAGTATTAGTAATTTAATTTATTAACTATAGAACGCTAGTATAAGATAGTTGCAAAACATCTTCTACTATTTATAGTTATTATAGATCCTAACACGAGCTTTTGTTATTACCTCTTAATCTACTAACTCCTAATATAGGTACTTGTAGTTAATAATAGGCAGCCTATTATACCTTACTAATTTAGTTATTATAAGAAGCAAAGTATAAGTAACACGTAGTCTAGCTAACACGATAGTAGAAAGTTTAACAAAATAATTAGGTAAAGCCTCTAGGAGTAGTCTAGAATTAGATAGTACTATATAGGAAATAATTAAAGGTTGTCTTAACTAACTAATTAATAACAAAGAAGATATAAAGATAGTAATTAACGCCTTAGAAACGTAGAATAAGGAACTATAAGATTACGTAAAATAGAATAAAGTATAAATTAAAGCTATTATCTAAGGATAGAACTAGATAGAACTAATTACCTAAAGATTAGAAATAAGTGCGATAAAGAAACTACCTAAGATACCTATACTTAAGAAGTTTAATAGAGAAAGAGAGAAACTAAAACCCTTTATTATATTAGTATAACTCTAGATAGATATATAAGTACTACACTTCGATATAGAAGAAAAGAAGGTAATATATATTAGATTACACCTTAAAGAAAACGTAATAAGATAGTACAAACTTTACTAGACTAATTACACAACGTATTTACTAATAACCTAGAAAGATAAAACTAGAGCTATTTTTAGAAGTTACAAGTACTTTACTAAACAAATAAGAGTAGTATTTAGAGATATAGATATTACTTAATAAGCTAAAGAATAGCTAGAGAAGCTTATATAAAGTTAGAGTATTCCTAAGTATATATTATAATTTAAATAATTATCGTAAAATATAGAATAGAACAAGTTAGCTCTAATATTACAATTTAAATAAGGACTTAACTCTAAAATTAGATACAAGATAATATATATAGAAAAACTAAGGATACTAGAAGCTTTAAAGTAATAGGTAATATAAATTAATAACAATCTTTAAGAATAAAAGAAGAACAAATATAGAGGCTATAACTAGAACTACAATAAGAGAGACCTAATAGTCTTTAACGCTAATAAAGATAAAAAGAAGAAGAAGAATAAAGACTTTACGTACTTTAACTATAGTAAGAAAGGCTACTACGTAAAAGACTACTAATTATAAAAGAAGAAGGATATAGTATATTATAAATATAGGAAACTAAGATACTTTATAAAAGACTATAGAAGTAAGGACTTAAAAAAAGAGACTTAGTTAAAAATAACTAAGAAGAAGAAGGAAGTACTATAAGTATAGGCTAAACCTTAAGAGAAGGTAGCTAGAAGCAAAGAAGTATAATACGCGATACTCTACTAAACCTTTTATTATAATAATAACTACTATATATACTTTTTTAGTAAATAGGGAGTAGTATAGTTCTTATAAAAATAGAGATATAAAGTAGCTATAATAAAGGAGAGAATAAAAGCTTAGCTAAAAGAAATAGTATAAGTAATAGACTTACTAATAGAAGACTTAGAAGAAGAAGAGCTTTTAGCACTATTAATCTAGGCCGAAAGACTAGTACTAGATAAAGAGACTACTACAACTACTTCTAAAGGACTATAAAGAAATAAGAGATAAGTTAGTATAAAGGGTGTAGAGTACGCCTAGCTAACAATATATAGTTATAATAGCTATATAATAATAGATATAGAAGAATAGAATAAAGAATAGAAATTTATTTAAATATACTTAATAGTTATAAGTATAGAGGAGGCGTATAAAGACTAGAAAGAACGTAATCCTAAAGAAATAAAGTTTATACTATTTTAAGAATAGATAAAGTAATATATAGTTATAGTAAGGAGAATACCTATATAAAAAGAGTAGCGATACCTTACAAGAAAGACGCGATAGATTAATAAAGCCTATATACTAAGAGTACTAGTAGTATACTATATCCTAATAATAGAAATACTTAGAAAAGATAAATACTAGGAAGGGGATAATAAGATAATAGATCTAGAACATCTAGTACATTTTAAAGTATTATAGATATTATACCTAGATAAGAATTATATTATATATAGAAACCCTAAAGCAAATAATAACGTATAGCCTATAAGGAGAAGAGGCTACGATTATATAAGAGTAATTATAGTAGAAGATATCTAAGAATAGGAAATAATCCTAGAAGATAGATACTTAGTAGTAAGGCTAGGATCGAAATTAATAAAGAAATACGTCTAAGGAAGACTATAGTATAAGTATATAAATAATAAATATTTAAAATACAAAATATATAAACTTAAAATAGGGCTATAGCTCTAGAAAGATAGATAGTTTAACAAATTACTAAAGTAAGAAAAGCTAGAAGGTATAAGAGGCCTATATATTACGAAAATAGGTATATACTAAAGAAGGAAAGTACGACTAATAATTAATAGTAGAGCTATAAGGAACTTTATATTAAAGAAGTTTATAAAAATACAAGAAATAAAGCATACTATAAAGAGATACCCTTAACAACTAAGTATAATTAAAGGAAAACTATTCTAAGAACCTATACAGTTCGAGATAGTACCTTTAATATTAAGGTTAGAAGGACTAGAAATCTAGAACATAGTTATAGATATAATAACAATTAATAATAAATAAGATATAATATTAGGGATACTATAGTTATAGATAACTAACCTAAGAATTAATTAGAGAATAGGAGAAATTAAATACCCTAGATAAGATATATTAAAAGCTAATATAAGCACACATAAAGGAGAATTCCTAGAAAAATATAAGAAATAGGAGAAATAGCTTATTAAGCTAGAAAACTACTTTCTAGAATATTAACTATAGGACTTAGTAATAGAACTAGAAGAAGGTAAAAATATAGGATAGAGCCTAGTCTACTAAAAAATAAAAGAAGAATCTAAAATTAAGTAAATATTTATCTAAAATATAATAAAAAAAGGATAGATAAGAGAATCTAAATCTTTAGTAGCGTATAGACTAATATTTATAGATAAAAAAGAGATAAGTAATAAAAGACCCTACGTAGATTTTAGGAAAACTAACGTAATTATAAATAAGAACTAATACCTACTACTACAAATAGATAGAATACAAGATAGACTATAAAGAGTAAAAATCTTTATAAAACTAGATATCTAAAACGCCTACTATTAAATTAGAATTAAAGAAAGTAATAAATAGAAAATAGTATTTAGAATATAGTATAAACTATATAAATACTTAGTTATACTATTTAGCTTAATAAACGCACTAGCAGCATTCTAAGAAAGGATTAATATAGTACTAAGAGAGTACTTAGACATATTTACATTTATATATTTAGATAACATCCTTATATTCTTAGAAATAGAAGAAGAACACGTATAACACGTATATAAAGTACTAGAGAAACTAGTAGTAAATAAACTATTTCTTAAAATAAGGAAGTGTAAGTTCTATATAAAGAAAATAGATTTCCTTAGATTTATTATTAAACTAGGAAAAATCAAGATTAACCTAGAAAAGATTAGATTAATTAACGAATAGCTAATACTAAGAAACCTAAAAAAGGTATAGTAATTTTATAGACTAGCTAACTTTTATAGAAAGTTAATAATAGAATAGTCTAAAGATATAGAACTAATAACAAGACTTATAAAAAAAGACACACTATTTAAATAGATAAAAGAATGTAATAAAGTATTTAATAAAATTAAAAGAAAGTTTATAGAGAATCTAGTTATTAGAATATATAACCTAGACTTACTAGTAATAGTAAAAACAGATACATCTAACTTAGTATATAGAATAGTATTAATACAAGAAGACCTAGGAACTAATAAAGAATACTTAGTTAAGTACTTTTTAAAGAAGATAAAAATAGTAGAACTTAACTACCTAATCTATAATAAAGAAATACTAGTAATCTATAAAGTATTTAAATAATAGAGAGTATACCTATAAAGAGTAAAGTATTAGATAAAGGTCTATATAGACTACAAGAATCTTATAGGATTTATAATAAATAAAGAACTATTATAACGCTATATAAGATAGTAGGAATTCTTATTAATATTTAATATAAAAATTATATATATAAAAGGGAAAGACAACTAATTTATAGACACCTTTAGTAGAAGACTAGATCTATAAGAAGAAATAAGCACTACTAGTATAGTTCTAATTAAAAATAAAGAAGGATACTTAATCCTAAATATACCTAAGATAGCTACAATACTTAAAAGAACAAGTAGCGAGCTAGATAAATAGATTTAGAAAACAACGTAAGAAGTATCTAAAGAAATAAAGAAACTAGAAATCTAAGAAGGATTTGTATAAGCCTATAGAAGAACGTATATTCTAAGTAAGATATATAGAGAATTTATAAGATAATTCTACAAATTACTAGTATATAGTTACTAAGGAATTAAAAAAATATTAGATAGACTACTACAAGACTACTATATTCTAAAAGTAAGATAACTAGTAATAGAAGTACTACAAGACTATATAGAATACTAAAGGAATAAATATAATAGATATATACTATATAGGATATTATAACTAGTAGAAATATTAGAATAACTATAAAGAGTTATTACAATAGACTTTATTACAAAACTACCTAAGTTTAGAGACCTAATATTAGGAGTTAAATATAATAGAATTATAATAATAGTAGATAAGCTTATAAAGTATATATACTTCTAACTATATAAAGAGAAAAGTAGAATAGAGGTTACTATACACTAAGTTCTAAGAACTATAATTAGTTAATATAGACTACTAGACAAGATTATTATAGATAGAGATATATAATTTATATTAAAACTATAGAGAACAATAACAGCGCAATTAGGAATATAACACGTAATATCTATAGCATATCGACTATAAATAGATAGATAATTAGAACGAATAAATTAGATAGTAGAATAATACTTAAGATACTACCTTAACTACAACTAGAATAATTAGGTATAGCTACTACTTATAGTATAGTTAGTATATAATAGCGTAAAGAATATAGTAATAAGAGTATTACCTTTCTTTATAAACTATAGATTTAAGCTTAACGTATATTAGATACTAAGAAACTAGATATCTTAGTTTCTAAGAAGAGAAAACTTCGCTAATAGACTTAAAGATATATATAATTAACTAAGATAGGACGTAGAATTCTTGTAAGATTATATAGCTAAGTACTATAATAGGAAATATAAAGAAGGACTCTAATTTAGAAAGAGAGAAAAAGTATAGTTAGTATAGAAGAATATTAAGAGTAAACGCCTAAGTTTAAAATTAGACTACGTTAAGATAAGACTATATAAAATTAAGAAAGAAATTACACTAGTTATATTTAAGTTAAAGCTACTAAATAAAATAAAGATATACTTAACGTTTTACGTAGCTCTACTAGAACAAGTACTATAGAACGTAGAACTACTAGTATATAAAGTAGACACGTATAGAGAATAAGAAGAATAAAAAGTTAAGAAAATCTTACAATACTAGTTCTATAATAGAAGAAATTACTACTTAGTAGAATAGATAGGTATAGACGAAAAAGGACAACTATAGGAGAAAATATAGGAACTAGAGAATAATCTTAATTACCCTAAGAAATTAGAGGAGTTCTAAAATTAAAACCCTCTAGAACGCCTAGTAGTAAACTAAGAGAACTAATATTACTAATAATAGATAAAGAGATAATAGAGACGTCTAGCGTAAAACCTACTATAGCAATATTAAACGCCTTATCTAAGTCTAGCTTAGCTTCTAGAGCTACTAACTACTTAGCTAATTTCTTATTATTTAAGGCCTTTATTTTATAAAGATAAAAGAGACAAGCTTAATTTTCTACTAGCTTACTCTACGCAAGCTCCTAGATATACTTATACTTAGCTTTAGCCTCTATAATTTAAGATAGTAATTTCTCTTAAGTTTAGTTAATAGCTTTCTATATTATTATTAAGCTTAAACGTAAGAATAAGTATAATAAACTTACACTTAGAAAGAGAAATACTAGATACGTTATAAGAACTACGTATATTTATACAAATATACACCTTATAAGCCTTACTATTATTTATAGAAATAATATAAAGAAGAGACTTAGGGTTTAACTTAGGAGAAGTATAATAAGAATAAGAAAATATTTTAATACTATTACGTAACACGTAATTAGTAAAGAGGTAGTAACAACGTGTAGATAAAATAGGTATAAAAGAGGATAAAGAACTCTATATTAATAAAGAAACTAGACTAATAACTTTAGCTCTAGGATAAGAAAACTAAGACCTACCTAGAGGGAGAGATAGTATTATAGGTATAATAGAGGAAATTAAGATAAAACTAATTAGTCCTAATTTAGGCGCTAATAAAGTATAAGACAAGTAGAGTAATAACTTTAATTAGGAAACTATATATAACTAAGATACCTAGGCTAATTTATAATCTATAGACTCTTAGTAACTATAGATTATAGATTAAGATAATCTATAATCTACTAGTCTTAGTAACTATAGATTATAGATTATAATAAGTATATAGTTAGTAGAATACGTATTATTAGGATAGTATTAGTAATTTAATCTATTAACTACGGAACGCTAGTATAAGATAGTTGCGAAATATCTTCTACTATTTATAGTTATTATAGATCCTAACATAAGCTTTTGTTATTACCTCTTAATCTACTAACCCCTAATATAGGTACCTATAGTTAACGATAGGCAGCTTATTATAAGAATTAAGGTAAGTAAAGAGTAGAAGATAGCGTTTTAAATACGCTATAAATATTATAAGTATATAGTAATACTCTTTAGACTAATAAATATACTAGTAATATTCTAAAGACTAATTAATAATATATTATAAGAATACTTAGATAAGTTTATTATAGCTTACCTAGATAATATACTAATATATTCTAAAGAAGAAGGTAAGTATATAGAGTAAGTAATAATAGTACTATAGTACTTAGACTAATATAACCTATAACTAAAGCTAAAGAAGTATAAATAGTATAAGATAGAAGTAGAGCTTCTAGAATATATAATAGGTATTAATAAAGTTAAAATAAGCTAAGAAGAGATTAAAGTAGTAGAAAAAAAGAAAGAACCTAAGATAGTTAAGGACGTATAATTATTCCTAAGATTTATTAACTTTAACTAATACTTTATAGAGAAATTTTTAAAAAAGGTATTACTACTTATAAAGCTTATAAAAAAAGATATAATATAGGAATAGAGAGTAGAGTAAAAATAAGCTTATAAAGAACTTAAGTAAGCCTATATTATACTACTAGTTCTAAAGTAATTTTATCGTAACAAGACTTTAGTTATTAAGACTAATATATCTAATCTAGCCTATAGAGTAATAGCGCTACAAGGGTATAAAGGGAAATAGTATCTAATTATATACTATTTAGGAAAGTTTATAGAATAAGAGGAAAGATATAATATATATAATAAAGAGCTACTAGTAATAGTTAATATACTTAAATATTAGAGAGTATATACTAAAAGCGTAGTAGAAGTAATTATAAAAATAGATTATAAGAACCTAATATACTTTATAACAAGTAAGAAGTTAAAAGATAAGTAGATATAATAATTAGAACTACTAGGATAGTATAAATTTAAGATCTAGTACGTACTAGGTAAAGAAAATAGCTAAGTAGATACGCTTAGCTAAAAATATAATATTATAAGAAAGAGATAAGTAGTAGAAGAAGCTATACTCTAAGATAATAGATAAATATACCTAGTACTAAATATACAACTAGTAAAAGAGTAAGAAATTAATAACCTAGTTAGGATTATAAATAAGGTTCTAGAAAAATTACAAGAAGTAATTATATAATAATACTATAATAACCTAGTATATAAGTACCTAGAGATTATATAAACTATAGAATAAATCTAGAAGAACTATAGATTTAGTAAGATAAAGAAGAAAGTAACGTAGTTTATTAAAGAATACGTAAATTACTAGAAAAATAAGTACAAGATATATACACCCTATAAAGAAATATAAGTAATTAAGATACTAAAAGAACTATAGATAGACGTTATAATAGACTTTATTATAGAACTACTAACGTTAAAAGACCTAGTAATAAGAATAGGATATAATATAATAATAGTAATTGTAGACTAATTTATAAAATACGCTAAGATAGAGAAATTCTAAAGTAACTATATAGTAGACTAGCTAGGATACGTACTACTAGACGTGCTAATACAAAGATATAAGATACTAAGGAGTATTATTAGCGATAGAGACAAGCTTTTTACGTCTAATTACTAGACAACGCTACTTATAGTAATAAGGACAAAAAAAAAGCTATTAATAGCCTATTATCTATAGATAGATAGATAGATAGAATAGACTAACAAGATATTAAAGATATACCTAAGGATTTATAGTAATTATAAGTAGAATAATTAGGTATTACTATTACTTATAGTACAATTAGTATATAATAACAAGTACTTAGAAGTAATAAGTAAAATACTATATTTTATAAACTATTAGATATACCCTAATTTATTTAAGAGAATACTACTAAAACCTAAGATAGAGATAGTATTAGTTAGAGTAGAAGATATACAAGAACTCTATAATAAGATAAGATAAAAACTAGAGAAAGCTTAGAAATAAAGTATTTTATATATTAATTAAAAATAAAAAATAGTACCTTAGCTAAAAGAAGAAGATTAAGCGTATCTTTATATAAAGAATTTATAGATAAAGTAACTTAGTAAAGAACTAGACTACGTTAAGGTTAGACTATTTTTAGTTAAAGAAGATAATAGGCTAGTAATAAAAACACTAGAACTACCTAAAGATACTAAGGTATACCCTAAGTTCTATATAAGCCTACTAGAACTAGCTAAGCTAAAAATACTAGTATAGCAATAATTCTAATATTAGAAGGAGGAGGACAATAAGTTTAAAGTTAAAAACCTATAAGGATATTAAGAAATAGGACGTAATACCTTCTAAAGTATATAGTTTCTCTAAAAGTAGCTAGTAAAATAGAAAGGCTACCTAGTAAGTAAAAATATATAAGAACCTAAAGCTAATTTATAGAATTATTAGTAGATACTTAAGAAAGTAAGAAGTAAGTATAATATACTAGGATATATAGGATATACAAAGCTTTAGCTAAGATATAATAGATATATTAGTAGAAGAAAGTTCTATAATAAACCTAACTATATAGAGCTTATAAAGCGCCTTTAGTTATAATAAACTTATCTAATAAGCTAATAGTAGACTAGATAGTAGAAGAAGAGGCAATATTAATAGTAGTAGTAGAATAGTTAAGAACTTACGATAAAACCTTATTACTTTCTTACTCTAACTCTAACGCTAAGTACAAGGCCTTATAATAAGTTCGCTCTTTAGTAGATTTTAATATTTTCTTATTATATAGTAAATAGGTAATAATAATAGTAAAAAGTTTTTTATTATTATAAACCTTTTTATAAAACTTTTTATAAGTTTAATTAAGAGACTCCTAGGTTATACTAATATAGAGACGCCTTATATAAGTATACTTAGTATACTTTAGAGTAGAATCTAGTATAATAAAACAAAGAATACCTAAGAGAAAATAATATAGATAAGGTATTTTAGAAATATAGTTTATAGTAAAGATTTCTAATAAGAGATAAAGTCTATAAGACTATAAGAGAAGTAATATTATAGTAAGATAGTTTTTAACTAAAAGGTAGAGTAAACTACTTATAAGCTAGACCTAGCTAATAGAGGCCTAGGCCTAAGGATAGACCTAGCGTAAAAAAAGGAGATAGTATTATAATACTAAGTAGTAGGTAAGCTATTATATTATACACAATTAGGCTAGGTAATATAGCGTAGTAGAATATATAACTATTTAGTAGTAAATACTCTAGAGTAAACGCTCTAGAGTAAACACTCTAGAATAAGCGCTTTAGAGTAAACGCTCTAGAGTAAGCGCTTAAAAATAAACACTAGATAGTAAGTATATAGGAACGTTAATAGACCTTTATAGACTATTATATTTAATCTCTTTTTTACCTCTTATCTTAATAGAGTATTGTAACTAATACTTTAATTAAATTTTTATCTACCTATTAATACTTATATACCTTGTAATACTCTAATAAGAGCTAACTATTAATTAAGTTAAGTAACTATCTTATTTATTAACCTCGCCTATCTTATAAAAGCCTACTTGCCCTTATTACTCTTACTTAGTTCTAAGGTCTTAATACTACTTAAGTTCTACTCTTACTTTCTAGTCTAATTAACTTTCTACTTTATAGGGCTATACTAAGAAGTTATAGACTAGTTATACTTTTTTACCTTTTAACTTATATATAGTATTTAGCTTAAGTTATAGCTTTATCTTTAATAAGCTATTAAGTATCTATTTTCTTCTTTCTACTTATTTCTATATTTCTATAAAGTCTTCTAGGATTTCTAAGATACTTTTATATAGAGAAATACTAGCTTATTTTATTATTATTAGATTTACTTATAAATTATTCTATAATTTCTAGTATAGATACTAGGTACAACTAATAGTTCTTTAAGTGTTTCTTTCTTACTTTTTTATTTTCTAGGTATCTATTTATAGAACTCTACTCCTAGTAGTAGAGTTCTTTATTAGTTTTTCTATTATTATTATATTTATCTATTTTATACTTCTTATTCTATTAAATATTACTATAAACTTAATAAAAGTATTTTAATTCTTTAACTAAACTTTATAATATATTTAGCTATTATCTTCTTATTTAAAAGAGTATTAATAATTTATTATAAATAAGTTCTTAAAGATAATTAAGTAAGAAAGACCTCTTATAATAAAGAAGTTAGACTAAACTTTAATACTTCTAATTATAACTAGTATACTTTATATAATCTCTTTAAAGGACTCCTTTACTTTATTTATAGTAACTAGCTATACTCTAGCTATTTCCTTAGGTATAGAAGTTATACTTAAGCTAGTAGCTAGAGCTATTTTAAAGTAGATTATATTAAGTTCTACTCTTAAGTTAAGTAAGGCTAGAAGTTTAGTTCTATAGACCTAGATTATTACTTTTAGGTATTCTTTTCTTAGTCTTTTAATTTTACTAAGTTAGTTATATTCTAGGTACTTTCTTACTATATTTATATTAGCTATAAGACTAGTAAAGCGTATAAGTATAATAGGAAGTACTTTAGTAAAAGAGCCTAAAAGTCTATAAGCTTTATATATAATAATTTTTCTATTTATAGCTTTTACTATTACTTAGTTAAGAATATTAGTATTTATTATATATAAGTAAAGGCTATTCTAAGATAAAACTACTAGTAGTCTCTTAAAGCTCTAAAGTATCTCTTCTAAGTCTTTAGTTATACGTACTATTACTTTTATATTTATAAACTCTTCTAACTTATTTACTATAAAAGTAGGCTTTATAAGCTTCTTAAGAAGGTCTATTATATTAGCTAAGAGTATTTATATAAGTAAAGATACTAGTACTTTTATAACTTTTTATATTACTTCTTTAGTATTTAATTTTAGAGTATTAATCTACTTAAGCTTTTTTACGTAGTTTTTTTGTTTATCTATTTTTTTAAGAAGTTATTCTAGATCTACTTCTATTTCTATATTATTAAATTAGGTTTACTTAGATTTAAAAAATTTAGTCTTTCTTTTATAATTGTTTTATATAGCTAGAATAAGTACTAAAAGCTTTTAGGTTCTAAACCTTACTATAGTTATATATATAGTTTTAGTTATATCTTCTTTTACTAGATCTTTTTTTATTTTTAGTTACTATATCTAGAATCTATTATATTCTTCTATACTTACTATTCTATCTTCTTCTAAATTATTTATTATACTTCTAAGTAAGTTTATTACTACTATTATCTAAGGCTATACTAGTTATTATATTATAAGGTTTAGTATTACCTAAGAGTCTAGTTCTCTATACTTTAGGTCTTGTATTCTTTACTAGATATACTAGATTATTATATTATTCTAGTTACTTCTTACTCTAATCTATTTAATAAACTCTTAGTAAGTTAGCTCTATACTTTATTAGTATCTTCTAGTTTCTAGATTAAACTAAATCTATCTATTAAGTATTAAGGCTTTTCTTTCTTTATAGTTATTAATATAGTAATTTAAGTCTTTATACTTAATATAACTATAAAAGTCTAAACTTATACTTACTATATTATTCTAATACTAAAGTCCTATACTATTCTAAAATAGTAGTAAAAAGTTCTTTTAAAATTATAGCTTTATTATAAAAGGTATTACTAACTATAAGTTTACTATAGCTTAAGGAGTTAATAGATACTTATCTACTTTAATTTATCTTTTTATAACTAAGTATACTTCTAGTAGCTAAATAAGCTTTTAGGCTTTAGTATTTAGGTTATTTATAGCTATAAAAGTAATTACTTAAAGTTTTATTATTTTAAAGTATTCTATAAGATTATTAACTTCTAATTATATAACTTCTATTCTTAGAAGTATTTAGACTTTTCTTTATCTTTAAGTCTAGTTATAAGAGTTAGGTATAGGCTTTATATTAGGAAGCCTAACTATTCTTTTAAGTATTATATATAGCTATTTCTTATAGCTTATAAACTTTAGTATACTTATAGTTTCTTTAAAGGCTAGGTTAAAACGTTCTACTTATAAGTTTCTTTATACTAGCTAGTTAAGGTATTTCTAGATTATTTAAAAGTTAAAGTCTTCTATATTTTTATTACTTAGGTTATATTTATTAAAAACTTTTTATAGGTAGTACTTATTAAGTCCTTTTACTAAGTAGTATCTCTTTATAGCTTTTATAATTATTCTTACTCTTTAGTACTTTATAAACTAAGAGCTAAAGTTATTAAAGTAGTTTTAGAAAAAGAAGTTATCTATAATTAAGTATTACTATAGCTAGGTTTAGAGTACTTCTTCTATCTCTTTTTATTATACTTTATTAGACTCTTAGAACTTATTTCTTATTACTTCTCTAACCTTTACTTAATCTTTAGCTCTCTTTACTTCTATAAACTTAGTTATACTTTATTTAATAATATCTTTTCTTATCTTATTACTAAATATAATAATATTATAAATCTAGTCTCTAATAAGCTATCTATAAAAGATTACTTATTCTTTAATACTATCTAGAAACTCTATTATATTAGTATTCGTAAACTTAAACTTTTTATCTATAAATAGGTTTTATTTACTAATATATACTCTACTATTCTATTTTACTATTATTTTAATAGCTACTATAAGCTAGCTAAATATCTCTAAAGATATTTTAATTATTAGTTAAAGTATATTTAAGATAGTAGAGCTATTATCTATTATTAGTATACTAATTCTTTTAGGTATATCTTATAGTCCTTTAAGTATTAGGTTTAGAAGTCTTAAGTTATATAAAGAAGTTCTTAGCTAGTAACAAAATAGCTTTAGTATAGTCTCTTTATTAGATAATAGGTTAGATCTTATAGCTTAAGATTACTTTATAATATTCTTTCTTTTACTACTCTTTTTATATATTATTTATCTATAATTATAGTATACTACTTACTACTACTAGGCTATTTCTTCTTACTATACTACTTGTTATCTTTTTCTATCTTTACTATTTTTTACTAGTTATTTTTTCTATTTTAATATTCCTATTATCTATACTTCTACTAGCTATTTATTAGGTACCTAAGAGCTTATTAGAAGCTTTTCTAATATTTCCTATTAGCTTCTTTTATTTTTAGCTAGTTATACTACTAGCTTTTTATACTACTTATAGCTTCTTAGGTTTTAGGCTCTATATATTTATAGTATATTCTTATTTTTATACTTATACTTCTACTATCCTATTCTTATATAAAATAAGTTAGCTTATCTTAAGTTTTATATATATACTTATTCTTATACCTATTCCTATACTTATTCTTATACTTATTCTTATACCTATTCCTATACCTATTCCTATACCTATTCCTATACCTATTTCTATACCTATTCCTATACCTATTCTTATACCTATACCTATTCTATTCCTATACCTATTCTTATACCTATTCTTTTACCTATACCTATTTTATTCCTATACCTATTCCTATACTTTATTAATCTATAAAAGTATAAATAACGTTTAGAACTAGTTTAGCTAATAAAGTCTAAGTTCTTTAAAACTAATAAGCTTTTAAGCCCTAGATTTATATTAGGTATATAACTCTATAATACTACTACGTATCTTAGTTATAAGTAGTTTCTTAATTAAAGTTATTACCTTACTTATCTTATACTTTATTAGTACCTAAGTTAAAACTAATTAGCTCTATCTTAATTTCTCTTATTATACTTATAATACTTAGCTTATAATTACTTCTATTAAAAAAAAGTAAATTTTAAGTACTAACTTTACTACTTTAATATTCTAAGTAGCCTAAATAATAGTATACTTCTAACGCGCTAGTATACTTACTTAATATAATTACTAGCTTAGCTTAAAAAAGCTTAGCTAGCTAAAAGAAAAAGTAATAGTTAATTATATTTTTAATCTAGATTCTTATAGTTTTACTTTATCTTTAGCTACTATATATAAGATAGCTAATAAACTACTTACTTAGTATAGAAGTAAACTTACTTATATTTACTAAGTATATAAATATTTTTATAATATATTTTAATTACTTATATAATAAGTAAAAGACTTTATATAAAGACTTAGCTATAATAAATAACTAGTTTAAAATAGTATAGTATATAAAAGCTATATATAAAATAGCTAATAAAGATATCTATAAATTTAATAAAGCTAGCTTTATAATAAGTACGATTATAACTTAGCTTATTATAATAAAGTTAAAGAAAAAAAGTAAGCTAAAAGCTATCTAGCTTAGTAATTACTATAATTAATACTACTAGCTAAGTAGTTTTACTATTTCTTATTTTTACTTAGTATAAAGAAGACTATATCTTATAAGACTAAGCTAGCTATTAACTAGCTTAAGTAATTTAATAAGTATATAAAGAACTAAGTAGTTAGTATATATTAGTTACTTATACTTAATAGTTATAAGAGCTACTACTTTTTTAAGTTTAATAAAATCTATAAAGAAAATAATATCTATATACTTTATATACTAGCTTATATATTTTACTTACTTTAGCTTTTTAATATTAGCTACTAGCTTTATTTTACTTTAACTAAAAGTAGTTCTTTTAAGACTTAATATCTAGCTCTATATACTTATTCTAGCTACTTTAGCTTTACTAGAAGCTCTCTAAGTAGCTTATATACTAAGTAATATATATAAGCTAAAAGCTTAATTAATACTTATATATAAGTATATATACTAGTATAAAAGCTTATTACTAGTATTAATTATTAATATAATTAATTAACTTAAAAAGAGAGCTTATATAATAATACTAGAAGCTAAGTTAATATATAATTAGATCTTTAGTTTTAAGAGAGCTAATAAAGTAGCTAGTAAGTATAAATTATAAAAAAAGAAGTAGATTTAGAAAAAAAAAGTCTTAATAAAGAGATAAGGAGAGGATTTAATTACTTAACTAAAAGCTAATTACTAGATTAATTATAAATAGTATAAAAGTAAGTAGTATTTAAGCTTAAGTTACTAGGCTTACGTATACTATAAAAGGTATAGAAAGACTAAGTATAACTTATATATATATATAAAAGTAATATAGTAAGTACTACTTAATTTAATATATTAATATATATACTCTACTCTACTACGTTATTAAGTTATATACTTAAAGAGGTGTACAAAGTTAGTAGAGCTAGCTACTTACTTATACTAGCTACTTACGTATAAACTACGTTAAGTTAAGTTTTTATTTATTATAAATTTTATAAAGTTTTTATAGTTTATATAAACTTTTATTAAATACTTTACTTTTTATAAGTATACTTTAAAGTTACTATTTACTGATTTTTTAAAAAATTAGTAAATAGTAACCCTACTATCTACTACTACAACTATAGTAGCTTTAGTAAGCTCTAAGTACTTAATCTTTAGCTAGGCACAAGCCTTGCAATAGATAAGCTTCTCCTAGTGTAGCGATAGTATAGGTAGACAGCTTCTACGAGGTTTATCTTTGACGTTGCCTGTTTCGCGGTATTTTTTTATAATCTTAGTTATAGCTAAGTATACACAGTTAAACTGGCGTGTAACTTTAGAGTGCCCTACACCACCTAATACCATCCCAAAAATTCTGTCGCGCTTATCCAGACTCATATTTGGCTTTCTGCGAATATTTCCATCTATCTCTCGTCCAAATCGGCGCGGTGTAGCCATGGTTGTGGTGGGTTGAAGTGGTGACGTAGTTTGGAGGTGCACGGTGAGTTAAGCTTGGCGTTCCTAACTTTTGTCCTAGTACAGTAGCTGAACGTAGATAGAGAGAGGCACGACAAGATGTACGAAATTATGAGTTGATGCAAGCGTCGTCCAGATAACGTTGCGGTGTGTATGGTGCCAACAAAAGATCAAACAACAGCCGCGTAATACTTGAGTGGAGGAGACGCTCTCTCGAACCCGCGAGAGAACATTGAAGTTTTGAAGTGGAGCACGTCAGTCATCCAGTTGTCTTGGTCAATGCAAGCCATCATATGTGTCAACTGAGCAAGCTGGTCACTGCAGAGGATCAGTACCAATCAGTCGACTAGAGCGGATAAGAATATATATCTAACAGACTTTTGAGGTAGTGTCCTAAAAAGATAACTTGATCATATGGGAATCAAGAAAATGTGGTTGGGATGATTTACCTTCCAGCAAGGCGCTGCATGAGCTCGAGATCACGCACATGAGACGTTGCGATTGTGTACACCCAACGACCTTCAAGCTTTCGCCACCATCGATTAGGCAAGTAAGCTTCACTATGTGAATTGTTAGTTTGGGGCGGCCATGTGGACAAGACAGAGCGGTTCATACAGCATATAGTACTCGTCACGTTGGTATGGGAACTCAAGGCTAGGAGGGCCATGCTTGGCTAAGAAACTGTCGGTCTCGGAAGCAGCGTCTTGAGGGGTCATAGCAATATGGGTTTGCTTGTTGCCTTTGTTCTTTGCATGTCGAGTAATAGAGCGGACAGTGCTATCCAAGTGCAGTTGGAGGATGCGAGCGTGCCAGAGCGAGTTGTCAACCGCCTTTCTAGCGATTCGAGCATGCCGTGCGACGAGCTCTATGTTCCATGCTGGTATCTGGCCACGAGGTACCACTGGTACAGGCATTCCCGAGTCAAGGTTGTCCTGCCAGTACGCAAAGTCCAGGGCGAGCGCGAGGTTGTTCCAGGTGAGAATGCAGGTCAAGCAGGTGCACAGTTGGTGTGCATCTGGTGACTGGATATGCTGGTAGGGCCGCTTGTGTATCCCAAGCTGCTTCTGCCGACTTGGAGCGGTGAGAAGAGGCTGCAACGAGGGTTCGACGGCGGACAGGAGCACGGGGGTAGGGAAGCATTGGGCGAGGATAGGGTAGCGGCTTGCAATGATGGCATCGCCGACGACGGTAGCATTGACAGCGACCAGATGGTGCAATCGGCGGCAGACAAAACTAACCTGGAAGGCATCTCGCGGGCCAAGGCACTTAAGGATTTCAAGTAGAAGCTCCGTGGGTAGTTTGCTGAGGTTGACCAGGGTCTCGCGCTTCCTGTCGCGCGTCACTTGCTTCCGCTGCATGCGCTCTGTGCGCTTGTTACGGAGCTGCAGCGCGGCCGTTGTGTCTTGCAGAGGCTCTTCATCATCGCTCACGTGCCGCGGCATGGCGGAGTTGTGGGTTGATATTGTACTTGGTCAGATGATGTAGCAACGAGGTTTTGGTGCGTGCCTCACTAGCAACTGCGTATCGTCTACTGATTGGCCACGTCCAGCATGGCGTCATGCCCTTCCATTTCTAAGCAAGCCCTAATAGACAGAGTAGTACATAACCATAACCTCGCCACTTGCATCTCCTGTTGCTCCCAACAATCAACGCTCACCCGATCAAGCCCTCAATATGACTACTGCAAACTTTTTCCACATTGACCCTACATCCTATCAAGGGAAGCCATGGTCCAAAGTAGATGGGCCAGGAAATAACTATGAACGAAAAAGCCACTCACGCGAAGTGCACAACCTGCGCGGACGTGAACATGAATTCACCACTGATAACTGTGGCTTCGCCCTGTATAAGTATCCCGCCAAGGAGAAACTCTTTACCGACGAGATTGCTGTACGAAACGACTACTACGCTGAAGTTGAAGCCATGCTACGCGAGAAAATCTCCGGCATAAAAAAAGTAGTCATCTTCGATCACACTATCCGCCGACGCATGAAGGACTCGCCACGGCAGCCGGTGCAACAGGTACATGTTGACCAAACACCAGCCGCTGCTGAGGCTCGTGTGCGCCGTCATCTCCCACCAGACGAGGCGGACACGCTTGTCAAAGGCCGATATCAAATTATTAATGTATGGCGCCCTATTGAAAACCCCGCAACAGACCACCCTCTTGCAGTCATAGACTGGCGCTCTACATTGCCATCTGACTTCATCGCCACCAACTTGCTGTACCCCAAGCGTGCAGACTCTTTGGATCTAGACGACCGTGGCAAGGAAGTTTTGCCCGACCCGAATAATTATATTTCTACCGAAGGCTATGAGGTTCGAGGCGAAACAATGGCAGTGGCGCCAAATGAGAGACACAAGTTTTTTTATCAAAAGGATATGACACCCGAGGAAGTTCTTTTGCTTAAGTGCTTTGATAGCTGGGGCGAAGGCATGCCGGGCGGGAGGCAGGGGCTAGCAGTCAGAACGCCCCATACTGCGTTTGCAGACCCAATGACGCCTGCAGATGCGCCCGGACGACAGAGTATTGAGGTTAGATGTCTTGTGTTTTACGAGTAATAAATGCGAGGCATGGAGCATTGATAACCATAATAATCAATCCATTCCGTAACTTTTAGTTCTGACAGATCATTCACTGCATCTGATTGGTCACAAATCACTTATTTACTCTCACCATCACACTCATTTTCACCTGACACCCAACATGTTTTATCTACACACAGTCAAATAACAACAATCGTGGTCATACTATACCAAGCCGACGACGACTTCAAACCACAATACTTTCCACAACGACTATTGCCAAGCACGCCGTATAGTTTAACAAACTGCTACAATTTCGACTCGAAAATGCAGCGGTGACATCTCGTAAGCAAACGTCCGAGAAAAGTGGCCCAACACGGCCCGTCTTTCGTGCGCTCGTGCTTTTAAAATAAGAGAGATAGATAGTCCCAGACAAGCCCGGAGACTAAAAAAGAGCCAGCGCAAGGAACTAAAAGAAAAACAAAGACCTCAAAAGATGCCAACCAACTTCTCTCATTCAGAGGCCGGAGCCGATCGCCAGGAACAACGCCATAACTATATTGAGGTGACGAAAGAGGAAAAGGAAGTGACAACAAATCAGCAACGAATATTGCTAACACTTCAAACCGCATTGCGGCAAAGAAACTGTACCCTTCCACTTGCAACACGTTTCTGCCACACAACGGCAGGCCAAACAACAGATCCTCTGTCTAAAGGAGATTAACTGATGAATCTAAGCCCTAAAATATCATAGAATTAAGCACAAGGACAACTCGGGATAGTATATGTGGTCGAATCACTGCCAAGACAGCCACTCAAGCAGAAGACAGCCACGAAATGTCAAAACCCGAACTTCTCAGTGCTGAGACCAAAACACAAGGGCAGGAGCATGAATCGACACTTGGTGAAGCGACAGTTCACAGGCCTCAGCCTTCGTGTATTGCCCTTTAAGTGTTTCATTATGCCATACCTTGAGAATGCCAGTAAGATTCACGACCTAGACCCCCAAATTCCATCCAGAACTTTCATTACCCTCTAGTTCCTGTTTGGTGTGCGGGATGAGTAAGAGGCACTCTAAAATCGCCTTTGCGCCCCTCGACTTATAGATCTCCAATTTGCAATCGAGGATGCAAGGGCTTAGGTTGGTAGCTTAGTTGAAGAGTTTGACCCCAAGATGGACGTTACGCAGACGGAAAGAGGGGTTGACATGGCGGGCTAGTAGTAGTAGTAGTAGTAGTAGTAGTAGTAGTAGTAGTAAAACAACAGCTCCATGGTGTTGGTGTCTGCCAGTAACATGGTATCGTAGTTTTGAGAGTCTGGTAACTTGACTAGAAGTACAACCAAGAGTCTGGCGATATCTGGCATTCAAACATGTTTCAGAACATCTTTTCAATTCTCTCCGCCTTAAATGTCGCACTTTTCGACATACACTTCTCTTCCGCATGATTATTTTCAAAGCCCCATACTAGCGCTTTATACATGCCGTAGTAATAGGAGCAACTAGTTTTTGACCAATTTTGCTCCTAGCAGCGGGGTGCGCCCTTGACTTACTGCTGTTGTATGACGCAATAACGGTGAGCCAACAATATCAGTGTCTTATCGCATAGCAGTGCACACTCAATAGTATCCAAAGCGGAGCCTCGTTTGGTTGATGATATTGATACTAATAGTGCAGACATAACACGGATGTGTACTGGTATACGAGACTTTTTCAGTGGTTTCAAAAATAACAACTGAGGTATTGGTGGTGTACTCTTGATCTGGTTGCGAGCTTGAAATGGTGGGCAGAGGTGCGGCTAATTGTGCAAATTGGGCCAGCATGTCTCGCTCTTCTCGCTGCAGCTCACTCAACTAGTATAGCAAGTTGATTCGGTTTGTGGTGATGCGTCAAAATCGAGCGAATCGGACGACGGGGGAATCGCACGCTTATTATGTGTCGTGCCAAGGTTGAACCTTCTTTGGTGATATTTTTAGTCTCACTTGGTTGGAATTCAGAACGATGGGTCTCGATCGTATCGATTCTATGCTACGGCGGGGTGAGTTTAGCAAGGATTGCTTTGGGGAAAGACCAATCGTTTTGCTATTTCGACCGTAGAATGCCGCTTACAAATTCTCTCACCATCACTCCATTCACTCATCCAATATCCATTGCATCTTCTTGAGCAGCCATCTTATTAGCCCGGTTTTTTTCTTTGCGTTGTCGGCGGGTTTTAGCCACGTTCTTCTTCTCTTGTTTTAGTGGTTGCTGCTTGCCCAAAGGTAATTGACTTTGCTCTGAAGCGACTGCCAGTGCTTGTGATTGGCTTTGATGGTGCTCACGTGCAAGTCTTCTTTTTTCGGCTTTGGCAAGGTTATAACGAGTTCGTTTTGCTGAAAAAGGTTAGTTTACGCGATGGGATTGATGGTGGAGATAGCATTTAGTTGCAATATGGTGACGGCGTGGTGACGGTGCATGTATCAATCAAATGGTGTGTGCCTACACATTTTCTTCTCACTGGCTAGTTTCTCGGTTCCCTCTTTAGGGGCAGCGGCCACGTGGCTATTATGATCTGCATCTTACTGTCAGCCTCTATGTGACCATGTGTATGCAAGGAAGTTGTGTAACAGTAAGATTGTGTTGGGTAAGCCTCGGTGGCGTGGTACTTACTCGAAGCAGCATCGGTGATGATAAAGCTCTCATTTGGATTTTGGAATGCCGCGCCTAACAGCGTGCCCAAGTCATCCGTCAGTGCGCCAACCTGCCTACGCTCTTGCTTGCGCACCCGTCTGGTTTGGGATCTTGTGCCTGGATTGGCATTTCGTGATGGGGAGAGATTGTGGTCACTGTGCGCTGATTGGTCGTCATCACTGTCATCAGATACAGGGTGGTCGGCCACCCTAAAGCCAGAAAAGGCTTTACGGGATGGGTTGGTGGGGTTTGAAGGTTTTGTTGCGAAATCAATCGTCATTTTGTTGGGGGTGAGTGTGATGCAATTGCGCAGAATCAGACTTGAAGATTGGGAACTTGGATAGAGCGGAGAGAGCACGGAACAAGGTTGCTCCGGCGCATCTGATTTGTTGTTGCTTGTCTACTAAGCATGTAGTTACATGGCGTACTTGGACCATTTGGTCATATGTGGTTACTATTCTACCATCTAACTCTGACTCGGCTTTTTGAAGTGCTGACAGTAAATTCAGAAAGCCGCCCAAGGGTGCAGATAAATATGAATGTGAAGGAAAGGGACATCAAGGAGATTCGTGACGAGTCGTTTCCATGTTTCCATGAGCGCCAGACGCCAAACAAAGCCTAGTCTATCTAGGTAAGCAAGCACTATGAATCAAGCATGTCGTTGACGAAAAAGCCCCAGAAGAGGACTTCTTCGTTCTCGCGGCCAGTCAAGCGGTCGCCGTAGACGTCTGCGCACATTTCGATGGGGATCTCGAGCTTGATGCAGCCGTTGCCGAGGAAAGTGAAGAGCAGCCACGAGTCGAAGTCGGGAAAGTGGCCGCCGTCCTGGGGCTTCCTGCTGAGGATGCCCCTGTTCTGCAGCGACGGGGTGGTGGGCAGACAGAAGGTATGGTAGGGCAGCGTCTCGGTGGAGTCTGCGACGAAGAAGGAGTTGTTCAAGGCCAGCTCGACGCGGACGCGGGGGGTGTGCGGGGGAGGCATGTGGAAGCGCAGGGAGCCCAGGCGAAGATCAGTGGGCTGGCCAAGGAGGTCGAAGAGGGCGGGCGAGTAGAGGCGGAAGTAGCCATTGTGCATGCTGGCCAGATGGGCGTGGCCGTGCAGGTGCAGCTGGTCCTCGACGCGCTTGCCAGCGGCCTCGGCATCGTGGAGCGAGCGGTAGATGTGCTTGCGCGTGTACCTGGCGCTGAGGTCGGCCATGGCCATGCGGCGAGCCTCGCGGCGAATGTCTTGCCGGCCAGCGCTGTCCAGCGGGGCGAGGGAGCGCACGAGGCCCGTCTCCAGGGCGGTCACGAGGTCATTGAACTCGCGCAGCAGGCGGGCCAGGGACGGCGAGGAGGCGACCATTTGGACAAGAGTGGGCAGAGCTGGCAGAGCTGGCAGCAAGCAGCAGCAGTGGGGAGCACACACAGCACACGCATCGACTTTAAGCACACGCAACCGCTCACGGAATTTGCTACCCCAGCCTGAGCCCTTCGGCCTGCCACAGGCTGTTCCCCGACCAATCGACTTGAATTGGTCGTGACCCAGGCGTCAGGTCTGCACTTCCCACACACGAACCACTCGCCCGGGTCTACCAGCTGCCTACCAGCTGCCTCTTCCATACTCCGGCCCAGGGTGTGCCTCCGCCCATTCGCTAAATCCTCCGAAGGCATCCCACCACCGACGATATTCGGCCCGGCACCCTCTGCCTTTCCACGCCTTCCACCACCTCCCCTCCAACAGTCGGTGTAGCCATCCCCAACCATGGACACGGCGACACCTCCAGGAAGACTACATAACACCGCTCTCACCTCACCCTCCCACACCACCCTCCCACATGCGTGCGCTGCCGGCTGACCCTGCAAACTCTTGCAAACTGTTGTAAACTCCTGCACGCTTTCTTGGTTCTGCCTTCGCCATGCAACGCTGGCCCACACAGCCCTGTCCATGCCAGGCACAACTCGTGTTACCGCCTTATTTCCGCCCCTGTCGCCACTGCTCTCAGGCCTCAGCCAAGTGTTGCATGCTGCACAAAGGAATCCTCCCAAATTACGCCGGCTGATAAATTCCTTCTCCTGCGTCTTGCACCTCTGCTGCGTCGGTGGCCCTCGGCAGCCTGCAGTTCGGGGACCACCTCAGCAGCATTCTAATCACTGGCAGGGGTACCACACACCTGCTTACTACCTACCTGATAACACTGGCAAGAGATCCAACTCTTACAAGCTAGACGTGGTTCCATCTCATCATCCCTGCTCGAAGCCAACAGGTACCAAGGTAGTGCAGTACTATCAAAGAAAAAGGCCCCACTCGCTCTCCAAATTCTGGCCCGTGCTTAAAACGTGACATCGCGACACCGCGACACCGCGACACCGTGACACCGTGACATCACGACATCACGACATCACATGCGCCTGTCCGTCTGGTTCTATACAAGATGTGCTCAGACTAGCCGTAGACATCACTACGCCAATACATCCTGCGTATCATGTGTACAATCGCTTGTCTTCTATCCACATTTGTGCCCGTCACTCACCCACATTCAACCCCAATCGCACACAACCATTGACTTTTCACCCTCCATACTCCTTTTCTTTTAGCCCTAGTCTATGTTTCTCTATCTTTGTGCACTGCACTTCTCATGGCTACGTCACAAAACGTCCCCCAATGTTCCTGTCCATTCCAGAAGCCTAACTACCATGTGGGGTCTTCTCCGCATTGTGGGGAAGCTGCAACTTGAACACAGTTCCCCAACCATGGCCTAGTGCGGTGCCTAACCAGGGTATCAGAGCATATACTGCAGGGAAATACAACATAGTTATAACAAACTTAAACTGCTCAACGACATTACATCCTTCACACCTACTGGTTATCATGCCTTCTCAAGCATATCTCGACAATGACTATCAGAGCACCCATTACACGCTTTTCAAAGAGTCCATCACTGTTCCTTTAAATTCGGTGCTCCCGCCCGGCGTACATCAAAGTGCTTTCCAAGATGCCATTCGGAATTATAGAGATGTAGTGGGTGAGGATCAAGTTCTCCAGGGTGATGACCTGACCGAGTACGTTGATCCGTACGAGCTACAGGAGGCCGAAGGAAACCGCAAAATTCCCAGTGCCGCAGTGCGACCAAAGAACACTGAGGAACTTAAAGAGGTATTGAAAGTCTCGAATAATTTCGGAATCCCAGTCTGGACCTTCTCTAGGGGGAAGAACCTGGGGTAAGCAGTCCCAGAGAGTCAAGACAATTATAACTGACATTTTCATAGTTATGGTGGCCCAGCTCCTCGTGTCAATGGCTCGGTAGCCCTCGATCTTCATCGAATGAACAGAATCATCGAGGTCAACTCTGAGTATGCATATGCTGTGGTAGAGCCTGGCGTTACTTTTACAGACCTCTATGAATTTTGTGTCAAGAACAAGCTCAACGTCTGGCCTTCAGTCCCGTCCCTTGGCTGGGGTTCAGTAGTTGGCAACACCCTCGACCGCGGTGCGGGCTTCACACCGACGGCCATGCATCATCAACACATCTCTGGGGTAGAAGCCATGCTTGCTAATGGGGAGCTGGTGCGTACAGGGCAGTTCGCCATCTCCAACTCACCATCTTCGCATTTATCCAAGTTTACATTTGGTCCAAGCATCGAAGGTCTGTTTTTGCAGTCCAACCTTGGCATAGTCACGAAACTGGGTATATGGCTCACCCCAGCACCTCAAGCGTACATGTCTTGCTCCTTTAACATGCCTGACATTGATGACATTGAAACTATTGTCGACATTTTTGGCCCACTACGACGGGATGGTTTACTTCCGAACACTGTCTATGTCTCAAATGTTACGGAATGGCTCGGTATGATGGGGCGACGGGAAGACTTTTGGCCTCACGAAAGTCCCATACCCGACTGGAGAATTGCTGAGCTCCAAAAAGAGCTTGATCTCGGGTACTGGAATGCAAAGTTCGGTCTCTATGGTGCGACCAGCGTATTGCAAGCACACTTCGACGAGCTCAAAAGAGTCATTTCAAAGAAGACATCGAAAGGCCGCTTGATAGGTAAGATGTTCTCAGCACCAGAAGGCCAAATACTAGACCCTACCTCTATTCCAGAGAAAGAAGGCGGCTTCTTCGTTGGCATACCCACGCTCTGGTCACTACCCATGGTGAAATTTCGATTACCAAAGCAAGGCGGGGGAATCGCGGCACACTACGACTACAGTCCCATCATCCCTAGCAATGGCAAAGAGATCCTCTCGTGGGTTAAGACAGCGAAGAAAATTTGCGAGGCCCAGTCTTTTGACTTGTTCTGCGACTTTTTTATGCACGAGAGGCACGTCATTTTCGTAAACATGTTTACGTTTGACAAGACGAATGTAATGCATCGAAAAGCTGTACAGGCCATTTTTGATAACTTGTTTGAAGAAGGGAAGCAGAGGGGGTACAGCAAGTACCGTAGTCACATTAACACCATGGGTAAGCACTCATACTCTATGCTCAAATTTGAATTGAAGCTTACAGTATCGCTTAGATCGTGTAGCCGCATTATATGACTTCAATGATCATGCATATCGTAGGTTTGTTGAGACTATCAAGGATGCCCTTGACCCGAATGGGATTCTATCGCCGGGCAAACAGGGTATTTGGCCAAAGCGGTTTCGACAGGATGTTTCTACGAATGCGCATTTGTGAATTGCTTTTTCAATATAGCGATTTACGAACACCAAACGCCAAAGATGCGGAAGAGCATTTGTAACATGCCTTGATACCTGTTAAAATTGCTTGCAGTTGTCCAAGCTCCCTTCCCCGATTTATTCTTACACGCATTGAATAACCAAATCACATCCCAATTTCCCACTCGTAACTTAGGTAACTTGAGCCCTCACTCAATAGGCTACAAGACGTGAAGCATAAACGCAAAACTCCACAAACCTTACCTTTTCCGTGATGTGAACCCATTGCGCGTAGCTCCGCCAATGCCATCACACAGTACTATATTGGACAGGATATAGACATCACTGCCCGCTACCTGCTCATGCCATACGCTCCTTCTCCGCATTGCTTGGTCGGCCTCTCTTTCTCTTCTTAGGTGAGGCGTCAGCCTTGTCTACAACAGGCATGGGCGATCCCTTCACACCTTGATGAGTGTCGATTACGGTCTCTCTCATCACCTCCTTGTTAATGCCTTCTAGCCCAAGCCACTTCAACGCGGTATGGCCCTTCACATCCTTTTCTCTAATGCCAACAAACTCCATGCATACGTCGTCTCTACCATGTCTCTCGCTCCTCTTACCCGTCAATAACAGGCCCATGTCGAGTCGAAGCAAGATATACCCGTTGCCCAAGCACACAAGGTCAATGTTGTACCTCCCAGCGCCGGTAGTAAGCCTTGTTGTGCGGAACGATGCGTGGGGCGGGGGCTCAAATGTGAGGATCGAGAACGCCATTGACCGCGGTGGAAGCAAGAGACGAGCCGTGTATGACACGCCCGAGAAGCCCGTGGGCCGCGAGATGCTCAGCGTGCGTTGACCATAGCCGTACTTGTCAACATGTGTAGCCGTGTACTTGGGGCAGTACAGCGTGTAAAGCCCATGAAGTTTACCGATGGGTACAGGGGTCTTGGATGCAATGGCGTTAGACAAGAAGAACTCAGCCATCAAGCTAGCTGCAACGGCGCGTTGCGGCGTGGCCAATGTGGCTAAAGTCAAATTATCTCGCTTATTTGCTTCATCCTGCGTGATACGGAGCGCGGCTTCACCTTTAGCACTGCAACCCGTTGCTATGGTGAGACATGGGAGCGGGCCGGCTGAGTTGTTTGATGCGCGCCAGGAGAGATGGGATGTAAGATAGCGCTCTTCCACTGGGAAGTCCACGGTCTGCTGAACGGCTTGAAAAGCAGCGTTGAAGACAACTATGTCTGCTTCCTTGCAATTTTCATTAAGATGTTTCTTCCCGGACTTGGGCCTGAAGAAAGGATTGCTCTCCGTTGTACTAGTAGGCGATGGCTTTCCTGAACGGGCAAACGCTTCTTTGATGCTCATGGATGAAGCACTAGAGGTTGAGCTCGCATGTTTGTGAAGTCGAGGCTTAGGGTCACTGTTGAGTGGTGCTGTATAGCGTACTAGGTTGGAAGACGTGAGTAAAGCTTGCGTGCTTGATTCGCCGACCTGCTTCTCCTCTGGGGAAGTGGCAGGCATGGGAGAAAATTCCTCATTATATAGAAAAGGCAGAGTGACAGCATGATTCTTCTCGGTTTTCTTCTGTCCCGTCGTTGTAGCAATACTCGCTTGTGGACCGTTGGACGAAACATACGACTTCTGGATGACAGGTGTTCCACGAGACATGTGCGAAAGAGGAGTCTCAGTAACTAAGACATCTGAGAAATCATGTTCGGAATCGGTGAGATGCTGTTCTGGCGCTTTGGTAGTAGGAATGCGAAGCGAACGCGTCAGTGGAAGTGGCACTGGTGTACTCTTTGGTGCTGCCACAGCACATGGTATCGACAGCATCGGGTTACCGACCTTTGTTCCGGTAACCTCTGCTTCTAAACTTCCATGCATCTTTCTCTTCTTTTTCTCTTTCTTTCCAATATCTTCACCCGACATAGTGTCTTGGGGGAGTTTGATTGAGCCCCCACCTGCTAATTCACCTTCACGCGCCTGAGTCGCGTTGGACTTGCTTTTCGATTTTTCTTTCTTCTTATGTTTCTTCTGCTCTTTCGAAGTCGTGCCATATAAAGGCTGAGCGCCTGGGGCTTTCTCGAAGTTCGCTGGAATATCGCCGACAGAGCTCTTCAGGTTTTCTAGCCACTCGGGTCCAAGCATCAACTCGTCACTGCAGTGTGAGCCGCGAGACAAAGAAGGACGCGATATCTGTGTTTCGCTAGCCCTTTTCCGTTTCTTGACAGAGAGTGACACGCTGACCCTTGTGGCTTCGCGCTGTGTGTCTGTACTGAAAACCATAGGTTTGGCCGGCGCGTTCTTGCAGGGCGTTGTCGTTGATGTCGCCTCCTCTTTCATATTTGCCGTATCGAATGAACGCTCTTTCTCCTCCCCTTCCTCCTCCTCCTCCTCCTCCTCCTCCTCCTCGTTCGTCTTTTTCTTTTTCTTCTTCTTTTTCTTTTCCTTCTTGTCTGTTTGCTCTTGCTTTTCTTTGCGTTCGCCGCCCGTCACATCGTTCAAGGTCAGCGACGGCCCCGCTGCCGTAGCCGGATTACCTTCGAAGCTCATTGAGTTGAATGAAGAGCGTTTCGTAGTTGCAGCAGGCGACCCGCCGTATAGATGATGTCGTGGCATTGAGTACAAGCCAAATGGCGGCATTGTTGCGGCAACAAACTGCCAACTGGATCCAGAATTCGCGTGCGAAGTGCGTGAGAGCGCAATGAAACGCGAAAAGAGCAGGTGGTAGCGGCCTGTAAAGATTTTTAGATTGTTCAGAAGTGCGTGCGAGAGGACTATGGATTAGAGCTACAAACAAAATTTGCGTCACGTGGTTGAGGTGAAGGTGAACCTACGTTGCAAGGTTATTTCAGTCTCTTCTTTCACCACGAGTGGCGACCAGAGAGTAAATTTGGGGACATTTGTTTTGCGATGACAATATCTAATCGTTCTGCTGCAATTTTAGGTTGGTGGGTTTAATTATTGTCTGCTTTTGCGAACCGTTCATTTGGCTATATCACGATTCAAAATTGACCGGGAGAATTGTCTGCCTTATCAAGTATCTTAGCGTATCGATCATTAAACGAAGTTGACGATCGAGCCGGTTTGTGAAATTGTTGTTAAAGGTAAGATTTGTAGTAGTAGTAGTAGTAGTAGTAGTAGTAGTAGTAGTAGTAGTAGTAGTAGTAGTAGTACATGTATCTATTTTTAACTTGTTTTTTCACAAGCATGAGAGTGAATGTTTTGCCATCAAACAAGACAACATCTCACTCGCTCGTTGCCTATTTACTCATTAGTCTCTCCTCATCAGAGCTAAATCGCTGCCAGACAATGCTTTTTTTGCCCAACCAACAACTATTCATAATGCAGCAAAGTTCCTCCATCTATATGCAAATGTACGCCAGCTCTTCCTGCGCATAACGTACAATGAATGCTCAAGTACCTCTAGTACTAGGTACGGGGATTCCTAATGGTCATCATGCATGCGTGCTACTCTTCTGCGTTTACTCCTTCTTTGGTCTTCCGTTCTGCACAACTGAACGATCACTTTGTGCCACAGCGACACTGGTCTGCATGAAGAGTGTGCGCTCAAAAAACTTGAGAACCTCATCAATTATACTAATAGGTTTCTCGTTAGCAGCGATCCTCAACATGACTTGTGGTAGAAGGAAGAAAGAAAAGGAGGACTTACATAATCGGCGCGCTGATGTATAACACTGCTTGCCACTCGCTCCAGTTTAGCGGAATAACGCTAAACAAGCCTTGTAGGAACGGCACGTAGAGCAACGCAAAGTGCAGTGCCATACTAAGAGTAATGGCGCCCACAAGCATAGGATTTGCCCATAGAGGAAGTGTAAGAAGAGACTCAGACGAGCTCAGAGCGTTCATAGCGTTTAGCATTTCGATGACGACGAGTATACTCAGGGACACAGTGCTAGCAGCTTGTGCAGACTGGTCTGTAAACATTCCGCAGCCAATCTCAGGGAATGATCGAGAGCATTGGTGGAAGTGAGAGAGCTGGTAGAAGGATATTTGCGGTCCTGCGGAATTGAACATGAACCACCATGCGTAGCCAAAAACCGTAGCGGCGCCAACGTAGGTACCAATAACCATGTAGCGGAAAAACAGCCAGCCACCGACGAGTGGCTCATCGCGCTTGCGTGGTTGACGTTTCATGACATCATGGTCTGGTGGGTTGAAACTAAGGGCTGTTGCAGGGAGGCCATCGGTCACGAGATTGACCCAGAGGAGTTGAACGGGAATCAAAGCTTCTGGCATGCCCATGGCAGCAGTGAGGAAAATGGAGACAACCTCGCCGATGTTAGAAGATATGAGATAGCGGATAAACTGCTGAGTATTGTTGTAAATGGAACGCCCTTCTTCGACAGCACCCTCAATGGTGGCAAAGTTGTCGTCTACAAGAACCATGTCAGCTGCGAGTTTGGCCACGTCAGTTCCAGACCCCATTGCAACGCCAATGTCTGCTTTCTTAAGAGCTGGTGCATCGTTCACGCCATCACCAGTCATGGCGACAACTTCGCCAGCTTGTTGGAGGAGATCGACAAGCTTGGATTTGTGGGACGGCTCGGTACGAGAAAAGAGGGAAGCATGTGTAGCAGCGTGCATCTTCTCAGCGTCGCTGAGATCATCGAACTGACGGCCAGTGTAGCTCTTTCCTGTGAGGTCTTCATTGGGCCCGAAAACACCAATCTGGCGGCAAATTGCTTCCGCGGTATTTTGGTTGTCGCCAGTAATGACAACGACACGGATGCCAGCAGATCTACACTTTGCAATGGAATCACGGACTTCAGGGCGGGGAGGATCCAACATGCCGCAGAGTCCGATCAAGGTCATATTCTGTTCAAGCTGGTTGTACTCTTTGGTCGTCTTAGCCTTGAGAAGCGGATTTGAGCCAATGTTGTCGACTGAAGCTACTGCAATGATACGAAGACCGCGGTTACCATAGTCAACCACCTCTTGATTAATAAGACTCGCAAGCTGTTTAGTCAAGGCAACTTTTTTGCCATTGCTGCCAACAACCACGTGTGTGCAGCGGGCAAGGACGGATTCTGGAGCACCCTTGATGAGAAGTTTTTGCGAGTTGCCATCTTTGACGAGCACAGACATGCTCTTGCGATCGCGCGAGAATTCGTAGGTGGCGAGGCGTGAGAGCTGGTTTTTGTAGTATTTAGATGCAAAGTCGAGGCGCTGCTCAAGAGAGGCATTGGCACGGGTCGCGTTCACCTTGGCGTCAGGAGTACCAACCTTCTCGACGAGGACGCGGAGGGCGCCCTCGGTGGGCTCACCAACGAGCCCGTATGCGCTGTTCTTGGCGTCGTATGATATTTCAGCCTCGTTGCAGAGCGCGGTAACCTCGCAGATCTGTCGGACTGTAGCGGAAGTGACTGCGAGATTGCCCTGTGGCTTGCCTTGGAAGGAGATTTGACCCTCAGGCGCGAAGCTTGTTCCCTCAACGTCAAACTCTTCAAGGCCGCTGCCGTTTTCGTTGATAAAGACCATTTTGTTGACACTCATTTGATTAGTAGTCAAGGTACCCGTTTTGTCGGAGCAAATGATGCTGCAGCTTCCCAACGTTTCGACGGATGGGAGACTGCGCACTACGGCGTTTCTAGCAGCCATTTTACGTGTTCCCAAAGCTAAACAAGTAGTAATGACGACGGCCAGACCTTCGGGGATAGCGGCGACACCGAGAGAAACAGCGATCTTCAGGTAGTAGATGGCGCCCTTGGTGAAACTCCCATGGGATGGATCGCTAAAGTTGCGGTAATTGATGAGCCAGACCAAGATACAGATGGCGGATATGACCTTGGCAAGCATGTCGCCAAAGTCGTTTAGCTTCTCCTTGAGCGGCGTGGGCTGCGAGATCTGGGCCGTGATGCTCTCGTGGATATCGCCAATGGCAGTGTTTGCGCCAGTCAAAACTACCAGAGCAGTGGCGTGTCCTGTAACAACAGTGGTGCCGGAGAAGAGCATGTTGACCTGATCCTGTTTGACAGCATTGGCGTCCTTGACGACACGGGTATCTTTGCTCACACTCTCGCTTTCGCCGGTCAAGATGGACTGATCGATGTTGAAGCTATTGCTCTGGATGGACAGAATTCTGCAGTCAGCAGGGATCCGGTCGCCAATCGTCACCGAAACCACGTCTCCAGGCACGAGGTCGTCGGCCTTGATGCGGGTAATGTGTCCATCGCGCACTACCTTAGCTTCGTTGGCCGAGTATTCCTGGAGCGCTGCAATTGCCTTTTCCGCGCTGGTTTCTTGCGACACGCCGACCACCGCATTTAGAATGAGAATAGTAAGGATCTGGGTAGGTTAGCGTCAGCACATGCGGCAGGGCTGCGAGGGAAGCACATACCACCGCTGGGTCTACAAAAGCAGTCCAGCCCTCTTCGTCCTCAAAGAGGGCGAGCACGAAGGACACGGCGGCGGAGCCAAGCAGGATGATGACCAGCTGGTCCTTGAACTGCTCGAGGATGAGTTCCCAGATGGGCGTGGGCGGGTCTTCGGGCAGTGCGTTCCTGCCATGTTTTGTCCGCAGGCTCTGGACCTGCTGCACGGAGAGGCCGCGCTCTTCTGTGACCTGGAAATGCTTCAGCGCCTCAGCAGGCGTCTTGGTATATGCATTCTCCATGCCTTGCTCAATTGCCTGCGCCGAGTGGATGGTGGGCAGATGGATGCGGTGCGGATGGTGGAGAAGGATAGACCAAGAAAAAAAACACCAAGATTGTCGGATTCAGAAGGCTTCAACGCATCCGGCTACACGGCTTATCAAGTGGAATGGCTGGACGCACTTTTCTGGTCCTCGGCCACATGCCTACCTAGCCCCGGCCCAGGAAATCTGTCCTCTCAGCACCCGCCACACCACGCTAGGCCCAGTACAAAGCTAGCGCCTCCCGGTGCACGTTTCGCCACCACGGGTGCGATTCGTTTGCTGGGGAGTCGTGACCATACCCCACCCCACACCCCTCAACACCACACCGTCATCGTTTTCTGTTCAGGCCCAAGCCCCGCTGCAGGAACGCAGAGCCTCATGTGCCTACCCATGTCGTCTTGATCACTTTCTACTGCACGTCACCCGCCATCCATGCACCGCCCCAAGGGTTGATACGTACACGTCTTGCATTATACTACTCTAACGCGGCAGATACGCCGCCCGTATTCATAATATTATCGTTCCAACATGAACTCGTCCATCGGGTATCGTGCCAGGGGCAGCTCGCACACACGAGCTGCCTGACGAGCGCCTGAAATATGCTCCATAGAATGCTATCGTATGTTCTGTCAAAAGTTGACAAGGATGAAAAAGAATAAAGAATAATATCCCACCAAACCCAAAACGCCAAGGCCGCACTGCTTGTGCCTTGGACAAAATCGAATAGACTGTTCACTGCCCCACACCAGTACAGTACGTCCGAATCAATCGGACAATGTCTCGGGTAACAAACGGCTTAGTGACAAACCCCCTCATGCCGCTTTGGACCGCCTTCTCCAGCGCCGCATCAGTGACATCGGCGCTGACGGCTAGAATCGTCGGCTTTTTCTTCACGTACTCTGGCATAGCCAGAATGGCTTCACATGCCTGGAAGCCATCAAGCAAGGGCATCCAAAGATCCATCAGAACCACGTTGATAGATTCTTCTGGTGATGCCAGGGCATTGCGGCGCATTGTTTGGACCGCATCATGTCCGTTGAAAGCAGTCGTGACGTTCTTATAGCCCAATCGTCCCAGCATACCAACCAAAACACGCCGGTTAATCGCGTTGTCATCGACAACAAGGATATTCAAGGGCATATGCTTGGCAAGCTCCGAAGGGGAAATATCGAGCTCGGACGAGAGTGCCCGGGAACGATGAGGTGGGGAGGAACTTTGATGCGGCGTTGCGAGGCCAATGTCGTGCGTCAGCAGGGCATGAGCTGGGTGGCATGGCACCTCGATTTCGCCACGGAACGGGTCTTGTGCTATAGGGGGTGTTATGGGCGCCTGGCTAATGTCCAATCGCGGAATCTCGGGGTCGACAGACATGCGAGACTTGATCGAAGGAGTTGGTGATCCAAATGGAGTTGTTGGACGACTGCATACCTCACCAGGCGCAAGTGGTACACGCATTTCAAATTCCGAGCCTCGACTAGGCCCTGCAATATGTGAGCGTAGACAGAAGAGATCCCCTCCAAGTTTTCTTGCTATGCCTTTAGCAACCATAAGCCCTAAGCCAAGGCCTTCACTCTGACGAGTGGTTGAGTCGTCTTCTCGCGAAAATGGTTTGAAGAGATTAGGTAGAAACGCTGCAGGTATGCCTGAGCCTGTGTCTTTGATGTTGATGACAATGTAACGTCTCTTGGCGCTGAGTGTCGCTTGCAGTGTAATGGAACCGTCACGGGTGAATTTAATGGCATTGAGAGCAAGGCAGGAAACCATTTTCGCCAAGTCTCGCTCGTCAATGAGAATTGTGGCTGGTACATCAGGGGAAACTGCCCACTCGATCAATTTTGTGTGCGCCTCGCCGTTGGAACTACGTGTCCGCACCTCGATCCTCTCTCCAGTATCGGTCGCTTCAGCAATGGCTGAGTCTGGGCGTCCTCCAACCTTCAGTGCATCGTTGATGACATACTGCAAAACCTCTCTTAAATTTGTGTGTCGAAGTCCAGGTACCTTGGAATGCTCCGAAGCGAACATGGGGGAGGCTGTTGAGTCACAGCGGCCCGAGCATGTTCTATGGGAGCAAAGCCGATCCATTGCGATCATGTCTGTTGTATTAGGACCCGGTGGACATGATGCAGTGCCACGAACAGGTGGCTCTTCTGACAACGACTCTCGAATGCGTCGGCGCACTGGCCTACATACGCGTGCATGCGGCCACGATGTTTCATCTCTTCGTCTCTTGATACCGCGAAGTTGAGGGCGGGCTATACTGTTCCCCGAAATGATCATACTGGGTCGCTCTTCGCGCCAAAACGTGTTCCATTGACCAGAAGATTTATCCATCGGTGAAAGTGGCGTTTCGGGCACGCCCATATTCATATCGTAGGCATGGACAACGTTATCAGCTGCCTCGACTGCACGCCTTGAGCTGTCTAATAGGGTGTTAGTACGGTTTGGGAAATGGACCTGTCAATGATAATCACCTTGCACCGCCTCAATGTTTTCTTTTAGTGTGTCGAGAACCTGGCGAGTTTGTGAATCTATGTGCATAGTCTCGGCTGCTTCCTTGAGGTTGGCCATCATGACATCAAGCATTCCAACCACACCCTGCATGGGTGTCCGCAGTTCATGGGAGAGGCTCCTGGCATAGGGTTTGAGAGACTGGGCGACTGAGACAGCTTCGTGGGGGACAATTTTAGTTTGTACGATTGGAACTGTCTGTGCTGAATTTGCAAATTTGTTTCCTCCCATCACACGGTCCAAAATCAGGTCTTCCAGACTGTGGAAAATCATCTCAAGAAAGCCCCAAGTTAAGATGCGGCGTGCAGCTCCCTCTTTGCTCCACATGACGCCGAAATGTGCGAAGCATTTCCCCTCGGCAAATAAGGGAACTCCAAGAAAGGCTTCTCCGGGAATAATCAAGTCGTTGGGGTTGTTAATGATGAAATCGTTCAGCCTTTCCGGGATGATGAAGATCTTGTCGTGTTTCATATAGGCACATGGGCAGGCATAGGCGTGGTACTTGAAGTTTCTGAGATGACCCGGGCCATTGCCGTGGTCGTCGTTGATGTAGAAAGCCTCGCCCATGAGGCAGGCGCCAGGTTCTCCAATGGGGGGCAGTTCGACGGGGACGTCTTTGTCGTCGACGAGGATCCGTTTTGAGACAAAAGCATACTGGGCATCGGCGATGCGGGCAAGGCCCTCGGTGAGGAGAGCCCAGAAAGCGTCGGTGTCGGCTTTCCTCAAGGCACCTTTGAGAAGGACGATTTGCTCGGCGGCATTACTTTCAGCAGGGTGGAATAGGCGTGACAGTGATTCTTTGAAGCCAGCCTCGCCTGACTGTACGACCAGGCCTGGGGTAGGCTGAGCAAGACAGAGCGATTGGCGCTCAACTATGTCGGGTGGAATACCCGCGTAATCGCCCATCTTTTAGGGTTCCATGGACCACAGGGAGGGATGCTGAGGTGGTGAGAGAGCGAGGGAGTGAGGTGGTGCAGCAGTGGTGCAGTCAGTGGGCGAGTGCAGGCTGGGGTGAGGAAGGGCGCTTGGCGACGAAAATAAAGACGAAGACAGCTACAGCTACTTTCGGACGCGGGCAGCAACGGGCACAGGAAAGAGCGAGGCAGGAGAGCAGGGTGAGGAATGCGATTGCAGACGGGACGGAGGACGCGAGGATGCGAGGGAGGGTTGGCGCAGTCGGCGGTATGGTTGGTGTGTGCAGACAGGCTGGCCGCATGTACACAGAACGCCCCATGGCGATCTAGAACACGGGTAGAGGCCTCTGCGTGCTGTGCAGTTCCGGCTTTCCGCGCGCAGCCAGATTGCGCGCCTAATGCATCTGGCCCAAAAGGTGCGCAGCGGCCGGGCAGTGTGTACATGGGCGATGCGGGAGGGCTGGGTGCGACTGCGCAGCAGTCTACTGCTGTGTACACAGGATGTCGCGGGAGGGGTGCTGGGCGCTGGGTGCTGGGTGCTGGGTGCTGGGTGCTGGGTGCTGGGTGCTGGCTGGGTAGTGGGTGCCGGGAGTGGGAGAGGGACGCGGGTTGGCGTTTGACAGGCCCTGGCCGGGTGTCGGTGCGCATGGGCCTGGCTGGGCAGGCTGGAGTCTGGACTTTTCGCTCAGCTGGGGATCCGTGCCTGGCCTAATACAGCCATGCGCGGCCCCCTTGGCCCACGTCAGCGGCTCCAGCCCACCACTGCCGTTTGCCGTGTCTCCTCTAACTGGCCTCAACGGCCTAGCCTGGCCAACCCGCCCTCGACTTTGCCCGCAATCCCGCGCCCAAACCACTTGCGACCCGCGAACTACTAGCTAGGGCTGGCGTAACGTTACATGGCCAGCCCACGGCACAGCCAATCACGCCTGCCTGATCGACAGACGCGTTGCGACTCCTTTGTCCACGGTCCTTCTCCAACGCACCACGCATCAGGTCGCACTATGCACGCTGCATCTGCTTACTTACTGTGTAGCCTCACACTCTCCGCCCGGCTTCCTGTGTGCTACTATAGTAGATCAAATGCCATGGCCCATGGATGGTCACACCAGCTAGTGCGCGGCTGCGACAATGTCCCGTCTCAGTTACCCCATCCGCCCACCGCAGGAAGCCGCGCTGGCCAGACTCAGCTCGTCGCTTACTTAGTCTGCCCCCTCTCTCCATCAACCTACACAGCACCTCGACTGCTCAGCTGCTCGACTGTCCAGCCTACGATACTTCAACCCCATAGAGCCAGCTTCCATCAACCGCTGTCAGCGACGATCCTCTTGACAGAAACGTGCTGCCGTTAGCTATGCCCGCGCAATTGGTGCTGGCACATGGCGCAATGCTACCAGCCTAGGTACTTCATTCAGAATTGTCATCAACCATGGTTCGCATGCTTCACAGTAAGCACGCCCAAAGTCCTCCGCGGAGCATTTGTCCACCTCGCCTTGATACTTTAATCCTAGGTATCCGTGCATACTCACCGTACGCCGCGCCATTTTCTTCCCGCTCTATTCGATGTATTCATACCTAAACGTCGGTTCATGACGGTGTCACGTCTGTGTCCAACAGGGCTACGTAACCCGAAACGCCTTGGCAACGGTCTGGACCATGCCGTGGTGGAGAAATCCTTGTCCCTCCCACTGCAGCCTATTGTCGTTTCTATTTATTATTCTAGAGGCACATCGATTTTGACTCCCAGGGTATGCCTGTGAGACCACGGAGATGACATGATTGCCTCACCTGTCTTCCAGGAGTAACCTGATCTTTGCCCTTTGCATCAAATGGTCGTGCATACCCTTGGCTGACATACTAGCAAACCACGTATATACATTGCCAGCAGAACTGTTCCTAGGGTGGCTAAGCTCGCGAGAGCGCCTATATCAAATTTTACCAGTTGGTCATCTTGATTGACGAAGATGTTGAAAAACTTTAGGGCAGTACTTACTACGACGTGGATTATCAATGCTTTGAAAGAGATGATAGAAGCTGTCTAAAGTCGTAAGATTACCCAGGGCACAAAGGGTTGTGTAGTGTTGTGTAGTGGGACTGGTCATGCCTACGTCACATGGTTGGGTCACATGACCCGAGTGCGCTCAGCCATGGTGGCAAAGCCCCATAGTGATACATATCCCTCCCTTCTGCCCACTCACCTCACTTGATCCACCTATCCACGAACGCACGGTCATCTTATTCCGCACAAGAATCTCTGCCCTTTCGGTAACCTCAATATGGACGAAGATCTTATCATCACCGCCTGTATGATGGTGCTCTTCCTTTCATTCCCCATAGTGCTCATCGTGAGCGTCGCCTGCCGCACCGCCTACTCACGCACCAAAGCCTGGGACAAATCGCGTAGCCAAGGCTACATCACCCTCGAGTCCACCTGCACAACCGAGGGTGCTGACGACTCGGACTCGGACTTTTACGACACAGACGACGAGGAGGAGGCCAGCAAGCGCAAGGCCGATGAGGAGGCCGACAAGGCGCTCACATTCAACCAAAAGTTTGCCAAGGAGTTCAAGGGCTGTTGGAAGGGCAAGAGCCGTGAGGAGATGGCCAAAGCCAAGGAGCAAGCAGAGCGAAAAGAGCGCAGAAAGCTTGCCAAGGAGGTGGTCAGGGCCTTGGAACGCAGAGAGAGGAGGAGGGCTCGACAGGCAAGAGCGCTGGGACCCATTCAGGCAGATGAACTGCCACCCTACGCCAAAAACTAGACGCTTACCCTGCCTTCTCTCCCCCGCCAATTCCATTCTCCTCTAAACACGGAGAGGGGCATTTCCATAGGCACAAATTGTATCTCACACCGATGTTGCTCTTACTCGGGTTTTCTGACATGCTTACGGCCAATGTATTTCACTTGCATCCGGCATCCACATAACCTCCTCAGTATTCTGAATAAGGCCAACGTACTGATGACCATTGTTACACAACCTCCATCTATTGGGGCCGAGTTGAAAATCCATGTTGGCCTGCGGCGTACACCTGAGTGGTTATGGTAGGGCTCTGCCAGCACAGATATGAGTGAAGACCCACCCTGAGGCTTTATTCCTGATCCTTTCAGCTTATCCAACAATAATGCCAAAATTCTTCGTCTGCCTTCTTACCACCTATGCAGCTATTTTCATTGCTGTGCTGCAACAGTTTCTATTTGACCGGGAGAAAAAGCAACCTACCGATTGTGATATTGCTAGTTTCCGCAACGAGCATCAAACGTACTTCAACTTTGATGATGATGCTGTAAACTATAGCTACACTTACAGACATGGAGAATGTAGAGCCCAACCAACCGACGATGATTTTCCACTGCCACAAATTTAGGACGACTGCAATCTCAACATGTTCATCAAGGGAGCTTTAATCGTGCCCTCGCCATTGGCTTCACCATATTACTTCAATTGGGGAAATCATGACGAGCAGAAGTGTGTTGCCATCATAAAAGACTGGTCAGATCTTTGTCGGTAGTATGCTTATTCATAACCACGAGCTGCGTGCAATCCACTCATGCTTACAGTGAGATAGACCCTACATCGACCATGTGGCCGGTTTTTCAAGGTCAAACATGCCTTCCTCAAATCAACTCAACTACCCCTTGCGAGATTAATTCGTATCCAGCTGAAGTCGTCATCTCGAAAGTCGCACAAATTCAAATTGCCCTTAACTTTGCGCTAAATACTAATATTCATCTTGTTATCAAAAACACAGGGCTTGGTTTTCTCGGCAAGTCTCTCGGTGTTGGTGCCTTGAGTTTTTGGACGCACAATCTGAAGACCATCGAATTCATCGAAAATTACAAGAGTGAATCTATTACAAAGGGTGTCTTCTGACAGCGTACGCGAAAGTTTTGGGATGTTTCCCGAGTTTGCAGACGCACACGTGTACTCGTACTTTTGCATCTGGGCGCGCCCCAGCAATCGGTTGGAATTTCAGATGATGCTTATTTGGGCTCCTGGCCGTACCACTGAGTCTTTTAATACGCTTATAATGCCATGGTTTAGTCACTTGTGCAGACTTGGAGTTGCCATCGCCTCGAAGACTACATTACACGATTCACTCTACCTAGCTTACAATATGAGCTGGGGTAACGAAGAAGTGGGAAGCTCATCAGGTTTACCAGGAAACCGCTTATTTCTACGCGGAAATTGGGAGGATATAGCCAAGTTTGACCGCATGTTCGCCGTGCTTAAAAACCACAGTATGAGTGGTCGTACATTTGGTGGATATCAGCAAGCGCCACAGAACCGCCTAATGTCGACAAAGCGTTTCTGAAGGCAGAGGACACGGCAATCTCATTCCAATAGGTATGGCAATTCTTGCGGCTGAAGCGAATGCAACACAGTCACAATTGAAAGGAGCTGCCAAAAAACTTACTGAGGATGTGCTAGAGCCGTGGCGGCATGTCTCGCCTGAGAGTGATTTTGGCGGCAGCTATCTGAACGAGGCAAATATCGTTGAGCCTGGATGGTAGAGGAGTTCCCACGATACACAGTACGAAAAACTATTGGAGATTAAGAGAAAGTGAGACCCCAGAGACGTATTTTATGCAACGACAGTGGTGGGAAACGAAGGTTGGGAAGCACGAGACGGAGATTGGTGGACCCAGACACAGAATGGAAGATTATGTGGAGTTGGTTGAATACTCTCCCAAGAGCGAAGAAGAGATATGGTAAACGAATCTAGCTGCTAGATTTTGACACCCCTCATCCACAAGGCTGAAAAATGGTTCGATTCATGTCCCCTGCTTGATTCAATATATTTCACATTATCTCATGTGCCTACTATGATTGCTTTTTCCCGACCGGATTCGGGTACGCGAACCATACATGACGCACCTGTCTTGCCGAGCTGCGCTACTTCTACCCTTGCTGCTCACGCCTCATCAATCCAACGCACACCAACAAACGGTGTAGCCAACTAGCCTTTGCTGCAACGCTAGTTTAGTTCCCAGAAGGAGGTTTAGTCAGTCCTAGTGCTGCAATCGACGATTACGGCTTTGGGAAAGTTGTTGCCCCTGCACGAGGGTGATTCGATGGCCGGACTTACACAGTAGTGTGGGGAGGGGTGGTCGCTTACTTGCAGAGTAAGGACAGAAACTTGATAGAATCTAGCGAATTTATCAAGCTATGAGAAGGATGTGGGGCTTTTGTCAGCCTTGTTTATGAACTTCGTTATCCATCACCTTGGTCGAGTCGCCACAGAGCATGATCTTACTAGATCTTATCTCAACCCTTTGAAGTCAAGTAATACTCTAAGAAATTGATTTATCACCCCGCGTGCTCTATGATTTGAGTAGGTAATTGGATTATAGAAAGAATTGTGCCGCTTATAAATAGGTATATGATGCCGCGATGTCGATTTCTCTTCACGATACCAATTGCGTACCATGTACCCGCGACACGATGGTTTCATTACCTGAATATCTATTAGCTCTCGTACTAGCACCGAGCACTTATACCACCACCAGATCTAGGCTCGATTAAACCTCAAACGAAGTGATATGGAATCATTCTACATCAGTTTTCACAATTTCAGAAACATATATAATCGCTCGGTAGGTATGTCTCTCACAATATAGAGGTATATCAGATAAATATCAACGAGATCCAAAAAATCAAAGCCAAATAGGAATTTGGTAATAGAAGTAGGTTTGACATTGGAAAGATATAAGGATCAGCGAACGGTACAAGATCTCTTCTTTGGAGCCTCCGACCATGATAAAATCGCAAACGATATTGCCCCTGAAATGAAACGACCTCAGAGAGCTAGGCACAGCATGGAACATATTTAAAGGGACAAAGCTGGCAGACTATTCGCTTTACTACTAGATAAAAAGAAACTTATATCTACAAGTACAAGAGGCAAATAACAGAGCCTTCATAGCAGATGCCAAAAAAAAAAAAAAAAAAAAAAAAAAGGTGGACTAAGAAGCCAAGAGCATAAGAAATGACTTACTCGTTGGGAGTGACATTCGTGCCCAGAAGGAAACACTTCACCGTTCCGAATTGAATGCTGTCCGCATCCGCCTAAGACCTGCTGGGTGGTTACGCGGCACCGCTCTGAGAAAATAGTGATAGCATCAGGGGTCGAAAATTGGTTGATGTGGCACGTGGTGCGGATGAACACAAGTGTGGATCTCGACGTCACTCAAGACAATGTGCCACGTTGCGTAGCCCGAATGTTGGCGTCCAATCCAAGTTTGAGGACTCTAAACACCCGAGTGTTTTGAAAATATCAATTACTCTTCTTTGAATTACAAATATGAGATTATGAACGAAACCAGTTTCGTTTTGGGAATGCATCATAGCACACGGCACATTCTGCCACACTCAATAACATGTGCGTTTCAAACCCCGCTTTGTTTCGAATCGATAATATTGCAATGCTTCAAGCAATTGGGGTATCAGTTAGTTGCTCTTCTGTAAAAAAAAAAAAAAAAAAAAAAAGTTGGTAATATATGCAGGTTTATTAGTCCGTGTCATTGTTTCGAGATTGCCCATGAAAGGCAAGTCAAGGGCTTATTTTGTATGCCACTTGTCGTGATCTCGTAATGAATGGGCCGATTATATCAGCAAGTTTAGATTCAGTCATGACGAAATTTGCCTGTCAAGACTTGTGTCAGCAAAGGAGCGATGATAGATCGACAACGTGAGACCTACGTTTGGTTCATCGCTGATCGAGGCGGCTCGCAACACGATTGCTTTCTCACTATCCGTCAAGAAGGAATTTTTGCTAATTCTCAATGAAGCTTTTCCTTCGCGGTTTTCATTGCTGGTGTAATGTAAACAGTTATCATCCGCTTGTCGACGCTCTCTATTCGATCTTATAATTAATATCACAGCAAATGCAATTAAAATAGTCATAGCGCCTATGAACGTTAGATCATACAAGACAGTGTGCATGTTTCACTGACCTAACACCCCAAAAATGATGAATAAGGCCCTTATCGCCGGAGTCAGCCCACTCATCTGCCTAGTCCGGGCACTAACGACTGCCGGCAAACTAGTTGGAATCGCTGTCATTTCAGTCGCCATAGTTGAGGTTGCCGGAAACGCTAATGTTGATTGTGGTAATGAAGTGGCTGATGAGGTTATCACTGTGCTCAGCGCAACGGATGTTTGTTCCTCCAGACTAGTCCTTGTAAGAGTCAGGAATGACGTCTTTGAATATTCTGGTATGAATGGGACGCTTGATAATTGAGATGGTGGCGCGGCATTTGAGGTCTCTTGAGCTGTCAACAGGCTGGTTGGTCTGAAAAGGACTTGAGCTAGGTTTGCATCTGTTGGTGCTGTGGATATAGACGTTGCCCGGGGTTCAGGACCCATTGATGATGCAGCGGCCGCCGTATCTATGGCCGGTTTTTGCATGTAATTCCCTGATAGCTTATTTGTAGCTATCGCTTGGGGCCTCGTTGTGCCTAGACCCGTGACTTTTTGATTCACGCCCGGAAGTGGATCAAATTCTATTCTTGCGCCTCCAACAGCAAGCAGTGCAATTGACGTTGCTGATATGACTGATGTATTTGATATTGTTCTAGAGACGGCTTGCATCGTAAGGATTGGAGTCGGGATTGGCGATGTTGGACCTGCTTTACGAAGTGAAGTTGGTAATTCGGCCACCGAGGTACACCGCGCATTCTGAGTTGGTTTTCGTAACGATGGCCACGTGAATATTATCTCAGTCGATATCTTGCAGCCCACTGGGTATGATGGTATTTTCGAGACTTTGGTGGATGTGGTGACCGATGTGCGATTATGTTCCTGTGGCACTGCGGCTGTTGAATCCATTCCCTCTGATCTCATTCTTTCATGTTTAGCTTTAGGTTCTTCCCTAATTGGCTCGCCTGCCGTTTTCCTTTCATTTGAATCGAAACACTTCATCGCGGGTATTGCATGGTATCTTACTCTAAACGCCATCATGGTTCAAAATGCAGCCACCATGGTGTTATTTATTTTGGGGCAATAGGTTCATAAGTAGCAACAACACAAACAGAAGAGGATGCTGAGCAAGCAGTTTCGGACCTCTAGTTTCCGAATCTTAGTCTACTGCGCATTCCGTGGACAGAGTCGATTCCGGGAAGAGACTCGTTTCGACATGTGGCACGCTAGGGGTGAGCATTGGACTTTACTGCGACGTTGGTCATCTGGAATTGGTATAGCAGCACGACGATCCCTGTAGCCTAGGTGATCTCCGGAACGCTGAACTTCTGGAGTCGTCAAGAGGATACACACTAGCCCAGGTCCTAAACTCTTTTGTGTGTGGGTGAGGGGAAGCGAAACCTTGTGTTGGCGTTCGAAACGTAGCGCGTTACCTCGTTTGCTCCACAGCACAAAAGCGCCATACTTGCAGTACAAACAAAAGTTTGGGGCTAAATAATGTCAGAATCGATATGTTTAGTAGTAGTTAATTATAGCTTCTAGAAGATTAGGTGCGCTTGTACCTTGCTATAAATTCAAGTTTACTTTCACGAGCCGCACTCTGACTGAACCCTGGTTGGACGTGAGTGTAATAGCGACATAGATGGCGTCTACGGCAAGGACTAAGACTTACTGTTATGGAACAGTTGGACTATGATTGCTATTTCTTGGCTTTCCTACAACTAGAGAAGCTTTCCTTGGGTCTTCCTCGTAATCCCTGACGTGTGCTGAAATTCCACTTTCTGGCGCGAATGATAGTAACACAATGGACGTAAAACTAATAACTATTACCACAATTAAATCTATGGCTGCACTGACAGTCTAAGTGTTGGTAGTATCCATGTCAATGCTCATAAGAACCTACAAACTGATATTTACTAGTGTTATATCCTTAAAGCCTATGTTCACACCAACAAGTTTACCTGTGGTAACAAATTTTTTCGGATGCATACTATCATTAACTGTATCTGTCTCTGGACCTATACTGGGTGCTGATAGTGCTTCTTATACCAATTACCGGTATTGCCTTTGCCAAAGGTGATGTCCATTTTGGGAATTAGTGTATATTAATGCTACATAAAGTTCGGTTCTGGGAGCTATGCAACTGCAATATGGAAGTTCAGCCTTCAATATAGGGAGAACTTGGTCCAAGGATGTCGTCCAGATGTATATTTGGTTACAGCTGGCCATGCGGGCCTGTTATGATATCCAATCCCAGCTTAATCGCTGTCGCTACTACTGCTACTCTCTTCGTCACTTGTGTCATTGTCGTTCGGTCCAGCCTCCATGGCAGACTTGACCTTTCCTTTTGTGGCCAGCTTGCTTAGATCTATCATCCTCGGGTCATAAGCCTTTCTTTGGCTTGCTACAGGCGTCGTCTTTGCGTCCGTAAGTTGTTCCCTGAGAGATCGGAAACCAGCATGTCGTGAACCCGGTTTTCTACGAGCGGCGTGTGCAGATATTGATTGTGATGAATCCAGTGTTTGTGAGCTGATGTTATTTGGAAGCGGAACCGAGGTTTTGCGGACTTGTTGGTTCGCCTGAGATATGATAGGCTGGCTCGTCTCTGGGACCAAGAGCGTTGAGACCGGGGGCTCTTCAAGACGCGGAGGCGACGAAGGAAAGGTACCTAAAGCTGTGGCTGCTGTAGCATCTGGCATTTCGGCATCTTCGTCCTCATCTGTTGTGCTCTGTTCAGAGTCAGACGAGTCGCTTTCGCTCGCTTCATTTTTGGCCGGTGAGTGTGGTGACATAATTTTCGATGGTGTTGGTGATGTCTTCTCAAGTTCAGCCTCACTTGCTGATGACTCTGACGTTGGCGAGTGACTTAAGTAGCGTGCTGGACGGCGTAATACTGCAGGCGATGATCGTGTTGAAGCAGGAACACTTCCTGATCCAGACCTCGACTCGTTCCCAGGTTCAGGGGTGGCCTCAGGCTCCGATCCAACTGCCGTCTCTGGAACTATTTGAGATCCTAATATTATCCTAGTTGAATCATTTGTTGGTAGATCGATTTTTAGCTCATCTGGGGGCCCCTCTGTGACATGATTTGGTTGAATGTTGCCAGAACCCCAGGACGCCGTATTCAAAGGTATCACTGATGGGTCCGTCTTCTCCGACTCAACCGATTTATCATTTCTAGTAGGTGCCTTTTGGGGTAGATGATTTTCATCACCGTCAGCGCCTGGTGGTTTTGTTACACTGTTCTTCGAGGTAGCTAATTGTTGGGACTGACTCTCATCCAGCAATTCTGAAGTCTTCGTGAGATTTTCGACGGGCTCGTTTGAATTCTGAGCTGCAGCATCTGTTTTTCCATTCTCTTCGTCGTCAGAGCTTTGGGATGATGATTCATCACCAGTAATCACGACAGCTTCGTCAACGTTGTCTGTACCCACTAAAGCCTCGTCCAAAAATGGCTGAAGTCTTGGCTCTGTTTCTGTTGCAGTCTGGCTGGATGTTGTCGGCAAAGTTGATGTGGAATCTGCGGCTGGGATTTGTGCTGGGATTTTTGGAGGACGGCCGCGTCGGTTAGCTTGGGCTGGCGAAGGTGCCGGTGAAGCTGTTCCGAGCGCTTTTGGAGGACGGCCGCGTCGGTTAGCTTGGGCTGGCGAAGGTGCCGGTGAAGCTGTTCCGAGCGCTTTTGGAGGACGGCCGCGTCGGTTAGCTTGGGCTGGCGAAGGTGCCGGTGAAGCTGTTCCGAGCGCTTTTGGAGGACGGCCGCGTCGGTTAGCTTGGGCTGGCGAAGGTGCCGGTGAAGCTGTTCCGAGCGCTTTTGGAGGACGGCCGCGTCGGTTAGTTTGAATCGGCAGAGGTGTTGGAGCCTCATCATTTGCCTGTGAAGGCCTTTGCGTATTGTTGCTTAGGTGCCGTACATTTAAAGGAAGAGGAATCTCAGTTCGTAAAGGTGTGCCTCGCTTTTGGATTGCAGAGGTTCCTCGTCCACTTTGATGGTTGCCATGCGCACGAAGTTCGTTACTAGACGATCGAAGCGTAGAAGTAGGTTGGTGAAATATATTCTGCTCCATCGATAAATCGATTCCTTTTTGTTTCACGTTGCCTTTTGATGTAGAGTTTTCGATATTTGATGAGCCTGAATTTGGGTTCCTTGTCAGTGTTTTTCGGAACGATGGCGGCTGTACTGAGGATTTTCCAGCATCCTTAAATAATGTTGATTTATCGGTTCCAGCTGGAGCGTCCTTGGAGTGCATAATAGACTGAGAGGTGTTTACGGTTTGGCCATTGGTTGCCGGACTGTTTACCTCAGCTGATTGGGCATTTTTTGGTGATCGTAAATGCTTGAATCTAGCTAGTCTTGCCTGTATACTTGGATCGACGTTTTTTATTGACTTCCCATTGGAAATAGGCGCAGGTCCCAAGCCAGTGTTATCGAGGAAAGCAGAAGTCAAATCACTGTGAGAGGGGCTCTCAGAACGGCCGCTCTGTGCTAGTGTGGGTGCAGCTTCATCATATAAGGTGGATTGGATCTCATCTACCTCAGGGTTTCGAAAAGCGCGGGCTTTCTTGGATAACAAAGTCGAAGTTAGCCCCTGCACACTAGTATTTGGCTGATTACGCAAGGATAGAAATCGCGAGCTGTTGAGTAGATCCACTTCCTTCTGTACAGTAGCTGCTGTACGTGGGGAGCGGCTGTATGTTTTTTTGAACTTTGTCTTGTTGGACAGGAGTTCTGGAGAGCTTGGAATGTCATATAGATCCCTTCGTTTGGCTGTAGCAGGAGGCGGACTATGCTGGAATTGGGGTGTTGTCAGCTGGGGAGCACAATGTGTAGCTGGCCCTTCGGTATTTTCTTCAAGTGCTACATCTTCGTCACACTCTGCGAGTGGGGTTGCGGCATGTAGATGTGTATTTTTGGTTACGGCGTTGTTTGGCTCGACTGGACCCTCCTCTTGATATAAATCTTGTTCCAATAGCACTGGGGGCCTAGGCGCGCTCGAGCTTGGTCTGACTGATGTACGTGGGGGGATGGCGAATTCTGGGGACTCTGCTTTGACGCTGGGCGCGAACTCGGCATGCCCAGTTTGAGCATTGTGAACGAAAACAAGTGAGTCTCCTGTATGTGACCTCACTAAACGGCTACCCGTCCGCGGACCATGTAGGTCGACATGGTTGAGGCTGGCTTCTCTCCTCGGTTGTGGTTCTGTAGAAGGCACAGGCTGGTCGGGCATCAAGCCCTCGGATGGTTCTATCCGCTGGCGCTTCTTTGCATGTTCTGCGTGAATCTCTCGCGCACGTTTTTGCAGGTTTGGAGGTAGTAGGTTGGACGTGGGAGGGACGGAGAAGCCGCGGTTGATCAAGGAGGGCACGACCTTGATTACACGCTTGGCAGGGTCGGTTTCGCTTTCGTAGATGGAGCTGACAGTGTCGCGCAGATCAAGGTCGCAATCATAGCCGTCCTGGAGCTTGCCGATGGTGAAAGCTCTGCGTGGTCGTGTCAATGGTAGGTGCCGGGGTTGTGTGAGGAAGGGTCGACTTACGCCGCCTCTTGGCTATTGAAATAGTTTTCCTTGTAACGCTGCTCAATCTGGGCCCATACGTTCTTGAAGCTATCTTCCAATCGCACCGGCAGTGCAAACTTTCGACCCTTGAACGTTGGAAACGCTTCTGCTTGTGACGCACCATCCGCGTTTGTTACCGCGAATGGCAGTACTTCAATAGTTAAGCGCATACGCGCAGTTGTTGAAGCCATATCTCTACAACTCCCGCAGCAACTAGGAGACAAGACCGCGAGCACATACTGTGCGTGGGAGCGCAACGGGAAGCCGAAAAAGGTTGGAGAAAGTTTCGAAGAAGCTCGTATGGTTGGCACATGCGGGTAGCTTGGTCTAGTCTAGATTAGGCCTAGCCTCACATCTCATGTCGCGTTCGTGAGCGCGCTTTCACCCTCGTCCAGTCCAAACTTGCCTCTGGTATCTTATTCATCGTCAATCTAGGTTGCCGAGTAACGTGTATTATGGATTTTGGATCCTCTAGACTCAAGAGGTATCGGGACAATAGCTCGTTTCGGAATGATCAAGGGTGGCGCCTGCAAAGTGTTGACAAAGAAATGTTGACTCCCGCCGTACATCACACGTCGTACATCTACAAAAGGAAACAAGAAGTAATTGAACCACCTACCTCGCTCCGAAAGCTTCCAAGAGTAGTGAACTACGTAGAACTGCTACCAAAGTCTCCTTTTACTCCTCTTTTACCACTTCCCGATCGTCGCCGTCCTGTTTGTTATTGCCAAAATCCAATGCCAAGACCTGCTTACCTCATATTCCAAGCATGCCCACGGCTTCACTCGTATCTCCCGTTGTGTTTCTTCACTTTGTCTGACCGCTTCACTGAAAGGGCGTGGTCAGTCAACTAGGCGCTGACATGACAGAGTATAATATCAAGAAATGCCCTGTAAGTTAAGAAGTTACGACTCAGACATGTGCTAAGTATGATAGGGCCCCATGTCATCTCAACGCGCGACTTCTACTAAACGAATACGTGAGCTGTCTGAGGATGCCACGCTGCAAGGCAATACTTCCAAGCGCAAAAGACCAACACACGCCATTCCCTCACAGTGCCCTCACTGTGAGCAAAATTTCCCAAGCAAAGTTAAGATGGCTTTACATCGTAAGACAGAATGCGCCAAACTTCTCCGGCAGTATCCGCATGTCCCGACAAGGAACTATCCGTACCTCCCGATTAAAGGCAATCCCAAAGAAATGCCCATGCCAAGCCAAGAGGACTGGAATTTCCGTGTGAAGGTCATTTCATCAGGTAATGAACTGCCTGAAGACGTTTTCAACCAGGCTGTTCGAGGCCTTGTGAAAATATGCTTTCCTGGGGGTGTCTTGGAAGAGCTTGGAGTCGATTTGCTTCAACAACATATGCGAGACGAAAATGCTCCCAGCGATAACATCAAGAGGATGGCCGAGGTTTTCCGCGCCGAGATGATTCATCGTATCGCCTGTATGCTTGCAGAGTATCTGGATACGCCCGCCAAAGTCGAGTCTGGTATAATGTCAGTCATATCTGCAAGTTCACAATTACACAATCATTGTGCTGGTAATTTAGCAAAACAACTGTTGGCTAGCCTCAGTAAACAAGATAGTAAGCATGGAGAGATCACTGCAGCGAAGATGATGAATCGTACTCAGAATGGTGATGGTGCGACGGACGAGAACTCGAATATGGGTCTTGATAATCTCGCAGGGGTCACTGTGTCACAGCCACCTCCCACCCAACAAAGTGATCACGATGATAAAAAAGTCTCGCGTTCGTGGCGATGGGACATTAATCCTGAAAATCTCTCCTCTGGGGCTAAATTTGCGGCTTTTAAAAAAACGAGCGATCTATTCGCCTTTCACGCACTACCCATCGCAAGGCAAGCGCTAGCAACAAATGCAAACCGGAAAGAAGTGAGGCTCAAGATACAAGCTATGCTGGATGATTTGCCACCCCTTGAGTACGACATGTGGGTGAAGAGCTTCCAGAAGCTACATAATGAGGACGAAAGTATGCTCATTCGCGTTGATCCTGACCTTATTTCATCGTCTGGTGGTCGACGAGATGCCGCTATAACGCCTACCCCTATCAGTATGCGAAGAGACACAACCGATTCTGCGGCTAATGCAAGTCGGTCTATAGTCGATAATCATGTACAGCCTACATTCACCCACGTACAAAATAAACGAAGGCCTCATTTGAAGCGAGAGTTTGATGCAGATTCAGTACCGCAGGAAGGTGTTCACAAAGGAAAGTACCCTGAACAGCGGCTCAGCAGCTATGCCGAGCACTATCCCGCTTTGGCATCTCTTCGAAGAGGGTGTCGAAATGGTGGCTACAGGTGGGGACACCACGACCACAATGGTCGGGATCAGTATAAGTTTCCCGGTCTAGGCCAGCGTGGGGCCAGACTTCCAACACATCCCTCCGAGCAAACCTGGAACTAGAGGACTTTTTACTCATAGCTACAGGATAAGTATAGCTATGGTAAGCTGTGGTATAACCAAGAGCTGCGCTAAGGTAATTTTCCAGTTTCGGCGAAGGTTGTCTCCTGGCAAGTTCGACATTTGATATTAAGCAATACTCGCATGAGGTACCGAGTATCACGAGCAAAATCTTTCAAATTGCATTGTCTCAGACAGATATGGTCTGACATTTAGCGAAATGTCCTCCTAGTAGGAGCCGACTGATGAAACTGCAGTTTGGTAATGATATAAAGATACTCTGATATCATTGCCCTCGCGCCGAGGGTAAAAAAAACTCTTTAATTGGTACGTTTAGGGCTACTGAAGGAAATGCGGTGAGATAGCTGGCTACAAAGATAAGCCTGTTTCACAAACATGATTTAATTCGAACCAGTTCTCTTAGTCTTTCTAAGTTGTGGAAAGTCAAGTCTGCATCTATCAGTGTGTTAGGTTTCTTCTGCACCACGTAAGGACTCACTTTTTCCACAGGGAAAATGTCTGCCTAGTAACTGTAAGGATTGTGTTGAGATGATTTAATGCTGAAAATGGTTGATCTTCGTCAAGTCTGAGATGATGACAGAACAATCGTGGGTTAAAAGTGAAACTTACCCTCCTTGCCTCTGGCCGAAGGGATTTTGGATAACACGTGATCCTGGAAGATACCTAATCTCAAAAGAGCCTGTAGAACGACCAGAAAATTTACAAAGTCATTGTAGGAGAAACTCTGACTCGTGGTTCGCACATTAAGCGTATTCCTGATTTACTATTTAGAGTCGATGGCTTCACAACAGGGCTTAGGTCTGTGACCAAAAGCCAAATTTATGCGGACGTTATTCAGTTCCCTATTGTTGCAATTAGAGCTCTCCACAGTACGAGCACACACCGCTCTCTTAGCTCCGCACAGGTATATTAGCTAGTTTGAGTAGAGCTCTCTATCGTCAATAGATCCATCAATTACTCCCTGACTACGCTACTTGCGACACCTATTCTTGCCGCCTCGCTAGCTTTTAGGTAACTAGAGGAGTATAAAAATTACTCTCCTAGTATTATCGCTACATATTTATAATAGATATTAGAATATATGGCTATATAACTAGAGGTATTAAACAATTTACCATATCTATAATTTTCTAGCCTATATTTAAAATTTTTGGCTCGGGATAGAGGGCCGAATAACGAAGATGGGTAGTCAAATGACGCGCAAGTAAATATAGGGTGAATAGAAGTAAAAACGGGCAGAGGTAGCAATAGCACATGGATAAGGAAGTCTTTGAAAGGATAAGAGAAACATCCCCGTTGTGTTCTTTTGACTAAGCGTGTTGTAATGATAAAAAAACGGCTGCGAGTTGCTGTCTATTTACTTGCACACACTTGATTCAGCACGAAGAGTATCATTTTTGTTTGGCGAGAACAATAAAATGTTGGCTGACCGAACTGGTGAAGCATTTCGTAAGCATTAGACTTATCTTATGTCTATGTAACCTACATTTCCTCATAACCACGCATCAAACCACGTCACGGCCTGTAGAAAACTTGCCTGTTTCGCATATGCCTGCTGAGGGACGCTCTGATTGACCCGCACTGCGAAACCGTGTGGCGCACCAGAGTATAAGTTAGACTGGAAAGTCACATTATTGCTTGATAGAATAGATTCCGCGCGAGCCTTTGCTGTCGCGTTGAAAGAGCTATCGAGCGCTGTTCACGTCAGCGGGTGTTTGGTTTTCAATGTGCTTCATCTTGGGGTGAACTTACTTCCTGCAGCAATGCTGATCCCCTTCTTGATGCCTCCAATTTCTTGCTCTGTTAAACTACTCGGATGCGCAATGAATCCGATATCAATTCCTCCACTGGTAGTCAGAAATCGCGGGACATATTTTCCGCCAAAGCAATACCCCAGTCCACCAACGCGTTCGACGGCCAATTGGCTACGCATGTACCCGATGGTCGTGTTGATGATGTGATCAATTTCGGATGTAGGATGTAGTGCGCGCCACTCTGTTAAATTCAAGCCAGCCTCTTGCTCTTCAACGGAAATGGCATCACCTTTGAAGAGGTCGGGCATGATGACTAGGTAATCATTTGCGGCTAGGGAGTCGGCGAGAAGCTTATTTTGCAGGAGTGGAACGCCGAATATGTCAGTCACGTATAGGAGAGCCTTGGTAGATGTGTTGCGGCCTGGTGGGTAGGAAATGTACATTTCGACTTCGTGTGGTTAGTAACATTGCTTCATTCTGAGAGATAAGGGCGTCTTTACTTCCGCTGATATTCTTTAACTGGCCAATTGGAACTCCGGCATTTCGCACTTTAAGTGACGGGTAAGACGATGCTGCAATTACGCTGCCAACCATTGCCAGGCCGGCGAGCGCTTGAGACTTGAAACCCATATTTTCCGCTGTCCTTGCTTAGAGTGTGAGTTCGGTGTTAGGTGAGGGGCAACGCCTCCATATGGGAGCTGTCCAGCCTTTGTATCTCCTACCGATTATGTTGCAATGCCTGCTGTGTCCAGCTTGTCCGTCTGGGCGTTGTGCACATTGGGCGAGTACCAACAGTATATTACAACAAGGATGCAGATTGTTTGCGGGGCGCAAGCACATGGTCCCGCGGCATCATGGCTACCTATCTCCATGAACCGGCTGCAAGGCACGTTTTGGGCAAGTATCCTTGTCATTCGCTCGTGACCATGTCAGCCAAGCATTGTCTAAGAACTTTGTAGCAGAAGATTGATAATAGTGGGAATTGACAACATTTGGAATGCGTAACTTGATACAAAATCAATGACGTCAACGCCTCTAGCACCAGGGTTCACGGCAACCGTCTCCTCAACTATCCATTATGAGATCCCCTGGCCATGTTTTTCGCATAGCCTCGTTTCCCTAGGCGATGGCACGATATTGACAACTGGCCCAAGGCTGCTATTGCTTCGAGATAGATACCGAGCCATAATCTTCACTTTCTTCACTTTGCTCTACCTCCCTCATTGAACAGTCTTCAGTTGGTTCTCTCCTTGCCTCTGCATGCTCATGTCTACTTGACGAAGAACCTGATGCACTTGCAGCTGAGCTATCTGAGGCTCCCTCGTTGGGTTCATGGGATGTCTTCCAGGTGCATGCATTGATGATGGATTCAACAGCACCTGCAAGCCCATGCTGGCTGCTTGATGCTTCGGTAGTTGGGGCGATTGGAAAGTCTTGGGGTGGTATCCACCAGGACCCTCCACGTCTGGATGCGCCGACTGATCTCGAGGCTTCTTCGTTCTTTGGAGTATCTACTATCGATATTGATAAGGGAGCTTGCAATTCCGAGGCATTGGTAACGGACATTAGTCGCGATTTCGGCCGACTAGGGCTGAGTACCTTTCGTCGCCGTTGTGCAGTTTTCCGAGGGTCACATGGGCGTTCTTCGCTCAATCGAGAGAGTACAAAATTAAGTCGTGAGGGGATTTCCTCCGCTGCTTCTTGGCTGTCTCCATCCGCTTCTGCTGTCCATGTAACTTCTTCTCGCAAGATTTTGGCCACGCTACGTTTCAATTTTGGAGCGGCGGGCGTTGTGCTTATCTCAGGCTCTTGCATACTTTCTACTGGTCCGCTGGGGTTGAGCACAAAGGCTAAGCCATCCACATCATGTGGTTTTCCGTAATCGTTCATTGCGTGAAGAGTGAGCTTGCAGCGGATCACTTTGTACAGACTCGTTTGGAAGCAGCGTAATCGATCCTCCGAAAGTTTGTTCATTAGAAGATACGCGACTCCTTCGCTGTTGTTCCTGTCCTGATAATCTTTGTCAAGGTAAGATTCAACCAAAAAATTGAAGTATCCGCTTTGAATATACGCCAATCCATGTGCAGTCGCCTGTCGCCCATGGGGAATATTCGGGAGCTTCAACAGCTTTCCAAGTTTTTCAGGCCGCGAGATCTGGTCAGTGAGAAAGTACCACACAGGGTATTCGTCTTGAAGCGGGCGAGGGATTTCGCCATCATTCAATCGATGCTGCGGAAGCGTATAATCATGAACGTACGGTCTTCTCGAGTTGCTGTGTAGAACTTTAGATGCCCGATCAAGTGGTATACTCTTCCATCGGATTGGAAAGAGGTAATTTGTCAATTGCAGCACTTCCTATAGGCGAACGACCACCACTTGGAGAGGAGGACCGGTATGGACGAGTACCGGGTACAATTTTATCCCGTTCGGCCGCCTCAAATCAGGTATATGATTGAGAATTAAAAGCTGTTCAACATCATCAGGCTTCAGGATGAGCTCAAATAGCCCTTGGCTGTTCGACGCGAATCGACCTATATCCTTGGGCGACTTGACATCGAGTTCCGCTACACAGTCAATCCAGAACGCATAAGCCTCTTCGTTGAAGCCACGATACTGGAAAATCTCCCAAGGCCATTTTTGACGAATTTCCTCGGTTACCTCAGCCTTCTCATCTTCGGCTTCAGAGCGCCAGTCATAAATTGCGACCCGGGCCTCAGTAGAAGTAAGACCGAACAGCCTTTCCCATAGGTTTATGTCAGCAGTAGTGATGCTGGCTGCCACAGAGTCGATGCGTAGCGGAGGTCTTACGGGTATGTCCTCAACTTCGTGGACAATCTTTGTGAAAGTATCAACGTCGAAGTAATATGACCTGGAAGTGACCGGACGAGGCATCTTGAAACCAGAAGCGAGCGGACCGAGCAGCAAACACGAATGATGCGGATGTTGTGGATAAAAGTAAGATATGTGATAACGGATAGAAACGTGAGCAGGTGAGAGAATGGACAGAGAGGTGTAGCTCTGTAGTCATTTCCCTGGCTACTATGAGATCATTCTAATCTAGCAGTGGAAGGCCTGAGTGGTACTACAGTCAGGAAGGCTCTATCTAGCACAAGTGAGTGCAGACCTCACCAGGGCAGAAATGAAGCCGTCAAAAGTGCATGGACAACCCGATTGTACGTAAATTTGTTGAATAATGTGAATGTCATGATCCACTTACGCCCACCAAACTACGATAATCTGGCTTGGCCAAGCTTACATTATGTCAAAGCCTTCTTTTCTTTATTTCTCCCACCCTTCTGCTGTGCAGCTTCATGTTTCCTTAGATCCTCTGGCACCTTACTGATTTGACTCTTAGTAAGCATTTGTTTGAGATCGTACAACACATCCGCATCCTCATTACCCCAGAATGTAATCGCTACACCGCTTTTGCCCGCACGACCTGTGCGACCAATGCGATGCGTATAGCTCTCAATACTGGTAGCCATGTTGAAATTGACAACGAGTGAGACGTCTGTGATATCAATACCGCGGCCAGCAAGATCGGTGGCAACGAGGACGTCGACGCGGTGCTCGCGGAGTTGGGCGAGCGCGGCTTCTCGCTGTTCCTGTGTCTTGGAACCGTGCAATGTAACAGAAGAAAAGCCCATATGTTTGATGTCGCGGGCAATGGCGTCGCAATTGCGCTTGATATTGACGAAGACAATCATAGGAGGTTGGAATTCTCCCGAATTAAGGATCTCCTGGAGTCGTTTCTTGCGCTTCTCCTCGCCTTGAACGTGCTCGACTCGCTGCTCGACAGTCTCGACAGCCTCACCTACATTTCCAATGGTTACGATGGCCGGGCGACGCAAGTATTTTCGTGCTATGCGCTCGACGGCCGTGGGCATGGTGGCTGTGTACATCATAGTCTGGCGGTACATGCCGCGCTTCATGGCATTTGCATCCTCAGCAGCATCGCTATCGGGCTTCTCGTTTGTAAAAGGTAGAGCATCTAGGATCTTGTTGACGGGTTCTTCGAAGCCCATGTCAATCATCCGATCAGCCTCGTCCATGATTACGTACGTGCACTGACTGAGGACGAGCATACGCCTTTCAATGCAGTCGACCAGTCGACCGGGTGTAGCAATGACAATTTCTGCTCCGTCACGCATTTGAAACGCCTGCTCTTCAATAGAGTGACCACCAACAATGACAGCTGTGTTGAAGCCAAGGGGGGCAGCGAACTTCCGTGTTTCGACCTCAATCTGCTGCGCCAACTCGCGCGTAGGCGCAAGGACAATTGCATATGGGCCGTCCGCACGATTTGTGGGTCCCAGGGGTGGCAGTTGTGATATATACACTAGTAGAGGCAGGACAAAGGAAGCAGTTTTACCTGAACCCGTGACGGCAACTCCGATAAGATCACGACATTGTAAAGCAATAGGTATGGCTGCACGTTGAACAGCAGATGGCTCGGTATATCCGACGTGGTCGATAAGGCGTAAGATCTTGCCTGGAAGTCCCGACTCTGCCCAGTTGCGCATGGGGTTGGGTATTGAACCTCCTTTGGTCGCGATATTGAAGTCTTCCTTGAAGATGCGCCAGTCGCGCTCGCGCATGTGCTCTAGCTTCTTCTCGCTCCAGTGTTTGTCCAATTGTGCGCGACTGCCCTCTTCTTTCCGTCGCCTCTCCATATCTAGTATACGCTCTGCTCTCTCTCTCCCTGACACAGGGTCTCGCTCGATCATAGCCTCGATGAACTTTTGTATACCCTGCTCTGTGATTTCGTCTGTGAATCCGCCGAGCCTGCCGCGCCCGAAGAAGCCTGCCTCTGCCTTTTGCTGATAGATGGGATTGTAATCGTAACTTGTATCCTCTTCCTCATTCCACTCGAAGTTGAATTTCTTCTCTGTTGTTCTTTTTCTCTTCTTCTTTGCGGAGAAGGTAGACTGGTTCTGTTCTGCACCCATGTATCGTTGCCGTATTAATGCAGCCTCTGCATCCTCAGGCGGCGGTCGTTTACCAGGTCTCGTCTCTGGCACGGGTGGAGGCGCCATGTCTCCATTCTTGTGTTGCCTAGAAGATGGCCCTGTTGGCACGTCCGGGCGCATAGCACGAGGGCCCGTTGGCACTGATGAAGGCCCACCATGATTGCTCTTGGAGTACGAGTGTCCATTTTTCGATGCGCCATTGGTGAATCCGTTCGAGATATCCCTTCTCTTCTGTGATTCTTCAAATTCCTTCTGTCGCTTCTCAAGAGCTATCCTTTCGCGCTCTATCTTGGATAGAAACTTTGGCTTTGCAGCAGCAGCTTCCTTCTCTCGCTTTGCTTTTAGAATATCATCGATACTTGGCGGCTGCTTTTTCTGTGACGCCCACCCTTTTTTTATCTTCTTTGGTTGAGTTAACGTCGGTCCTGTATCTTCTTCTTCTTCTTGTAGCGGTGGAGGCGGCGGCGGCGGCGGCGGCGGAGCATCACCGGGCGGTGGAGGTGGTGGCGGAGGGATCACGTCCATTATTGTGGTTGGAACTCGCAAAATTGGCTATATTATGCTTGCCTTGCGACAGTCGTAAATGCATGCGTATCACTCCGGCACGTTGATGTAAGAACGCGACATCAAGGTTGAAGATGCGGCAATGCCAAGAACAGGCGACACCAGGTCACGTGCGTGCCAGGTGCACTAGTAGCCTAGGCTTTACAACCAGTCCTGAGCCAAGGAGCTGGCACGTCACGGTTTCCATAGTAGTCAGGTTGTAATGCTTGATTATAGCTATTACTATCTTTATCATGGTTGCTTCCTCGGTCAAGTCCTCTACGTGATGATACAGGCTCCCTTGAAGCATGCTTGTGCGTGTCGTGATTCTCGTGTCGACAACTTGAACTTGGTGTGTAGAGTACATTTAGTTCTCAGTGTCGAGTAGTTTGGTGTCACTACATGCCATTTCCCGCTTCAGTCCTGCCGACCCTTCAGTAACCTCTTGGTTACCTTGTCCTTCTCAATAATGTAGACGTGTGCTCCCCAGCCTGATAGTGCGTCTCGGTCAACAGCGTTGAGCAGCGCTTGTGAGATGGTCTCAAACAGATCTTCTGGGCCCTGCAATTACCGTAAGCACTGTGCAAAATAAGGCTAATCCTGACTCTGGCGGTGCCATACCAAATCCGGCTCCCATAGCCCTTCGCAAGTACCGAACAGCTGATCACTGGCAGTTCCACTGACAATGAAGTCCTTCGCAAAGTCAATGCACCCAATGCTATCAAACCCACAGATGAAAGGCTTTCCACTCGTCTGGTTGATTCCGGCAATTACTGGGCTAACAAAGTACGGACCAAACCGGCGTTCGTAAAGCGAAGACGACACCAGGTTCGCCATGGTCTGTGGGCTGATATTGCGCTCTTCGCGTAGCCGGTACATGTTGACTTTGTAGCGGAACAGATCGGAGACGGTAGCGACGTCGGTAGCGAGACCTGTGAGGCCGAGGAAGACGTCGCCGTATTGGAAGATCTTAGGGAAGTTATTGGAGATGGTGAGCGCTTGCATACCGAGGCGGAGATCGCAGGCTATAGCCACGCAGTCCTTGCCCACCATAGCTACGGCAGCACCGCCGTCTATTTACATGTTAGAAGAGCACATATGAAGCTAGTTGACGAGTGTCCTACTTATTGAGAACGGCGACGACTGCTGCTGTTAGCTATGCGCTTGACCGACCATCCATGGCAGAAACTCACCATGGCTGTGTTTGTATACGCAGCTTCTTCTTATACAGACGGCCAGTACTGCTGAGGTGGAGCAAAGTCCAGGGAAATAGGGGGGCTTGGAGCTGTCTTGTAGGCCGGAGGGTGATGCGTGCTGCTTCGTGCGTAGGTAACAGCTCAGGTACGCGGCGGGGGCAAGCTCCACCATGAGCTTTGACCTCGTTCCTTGGCACAAAAGTTACAGACTGGCGACGGCGAATTGTCAGTTCAGTTGGGCGGCTCTTACAATTACGAGCGAAACCTAGCGATCATGAGTGCACAACGGCAAATTGAACTAGCAAAATCGCTGCCCCCAAGACTGCTGCGCTTCTTCCACCGCTACCCACCGCCCGCACTCTTCCCACACCTCGCTCCAGCACCGACATCGACGTCGTCTCCTCCAGAATCCAGCATATCACCGCCAGCAGCAACTACATCTATAGACGCCGAAACAGCATCCACGCCAATACCCTCTACAGCACCCCGCAATTCGCGAATTCCACCCGAGGCCCACGCCCTCCCATATCCCAACCCTTTTCTCCCCTCAAAGAACTTCACCACAGGCCGATGGCACGGCCCCGTATTTGGCCTACGCAAACAAGCCGACTTGGTCAAACTCGCTTCGGAGCACGGCGTTGTCGATTTGCTTCCCTGGACGATCAAGAAGCCCGGAGAACGAGAAGCGCGGCGCATCGCGACAGGTTTAATGGTTAAAGGCACGGGCGAGGGGCAGAAGGTCAAGGGTAAAATGTGGGAACGTACGTTAAAGGGGAGATTGGAAATGAGGAGGGAGGCTATGCTTAATATGCCACAGATGATTCAGGACTGGAAACAGGTGAGTTTTCTTGCATGGGGGGTGCAGAGTGCGATCATGGGCTAACGATTGAACAGAAGGGACATGGCCGTGGATGGAAAAAGTGGCCAAGCGGCAAGGCCAAGCGGTGAGTGAGTTTTGGTGGTCAAAATAATAGAGAATTACTAAAGGAATCATGTTGTATATCATTGTACAACCATCGTGGTGCGTATGAAAAAATGTGCCGTCATACATCACAAGACATTATTACGGTACTCGTAAAACTGACTGGTGATATGCAACAATTAAAGATCTAACACAAGTCATGTCCGGGTATCCTGGTTGACTTCAACCGCCTATGCAACTCCGATTCTGAATGCTATCCTCCAAACTGTGTAATATTCCATCCTAGACGCAACGCATGTAGTCTCAACAAATGAAAAGTTACAGATCTCGCTTCAATAATCGCGTATATGCCAAAGCATTACGCCCTTGAGTCCCGGCAGGAGCGCTCTCAATCACGCAATGCAGTCGCCTATTTTTCACATGACCATCTCTTCATCAGCGTAAGATGGCTGTATACCATACTCTCGCGCGTATGCGTATGCCCCATACTGATTCTCCATGTCCAACATGCTTCCGACATTCTTCTGCCATAGCCCTCCATTGTATACTGGGTCGGTAGATTGATTGTATTTGTTCGACTCATTGAGGGGGCTTTCGGCTTGCGACGACTCTTCATATTCGCGTCTTGCCATCATTTCATATCCAGACGTCATATATGGCTCAGCGGTCTGAGTCGAGGGTGAGGCACTGTGGATGGTGCCCATGCTTGCGTCAAGTTCCTGTTGATGCTGTTCAATGTGCTCTTGCTGTGCATTCTGTTGCTCTGTTCGTTCATATCGTAGCTTTGCCATTGCCTCTTCTTGAGCCAAGCTTGTTGGAGGCCAGTCGTAGAGTTGCCTCGACATATTGTAGTCAGTGCCTGAAGGGTAGCCTTGACGACCGGATGGGGGCGAGATGCGCCACAGCTCAAGCAACCTCAAACGCTGATCATCATCCGCATTTTGGAAGAGGTCGATTTGAGAAGGAAACAATAGAGATGGATCAATGCTATTACGTAAAAGCACTGCCTCGAGGTCTGAGGGCTCGATATGGGTCTTTACCGGCGGCTCAGACACGCTGCGAGAGGGTGCAATATGGTGGGAGTGGGTGTAATGTTGGGAGGCATAGACGATTTGCTTGGGTGCCTGTTCTTCTTGCTGTGCTGGCACCGGCTGTTCACATTGCTGCTCCTGGATGATTTGCTGAGGGGCAACCTGTGAGAGGCGCATTTGAGCTGAGAACAGCTGGGTAAGCTCGTCCTGCTGCATACTCGCTTCTTCTTCTTTTTCTTCTTCTTCTGCTTTTGCACGAACGTTGATTCCAATTGATATGGAGCCGCACTATGACGTAATAGTCAGCAGATTGACATGTAAAGATTGTTGAAGCTTACGTGGGCACAGGAGATATTCTGAGAAAAGATGGATGAGCTATAAGCGATAGGTGTGTTATAAGTGCAGTTACAGTAATGGACAAGCATAGGTTGAGCAGGTTGCATCCTGTTGAGTATCGGGTGTCAACTGGCCGGGGTAGACGACACAACGGAATGTGAGGAGGAACCGGATTTTTTTATTTGACGAAGAGTTCAGTGTTAGAAGCTGCAGGAAATGGGGCCGAGAGGCAATTTCGAGTATTATAAAGCGCTTCAAGTTTGTAAATGCTGTTTGGCATCCAATCGCAGTCTTCAAACACGTGCCCACGTTGGGCGCTGATACTTCAGTACTGACAATCCCAACAAAGACGTCTTTGTGCGGCAAAAGGACGTACGGTAAGGAACAAACGAAGAAAGGCGTGGTGAGGAGGTTCAATGAGGAGGGGACAGCACCTGGCTTTGAAAAGTCAGTGGAAAGCGGCGTGGTGGGTTGTTCTTATATTTTACAACGCAACGGATGGGTCATGCGTGACGGCGGGATGATTTTGATAATTTTTGTCGCCCACGGTCCAGTTAGCGACAGATTTGAAACATAAATCAACCGGCTAGTAGGCGGACGGCCAATGAAGTGCTACATTGGCCTGCACCGTGTGGATGATTCTGGACGACAACTCATCAATCAGTATGGGCAGGCGCGCCTGTGAAGGCTAGCGGCAGACGATTGGAGCGCCGATGGCAGAACAAGTGGAGATGGGAGCGGGATGTGCAGCCAGAGAGTGTGTTTTATGCACAGCACGGCATTCACACAAGTTCCTGCAACAGAGAGATACAAAGCTTTGTTTGTTTGGCGGGGTGCTGGGCGCGGTCGCTGGCTGCAACGCTCTGCCCACGAGAGCATTGGCAGGCCTTGGCAGCGCCTAGCCTAAAAGAGAATTGAGCTTCCGCGTAACTCACAACTGCCTGGGAGCTCTATCAACACTTCTGATCTGCCCAGTCTCTCCGCCCCAGCCTCTGCCCAGTCGACAGCACACACAAATTAAATTGCTGCTTCTCCTGCTTCTCCTGCTTCTGCCGCTTCTCCTGCTTCTCCTGCTTCTCCTGCTTCTCCTGCTTCTCCTGCTTCTCCTGCTCCTCTGCAACCACCATGGTATGCCCAGTGGCCGTGTCGTGCCGCTCCCCCCATACTGACAGCTGCCACAGACATCAATAGGCACGGGCTATGACCTGTCCAACTCGGTCTTCTCTCCCGATGGCCGCAACTTCCAGGTCGAATACGCAGTCAAGGCGGTGGAAAACGGCGGCACAGCAGTCGGCATACGGTGCAAGGATGGCGTGGTGCTGGCGCTGGAGAAGCTCGTGACCAGCAAGCTACTCAAGCCCGGCGCGAACAAGAGGATAGCAACAGTGGACCGGAATATGGGCATTGTAAGCATGGCTCTGTCTGGTGGCGGGGTAGCCGACTGACACAGCTTCACCAGGTCTCCTCAGGCCTCTTACCTGACGGGCGTCACTTCGTCTCGAGAGCTCGCGATGAGGCAGCACAATGGCGGCAACTCTACAAGGCGCCTATCCCCGCCTCGTCACTCGCCGACCGCATGGGCAGCTATGCACAGGCATACACTCTCTACTCTAGTGTGCGGCCCTTCGGCATAACCGCCATCATTGCTGGCTGGGACTCGGAAGCAGAGCTACCCGTCGACGGCCAGGTGGGGTCTGGCCCCAAGGTTGGCTCAGGCGGCAAGAAGGAGGGCGCAAATCATGGTGGCCCGACACTGTACATGATTGAGCCCAGTGGACTATACTGGGTATGTGCACCAGTATTGGACATTGTTGCTTCCGCTAATGTCATCAGGGCTACTATGGTGCCGCGACGGGCAAGGGCCGCCAGATTGCCAAGTCCGAGCTTGAGAAGTTAAATCTTGCCGAAGGCCAACTATCACTGCAAGAGGGCGTCAAAGAGGCAGCACGCATCATCTACGTCGCACATGACGACAACAAGGACAAGGAGTTTGAGCTGGAGATGACATGGATCAGCAACCTCGAGGGGCCAACCAAGGGCAGGCACGAGGAGGTACCTAAGGAGATCAGGGAAGAAGCCGAGAAACTGGCAAAGAAGTCACTGGAAGGTGACGATGACGACGAGGATGACGAGAAGATGCAGGAGTAGAAGACCACTTCTGCATTACACCGAAATGCTGCAGCAGTATAGACGGCCATGCATGGCCACGAACAGTTACTGGAGCATATTGACGACTAGCATGAAACATTAACGGCATTTCCGTTTGCTGGTGCCACTCTCATACCCCCACGTGATTGCTGCGTCATTGACTACCTATGCATGCAGGCTGTTGTACTACCCCACGTTGCTAGCGTGCCAATCACAGTCCAAGTGTTTTGTTAAAGTGAGGTTTTCCCGCTATACTTCACAGGATAGCCTCTTGAGTATAGGGTTACCCCAAGATCTAACTCTTTCATAAACAAGGCATAATCACACAATGCCTCCAACACTCATCCTCATACGCCATGCACAAGCCCTACACAATCAGGCAAAGGACTGGTCCTTCCATGACCCCAAACTCACAGACCTGGGCGAGCAGCAGAGCCGCGAATTGCACGAGAGCCTCAAAGCCAGCAAGATTGGTAACGAGGCCGAACTCATCGTCGTCAGTGCGATGCGTAGGACGTTGCAGACCGCCACCATTGGATTAGATTGGTTAATTAAGAGAGGCATCAAAGTTTTGCCTGATGCAGCATGGCAAGAAAATGGAGACAAGCCGTGCGATACAGGAAGCCCCATCAGCGTCATGGAAAAAGAGTTCCCTCAGTACGACTTTTCCACCGTGGATCCACGCTACCCAGACAAAACAACCAACTTGTCTACTAATCCATATGCCTTCACGGAAAAGGCCATTGTTTCAAGAGGCCAGATGTGCCTAAAAGCGCTATACGGCAGGCCTGAGAAGGTCATCGCAGTCGTCTCGCACTCAGGCTTCCTGCGAACTGCAGTGTGCAATCGCATGTTCTTCAATGCTGACTGGCGCGTTTTTGAGTATGACGAGGTGGCGATGACTGAGAGCGATGCTAGAGGAGATTTTAGGTTCATTTTGAAAGAATCTGAGGAGACAGAAAAGAATGGCGGTGGTATGGGGAGAAGTGATATCGGTGTCTTTGGCATTGCCCCAAGCGACTTTCCACCCGAAATTGAGGATCAGGTCAAGGACGAAGAGGCGAAAAGGCCAGCAGCGGTAGACGAGCTGGACGAAGCTGCTAAGCAGAAACCCTAGACCTAAGTATATTAATGAGGACTTTCATTGGTGGAGTATAGCCCAGCAATCCAAGTACAGTATGAGGCATAGATAGGTGAAGTCAGCATATCAATGCTTCATACATAGCAGATGACCCCATGCCTCAAATCGATGTGGATGTTTCTTTCAATTACAAGGTATTACGGTATAGACAAGCCCCACGAAGTTGGTATGAGAAATAGGTCTTCACAAGAGAGGATAGTTAATTATATGTGCGCTTAAATGGGATAGTAGGTTGTATTCGTGCTGGTGTAAGACGAATCACTACCCTCCTGGCAGTGATCTATCTCATCTCCTATATACCAGGCGAGATCACGTGGGATCTACTTCACCTTGACCTTATCAGCCCACAATGGGCTTGACTAGTCAACAGCCTGACAGTTGAGGTCAATCTGCCATAAATGACATTTTTCTTGGCTCAACAGAAGCCTATCGGTTTTGCTGCTCCCATCTCAAATAATTTCACGTTCAGCACTGCTGGCACATACTCGAGTTCTATTTGACTATCTTGCCATCTCATTGATTATCACGTATTTCAATCTAGATGCAGATTTTGATCCTATTCCATTGAGGTCCTTGGGACATGCGCCCTCGATCTACATATACCATTGTCGTGTCTTTTTGTCCTCCCAAAACACACAGTGCAAAAGCTTCTCCCATTTTCGTACATTAAGAAATAGTTCATGCCGTGCGTTACTTTAGGGTGTCCTACCAACTGTACATTGGAAGAACGCCAACTTGCTTCATTTTACCACTCTCGGAGGCTGTATGCGGTCTCCAGCTGTAGGACACGCAGAATTACTCAGTGCAATTGAGAGCAGGCACCTAGGTGAGTGATATGTCGTGTCAAAGTCCGTAGAGCAAAACGGCTTAGGAGACAAAATTCGGCTTTAAACAGGGAGCGGGTTATTAGGCCTTGTGCAAAGTTTATTCGGCCATGTGCCCTCCTATCTCAAGATGGTTCGAGGGCGACTGCTAGTGTTCACTAGTAAGCATTTCCACACGTAGCGAATATCGTCTTAGCAGTATAGGTATTATATTCCTCTAATAAGTATTTTATCCCTATAATAGGTACCTTGGAATAAAAGGAAAATCTAAAGGATAGAAGGTATTCTTAAGTACTAAGACAAGAAACCCTGAATATATTAAAGATTCATTCGTAAGTAGTTACCTCTAACCTTACTAGGTATGCACAAGGCCAATAACCCGCTCCTAAAATATTGACAAGTTGAATATACCGCTATACCTAGGACTAAAAGAATAGTAATCCTTCACCATCGGTGATAAATCAGTTTGGAAAATGGATGAACGTTTCTGCCGAGGGTTATACTCGCTGGATCCGAGCACAATGCCAGGACTACAGGCCATGGCTTAGTTTATGGAGAATTCATACAAGCTCGACGGACAGAAAGTCCCACCAAGACAAAAATCTGCAGCAAATAGCACCAAACCATTTGTATCCCTTATCCTCCTTGGTCACAATTGTTCTGGAGAACCCGTCCGAGAGGGTCGTGCGAGGGTGAAGTCATGCACACCGTCAGAAAGAAAGGGGTTCTTTTCAAAACACCCTAAGACTAGTTACAAAATCGGCTTTTACCAAGAAAAATCAACAATTATTCCAAGGCATAGCCTTGGACTGCAAAAATAATACCATAACAGACGTATATATTGTGGCATACTAGGATGCACGTAGAAGTAGGGGGTGGGTGCTGACTCGCAGTCGGTGAGATGAGTTGAGTATATGGGTTGAGTAACTACTTGACGAGTTGGTGTCGCTGCCTATCTGCTTCATCTGATCTCACTCGGAGCCCCCCGTAGAGCCGAAAAGTTAACCTAACACTCCCCGATCACGTGCGGTTCTGCTACACCACAATATAAACTCAACTTGGTTTCATTTATTGAATAAATTATTACAGAAACTACGTTATATTGTAAGCGCGAAGGTTTCTGTCGTGCAGAGGGTATATTGTTTAAATAGCCATTGGCTCGTCTTTGTGAAATGAACCTCATCAAATCGACGTAGTAGTTTTCCTTTGTTATAGTTTCGAAGATAGAGATTGTAACAGGGTAGGTGTAGTAATGAGTAGAGATGGCAATAAGATTGTTATAATTTTGACGATACAGAGCTTATTATATTGTGAAAGGCGAGATTGAAATACTCACAATTACAAGTAAGTATATTCAAGAGATGGAATATTGATCAAGAGAACCGTTCACAAACCCTGGATCATTTCTTCCACATTCCTTCAATCTACTCTACGGAGTTCTTCTGCGGGGAATTGGAGTCAGAGCCTTTCAAGCCTCAAGAAGCTGCATACTCATCCACGAACCACAAATCCCGAAGTGTATTTCTTCCTTCTACAAAATATACATACCCTAGATGTTCTTATCTACCCAGGTTACAACGATTTCTAAATCCCCCCCCCTCCCAGTACTTATTTTTACAGTTCGTTTGCGTCTATTGTTTATAGTTTATCGCCAATATGAACTCTTGTTGACCAAAGCCCTACTCAAGCCTATCCCTTTCAAGGGCTCTTTAATAGCTAGGAAAATCTTTGAAATCAATATTGGTCTTTGTTCTCTTGGTGTTTATTGCGCGAACACTATCGTTGCTATCGCGTAGGCGCTTGGGGCTGGAGATTCATAGACCCGATGGTGTTCCTATTGCGGGAGTGTTATATTCGTCGATTGTATTGTTTGGCGTGCGGGTAGGCACGTTTAGTAGCTGTGAAGCGGACTTGTCCACTATAAATTTATTATTTGGCGTGCGCCTAGTGGCTTGAAGCGGTCGAGTGCTAGAAGAAGCAAGGACGGAGGGGATAGGGTCAATCCGTATAATTGGATCAGATCAGAAGCCGATGTTGTTGAGGAATACCGCAATGCTCCCATTAACTGCCTAGTTTTTACAAATCATCCAGGGGGCTTCTATATCAAGGAGACCTTTTGGAAGATCAATATGTCTGGTAGTGTCGTGAATTTCTTTAATATCATCATTACGATCTGTAATAATAAATGCGGCATTAGAATACTTCGCATGAAAATTTTCTTCGCGTTTAGCATCAGATGATCGTTATTTGATACCGACAGGCACGGAGAAGCACAACCACTCCTTGAGTGAATGACGAAAACAGACGATTTGTGCTATAGAAACTGTTTTCCTATACTAATAATGCTCCCTACAAAGACAGTATCAATACTCTTCAGTCTGCTGCTCTAATTATTTAGCCTGTAATAAAACTTCAAACTCGAATTCCTTGTTCAGCAAACTGTACTCATCGAGTGTTCGAGGCCCGCAACTCCCACTACCTAGACCATGATGTTCTGCATCCAACCTTAGCACCACCTCATCCCTCTTCTTAACCCTCAATTTATGCGGGTGAGAAGCCTCAGCAACATCCTTCATCCTATAATGACTGACTTGGAAATCAAACAAGCTTCTGCTATCCTTGCTTTCTTGGCTTACGAATTGTGCTAGGAGAGACGTACCCGTGCCGTTGGATACAGAGAGCCAGCGCGTATCCGTGCGATTTGAGCTTTCTTGAGGGACTTCATAATCAATCCATAATTCGTCAACAGACTTGGCAGTATATTTTCCAACCAATTGCGAAAGTTTAGAGTCGCGGTAAGACTCACTGGGGCCGCGACCAAACCAGTCAATTTGTTGGAATTGATGTGGTAATTCCATCACAAGACCGACACGAGGCAATGTACGTGGTAGATTCTCGCCTTTTGGTTGGCCGGTAACGTGAATTGATAGACTTCCATCACCACTAAAAGTGTATGTGAGGACAGTTTCAATGGACCATGATAATGTTGGGGGAGCCTGGCGCTGGTGCACGACAATTTTCAGTGTCTCTGCTGTTGGTTGTGACCACACAACTTTACGCGTTGCTGGCTTAGCGAGATGTAAGCATTTGTCCTTCCAGTCCCAACCATCTTGAGGGGCGTCGTTGTCGGTTGGTGCACGGAATACATCAAATTCTGGAGCTTTGGTGATGATTTCGGTTGAGTTTTGAAGCCATGAATTGAGTTTGCCGTGGAGGATATTGAAATCCCACGTAGACTTTTCGCCCATAATCTTCAATGCATTGCGGGATGCGAATACTTCCAACTTTCCATTGACGGATGCAGGCCGGTCTAAAGGCTCAATCTCGGTAACCGAAATTTGCGCAGTCGCAATTTCGAACCCTTTCTCTAGGTATGGTGTGCTCTCTTTCTGAACGAATGAGATATTGAGTAGTACTTCTCCACGAACTTCTCCAAGTTGAGGAAGGTCAATTTCAAAAGTCTGGCCCGGACCAATCCCGGAGGGAATCTCGAGTATACCAGACTTCGCCTGGCCTTCAGCCGTAGCTGCGACGGTATATTGACATGCTAGATGATCAAGTGTGATAAAATCATATCTGTTGACGAATGTAGCCTTTGTCTTGTTTGATTCCAATAGCCGAACAGGTTCAATGGCCTTCTTGTACTCAATCAGGCCCTGATTCGGGGTGTGATCTGAGTTCACAAGACCGTCCATAACAAATGTAGAATCATGGACTTCTTCACCAAAATCACCCCCATACGCCATAAATTCTTCATTCGTTTGGGGGTCATTGTTTACAAGTCCATGATTGGCCCACTCCCATGCGAAGGCGCCTTGCAACGTTGGGTACTTGTAGAAAGCATCCACGTATTCTTTGATGTTTCCAGGACCGTTACCCATTGCGTGTATCTACAAGGTTTAGTTCAGACTCATCTGAACTGAGGTCATAAGACTTACAAATTCACAAAGCACAAGAGGCTTCGTTTTGCTCTTGTCTTCAGCAAACGCAATGATCTCTGAAATTGGCGGGTACATCCTCGAGTACATATCCATGGTCTCCGCAAAAATATCCGCTTCATAGTGGATAGGTCTGCTATCATCGTATGCCTTGATGTGATCGTACATAGCTTTGAAGTTCTGTCCAAAGAAAGCCTCATTGCCTAAGCTCCATACAATGATGGAAGGATGTAATTGGTCTCGTTTGACCAGATGCTCAGCACGATCAACATATGCCTTGGTCCAGTCCGGGTTGTCAGTGGTCCAAAGAGCTGACTTGGCTCTCGTAAGCAAAAGACGCTCACGGAAGGGCATTTCGCGCTCTGTTGGCGACAATCCCTTATCGGCGATGGTTTCATAGCCGTGACATTCCAAATCGGCCTCATCCATTACCCAGAAACCCATCTCGTCTGCTAGATCGTACAGACGTGGGTCGTTCAGTTGGTGAGAAGTACGGATAGCGTTGACGTTGTGCCGTTTCATCGTCAAAAGATCTTGCTTGAGAAATTCAAGCGGCACCGTTCGACCAAATTTGGGATGGTGTTCATGGCGATTTACACCGCGGAACACAATTCGTTCACCGTTGACCTTGATCAACCCGTCCTTCATTTCCACTTGTCGAAAACCAACACGTTGAGCGATGTGTTGTTCAGAACCAAGCGAGACAACAAGATGATAAAGATTCGGCGACTCTGCAGTCCATTTCAAAGGATTTTTCACCGGAATACTGAACTCCGTCACGCCATTTTGGTTAACAGCTGCATCCAAAGTTGCAACAATCTCTTTCTGTGAATCTAGCAAATTTACGGTAAGTTTTCCTGACCCAATAGCGTTGATCTTGACCCTGAGGTCAGCATCTGTGTAGGAAGCGTCCAGATGTGTCTGAACAAAAACGTTGTCAATACGGCTTTCTTTGGGAAAACCCACGAGGAAAACGTCCCGGAAACTACTGTGGTCAGTTTCAGTGCATATAGGACTTGGAAATACTTGCATTCCGCTAAGCCACCATTGGTCTTGGTCTTCGATGTATGTTCCATCGCAGAATTGATAGACCCTTACCGCCAGCACATTCTCGCCGTCTAAATCGACAGATCCTGTAATATCGAACTCGTCTGGATTTCTGCTACCTTGGGAGTATCCGACTTCTTTACCGTTCACCCAGACATGGAAGGCGGCATCAACACCTTCAAAGCGCAAGCGCAATTGGCCTGATCTCAGTTCCTGTGGGATCTTGAACTTCTTGAGATACGATCCCGTTTCGTTTTCCGTGAAAGAAACATTTGGAGGATCCACCGGGATAGGATACTGTACATTTGTGTACTGAGGCCCTTTTCCAAATCCCTGCAGCTGCCACATGCCTGGCACGACAATGTCGCTCCATTCCGAAGCGTTGAATGATGGTGCTTCAGAGCCTTCAAGGGCCTCAAAGGGTGAATATGCATGTTGGAATTTCCATGTTCCTGAAAGGCTGTGTGATTTGGACTTGGTCACGTCATATGTGAGTGCGTCCGCTTCTGATGTGTAGTTGTGGAAGTACGCGCGAGCTGGAAGTGTGTTTTTGTGGAGGACATCGAGGTTGTTCCAATCAGGCACGCCCATCGGATGGGTGCCTGAAGCCATCTTGAGTGATGTAAGAGGAGAGAGAGAAATGGTGGGATATATTTTTACTTGATGAAGTGCCCGCACGGTGGCATGTCCGCATTCGGTAAGCCGCCCGAATGTAAATCCAACCTTGGAAGTTGCTCACTTTCAGTCAACTCGAGAAGTAGAAAAATTTATCTGCCTCACTCATACCAGGTATATACAATGAATAGTACATGTAAGAATCTTGATATCCAAGATCTTTGAGTTTCCTGCCTTACTCATACCTAATCATCCAGAAAAGAGATTCTAGGTAGCAATAGCACAATTGGCAGATTGTGCCTTGAATGGTATATTCCACACTTTTCCGGCTGATCAACACGGCCTCGCACGTTGTCAGGCCGAATAATTACTTGCTCACCTCATGCTACTGGCTGAAATCATATTGGATGCTCGCGTCGGGTAAATGTTCAGAAGATACCGGTAGCAGGATGCCTTTTGATCAACGGCTTACCTACCTATACAGGCAGCACTGACTCCTGCTTCGGTTAAGATCCGCATGCATCAAACCCTGAAAACCCACAATTTCTCCGGACTCACTCCACAAACCGAAATCTATGCCCGTGACTATTCTTTATCGGTTCTAACAGCGACTCGTTAAAGGGCCGAATACCCGCGTTTTTGATTCATGGTAGACTTGAAAACTCAAAAGCTTGTATCTTCTTGGTCTTCCATCCGCTGCCGCTCTCATCTAGGAACTCCATCCGACTTTTCTTCTCCTAAGAGGCGTAATTAGTTTAGCTTTCGAGGTTCAGTGATGTTGTGATACCCTCGAAGCGGTGCTCGCCACGCGGTACCTAGGCACTTGGCAAGCGGGGTGGCGCTGGGGTCGATCGATCCTCCATAAGAAAAAAACGGGCACCATGCCTCGGCGCAAATCATGTGGTTCATTGCCCCCTAGTTTGCGGAGAAGCCTGTACTATAGCTATTTGTATAAATAGAACCACTTCCCTGGAAACTTTGAGATCGTCACCCAGTGCTTGTCAGTCCGAACCTCGTGAACCCGGTATCCGGTTCGTTAGGTTCTTTTGCTGCTTTGATATCGACATGACAGAAAAGAAGGAAGATATGGGGGCTGTAACTCATCAGCTCAGTGCCGTAGATGATGGCATGTCTAAGTCTGGCAACATCAAAGAAGCCAATGTGGCTTCAGTCGCGCTTGGTGGGTTTTCTCGCACTTTATTATTCGGTTCGAGATCACCAACATCTGTATACTAACAGAACTTAGCTGCCGCTATTGAGGCTCAAAAGCCAAAGTTGCTTTCCCGGAACATGATCCAACTCTACGGGGTCATGGGAATTGGCTACCTTGTCTCAACACTAAATGGCTTCGACTCATCCCTCATGGGCGCTATCAATGCAATGAAAAGCTATCAAAATACCTTTGGGTTAACAGGCGAGGGATCGTCTGCTGGTATCATCTTTATCATCTACAACCTGGGTCAAATTGCTGCCTTCCCCTTTTGTGGCTTCTTTGCAGACGGCTATGGTCGTCGCGTTTGCATTTTTGTTGGCTGCCTTCTCGTACTTGTCGGTACAGCTATCCAAGGTTCCGCTAATTCTATGGGACAATTCATTGGAGGGCGTTTTGTGCTTGGGTTTGGTGCTTCGATTGCATCTGCAGCAGGCCCAGCTTACACCGTCGAACTCGCACACCCAGCCTATCGGGGAACAATGGCGGGACTCTATAATGTCATGTGGTGGGTAGGCAATATTCTCGGTAAGTTTCAGAGTAATTCAGTAGTTGTGGGATGTTTTTTTCAGCTCACTGACGGTGGTACAGCGGGTTGGACGACCTACGGTACCAACGCACACCTCGGAACCAGCTCCTGGGCCTGGCGAATCCCGACTATTGTGCAATGCATTCTTCCATCTATCGTTATGCTGCTGATCATGTTCTTTCCCGAAACGCCCCGTTGGCTTTTGTCGAAAGATCGCCGAGAAGAGGCCATCGCCATCATGGCTAAGTACCACGGCGATGGCGATCCAAACTCGCCCATTGTCCAACTCCAGTTACACGAAATCACAGAGGATTTTGCTGCGTCGCGTAATGATAATCCTTGGTGGGAGTTCCGCGAACTGTTTAACACCAAGGCTGCAAGATATAGGTTGGCCATGGTTATAGCCATGGCATTCTTCGGACAATGGAGTGGCAACAATGTTGTCAGCTACTTCATGCCTATAATGGTCAAGCAAGCTGGAATAACGGACCCGAATAAGCAACTTCTAATAAATGCCATTAACCCGATCTTCTCCATGCTCGCTGCTATCTATGGAGCAACACTTTTGGATAAACTCGGCCGCCGTAAGATGCTTCTAGGTGGTCTTTTCGGCGGCCTAGCCTCTTACGTTCTCCTCACGGCGTTCACAGCTTCTGCGACACCATCCAATAATCTAGCATATGGTGTCATTGTTGCGATTTACCTGTTCGGTATTTGCTTCGCCTGGGGTTGGACACCTTTACAAACACTTTACGCTGTAGAATGCCTAGAGAATCGTACACGTGCAAAAGGATCCGGACTGAACTTTTTGTTCTTGAACATTGCTATGGTTGTCAATACTTACGGCATATCAGTCGGTATGGAAGCTATTGGCTGGAAGTTGTACCTGGTATTCATTGGTTGGATTTGTGTTGAGATTACTGTTATTTATTGGTAAGTTGACAAGACTACCGACTGCTGAATAAAACAACCTACTAACTGATATTAGGTTCTTTGTGGAAACGTCTGGGAAAACTTTGGAAGAGCTGAGGGAGATTTTCGAAGCACCAAACCCTCGTAACGCTTCACTTAAGCGCGCAACGGTAGCGATTAACGATCGTGGTGAGGTTCTCAACGTTCATGATCATTGAGTTCTGTCTAATGCGACCGAATGACTTTATAACATTCGTTGGTTATGGCCATGATTGACTGGAGTATCTACAATACAGGACGGAAAGGCTTCAATACACACCTTAATCCAACATGAAATAATACTTTTGCTATGTCATAATCTTGTAAAACCTCACAGTATATTCATAGATTGACGATCAACAGCATGAAGAACTTGCCTATTCTTAGCTCCTTATATTTAGGATCTTAGACAGTTTAGGGGATAATAAGGCAAGCTAAGATTTTGTACCTCTCCCACTTACAGAGAGCGCCAAGAATAAGCCACAACCGATTAAATCAAAATCATATATAGGGACGTGTAGGGGTTATAGTCTAGAAATAATTTCGCTGACTACCTAATCTATTCCTTCTAGTTCAAACACGTCTTGAAAGCGCTTCACGTGAAACTCAGTAAATTTGATTCAGTTTACTCTTGTGCTTGGACGAAGCTAGTGGATAATATGAAGCCAAATAGACCGAGGACAATAGTTAGTCTGCCTAACGTGATTGTTAAATATTAAGCTCAATAACTAATCATTATAGGCCCTAGCGATACGACTATTACTTTATCTACTAGGCAGGAGTAGGTACTTATAGAACGGAATACATTTATCCATAATCTAATTACTAATTGGATGGCTAATTCAGTTCGCTATTGGGTCTCGCTTGGGGTAGATTGAACTAAGCTATGATCTTGTTAGTTTCGAAGCTAGACAGAGAGATAGTTTAATACTAAATATATATCTGATGGTGCTGAGAAGAATGAGTAGGGACCTAACGGTGCAAAAAGTAGGTTCTAGGGTAAGAGTTACGTAGTTTTGTGGCAGGTAGCAAGTGGGAAATTATGGATTCTATGGCAGTAAGGTAGGCAGGAGAGCCTGCGTTATGTCACAAACGTTTTTCATTTCTTTCCTCTCATCCTTTTAGTGGGTTTTTCGCCTTTTGTTTCCTTAGATCTTCTAGAACCTTGCTGATCTTACTGTTTCGCACCTCGCCGAGGTGGTTCTAGGAGGGAGAGACCTGATAAAATCGAGTCAACTGAGCACAGGAATCGTTACAGAATTGTTCAGCCGTTATTTCTGCCGATTTATTCATGTCATAGCAGTATGTATGCTCTTTCACCTGGGATGTAGCATAGCCGGGCACATTCATCTAACATTCTGATTTGGTTTCCACCAGCGGTAATCCCAGCGCCGCTGAATATGTAGAAGATCTCCAAACGACAACAATAGCACAGTCCATGCTCCGGGCATTTGCTGACACAATGGAACAATCTGTCGACGAAGCTAAGCTCGAGATTGAACCGATGTTTGCCGAAATCTTTGCAATGGGAGGATGGCGTCGGGAACTGGCTTCCCAAAAACCTGTCCGTAATGACCACTACCCATTCTCCAACGATCAGATTCCAGGCGATCATTTCCTGTTCGATCCCAGGAGTCCCAAGTACTAGCTACTAGACAAAATAGCAAAACATTTCTAAGTTTTGCGCTCTTGCACGAAAATTGATAGAAGGACCGGAAGCATACCCTGCGAAGCTGATGGGGTAACATTTCCGCAGGTTGAATGGGGCTTCAAGCACAAGTAGACCGTCGGTATTCCTGCTGGTGCTTCATCAGACTCCTGAGGTTTTTCGACCAGCGCCTAACACCCAGCAGACAAGTGCTAACTCGGGAGAGTGGGGCGGGCCTCTTTCCAAATGGAACCACGGGACACTTTGGTGCAGAGATGAGGCTAAAATATTGAACCAATCCATTGTGAAGAGGTTCTCTTATCAACGAAACTTCACACGTAGAAACTGAGATACAAACATGGCAAGGACAAATAAGATTCTCGCGGGATGTAGTGGTATCTTCTAACTAGATCAAGGTGGTACTCCGACAAAAAAGAAAGGTCTCAGTCCTGGGGACGAATCTGCAATTTTCCATCTCCCTCCTCCCCGTATAACCCCCCCCCCCCCCCATTTTCATGCTCATTTATTGCGGTGCACCCTGAGGCTTGCCCTGCTCATACACCATGCCGTTTGCGCCCGGGCCGGCTTCATATTGCTGATCCACAAGGCCACCAGCCTTCTCCCCCAAAAGCAACTTCGACTCCTTCTCGGCCTGGATCAGTGTGCAGCAACCACAGCAGCATGATTTAACGAGATCAGTGATGCAGCCGCCTTCAAGGCCATGCTTTTCACGGAGCTCGGAGAGCTGGATGGATTGAAGGATCCAGTGGGCGCCGACACAGGTGGAGAGGTAGAAAAGGATACACTTGGTATGTTAGCGTGGGAATGAGGCTGAGATGGAGGTGGAATTCACACTAACTACTTACAGATGTGTTGATAGGCTCGTAGGTTGTCATGTCACCGTTGTGTTCGAGGCGATGATATGTCTTACCAAACGTGACACATGGAAGACAGCATGTAATTGCGCCTATACATTGCAATCTGTTAGTTTGTCTCCGTAAATTTTTTTACTTGATAATAGCCTTCCACTTACACAGATCAATTGGCGCAAAGCATCCCCACAGACTGGTGCTCCAGGGCTTGCCGGTAGTCTTTGACTGGATCTTGGTCGAGTTCAAGGAAGCGTTGATTTTGCCTTTCCAGCTATTGACAACGTTGCTGTCAATATGTCCAGCCATTTTGGTATGACGGGATTATCCCACTCGTGATTACTGAATTAAACTGGAGTTGAAGTGTAGGCCTATTATTCTGGGAAAAGAGCGACAAAGAAACACAGAAGTGATCAAATTGATACCTGCTTGTCTCGGTCGCACATACCCCAGACCACTCTTATATTTCCAGCAGCATGACAGTCACAACGCCCTTTTCCTTATCGTCACATGGCACACATGCAGGTCTAGCAGACTCCGTATGCTGCTCACCCCTCGCTCGGGTCATTGCTCCTCCACCGCATCCCGCCAAACCAAACAAAGAGTGGTGATAAGCGAAACTATTGCCAGTTAAATCGCGGGTTAAAATTACGCGGGGCTGCACACAAAGCTGGTTAGGCGCTAGTTAAGGTCAAAGGTTCAGCTGCAGCAACGTGCTGTGCAATTAGAGTTGGCGATGTGCGCCACCTATCTCCAGGTGGAAATGACATCTGTTGGGCTGAAAGGAGGTCCTCACCGGCGGCAGAATTTTGATCAGAACTTATTTTTATGTGCGGTAAGGCTTTGATTACACGTCGTGTTTCTAAACACTCCTAACCGTCTTGTATATGGTTCCTGTGGAAAAAGAAGCAAATTGGGTTGCAGGCTTGCTCGACGAACGGGTTTGTGGAAAAGGGGGTGGTCGATTATGGAACGCTAATGGTGTTCTAACCGTGGGGGAAAGCCCTGCTCGGCTTCTTTGTTCGGCCGCCTTTCAGCGGAGCACGAAAACGGTGAAGATCACGAAGTACGACGGCTGAGGAATTGAGCTGCATGCCCGTACGAAAACATCAAATGTGCCAGAAACAGGGTGGAAAATACAACACAGAGGTTTTACCCAATGCATGCTTATTCATCGGTGAACAAAATCAATTCCTATAGAATTCTCGAACCATGCCCGTGGTGCAGCAAATCGACTTAGGTGCGTGTACAACATGTCCCCAGCGTCGTAGCTGGTCCACCAGACCTGCCAAACCGGGGACTCCAAAGACAAGGCCAGACCACAAAGGCCAAAATCAATGTGCCTGTGACAAGCAGGCGGGTATGCGAAGTGAAGTAAAGCAGTTCCAAAGTTAAATACAAACGCTGGGTATAGGTCGTAAGAGAACCTTTGCTAGTCTTACCCACAAGTAAAAGACAAGACAGATAGCCCTGGTCCTAAATCCATTTTAACAGTCAGATATTAGAATTCAGAAATTAGAAATAAGAATTACATCGTTAGAAGTCGTTTTGGTGTCAATTTTGACACTTTTTGACTTAATCGAAGGCGGTTTCTTCTCGCACCATGAGAGGATTTGGTCCCACACGTGTATTGACGTTGTTCGAGCCGTTTGAGCCGTTCGAGCCTTTTCGATGGCCACCCATGTTCATCAAAAGCATGCCGCTCTCACGCCGCCTTTGTCGCTGTTCTCTGGCATTACCAGAGCTCAAAGAGCCGTTAAGGCTTCCATATGCTTCTCCCTGGTATGGTTGCTCATACGAGGGGGCATCATAGCTGGGGCGAAGTGGGATGAAACCAGAATCATAGCCAGCATTGTGAACTTGCTGTTGTTGTGGAGGTTGCGGGGGTGGATAAGATGGGGCAGTAAGCGACGGAAACTGTTGAGGCGGACGATCATAATGTTGATGTTGATGTTGATGCTGTTGCTGTTGCTGTTGCTGTTGCTGAAATGAAGTCTGATTGTAACCTGGTGTGGGAAGATCAGAAAACATCTGTCGTCGAGGTGATCGGATAGCGTCGTCACCTAAGTGAGAGGTGTTGTTACGAATCTCGTGGATAGGAGAGCTTGCTTCGTCCAATGCTTCGCCAAAAATATCCGAAAAGTCCGTCAAGAAGAAGGATATCAGGGGGGCTGGTATATTGAGGGTCGGGGCGAAGACAATGCCAACATTCCTGACAGTCATCTTATTGAGTCCCGCATTGTCTACAATCTCTATCAAGAACGATGACAAGTGCCGCAATAATTCGAAGTTCGCTGAAGGTAGCTTGTGCACAAGTACATTGAACGTCTGAACTTTCTTATTACGTTCATCCATATCTGTATTTATGTTAGCCACAAAGGAAAAACAAATTTGTGATATGACTTACCAAGAACCTTCAAAAAGTCCAAATGCAACTCTCGCGTGAGAACTGAGGCTGGTAGCTCTCGTAGGTATAGTTTGAGGAGTGAAGCAACTGCATGCACATCGTAATATTGTCCTTCAAGAAGCTTGATATCACCCTCAAGATTGAACCGATCACGAAGGGCCTTGATAACGATATTTGATCCACTGAGCCTGAATATACCTTCTTCATTGATCGCTTTTTTGTCCTGAAGATATTCTAGGCACCTGTAGACAACAGCTGGAAGTGGCACTTTCACACCAATGGGCTGAGTATACTCGACAGCCTCTTGGAGTGGAATGCCAAAGATACTGCGATTTGGGGGTAATGAGCGTTGATGTTGATGTTGCTGTTGTTGCTGTAATTGCTGTAGCAGATGTTGTTGCTGTGGCTGGTGCTGGTGTTGCTCCGCATGACCAAGTGCTTGGCTAAGTATTTGGGCAGGTCCAAGTTCAGAAGATCCGCCACGGCCTCTAAAACCGAAAATGCTGCGTTTTTTATCCTTAATCGGAGTTGGACCCACTGCTAGTTTATTACCCCAGTTACCAGCATCTTTAATAGGTGCGCCATTGCTAGGCCCAGAGATGGTAGGGTAGTGACCGGAGTTATCTTGCGAGAACGACAAGTTTTTAGGCGAGCCTCGTGATGGCTTGTTGGCTATGGCTTCTCGCGAGTGGGGGCCACGAATTGGAGCTTCTGCCGCAATCGTATCGTCGTAGCTGAGACCTTGTAGACGGTCTTGATGCTCGATATCAGGACTGTCTTTCCTTAGAGATCGAGCAGAGTCTTGGCTGGCATGTGACTTTTGCAGCCGTGCCACATTAGGTACTGGGGCTTCGATCGGGGACATGTCTTCGGGTAAATCAACATGTTGGAGAAGCGCGTCGACCCATGCATCACGCTCCTCGTCATTCTCGGCGCATAGCACGTGACGTACCAGACTTGTCGAGTCTTTACGCTTGGGCTCAAGAATCAAGAATGCGTGCCGGTACTGGTTGTCTTCTGTTTCGTCCTTGCGTTGTGGTGACTGGTTCGACTGTTGCTGCGATTGCTTCCCAATCTGGGCGTTCTGTAGTTTGATAGTGCCCAGATGCGCCCCACCTTCGGCTTCATAGTACCTGAATTCAGGCCCATCCAACACAAAGAAGCGTGCTTTCCAGCCCCCGAAGTTCTTCCCGCGTTTGGTCAAATAACCTTCCTTCCTCTGCCGAGTCTTGGGTCTGGCCTCGACGGGGGCAAGCGTGAGATCTGGATTAAGCCTATCACCGGCCTGAGCACCAATAACATCAGCTGATATGTACTCGCATACTACCAGGGCTGCCTTCTCGTTCATAGGGGTTTCCAGGATCGCGTCGAAGTACTGATTGAGGGCAACTCTTCGGGCGTCAATTTTAGCTGGGGCATGTCCGCCGAATAACGCTCGATCAGGTGATTTAGCGTGAAAATCGCATAATGACTTCAAGTGGGTGTCCAAAGCAGGTAGTGTGGCGATTGTTTTTTCCACTCTCCATAACTGTTTATTGTCAGAACGGGCATAGATAGCAAGTATGAAGACAGGATCTTCGTCTTGCGGTTTCAGAGCCAGGAAACTGAGACGCGACGGTCGAAGACGAGAGGAGAACACCTTGACTTCAATAGAAGGTAGCGCATTGGGTGGTAGAAGGAGTCCTGGATATTGCTCTGATATAAGACCTCTGTAGACATGCTCCGCTTCTGAAACCTCATTGAGGGTGGGGCTGCTTGAAGTTGAGTCTGGGCTGGGCTGGGCATTGGGTACTGCGAGAAGAGACGACGAGTTGGCATTGTTCGGTTGAGCAGCCTTTTCTGCTTGAATTGCTGGAGGAGATTGGTACGACTGAGGTGTGTGTGGTGGAAGAGGCCCAGTCTGCTGTAGTGTTCGCGTTGTTGGATGCACCATTGCACTAGGTGACATGGGTGGGGATGCTAAGGACTGTTTAGGGTTTCTTGGCAAGGGTGAGCCAAGGGGTCGGTCTGTAGGACGGGGGCTTGATGGTAGGCCGGGACTCATCAATGGCGAGCCGAGAGAGCCAACACTTCTGTTGGCCATCACTGAGGTATCTGAGTTTGTGGGGCTGAGCAAGGCGTTGAGTGAGCTTGCTGCTGGAGGATGTCGTGGAGAGAGCGGAAGGCCAGCGACGAGGGGGTTGAACTGGCGAGGAGAAAGTGGCACCGCAGGTTGGGTCGGGCCGGGTTCTGCAGTGACTTCTGTCGCAGTCTTCGGTTTACCCTTGCTCTCACTCTTCTGCTTCTTGGACTTGCTCCGAGCTTGCTCATCCTTGAGGGCCATGGCTTCACGGATACGGTCATCGTCTTCACGAGTTTTGCGCCTCCCCCGCTCCACAATGGGGATTTCGTCAACTTCAAGCGTGTCGTCGTAATCCGAATCTACGTCGTCACGGGTAGCTTGGTGAAGGTGTGCACTGGTCACTATGGGCTTAGAGAGGTTCAGTGGGGCTGGCGGAGCTTTGCGCAGGGGCTGTGTTGGCTTTCGTGTGGGGGAATCAAAGCCATTGCCGCCAATTACTGGGGTTGCTTGGGTCAAGGATAGCTGAGGAGGTTGCAGCTGTGCGCCGGACTGTGCGCCGGACTGTGCAAGCGCATCCGGTCGCGGTGGGGTGGTCGGCTTGGAGGGCTGATGCACGGGTTGTGGGCCCGGGTGGTCAGTTTGCAGGGCGGTATCAATGACAAGGCCCTTGGTGCCGATGTTCAGCGGTTGCACCAGGCAGTCTGTAGGGGAATTGACGGTGGACGCAGGGTTCGATGCAGACTGGGGCTCCGAGTAGGAGGGCGAATGAGCGAGGTGTGAGTCTGGGATGATGTGAGGTGCTGGCTGCTGCTGCTGCTGCTGCTGCTGCTGTGTCAACGGCGATGTTTTGTGCTCAGAGTGTTTGGCGTCGGCGCTCTTGGCATGTTCCTCGGGCTTCTCGCTGGGCGCTGGCGACTGGCTGTTTTCCCGTTCCACGGCGGTCTCGAGGGTATCGGAGCGCTTCAGTGCGCCGGGCACTGGTGGCATCTGGTCATTGAGCTCCTTGAATTTCCGGCGGTAGCGATCCTTGTCCTTGAGCGTCCGCTCGAGGTCCTTTTGCAGGCCAATGACCATGGACCGCTGCTTCTCGACCAGGCGCCAGAGCTGCGCGTTGTGGCTCGCCGTGCTCTGCTTCTCTCGCCATAGCGCCAGCATGGCCGCCTCGGGGGAGCCGGCCGCGGCGATGAGGGCGGCCATGTCGGGGGGGTTGGCGAGGCTGGTGTCTTGGGCGGGGCGACTGCCCTGGGCAAGGGGCGCGCCTACCCGCTGTGAGGCACTCGACATGGAGGATGCAGCCGAGTCTATCGAGGGGTTGCGGACAGGCGGCGTGGGCCTAGTCTCAGGCCGGGCTGTTCGTGACGGCGGGGGCATGGCGGCGATGGGCGAGCCGGGAGGAGAGGTGGCGGCTGTGTCTGCAGACGCGGGCAGAGGAGGGGCAAGCCTGCGCGGGCCGGTGTGAAGCTCTTCCTCGGCCAGCAGGAGGTCGAGCTTCTCGCGTGGTGAGCGTGGTTCGTCGTGATAGGGCAGCGAATGGGCTGCGGCTCTGCCGTGGACGCTGCTGCTGCTGCCGATGCTGATGTTGGTGTACGGCGCCCAATTAGTGGCAGTGGTGGGCTGCAGAGGAGTCGGGGCCGGCTTGCGACGGCCTACCGGTGATGATGGCGGTGGTGGTGGTGGTGGTGGTCGACTATTACTGTGCTGGTGCTGGTGCTGCTCGTCGCTGGTGGCCAGCACGTCGTGCGAGCGCGTCAGGTCGCCAGGTGCGCGGATCTTGTCCGCAAAAGACGGCGAGGGCAGCGAGCCAGATGCTGGCGAGATGGCAGAAGGCAGGGGAGTCGAATGGAGGCCGCGCTGGAGCATTGCGGTGTCTGCTGCATCTGCCCTCATGCTGCTCCGCTCAAACCAGACTAGCCGGCGACTAGGATGGGCCAGCCCGTGTGCTTTGTATGCGGTGGATGATAATGGGGATCACCGCGTTTCGCAACCTCGGGCGTCTCTGGCGGAAGGAGGGGGGGGCAGGAGAAGGGCACAGAGGCGGCTCTGGAGGTGCTGGAGGGGCGCTGTGTCTGTGGTGCACGCTGCTGGTGTGGTCGTCCGGTCAGCACTGGAGGAGCACACCCTCAGCAGCAAGAAGGCCAAAAATGAGACCCAGCCGATTGCCATGGGAAGCTCGAGACCGGAGCCATGTCGGCACCAGGGCCTGCCATTCGCCGCTCTACGCGCCTCGCTGGCCTTGCCCCGTGTCAAGGGCGGGCAGGCTAGCATGGGAAATGTTTAATCCAACGCCCGTTCCTGCATCCTCGACCGTCGAGCCGAGCGCTTTGTCCCCATGATCGTCTCCAAAGTGCCGCAAGCTGCCCGCGCGCAGAGGCTCGACAAGATGAAACCGTGTGGCCGCATCAGCTAATCGCCGGCCTGCGCCTGCTGATTGGCCGTGGCGCCTATGGGGCTGGCCGTCCATGGCCGGTCTCGACGCCACGGGCTGCTTTGCCTCCTGGCCTTCAGCCCTCTCACTGGCTCCCTTCGCCGTCGCCGCCGCCATGGCCATTGTCCATCGTCCACCGTCCACCGTCCACCTTCGTCGCTGGCCCTCCTCCAGCCCGTGCCATGTCCCAGCCAGGACGGCTGTGGTGCCGGGCAAGGGCGAAGCTTTCTGCGCGTCCGAAATGAGCACGACCCTGCCTGCACGCCGATCAGGTGTGATTCGATACTACCCCAGACCGCCTAACCTCCGCGCATGTCACCCAGGCACCAAACCAAGGAACGGCGCGACGACCAAGCGGCCCTGTGTAACCCGCCTAGCTGCTTGTTTGCTGTCGGCTGATCTGTTCTGCCAGTCTGCAAAAGCCCAAATCGTACGATGTCCTCAACCCCGCTATAATAGCCAGCTGCCTGCAATACATCTTGAAACCCTTCCACCCTCATCCACATCAATGCAGGGAACCGCCCGCCGCCCGCACCAAGCCGGCCCCCAACGGCTACATATTCGCTGCCGCATGGGTTCCTTGGCCGCCGTCTTCACTCCAGCACGTATGCAGGGAGAATCTGACCACCACTCTCTACTGTCTTTTCGGCATGGCTTTCCCCGAGCCAATAGCCTTGGCTTGGTCGTCATCTAAACATACTTTCATGTGCATGCCTCTCGGTAAACTGAATAAAATAAAAAAATAAAACAAAATAAAACAAAAAGCGAAATTCCCTCTCCTTACGTCAATACTAGGCATATAATAGACCATATACTACATAATCATTCAAGTAGAATCCTTAGGCTACTCCTGGTATACTTATAACTATCGAGAAAAAGATCCTAAATACTACCGATAGCTTTTGTCTGCTGCGCCTTAGGTCACCTATGTCCCAGTTGTTCGGTTGACTGGGCGCATGTGGAAATCATCTCAAGGAACATCGAATTTGCATTGTGCATCTGCCCGCACAGTACACAAAATAGACTTTAGTATCACTAGCCTGCTTCACATCGGATAGCGACTGTGTAATTCATGGCATCCCGGTCCCTGGATCACTCCACAGGCATTGCTTTGATTTGTTGCACCAACACCAACGTCATAGGGTTCATCACCTTTCGCACAGACCCGCGTCAAATGGTGCTGAAAGAACACAGCCACAAACATGCACACGCCACAGGTTCTTGTTGGCTGCGGAGAATAGATAGGCATGCAGGCATCTTCTAGGCATGTCGGTGAGAGACGTATATCCAATCAGTAGCTCGTCGCTTCAGAGCTGTCCAGAATTGCGCAACGTGTACCGCCATCCACGCTACAATTGTACTCGTCCCTGTCCTCCTCTTTCTACCTTGTTCAATCGTCGTGCGGTAGTAATCTGAGGGTGTCAGCATAAACGTAGGCCTCGTGCAGCAATTGTTCCTACTTGTGTTCTTGTCCGTTGGCCGCGGACGGGCAACCCCATTGCATGCCGTCGCCCTCTGTACGTGCCCATGTCTTTCAATCTTCGTATGTTGTCCTGCACCTCTCTCCGCAGATCATTCTCAATCTTCATGTTCGATAACTCCGCCGTAAGGTCCATGACAGTTGCATTCTTTAAGCTGCCAACTTTCGCCCATGGATGAATATGGAATTTGGCCATGATGCCCCGTGACACTTTAGGCCCAATTCCAAAGAAGCTCTCGAGAGAGCGCTGCGAAGCGTCAGGTTTGCAACGTTGAATGCCCGTCAGTGGTGTTCATACTTTTACGAGTGTCGCCTCGGTGAAGTTGAAACCATTGAGAAACACCTGTGATAATCAGCGCAATGATTGGAAAACCCTAACCTGTACTCACCATGGTGCTACACACCCCTTCGTCGATTGTACTTGCAGTGTGTTTGACTGTCTGCTACAGCACTGAGGCCCGCCCGACAATGCGCGAAACCTCCGAATTGTTTTTCCGAGGCTAGTGCGACATTGCGGCAGCAGAACACCACGTTTCAGAACAGCTCGACTCCGCCACCTCCATACTGCAATAGCTGCAGCATAAAACCCATTCAACCCCTCAATTCACGGCCACCACGACCACCCATCATGGCTGCCGCTCAAAGATTTGTCATCTCTTTTTTGCTGATCCTCTCGGTCGCTTTCTTCTTCTTTGCCCAGACCACCGAGGCGACAAAGGGCCCCAAGATTACCCATAAGGTGTGTAGAGCTTTCACTTGGCTACATGCTGTATGCTGATCCGTAAATAAGGTCTACTTTGACATTACCCATGGCGATGAAGAGCTCGGGCGCATAGTTATCGGCCTCTATGGCAAGACCGTCCCTAAGACCGCTGAGAACTTCCGGTACCATTACTCTATTCTGCATGTTTAGATTCAATAGGCTGATCATCACATTAGTGCCCTAGCCACTGGCGAGAAGGGTTTCGGTTACCAGGGTTCTACTTTCCATCGTGTCATCAATCAATTCATGATTCAGGGCGGGTAAGATATTTCCATTCGTGGGCATGCCAACAACAGCTGGCTAACCGCCTTTCAAGTGACTTCACGAAGGGTGATGGTACAGGCGGCAAATCTATCTACGGCGAGAAGTTCCCCGACGAGAACTTCAAGCTCAAGCACACTCGCAAGGGTCTTCTCAGCATGGCCAACGCCGGTAAAGATACCAATGGGTGAGTGTCTCTATCCTTCAAAACTTTGCCCGTTCTCTCTGACATATTATGTTGAGATCTCAATTCTTCATTACCACTGTCGTCACGAGCTGGCTCGATGGCCGCCACGTTGTCTTTGGGGAGGTCCTCGAGGGCTATGAGGTAGTCGACAAGATTGAGAACGTCCCCAAGGGCCCGGGTGACAAGCCTGTCAAGACGGTCAAGATTGCTAAGAGCGGAGAGCTCGAAGTGCCCGAGGAAGGTATACATGCTGAACTCTAAGCTAGTGCGATACAACACTGGCTCGAAAGGTTGGAGAGCTGCTGATAGTCCCTTTTTCTCAAGATACATATGGTGTTGCGGAGCCGGCCAATCCGAACGAAAGCCTCGATGTCACTACTCCAAAGTCAAAAACCAGTGAGGCAGTAGACGTTGCCAAACCTCCTGCCGCAAAGGAGGACAAGCCCAAGACCCCCGTTTCGACATCCGCTGACGAGGGGCTCTCGACAGCTCAGAAACTTTTCTTTATTGGAGCCATTGTTATCGTATGTGCTTTATTCCTCCGTTCGCATGAGGGAAAGAATAGTGCGGGTGTGGATAGATTTAAGGAGAAGAGCATGGCCTAAATGTCATATGCATATAGCCACGCGCATCGACGGTAAATAGCCTGTGCCAGGGTCTTGGGCCCTACGCCCCTAGCTAGCTCATCATCTATCATCCTTTGATCCTTCGATCCACCACACGAAATGACTACGACTCTGGCTCTGTCTCCCCAACCAAATACTACCTCGGCATCAATCACTTGTGTACATTATCTAGGACGAGTAATAAATCATAGATCTCGCTTTCGAATGCTAGCCAATTTACCCACCTAACCCTTTCTATTGCCTTTCTGAGTATCCTACCTCAGTAGCCAAATATCAGAGATGACTGCCCAGCCTCGACAGCCAAACATCAGAGAGTGCATTCTCAAAAATTCTCATCTGGTTTCCATCTTCCCACCCGCCAGCTAAGAGCAATTGCTCTCTCCTACCTACTCGCTGGGATAAGTCGCGTTCTCGCCCACCTGTGCTCGCCTCAGCGACTATAATACGGCGGCCGCACCTATCTTTGCTCTCTACCTCCTCAGCCCTCTTTGCATTCACATCATGTCAGCCACAATACCGCCTGGCAGCACAAGAGAGCCCGCCGCCTCCCAACATGGTAGCACTATTAGAGCTACCGTGAATGTGAACGACACCCTGTTTGTCACTACTTCGCTTGACAACACCACCAAGCCCATGACTATCGAGCACGGCAAAGGCGCTCAAGCTGCCGCAGAAGGTACTGCAAATGACACTAACCTAGATGTTGTTGAGCACAACAATGCCAATATTGCTGCTGTAGATGCCAGCAACCACGCAACTAACAAGGCCAACAACGCCACCGAAGCTGCCGCAGACAGCACTATCTCGGTGGCCCCCAATCACGGCACCCCAGAACTTAACACCGAAAAAAAAAAAAAAAAAAAAAACAGCTAGGCAGCTATGTTATCTATGCATTCCCTCCTCCAGGACATCGCCAGGCATGGAGTTCCCAAAAGGCTTTGGCTACGGTAGAAGGCAAGCAAGGGGCCGTTTGCAAACACGTGCTCAATGGAAACGGATAACTAATAAGGTTTTCTACCTTAACTAAGAAGCAGGACAACCTAAGAAGTAGGAAGTCCAAAACGCTCATATCCAACAATCACCAGACACTTCCAAGGGTGAACTGGCTAGCGAAACCCCCCCGACCCCCCGAACCCCCCCCCCCCCCCCCCAAAAAAAAAAATCAATACGCCTAAGGAGTATGCAACCGCCAATAAGTTCAGACAGGAAGTAATAGTTACTGGGCTCTCAGTCAGCAGGAAAAGTGAGAAGTTGACCACTTGAGATATAATAGCGTAATAGTACTTGGGTTAACTACCTACAATATCTTTTCTAGATAATTATAGATGAGGTAGGACTGATTCAACCATTTAGAGTTATATAGTAACTTATCATGTTATATTCTGTATCCATTTCGCGTTTATATCAGGGAAGCGATATTCCTACTGATTTGGTTTGGAGAGAGGAAGGGTCGGGAGTTATATGCAACAGATGATGATTAGATCATTCCGGCACAAACTAGATGACATGGAAATGTGATGCGTTATGTTCTAAGGTCGAGGCTCGAATTGCAAGCATTTTTAGAGCCGCTTTATACACTACCTCGGCAAAAGTGTAGCTAATAGCTAATCTTCACATACCGGTATTACAGTCATTGATAACGTAAGTAACGCTGTCAAGTATTCGTACAAATTCACATTTCCAGAAATAGTTTGAGGAATCGCATGCATTCCCGAGTCAAGCCCATAGTGGCTGCCTCGCAGAGCCTATCTAAACTATTCATTTGCCCAGAATTATGATTTTGCACCGTTCCCTTACCCAGTCAGCCTGAGCATTCAGCAGGTTCATGCAAATAAAACCACCTCCCCTTTGCCTCACCGCCGAGCTGGCCCTGACGCCATCATCTTGGTTACCGTAAGAACCGGGGTATTTCCTTCGCAAGACTCTCATCATCGGTAGACAAGAGCCAGTAGAAAAGGGCAGGCAACCCAATGAACGCCGTCTATGTGCAAGCAGATACAGCAACCATTGTCCTAAGTCCTCGGAAAACTCGCGTTCCAGCCGCTCCGCATGCTAATGCGAAGAGATGAACGCTAAAAGGACAACAAGGATAGGGGTTGTCATAACTCGCCTTCGCAGGGCAAGGAATCGCTTTTTGTTGGAAGATCGAAAATGGAAAATATGCACTTCGTTTGCAGGACGCCGAATATCTCCCAAGCAGCATGATAAGAGCCGATGCGTAAAATGTTCGTAAAGCGTGCCTCCATACGGAAGGCTGATGGCTTCAGCTCAAAATAGGAGAGCCGTAGAGAAACAGTCGCTGTCTATATGCTGTCGGGGTATGAGATTCCGGAATCCGTTTCGTCTCGGGAGCAACCTGGAGAGTATCGCGGTAGACATGAAAATGAAAAAGGAAAAGGAAAAGAGAAGGAAATGAGGCCGTCAACTGATAAACCACGACATCCAGAGCTTTGGTAAGAGTCCTGGACAGACGGTGTCGTGAAAGGTGGAGGGTGGCGTCTACCACCAAGAGTTGCCACCAGGGCCTGACGGGTTACCATAGCCACCGCCGTAGCCACCGCCACCTGCATGAGGAGCGTAACCACCAGTGGGAGCGACATAGCCGCCATGAGGAACACCCCCCCATCCACCACCGTAGCCACCACTAGTTCCCCCACCCATGCGCCGAACGTCGCGAGTAGCACCACCACCGCCACCACCGCCGCCACGGCCACGTCCACCGCGACTGCCGCGGCCACCACCGCCAAAGCCAGAACCTTCGCGGGCAATACTCTCCAAGAAGCCTGGAACCTCTTGATTGGCTTCTTTGAGGAGCTCAATAAGCTCACGAACGATACCACGATTACCCCTATTAAAAAAGGCAGTCGCGAACCCGGTATTCCCTGCGCGACCAGTACGGCCAATACGGTGAACGTAATCGTCAACATCAGTTGGCAGGTCGTAGTTAATGACATGTTTTACGTGATTTATATCTAAGCCACTAGACATATTCGTTAGCAAGCTTGTTATGAATAGATGGAAAAACAACTTACCGAGCAGCAACGGCAGTGGCAACAAGAATCGGGCAGCGTCCAGTGCGGAACATCTCCAGAGCCTTTTCACGCTCACGCTGGGTACGATCACCGTGGATAGAAGTGGCGGGGAAACCCTGATTGATGAGGAAGTCGGACAGCGAATCGGCCATGCGCTTCGTCTCCACGAAGATGAGGGAAAGGCCAGCACCGTGGGTGTGCAAGATGTCGAGAAGGACAGAGCGTTTGTCGACATCCTCTACATATTCAATCTTCTGAGTGATGTTCTCCGACGTGGAACCTACACGGCCGACGGAGAGGAAGATGTACTCCTTGAGGAAATCGCGGGCGAGCATTTGGATGTCACGCGGGAAGGTGGCGGAAAACATGAGAGTCTGGCGACCAGCGGTGGGAGGCATGTCCTCGCCTTCGACAATGCGGCGAATCTGAGGCTCAAAACCCATATCCAACATGCGATCAGCCTCATCAAGCACAAGGTACTTGATGCTCTGGAGGGAAATGCGGCCGCGCTCAATCAAGTCCACCAGACGACCAGGAGTAGCGACAAGAAGGTCGCAACCACGCTCGATCTGGCGAAGCTGAGAGCCAATATCGGCACCACCGTAGACAACGCAAGGGCGGACCCAAGATCGGTAGGCAAACTTACGAGCCTCATCGAAGATCTGAGACACCAGTTCACGCGTAGGAGCCAAGATCAAGGAAGTGGGGTAGGCCTTGCGCTGACGGCCGTATCCATAACCTCCATTCTGTGTTTGAGGTGGGGGGCTGGGGCCAGTTTGGAAAGCCTGAGCTAAGATGGGAAAGAGGAAACCGCCCGTCTTTCCGGAACCAGTCTGCGCACAAGCCATGAGATCACGCCCGCCCATGACAATAGGGATCGAGTACTTTTGAACAGGTGTGGGGACTTTGTAGCCAGACAGCTCGATGTTGCTCAAGAGATGATCGTCCAGAGGAGGGTTTGTGAAGCGTGTGACAGGCTCTGGGACGCCTTGGCCGGAAGCCTCAACAGGAATGTCGTCGTACTTCTCGAAGTTGATGCCAGTGTGCTGCTTAGACGGATCGTTGGGAACGCCAAAAAGCTCGCGTTCAAGACGCTGGTTGGGGGGGCCGGGAATGTGTTTGCCATCCTTCCACTGACCGTCACCGGAGCCACGAGCAGCGCCACCTTGTCCACCAGCACCTGGCTTGCCATATGCTGAAGGATCAAATTTCCCGGGAGCAGCTCCGCCCCAGCCGCCGCCCTGATGACCATCACGACCGCGAGGAGTGAAGCTCTGAGCGTTTGCCCAATTACCGTTGCCGTCATTACCGTTCATTTGATGAGGGGGTGGACCGTCAAAGCGACCACTATTTATGATTAGCGAAAGAACCTTTCGTGCTTTTGAAGGAGAACTGACTTTGGAGCAGGACCTCCGGGGGCAGGGCCTCCGGGAGCAGGCCCCCAAGCACTGCCGCCTACACCACCACCGCCGTTCATCATCGGAGGCGGGCCATTCATTGGGGGACCAGCCTGTGGGCGCCCTCGCAGGTGAGGAGGAATGTAGGCAGAACGCTCGCCGTTGAAGCCGTTGGGAGCATGCTGCGAGTCGTTCAGGTTGAGACGACCCATGTCGAGTTGTTCAGCCATGTTGTTGGTTTTGACGATCGGTCGGAGCTGAAGGAGTTGTGGTTTGTTGTAAGAAGTCGTCGGACTAAATATTACGGCGTCTACGTCTCGGCTGGCTCGGCGGTGAGCGACAGGCGAAGAAAGGTAGGTCTAAGTGACGAAACTCGCAAGAGCAGGCAGAAACGCGCCTGATACTCGTCGTGACAGGAAAGGAGCAAACGCCTCTGTCCTGTAAACGAGAAAAAAGTGAGAATGAGAATGAGAGTGAAGACCAAGAAAGAGAGGACTTCACAGAGACTGTGTTGATAGAGTTGTGCGGGACACTCTAGTTATGAGTTTGATGGGTGTTGCGGAGGAGGGAGGGACACAAGTAAAAGAAATTGCCCATGCAAAAACACACTGAGCACTAGTCTCATATGGGCCTAGCGCAACGAATCCTTGCCATAGGTGGCGAGTCGCGGTGAACACGGGCGGTGAAGGCGAATGTTCGTCGCCTCGGGCACGTCACTCGCTTGTCATTCCCTCTTATTTGTAAACGCTGTGTGATAATGCCGCTATCAGCAGCCTCTGGTGGCGGGTATCACCTTGGTAGCTGTGGCATGTGAGATATCCATCGCAAGTAGCACATGCGATGAGCTAGACATGTATTTAGTACCAAGGTCGACAGTCTGTATGCACGTCATCTAGAACCTTATTAATACCTTTACCTATAGGTAGGCCGTAATGCACGTCTTCGCCTGGGTAGAGAATCACCGCTAGGCTATGAGTTCTTTTGTAATTGTACATTCAAAGTACGAGGTGAGAACTCAAAACAAGGTACATGAACTTCGCTTTGAGCAATGCTTTCCTCCAAAGCTCGTGCAAAGCTCCTGGCACCCATCAGACCCTGGTGTAGTTCTTCCAACTGATTACTTTGGTTCGGTAGTCTTGGCACTGTAAAAAGCAGAAATCCTCGACCTCGTTTGATACTTGTTTTTTCCAACAAAATATGTCGTGGAACAATGTCCACAGCCTTTTCCAAAATGGGTTGGTTCAGTCACTTCGAGTTGAAAAGACAATGCTTCAACGTTCACATGTTCTTTGCGGTCCCCCATGGGCGGTACTGCAGACATCATGTCAACATCGCTCGACATTGCGCAAGCATCATTTCGAGCTGTAATTGTCGGGTCCTCATTATGAGATACTACAACGAGCATCTATCCATTATCTCGCTAGCACAGACGCTCTACAGAAATCTTCGTGGAGGGTCTGAGACTATTTGGTTCCGAAAAACCGTAGTTTCCTCTCCCCAAGTAATAAACTTATCTATCGCCAAATTTTGCAGCAACTTCAGGAGCTAATTCGTTCAAGTATGTTAAATGCTTAAAAAGTCGTTGTTTTGGTTGATCTTGGCAAAAATAGGCGAAAAAAGGAAGAAATTATATTATTTTCAACGATGTTCTTCTCTATTAATAGTGTTCGTTTTTCTTCTTCAAATACAATATTCTAACATAGATTTATTTATATTTTAATTCCTGCCTAGAACTAAGATAGTATAGGCCAGTAGGAGTAAGATCGCGCTTAGTGGAGTTGAAAAAATTATAATCTCAGACGCTCGCCACAGTTTAGTTTTAGCCATTACGTCAGTAATCGCCCATTGGTTGATGAATAGAAAACTCACAGAACTCTGGCGGAGCGTCTGATTTATGAAATAGTCCATCCGCAGGGCTTAAGTTTGGCGCATACACAAGCACGACTACACGAAGACAAGACTTAGCCACTAGAGGTAAACTACAAACTATTTTCGCGAACTTCTATCACGAAATAGATAGCTCCTCCGTGAACACTCTAAAAATACGTCGCCTATAGTTCTACTACCTGTGACAATCGGGAAACACTACGCGTCGAGAACCAGTGGTTCAGGCTCAGTCCACCAACCTCCACCGCCGTCCCAGTAACAAGCACCTAATCCGTTGCAACAGCAGCAACGAGCGCCATACATCTCGCCGCCGCAGCAGTATCCGCCACCATAGCAAATGTACTACACAACGCTGCTACCATCACAATATCAGGGCAGCGCTGATTCGTATCGGAATGATATTTATGTTCATCCACATCGCTAGGCCATACTAGCGCATTCTACTAGCAGTAGTACGGGTTATACATAGTCATACCGCCCTACACGGCAACTTACACCACAAGAGGTGAAAATTGATAACAGTAATGCACCAGTACGCGCGGTGGGAGGGAAGGTCGATGGAGTTTGCAAAACCTATCAGGAAATGGGCTCGTGTAGAACAGGAGCAACAACAATCCAGCTCCTACACCCGAAGAAACGCGTCCGGTTCAAATAACCGATTGAAAACACTACTACCCTCACCACCACGGCAAGAGCACTCGCTACGCTAGCTAGACTACTATTTCCAACTACCCTTCAAAGAAAGGCTATTCCAGGCGTCCTATTCTTAGTTGAGGGAAACTAGTACAAGTACATTGCGTGACGCCTCTCTTTTGAAATTAATACCTGATCAAGCTATCTGATCGTGTGGGTTGCAGACGTTGAAGGTAAACGTGCAGTTGCTACAGAGATCAAAAGGAGCTTGATACTTTCCGTTGACAAGTCAAGCCTACCCCAGTCATCAAACAGCGTAACTTTGCCGCAGACACGGACACACGGTCAGTTTTCCATCTATCACGATGTTATTTATACTTGATTTTTCATATATACTATTAAATCAAGGACCGAAACGAGCGAGATAGCAAAGAACATAGCTATAGGCAAGTAGCTGCCAATACCACTGCTGACGGGCTCCAGGCCTTATAAAACAACCGCGACAACACCCACTAAACCAGAGTTAATAACACTACCAATAGACTCTAATTCTTATAGAACAACCATGACACCACCTACTAAACTGGAGCTGCCTACACAAAGCCTTAAGTTCTCGCTATTACTACCTCGGCGATAAAAGAACGATCACCTGAGAGGTAGACTAAACTAACAAGATATGGAAACTACCTACAGCTCCGGCAACAAACTGCTTGCTGAGACACTGCAAGACAACGCGACTGGCTCTTAGTCTAACCATATGCTACTCCGGCAACTATAACTGCGCCCGTATACGGACGCATCTTGAGGCGCTGGTCTTAAGCATAACCAGCTCTTATAGTCTCTGTATATTACTACGGCAGAATATACCTATGCTGTAATACTTCTACATTAAACGTTAGGACTTAACCCGGCATGAATCACTCGAGTATATTGTCTAGGACGAATAATAACTTATAGATCTCGCTTTCGAATGGCAACCAATTCACTATCGCGAACCTCACATCTACTATCTACCTGACCCTTTCCAACACCTTTCTAAGCATCCTACCCCGGTGGCTAAACATCAGAGAGCAGAGTCCCAAAATTATCACCTAGTTTCCAGCTGTTACGCGCACTCCCTCTTATCTGAGCTCGCCTCAGTGGCTATAATACGGTGGTCATATCTATCTCTTCATTCTTCTACGTGAACATTCACATCATGTCGGCTGCAATTCCGCCCGGCGACAACATGGAAGCACTTCAAGATTGAGAAACCTTTGCCTGTCAACCAGGTTGACCTATTCTCCTGGTGTCAACATCTAAGAAGTAGCAGCCAAAAGCTATTCAACCTACCCAGAACCTCGTTTCAAGAGCGTTATATGTAGCGCAGGAGTAATTTAAAAATTCTAGTTTAATAATACTTTAGTGCACTATTTCTTGTACATATCTAGTATTACTATAAGGAAAGTTAGTTGTCCGTTATTGTCGGCTCGGGGAGAGGGAGAATCGAGTTTGAGATATAATATATGACAGAAAATCAGACATATATATATTTGTAAAAGTAAAAGACAAGAGCGAAAAAGAAGAAAAGTAAAGTAAAGGACGTCACAATCGTGGTGTTAGGATTTAAGTCAACTATCAAGTTCGGCCTAGAGCGACGACGCCAATTTGGCAAACCTTTGTCGCGGGCTTGTTTTGCTTCGTTTCAGTCATTTGAAGGGTCGAAATTCAATACGAGTGGGCCAAACCAAGTAATCGAGTTCCACATCAAGCGTTTTCAAAATGCGTTTTGTCTTACAGGAGTGGGTGATGCAGTGGGAAGTATCATTGCTGGAATATCTACTCTCCAAATCTCTGAGGATGTTTTCGATTTCAATCAATCATGGCTAATTCCGAATGATCTCGACGAATGAAAGAAGTACAAAAATTTCACTGGATTACTCGATGATATTGGGTTTTAGGCAGAGCAACTCTTGGTAACGACGGCTACCCATCAAGAATTCTCCTGTAGATCCTAGTGCCATCCCTGGGTGTTCGACCGCCGACGGCCCAGCCAATTTAATAGCTAAGAGGAAAAAGGTCTCAACCGATACCATGGACTTATATGACTGCCGGACTATCCAAGATCCTTCGTCACTGATATCGATACAAATGGAGGAGTTTTCACTGGTTCCTCGCATTGGTCACCAAGTACTACAGCACGAGTGCAAGCACGAGTAACCCGGGTAGTGGCTCTATAGATCTAATTAAATTCTACTTCTCCTATGTTAAGTTACAGGCCTTTTAGCGTCGATATTAGTGGTGTACGTCATATCTAAGAGGCCAAGGTGCCGCTCCTGCTCTTAGCTATATTTACGTATGTACAGACGAAGTTTTCATAGACACTAACTTTTTGATATTACTTGGACATATATCAAATTCTGGATATTCCATAAACATCTATAAGTTCTAATATCCAGTAGATTTTTAATATCTTTATATCAGCCACTCCGCAGTGCGCGCTAAAGGAACAATCCTTTAGTATATTGTCTCTTGTATATGCCTAGGGTTACTATCACGTGTGCGGTTTTCCGTCATTTTCGACTTGGAGAAAGGCAGGATCGGGTCTTGAATATAGCGGATGATAGAGAAACAGAGATGTATGCAATGCGGCGCTGAAACCGCCGAAGATGTTATCTCAACGAAACTATATATTCATTCGTCTCGAGGCTAGACGAATAGATTGATGCTTCACATCTATCTGGTTTTAGGTGTATTCCTAATAATGAATACCAGAGCGTCCAGCAGTAAAGAACTCCTCTAGGATTAGACGGTTGGTTTCCCTCCCATCACACAAAGGCATGGAATCCTACAGTCACGTACCGGAGACAAGAGATCTTACTACCTTGTTGATAACAAAAAGTGTGTAAAAACAAATCACTTCAACATGACCTCGAACCCTATTTTGGCCGTGTGATAACCAACAAGCTTTTCAAAGCACGGTCTGTTCTAAGTAAAATGATGCCTTGACAAATATATACTTATATTCAACCGACCTACATTCACCCGCCCACAACCCCAGTCCTTCAAGGCGCATTGTTCATGCGCCCACACCCGCCCGCCCCATCCTGGCTTCCGACCCATCCCTAACCAATCCACATTTATCTCTTTGAATTGTCCCCACTCTTTACCTGCAAGTAATTCCCCGCAACCGGTGCCTTTAACCCCGCATCCGCCACAAACTTGACCCAATCAATTCCAAATCGGCTCTGCACCACCTGCTTGTGCTGCGCGGGCACCGCAAACCCGTCGGGCTGGTTGTGCAGCAGAAACACGTAGCGGTGCGTCGCAGGCTGGCCGGCAGGCGGCGCGGGACCAAAGTACGAGGACGGGGATGTCGATTTGGTGGTGAGGAGGGTGGTGCCGTTTTGGAGGGTGGAGGAAGGTGTGTAGTCTGTCAGAAGGGCGTGGAGGACGGTGGTTGCGCGGCCGCCGGATGAGCCATCAATGTCAATCATGGCGAGGAGATATTTTCCGGACAATGTTGCATTTGTGAGGCCGACAGAGGGTGCCTTTTGGGTGACTAGATGAAGGTAAGCTGGGAAATTATTCTTTGTAGAGGGCTTTAGGTGCTAGCTACTCGATTTCTTGACGATGAGGCCAGGGCTGATGTATTGCGTGCCGTAGTAGACGTCGAGTGTCACATTGGTAGCCGGCGTAAATCCAGATGGTGTGGTTTGTGCAAGAGAAGATGACGCAAGAAAGAGCGCTGAGATTACATCGAGGAACTTCATGTTGAACGACCAAGTCGAGAGTCGAATCTGAATTCTGCTACACTGACTGTCTGAAGCCCATGGCTATGTATAATCCTATTTTTCACCTGGATCATCATATCAAATGACCAACATAGTCTGTTATATCATTGTAGACTTTCTGTGAGTGCTTTTGCGATGGGTTTGTAACGGTGCCAAGATATATAACGGTGTTTAGATGGACTCTAGTTAAAAGTGTTGCAGGCTGAAAGGTGGAGCACTTTCGACCCCGGTCGCCCCACAGTGCAAGGAACATAAGTTTCGGCAGCTGTGAAGAGGTTCTTTTCTAGGAAAACTTTTGCGACGGTATACCAAATCAAAATTAATTTTCAATACTAAGTAAAAATGCCTCGACCGCGAACCGCATGTGTAGAAGAGTTGATATTAGCAAGCACTGCATGGTGCTTGTCTCGGGCGAAATCCCATTGGCTATTACCGATATCCGATCACAATGTGGAGCAATACATGCGAAATATCCAAGTCGGTAGTTGCGTACATTACGTGCTAGTGTGGATGTCATTCCGTTACGTCAAGCCGCCTTCTCTTGAAACATATCAGGACGTGGTCGGAATTGATGAACATACACATAGCTATACGAAGGCTGACTTGGAGTCTATCCGATTCGTGGACTAGACTGAGACTCCAAAACATCTCAGTTTAGTGAGACACGTTTGAGAGCACATGCGTTGTCTCATCTCAGCGTGGCCATATGATTCAAATGAAAACTTGTGGCTCGTACAAGGCTGAAATCGGTGCTAAATCTGCCTTCTTTTTCTCTATTCCAGCTGACGCATGGGTTGATTCATCCTCGCTGACGTGTAAGTACACTTGCACGAATAGCTTCAATAGAAACATGGCTGGCAATAATTGCTCGCCAAATGACTAATGATCAAGGGAGAGAGCGATGTTTGAAAGCTCAGGACTAGCTTGCGTGTGGGCTTCCAGATTGTGTCATAATATTCGTCAATGTGGCTGGTGGCTACAAGGCCATGCCAGTGCTGTAGCTGAGATAAGCTTTAGAAAGAGTGCGAATGTTCGATGATCTACACACCTTGAAGTTGTGTATAAAAGTTAAATGGTAGAGAGTTATACTTCGTAAAGATGGAAGAAGCTGCTGAGAATTCCCACATCTATATCTACTCTATTGTCAGTACTCAAAATGAGACCTCACCCAGAATCCCTCACGGTATCAACATCGCTGTGGTGCACTCCTCGTCCATCGGTGCCAGGACGTGTAACATTCTCTCTCACAGGCAATACAGTAACGACATTGGCTGGACCAGAGACGCCCTCTGTACCACCGCCATCGTACAGGGTCCCTGACACGCCTCCGCCCTCACCTCGTTGCAGTCCACGCTTCCCATATCTATAAATCCACCGCAATCGCCTATCAATCCCTTCCTCGTACCGCCTTCGCAGTTATGGGTCTCACATAGCATGTTTCCAGTAGCCTCTCCGCCTCTTCCTGCTTCACCACTGTCATTCTGGGACGCTCCCATATCGCCTACCTATTTGTTACCCAATAACCCCTCACCAACGAGCACGTTGCTACTTCCTGTGTCACCACTGTCTCTGAATTTCCTGCGTCCACGTACACCGCCTTCTCCGCCAACGCAAAATACAAAACAAGGTTAATCCACTAAAAGTCTAATGCAGCATGACCGGGAAAGAGGTGAATCAGGCTTTGAAGTGTTTACGGCGGAATACAAGAAATATGGAGTTAGTGTTGAATTGTACCATTGTTTTGTGGCAAACACGCGGAAAGGTGTGGGCTGCGGGAGAATCATGAAACTGATAAGTTGTAAAGCGCTTGGAGGAATGCTACAAAGGGCCTAGGAGAGGATGACCAGAAACGAGAGGGACATGAAGAAGCAAAAAGGCGGATATGAACTGGAGTGAAGACCTGAGGCCTAATCAGGCCCGTGGTACGCGATATGGAGGTCTGCGCTGGCATGCAGGCAAGTTGTGCTGCATTGTTTGTGTGATTAGCTGTACATTGAGCGAAGGACGCGAGGGGAGGAAGCGCCTGTGTTCATGTTGGCATTCCCTGACGGGGCATTTCCGGCTGGTGTGTAAAAGTTTCAGCGTCCTGTTGACGAATTATACATGATGGTGAAGCTTCCTGATCACGCGACATGTTACGAGTCTGCCTCGAAGGCTGACAAGTATTGCAGTAGTAGAGTTATCCTCAGGTTCTCACCGGACAGGCTCGGGCAGGCGATGTCAGGTTGCACATGGGTGAGCGAAGCATCGATGTTTCGGCGTGAGTAGCACAACGCCTGGTACGAGCCGCAGGACTAGCGCAAGGCACTTGCACTAGGACAGACCCGGGATCGCGGTCAACCTTACAGATGCCCTGAGTCGCTTCGGCGTTTTAGATACTGGATAGCTCAAGCAGAGATTTTCTAGGAACCGTGCATTGATTTTGAGGCACCACTTGACGCACAATAATTGCGACTTGTTGAATGTTCATACGCGACAAAATGACAGCTGAGAGATAACAACATGGCCTCGGTGTGAGCTAGGATCCACAGATAAGTATTCCGTATCTCGAGACGGAGGAAGACTCGAAAAGTCCATAGAAATCGTGGGTCTTGTGGGCCTAGAGAAAATTGGAATGTGAGATGGCGATCAGACCAGAGGTTGGTATGAGTGAAGTGGAGCAAGGCTAGCGAATCCACGATGGGGTGTTCCAGCGTGCCACGGTTATGTCTGACAGACATGAGACTGTGAGGATCTGCCTAGCGTGGCGAAAGATGATGGTTGGCCAGGTGGTCGGGATGGGAGCCCCCCTAGCATGATGATGGTGTGTGATGCAGGCAGTGGTCGCGGGCGAGTAGTGTGCATGGTGCTTTGCGGGGCTTAGGGAGATGGCAGGCTAGCCGGATGGGGATAGCGAAGTAATCATACGGCCAAATGGTGATTGGCTGCACATGTGCGACATATAGAGAAGCTATTTTCTGTGCGCATCGCGATTGCTGTGTGGAGTAAGACTTGTGCTATGGATATTCGCTTGTGGCCGAGGCGTGTGACGGAGGGCCTAGTGCCAGATTGAGGCGAGAGAGAAGGAGTGCGAGTGTGAGGCACAGCAGGGCAAATAAATGACGGCCCCCCACGGACTGATAAGGGTCCACGGTAGGGATTTTGATATTTTGTAGGCTTAAAACGGACGGAGGTTTGGAGAACAGGCTGAGAGAGGACAGACGGCCGCAGATGTGACACGGCCATGCGGTGACGCGTGCGTGCAATAGCAGTGGCCTGCGCCGCAATCAGCAGGGCTTGGCGCGAGATGCAGTAAGTTTGGCGAGGCGAAGCTGCTGTGCGGCTAGTGTCGAGTGACAGGCTGGTGGGCGAAAGACGACTCGCCAGAGCAGCCACGTTGATCATTATGACAAAGAAGATGGTGGTTGTGGATGGCTGTGGATGGTTGTCTCAGACGCTAGGACCAAGGCAGAAGGTGTGAACGGCAGGCGAATGAGGGGAAAGGAACATAGCCGAACTCTCCAACGCCCGCGTATCCCGAGCACTGGTAACGGTGTATTTTGAATACCGCCTGGTACATTACAAGCACGACTGCCCAACCTCCGCTAACGAACCACTCTCCAGCTTTCATTACTCGACGCGTAATCTCTGCATTACTCCACAGTCCATAGCACATTCCTACCTAGCCTTCTCGTACTCGCAAGCCGCAAACCACTACTGATGGGTGGGCCCTTCAATCCGCGACCCCCAGCAGGTACACGTGAGCGCATAGCATCGCGACAGATGCTAGATGAGCAGCTCGTTTCCAGTCCCTTGGCTCCAACCAGCCGCCTGCTCATCTTATATGCAGGATGCGTGCGCAATTGACAAGACACCCGGACAGGCAAGTCGCAAGACATGTCAAGACTGAGGCGTTCGCGCAGCCGGCGAAAAGCGTTGTGCCCAAGATGTTCTGGAAGGCTGCCTAGAAGGGTGCAAACGGTAGGCCAGCATTATTCGCCCTCCTCTTATCACGCTCTTCTGGGTCTCATCTCCGGCCCAGCGTCCAGGTCTGGCCAACGAGCCAGCACTGAAGCCCGCCAAGCCCGCCACGCCACCAGCGGGGGAGACTGAGATGGGGAGGTCCAAGAGTCGCCGCGACCGCCACCGGGTCTTGAGCCTGCCTAGCGGAAAGCACACCCTGCCTAGCGAGTACCCTCCTTCATCGCTGCTTTGGGTAATTCAGTCGCGTGTTGCCTGCGTCGCATCGTCCTCCAGGGTTACCGTCCAATCATGTGCCGCCCCGGCCTATCAGCACCGCTGCCGTTGCTTCGGCCTCTCATTAGGGCCTATGCTTGGCGGGGTCGCTTCGCGCTCCGTGCTTCCACCCATCGCGCGCGTTGCGTTTGCGTTTGCGGTTGCGCCGTAAATGGGCCTACTTGAACGCGGAGCAGATTGGGATAAATTGCTGCCCCTCCGCTGATCCTAACTCCCATTAAAGCCCCCCCGTTCCCAGGGTTGCGTTTGGATTGCGCTGTTACCCATCTGCCTTTCCTTTCTTGCCTACCGCCATTATGGACCACGAAAAGGTAGCTCCCCACGACGAAAAGGCCGCCGTGCCTCACCAGGCCGCTGCAGAGGAGCAATATGCTGGTGAATGGCGTGACCAAGAGGACTTCATGACCCGCAATGGTCTCAACCTCAAGTCCTTCCAGCGCCGTCCCAAGGGCGGCCCACTCATCGTCCTCGACAAGTCCATGAAGACGCGCCATTTGCACATGATTGCCATCGGTGGCTCTATTGGTGCTGGTTTCTTCGTCGGTTCAGGAGGTGCCCTTAACAAGGGTGTAAGTTAATCGTCACCCTTTCGTCAAGAATCCACACGCTCACACGCAATAGGGTCCCGCCTCGGTTCTTATTGATTTCTCCCTTATGGGAGTCATGATCTTTAACGTCGGTAAGGCGCATTGTGGCACTCTTGGCTTGCGTATGTGGCTCTAACAAGCTTTCAGTTTACGCTCTCGGTGAACTCGCTGTCATGTATCCCGTTTCTGGCGGTTTCTACACCTACTCTACTCGCTTCATTGATCCATCATGGGGTTTCGCTATGGGCTGGAATTACGTCTTTCAATGGGCTATTGTCTTGCCGCTCGAATTGGTTGTTGCTGGTCTAACCATAAAATACTGGGAAGGCGCGAAGGACGTCAACCTCGCCGTCTTCATCACTATCTTCTGGGTCTTCATCATCCTCATTAACGTCTTTGGAACTCTTGGATATGCTGAAGAAGAGTTCTGGTCGTCCTGTTTGAAGCTCGCAGCTACAGTCATTTTCATGATCATTGCGCTCGTCTGCGTGCTCGGCGGAGGCCCGTCCAGCGGCAAATATAGCGAGTACTATGGTGCCCGTACCTGGTATAACCCAGGCGCCTTCAACCATGGCTTCAAGGGTTTCTGCTCTGTCTTCGTCACTGCCGCCTTTTCCTTCTCTGGTACTGAATTGGTTGGTCTCGCTGCTGCCGAAACAAAGAACCCACTGAAATCGCTTCCTGGAGCTGTCCGACAGGTCTTCTGGCGTATCACACTGTAAGCCCATACTTTTCACGTGCCGTTTTTGGTGTACTAATTACATATCTAGGTTCTACGTTCTCGGTCTTTTCTTTGTTGGTCTCTTGGTCGACTATGATGACGAACGTCTGCTCGGGGGGGCTAGCAACTCTGATACATCTCCCTTCGTCATTGTTGCAAAGGACGCTGGCCTTATCGGATTCGACAGCTTCATGAATGTCGTCATTCTTGTCTCTGTCGTCTCTATTGGTGTCTCCGGTGTCTACGGTGGATCCCGTACTTTGACTGCGCTTGCCGACCAGGGCTATGCTCCCAAGATTTTCACCTACATGGATCGCTCCGGTCGCCCTCTCTTCTCTGTCGCCTTTATTCTTCTCTGGGGTGCTCTTTCTTACATGAACCTGGCTGCCACTGGCGTTGAGGTATTCAACTGGTTCGTCGCTCTTTCTGGTTTAGCTGCACTTTTCACTTGGGGCTCCATCTGCTTGGCCCATATCCGCTTCCGCAAGGCTTGGGCTTACCACGGCCATACCCTCGATGAGATTCCGTTCAAGGCTGCTGGAGGTGTTGTCGGATCTTGGATTGGCATCATCATCATCGCTATCGTCCTCATCGCCCAGGTAAGACGATTAACCCACAATTATTTTCAAATCCATGCTAATGTACTCAGTTCTACACCGCCATCTCACCTATTGGCAAGAGGGTCGGTACTGCCGAGAATTTCTTCCAGGCTTACCTTGCCATTTTCGTTGTCGCTGTCTTCTGGCTTGCCGGCTACTTCTGGAAACGCGAGGGATGGCTCCGTACCGCACAAATGGATGTTGACACTGGCCGCCGTGAGCTCGACTGGGATCTCATCAACGCTGAACGCGAAGAGATGAAGACCTGGCCAGCGTGGAAGCGTCTCGTGCACCGCATTTTCTAGACGGCTCGTTGTAGACCTGCAGTTTTTAGAGCCATTCGGGAAGCTTGTGGGAGATCTGGCCGCCCGCTCTCGGTGCGACCTGGTCGAGTAACGTCACCTTATATATATAAGTGTAATGCTGTATACCATCGCTTGAAGCGGACTTAATGTTTGAATTACTGTTCAATTCCACCATCTTTCAGTGACGTACAATTAGCCCACATATGCATGTACACATTTGATCCTGTTGCGCACCATATTGGCGGTTTTCCCAAACGTCCAAATAAGCTTCGTTGACCGTGCTCTGGGCGTTTCCGCCAACGGCAGTCGCGATGCACCCGTGTGTGGGTTCACGACCTCAGATCTGAGGCCATCGGGCGCCACAACTACAGGACTGGGCGATATGCATACCCTGGACGCCTAACGAGCTGCACGTGCGGAGTAAATCCTTTGTGCGTTGTTTTCTGTAATATTGGGTGTACATCTTGCGCTATGGGGGTTATTTTTGTTTTTGGAAATAGTGGATGCATACTTGAGGTTGGTGCCGTGTGCTCTTGTATACGGTTGCATTTGAAGAGGACTCTGCTCACTTTTTATTTTTTTTTATTTTTATTTTTATTTTTATTTTATTTTTATTTTATTTTTTTTTGACCACGTGGAGAGCATAACTTGGGTTGCGAGTAGGATGCTTGTGACGACTGCTTGCCCTAGTTAGTATTGCTAGTCTTTGCATGTTTTGCTCTCGTGGCTTGAGGCTGCAGAAGAGCGTTCACGATGTAATACCTGAATTAAAAGACTTTGCATTTCACATCTACGGACTAGTCAAGTTTCTATGCATCATTGATGATTACATTCAGAAATTTTCTATGCATCCACATGAAAATCATGTTTAGAGAACACATGGTCATGATGTTCCAGGCTTGTTGGAGTTCTGTTTAGCTCGTTGCGATAATCGAGATTTCAATTACTATTGGCATTTATTAACTTTTCTCGTCACCAACGAACTAGTCACTGTACAAGGATATCTTTATGCTTCGGGATGATATGAATGGTCCATTTTGGTTGTTAGACACGCAAACACCCTGGTTTGGGATTTTATTCACGAGAGAAAGAGCCGAATTTCATACGCTGTCTCCAACCGATGTTCGCCCACATAGCGGACACTGCCTAGGTGAGCCTCTTCTCATCACGCACGTTTCTTACTATAATTTCTATTATGCTAAGGCTTAGAAAGTATTTCATCACATATTCTATGAAATCTACAGTGTTAAGAAAAGCTTCATCTTCAACATTGCCACCGTGCAATCCCATCAGAAACCCAACCACCCAAAAAAAAACACAAAACAGTCAATCTGTGAGGCCGGGTTCTATACCACCGACCAAACGTGACCAAAAGAGGTACAGTGTGCCAAAGAGGCATACTGGGCATAGAATAATATATATACTGGATGCCTATCGGTGGCCCAACGGGCCACTTGTGGGAAATACCCGTGACACAATCAACCAAGCACATTCAGCCCAACACGATACCTCCTCTTCCACTATCAACCCATTCATTTACCAAAACAATCCCACCACTCACATCTCCCCCTCACCCCCCACCGTCTCCGTATCCATCGAATCACCCCTAACCAAAAATTACCCTAACCGCAAAAACACACCCACAACGTATCAAAAAGAAGAAAGCTCTATAACCTCGCACTCGCACCCACAATCTCCTCCCCATCACCACCACCACCACCACCACCCCGGGGCTCGCCAATCCCCCGAACCAACTCCTCAAACCGGCACTCCACACTCCTCACATCAGCCGCGAGGTCGTGTGTCCACAGCCACGCAAAACGCGCATTCAAATTCTCCACGGCTCGCATAATCGAGTCGCCAGCAACAGGGTCACGCAGATTGTATACTTCGCCGCAGGCATGGGACGTGTGGACTTGTTTCTGGGCGCGGGGGCGGCGCACCTCGTCGTAAGCGCGGAAGGCAGATTCGAGCAGGGCGGTACGAAGATGGGGGGAGGATGTGGTGCGGTGGAGACAGGAGGCGAGGACGCGGGAGAGGACGAGGGCGTCTTCGAGACATTGGCCGGCGCCCGCGCCTTGGTGGGGCCCGCTGGCATGGGCGACGTCGCCAAGCATACATATGAGGGAGCGGTAATAGGTTGGGGTGTTGGGGTGGTCAAAAACGCCCCAGCGGGTGGGCTTGGCCCAGTCGAGGAGCTTGAGGAGGCGGGAGTCTGAGTTGGTGGTGAGGAAGTCGTTTAGCATTTGTTCGCGGGTGACGTTGTAGGATGTGTCTGGGTGTTTCCAGGGTGAGGGGTCGCGCACAAAGGCTACTACGTTTATTGCGCGGCCGTTGCTGATCGGATAGGTGGATAAGTTGACGTTTTTGCTCATGTACATTTTTGCGTCGGTGGCGAGGCCTCCTAATATTGCTTCGGCCTCGCCCATGGGTATTATGGCGCGGTAGACGTACTTGTTAGTGTATTGTGGTTCAACACATTCTGGGTATTGATCGCCAAGTACAATACGCCTGGTGATGCCTTTGACACCATCGCTGCCAATGACTGCGGCGTGTTGGACAATTTCGCCATTGTCAAAGCTCAATTGAACGTAGCCATTGCACTGCTTCATGCTATCAACCCTCTTATTAAACTGTACTGCATCTCTTCTGATAAAGCTTGTCATAATTTCGAGCAGATCTTTCCTGTGTGCACCTGTGCGCTCAAAGTAGTCGGCTCCCCAATCGCCACGTCCCCACCAGTCTTCTCCTTCTCCAAGACCCTCCTCCATGCGCATGGCCTCCATCATGACATGTCGTTTCTCCGGCCGCAGGTTGCCCGTGGCGATCTTCATGTACATGTCTTGGAAACGACTATCAATCATGTCCATAGCACTAAGAGCATTGGGCCCAAGGCCGACACCCGCACCAACTGCTGAGAAGGCCGGGGCGGCCTCATAGAGAGTGAAGGGGACATTGAGGTGATTGAGGCCAATTGCAAGAGCAAGTCCGCCGATGCCAGCGCCAACGATAGCGATGTTGAACTCTTGCGCACTCATATTCACCTATTCTCCATAGGGATATCAAGGAATGAAAAAAAAAAAAAAAAAAAAAAATCTTGGAGCAAGGGGGATGGATGCTTAGGTCGAAATCATCAGTGAGTTCATGTGGGCATTGGGCTCAAATGTAGTCCATGACAGAACAATGCCCGCCCTATAGTCAGACAAAAATTATATTCATCGCCAGCGTATGAAAACGATCAGCGCTCCACATACCAGGTGTTGCACAGGGTTGAGAAGTCGGATGACGCCGCCCTTCACCCTCGCGGCCATTTGCGGTGTTTAGGGCGAGTGGTCCAGAGTTTCATTACTTACTAGACTCCTGCACAAAGAAACGTTGAGCTCGCTACCTGTATCCGCAGCCCCAAATTTGGGCTGCGATGGCGGAACATTGTTGTGCGTGGGGAGCGTCGTGGCAGGTTTGGTGGAACAACCGGAGCGTATGGTCCTATCACAGGTCGTGATCCTGAGTCGGGTGCCTGCATCCGCCGTGATTGCTTAGTACATGCTATGGTGGACCCCTTTCTATACCGTCCTTACCGTACTGAATGCATGCTGCCGATTGCAATGCTTATGCCGCATGCAGAGAAGTCAGTTACGCCGACCAATCAGGTGGTCTGGAGGTGGATGGTATGAATGAGAGGATTTCGAACCAGATTCCTGAACCCTGGCCAAGACATTACGTCGGCGGCAACATGTTACGAGGAAAAACTAATTAGGTGAGCTCGGCTTCACATGTTGCGGTGGAGAAATTCCGGACTTGCAGCCGTCTTTACGGGAAGGAGAGCGCGAGACGCTGATTAGACCACGTCACATGCTGCCATCGAAGAAGGAACATAACCGTTTAGTTTGGTGGATAGTGCGGGTGAGCACATGACGAGACGAGCCGTGCCAAGATGCTTCGATCTGTGCAGTAGTTCGATGGTGATTTCAAGGTTGATGCCTGCACGTTGTTGCGAACTCGCGTTCTGAGCTTCAGTTAGTTCGCTCGCAGTATTTCTCCCATGACCACTGAAGGTTTTTTCAATACTTGTTCACTGCAGCCCTATTTTGGGTCATTTTATTGTCCTTTCGGCTTTGTGTAGGATCTGAACAAGGATATGTCATCGGTATCTTGGCTGCACAGTCAAGATGCGCTGAAAGTGCTAGTCTCCTACAGCAGCCGTATTATGTGAAACGCTACTCGGCATACTAGGATGCATGAGTAGCTTTATGTTTCAGCCTGTAGCCCGCGTACTCTAAACTGATACCTTTCTAGTGTAGCTGTCATACTTGACTTTTGATTGATCGAGCGCGGTATTCAACCATGCAGCCCAAGGAACATAAGCAGACGTACAATTCGGCTTCATTAGCGTCGTGCGTATATGTCAAATCTTTTGCATGTTTTCGGAGCGACCTCTCTAGCATCAGCCCATTTGATATGTCGCTAGCCATGGATGGCCCAATCTTGTATTCACGGCTCCGACAAAGTCGTCATTTTGGCATTGGCATGCGTTACCCGCCTCTTTCTGAACGATTTCGGACACAACCCCTCATCAAAGGAAATATTATGTGCGTGAATTAGACTATTATTTGAGTGATCCCTGTATTACACAGTATATCCAATGCGCAAATGCGTGGTAACCGAGTTGGAGGGGAGGGGAGGTGAAACAGCGGTAGCAAGCTTCCGATACAGCGGCACTTTTATCCGACAGGGGCGGCGAAGATAGGACCATTGGGTAGCTATGCTGCGATGATACAAGAAATTGATAAGCAGTTGGCAATAAGGCAGGAGGTAATGAGAATGTTTTTAATCAATCGTCACCTCTGACCTTGGAGAAAGCGAGCGAGGACCGTAAGTTTGGCAGCCAAGGGTAGAAAGATTTACTGGTTGACGGCGTTAGATGGCCAACTACCACTTTGCACCACGCGGATGTTTTGCAGTCATTGTGCCTTCGACCAATGTAGCGGTAGAGGCAGAATACAACCAGATGCGCGTGCCTGGCATGTCGTGGTGCATTGGGCGTATCTTCATCGAGGACTCGAAGTTTGACAGCGAGGAGAAATTTGATCAGTTCTTAATCAATATGCGGAAAGAGATTGGCAATGCGGTTGCAAATGTTATGACAGCACAGCCAGACTCCATGGGCAAGGCAACCCCAGGCCGTGTATAGCAATGCTTCACTGACGGTGGCACTATGTAGTTATGGGCATGTCATCGGAGACGTTTTGGGGGGGGGGGGGGGCAAGGCTGGGGCAGCCGAGTTCGAGGCGCTGATGAGAGACCTCTCAGGCGGGCTCGGCATTACAACGGGGGCGCAAGCGGTCCATGCGGCGCTGGGGAAGGTGGGAGCGAAGCGCATTGGAATTGTGACGCCTTACCAGAGCAACGGCGACGAGCAAGTCAAGGGGTACATGAGTGAATGCGGCTACGAGGTTGCAGCCATCTATGGACTGAAGTGCCCAACAGCCAAGGCAATCGCCGATGTGGGAGCCGAAGAGCTCAAGGACGCCTTCTGGAGAGTGGATGGGCCAGACGTGGAAGCTTTGGTGCAAGCCGGGACCAACTTGTGCTGTGCCAAGGCAGCGGCCGAGGTGGAGCGGGAGCTTGGGAAGCCGGTGATAGCGATCAACACGGCGACAGTGTGGTGGGCATGCAGGAGCCGTGGGATCGAGGACAAGATCAAGGGGTTTGGGTGTTTGCTCGAGCAATATTAGATTACATGAGATCAAGCAGAGGAAGCAGAGGAAGCAGAGAGAAAAGCTCCACGCGAGCGAAAGGGCGATGGATGCGATGGCGGTGCCCCCACCCGGAACAGGCCTGTCGAGGACCAGCAGGCAGGAGACGACGGAGCTAGACCCGAAGGCGACCCGTCTCGAGGGCCTGGGGGTCGGTATTCGGTAGTGTCGTCTGGTGGTCCATGGCACCAGACTTTATTTTGCAGCTGCAGCCGGTGGCTTGCACTTTTGATTTTCGGACACTTGGATTGCTGGCCGCCATGCTCCCCAGCTGGCGGAAGGGTCGGTAAACACGCAACACGATGCCCCCCGCGACGACGACGGCGACGACGGCCAGCTCCAGCACGTCACGCCGGGTGCCGCTGGACAAGCGAAAACGGACAGAGACGAGCTGCGACAAGTGCAAGTCGCGCAAGCAGAAATGCCGCAAAGAGCCAGGACAGGAGGCGTGCCGGTACTGCGCGGTGCACAACATCGAGTGCCTGACGACGCAGCCGCGCAAGAAACGACTCTACGGTAGCGTCGAGGGCCTGGGCAACCGGCTGGCGCTGCTGGAGGCGCTGGTCAAGGGCCTGCGGCCCGAGACGGACGTGGCCAACATGGACGAGATGCGCGCGCTGGCCCTGTCGCTGGGGATTGCGGTGCCTGGCACGGGCGAGCGTGGCAGCGGCGGTGCTGGGGGCAGCGGCGGCGGCCACGGGGACGGCAAGAGCAGCAGCAGCAGCGACCGCGAGGGCGACGACGCGCTGTCTCTGCTGCCGGACCAGCAGGGCCAGGTGCAGTACATTGGGCCGGCGAGCTCGTTTTCCTTCCACCTGAAGCTGCGCACGCTGGTGGGCTGCGGAGCCAAGCGCGAGTTTGTGCTGTTTGGCAGGAACGCGGCCGACCCGGAGCCCGTGGGCGTCGACGACACCATGAGCATCGCGCTGTCGACCCCCAGCGCCGACCACGACCACCACACGACGGCGACGACGACGACCAGCAGCAGCAGCAGCAGCATCATCAGCAACCACAACCACAACCACAGCCACAGCCACAGCCACAACGGCAATATCAACGCGCCCGCCGGCTGCCGCACCTCGCTCCCAGACGCCGCCATCGCGCCCAGCCCCAGCTTCGACGCGCTGGTCGGCGCCTTCTTCGAGCACATCAACAACGACTTCCCCGTGCTGCACGAGGCCTCCTTCCGCGAGGCCTACGAGGGCTGGCTGCACGCCCCCGCCCAGGCCGACCCGGCCTGGCTGTGCGGCTTCCTGTGCGTGCTGCTGCTGGCCCGGCGCGTGGCGCGTGTCGACTTCCCCGACGAGCAGGAGCGGCTGTGGTGGCGTCGCGTGCAGTCGCTCCTGCCCGTCGTCATCTTCACGTCGAGCGTCATGGCGGTGCAGGCCATGATGCTCGCCGCCATGCACCTGCACAACACCAACCACCGTGACGCCTGCTGGAACCTGACAGGCACCGCCGTGCGCATTGCCCACGCCATTGGCCTGCACCAGGACAGGGCCAGCACCACGCAGACCCCGCTGGCCCGCGAGCTGCGCAAGCGCCTGTGGTGGGCCCTGTACGCCTTTGAGCAGATGCAGGTCTCCTCCTACGACCGCCCCAGTGCCATTGAGCATCCCGGCTCCAGGATCAGCTGTCCCAACGAGCGCATCATCGGCATGGCCGCCTACTGCCCCCCCGACTACTGTAGGTCTTTCAATCGCCTGGTCGTGCATCTGGCCTCTGCGTGTCGTGCCCCCAAGACCATCCGCGCAAAGTCCAGCGAGGAGTCCTACGTCGGCCCGCTGTCGCCTGCCGCAGGCGTCTTGCGTGACATGGAGCGCTGGCAGGACACGCTGCCCCAGCATCTGCGCATGGAGGCCCTCGCCACGGCACCGCCAGCCTTCCAGCGCCCGCTACTGCTGCTGCACGGCATGTATCACTACACCGTCATCGTGCTGTGTCGGGCCGCCCTGCTCGCACGTGCCTCCATCCTCTCCAAAGATGGCAGGGACTCTCCCAACGTCGCCCTGACGGCCATGGCGGACTCTTGTTCCGAGTCTGGCCGGGTCCTGGGCCGCATCTTGCTACGGCTCGACTCCCTTGCCAAGTTTGACTCCATCACTTGGTGGGATGTCTGGTATACCTTGTCTGCAGCCTCCGCTCTGGTGCTAGATCTGGTCTGCCTGAACAAGACCGGAGCCTCTGACATGTCTGAGTCGCGAATACTCCTCTCACAACTGGCAGATTTGGCCCTGCGCCACAAGCAAAACCCTTACATGCCCGGCACTATAGAAAAGTTTGCCTCCATCATTCCAGAGTTGCATTCCATGGCAGACTCCCTAAGCACACCCAAAATGCCCACCATAGAACACAAGCTCGAAAACACCGCCAGTAGTGAACCACCACATCCTCACCCACCAACCCACCAACAAGACATGGCTCCCTTCCAGTACAACCAACCGACCACCAACAGTGGCGCATACCTGTTTGCCGACAACGTCCCGGGCCACTTCTATCCGGACCAAAATCACACCAGCGGCGCGTACACACACACGCGGTTCGACCGAAACACACAAATGAACTTTATGGACTTTACGATTCATAACATCAATGATTGGAATTGGGGCGATCTGGGGAACTTGATAGGAAACGAAGCCTTGCCTAACATTCACTCGCACATGCATCCGCCTCCAGGGCCCCCACCGCCTCCTGGTCCTGGCTGATTTATTTCACTCTTCTTTCATGCCGTTTCGAACGCCCAGCAGCACAAACCCCCCCCCCCCCCCCCCCCCCTTTTTGATCCACTATTTGTAGGAGCAAATATTGCGGGACGAGTGTCATGTACAGAATGGGGATTCATGACCCACCGATGCTTTCAGCACATGGTTATGAGAAATGAGAATGACAATGGTTGAACAACAAGAAGCTCGAAGCTAGGACTATTCAATGGACGGCAGCATTCCAATAAAGTAGAGTCGGATGTCAACCAGATAAAGGGGGGTAACCTTACTGACTCTCTCCTACCCGCATTGTCAACAGCAACTTTGCCATTTATCACATTCTTCACGATCACACACCTGCATTTTCTCTGTATATCACCGCTAACCTTGTACTAGCCAAAGTTTTATTCTTTTTTTTTTTTTTTTTTTTTTTTTCTCCATTCCTGGAGCACTTCTTAGAGCCCGACATCAATTGTGGCCTAGAGCGTAGAGATATATTTGAATGCATATTTGCGGGTTTGGGAATATTACCATTGAGAGAGCTCGTCAATCGTTTAGCTTTCTGACATCAATACCAAAATTACCCCCCTTTTCCAAGCTAGCATCCCTTTCGGTGGCACCCTCGATAATATGACTTCCATCAATATCAAAGTCAACCTGTACCCCTAAGCCAGGTGGTGGCGCAATTTTGTTGAAAATATAAAACAGAACACCGCTTGTGACGAAGCCAAAGAAGAAGCTAATTTGATAGAAGCGCCTCCATACGATATCCACATGAATAGCACCTGGACTCGAAACCTCGGCGACAAAGCCAGGAAGCGCAGGCCACATGCCCAAAGCGTACGCCACCATGGCCCGCCAATTGACACCACCCGTGAACCAATATATGCCGCCTGGGACATAAAGCTCCGGAATATTCCACCTTGTGCGTCTCACGAGCCAGAAATCGACGATGAGAATGGCAGCTGCGGGGGCCATAAAGACGCCAAAGCTGCTCAACACAGTGATAAATGTGGATGCCTGCGTCAAGAAACGCCAGGGATTCGCCAGCACGCCGAGAATGGAAAAGATGATGGCGCCCCGGCGTTGTGTAAGATAGCGCGGAACAAGCATGGCCATGTCCATGCCTGAGGAGACGCAGTTTTGCGTGTAATTGACAAAAACGGTGACGCTGAGGAGGCCAATGCCTGCGAAAAAGGTGCCTGCGCGGCAAGCTGGGGTATAGTTTGTTTTTTGCAGCCATTGCAGCATGATAAGGGGGTTCCATTCGAGCATGCCATAGCGTTCAGCCAGTGCAGATGTTGAAATGATGCCAACAAGCGCAGTGACCGTCACAGTTACCGCGAGCGTAATGATGGCGGGTGTCGATGTGTGTCGAGAGCGGCCGTAGCGTGTCCAGTCTGATACACGGTCGGTGCCTCCTGTGTAGGTTCCTGCCACGGATGTGATGCCTTGGATCACACGAAACCCGGCTTCAGCACGCGTTAGCTCAATAGCGGGAGCGACAAGATTGCCTGGGCTGCCGCCATTGGCATGGACTGCCCACCCCATGATTCCAAGGAGAGTTGCGGTTGCAATGATGATTTGCACTTCGAGCAGTTTTTGAACTTTCCATGCCGGCACAAAGTAAATGATGGGGAAATAGAGTATCATAAACAGAATAAAGCCAATGAGACCAGGCGTAGTGATACCCGCGCTTTTAGGTAAAGTGTTTCTCATGCGCAAAAAAGTCGGGAAGATTGCATTGAGGATGAGAACAAAGGTTTGGCCGCCAAAGTACATCTGTGTGCCCTGGATATGTTCAGCAATGGCCATGGTCAAAAGCAGTGCAAGCTACTCACGTAGAAAACAAACGATTGGAAGACATTGAGCATGATACAAAAGTACGACCCCCATAGCCCAAAGGCAGATCGAGCCAGCATCCCATACCCCAGATGATGCTTCGCACCCGGCGTGCCATTGAGAAAAGCCGTCCCAGAAGCAATCAGCATGCCAATCGTAACCGCAGTCATGGCCTGCGCAGCCGTCAGCCCAATCCCAATTAAACTACTCCCAATCGTCCACGACGACAAACAAATCCCACACGTCCCTAAACCAATTAGTCAGTCGATTCGTCGCCAACGCAAGCCAAAACACGACATCTCTTACCCCAGTACGATACAAACGCGTACACGCCATACGTCCGCTTATCGTGCGCAATGGGATACACATCCCTATTCCCCCATGCACTCGTCTCAATCGCCTCGTACTCGTCGTCCCTCGGCCGCACCTCGAGCGTCCTAAGCAGCGTTGATGCTCCTCCCATTGCATCAAAAATCGATGATTGAAAAAAAAAAAAAAAAAAATACCAAAGATGCGATCCAAGGATTCAACATAAGAGGTTGAGCTGAAACTCGCCTCCCTATGTATGTATCCAGTCTAATTACCTACACTACGCAGCGTACTAGAGCCAAACGGATCGCATTCCCCGCCCGCTTCGCTTCCCCCATGTGCACATCCTGTTGCCGTGTGGCGAATTCTTGTCAAACGAGTGAGCGACAAGTGATTTCGTAGACGCTTGTGCTACGCATGCCATTAACTTTGCTGCGGCACGGCCTCCGTGTGGGTACGCGTAAATACGCTTGCCTGTGTGCGGGTCGGATACGTGCTTCCGCGGTTCCGGAGAGGATGGTGTGTGGATCGGCGGGGGTCAATGTGGGTTCGGGAAAGGGGAGGTTGGGGTGGAAAGTGTGGGAGAGGCATGTGCTTTCAACACCATGATAAGGAGTCATTTTGACATGAGTCTGTTAGAGGGTCAGGCGCAGTGCTTGCCTCTCGTTCGGCACATGCTCTGACTGCACCCCCCCCCCCCCCATTAGATCAAGAGCTGACTATGGCGAGCGGGCGGCAATCGTAGGTAATAAATAGCATACAATACCTAGTACGATAAGGATGCCGCCCCAGTTTTCCAAGCTCTCAGGAATCGGCTCAACAGGCGAGTGAGGAAGACACAGTATCTTTCGTGTATGAGCTTCCGTTTGTAAGAGCACAGTCTGCAAAACCATTGCTCCTCCACAGCAGACATGGTACTGGAAAAAAAAAAAAAAAAGCTCTCGAGTCTACTTCTTAACCCCACACATTAGAGTACAACATTAGTAGGCTTGTTCAACCGCTCAAGCACGACTTCATCGCCCAATTCCCAACACTTCCCAATCACACATTCATAAACGAACACTCCTCATAATCTAATTAGCAACCGTAATCCGCCCATGTTCAATCCTAATGGAATACTTATCAGCACCTACCTAATCCGTTCCCCTTGTTACCTAGCAGTTTTCTCCAAAGACGGCGAGAAAGCGGCATGGTGTGCTAAGAAATGCTGCTTTGCGTATAATCTACCCATAATCTGACGATACGGTCTATAGACCCTTTCCCCCAGTTTTTCCTCTGATGGGGGTTATATTGCAAGCCCCTAGTTCTTGTGAAATACATGGTAATTTCCATCACTCTGCTATTAAAATCTTCTCAGCGCGCACCCAAAATCCAACATGTAGTCTTCCGCGATCCCGAGTCCGCGTTGTTGGCATGAGTTAAGTTTTGATAGTCTGTTGCTGGCCCTATCTCCCCGAATGCGGAACGCTACGTGGCCGCGGGAGATGGACTTTCTCGCCATGCATCTAAGCAAGGCCTCCGGATGTCCATGTGCAAACGGAAGGGTACAGCCGGCGGCGTGTAGGATGTTGGTATCCGGCATGATCTTCATCAACAGACACCACCAGGCTGTCCTATCCTGTATGGAAGTAAATCATCCGGAACTTTAGACTTTGACCCCACTATGCCCCTCCGTACTCGGAATTAAGTGCTAATATCCGGCGGGATGATTTTGGGACATCTCGACTTATCTTGCATTCATCTCGAGCGTTTTGGTAAGGTATTCGTCTGGATTTCGAAAGGAGAGAGATCCTTGAAGAAAGATGGCCGTCCCAATCGAAGCTCAGCTGTTCATCAACAACAAGCTAGTTTCTGCGAGCGACAATGCAACATTCGACTTGTTCTCGCCACATACAGGAGAGCTCGTTGCGAAGGGTACATATGCCCTTGGAAATATTCACATCTAAGTAAGACTTACTGATGAACTTTCAAAGTCGCGGAAGCAACCGTGTCTGATGTAGATGCTGCAGTTGATGCTGCCCAAGCCGCTTTTCCAGCATGGAGCGCGCTTTCGCCCCAACAGCGTGGAGCACCACTCAAAAAGCTAGGCGAACTTGTCGTGGTGGAGAAGAACGAGTTGGCTCAACTTGATGCCATAGCAATGGGCCGTCCAATCAGCACATATATCGATTCTCATTACGCAGCGACACACTTCAACTACTTCGCCGAAGCAGCGTACCCACAAGGCCACACGAGCTTGAACACGCCCGGGTTCCTGAACATGAGCCTCCGACAGCCTTTTGGCGTTGTAGCGATTGTGATACCGTGGAATGCGCCGTTGATCTTCTTTTCGAAAAAAGTTGCGCCCGCGGTAGCTGCGGGAAACTGTGTGATTGTAAAGAGTAGCGAGAAGGCGCCTTTGACGTCGTGGAAAGTCTCTCAATGGATAGAAAAGTGTGGCTTCCCTCCAGGTGTTATCAATGTGCTTTCTGGCCACGGAAATGTATCAGGCCAGGCATTGGCAGAGCATATGAAGGTTCGTGCGCTCTCCTTCACCGGCTCAACACGGACAGGCCGCGCCATACAAATTGCCTCCGCCAAGTCAAACCTCAAGAAAGTAGTATTCGAGCTCGGAGGTAAATCGCCAGCGCTGGTCTTCGAAGACGCAGACATCGAGCAAGCAGCCAAGGAGACGGAGGACAGCATAAACTGGAACTCGGGCCAGACTTGCATGGCGAATAGCAGGATATACGTACAGGAAACGATCAAAGACAAGTTCCTCGAAGCATTTACCAAACATGCAAAAAGCAGGAATCTAGGCGATCCGACCAAGGCGGAAACAAACCATGGGCCACAGGCAGACAAAGTGCAGCATGAAACAGTTACAAGATACATTGCACTAGGCAAACAAGAAGCAGGTGCAACTATCGATACCAATCCCTTGACAAATAGCCAAGGCCCCAATTCTCTCTTCGTTCACCCTGTCATCTTCACTGATGTTGCCGAGTCCTCGCGCATCGCCAAAGAAGAGATCTTTGGCCCAGTTGTGATGATCAATACATTTACCACGGAAGACGAGGCAATTGCCAAAGCTAATGATACCGAGTTTGGGCTCTACGCCGCGCTGTACACCAAGGACTTGGAGCGCGCGGTGAGAGTAGGCAAGAAGCTGGAGAGTGGCATGGTGGGCATCAATTGCACGAGCCCGACGGGATGTTGGGACTTGCCGTTTGGTGGATGGAAGGGGAGTGGGACGGGGAGAGAGAGTTTGCTAGAGAGTATGGATCATTATCTAGAGCAAAAGGTGATGTATATTCGTTGCCCGGGAATTGGAGGATGACAACGCGGGTTGAATAAACTCGTTGTCAGGCTCATCAAGGGTAGTTGGGCGGTCGGATGAACATGGATATGAAATTGAAATTGAAAACAAAAACAAAAAACGAAAAAAAAAAGTGATTTCTTACTATCTTCAGTGTAATCAAAACTACAATACTAAAATCAACTTGAAGCTACCATTCTATATGTAGACGGAACCTCCTGTCTGAAGCCTAGGGAGAAAAGGTAAAGGCCCAAAGTTGCTAGTGCCGAGTTTGGGTGGATATTTTGTGCAAGTGGGCATGAAATGTAAAAGTGCTCCAGGGTCGATGCTACCCTGCCTCTTTGTATATTTTGCTCTTTCACATCTCTGGCTCATGAGATATAGCTGTACACAACAGCGTTTCCACTTTCCTTGACTGCATTTCCCCCCCCCCGCGCGCACTATACTCAGAGCTCAAATCCAAGATTGTACCGAATATCTTTGTACTTGACATTCCAAGCCTCATTGAACTCGGCCATAGCATCTTGATCCTCCCAGCCCAGCAGAGCCAAACTTATCGCGTCGCCAAAACAGTCTGAGCAATTCTTTCCTCGCTTCCATCTTCCTTCGATAGCTGGCATGATTATAAATTGACCTCCACGTGCAAATCTCGACCTTGACGGCATTGAGTCCTTGCGTTCGCTGCGTCCCTGTGCTAGAGTGCGGGCTGTCGACTATTTCCAGCGGCAACCGTGTGGCTCGGCGAAACTCTAATAGCGGTAATAACCAATCTTCCCTTAACTCGAGATACAGTAGTCATCGACACGCGCCCGAATCTTGAGCTCCTGGAGATTAACGAGTTAACTTAGATGCTGCACTGCAAGCATCAGCCCAACTGTTCTCATATCTATTTTTTTTTTTTTTTTTTTTTTAATAATAATAATTTCTGAATCTTTGATAAAAACCATCGACAAAACTTTGGTAAGAGACATAGTGAATATGTAGGTTGGTGACGCGTTCGAGGTTGGGTTTTGTCATTACCGTCAAAAAGTCATTGATGCCTTTTGGCGCATCAAAGGCAAAGGTGGTGTTGTGATAGATAGAGAAGGGCCAGGGTCTCGGTGTAGATTTGCTTACATACTAAGTGGAGGGCATACAGCGACCCGGACCAGTCTGTCTGCCAGTCGTGAATGACGTTTGTGAGGCGAGATGGACAAAGCAGGTTAAAGTATGGTGAGGTTGTGTATCTTCCTAATGGTCTTGAGATTCGGTTTGTGACTGGAGTAGATCCGAACATTCGAGTATTTGGTCGTGCCAAAAATGAGCTTATGAAGTAGTTATCCAATGGTGTCTTTCGTTCTGTGAATTTGTTACCTTTGACAACAATTTCGCAACAAAACTCGGATTCGAAGCAATTTGCATAGATTTGATTTCGGATCTCGCCAGGTAGTGATAAGAAGCCACATTTTTTTTAGGTTGCGCTCACTGGACTCCTTGCGGGAGAAGCGGCAGGTGGCTAATACCATTCTGTAGGTGAGTATTGTAGGTAGACTTCAAGTAAGATAGGCTCCAGGAGGTGCAAACAACTAGTTGGCTGAAAGAGGGTAGTTGGTTGAAAGAGGGCGAATGGTAGATGAAGAGCTACTTAAAAAATTATACAGAGAGTTATATATATACCAAAAAAAAGCTATTATCTAACAGTGTGGTGTTGTTTACCAAACCTTTAGAATGTGTACCTGTTACTAGAAATATACAAAAGAGTTATTTTCTTTGTTTTCTTGATAAGTATAGAGCAGAAGAGTATGCTTTCATTAAAGGTTATGCTGTTATTGAGCATAGTGAGGGTAGGTTTTGGTTTGCGTGGGAGGCTTGATACAATAGTAACCAGAATCGGTTTCCGGTTCACGCACATCGTTTGCTCTCAGCGCAGGGTCATCTTGAAATAGGCTTAGCCATAGTGTCTTGCGTGTATTCTATAACTTATGTAATGCATTATTCACAGTAACGCGTTATGCAACAGGCTCTCAGCTATTTACTGTTACGGTAGTAGTAAAACTATTTCTGTCATATTATTAATCCTTTCTGCGGATCCTTCCTTTAATGCGTGCTAAAAGTGATTCTTGCTTGTCTTTCTGCTTGCTACTTGCTTGTGCGGTTGTACTTACCGCACGAGTCGTGTTGATAATAGCTTCTTCGCCATGTCCATGGAGAGCCAGGTCCTGATTGTCCGCTAGCCTGGCTTGCTTTGTTTCCTGCTGCAACGCTGAGAAGTGATTGCCGCATTTGATAGTTTGTGGGTGCTGAGGGCTGAGCGTCTGTACATGCCCATCGTATGCTCATTGGTATAGCTCTGCAGCCTCTGCGTATAGCTTCATAGTGTGTAAAAGATGAGCAAGGCAGTACACAAAAGTTAGAGTGAGGGGTGGTGTACCCCTAGCTCCTTCTCCCTCCCTTCCAGCGCTCGCCGGTTTAGCTTCTCTGCATCCTCATACTTGCCCTGATCCTGCAGCATCAACGCTAAGATACTAATGGTTGCCAGTGTCTGGCCGTTGTTTAACCCAAACACCTGTTCTCGAGCTGTAACTGCCTTTGCTGCTACAACTTGCGCCGTCTGGTAGCTCCCTTTCATCCATAGATACCACGCACTATTCGTAAGCACCTGCGCCCATGCCTTTAACAACTGCCTAGAAGCTGGCTCAGTATTGCAGAGCGGCTCAATATGCGGAAGTAGTTGCTCATACTGCTTCCAGTTCTCAAACTCCCCACTCGGGAATTCTCGTGCCATCAGCTCTACAAACTCGCTCCTCCACCGCTCCGCCTCACCAAACGACGACAGCCACACTTGCGTGCAGAATTGCACCAAAGCGTGCATCTCCCACGCCTCGCGATCGGTTGTCGTCGTCGTTGTCGATGAAACGAGAGAATACCCGTGTAGGGTGTTGAGATCCTCTTTAAACGTGCGGTCAGCCTCACCCTCGTTGTCCGACGCACCTGCTGCTATCCTGTTGCGCCTCCGCAACGTCCTCTCAGGAATCCCCTGCGGGTTGAAGAAGCTCATCAGCGACAGCAGCTCTGCTGCCGACGGCCTTTCTTGCTGGATGCGTTCAAACGATATCTGCCATGTTGTTACTACTGGGTTTGGCGCGCTCTCGTCTCGGCGGAGGTCGCCTGCGTCCCAGTTCAGCAGGCTTTCGCGCCGCTCGTCGTTCGCGTGAAACTCGCTCAAGTACTCGGCTATCGTCATTCGTGCTTGCCGGTTGATGTAGGCAGCAGCTCTGCCGCCGCGCCTTCCTCGTGCGACGCGACTAGCAGCTTGTTACGAAGGAGCTGTAGACCCTGGCTTTCGTCCATCGCATGCACCGTTATGGGGTTGTGGTAGCCTCCTGCCAGCCTAGCTGCTGCATCCCTGCTTCGCGACGTGATCAGTATCGACCCGTTGCGGCTCTGAGGGAGGTAGGTCGCTAGTGATACAGGCGCGCTTTCTTGTCCCTGCTGTCGCGATGGGAAGAATGTCTCAATGTCGTCGACATTGTCCACAATCATCGTCCATCGTCCATTTGCCTCGTCGCACAGCCAGTTACTGACTAGTCGCAAAACGTCTGCCTTGGGATCGAGTCGCCCAGGCAGCTCCAGCCTGTCCGCAAGACCTCGGTACGCCTCTTCGAACCGGGCCCGGTGCTGGCGTGCACCCAGAAGACAAAGGTGCGTGGTGTCGCATCGCAGATGCTGTGGGCGTATTCGACGGCGAGCTGCGACTTGCTTGGCCTTGTTAGCACTGTACTGTAGTGTGTCACAGTAGAGACATACCCCACCCCGCCAAGGCCCACCAGTGCCGCCCGCGCGCCTGGTCTCGCGCACTTGTCACGCGCCCACGCGAGGATCTCCGGTCGGTCGACAAAGTCGGGTCTGGCGCAAACGGAACCGCGGAGAAGGGCTCGTGCTTCCGGCTTAGTCTGTCTGCGCGCCGGCATTAGTGAAGATGTAGATGTTCGTTTCGCTCCTGGAGTAGACCTGCTTTGCACGATGGGCCGAAGTAGTTGTTCATGGTAGCGCCAGTCTCGAAGCTCGACCCAGCAATGACATTGCGGCCGGTAATCGCTCCATTGAAATCGCTCGATTGCCGCATCTTTGGTCTCAAATAGCAGTACAGGACGTAGACATATTTTTCTCTTTGTGAGCCGATGTGAGAAGAGGCAGTAGATGAAAGCTGGAGGGCGACTGAGTCCACGCTTGATAGATGCTCAGCTGCAGCTGAGGTATGTCGGTCTTACCCCACCACATCTCGCAGTCTCAAAGTAGTTCTTGACCACCTAGCCTAATTGTGGTGATGATTTTGGCGTCGTTGTCACTGTCCCAGCGATTTGCACCACGTCTTTTTTCAAGAAGCCGATACGTCCAACAACCCAATATGCTAGGACAAACACCGACGCGGGTGGAGACAATGGAGCATCTCAGAATGCGTCTTCCAATACGCCAACAGAAGAGAGCTGTTCTCGACGGCGGGAGACTATGGTCTTCAAACGCTGTCTGAGAGCGTTGGTGACATTATCGAGTACGTCGCCTGCTGAGACTCTTTGGCTTCCCTGACTAGGATAACCAGCATTGTTTTCGTCCACGGCCTAACTGGTAACTGCGAATCTACTTAGACTGACAAACCCACCAATGTGTTCTGGCTGAGGGATCTTCTTGCGAAAGATCTTCCAAAGGCGCGGATTATCACGTTTGGCTACGATGCCGATATCATCCGAGGGTTAAGCGTGACTGGGAATGGCACGTTAAGAGACCACGGAAAAGCTCTGGCCGAGGATTTGGGAATGCAGAGGAAGAGGATGGATACCGTAAGACCCTCCTTGACGCTTTCTACGACACTGCGCGCTTAGGCTTCTTGATGGAGAGAACTAATAGCCCTACGGATGCAAGGACATCGGCGGCCCAGGAAATCGGCAGAGGCAGTCTTGGGGTTTCATGCAAGCCGAAGCAGCCGTGAAGAGCTGTCTCTATAGTAGCTGATACATGTCGCTGGCGGTTGATTACCAAGATCTGTAGGCTGACTTAGGGTACGGAACTTTCGCCCTCTGATCTTCGTTGTGCACAGCCTTGGTGGGTTAGTCGTTGAATAGGCGAGTCTAACACTGACATAATCACCCGTCTATACTCTACTGATACACCTAACAGGCAATTCTTGTCTCTCGCGGCTCGGCGCAGCAGCATACGAAGGACTTGCTTGAAAGCATAGTGGCGATTGCGTTTATGGGCACACCACACCTTGGGGCGAACCTTGCAAACTGGGGACATCCGATCTCGAAGCTCTTGAAGCTACTGCGTAAAACTAACTCGGAGATTGTAGGCGTCTTGCGGCCAGACTCCGAGATGCTCGCCGCGGTTCAACAAGAGTTTCATACTATGCTTGACGACCGAAGCAGAAACGACAGTAAATTTGTTGACATTTTCTGCTTCTATGAGGAACTCGGATACGCTGGGCTAGGCGAGGTATGTAATTACTTAACAATCTCTTCTATAAGTAGAGTCAGTTGTTTAGCTCTTGCAGATAGTGCTGAAGCAATCAGCGATTCTCGCAGCGTATCCAAACAACGGCATTCATGCAACGCATACAGGCATGACTAGGTTTGAGACTGCCAAGGACGCTGGCTATGTTTGAGTACAGGATCAACTTTGGCTCTGGAATAATACGGTGGAAGAGAACCAAGATGGGTGGAAGGAAAAGAAGGAAGCTGCGAAAAGGCAACAACAGCGCCTTCTCCAGCCTACTAGCCCTACGGAGAATGGCCGCAGAGGGACCTTGTATAGCGGGCCTACATTCAATGCTCCTATCTCTGGTCACAACGTGATATCTGGAATGCAAGTCACTGGGAGTACGACCAGCTTCAATCTTTCTTAACGAACGAAGACTTTAGTGACAGGCTCCACGCCGTTAACGGCACGGCTAGCTTTAGCCTTTGAGTTTGAATTAAGTGGGGTCACCCACGGCTGGGTAGTGGTCAGTGGATGGTGTGACTCGGATGCAAGTGAAGAGAGTGTGCAATGTCTGGTTTAGATCACGGTAGTCGAACGATCTGATGTGATGGTCTGTCGGGATAGCGCTACCATTGTGGGTGTGTGGTAGAGCGAGTGATTTGTGGCCTTCTGTTGTTCGGGTCACCTAAGTAGATAGAGGGCCGCTGTTCTCTCCCCACGTTGTCGTGGTTCTTGCAAGCGGCCCGCCAAACAGGATGTGAAAATGGACAGCGCAGTTGGTAGGTTAATTAGGTCTTGTCGCTTGCACACTGATGCGAAAAATCAATGCGCTGTAATGACGGCCGTATCCCTGGTTGTGGAACGCTGGCACGCCTTGTCTTCGACCCCCCAGTTAGTGTTTTGATGTTGGACAGGCGGCCCCTTCCATGGTGGAAGCAGGCTCTCATAGACACACCTCTAGCTGTACCTACGCTGCGACAGCCTTGAGGGTATAGGTGCCACATATAGTAGATAATTGACCCGCACGATTAGAACCCTACACGGCGCGACAACTTGACCTACCTTGCGACAACGATGCATCCCTCCTACGATCTAGAGAGCCCCTTCAGCTCACTGCAGCGTTGGGGCAGCTCTGATGATGCACAATCGGTATACAGATACAGTCTAGGGGAAGGAGAGACTCACAGTGTTTCTGGTGAGGCGACCACAGGCCGGAGGTGACATGAAAGTACTTCTGGGCTTGGTCGCGAATTAACGCAGCTCGATTCCGACAGACTTGGATTCCTCCCGCTAGATGAGTGGGATGAGTATAACAGCTACGACGAGGACACTCGATCGAGTGGAAGGTGGCTGTCAACAATAGGGTTGTGGCCAGGGATACAAAGCAGGATCTTGTCTTAGTACCTGCTATGCACTTGCATTTGTACCTGAAGCCCAAAGGTGGAGAAGCTCTTGAACAAGAAGCTACTATATCAATTCACCACTCAAGAAAGGCTCCGAGTTCGTGGTGTGGACTGTTCTCATACTCGTGTCACTGCTTCTTGATGGAAGCCTTGAGCTCTGCAACTCTTCGACCGGGTTGAGATCTGGCAAATAAGAAGGTAGATAGAGCAGCTTAACGCCAACTTCACAGCACATTTGTTCATTCGCTCACCGTGATGAAAAGACGCATCGTCCATGATGAGGACCGAGTTTCGCTTAGGGTACGGTCGACAGTGATGAAGAAGCTGCTCGATAAAGTCCTCGAACACATCACCATCGGTTGATCCTTGGAAGACTCGTGCAAGAAGAACTTCATCCTGAGTATACGCGGGCAGTATTTGATGCCTACGGTCCCGGTGGAAGCGATGTAAACGAGATGGTACGAGCGGAATGCTGATAGATTATGTAGATAGGAATCGCGGAGATCGGCGTTGCGTTTGTTGGCAATGTGCCATTTGCACCTGCGTCAAAGACCCGTCGAGTACCATATCGCGAATCAGGTCATGCTGAGACTCTGCAAGGTTCGGCGCCATGACAATGATGTTCCTGGTAGAACAGTGTCGCTCAAGACAGCTGGCACGGCCCGCCAATCGAGCTGCGCAGCTTGGCCAGGCGGCATGCTGCACCTGCGCGCCTGTAGGCCGCGCTAACGAAAAGAGCCGCTGCACAACAGCTACCTAAGCCCACATCGTCATACCGCTCTCTTGCAACCTACCATGTCTCCCACCACCACTCCTCTCAGACTTATATCTCGAACTCCCCAGTTCCCCATCGCTCCAACCACCCGCAGCTTCACCACCTCGCGCCCCTACACCTCGCGTCTGCGGCAGCCAGGTGAACCCACGGGCCCCAACGAACCCCCTGCACACACATCCTCCCCACCTTCCAAGTCGCCCTTGAAGGTCTGGCCAATCGTTGCTATTTTCGCCCTCGGCAGCTTCTTGTTCAAAAAAATTGTCGACCAGCGCAAGGAACAGGCCGCCTATCACCCCGCGGGCCCTGTGGTTGGATACTCGAGCACGAATCCTGCTCCCAGTGGACGCTCTATCAAGCCCTCGCACCCTCACTAAATACGCTTGAACGCTCTCTCGTCTCACAATGCCTGCCATTGACAACCTCGGCGCAACAACGCGCACAAGCCCTCTTTGGTCCGCCGACGATGTCACTCTCATCTTCGTCCTCGGTGGCCCTGGTGCAGGCAAGGGAACTCAGTGCCAGAAGCTCGTGTCCGACTATGGCTTCAAGCATCTTTCTGCCGGCGATCTGCTTAGAGAGGAGCAGGATCGTCCAGGCAGCCAGTTTGGCGAGATGATCAAGACATATATCAAGGAAGGCACCATTGTGCCCATGGAGGTGACGATCCAGTTGTTGGAAAATGCCATGAAGAGCAGTATGAACGAAGGCAACAAGAAGAATCTGTTCCTGATTGATGGTATGATATCCTCTTCCATGTCAACATGTCACATCGCTAACACCACTATCACAGGTTTCCCCCGCAAACTTGACCAGGCCCATGCCTTTGAGCGCTCCGTCGTGCCCAGCAAATTCACCCTCTTCTTCGATTGCTCCGAGGCCGTCATGGAAAAGCGCCTCCTGCACCGCGGTGAGACGTCGGGTCGCGCCGATGACAACATTGAAAGCATCAAGAAGCGCTTCAGGACGTTCGTCGAGACAAGCATGCCTGTTGTCAATGAGTTTGAAGGCCAGGGCAGGGTGGTCAAGGTCAATGCCGAGAGGAGTCCGGATGAAGTATATGCAGATGTTGTGCAGAAGTTCAAGGAGAGGGGCATTGAGCCTATTACACTCACCTTTGTGCAGAATGCATAGATCTAGCAGGTGGTGTACGTGAGTGGTGGAAATGGATCAAAACAATGCATATACACGATAGATATATAGGATTATACAACCTGCCAGGCAGTAGGCAGCGCTTTGCAACGAATAATAACATCATAATTGAATTGCATTTTCTAGCCTGTATGTGTGTAGCGCGAGGACTACTGATGATTAACCCAGAAGAGCCGTGGAGCAGATACTTTCCCCATCCCAGCCCTATCCATTTCGTTCAGCCAAACCACGGCAAGAAACCTCCATGCTCTTCCCTTACACCACCTACTCTAGGTCATCATCCAGCGTCCTAGGCTGCTGCTTCCTCTGGCCACCTCTCTGGAAACCCCTCGACTGGTCAAACTTTTGCTCCGCCTTGTTCGCCTCCTCCTCCTTTTCCTGCACAAATCGTTGCTTCTCCTGTTGGATGACCTGGAGGACACCAACCAGGCTGTTTCGCCACATGTCTAGCCTTGAAGCGACTTCTCTCCACTGGTTGTCGCCAAAGACGCGGTATGTGGAGCGGTGGATCAGGAATGTTTGGTTTAGTTGGCTCAGCTTGCCTTCAACGAGGCCGGCGCGAATCACGTCGATGACCCACATCTCGACATCTTCGGATGGTACTTGTAGGGCCTTTGCGATACTGTCGTAGGGAAGAGAGCGCGTCTGGCCTGCTGATGCGGCCATGGATGCAAGTGTGAGTAACCGCATCTTGCGGTTCAGCGCGGCGCCATCGAGACCTGACTCCTCTACCCAGCCCTCGTGCTCGTCCTTGAAGTCATTGTAGTCATCAAGCGAATCCGAGTTGAAGATCTCGAGAAGCTGGAAGTAGACGGGATCCGAGTTACGAAGTGCTTGGATCGAGTCGAGGTCGGTCAAGTCTTGGAAGTCAAAGTGGGTGGGGTGTGTGAGGGCAGACTTGAGTGCGCGGAGGGAGAGTTCACGGGCCTCTCGTGATGCCGCCTCATCAGAGGAGAATGTCCGTAGTGCGCGTAGTAGATATGTGTATGCCTGTTCTGTCTCGCCCGCGTCTGTGGCAACATCGCTCACGGCAAGGTACAGCTTTCGGGCGTCGTCGTCGTCGGTCTCCCAAGCCTCCAACCACTTGTCCAGCTGCTTCAATTGTGGCCGCAGCGTCTCAAAATTGGAGGTGGCGCGGATGACGCGGAGAATGGCAAGGAGCACGTGGTATCGGATTTCACTGTTGGCCGAGGTGGTGTTGAAGATGGTGCTGAGGATGGAGAGGGCGAGGCCGCCGCCGTTTTGGGGCGATGAGGATATGGGGGCGCTCAGATTCTGGCAGATCTTGGGCAGGAACATGCTTACGTTGGGCGACTGGTGAACGAGGTGGATGAGCAGATTGTATGCGGCAATGAACTCTGGAGCGCACACTGTTAGCCCGGCCTGTCATACGTAGCATGGCGGTGCATCCATACCCTTCTCTGGCGCCTGGTTGAGCGCCTGGCTGCCGACCACCAGCTTCTTAAGCACATCGTCTTTCTTGTTTTCCTTGAGCAGATCGGCCGCCTCGGTCTGCAGACTCGAGCCCTCGTCGCCCTGGGATTTTTTGAGCGAGTCGATGTATTGTGCGAATTCGTCAGTAAGCTCCTCGAAGGTACCCTCGATGAGGAGCGTGTTCTTGGGGCCTGCCATGGCGATTGCCGGGTATAGAAAGGCCTGGACGGGTGAGTGGGCGCACGACGCTGGAATCCGGCCTGGTGGGAGGTGTAGTCACTGAGTGCGCTTGCCTGGTGGTGGGATGCCAAGAGTTACTGCCATCTCAAATTTCGAATTCGGAAGTCGCTAGCTTATCGATAGCTGCCCCACCAATGGTACCCGTTCACACCACCAGAGCACATCATCTTGCCCCTTTGTGGTCGCATTGCGTGCCAGAAACACAGCATATCTCCTATTCTAGTATTTACAATACAAAACACCATGGTTTCTATTCTCTCATCCTTCTCCCCATCACTCCTACCCACCTTCTCCCATCAAGTACTGCCACTCCTTAAAATGTTGAGCGTAATAGGCGTAACAGCCTGTGTGCTATTACTGGCCCCTGCCACACATTATTAGCATCATCTCACAACATCCTCCTCAAAAGCTCAAACTCACCATCATACAACGCTAGAGTATACGTCGACCCAGCCCCTTGCACTGCAGCAAACGTTCTACTCTTCAATGCACTCCCATCATTGACACCCAGGACACTATTGTCAATAGTAAATGTCGCCCACTCCATTAACTGACCCGCTGGAATATTTCCTGCATTTGGATTCGTCACGTCAACCAAGTACAGCAGCACTCCTGTGGGTCCAAGAAGTGCGACCTGGCGCGTATCGTCCGAGTTATGGAAGGCATAGGTATTTGTTGCGTTGTATTTCTGCAAGAAGAATTTAGCCGCAGATGTTTGCGCGCTTGCAAGGCCGTAGTTGGTTGTGCCGCTGGCGAGAGTGACCCATTGGTTATTAACCGCTGTGGTTGCGCTGTGGTTAACGTTAGTATCTACTCCATTTCGGAGCACAGTTACTCACGATTTCGCCTGGAGCTGGTAGAATTGTGTACCTGCTGCTGGAGGAGTTACTTGGGTCCATGGCATCAGTGGCCATGCTGATACAACACTGCAAAGAGCAGCTGCAATGGTGAGAAATGACTTCATGCTGTTTGATTTCTTTGCACGGTCTGTGTTGTGCGATGAGGATACCTGAAGCTATGAGAGAAAGGAACTTAATGTTCTCCCCTTTTTACGTGCTTTGAAATGCTCTTTTATATCTTGCCTTTTATCACGCAAGGAACGGTTATTCACTTCTCGTTTGCAGTACCTCCCTGGATTGGTTCAGTTCAATATCTACCGATGCCAGGCTGTTAGACATACTCTCCACATCCTAACCCTCGGTATCCTATATTGTCGTCTAAAGACACCTCAATGGTATAAGACGTCATTCTAGATTGAAAACATGCGATGATTACATCCATACAAAAAGTCTTCTGGGGACTGTTCAGTTTTCTTTGGTCGGCAAGTATCGATCTTCGCTGTGGCATCATTTACTGATTCCATTCGGCAGTCCTAATCGACGCGAATCTCTACATATCTAGATATATTCGGCTTTTAGGTTCATGTTGTCAATGTAAGTGGTGCTGTAGGCACGATGTAGCGAGCTTTGACGCGCGTTATTTCATCAACGTGCAACGCAGAGAAATTTCAATAGTGACTTTAGTACTGTCCACGCTGTGGCGATAACTACATTCATGAGGATATATGCAAATAGGGCGAGTCAATGCGTGGCTTTTTGTATAAAATTGTTGGCTGTATGGACACGTCGTATTCAGCCTCAATTGTAATCTTGCCGATACTTCCATACGGACAAGGTTTCCTCCTGTCGCACTTAGATATTTGCTCGTATAGGAGACTTCAGTTTTGCCGATTCATCGTATTCTGGACTTCTTTGATATTCACCGTCAAGGTTTGCAACGATTCGTGTTCCTCTATGTCTAGCTAACAAATATTATATTCAAGCTTTTCTAGACATGCCTATATTCTATGCCCATCTGATTTACGTGCGACCAGGTGGTATTTCACCCCAAGTCCCATTTGGCCACCAAGTTCCTGCCCTAGTAAAATCGCTGTATGTCACGCCCCCAAATGGTAAATAATTGACGAATCCGAACCTGAAATATTCGGGTAGATTTGTTGTTCGCCGTGACCACGTGAAATTATTCTCACCCAAGCCTCGATATCGCTCCACATCGTTGACCAAGATGCTAACACCCTCGTAGCCGCGAAGAAGCCCTTTCCATGTGAACGTGATATTGGTGCCATTGATGATGGGCTTGATAATGGATGGTATGCCTGAGCCGAGCTGTGCATCTGCGCGAAGGGCGGCTGCGGTTTGGAGGATAGGATCGAAGTTCCAACGTGCGATGCCGTTGATGAAGAGGCCAACAAGTAAACCTTGGCATAGGATGCTGATGCGTGTCTGAATGGCTGTGCCCGGAAGTAGGAGCAGCGCAATAATATAGTGATGAATGCGAAGCGTGAGACGCGGTATGGCGGAAAGAATACCTAGGCTGATTCCAAAAATAAGATACAGGCCAAGATAGCGAGGCAGACGTCCTTCGTTTCGGAGGCACCAGCATTGGTATAGGATAACGACAAACAAAATTAAGATAATAATTACAAGGGCTACGATGGCCCCAGGCTGTTGGCGGATATCATGGCCCGTGAGACGCGTGATGGGGATTTTATCAAAAGTATAGTTGTCGAGTGCTCCAACCCATGCACCGCCTACCCAGAGTACAGTCTTCTCAACGTGTGCTCTGCAATTCTGCAGTGTCTTCTTGATACTGAATTGGTAGTATAGGCCAGCAATCAACGATGCAGGTAAGAAGCGGCCAAGGGCTGTTGATGCTAGATCAGAGTAGGTGGAATAAGATGGTGGATCGGATGCCATGGCGACCTGGAAGAACATGATAGTGAAGATAGGAGCGAAGAATGTCGCAGCATTGGACGTAAAGAGACCAAACAGTGCAGTGAAAATGGTGGACAGAATGAGCAGGTTCCATCGTGGATCTCGACACTTCCTCGAAGCACTTGAAATGGCATTTGATTGAAGGAAGTCAAATGCCATGGGGAAACTCGAGTCGAAACCAACACTACTGATGCCGTTTCGCGAAAGCCCCTGGAAATTAACTTTGTCTCCAACCAAGGACAGTACACCACACCCACCTGCTCCGTTCTCAATCACGCCAGCGTGGATTGCGGATCCGCAAATAAATGAGTCACCTCGGTATACAGGTGCGAGCTCTTCAGCCCCATCTGGTGCTCCTCCCACGACTAGAGGCCGATAATTTATGGATGTATTGCCGATTGCGCGAGGATTCAGCACACGGGCACCCAGGCAATCAGCGGGGCAGGTGAAGGCGAAGGATGCATTGGCAAAGGGAAGACAGTTCCGACCGTCGAGGCCACAAGACTGAGCGCTTGGCCTGTCAAGAGATCAGCCAGGTTTAGAGGTATTTGCGAGGGATAACATACCATAGATTTGCCACACACGACAATCGCACCGGCGCACCAAAACCTGCAAGATTTGAAGGAAGGCTATAGTTGGTAAGAATGACACCAAACGCGACAGCCCAGAGCACGAAGGCGATGCCGTAAATGCACAGCCTCGCCCATTGTGGGAGACGCCCAAGAAGCCTGACTGGACACGTCTGTATGCGCTCCAAAAGTGGACTGATATGATATTTCTTCGGTGGCTCCGGGCCCTCGATCCATCTGACGGCCTTGCGATTCCAGCGAGTAATTGGCGCAGGAAGCCTGGCTTGGATGATCGTCAATATCTGTGGTGTTCCGGCTGCGCGTGGCGTGGTGGATTCGGCTTTGGATCGTTGCTCGTCTGGCGTTAACATGATCTGGTTGCCACTGCCCTGCTCGACGTCTACCGGGACTGTCGTCGCTGCGTGCGAATCCTTTGAAGCCATGTCGTGTGGTGTTGTTCAAGGGGATTGCGTGCGCAAGAGCGGCAACAGCATTTAGAGATCCAGGAATATCATGATAGAGGCGTCATTAGGGGAGGCGGGGGGGGGGGGGGGGCGAAGAGAACTGTGGATCGCTCCATGCACACGGGGCCAAGTGTAAGACCTGAAGAACGGCAAGTCTCATCGCACGGTGCTTCTGGATCCGCCCTGCCAAGCCGGCGATGCTCCGATAAGTATGCCTATCTACACCTATGGAGCCACTACCAGCAGTATAAAACACTTGAATCAAGTCATAATCGATACAAAGAGGGTATCATACTATAATCAACATCGCCTTGAAACAACAGTGCTTAGGGTAGAATCTTGGTCTGGGACTCGTGTCTCACCCGGTACTTAGCCAGTGGAATCGGCACCTCGCCACTGTATCCAACCTCGCCCTGAGCTTTCCCCAACTTCCTCGTCACCTTGCCCACCAAGCTCGCAATCCATCGGTCATTAGCCATAGCAGACACTGTGTTGACACCTGCTTTTCGCATACCAACTATCGTTTTAGCAGATGCGTCCTTGAATCCCGTATCAACCTTTTTCAAGAAATCCTTGAAGCCCTTGTTTGAATTGATAGTAGTTGCCGTTTCGTTTGTGTTGGTTGTATTTGCCGTGTTTGTCGTGTTTGTCGTGTTTATCGTGTCCGCTGAGGCTACACTATCTACATCGCTTTCACTACCAGCCATACTAACGCGCTTCAGCTCACGCAGAACCTTTGCTTCTTCGAATGACTTGTCGCTTTCAATGACCTTGGTCGCCTTGACAAGCGCCGCGACGAAGTTAAGCAAATCTTGATGGAATTGAGCAGGGAGATGTGCATGCGCGCTTATATGTATGCTCGCTTCGTCCTTTTTGAGCTTTTCAAGATTTTTGCGTGCTTGTACTTCCTTTGGTGTACCCGCAAGCTCCTTGATCGATTCCTCTAATTCCATAAGTTGAAATTCTGATGATTTAGTTGGGAAAATGTGCTCGTGATGGGGGAACAAGAACATTGGAATTGCGAGCACTGCATCAGCACCACCCAACCGTACCACTTGCTTGAGTTCGGCAGCATCGGGGGTGGCTCGGTACGCCATGACTTCTGACATCTTGAAGTGACATTGAATTTTATAGTTTGTGTTGATAGGAAAAGAAGATTCGCTTGTAATAGGTCCTAATTCAACGGCGAAATTCGCATCGGCACACCATGCTGATATACGAGCCTCGAGTCTGCGAATCTCCGAGTCCTGGCCAGTGTAGTGCTTGAACAGGTATTGGCGCATCAAGTTGACAAACCACTTCCCAGACCCGGCGGCTGTTACGGACTTGAACTTGACAGTATGGAAGTAGCAGAGAGGACTGAGCATTAAGCGGTACAGAAAAGGTAACCGATGGAGGAATGCTTTCACGTTCGGATAGTCTGTCTTGCGCAGAGTTGAAACTCTGATAGACTTTTTCGGAGGATGAGGTATTGATGGGCCACCGTGTATATACGTGCATATTGCAGCTCGCATGTCATCCATGTTATCCAGATCTAGTTTGTCATTCTCTCCCTTCTCAACTGTTTCTCGCAAAGCCTTCTTCGCGTTCGTTATCACGCTCGTGTCATGGATGTGATCAATTAGCTCTTTGTATTTCTTGTTCGCATCGTGATCGCCCGGTGATAGCTTCTTCACTGTTGCGAAGGCAGATTCTGTATTTTCCGCATCTGATGGTTGTCTATCAGCAGTCATTTGTCTGACCATTGCGCTGCGTTGAGGATATGTGCCATCAATGGCAACAGAGGCTGCTCTTAACAAGGCAGTGTCACTGGCAACAAAATTGTCGTCGTCTGGCTCAGGCTTTCCGTACTCGACGCTCCCGAATGTAACTTCCCAGTCTCCACCCTTGACGTTGGCGTAAATATCATCGACTTGAATCTCACGAAAGAGAGGCACAACAACCCTATCCGTCTGAATGGCCAATTCGATATCGTCTGATAACTTGATGCCAGCCTCCACACCGTGTGCGACAAGAGTCATAGTGGAAAGCGAGAGTGTAGCGCCGCGCATAACGAACAGTCCCTTTACCTCCGTATCAATCTCCAGGGCGGGGAGATCGAAAAAGGCGATCTGGTCATTGATGAAGTGAAGGTCTCGCAAAAAAGTTTTCCTCAAGAGACGGCGGGCCAAGCCGCCGGGGGCATTGAACTGAAAAAGACTGGTTATCAGAATGATAGGCCAACAGAAGGCCCCGAAGACCCAGTACAGGAGCCATGAGGTTGAGCACACAGCGTAGATTAGGTTTACGGTAGCGAAGATTGTCCAAATAGGGACAAACTTCAGGATACGGTGGCCATAGGATTCTCCTAGTAGAACAGTGTACACTAGGATTGGTGCCCCAGATATGACCCATCGCAAAGGCCAGGACAGGGTTAGACTTCCTAGAATTGTGCACACAAGGAAAGCATTGGGTACAGCTTTGCTACTAAGGGCACGTTCTGGCGAGCTTGAGGGGCTCGCTGCTGTCGGCTGTGGGACGGGTTTTCGCTTGGGAACGATGCCCGGCGCATCCGGCTTGCCAGGTAAATCCATGTCAGCTAAAGAGAGTCCCGCAAGGAGCGAGAAGAGAACTATTTCCTGGGAGATATAAGCAGCGCTGGACATGCATAGTGGGTGTTCAGGATCCTGGAGTGGTCATGTTGTATTCTCTCACGGGACTAGTGATCCTTTACGGTTGCATGGCTGTGACGTCACGGTGCTCATAGGTCGCCGTTGCCGCGCTCAAACGAGACAGGCACCGCTGTCTAGATCCTTCTGACTGAGAAAAAGGGTAAGCGCTATTTTTCCAGATAGATCTCATGTCCAAAACCATCGTGGATCGTGGTTGTACCTGTTGATCCGTCACTAATGTCTGGGCTCCCAAGGATACCGCGGTGACGTAAATATGGGGCTAATTTAGTTTACCACAGCCCTAATGTGAGCACAACCGCTAGACATTGATCGCATCCGCTATGGTTTTTATTGAACTGCCCTAAAAGACTCAGGGGAAACCGAGACCAGAAGTCATACCTGGTCGAGAGACGGCCCATGGACAAGAAATATACCTGACCACTACACCTATCAAATTCGTGCCCATCTCAACAAGCTGGCTGCGATAATCACAGGCAAGACACTAACCAACTCTCCCAATCCAGCATACTCAGGTGGAATGCGCGCATTCACAAATGCACCTGCACCTAACAGGACGGCAAACAGGTTATAGAAGAAGCTCCATGCAAAGTTGAATGCCACTGTATACATCGCCTTTCTACTCATAGCAATGAGCGTAAGAATGCACGAGAGATCTGATCGTACAAGCACCACATCGGCAGCCAATTGTGCAATGTCAGTGCCACTCGACACATGGACTCCAATGGTAGCTTGTGCAAGAGCTACAGCATCATTGGTTCCATCCCCAACGAACATCACTACTGGTGTTCGTGGTTGCCCCTTAGGCGACGGTGATGCGGCTGCGAGAAGATCCTGGAGATAGACTTTCTTGTCTCCAGGTGAGCAGCGAGAGCGAACCTGATTGTCCGGCACTCTCAGCTGAGCTGCAATTGTTCGGACAGCCTCATCATCGTCGCCCGAGAGAATGTGAACATGAAGACCACGTTGCTGAAGCTGAGCCACGGTTTCCAAGCAATCTGGTCGAAGCGTATCGCGAAGTCCGAGTACTGCGACTACTTCCTCGTCCATAGTGAAACAGAATGCAGTAAGTCCTTTGGACAACATGCTTTCTACGGTTGGGTGAGATGAGATACCCAGCCATGTTGAATTCCCAGCCCGAAGCGTTCGCCCATTAGATTTTCCTTGGACTCCTTTCCCGACCACGGCTTGAACATCTCTCACTATAATACTTGAAACATTTTGTGAGCAGAAATGAGCAGTAACAGCCATCGATACAGGGTGTTTGATTCCTGTTACCAACCCAAGAAGCAATGATTTGGTCAATTCAGGATTGTCGCCGGAATAAGCATCGTCAACAACCATCAACTTTCCCAAAGTTAAAGTGCCCGTTTTGTCGAATACTACATCTGTTGTTTTGTATGCAATTTCAATACTGTTCGCCGATTTGAAAACAACACCCTTTCGAGCTGCAACGCCCGAAGCAACGACGATGACCATTGGAACAGCGAGACCGATCGCGCAGGGGCACGACACGATGAGCACGGTGATGGCATAAGTAATTGCCCCAATGGTAGCTTCCGAGCCTGTCTGCTGGCGCACAGCGACGCCGATGGCAACCCATATGACAAATGTGGTAATTGTCAAAGCTACGATAACAGGGACGAAATAGCTCGCTACTTTGTCTGCGATATCTTGAATTTTGGGCTTCGAAAGCTTGGCTTCATCGACCATGCAGGCGATAGTAGTAATCGTATTATCTCCAGGAAGTCGCGTTAAACGAGCTGTGAGCATACCCATTCCATTGATCGATCCAGCAATAAGTGGAGAACCGGAATGCTTCTCCACGAGCATAGATTCTCCTGTTAGTATGGATTCGTCCACTTCAGAAGCGCCAGAAATTACGGTGCCATCAGTAGGAATCCGGGAATCTGGGGAGACTTTGAAGATGTCGCCGTACTGCAACAATCTTGCGTCTATCTCCTTTTCTGTATTGCTGGAATCAATGACTATAGCAGTCTGTGTCTGCAGCGCTCGAATGGAGACGGATTCTGCCGCCTTCTGGCGGGCTAGTGAAGCTACCCAACGACCAAGCATGATCAATGTCACGAGCAGAGTGCTCGTTTCAAAGAACTCGCCAGTCGAAAGCGGCTGACTAACGGCTAGGTAGCCGAACGACACGACCGAGAAGATGTATGCGGTACTAGTGCTAAGAACAATGAGTAGGTCCATCTCAATGACCTTAGAGAAGACTAAAGCTTTGATAGCTTTTGGGTAGAATGGTCCAGCAATGACGACTTGGACGATAGTCGCCAGTGCAAGAGACGCTGACCCATACGCTATCTTCCGCTCTGGGAGTGGTGCCCAAGCCATGACTAACACTGGTATCGTGAGTACCGCTGAGAGCAAGGTCATGAGTCCCATATGTAGAACGTGTCGGCTGCCCGCGTCGAGTGATGCATCGGATCGAGGTGGTGCAAGGCTGAGTGAGCGTGCCCATTCCTGCTCGAGCAGATCGCGCGCCCCAACTATTTTCGCATCAAAGGCAATTCGTATAGAATTTTTGTCGATGCAAGAAACTTCGAGTACACCTTTAGGCCAATCGTTATTGAATACAGCTTTAGGGTCGCCGGAACAAATGAGATCAAGCATAGATCCCTGATTCGAGACGCGCTCGCATTTGAATTCGGTTGTTCGATGAAGATGCCTGATAACATCATCTGCGGTCGCTGCACCTTGGGCGATATCAAGCTCTGCACGCGCTAGAATCAAACTGATCTTGAGGTTGCTAACATAGGCGAGTGTGCTTAGTGTGCGCTTCAATTTTGTCTCGCACCCAGTGCATGTCATGCCAGAAACGCTAAGGATGATGTGCTCTTTACCAGAGCCTGCTTTTTCTAAGTCGAGGTTGCTGGATGCATCCGGACTGACTTCGAGAGTATTGACATCAGCGCCTTTTTTGTCGCCATTGCAACACCCTTCAGGGTTATCATTGCCTGCGCAGCATGCCTCATCCGAATCCTCCGCGTCTCCTATACAACAACTGTCAGCGCATGCGAGAACCTCTTGATCGCAGCAGCCATTATCGCAATCCTTTTCCCCTAGACTCCCCACTCTGTCATTACACCCATTCAAGCTTGTCTCATTCGCGGAATAGAGACAGGCGGTCGGACAACCTGCTTTGGTAATAGGCACAGAACAACAGTTATCCTCTATCTTCTTATTGTCTTTAGAGGGACCTGGTTTGTTCTCTGGCGGGCAGCATGGAGAATTTGTCGCGCCCGAAGTCAGTACTAGTGGGTCTCCTTTTGATTCGAGTGGTATTTTCGAATTGCTGCAACAGCCTGACTTCGAGTCTTTGATAGATGAGATTGGCGATGTTGAGCAACGTGACTTTCCGCAACCTGCATTTTTGGTTAAGATAAGTTCACTGTCTTATGGACTTTGTTTGGAACAGTACTCTGATGCTTTGTCCATTGATTTAGCATCATTTGAGTTCGAGGGCTTACATTCGCATTCTCTCGGGCTCTTGCCTTCTTCACCTTTCTCCTCGGTGCTCAAGGTTTTTTCAAGCCCCTCCGTGTGCTTGGTGAAAATAGCAGGGCCAGACACATCTTGAGATTGAGTTGTTGAATCTGTATTGAAGCCTGACCCACAACAACTTTCCCCGCAAGCCATTTTAAAGTTGATGTTCTGGGATTGTGTGAAGGAGCTTTTCCCAGAAATTTGAGAATTCAATCGAGTAGAGGCGCGGTGTCGTGCTGTTACTGGATGAAGTTAATGACAATGAAATCGATATGTCACCGTTTTAGGGCTTGGCATTCAAACTGGAGAGCTTATTAGCATACCAACCCACAATGATAGAAAGGCTTTTGTAATACTAAGAAAACAGAAGTAAACTTTTCAATTCCCATTAAACTACACTCATTGTACTAATCATATGGTATCATAGCAGGAAATAATGAAGAAACCGATAGTTCTTTCATTCGATCGTCAGGGATAGGGACACCTGACGACATAGTAAAGCCCTAATCCTCAATAATACAATTTAAGGGGCGGTAGTGTAGGCATTACCATACACATTGTTACCATTCGCTGTCGCATGGCCGTTGATACTATTGGCACCGTTAACGACCGTCTCGTCGTCGTAGTGCAATCTCAAACTAGTTGGAATCGGGCTCTCCTTTGAGTTCGAATCAAGGTAGTGTCGCATAGTAATGCCCGCTAGTTTATGTTCGGTAGTGATGAAGCGTCCCTGTCTGCCGGGCGCTCTGCGGACGTTCCTTAGCTTGAAAACCTCGCGAAGAGTGGCCGCAATCGATGGGCCAACAAGGCGAGCACCAAAGCAGAAGTGCAGGCCGTGACCAAGAAGTGTGTAGTCCTTGAAAGGACGGTGTGGGTCTAGGAGTTCAGGGTTGGGGAAAGCTACGGGATCCATTGCAGCTTTGGAAGTAGCGATTAGGACTGTATGGCCCTTCTTAATATGGACGGGGCCGCGAACACCATCGTTGACAGTGATGTCTCGGGTAGCAATGCGAGGTAGACCTGGAACAACGCCACAGTGACGCATTCCCTCATAGACAAAGCCCTGTAGTTCGCGGTCTGAAGAGGCAGGATCCATGTGTGCAAGTTCGACGATACGCTTCTTATACTGTTCGTAGCCTGGACTGAGGTAGAGATCAATCAAAAGCGATGCTTGCTGCGTCAAATTGCCAGCGACAGGCGCACCCATGCCGATACAGTCTCCGACTTGGTCACCAAGTGGAAGTTTGGTATCGGAAAGCGCATGATAAATGCGGTCCGCATGAGGTCCAACTTCGAATGCACTGCCCTTAGCCATCCAATCGACAAAGCCTTCCAATCTGCCAGTTTGAGTCTTTAGATGAGTTTCGAAAATGGAGCGTAGCGGAGCCGCCGCCTTCATCGCGCCTTCTCGGAGCTTCCACTCATTGACTGGCATGATATTGAAGCTCTGATACATGAACAGCACTAGGTAGGCGGTAAATGCTTCGTGAATAGACAAAACGCCGCGGGGCTGCTCTTGGGTCTTGAGCGGAAGCGCAAAACGTTCTGCAAGCCACAAGATGGGTGCGATATTGGTGACATCGCGAACAATATCAATGGAAATTCTACCTTTAGCGCCCTTCAGTGAGTTCTTCTTGATGAGCTGACTCACAGTAGTGCTGAAAAATTCTGAGATATTTTTCTCAAAGCCATCTTCAAAGAACACTTTGTGAAGAATGTTTGAGCGCTCATCGTGTTTCTTGGCCTCATCCCATCCAATCATGAAGTCGTGGCCCGCTGTGCAATTTCTAATTGCGGCCTGATACATTACCACAAAACTTTCTCGGTCCTCAAAGATCTTCTTGCAGCCTTCTTGGGTCTGAACACTGACGATTTCGTAATCGTTTGGTGGTCGTTTAAGGTCATACTTATCGATACTCTTGTTACCCTTCAGGATGCCTTGTGCAGCTTCCGGGGTATAGAATGGAAGAAGCGCATATGGCGAAGTGCCTGTGAAGCCGCCGGGAAGACCTTGGAAAAGGAGCTTGGGAAACACTCCGCCATAAGAGCCAGGAGTCGTCTCTGATAGCAATCCCGCACCCCAATTCGTCAAGGTATTACTGTTGAAATCGTAGCTTAGATATCGGTCGCCACGAACAAGAGCTACCGCATCATCAAGAATACCTCGCCCAGTAGTCTGCCCGGGACATACACCACTACCGGGCATTGCAGGCTTTGTACACTCGGCCATCAACCCTGGATAAAGTTCCATGTTTTCAATGTGGCCATACAAGAGCTCGGCGGCCCTTGCTGTTTCCTTGTCTGAGCACCAATCTTCAAAGTTCTGATATGGCTTGAGATTGAGGTACCTGCGAAACTCGTTGAGCGTGCAAACGTTGAACATATCACGCGCTTGCAGTTGCCCTAGGAGATCGACAACTTTCAAAGATGCGGGAGTGCCATGTGCACCAAATGCATGAGCTGGCTCTTCCGTGCAGGTCTTGATCAGCTCGGCCAACTCGGCATCGTTGAATCTACCATCCGCACCTCGGTGCAGTGTGCTAAAAGTCCACTCTTTAGGGGGCTTGCTCATTAGATCGTGTCCGTAGACCTTCATGACGTTGTGAAACATTTCAATCGTTACGTCGTCGACAGACTGCAATTTTGGGTAGACAGATCGGAATATATCCTCCATCCACTTATCATCTGCGGCGCTTAGTGCAGCGTGCCAGTGATAGAGCACAGCAAACTCGACGGATACGTGACTGCCTGTACCTCGCTCAAGACGAGTTCCGCCCTGTTTGATTTCTTTGCCAAGATCCAAAGACCACTCGGAGTTGGCTCGTGGAGTGTTGAGGATTGCTGCGACGTAGTCTCGAAGAACAACCGATGCGAAGAACCCGACATTGATATTTCGTGTGATCTGAAAAATATCCTCGTCTTGCCTTTTTCGTTGTCAGCGAATTCATCGGGGTTAGTGGATCTCGCACTTCTTACCATTTCCTTCCGGCCTCGTCCAAAGAATCCCAGGGCTTGTACTTGCCATCCTCGTTGACCGAGAGCAGAGACTCTGCAACATGATTGTGATTCCTCGAGAACATGAGCACTACAGCGATAACCCCAGGGGGCATCATCATAATTCTTTCCGAAGCAATTGAATCCGGGTAGATTGTTCCATTACGATACGTACGCACGCGTACTTGCTCCTTCTCTGTGTTGCCATATAGTGTGCTAAGATCGACGTAACTAGAGGTTTCATTGATCCATGGATCTGATCTTGACGTCTGGAAGCATTCGTGGATGACGACAGTCGCGAAAGAAAAAAATAGGCGGTTTAGGCCTGAAGGATGAGGGCGAAAGGGGCCCTTGCGCTTCAAAAGGGCTTCGTATACATCCTCTACGTCGGGTAAATTAGGTCCTATCAATGTCAGCCAACCACAGAGCAAAACGCGCTAGCAAAAGTTATACCTTTAGGTTTTAACGGCGGTACGTTCCTTGCATATGGAGACCCAGCCTTTCCCATTTCCGGATTATGAGGATTGTTCCCTGAGCCATCATGTCGGCGGTATCGTGAAGATGGGCCTGCATGAGTAGGTGTGGGATGGGGCAGGTCTTTCCAGAGCATCGCAATGAAGCCGTCTGAAACTTTCGCACTCAAACCGCTGTTGGGAGGCAGCCCCTGCAACATTTCGACACCATTTTCAAGGAGCAAGTCTTTGTCGTCGAGGGGCTCGCCAGATGCCAGAGTTGTGATTGCTTCGACTGCGAATTTGGCGTTCTTCACACCAATATTCTTGATATCATGCCCGATGGTTGTCTTCTTGTCGTTCTTTACGCCACTTGCAGCTTCGTCGGATCGCCCATCACTTGCTTTAGTGGGCTTCTTCCTAATGGTACCCAGGAGCGATCGCAGTTGGCCTGGCATCTTGAGGTGATTGACTTGCGCGGCCCTCGACAGAAAGCAGAGGATGGATAAAATAGGTTCAAGTGGCAGCCAGGGTTTCGGGATGAAAGTTATTTGGGGAAAGTGGTATTTAGGGAAGGCAGTGCTTCGGAAGGAAATGAGATGACAAAAGGTACAAGTGGCGGGATGTGATGAGATCTAAGTAGGAGCTGTCCAAGGTGTCACTCTATTCCATTAGTGAAGAAGCCAGGCCCTGGGATACCTGGGCAGTGTCGAGCCCGCCCTTGTGATCAGCACATGCAGGAGCTGAGACTGCACGATCGACCTACGTGTCGGCGAAGCTCATAGGAAGCTATCCAGTCAGTGCGTATGGTTTGGTGCCCACAGGGAAACAGATTGGGTAGTGTTGCGGATGGGTGCCCAGCCAGTGGCTCGACATGCTCAATTACATAGGGTCTCATTGGTGGTGGCTGGCTGAGTGGAGAACCGCCAACCAGTCCGAGCTGCTGTTCGCTAAGAGAAGCTCGTTCAAGACCTCAGCGGGTATGTAGGCCAAGGCCATATTGGCTGTAAGATACGATGCTGCAGCTATGCTCCACTTTGCGAGCCGCGTTGGTCCACTCAAAACGCTTGCAGATTAATCGTACAGCATATGAGCATCTCCATTGACAGAGTTCTTGATTGGACTTGCACGACACGGGATCAAGAGTTGTGCATAGACACTGGTCGCACAGCAGCTACCTAGCATAGTTGCAGGCGTCAGCCAGCGACTTGGGGGAAATAAAACCTAGGCTGGGAACATACATACGCCATAACTAGCACTAACCGATGAAGCGGACAGCCAGGGCCTAATGTTTTCGTGCAAACCGCCTTCAACAACACCCGCACCCAAAAGGGTAGCGCAAGACGAATCAAAAGCTTATGTAGGCGATCGGCATCCAAATGCAGTTGAAGTGTAACACTTGGCGAGTAGAGTCCGGGCAATTATGGGTGCAAAGACGTAACTCGCATAGAAGCATGCGCTTGTGGCGTCCGGCCGCAAACACATGCCTCTCAATGGCTTGGGTATGTTGTGCACAGTTGAACGAGCAATTTTGTGAACAGACAAACCCGAACGTGAGACAAGAAAAAGCAAGGAGGTGGAGCCTTATTCGTATTCGACAATATATCCTACACGAATCAGCCCACCTGAGGCCGTCCCCATGGCTGGTGAGAGGAGGTGTAAGATTTGAGACAGGGATAAAAGCGAGTTGCGGCCCGTCATTTGCCTAGCGCATCTGTGCATGCTGATCTGCTCTTTTGGGATGGCTACGCTTCCTAGCATCGCCGACCTCCTGCAGCACTATGTGCAATCGGTCCACTGCATACACATCGATCAGCAGCAATGCATCTGATCAAAGCCAATGAGGACCGAAGATACATCTGCTTCGTGACTGTGAAGTTGATCCCGGCGGATATCAGTTCGTCCCGTGTCCGTTCCCCTGGCTCGCCAACTGAAGTGGACAGACAGCTATGTTCTCAAACACGATTGTTGAGTTGCTTCCTGGTCCATGTTTGTGCAAGCAAATCCGGATCGGTGGTTGGCAGATCATCTGCAGGCGATCGATCACCTGGCCACACCGATGAAAAGTTAATCTGCTAGAACTGCATATCGTAAACAATCTCGCACTAGCGGGGCCTCTCGGAACAATAGACCTTTTGGCGCATCTACCAATGAACAAGATTCTTCTGCCATATAGGTGCCTTCTCGCTTCCAGCAACCAGTGCGATCTTCACTCAATGCAAGGCAGTTAGTGGTTCTCGCTCCGAAAGCAAGTCACTTATCTTGTGGCTGCAAGAGCAAGAGCAGGAGCATCCTCCGCCTATCCGCTCCGTCAACATTTGTTTGCGTCATAACTGCATATATCTTCTGCTTCTTTATTTTAGAATTCGACCACTCGCCTCGAAAACTCGGTGCTGGAGACATGGAGCCTCTGCGTCCCTCGTCCGCTGCATCTCAAGCGAATTCCAACGTCCATTACGACAATATGAATATGGATTACGGAGTGGTTACGCCCCGGCCAGTACATGTACGCAAAAAGTTCGTACTGTGTTTCGACGGTACTGGCAACAAATTCTCAGGAACGGATGCAGACTCAAATATCCTCAAAATATATCGCATGCTAGACCGCAATGGCGACGACCAATTTCATTACTACCAACCAGGCATTGGCACCTACGTGACAAAAGCCAATGGCTCTCTTACTCGTTCAAGCCGGATAGATAGATTCAAATCGTGGTATGCAAAAGCAAAAGACAGTGCTGTTGGTAAGTTTTCCATCCATGCGGAGGACTTGGACTGATCCCTGACAGGCACCTCATTCGACTTACATGTCATGGCTGGGTACAAGGTAAGAATCCCTCTGGAAATTTTGATCTTGAGGCAACGTTATCCTTGAATCATACAAGATCGCAGTACCTGTGTCTAGCATAGTCATTCAAATATTTGGCTAATCTCGCATAGTTTCTAATGCGTTATTACACACCTGGAGATGATATCTACTTTTTTGGCTTTTCAAGAGGCGCATATACCGCGCGCTTCCTCGCTGAGATGCTCGATCATGTTGGTCTTCTATCCGTAAGTGTATTTGCAAGCCGAAAACAAGAACCACTTGTCAATAATCTTTGATTAGGCTGGTAACGAGGAGATGTGTCAATTTGCCTGGAAGTAAGTTGAAGAACACCTCCTAACACAGTGCATTAACCATTTGAACAGGACCTTCCAGAAGTGGCAATGTCGACTACCCGAAGAAAAAAGTAGAGGGCAGAATCCTGGAGAAAAAACAGAAAAACGACAGCTACTTGAGTTCATGTGTGCCTTCAGAGAGACATTCAGTCGGCCTGTCCGTCCGATTCGCTTCTTAGGCCTCTTTGATACTGTCAACAGTGTTCCAGCGTTCGAGAATGCGTGGATGCAGCGTAGTAAATTTCCGTACACTGCTCGCAGCAGCGCTCGAGTCATTCGTCATGCCGTCTCAATTGACGAGCGCCGCGCAAAATTTCGACAAGATTTGATCTCCCAAGAAAAGCCGGACAGGTCTACGCACTATAAACACCATCGCAAGCATAGACACGCCAAGAACGTTTTTCATGAGCACAAGGCTGGTGGGCTAGACGAAAAGAGTGGAGGAGAAGATAGGGGTCGTCGTGATACATTGGCACCACCAGAGCGGTTTAGAAATCCGCATGACACCTCAGGTGTGCGCAATCGAAGTCCTGGATATTCTCAATGTGATGATGGGCATGGCCATTCGGGAGCCAATTCGGTCATGTCCTTCGATGTTCATCAAACCGCGCCATCAGAGGATGACGAAGGCGAACAAGATATTCAAGAAGTTTGGTTTCCTGGCTGTCATGCTGTGAGTGATCGGGCTTCACGTTTCGCAATCTATGAAAACTAATTTAGCAGGACATTGGTGGCGGCTGGCCTCTTGATCCAGGACACGATGCAGCACTAAGCCATGTCCCACTGGTGTGGATGGTTCGGGAGGCGCAGAAGGCTGGTCTTGTGCTTGACGAAGAAAAGCTAGCAGCATTAAATTGCTGCCTCGACGAGGACGAACCTTTTAATGCGCGGCGTCAAACTCTCGTACCAATTGAGATTGATCCTGGCTCGCCCGCTCCTGAAGTCGTGAACGATGGTTCAAACGGTGCCGACAATATTACGAATGGCGACATTCCCAAAGACTATGTCGACGACGATAATTTCGCCAAACACCATTACACACATCCAAATACCACTTTCCACAAACACTTACATTTCGCTGCAACCAAAGGGCGGATCCACGATGTTCTTCAATTCAAGAATGGCGTCAGTGGTATCAGTGTCATATCCTGGAACATAATGGAATATATGCCTTTTCGTCGGATGGACTTGCAGGAAGACGGTACCTGGAAAGCCATTGTTTGGCCGCTGCCAAAGGGCGAGACGCGCGACATTCCTGCCAATGCTATAATCCACTCCAGTGTTATTAAACGCATGCTTGCGGACCCAAAATACAGACCAGGCAACTTGATTGTAGGGGGCGGAGGCCGAGGTGTCCGGCATGCCCCCAAAGACATGGGCATTGGAAAATGGGTCGTTGTTTGTGATGAAGGGCATCCCGTTGGCGAGTGTTTCTTACGAAAAGACCCACCTTCAAGGACAAGGACAGATGAAAGCGCAACAATAGCTGTCATGCCATGCGGACCACAAGGTAACTATTTTGGGGATCGAAGGAGTTCCCCTGTTTGTGAACAACCATGAAGTCACTATTCATGTCTGTCGCCGGGGTTGGGTAAATATTATCAATAATATATTAAAATTCAATACATCTTGAGACTGGCATGTATGCCGTGATGATGGTTTGTCTTAAAATCATCACGTGCCCACTTACAACCTACATAAATAGCTTCTTTGCGTGTCTTCACAAATACTTCGCATGATGACATCGCTACTTATACTATCACCCCCGATAGTTCTTCTCATACATAACTTTTCCCGTAGCAGCTCACACCGTGTCTCCCTTAGCTCCCTACTTATAATAGCTTGTAATACAATTCTACTCTCAGTAACCCAACTCAGCGCCTGTTCCTAATGATTCCATCGGCAATGTCTCGCCCTCCTCTTGTATCAACCTCATTATATTCTTTCTACATTATTATACACCCATGGCCCATCCCTCCTGTCTTTACTGTCCTGTTTTCATTTTGCATACTTTGTTTATCCCGTTCTCTCTCATCGGTTGAAGCATAGCCCAAATTATCGTGTCCAGACATACGTTGAGCTTGATCGGGTGTGATGTGCTTATTCATTGCTTTGCGTTCTTTGTTTTCTGCTTTGAGTTGTTGCCATTTTAATTTAAATGATTGACTTGAGGAGTCTGTGGGTGTATTTGAGGGACTGGACTTGTGTCGTACCATTGAAGACGAGAAGCCAGGCTGAAGTTCTTGTGTGTATGGTAGATCGTCAAATTGCTTCACTCTTGGTTTTGGTATATATGGAGATAGTGGGGTTTCCGTACCCCTGTTCGAGGTGACTTGTAGGTTGTTTTGCGGAGAAATAGGCATGATGGCGCAGTATCCATTGACAGCGCTTTAATGATTATTGCACGTAGCACGCTGTATCTGTCAAATTTATGGGAGTTTATGGTTACTGTGAAGTTGGATTGGAACTTATATTCCATTATTTGGGTACTAGAATTATTCTAGTCTTGGGTCATGGGGAGCTGTAATGGTAAGATGACAGCAGCCAAGATCTTAGCAAGAAAGGTGGAGTGCAGTCAGTTTACCTCTCCTCATTCTCATGATTCTCCTCGCAATCCTTTGAAGAGTCGTGCACATAAGCAAATTATATCATATTTTCGTGAAGTCGTATATTGTCATTGAGGAGATTGAAGTGCATTATACTCGATAATAAAAGAGCCCTATTAACGTCTATCTACGTCGCGGGACGCACGTGTAACGGGACACGTTCGCACTTGGAGCCTCGCAACCTCTTGTTCCTTAATTCTATAAACACATAGTCAGCGGGATAATGTTATAAAACCAATGCTCTTCTAGTCTATTTAGTCTCTAACGAGCCCTACTGTAATGTTAGTTGTGCTGTAGATCATTTTGTTACTGTCCTCAAATGACCCGTCGTTGATACCCCCCTATCTATCCACGAGTCAAAGAGTATGTTAGTAAATCAGAGGGTCTGATGCAAAGTTGAATTGAGGGAGATGATCGTAATAAAATTCAATACCAGCGCTAAGCTAGTAGAGATAGTGTCCGGCAGTTTCGCAGGGTGGGATTGAAGATCTTGAAAAGTGGCCCATAGCGTCAAGATGCACTAGCAAGTATTAGCGTGCAGCTAGCTTTATCACTGTATACTATTGTAACAAATTCGACGCTACACGTACAACAGATCAATTGCTGAGAGTTGCTGTGGCGTAAGTTGGCAGAGTCAGCTGCTCAGCCTCGCCATGAGGACGCTGCCTCAATCATAGCACTGAGCTGCGCTCCCCGGAGACGCTCTCCACGGTGCACAATTCCCCCATCGTCTTCGACACGCATTTTGCGGATATCAGTGCTATCTGTCAACTAGTCCATTAGCAAGCGTGTACGCGCCATCATGGGCGAAACTACCGGTGTGCAGTCACGCTGAGGATCTACGCAGCGTCGTTGCAGCAGCTGCACAGCCTTGCAACTGGCTGCCGCCTAAGGCATGGTGCGCCGCCATCGTCAAACCAAGAATACGATACAGGACCAGCCTCAGCTCGCGATTCTCAGAACGCTTCTTTGCTATCATAGTGTCGGGAGCTGTACAGCTGCTCGTTCTCCTCTCCTTAGGCTGACCTCTACGTAAACAGCGAAGCCAGTTATTGCCGCCACACTCTCCTACCAGGCTGCCGTATCAAGCCTCTTGTATCTTGTCCTACCGCATGCGCCTATCCTATATCTACCCGAATCGATGCGCCTTCTGAAGCACAAAGGAGATGGAGAGTTCACTATCATCCGCTTCGACGATAACGAGGTACCTCCTTACGCAATACTTTCGCATACCTGGGGAGCAGATGACGAAGAGGTGGCCTTTGCAGACCTTGAAAATGGAGACGGCAAGGCTAAGCCTGCTACGAGAAGATTCGCTTCTGTGGAGAACAGGCACGGCATGATAGTCTGCAGTACTTTTAGATTGACACATGCTGCATTGATACATCAGACCAGGCTGAGCATTCATGGGCTATCAGGTCCATGTTTCGTTGGTACCAAAACGCGACCAAATGCTATGTATACCTATCAGACGTATCAACAAGGAAGCTGAAAGCCAACAGTATGCTTAACGAATCTATTTGGGAGCCTGCTTTCACGTCAAGCCGATGGTTCGCCCGTGGTTGGACATTTCAAGAGCTTCTTGCCCCGCGTACAGTCGAGTTCTTTTCTAAGGAACGAGAGAAGCTTGGCGACAAGGTGACGCTAAAGCCACTAATCTACAAAATCACAGGTATACCGCACGAAGTGCTCGACGGAGCTCCTCTCTCCTGCTTTAGCATCGACGAGCGGCTGCGGTGGAAAGGCGACAGGGAGACCAAACGTGACGAAGATGCATGGTATTCATTATCGGGCATCTTTGGTGTTGAGATAGCGCCGGCTTACAGCGAAGGGGCGGCAAGCGCGTTCAGACGTCTGACGGACGAAATCCATAAAGGGGAAAGATGCATTCAAGACATACGGCACACGGATCCGCGTGATGACAAGAAGCGTATTGAAGATACAAAGGGTGGGCTACTAGCAGACTCCTGCCGCTGGGTTCTCGACAACGAAACCTTCCAGCGTTGGCATCAGGATCTGGCCAGCCGACTACTGTGGGTAAAAGGCGATCCTGATAAAGGCAAGACGATGATGCTCTGCGGCATCATCAATGAGCTGCACAGCTCGATGCCTAGATCCACTGTTCTATCATACTTTTTCTGCCAAGCGACCGACTCGCGCATCAACAGCGCCACGGCGGTGCTACGTGGACTGTTGTACATGCTTGTGGACCAGCAACCGCTACTTATGTCGCATATCCGCAAGAAGTAAGATCACGCTGGCAAAACTTTATTCGAAGATGCGAATGCCTGGATAGCCTTGTCTGAAATATTTATGAACATGACGCGGGACAAGAATATACAAATAAGCTATCTAGTCACTGGTGCTCTCGATGAATGCGTGGTAGATCTGCCTAAGTTCCTAGACCTGATTGTCCGTACTACCGCATCGTCGCCTCGTGTGAAGTGGCTGATGTCAAGTCGAAACGAGGGTCATATCGAGCAGAAGCTCAAGTCGATCGGCGATGAAGCCAAGCTGAGCCTGGAGCCGAAGCAGATCGCAGAGCATGTAGCTCAAGCTGTTGATGTTTATATCGATTATAAGCTCTCTTATCTTGATTCAGTTGGAGAGGATAATCTGCGGGAGCAGGTGCGGGGTGAGCTGCGCAGAAAGGCGAATGGCACCTTTCTCTGGGTTGCTCTGATGATGCAAGAGCTCGAGAAGCCTGAGAGCTGGGACCCTCTAGCGGTGGTGGAAGAAGCGCTAGCTGGCTTGCATCAGCTGTACGATCGCATGATGGACCATATCCAGCAGCTCCCGACAAGGAATGTGAGCACCTGTCGGTCTCTGCTCTGTACTGCAGCAGTCGCATACCGTCCGCTTTACCTCACCGAGATGGGCAGCTTGTGCAGACTATCAGGGCGGGCTACGATGTTGGCGGAGACTGTACGGAAAGTCATAGCTATGTGCGGTTCGTTCCTTACGATCCGCGATGAGCAGGTCTACCTCGTTCATCAGTCAGCTAAAGACTATCTAAGCGACAAGATGCAAACTATGGCGCTTCCGTCTCAGAGTGAGATGCATTATAACCTTTTCACTCAGTCACTCAAGCTCATGTCTAGCACGCTGGAACGCGATATGTATAATTTGGTGCAGCTTGGTATCTCGATAGGCGAGGTAGAAATACCCAACCCTGACCCGCTTGCGACTGCACGCTACTCGTGCGTCTACTGGATCGACCATATTTGCGACTCCAACCGTGCATCTCCAGCAAGCTACTCACATGATCTGCTAGAAGGCGGTGTAATTGATGTTTTTATGACAGGGAAGTATCTCTACTGGCTCGAAGGACTTAGTCTATGCAACAGTATAGAAAAGGGAGTAATATCAACATCTAAACTATGGTCACTTTCGCAGGTACAGCATTCAGACATCATACGTCTAGATAACGTACTACTTCTAAGTACTAACGTAACTAGGAAATGCAAGACGAAAATGAACTTACTCAGCTTGTTCAAGACGCACGACGATTCCTCATGTACCACAAAAAAGCGATTGAAAGTTACCCCCTCCAAACATATGTCTCCGCGCTGTTGTTCAGTCTAACAGGTAGTTTGATTAGACAGCTGTTTCAGCACGAAGCGCCAGAAGGAATTACTATTAAACCAGCTATGAGTGACGGCTGGAGTGCGTGCCTGCAGACGCTCGAGGGCCATAGCGACCCCGTCATGTCAGTGGCCTTCTCGCACGACTTGGCCCAGCTAGCATCGGCGTCGTGGGACAAGACTATCAAGATCTGGGATGCGAGCAGCGGCGCATGCCTGCAGACATTTAATATTGGAAAATCTCTTCATCACTTATCCTTTAACCCTACAGGCTCCCATCTTTACACTGAAATAGGTACTATTAATCTTGAGAGTCTAGAAGTTCCTAGCATGAGAGATATCGCCGAACTTAAAAGCCCCCTGCATGTAGGCACAAATCTTAGCTCAGATGGCATATGGATCAAGTATGCCGGCAACAACATTCTATGGATACCATCCGAGTACCGGCGATCATGCTCGGCTGTGTCCGGGAATATAGTTGCAATAGGTGTTAGCTCTGGAAGGGTATGGACTTGCAGTATTAACCTTGGACTTAGATGATACAAGGGGGGTGCAAGTGGGACTGAGTAATTGTGGGCCCTAGGAGCTGAGGCCACCGAAGCCCATAGAATCAGTCATGTATTGTATTGTATTACTATACAAAAAAAGACCGCGTAAATGCCTCAATATAGCGTATAGCCTCCCCTCGCCTCTATTACTGCCCTACAACGTTCATTTATATTTCCTGTATATCGCCTTATTTCCTAAGGAGTATTACGCGCCTATTCTTTCTTAATATACCTCTTAAGCTCCTCTTTTCTCTTAAGGTATCTTTTACGCACTCTACTCTTAAGTAATCGCTATAGATTCTTAATAGGATTTAGATTAAGTAAGTTAAAGGGCTACTAGAGTAGGTATACAGCCTTGTTATATAGGAATCTTATAGTGTTTTTAGCTATGTGTACGCTTAAACTATCCTACATAAATACTAAGTTACTAATCCCTACTTAAAATATCTTGTGCTCCTACTAGAAGCTCTTAATATACAGCTATACATTTTAATAGTCTAATTAAGAGTTCTAATTCCCTAATATCTCTTAATCCTAGATTAAAAGGAGATCTTTACTACTATCTCTACTAATATAAGCCTATATAAATAAGCTAACAAAGTCTTAAAACTTAGGGACGTAGTAGTTAGGCAAGAACTTTTCTTTAGGGCGCTAAGTAACGTACAACTTCTCGTACCCTAACCTAAGCGTTGCCTTATTACTCTATATAATACGCGCCTAGTCTTTATTACCCTAAGAAACTATAAAGTTGCTAAATAATAACTCTTTTTGTATGTGCTCTGCGTTAAGCTATACTTTTTTAGTAGTAACGCGTTAGTAGTAGCGCTCTTTATAGAAGGCTTTTGTAATAGTCTTTAGATCTACGTAGATACTAAGCTTAGCTATAATCTTAGTGTAGGGCTTAAGCCTTTGCTTACGACTAGTAGTAGCATGTCACGCTGCAGGCCGCAGTAGGCCGTAGCTGCGCAAAGCGCAAGACAAGGGCGAGGGCCCTTGGGCAATATATACTGTTCTACTCCTGTATTCAACGTTGTTGAATACTTGGTTACCTTTTTAGGTTTGTTTGGCGCAGTGGGGTAGAGCTGCGATATAACATAGCATAAAAAACCAGGCGTCTTCTTGTAAAAGTATTAATCAAAGGCTTGCGCCTATAAAGCTAATTAGGAGAAATACTACCCTTAATACAGCGTCATATAGTCTCCTAAGCTCTTAAGAGATTTGCTAGTAATGCTAACTAGCCTAATAGTGCAGGGTGTAGATTCGAACTCATTTATCTCGGGCAAGGCAACAGCGAGGTGTTTTAGGTATTTTGCTGAGTGAGCATGCTAAGATATCTGGCGTTCTAAAAAAGCTCGTATTTGTACACAAAATACAGCTTCCGTGGAAGCCTCGATGAGTTTCTATAGCCTATGCGTGAGACCCACAATTACTCAGTCCTACTTGCACCCCCCTTGTATGTTATTGATAACATAAAGATTCATCATCTCTTTCTTTTCTCTCTTCTTAACTCTATTTTATTGGGAGACGGGGATACATACAAATATATAAGCCGTGTGTTGCTACATCGAAGCTTCGAGAATCCTACGACGGAGCAGCTGTCCCCATGCAACACTACCGAGTGGATTCTAAAAATCGCATTCTTGCTATTTGCATTTTTCTCTTTAGCATCTGAGGCGACCAAGAAGGGTTGCTCGCGGGCAGTTCCAGCAAGTGGTCGTAAAGACTTCCAGAAAGCTCGCGGCATGCGCCACAGCCGCTCTCCGTTGTAAGCAGTCAATCTATTGTAGGTATAGCGTCGAATTTGTTACAATAGCATACAGCGAAATCTGAGCACGCTACTGCAGGCCTACTGCACGCTAAGATTCGCTAGCACATCCCAACGCTATGAGACACTTTTCACGATCTCTGCTCCCGCCCGGCGAAACTGCCGGACTCCATCTTTACAAGCTAAAAGCTACTATTAAAGCAAAATACAGTTATCTTTCTTGATTATACTTTGCATCAGACCCTCCATTTTCTTGACAGACTCTTGACATTGCTTATATACAGGGGGATATTGACAAAGAGTCGTTTGACAATAGTAATAAAACGATCTACAGCACAACCAACATTATAGTAAGGCTCGTCGGAGACTGATAGGCTGGAAGAACATTAATTCTAGAACATTATCCCGCTGACTACATATTTATAGAGTAAGGAACAAGAGGTTGTAAGGCTCTAAAATGCGAACGTGTCCCGTTACACCGTACGTCCTGCAACGTAGGGATAGACGTTATTGTATTTATAAATTCGCTATCAACCAGAAGGCAACCAATCTACATTAACCTTGTTAACTACGTGAAGTCAGAAAAACGAGCCCAAAGCATAAGGTACCATGTTTTATATTTACGTCATGTTTCACTTGAAATCACGGTAAAGGAGATTGTCTCGTCGGATTTTGGCTGCTGCGAAGGAAATCCAATATCTATTATGCTAACTCTGCACTTATTCATACAATATCTAAGCCATCAGCGCTAGAAGTGAATGACACTTGTGATCTCGTAATAAGGGTCCTGCCCTGAAGGATGGCTAACGTTGTCGATCCTAACACACCCACTCCTCTGGCAACAGCTCTTGCCACTCTCCTTTCTGCTTCATGGCCGTTGTATCTTCAATTATAGCTCTGAAAGTGTCCTTAGCTACAGATACACTTAGTGTATCATTGCCCCCATCGCCTCCTTCTGTCTCAACTGTATCATCTAGGTCATCGCAAAGATCTAAAGCATCGATAAGTGACGCGCCATATTTCTCTAACTCTTGGACCCGTAGGACGGATAGAGTAAGTGCCTCTCGGAGCTGAAGCACCTCGTCTTTCCAATGCTTAACCCGATTCTCAGCCGTCTTATAGCTTGCTTCCGCTTTGTAATAGAAATTAATTAACGCAGTCTTCACTTGGAGAGAGTAAGCCGCCTGTTTTCCCTTTCTGCGATCACTTTGATACAGCTTTTTAATTCGACCCTCTGAAACATCAATTCTGTCCTCCAGTGTATCTAATTCGGAAATTTTATCATGCAGTTTACCCGTCAACAGCTGAATAGTGTAATCTGATTCCCGTTGTTGGGCGCGAAGCGTAGTGATTTCCCTGTGATTGTTTCGAACTTCAATTAATATATCCATGTATTTTTTATTTTGTGAAATGAGTCGCTGTTGCTGGTGGTGTGCGAGAGAACGCCATTCATCCCGTTCGAGGCATGTACGAGATATCTCTGACTGGGTCAATAGCCTTACATTGACTGGTGAGGACCGCTCTTCATGCAGACTCTGGTCTCCTTCGCTGAGCCGTACTTCTAACTCATCTCCCAAACTGGTCCATGATGGTGCCGAAGTATAGCGAACAGGCTGACTGGAAAAATTTTCATTTTGCAGTTCTGGGTCAGCTACTAGGCCTTTCTCCCAAATTTTTGCCATTTCTGTTGATGGTCAGGAGGTCTTGCCAACCAGAAAACCATGGAATGGTGGGATGTTGGAGGAATCAAACCAAGATATCAAGACTGATACTTTACCCAGCGCAGGTATATTATAATATCCCTACTTTATACTACGTAGTCAAAGATGGTTCCAACTTTGTGTGGAGTCAATACAAGGATAGTGTTAACGATAGCTAAAGAATGTACACGTACTCACGTAATTTTATGGGCGTTATGCATGTATTCGGTGGCATTGTGTTGAGATTAACCGGAACAAAGCAGGAAAGTTACAAAAAGTAATTTAATAAAAAATATGACAAGAAATAATTAATGAAGGATCATACACTGCTCGAAACTACCGGCTACGATTGAAGCAGTTATAGGTGCCTAGACAGTCAGGTGGTAGGTGGGTTCAAATTTGAATGAAGAACTAACGATACTAACGATACTATTTTTAGTTCTATCTCCAGCTCGTCTACAAACCTAACGACGCGATATGGTAACGCATGCGCGAAAAAAAAACTCCAGCTTTATTGGTAGAAGACTTGGACATACTACCTAAGTATTCATAGAGCAGATGCTTAAAGAGCTCTCTTCTCCGTAATTCGAGAAGATACAAATATTGCATAAAAAATAATAGCCTAACCTTCTTTACGTCTGTTCGGGATGTTTTGAGGTATTATAATAAGTAGAGCAGGAGTAGGTACTCCAGCATCGTATGACTAGAACGCAGTATGATGTATCCTATAAGATATAGCTTTGGTCTTACTGGTAGAGAGCGCAATATTTCTAGTGCTTTGGTCAACAGCATTTTAAGATTGCAAAGAGTAGAGGCAGTTTGGCCAATATTTTGAAGGTAGAGAATGGTATTTCTAATAATAAAAAAGGGAAAGTAGAACCTATGGGTGATACCTAGGTAATAACGAAGAGGATGACGATACCCGAGAGATGTGGCCGTCTATTTTGGGCACTGTATGACGGTAAATTTACCCCACTACGCCCAATAGCCTACTAAAAGGTGAAAAATAATCAACAACGGTAATTATTTTGAATAGAACAGTGTATATAGGCTGCAGCTACGAAAGTCCTGCAGGCATCGCAACACAGGCTGTGCATCTGCACCAGGATCATTCGCGGTATTCTACTCGTAGCCAACTTTATTCTTGGCCTCATAGAGATAGAAGCATACATCGCCCATATAGGTGGTTCTAATTCGCCCCATCGAGTAAACTCATTAGTGATATATGTAGATGCGGAAGAAATACTGTATTTGCAATCAAGTCAGATACATTTTTAGTCTTTTCTTCACATGCTCTAACCTTTATTCCTCATTTCCATACTCTGCACTTTCTTCCTTGTAAGCCAGAATTATAGTGTCGTGCTATTGCGTAATCACATATATACTGGTACTAAGTCCACACCCTCTTTCGTGAATTATACTAGATTTGAATTTGTAGAAGCTGGGAAGAGTAGCCATAAAGCCTTAAGTTCTGTAGAAGCATTACATGCCACTAGATCCAACGACAATAATCTGCCCCCTCCAGTTCATAATATTCCTCGTTTCACATCATCGCATAACTACCAAAATCGAACACGAAGTAGAATTGCATCATCATTAATATATGTATCTAGTAGCACTTAAGTAGAGAAGACAAAGTCTAGCTTTCGCCCAGCATAAAGATAGTATATCCAAGCTTCGCGCGAATTATGCTTTTGTATTTTATTTTGCCGGAATTTTCGCTCTAGCCAGCTCTCCTCTCTACAAAGCGACAAACACAGCAGCAACGACGCCAGCAAGCTTCATCGCACCCGTTGGAAGAGGACCGATAGCTCCAAGGCCAGCACTCTGAGTTGGCTTCGCAGCACCAGAAGCACCGGCTGAACCAGCAGGACCAGAAGCCCCCGGTGAAGGCGCTATCGAGCGAGACCCAGACGGAGTTTGCGAAGCGCCCGCGGAAGCCGCACCCGACGCGCTCACAACAGCATACTTCATGAAAATCTCGGCATAACTCGAAGCCTCAGTCTTTGGGATGACGGTCGTCGAGGTGCCGTTCATGGGAGCAGCAAAACCTCCTTGGTTGACCGAGCAGGTCAGGTCGGCAGCAGTCATGGCACCTGCCCACTTGCAGTTCATGTCTAATGTCCAGGCACCAGGGAGTGGGTCCTTGAAGTTCATTGCCCATGTCGAGGCACCTTGCTTGATTGTGAAGGGCTCACAAATCGTGTAGTCGTCCTCATTTCGGCCGGAAGATTGTCGGTGTGCGAGTCGGGCTGGAGGCGTGGTTGTGGGTGTAGGGCCTGAGGGCTGTTAGTCGGATACAAAACAGTAGGAGGAGCATGTTGCGACTGACGTTGAAATACGGCATTCGGTACAACCGAGACTCCGATGTTGTTTGCGGGGCACTCATGCTTGTATGTCGTTGCGGCAGCATCTGCGCCAATTTGAGTTACAGTGGGAGAAGCCTGGTATGGAATGGGATTGAAAATTGTGACAGATGATTGCGCAGCTGCTGAGCCCGCGAAAAGTGCGACGTAGGTCGAAGAGCGCATCGTGAGATAGGAGACACGAAAGCTAGCGAAGGTATAGATTTGAGAGAAGGACGAAAAAAAAATAAAAAAATAGCCACACGAGGGTTAAGATGCTGTCTTTTATCAGCATAGCACCACGCTTTATATCGTGCAAAGCGAAGCAGGATGGCCCTACTGGGTAGTTTGATGAGGCATCGGCTTATACGAGCACTTGGAACCACTAGTGATAGTGTGCCTAACTCAACGAGATTTTATCTTATACCCGATTGGGGTCTCAATTTTATTGTTCAGTTAATAAATAGCATTGAATCTTCAATGTCGATCCCGAACATATTCAAGAGGTTGTAGGATGGACTTGGGAGAGATGCATAACGTAGAAAAAGTTTGTGAAGTGTGTTTAGTAAGTGGTGGCTATTTTTGGTGGCGCTCAAGTCGGCAGTGACCGATCTAGCCTCCTTTAGCATTCCCTAGGGGAAAATTAATAGACTCGCGTCCTTGCAGTGCAGCTATTGGGACCTGTCGATACACAACCACTCACTTCGAAATCATTCAATGAGTGTGCTCGTGCTCTCCCTGTTTTCTCATGTGTGCCCTAAGATCACTATCCAGCTACATTTGTCAATCCTGAGCCCTCGTGTCGAGCGATATGCAAACCACCGAGAAGATAATGATTATGTGTAGGTAAGCCAACACTAACCATGAAAGGTGTGCATCGAAATATTACCTCTCCCATAAACCGCCCAACATCATCTCATCTCATCGATATTTCAATCTTCATATCCAGCATTGTTTTCCATGGCGCACGGGCGCTCCTACCCTTCCGGACCTGTACCTAGGCACTTCTCTCCAATTGTTAGTCTTTTAGCCTGCACATACCTGGGTAACTAGAAAGCATACAATACTTATTGTTAAATTGTAAAACTGCAAATCTGGCCTGTATGCGCACTGGCTATGTTACTGACTACCACTTCTGGTATGGGAACCATTCGGCGTGGTAGTGAGGCAATGAAAATACTCCAGCATCGCTCTCCTACTGTAATATGAGCATCGCGATGCTACCATATCTATCGATTCTCAAGTAATACCAAGGAGGGCTGTATAAAATTCTTGCTTATCTTGATAGATGCCGAGCGCAGAACAAGTATATCGCCCGTGTTGATATCTTCGTGTCGAATCTGAGTACTTATGTCTATCACGCTTCGCATAAAATCGCAATGCCCTCTGTCTAGTCTCCCAAGACTGAGAACGACCAGTGAAAGAAGAAAACAAAGCAATGCAACAAAAATGCAGAGTTATAAGAGTGAAGACTCGATGTTTGAGTACGAGGAAGTCAGCAGCAGGCAGAAAATACAGGGCTTGTCAAGGTGTCTGATGCAGCTGAGATCCAGGATCTGCATCATGCAGATACAGCAAACTACAGCAACGCAAAGTCACACTCACCGTGGTGTCGCCGGTTACGGTCTCTACTTGCATGAGGCCAGCACCAACGGGGCTTTTACACGCTTCTCCGCGCCGTGTACCCTCACACGATAGCCAGATCCGAGGTCCAATCGCCTCGTAACCTTCGCATGCGCAAGAACATATGTTTGGCCAATACTAGCTGTGATGAGTGGCTGCGCCCGCGTTTTTCGGCCTTGGCTCGGACTGACTTCTAACAGGCGTAGGAAACTCTCGGTTAACTTTGAAAGTGGCCATTTGGCGCACGCGCCACCAAGACCAATGCACCAGCACCTCAAAACACGCCTATTGTCTCAACAATCTGCATAGCTAATGGTCTTAAATTCAAAAGTGAGATACTCTAGCATTATATCTATCCCTAATCTCAGCCAGGCGTGCTGGGTAGTTTTTAATCGTCCGATTTATCTTCTCAACTCCTAATGACTTCCATACTTCATAGAATCTCTTTAGACCTTATTTCTTACTTTTACATCTCTTTGAATAGAACTTGCGTTTAAGTGGCGATGCCTATGTCTCGATAATAGAGAAATCTGGCGATTTTGATAAGGAGAGTATATAGTCTATTCGATGCAGGTCTATCTATGTAACAAACATCCTTGATAATCCTGACGTGTTCGTAATGCTAGTCTAGAAAGGGGCTAGTGCGCTACACCAGCGCATAAAGGGTGTAACGGGTGTCACCAGGGTCGACTTCCTAGTGCCCGAAGGGTGTTGGTGGATTGGGAGTTGATAGTAAAAGCTCAGGTTATAATCTGTAATAACTTATAAACAATAGAAGATGTTTTGCAACTGTCCTGTATTGGCGTTCTGTAGTTAAAGGATTGAATTGCCGATACTATCCTAACGATGCGCATCTTACTAGCTATATACTCGTCGTAATCTGTAATCTGTAGTTGCCAAGACTAGCAGATTACAGATTATCTTAATCTATAATCTATTAATGCCAAGAGTCTATAGATTATAGATTAGCCTAGGTATCCTAGTTATGTGTAGTCTCCTAATCGAGGTTATTACCTTGCTCGTCTTATACTTTGTCAGCGCCTAGATTAGGACTAATTAGTTCTATCTTAATTTCTTCTATTACACCTATAATACTATCTCCCCTCCTAGGTAGGTCCTAGTTTACTCGTCCTAGAGCTAGAGTTATTAGTCTAGTTTCTTTGTCGATGTAGAGTTCTTTATCCTCCCTTATAACTATTTTATCTATACGTTGTTACTACCTTCTTACTAATTACGTGTTGCGTAATAGTGTTAAAATGTTTCCTTACTCTTGTTATACTTCTCTTAAGTTAAACCCTAAGTCTCTTCCTTATATTATTTCTATAAACAATAGTAGGGCTTATAAAGTATATATTTATATAAATATACGTAGCTCTTATAACGTGTCTAGTATTTCTCTTTCTAAGTATAAGTTTATTATACTTATCTTTGCGTCTAGGCTTAATAATAATAGAGAAAGCTATTAACTAGACTTAAGAGAAATTACTATCTTAAATTATAGAGGCTAAAGCTAAGCGTAAGTGTATCTAGGAGCTTATATAAAGTAAGCTAGTAGAGAATTAAGCTTGTCTCTCTTGTCTTTATAAGATAAAGGCCTTAAATAATAAGAAATTAGCTAAGTAGTTAGTAGCTCTAGAAGCTAAGCTAGACTTAGATAAGGCGTTTAGTATTACTATAGTAGGTCCTACGCTAGACGTCTCTATTATCTCTCTATCTATTATTAGTAATGTTAGTTCTCTTAGTTCGCTGCTAGGCGTTCTAGAGGGTTTTAACTTTAGAACTCCTTTAGTTTCTTAGAGTAATTAAGATTATCTTCTAGTTCCTATATTTCTTCTTATAGTTGTCTTTTTTTATCTATACTTATCTATTCTACTAAGTAGTAGTCTCTTCTATTTTAGAACTAGTACTATAGGATTTTCTTAACTTCCTATTCTTCTTGTTCTCTATACGTGTCTACTTTGTATACTAGTAGTTCTACTTCTAGTAGTACTTATTCTAGTAGGGCTACGTAAAATATTAAGTATATCTTTATCTTTTTTAGTAGCTTTAATTTAAATATAACTAGTGTAACTTCTTTCTTGATTTTGTATAGTCCTATTTTAACGTAGTCTAATTTTAAGCTTAGTCTCTTACTTTTAATATTTTTTTATACTAACTATACTTTTTCTTCTTCTTAAAATTAGGGTCCCTCTTTATACTTTTTATTATAGTACTTTACTATTTAATTATATAAGAATTCTATATCTTGTCTTAGTTAATTATATATATCCTTAAGTCTATTAGCGAAGTTTTCTCTTCTTAGAGACTAAGATATCTAATTTCTTAGTATCTAGTATACGTTAAGTTCGAATCCGTAGTTCGCGAAAAAAGGTAATATTCCTATTACTACGTTTTTTACGCTATTATATACTAGCTATACTATAGGTAGTAGCTATACTTAATTATTCTAGTTGTAGTTAAGGTAGTATCTTAGGTATTGTTCTACTATCTAATTTATTTGTTCTAACTATCTATCTATTTATAGGTAATATACTATAGATATTATATATTTAATTCCTAATTACACTATTATTATTTTCTATAGTTTTAATATAAATCGTACGTCTCTATCTATAACGATCTTATCTAGTAGTCTATGTTAACTAATTATAGTTCCTAGAACTTAGTATATAGTAACTTCTATCCTACTTTTTTCTTTATATAGTCTAAAGTATATATACTTTATAAGCTTATCTACTATTATTAAGATTCTATTATATTTAACCCCTAATATTAGGTCTTTAGACTTTAGTAACTTTGTAATAAAGTCTATTATAATAACTCCCTATAGTTATTCTAGTACTTCTACTAGTTATAATATTCTATATAGTGTATATCTATTATGTTTATTTCTTTAATATTCTATATAGTCTCGTAGTACCTCTATTACTAATTATCTTGCTTTTAGAATATAGTAATCTTATAGTAGTCTATCTAATATTTTCTTAATACCTTAGTAACTATATACTAGTAATTTATAGAATTGTTATATAAATTCTCTCTAGATCTTCTTTAAGATATATATTCTTCTATAGGCTTATACAAATCCTTCTTAGGTTTCTAGTTTCTCTATTTCTTTAGATACTTCTTTTATTATTTTCTAAATCTATTTATCTAGCTTACTACTCTTCTTTTTAAGTATTACAGCTATTCTATATATATTTAGGACTAAATATCCTTCTTTGTTCTTAACTAGAACTATACTAGTAGCGCTTACTTCTTCTTATAAGTCTAGCCTTCTACTAAGGGCGTCTATAAACTAATTATCTTTTCCTTTTATATATATAATTTCTATATTAAACGTTAATAAGTATTTCTACTATCTTGTATAACGTTGTAATAAATCTTTATTTGTTATAAATCCTATAAGATTCTTGTAGTCTATATAGACCTTTGTCTAATATTTTACTCCTTATAGGTATACTCTCTATTACTTAAATACTTTATAGATTACTAGCATTTCTTTGTTATAGATTAGGTAGTTAAGTTCTACTATCTTTATTTTCTTAGAAAAGTACTTAACTAAGTATTCTTTTTAGGTCTCTAGGTCTTCCTATATTAGTACTATTCTATAGACTAAGTTAGATACGTCTATCTTTACTATTACTAGTAGGTCTAGGTTATATATTCTAATAACTAGGTTTTCTATAAACTTCCTCTTAATCTTCTTAAATACCTTATTGCATTCTTTTATCTATTTAAACAGCGTATCTTTTTTTATAAGTCTTATTATTAGTTCTATATCTTTAGACTATCTTACTATTAACTTTCTATAAAAGTTAGCTAGCCTATAAAATTATTATACTTCTTTTAGGTTTCTTAGTGTTAGCTATTCGTTAATTAACTTAATCTTCTCTAGATTAATCTTAATCTTTCCTAGTTCTATAATAAACCCTAGGAAATCTATTTTCTTTATATAGAATTTGTATTTTCTTATCTTAAGAAATATTTTAGCTTCTACTAGTTTTTCTAGTACTTTGTATATATATTGTATATATTCTTCCTCTATTTCTAAGAATATAAGGATATTATCTAAGTATATAAATATAAATATATCTAAGTACTCTCTTAGTACTATATTAATCCTTTCTTAGAATACTACTAGTATATTTATTAAGCTAAATAGTATAACTAAATATTTATATAATCCCTATTGTATTCTAAATACTATTTTCTATTTATCGCCTTCTTTAATTCTAATTTAGTAATAGGCGTTCTAGATATCTAACTTTATAAAAATCGTTGCCTTCTATAGTTTATCTTATATTACGTCTATCTTTAGTAAGAGGTATTAGTTCTTGTTTATAACTACATTAGTTTTTCTAAAGTCTACGCAAAGTCTTTTATTACTTATTCTTTTCTTATCTATAAAGATAAGTCTATAAGCTACTAAGGATTTAGATTCTCTTATCTATCCTTTTTTTATTACGTTTTAAATAAATACTTATTTAATCTTTAACTCTTTTTCTATTTTTTAGTAGACTAGGCTCTACCTTATATCTTTTCCTTCTTCTATTTCTATTACTAAGTCCTATAGTTAATGTTCTAGAAGGTAATCTTTAGGTTCTATAAGCTATTCTTCTTATTTCTTGTATTCTTCTAGGAATTCTCCCTTATAGGTGTTCTTGTAGGCCTTTAACGTGTCTATTTTATAGTAGTTAATCTTCTCTATCCTCTAATTAATATGTAGGTTAGTTATCTATAACTATAGTATACCTAGTATTATATCTTGTTTATTATTAATTGTTATTATATCTATAACTATATTCTTAATTTCTAGTCCTTCTAACCTTAGTATTAAAGGTGCTGTCTTAAACTATATTAGTTCCTAGAATAGTTTTCCTTTAATTATACTTAGTTATTAAGAGTATTTCTTTATTGTATACTTTATTCTCTATATTTCTATAAACTTTTTTAATATAAAGTTTCTTGTAGCTCTACTATTAATTATTAATTATACTTTCTTTCCTTAGTATATACCTATTTTTATAATATATAGGCCCCTTATACCTTCTAGTTTTTTTTGCTTAGGTAACTTTATAAATTATCTATCTTTCTAGGGCTATAGGCCTACTTTAAGTTTATATTCTTTATATTTTAGATATTTATTATATATATATTTATACTATAGTCCTCCTTAGACGTATTTCTTAGATAGTTTTAGGCCTAGTCTTACTACTACGTATCTATCTTCTAGGATTACTTCCTATCCTTAGATATTTTTAGCTAGAATTACCCTTATATAGTTATAGCCTTTCTTCTTTATAAGCTATACGCTATTATTTACTTTAGGGTTTCTATATATAATATAATTCTTATCTAGGCATAATATCTATAATACTTTAAAGTGTACTAGGTATTTTAGATCTATTATTTTATTATCCCCTTCCTAGTATTTACTTCTACTAGGTGTATCTATTATTAGGATATAGTACACTACTAGTACTCTTAGTATGTAGGCTTTATTAATCTATTACGTTTTTCTTACGTAGTATTACTATTTTCTTTTTATAGGTATTCTTCTTACTATAACTATATATTACTTTATCTATTCTTAAAATAGTATAAACTTTATTTTTTTAGAATTACGTTCTTTCTAGTCTTTATACACTTCCTCTATACTTATAACTAGTAAGTATATAATAGGTGTTACTAGGGTTAACTTCCTAATACCTAATTAGAGGTTAGTAGATTAAGAGATAATAATAGAAGTTTATATTAGGATCTATAATAACTATAAACAATAGAAGATATTTTGTAACTATCTTGTATTAGCGTTCTATAGTTAAAGGATTAAATTGCTAATACTATCCTAATAATATATATTACTACTAACTATATACCTATACTTCTTAGCTAGCTTCGTACTTCGTGTTTACTAAGATCGCGAATCGCGAATTTATTACGTACGCGAATTCGTACTTTATATTTACTAAGATCGTAAATTACGAATTTATTACGTGTCCCTATTATAGTTAGCTTCTTAGTTAAGTTCGTTGCCCTATAAGTTATATATATTATTATTATCTATAGTAGGGCTAATTAGTTTAAATTAGCTTTCCCTTGTTACTACTATAACACTATTCCTCTCTCTAGGTAGGTTCTTATTTCTCTACCCTAAGCCTAAAGTTATTAGTCTAGTCTCTTTATTTATCTCTAGTTCTTTATTATTCTCTATGTCTTTACATTCTAATCGTAATAAACTTTTTCTTATTACTTGTATTACTTATAATAGGGTTAAAATATTTCCTTACTCCTATTATACTTAGCTAAAACTTACGTACCTTATATCCTTAAAGGATAGCAAACACTATAACGAGTATATTCTAGCTAATATTTAATATAAGTATACGCTATCTAGCGTTTCTCTTATAAAGTATAAGTATTTAATTTCTATATAGTCTCTTCTTACTAAGTTATATAGGGTAAGCCGTTAACTAAGCTTAAGAGATACTATTATTATAGCTTATAGTAGTTAAGGCTAAGTATAAGCTAACTCTTTATAAGCTAGTAGATCTTTATTCTTGTATTAAGTATCTTTATAAGATAAAGGCTTATAATAACGCTAAATTATCTAAATAGTCTCGTACCTTAGAGGCTAAGATAGACCTTAAAGATATAGTTTAGGCTGCTCTAGCTCTTATCGTATTAGACGTTCCTAACGCCTCTTTATCTAGTAGTAGTATTATTAGTTTTCTTAATTTGCTATAAAGCGCTCTAGAAGGTTTTAATTTTAGAAGTCCTCTAGTTTCTTAGAGTAGTTAAAGTTATCCTTTAGTTCTTATATTTTCTCCTATAGTTATCCTTTTTCGTCTATACCTATCTATTCTACTAGGTAGTAGTTTTTGCTATTACAGAACTAGTATTATAGGATTTCTTTAACTTCTTATTCTTCTTATTCCTTGTACGTGTCTACTTTATATACTAGTAGTTCTACTTCTTGTAATACTTGTTCTAGTAGAGCTACGTAGAATATTAAGTATATCTTTATCTTATTTAGTAGCTTTAGTCTAAATATAACTAGTAAGATTTTCTTCTTAATTTTGTATAGTCTTATCTTAACGTAGTCTAGTTTTAAACTAGGTTGTTTACTCTTAATATTCTTCCTAACTAACTATACTTTTTCTCCCTCTCTAAATTAAGGTCTCTATTTATACTTCTTATTATAGTATTTTACTATCTAATTATATAAGAACTCTACGTCCTATCTTAGTTAATTATATATATCTCTTAGCCTATTAGCGAAGTTCTCTCCTCTTAGAGACTAAGATATTTTAGTTCTTAGTATTCTATATACACTAGGTTCGAATCTATAGTTTATAAAGAAGGGTAATACTCTTATTACTATATTCTTTACGCTATTGTATACTAACTATACTATAGGTAGTAGCTATACCTAGTTATTCTAGTTATAATTAAGGTAGTATCTTAAGTATTGTTCTACTATCTAATTTATTTATTCTAATTATCTATCTATCTATAGATAGTATATAGTTAATATTACGTATTTAATTCCTAATTACGCTATTATTATTCCCTATAGTTTTAATATAAATCTTATATCTCTATCTATAATAATCTTGTCTAGTAGTCTATATTAACTAATTATAGTTCCTAGAACCTAGTATATAGTAACCTCTATCCTACTTTTTTCTTTATATAGTCTAAAGTATAAGTACTTTATAAGTTTATCTACTATTATTAGAATTTTATTATATTTAACTCCTAATATTAGGTCCTTAGACTTTAGTAGCTTTGTAATAAAGTCTATTATAATAACTCTCTATAGTTGTTCTAGTACTTCTACTAGTTATAATATTCTATATAGTACGTGTCTATTGTACTTATTCCTCTAGTATTCTATATAGTCTTATAGTACTTCTATTACTAGTTATCTTACTTTTAGAATATAATAATCTTGTAGTAACCTATTAAGAGTTTTATTAATCCCTTAGTATCTATATACTAGTAGTTTGTAAAACTATTATACAAATTCTCTTTAGATTTTCCTTAGAATATATATTCTTCTATATACTTATACGAGTCCTTTATAGATCTCTAGTTTCTCTATTTCTTTAGATACTTCTTATATTATTTTCTAAATCTATTTATCTAGTTTACTACTCTTCTTCTTAAGGGTTACAGCTATTTTAAGTATGTTTAGGACTAGATGTCCTTCTTCGTTCTTAACTAGAACTATACTAGTTACGTTTACTTCTTCTTATAAGTCTAGTCTTCTGCTAAGAGTATCTATAAATTAGTTGTCTTTCTTTTTTATATATATAATTTCTATATTAAATATTAACAAGTATTCCTACTATCTTATATAGCATTATAATAATTCTTTATTTATTATAAATCCTATAAGATTCTTATAATCTATATAGACCTTTGTCTAGTATCTTGCTCCTTATAAGTATACTCTCTATTATTTAAATACTTTATAGATTACTAGTATCTCTTTATTGTAGATTAGGTAGTTAAGTTCTACTATCTTTATTTTCTTAGAGAAGTATTTAACTAAGTATTCTTTTTTAGTCTCTAGGTCTTCTTGTATTAGTGCTATACTATAGACTAAGTTAGATACGTCTATTTTTACTATTACTAGTAGGTCTAGGTTATATATTCTAATAACTAGGTTTTCTATAAACTTCTTTTTAATCTTATTAAATACTTTATTGTATTCTTTTATTTATTTAAATAGCGTGTCCTTTTTTATAAGTTTTATTATTAGTTCTATATCTTTAAACTATCCTACTATTAACTTTCTATAAAAGTTAGCTAGCTTATAAAATTATTATACTTCCTTTAAGTTTTTTAGTGTTAGCTATTTATTAATTAATTTAATCTTTCCTAGGTTAATTTTAATTTTTCCTAGTTCGATAATAAATCCTAGGAAATCTATTTCCTTTGTGTAGAATTCGCATTTTCTTATTTTAAGAAATATTTTAGCTTCTACTAGCTTTTCTAGTACTTTATATATATATTATACGTATTCTTCCTCTATTTCTAAGAATATAAGGATGTCGTCTAAGTATATAAATATAAATATATCTAAGTATTCTCTTAGTACTATGTTAATTCTTTCTTAGAATGCTGCTAGTATATTTATTAAGCTAAACAGTATAACTAAGTATTTATATAGTCTATACTATATTCTAAACGCTGTTTTCTATTTATTACTTTCTTTAATTCTAATCTAATAGTAGGCGTTTTAGATATCTAGCTTTGTAAAGATCTTTACTTTTTATAGTCTATCTTATATTCTATCTATTTATAGTAGTAGGTATTAGTTCTTATTTATAATTGCGTTAGTTTTTCTAAAATCTACGTAGGGCCTTTTATTATTTATTCCTTTTTTGTCTATAAATATAAGTCTATATACTACTAAGGATTTAGATTCTCTTATCTATCTTTTTTTTATTACGGTCTAAATAAACGCTTGTTTAATCTTAGATTCTTCTTCTATTTTTTAGTAGACTAGGCTCTATTCTAAGTTTCTTCTTTCTTCTAGTTCTATCGCTAAGTCCTATAGTTAATATTCTAGAAGGTAGTCTTCTAGCTCTATAAGCTATTCTTCCTATTTCTTATATTCTTCTAGGAATTCTCCTTTATAGGTGCTTATGTTAGCTTTTAGCGTATTAGTTTTACTATAACTAATTTTCTCTATTCTCTAATTAATGTATAGGTTAGTTATCTATAACTATAGTATACCTAATATTATATCTTGCTCGTTATTAATTGTTATTATATCTATAACTATATTTTTAATTGTTATCCCTTTTAATTTAAGCGTAGAGAGAGCTATCTTAAACTTAATAGGTTCTTAGAATAGTTTTCCTTTAATTATACTTAGTTGTTAAGGGTATTTCTTCTCTATATACTTTATTCCTTGTTTTTCTATAAACTTCTTTAATATAAAGTTTCTTGTAGCTCTACTATTAATTATTAGTCGTACTTTTCTTCTTTAATATGTACCTGTTTTTATAATATATAAGCCTCTTATACCTTCTAACTTTTCTTGTTTAGGCGTTTTTATAAATTATCTATCCTTTTAGGGCTATAGGCTTACTTTAAGTTTATATTCTTTGTGTTTTAGATATTTATTATACGTGTATTTGTACTATAGTCCTCTTTAGACGCATTTTTTAGATAGTTTTAGGCTAGGTCTTACTACTATGTATTTGTTTTCTAGGATTATTTCCTATCCTTAAATATCTTCTACTATAATTACTCTTGTATAGTTGTAGCCTTTTCTTCTTATAAGCTATATACTATTATTTACTTTAGGGTTTCTATATATAACGTAATTTTTTTATAGGTATAATATCTATAATACTTTAAAATATACTAGATGTCTTAGATCTGTTATTTTATTATCCCCTTCCTAGTACTTATCTTTTCTAGGTGTATCTATTATTAGGATATAGTATACTACTAGTACTCTTAGTATATAGGCTTTATTAATCTATTACGTCTTTCTTATAAAGTATTACTATTCTTTTTATATAGGTATTCTTCTTACTATAACTATATATTACTTTATCTATTCTTAAAATAGTATAAACTTTATTTCTTTAAGATTACGTTCTTTCTAGTCTTTATACACTTCCTCTATACTTATAACTAGTAAGTATTTCTAAATAAACTTCTATTTTTTATTATATTCCTCTATATCTATTATTATATAGCTATTATAGCTATATATTATTAGCTAGGTATACTCTATTCCTCTTATACTAACCTATTTCTCGCTTTCTTACAGTCCTTTAGAGGAAGCCGTAGTAGTCTCTTTATTTAGTACTAGTCCTTTAGCTTAGATTAATAGTACTAGGGGCTCTTCCCCTTCTAAATCTTCTATTAGTAAGTCTATTACTTAGGCTATTTCTTCTAACTAAGCTTTTATTCTTTCTTTTATTGCTGCTACTCTATATCTCTATTATAAGAAGTATCCTACTCTTTACTTACTAGAAAGATATATATAGTAGTTATCTTTATAATAAAAAGTCTAATAGAGTATTATATATTATATTTCTTTACTCTTAGCTACTTTCTCTTAAGGTTTAGCCTATACTAATAGTACTTCCTTCTTCTTCTTAGTTATTTTTAACTAAGTTTCTTTCTTTAGGTCCTTACTCTTGTAGTCTTTTATAAAGTGTCCTAGTTTCCTGTATTTATAATATACTATATCCTATTTCTTCTTTAACTAGTAGTCTTTCGCGTAGTAGCCCTTTTTACTATAGTTAAAGTACGTAAAGTCTTTATTCTTCTTCTTCTTCCTATCCTTGTTAGCGTTAAGGATTATAGGGTCTCTAGTATCCTAATTTCTATTTTAGGTACTATACTTATTTTTCTTCTATTCCTAAAGATTATTGTTAATTTATATTACCTATTACTTTAGGGCTTCTAGTGTCCTTAGTTTCTCTATATAGATTATTTTGTATTAAATCTTAGAGTTTAGTCTTTATTTAAATTATAATATTAATACAGACTCGTTCTATTCTATATTTTAGGATAGTTATTTAAATTGTAATACGTACTTAGGAACACTCTAGTTCTATGTAAGCTTCTCTAGCTATTCTTTAGCTTATCGTATAACGTCCGTGTCTCTAAATACTACTCTTATTTATTTAGTAAAGTATTCGTAACTTCTAAAGATAGCTCTTATCTTGTCCTTCTAGGTTATTAGAGAGTATGTTGTATAGTCTATCTAGTATAGTTTATACTATCTTATTACGTCTTCCTTAAGGTATAGCCTAATATATATTACTTTCTTTTCTTCTATGTCGAAGTGTAGTACTTATATATCTATCTAGAGTTAAGCTAAAGTAATAAAGAGTCTTAGTTTCTCCCTTATCTTATCGAACTTCTTAAAGATAGGTATCTTAGGTAGTTTCTTAGTTATACTTATTACTAGACGTTATATAATTAGTTCTATCTAATTCTAGCCTTTAATAATAGCTTTAATCTATACCTTATTTTATTTCGCGTAGTCTTATAGTTCCTTATTCTACGTTTCTAAGGCGTTAATTACTATCTTTATATCTTTTTTATCTAAGATTAAATTATTAATTTAGTCTTTAATTATTTCTTATATAGTACTATTAGACTTATAACTACTCTTAGGGGCTTTACTTATTTTAGTTAAACTTTCTACTATCGTATTAGCTAGACTATACGTTACTTACACTTTACTTCTCGCAATAACTAAATTAGTAAGGTGTAATAGGTGTTACTAGGGTCGACTTCTTAATACCTAATTAGGGGTTAGTAGATTAAGAGATAATAATAGAAGTTTATGTTAGGATCTATAATAACTATAAATAATAGAAGATATTTTACAACTATCTTGTATTAGCGTTCTGTAGTTAAAGGATTAAATTGCTAATACTATCCTAATAATATGTATTGCTACTAACTATATACTTATACTTCTTAGCTAGCTTTGTACTTTATATTTACTAAGATCGCAAATCGCGAATTTATTACGTGCGCGAATTCGTACTTTGTATTTACTAAGATCGCGAATTGTAAATTTATTACGTGTCCTTATTGTAGTTAGCTTCTTAGTTAAGTTTGTTGCCCTATAGGTCGTATATATTATTATTATCTATAGTAGAGCTAATTAGTTTAAATTAGCTTTCTCTTATTACTACTATAACAAAGTATTTCTAAATAAACTTCTATTCTTTATTTTATTCTTCTATATTACTTATTATATAGCTATTATAACTATATATTATTAGCTAGGTATACTTTATATCTCTTATACTAACTTGTCTCTTACTTCCTTATAGTCCTTTAGAGGTAGTCGTAGTAGTCTCTTTATCTAGTACTAGTCCTTTAGCCTAGATTAATAGTACTAGAGGCTCTTCTCCTTCTAGATCTTCTACTAGTAGGTCTATTACTTAGGCTATTTCTTCTAGCTAAGCTTTTATTCTTTCTTTTATTATAGCTACTCTCTATCTCTATTATAGGAAGTATCCTACTCCCTATTTACTAGAAAGATATATATAGTAGTTATCTTTATAATAAAAGGTCTAATAGAGTATTACGTATTATATTTCTTTACTCCTAGCTACTTTCTCCTAAGGTTTAGCTTATACTTATAGTGCTTCTTTCTTCTTTTTAGTTGTCTTTAACTAGGTTTCTTTCTTTAGGTCTTTATTCTTATAGTCCTTTATAAAGTGTCTAGGTTTCCTATATTTATAATATACTATATCCTTTTTCTTCTTTAATTAGTAGTCTTTTGCGTAGTAGCCTAGTTTACTATAGTTAAAGTACGTAAAGTCTTTATTCTTCTTTTTCTTTCTATCTTTATTAGTATTAAGGATTATAGGGTCTCTTTTATTATAGTTCTAAGTGTAACCTCTATATTTATTCTTCTTCTATTCTTAAAGATTATTATTAATTTGTATTGCTTATTACTTTAAGGCTTCTAGTGTCCTTAGTTTCTCTATATATATTATCTTGTATTAGATTTTAGAGTTTAGTCTTTACTTAAATCGTAATATTAAAGCTAACTTATTCTATTCTATATTCTAGGATAGTTGTTTAAACTATAATACGTACTTTAGAATACTTTAACTTTATATAAGCTTCTCTAGCTATTCTTTAGCTTATTAAGTAACGTCTATATCTCTAAATACTGCTCTTATTTGTTTAGTAAAGTACTTGTAACTTCTAAAAATAGCTCTAGTTTTGTCCTTCTAGGTTATTAGAGAGTATATTGTATAGTCTATCTAGTAAGGTTTGTACTATCTTATCGCGTCTTCCTTAAGGTGTAGCCTAATATATATTACCTTTTTTTCTTCTATATTAAAGTGTAGTGCTTGTATATCTATCTAGAGTTATACTAAAGTAATAAAGGGTCTTAGTTTCTCTCTTATTCTGTTAAACTTCTTAAGGACAGGTATCTTAGGTAGTTTCTTTATCGCACTTATTACTAGACGTTATATAATTAGTTCTATCTAATTTTAACCTTTAATAATAGCTTTAATCTATACTTTATTTTGCTTTGCGTAATCTTATAGTTCCTTGTTCTATATTTCTAAAGCATTAATTACTATTTTTATGTTTTCTTTATCTAAGATTAGATTGTTAATTTAGTCCTTAATTGTTTCCTATATAGTACTATTAGACTTATAACTACTCTTAGGGGCTTTGCTTATTTTAGTTAAACTTTCTACTATCGTGTTAGCTAGACTATACGCTACTTACGCTTTGCTTCTCGTAATAACTAAATTAGTAAGGTGTAATAGGTGTTACTAGGGTTAACTTCCTAGTACCTAAAGGGTATTAGTAGATTAGGAGTTAATAGTAAAAGCTTAGGTTATAATCTATAATAACTTATAAACAATAGAAGATATTTTGTAACTATCCTGTATTAGCGTTCCGTAGTTAAAGGATTAAATTACTAATACTATCCTAACAATGTACATCTTACTAGCTATATACTCGTCGTAATCTATAATCTGTAGTTGCCAAGACTAGCAGATTATAGATTGTCTTGATCTGTAATCTGTCGATGCCAAGAGTCTATAGATTACGGATTAGCCTAGGTGTCCTAGTTATGTGTGGTCTCCCAATCGAGGTCGTTACCCTGCTCGTCCTATGCTTCGTCAGCGCCTAGATCGGGACTGATTGGTTCCATCTCGATTTCTTCTGTTACACCCGTAACAAAGGGCCCTGTACTTGCGGGAAGAATCCTACAAGTATTATTCATATTCTAGCTACTACTTAACAATCTATTTAAGAGTAGTTTTTGATATATAAGCTAAATCACGGTCTTGCTATAAGATCTACTCTCTGCCCTTCTCCAATAGATAGCTTTATAGAGCTGGGAGTATGACTTGAGTGTATATACGTATATTTATCTTACTATTACGATTCCTAGAGTTGTATAGCATCGCCTATACAAAGCCATAGTCTAAAATATAGTATATATAGAAGTAAGTTTGAAGATATAGATTAGGAGCGTTGTTAGAGGTAGCTGGAAGACAATAGTACTTGCCGTAGGCCACAGGAGATAGTGAAGGGATAACAAGTAGTATTTCAATCGGAGTTCTAGTAATGTGAATAATATTTGCTTTACTCCGTTCGCAATTGTAGAGCCTTCTATGCGCTGGTAAAGCGCATTGGCCCCGCTCTCAACTAGTACTACAGCAACGTAAAGATTACCAACGTATCGGCTCCACCCTAGACTAGTACCAGAGTTCCCAAGAATCTCGAGGATTCCGAGGACCTTCGTCACAAGCGTAGTCTTTCTTATACTAAATATTAGAGGGAGCGTACTTGGCTTGATCTCTAGCATCCCTCTTAATTCGTATAGTAATCTGCTCTGGCGTATAAAGCTCCTTAATAACTGCACGGTGTGTTTTTATTTAAGTCTCTCGTGTGACATTCTGTTAGATTGTAGTTAAGTGATACTAACTATTCTCGTGGCCTTTTGTATAAATATATTGCTTTATAACACTAGCTCGCTCTGCAAGGTCTGGCTAAGGATTACTCTTTTCTAAAAATAAAGCTGTGTTTGTATATGAGTTGATAGCGTTGGCGTCGCTGGTTGAGAGCTAGCGTAGCGCACTGCGTCTGTTGGGCTCGTCTGAGTGCTGTAGCCTCCAACATCTACTACTCCTCAAAACTCGCTAAGATGTCGTTGGCGCTATCTAAAAAAAAACTCTCTGAATAGCGTGGGTGCTATGCGGAAGGTTTTCCATTTGGCAGAAGTAGTATACTGCAAGTATTGCGGACTGTTGTGGCGTTGTGAGTTGAGGTGGCTGCTTATCTGGGACAAGCTCTGGCGGCGGCGTGGCAAGCCGAAATACAGCTTTGGGCATGACTCAAACTAGTCTATATTAGCGAGAAGAAGCAGGAATATCAAAATGAGCTTTTACTATACGATTTCAGGTTACTGGCGTGTGTAGAGTTCGTGTTGCTGATAGATTGCGGCGCGTCGAGTTAGGCGCGTGCGCCAAATGGCCACTTTCAAAGTTAACCGAGAGGAAATATGACCGAACCCAACGTGGCGATACAAAGCAGAGATCATGAGGTCGGATTGATGGACGACTGTTTCATAAAATCAATCGCACGGAAGATTTCTTGGTTAGCCCAGATCTGGAACACATCTCATGTGAATTCTTTTTCCCTTGCACTTGGCAAAGTTATCTCATGTGTCGTGTTGCCGTAAGGCCATCCCTCCTATCTCAGTAGGTTCTTCACGAGTCATAAGCCCAAACTACTGTGACTCTCACGGGAGCCCGACTCGCTGCCAGCTCCGGCAATCCGAAACACCGGCAGTCGAATTAAGCTCACGGATGCGGGCCGTCGGAAGGGTCTCCGCGAAGGACAGGCCGAAGTTTCCGTTTCAATTACACCCGTAGTAATGCACAGTAAAAGGCTTCCAATGAATCAGTCTTGGTAAGAGCCACGAAAATGAGATTGGCGCAACTCGTGTCGTGATGCTCTTGTAGCGGTACTTGAAGTGACATGGCGCACCTATAACATCCGTATTATTAATTGATGACACAGAGTTCCCGATGTTGTATTGGGCAGACTAGCAATGGACAGCTGCATTAGGGAACTTTGTTAAACGTATTTTGAGACGAAGTTGAGGAGCTAAGATTGGAGGATTATTTTTCAATCATGATTGATGGTGATGCATGGCTCGTTTGCGAATGTATCGCAGAGGCAAATGGTGCTCGAAGGTGAATCCTGCATGCTGGAGCCGAAATTTATGCCGCGGAAGAACCGCCATTTGTCTTTGCAGCAGATCTGCAGCTATGCAGCCGATGCATGACTCTTAATTCAACAACGTGTATGCGTGCCCATTTACTACTACATTTCCAAACCGATGTAAGATATTTACCTATGCTAATTTACCAATTCGTCGATCAATGGTGGCACAGAATCACCACTCAATGAAATGCTGCAGAGTGCAATGGCCGCGATGCATAGCCACCATGCGTGAAGCTGTGTTGGGGCGCAGATAGATGAGAGCGCCGAATCGTGATTTGACCTAGTCACATTGAGTGCGACTTGGGCGTTGCATTGCTTGACAACGGTGTGCTTCCTGCTTAATGTCGTGCACACACCGAATACTTGCTTAAGCGAAGGAATCAATCCTGCCTAGGACATCAATAATAACCTGCGTGAGTACATTGACTGTGTAACAGTGATACTTCAAGAGAAGATAGCACGTTATTTAGCAGGGCCGCGCGATCCTGGTCTAGTTCACTTGCAAGCGTGTCGGGGAATTAGTCCCGGTCATGTCTCTAAATACAACTACAACGGCTCAATCGTCAAGTGCGTGTGATATTTCTACCCTAACTTGATTCACAATAAGAAGCTAAGCTCGTCACTCGTGCTTACACAGCCACAAGTGGAGATGTCATGATATTGGTATCGAGTTCTTCAAGACAGGCACAAGCAAAAGGCGTTGTTTAGTTGAAACCGCCTAGAATGCTGTGTAACAGCACACAAAGAAATGCTCATGCGTCACGCAAACAAGCATGTCCGCCACTATGATTATACCAAGAGGGTTAGGGAGATGCGGGGAAAAAAGGCTGAATGGAAGTTCCCCGTGGCGAGCATGTTGCACTGATTTCATGTTGCGGCGGTACAGCAAGAAAAGCTAGACTTGTGGCAAGCTGAGATGCATATCCTCTCCTTTGTCAATATGCATCGAGTCCAAAGGTATGGTACTCATGTGGCTGATGCTTGGCACCGTCCGGAGTAGTGAAGATCGCGGGCGGGAAGCGAACGGTTCCAAGCGCCAGTGAGTCTTGTATGATGCAGTCATGTATGTAGCGGGAGTGTGAAGGTAGGCAAGACACGCAGCAGAGCAGGAGCATGATCGGTGAGGTTGCCGGAAAGAGAACCAATGAAACAAAATCGGCAGAGAGAAACGAAAACGGAACAAGGATTCGGGCCGACTGTGCTAGGATTGGAGTTATGTTTTACCCATCGGTGAGGGAAAGCGAGTGCACCGCACTTGATAGCGATTGTGCATGCGAGGTGAGGAGGCTCGCCGTGTCACGCCATGTATTAGGTAGCCGCGACGAGCCAACGGCACCTAGGCGGCAGATGGATGACACGGTGACGGAGGTACATGATGCGTCGGGTAAGCAATGTTGGATGTTCCAGGTGGAGGTTCGCGGGAGCGGGACTCCAGGCGGTTGGGTAGAGTGTTGGTCCCCCCTTTGATTATGGGCGGCGCGTGCCGAGGACTGGCAACAGTGACGAAGCGGCAAGGCCCGGGGTCCCGGGAGTGTTGGGAGTGTTGGGGTCTGGAGAGATGATACACGGTAGTTGGGTACTGGAATGTAAGTATGCAGGGAGGTGCTAGGCAGGTAGATGTGACACAAAGGTGTTTGCGTGGGGACGGGGTAGGCAAGTGCCGTTGGCAAGCGGCAGGCGCGGCTTTGCAAGGCTGAGGTCAAGTCGAGGCACGTGACGGAGATGACGATGAGAAAATTAGGCGAGGCGTCAATTTCGGAAGCATGTGGCCGTTGGGGCGACGGTTGCGCAAGAGACCAAGGCGACCAAGGCGGCTGGTTGTCATGAATAGTGGATAGTGGATAGTGGATAGTGGATAGTGGACAGTGGACAGTGGTCAGCCTCGGACTCGCTGGGACTCGGGGAGGTGGGTGAGGTGTGGTGCCATGCCACGCCCTCCCATGCCACACTATTGGCATCTGGGACCAGCCACGAAGGGAAAAACGGAAGGAGCGCCCGCCAGCCGCGATGCGATGTGCGCGCACGGGCCAGCGCTGGCATGTGGGAGCGCAAGTCGCTGGATGCAACAGGCTAAGCAGAGGGTGTGTTGGGCACCTAATAGGCTCAGCAGTCAAGTGCCTGGACGAGCTGGATCAAGCGAGCATCCACTGGGCCTGACTGGGCCTGACTGGGCCATGAGCTGGCATCCCCCCTCCCCCTGCACCCTCTGACGACCGCAGTGCACCCTCGCTCCTTCCCCTTGCACCCTCCCCCCTGCACCCTCTTCCCCGCCTCCCTCCCCGTCTCGGCCTAGCGCGCTGGGGCAGTCCGGCTGCCATCCGCATCCGCCCCATGCATGCCATTTCGCGCCTGCAGCGTCTTTTCCCTTGCGCTGTCTGTGTGTCGCGGTGTGTCGCGGTGGGTCCATCACCCACACTACCTTGCCTCCATGCTTCCGTCCATCGCCCCTCGCCCCGCCGAATGAGCTCCAGCGGTTTGCGCCTCAATCTCCCAGGCGCGCTCTCCTTGTCCGCGCCGCCAGAGTGGAGACTCGTAGAGCAGACCAGAGGAGACGGCGAAATGTAGACCCTTCGCCAGCCCGTCTGTGAAACTGCACTCCTCTTCTGTGCAACCCATCCTCCCCTCTGCCCTATATCTTGCTCTTCGTCGCCATCGCTATCGTTGTCGTTGTCGCTGTCGCTGTCGCTGTCGCTGTCGCTGTCGCCGTCTCGCCCTGGACCACCACCTGCTACCCGTCCTATGGAGAGCGACTGGCGGCGTCGCGGCCACCTGCTGCACGAAGGCCCCGTCTCGACTGCTGCATCTGCACAAGTCTCGCTCCCGACGCTTCCTGGCGTTGCAGAGCTAATTGCATCTTCAAGACCGCCAACTGACCCCATACCTGCCTACAACCGTAACCACAACTATAACCACCACAGTCACCTGACTACCCCTCTGCCGCCCATCCTTCCCCCCCATTCCTCTGCTCCTGCTTCGTCGCCTGCTGCTCACCATCCGCCCTCTACCTCGCCTGACCACTCATCCTCCATTACCTTCCACCATACGAGCCAAGTTAGGTAAGTCGTCCTGCTGTCACTCTCACGTGCTGGCTGCTGACTCTCCACAGCCCAACTACTTCCCAATCCGAAAAACCTCCCCCCGATCAACACGCCTATCCGCAATCAACTACTCATCTACCATCAGGCCACCACAATCCGGCTTTGAACGCTGAAACTTGCTCACCCTTGCACGATACTACTCTCTCTCAGCCACCAATCAACGCTCACCGCCAAGATTCGGCCGTTGCTCATCAGTGTATTGGGGCGGCCAAAGAGATGCAGTCTTTTGCTGCGTCTCCAGAATCAAACTTTCCACACCGGCGCCCAAGCGACACTCACCATCCACCCATCACCGGACCCCCCGCCTTTCCACCTTCTTATTCCTCACCGTCTCTTCCCCTTAGTCTGCCTGCACCATCTTTCTCAAAGTCAAATGAGTACTCGGCGACTTCATCAACAGCGCCTAGCTTCCCCCGATCAGGAACCGATCCATTACCCAGAGCCCTCAACCCATCTCCCCTTCCAGACCACCCCCACACCAACAGTACACGGCAACAACGTTACAACGTAAGATTTGCTGCAAATCACACCCCAGCAACCATGCCGTCAGCACAACGATCACGGAACAGCCCGCCTCTATCAGCAGTACCTATGTCTACCGAGAGAAGTGAATCTCCAGGGACGCCCCAGAATGATAATCCTTCACCCACCGTCGAACCTGCGATCAAGGCCATCACTCGCAATGTTAAGCAGTTGGACGATTCTGTGCATCCCGATGCACGCCCCAGAGAGCCATCTGTAGAGCGCTGTTCAGGTTGTAATGAGAGTTGGAGTCGACCGCTCCCTAACTCGTCCGACTGGGCCCTAGACGCTCCAGCAGAATCTGCCACAGCCTTTGCTAGGGCGACTGATAAAATCATTGCTCGCATTCGACAGTACGGCAAGGATGCTGACCAAAGGTATGAGCAATGGAAAGAACAACATAGTCGGTGTGTACCACCAAATGGGCATCGCGACAGGAGCTCTGGTTCTGGTTCTAGCCCTCACCTCGAGATATCACCAAGCAAAACACACAACGGCGATTCCAATCTTGGCATACAAACAGATGTTGCATCCAATAAGCGTAAGTCTGAAGTTGCCCATGACGATAACTCCAAGTTCCGCAAGGTCACCTTTGACAGCCACGCCGCTGCTGTACCCCCAGTTCGCCCTTCAGCTCCCATCTAGATTACGCCTCTTCCCACCGTTATCACGACGACCATGTGCATACCGATTTCAATTTACTATCAATACTGCATTTGCATGAATCAGGCATCATTTTGGGTTGGAAAACGTTAACATAGCATTACCAATACCCTTTTTGCTTACCAATATTTGCTGTTTTTTTTTAAATTATCAATTTTGCGGCCACCGGCGTTTTGGCATGGATATCCTCAATCAGGTTTTGGGTTTGGGCGGCAGTCAATGATCCTCCCACCAGTTGAACTTTCGGCACATCCTTTTCAGCGCGATTTTGTTTAATGACAGGCAAGCAGTGCTTTTGCTCATTCGGCCCGTTCATCGCACCCTGCATGCAAAGATGTATTCGACGATGTAATCAGTACGCATTTGCTTTCTTACGTTTCCCGCCTATACCTGTCTCGGCTTTTCGAGCAACTTTTAGACGACGCGCAATGTCTCTGTATTCGTCATCATATCATGGTACCACTATACCCCTTTTCCATTGACCTCATGTAAACGAACAATTAATCAATCAATCAAGTACCAAAGATGTTACGGTATATCTACCGTAGATCAACCACTGAAATACTTTGCTTGTAACATGTCGCGCATGAGCATAAATTAGGGTGGATGGCTCGACAAGACAGCACAAATTCTCATGCAAAGCTGAGGGCTATTTTTGGGGCTGAGAACAAGTTGTTCGCGTTTGGCGTCAGGTCAAAGCGGTTCGGGACGAGTCTCCAGGCGGACCGGGACACAATTTCATCATAGGCAGCGGGATAGTTTCCAAGGCCTTTGGAAGTTAATTGCCTCTATTGGCCAAGGATGGCGACGGACTTTTCAAGTTGCACCTAAACACTAATAATGAGCCACGACGAATCAGACTGCATGGAGCGTTGACAAGACGCTATGCAATCACTTGCAGCTTCTAGTCTGGTCATTATGTAGTCGAAACATACAGACACGGTTTAGTTGGCGGCGGTTAGGCGCCCGACCTGCGGGGCTTCCCGACGGCACCAACGCTACGAGTGGTCAACCAAGGAGGGCGACCGTCTTCTTGATCCGGCATATTGGAGACTTTGAACGGCTCCGAACATTGAGAGTATCGTTCGAGAGTGGATGAATTACCTAGCGAATGCGCAGGTGTGTTTGTTGGAACAAGCAGCTAGCATGATGGATGTGGCGCTGATAGCCACCGTAAATAAGGAGGTTAGAGTTCACGAATGTAGTGATACCAACGGCACTACGTACGGATGCGAGGAATTGCCACATTGGAAACAAAGCATCGATTCCTGCGGGGGTGCGGGAGCAATATGGATGCACCGCTCTGTGCCCTACTCGCATCAACCCCGACAGGACGCTATGCTTCAAGAAACGAAGACATCATTGCGCAGGGACGATCGCATGGTGAGTGTCTCCGCCACGGTCATATCCATGAACATGGCCGCAGATTTCAGCCTTCAGCCTCTCGTTCCGTAGAAGATGCACCCGAGATTAGCAGCTCATCACCAGTATCACGCACACACACACACACACACACACACACACACACACACACACACACACACACATACACACAACATTATTGCTGGCGATCAAAGACTCGAGTTTCAGACCTCAAGCCTCGCCTCTAGCGCAACTTTCTCGGTCAACGCGACGCTAGCGGACCGAACGGGCTAGCGCCGCAACAATGGATTCGCCGCTTGTTTTTCCTTGTCACAGGACTGTGCTGTGCTGTGACGTGACACAAACCAGAGTCGACCTTGAACGCCTTTGCCGAGTGCCGCTGCCTGCACTTGTCAACCGCCATTGTCTAGCGGCACACTCTCGACGGCTGATCACCAAAGTTCCATCAAGGCACCGTTCCTCATCTCCACAGCCGGAAAACTTGATCGTGATTGAAGCCACGTAGCAGGCCTGAGGGCCACAGCACAACCCTCGTCCCTATGCATGACCTATGCTGGTCCTTCAAAGCCGCTACAAATCCGACCTGGGCGGCAGCGCACAGCTTTCTTACTGCAGCACCACGAACATCTTCACGCAACACCTGCCATCATAAGTACAGTAGCCTTCGTATGAACCTCCGTCTTCCGTTTCCCCTCTTTGGCACTCTTCATCCATCATGCGCGACACTGCACCGCTACGGCTTGGCTAGTGTTAGCGAATCACTGGACCTTCTGTATCTCTTTTATCCGTGACCCACCGCTCAGATCAACGGTTCCAATCAAGCGCACAACAAGTGGCAAATGCCCACACTAGGAGTAGCGCTTGCCAGCCCACCTTCATTTTTCTTCGTTAGATTTTGACCAGCAAGCCTACGAGATTTGCTGAATCAGTTAGCCGAATAGACAATGCCATTCTCGCCTCTGGTTGGTCATCGTCTCGCTCCTTCGCGCAGAATACTTCTCCATTAGGACCAGTAACGTCTAAGAAACCCCGACCTGTGGTAGTGCTCCTGGCCCACCCCTCTGGCATGCTCCAACGGGTACTTGCATCATCTACACGGTCACGCGATAGGCCCCATATTTTGGTGAGAACAGCTCATTGGTAAGAAAAAGTGGAATACCTCTACAACGGTACGCTGCATGAATGATGGATCGGAGGATTCCCCAAATTCAGTACCGTGTCTTGCGGATCACAACGATAGCAATCCCAGAGACAAGCATAACCCATATAATGGTAGACTGACCTGACCAAACCCCAAGTGACATGTACACGGAGCTGAAGGTCTCAAGCGAGGGCCTGGCAAATAGATGGAGGCCTGGATTTGATCATGACAGCTGTTAGGAGTATCTGTGCGCGAACAACTTGCTTCCATGGCAGAGAACTAGTTCCTTGTGGTATCGCGCTACAAGGATGCGACTAGACATGCCTGCACAATATAAAGCACACAACGCCACCGTATTGTCGATCTAAGTATTAATTCAACACCTGCATGGGACGAAGATGCTGAAAATATATGCATGTCGGACATATTCATCTCGATTCCTTCGTATCAACCGCTTCGGCATGGGTTCCCGAACATCCCACGACCAACACCGCAGTAGGCGATGCTAGTTTCCACCTGCGGCACCGACCGATTATTGCTTTTGGCAAAAGGTCGGTCTCAGATTTGAAGCACTAGTTGCAGGATTGTGTCAAGCTGCAAATTGCATACCTTTCACGGTGCACGATGGAATGCACCGAGAACCACTCGATCGACGTCCTCCTGGAACCATATCAGAGTATTGCTATGGTCATGCAAAGAACCCCCTCGTTGTCTTACCTTGGGAGGCGCTGGCCTGGGCCAGACAACACGCCTAGCACCCTTGGAAAAGTTAATAAAAGGGCTTTCTATAGATACATAATCATCCATTGTTGGCCGCCTATTGTCTGGGTACCTAGCCTACTGCATGTCGATCCCCCTGGCCAGCAATGCCACGGGTGAAGTACAAAGGTGAGGCGACAAGCGTCCTGATCTAAATCAATGACAAACTAATGGTTTCTTCTGTGCAACTAAGATCGTATTGGTATCCAGATCCGATCTTCGCCAATGGACGAGACCGTTAGATCTGCTCTAGAGCACACCCGATCAGCGGGAAGAGATTCAGATGGTGTCCTCCGGAGGTCATCGGAAAAGCAAATTTGCAACTTTGTTAGAGTGCTGGGTCCAGGGCCGGCTCACCTTTCCGACAAGCGCTAAACCGTGTCTCCAGCTAGATCTGGTTACGTATCTGATCCTTCGACGCCACCTATGGACGATTGGACGAATACGTACACACATTTGTCATAGACTGGTTTCAATGCAGGGCACATCACTCTCCCTGCAACACATGTCATTGCACTGCTTTTGCAATACGCGACTCGGGTTTAATAGTGCCAAGGGCATAATGCGATACGCGAGCCTTGAACAAGCAGATGGACTTTCTGACAAGGAACTCCGAGACTAGGGTCTGGTTCATTGTGGTAAATCTGGCCGCTGTTATGTGAGGATGAAGACTCGAAACGGTAGCCAAGAAAAAAAATCAATGGTATTGACATACCTATGCAAATATCCCCTGGGCATTTCACATTCTGCTTTTATCTTCTTTCCCCGCAAGGGACAGCCCTTACAGTATATGATTATGTCGCTATACTTACTTTGCTATCCACGGGCATGATGGCTGATAGTTGAGGCAAAGCAGTTTTCGATAGGTGACAGACCGTTCACGTTCAGCGTCTTACACCGCATAATGACTTTCCTGCACAAAAATTCACTGGTTACTCTATTGATGTTATGAAGACACTATGATAAAATCACCTTTGAATTGCAGCGAATGTTTCTACTTGGAGTCTCGGCCGTAAACGCCTTTGAACTAAGGTTGACAACTATATCGCATTCGACATCGGCCAGGGTAGTGCCATGTCTCTTTATATCAAATGCCGAGTAGGATGCGAGCAGGAACGCAAAATGCCCCAACAGGATTTATTTACGAGAAAAGCATGTGCATAAACAGAATCACGATGCAACGATTTTGGCCTCGAAGCTACGACTGCATCTGAATTTAGCTGGAATTTAAACTGCGCTTCTCTCCGCACCCAAACTTACTCAATTACGATTGGACAAAGATCTAGACTTCTTGAGTTCACAGATTGAGGTTGAAAATAAATAATATGTTGATGGGGCTTCGTCTGCCGCAAAGGCTTGCAGAGAAGTAAGGTATACGCTAGCGTACGGTAAGTGAGGAAAGGATAAGTAACGTTCTTGATTGTGTCTATCGTACGCAGTTAAGGTAGGTGTTGTATATATATGTTTCCGTGCATAGGCCCTTAGGCCTGTGCGTTCTCCTACCCCTGATGCCGTGCGTGACAGCTCGTTCATCGGTTTGGGCTGGCGCGTACGGACATAATATCATATTCGTGAGCGACCAGTCATGTTCTGCTTCGTAATAGGTTTTCGAGCACTTCGTTAAGTTGCTAGTGCGTCAGAAATGGCGGATTAGCACATTGGGCGTGGTTACAGCTGTCAATTTTCTTCTTGGTCTTTTCCTCTCTCCGAGAGTGCGTTATGCACTATTTCTTAAAAGCACGATTGCTGAGGAGATTATTTAATCCTCTATTTTAACTTCCAGTCATGAATAAGGCAGTCTACTGAAGCTTGGCTTTCCTTATACCTCGGAGGCCAAGCTCGGCTAGCAACGCCCCCAGGCTGGCACAGGTGTGAGAGCATCGATATGAATGGCGTTATTTTCAATACATGTCGCTATTTGATGGCGCGATTGGGTACTTTTGGACTCAAGGAAGACACAAGAAGCTGTGTTTACACTATATCCTTTATCAATTATGATATTGGCAGACTTGTAGGAGTACACCACTTTGGCTGCAAAATTGAGTTTCAAGCCGAGTGAGGCAAATAAGTATCTATGCTTCTTGTATAATGCATTTTTATGCCTAACTGACTAATAACTTAACTTTGCAATCTTGAAAATGAGGCTGTCGAATACGTTTTTGGCGGTCAGCATTGCGGTGACCAATGCACAATACTCTGGCGGCATTGTGCAATACTGGTACACGAGGATTTCTTATTTCCGAATGTGAAATCTATTTTTTATCTAGGGTCGATCAGCCAGCTCTTCTTTCGAATAACTCTCTCATCGGCAGTCTCCAATCCCCACCGTCTGCTTGGTTTGAGGCGATTACCCAAGCATCAGTTTTCATTGCTGCGCTCGAAAGCAAAAATGAACCTCTCGCTTTCCAACAACTCGCTGTCACACATGCTGCGCATGATAGCCTTACATACACATTTCACGGAACACGGAATTTCGGTAACCTCTTCAAAGCTGCGCAAGACATCTTGATCAAAATCAACATAAGCGAGACGGACGATAGATACTGGCGCGCCACAGCAATTGGCCGGAAGGCGGCAATTCGTGTTATAAATACACGAAAAGACGACAAACTGAACAATTTTGTTAGCTACGCCTACCAGTCCCTGGCGTTTATCAACGCACTCCTGGCTCCGCCTTCGTTGCTCCAGACACCCCTCAAGCACGTTACCTGCGCACTTTTGGCGGCATTGGCGACGTAACCAAGTTCCGTGCTCCCCCTCCCCCATCAATCAATTCCACAAAGTACGAAGCCCTCCCCAACTACGTCAGATTCCCAAGGCGAGCAAAACTCCACCACACGTACGGCATACAATACCGAAACAGCGTACTACTGGCGCGAATCCCCCCCCATCGGGGTAGAACCGATTCGCCCACAATGTCATCAGAACCAAGTACGCCAAAGATGTCGTCCGCTCCGCTAAATTCTACGCCCAACTCAACTACGCCCTTGCCAACGCTGCAATCGCAAGCTAGGACTCTAAAGCCCATTACAATTCATGGCGACCCGTAATCGCAATGCACCGTACAGACATCTGGCTTCCAAGCGGGACGAACGTGAGCGACCCGTCGTAGACTCCCCTTCTGAGCCCCACGCCCAATCACCAGGATTACACGTCCACGCATGCTATGTTCGGGGCCCGCCGCAGCGGCTGTCATCGAGGCGTGGAATAACGGCTCTGACGCTATTGATGTTTTGCATAGCACGAATGGGACGGGTGCGGGCTTGGGGCGTGTTGAGTAGGAGGTACACGAGGGTATCAAGCAAGTAGTCAAGGATAATGGCGACAGTCGTGTATATGGAGGTGTAAGTACAGTGTTTATGTCATGGCGGGTTGAACTTTGCTAATGGAGGCTAGATCCATTTTCAGTTTGCTAGCGATGTTGGAAATGTGGTTGGGGATGCTGTTGGGCGCGCTACGCTGGACGCGTTTGAAAAGAAGTGGGACTCGTTTTGAGTCGGGGGTGGCGCGTGTGCGTAGATACTTAATATAAGACATGATGATAGATTGGGGTTGAGATATTTGGATTGAGTATTTTTTAAAGAGTTGAATACAATTTTATCTGGTGGGTCTATACTCATTGCACTGAACGAATCAAAGCGAACTCAAAACCCACCTCCATCTGCTCTCGTGTTGTGCTTATGCCGCCTCCTTCCATCTCCTTGCATCATCATTTTTATGTCGTTACCGGGCGTTCAGGCACGTCATGGCAGTTTTATGAGACTCTTGCATGCGTTGACCTAACTCACAAGCCTTCCAAGCCCTGTTTACTGGATATTTCGGTTGCACTTTTTTTTTTTGGTTCAAGATTGATCCACTGATCTTTTCCTTAACCATATCCTATCGGTGAGCTTGCAGCATATTGAATGATAGCTTTGGTCCGATAGATCATTCGTCTTCAAGTCGCCCATTGCTCCCTCAGATCCTTCAATACCTTATCAGTTCTCCACCCAATCAGCTTTTGCAACCCTATCAAATATTCGACACAAGCATCTTGCTCATTCTTATCTACAATGTACGCTCCACAAGCACTCAATATATGGCTTCCTTGAAACATTGCATTGCCGCAGTGACTGTTACTCACGCTGTAGCCGATCGTAACGCGAATGTGCTTGCGGATCGCCGCATCAGTCGCTTTGCGCGCTCGTACACCCGCTAAACCAACCAGACTGGTATTAGGTGAGTAAATTGTCAAGATGATTTTGCAGAGGTAGTAATATTGCAGGCCAACAGCCACGACGCCTTGCGCGCACGGGAGGTCGGGCCAAGCATCAACGAACTTTTCGCCCGCACCCGGTTCAAGGTAGAACGGACTAAACGTCCAGGGTTTAGTGCGTTCCCACTCATCGACTTCGTCGTCCAGCTTCTTCCATCTGTCCTTGGTTAGGTTATTGGCGTCGGTGGGTTCGTTTGCAAATACGGCTTGTAGAATGGTGGCGAAGAGGAAAATGATGCGGTTTGCCCAAGCTTCTTCGTCAAAGTCGCGGAATACAGAGGAGTGGCGATAATTGTCGAGGCTGAGATTGAGGGGTTGTTGGGTTGTGAGAGACACGTAGATGTGTTGGCGGAGGGAAACCCAAGAGGCAGATTCGCGGAGGCCGCCATCCGCGGCAAATGACGATATACTGTTCAGAATGCGCGCAGTACCTAGGGAGAATTAGCTACAATTTACAGCGCCATGCGTCTACGAAAAGTGCTTAGTAGTATATGCGCATACCGAAGTGATGACACTGCTCATCCGCATCACCCATTTCCTCATGCAGCCTCAAGAGAATCACTGCAACTAGAAAGTTCTCATCCCAGTGCGCCAGGGGATCCTCAAGTGCTATTATCAAAGCTTGTAGACACTGATCGACATATGGCTGTGAGTGGTCTTCCTCAGATTTTCCCATCAACCAAAGATGCCGAGCAGATAAACCAAGAATGCCATTCAGAATCACAGGGAAGTGAGCAGCGCGTTTTGGCACATCTTTCTCGAAATGACGGCGGGAATCGCATACGTCAATCCAAGTGGTGCAGAAAACAATATAGTGGTGGAGAAGCGATGCTTCGTATGCACTCGTGACAGGCCACCGCAGGGTTAGCGGCGATTTTGGACTGAAGGTAGAATTGGCAAAGGGTGAGATGTTGTGAATTGACTCTAAGGGTGACTTTTCCGGGGGCTGCGGAGTCAATCGCGGATTGGAGGTAGGGCTGACGTGCCAGGTAAGGACACTGGAACTTGGGACGACATCAGGCTCAGAGGCTGTTCGTCGGAAGTGATTTGTAGTGTGGTGAGTTTTAGGCAGGATAGAATGTACTGGGGACACGCCACTATTTAGATCATCGTAAACAGAAGTTAGTCCGGAAGTGCTGTCAAAAGTAGACAGGGAAACACTTCCATACGGTGTCGAGTCGCAGTCCGTCAACAGTGAGACCTCATTTGTGCCTACCCTGCGCTGGGATGATTCATGATGACCTTGCTGAGTATTGGGAAAAGCACTTGGCGTTTCCAACGAAACTTCTGCTTCGACTTCGAAATCGGGCCCCTCACTTGCCCTGAGATTTGGTTCTTCTTCTTCTCTTTCATCATCACCATCCGTATTAGGTGGGACAAAGTGTACTATGTATCAATCCTATATTAGTGACTACTTGCAAACAAACGAGGTAGACAACGTACAAGATCGAGGTATTTCGACCCACTTTTGTCCCACCCCGAATTTCAAGCTCTGCTCCGCTGAACCAATATCTTCTCCAGCGTTGAACTTGACCGCCGTTACGGGGCGAAAGCGGAACGCATTGCTCCTCATGCACGGCCGTTTGCGTTCTGTGCAATACTTACATTTCTCAGAATCACGCAGTTTCACACCTGTTAATTAAACTTAGCACCCAATAGTCAAGGGCACCGAGCATCCATACATCGTATATGACGTTCGCGGCAGGCTTTGCTATTATCAAGTATTCAGCGTGGCGTAGTGGTGGGCCTAGAACTCATAACACTAACCATCCGCTTCTTTGACGCATCGTTACGGCGTGTCGCAACTCCGAGCAGCTTGACTGTCAACGTTGATGGCGTGAAAGCGATGGAAATTGCTACTTGGAAAGAGTGGGGAACCTCCCCATTTTTGATAGAGCGACTACCCTGATGAGGGTGGCCCGTAACCTCTTACCCCGCATATGCTTTTAGTTGCGGCTCAACAGCCACGGGGCACTTCCGACGAGAATCGGATACTGGTAAGTGGCGGATATAGAAGGTCGCCCCGAATTACTAGATAAGGATTTGCTGAGGTTTACCAATATACAGGCTAAAGACCTTTTGCTTTAACATCACAAGGGATGATGTTGCCGGGCTTCTCATCACAACTCTACACATGTTATGCGTAGAATCTAAAATTCAAGTACATTGACTCACGTGAAGATAATACACGCAAATTCTGTTGAGAGACTTCAATTAAGTTGGCTCTTGATTATCTTAATTGCTATGGCTTTGCTGACACAGTTTCCTTGACAATACAAGATACACTTCAAGTACAAAAGGGTGCTAGATCACATATGATGCATATCAAACCATTCAAATTATCCCCAAACATCAGATTTCCACTTTCCTTTCTTCTTGAGTGCATCTACCCAAGCCTTGACACCACTTTTACTCAATTTCCTAGTCTTCTCGGCAGCATCTTCGATTTTTCCATCCACTTCCCGTGCCATGCTTGCTTTACCGCAAATGTGCAAATTCGCGCCCATATCAAGCAACTCAAAGACGCTTTTCGCACATTTCTCTACACGATCTTGCACATAAACCTTCCGTATCCCATCGCGGGAGAAAGCTGTGACTATATCTAGTTTGTTATGAAGTTGGATTTGAATTTTCCCCACTTCTTCGCGATAGATGAAGTCGTTTTGATTACGGCAACCAAAAAATAAGAGCATTTTCCCAACTGGCTTCCCAATCGCATGTAGCTTCGCACGTTCTTGAAGGAAAGCACGGAATGGCGCCAACCCTGTACCGGCCGCGATCAAAACTAGGGGTGTGGAAGAATTGATGGGAAGTTTAAATTTAGATTTTCGGACGTGGGCGAGTATCGTGCCGTCAAAGCCACCGAGGTATTGATAAATTGGCATTGAAACACCAGTGGTAGGCGGGAGGTTCGAAGCAGAAAGGAGATAATTCGAGGTCAATCCATGAATCATTGCATCTGGCTGATCTGGTAAAACCTTGTTGACCACCAAAGCAGTGATAGCAATTTTTCGGGGAGAAATGACAGAGCTTGAAGAGATCGAGTAGTAACGAGGCTGCAATGGCAGCAAATTTTCAATTACAAAAGATAGTGGAAGGTCAGTCCATTCTTTGGTAGGACTGGCATGTTGTAATAATCGAGCCAATGTAATATGCGTGTTCGATACGAGCTGTTCGTAACGGTCTCGATTTTGTCCAAGTTCAATTAGAGCAGCTTTCGCTTCTGGCGTAGGTGCAAGTTGAGCGATATTCAACATTGTTTGTCGTGATACTGAACCACATATGTCAAGGCAGTAACGTAATGCTCCACTCAGAGTCGTCGATGATGGAATCTTAGGTTTTGTCATTCCATTGCAAGAAGATACAGTGAGGACTTCGCCTTGACGTGCTTGCAATCCTAGCACTCTGACGAGCCGATCGATCTCTTCTTCTGGGTTACAGGGCCATATGCCGATATGATCCCCAGGCTTGTACCCTAGATCATTGTTGCCAAGATCTAGTTCTACATGTACACAGTTTCGATCTCCCGCTGCGAAGAGTTCTCGAGCTTGACTGACCACTAAAAGTGCAATATACAAATACGTGCTCGAATGTTGATGGTTCAACGATGCTGTTGAAACGGATTCAGCTTCATCAGTCCTTTCGGTAAAGAAAATTTCGAACTTGGGCTGGTATGTAACAGTATTCTCTTGAAATCCCATGCCTCGAAATAGATCAAATACAGCATTTTTCCACGACTGAAAATCTTCTTCAGTGCCACTAGCTGCATCATCAGCTCTCTGGCGCGGTATGAGAGCAAGAGCACCTGCAGTATCAAGTGTATCGGCCAAAACGTCAAGTACCCGATTATAGTATTTGTAGTTGCTGTTTCCGAGACCGAAAGCCAGGTACCTCAGATTTCCAAGTTTCGTATCATCTTGGCTAACGCGGCGCAACCAATTCCAGATACCTCCAGCATTGTCGCTTGGCTCACCTTCTCCATATGTGCCGAGTATGAAGATGACAAAGTGTTTGTTTTGAATATTGCCGATGCTTTCTGAATCGAAATCTGACAAATCTGCTACTATTGAGTTGATATTGAAGCGAGAAAGACACTCTTGTCCTAGCGTCTTAGCGAAGCGTTCCGCGGTACTAGATTGCGAGCCCCAGAATATCACGCATTGATATTTACCTTCATTGAGACGCTTGGAAATGCCGCGAGTAGGATTGAAAGTGACGTAAGAGTATGTCGGGATTTGAGGCTTCTCAAAGTATTGATGATAGTTGGGATCGGGCCTATCCCAAAGGTGGCCACGGGTGAGGTGACAGACGTACGTCAGGATGATCAAAGCAATAGTAAAATGATCTGCAATAGATGATGGCTTCAGCTTTTGAGGAAGCGAAGAACGTTGTAGAGCTTGTTGGAATGTATCAAAGTTGAAGTGTGGAATAGAAACCATTGAAACTTTCAAGGACTCCATAGTGAACCACAGGTGGCGTTCTATGGAGATTTGAAAGTCAAGTGCCTCGACTATCATTCAAAGTATTATACATAGGTTTTTTTTTTCAGAGGTTATAAATTTTGCATGCTTAAACAGTCTGCGGATATAATTGCTAAAATGGAACGAAATGGCATTTGCACCTAAATGCAGTTGCATCTGGAGTAAATCTGGTAATTTTCAGCTACGAAACAGTTGCTATTCCGAAGCCGAGCCATATTCAATTAATATTGGTTTTATCTTCTGGCCCCACATCTACCACGCACAGTCAAGGAACTTAAGTGGCTACCAGACGTAGTAATTCGTTCCAGATTTACACAGAATCTCCATTACTTGCTTTCCCGAATGGCTGCTTCCCTATGATGACTATCTGCTGCAAGGAAATGCTATGGCGACATGACCAAAATAGCGCTGATAGTGACTTTTAAGTTGTCCTCAAAGTGCACCAGACATTGAATATCGACCAGGACATATTTGGTAGCATCACAATAACTCATTACCTAGCTTTCAAAAATGTTCATTTGTACCTTTTCGGCACCTTATGCTTCTGGGCTAGGCGTCGGCGTCTTCTTATATTTTGTTGTATATCCAGCCATCCTTTATTTTCGCGATGTTAATGGTAAGCTAAGAATAAATGCTCAATCGTGTTCGCTCACTGACAGCACAGGACTTCGAAGATACCCCAATATGCACCCATTGTCGGGTATGTCATCGATACCGTTTATGGTTCTGGCTCACGGTGGTGCACGTTCCACATATATGGCAACGCTACATCGGAAACACCCAGTGATCCGAGTGGGACCAAACGCTCTTTCTTATGGCGATGTGCGAGGGATCAAGGATATTTACGGCCATAACACACCTTGTACGAAGGATAATGCTTATGTGATTACGTCCGGATCTCACTACCACCTTGCCGATGTGATCGATAAGCAAGGTCATGCTCGCAAGAGAAAGCTCTTAAGCTCAGCTTATGCGATCAAGAACCTGGAAAGTTGGGAGCATAAGGTCGCTGACAAGATGGCGAAGCTGAATAAATACCTTGATCAATGCTGCACTTCGCCCTTGGCTTCTTGCGAGCTACCGAAGCCAGAGGATGTGAATGTTGATTATCGAAAATGGACCAATTTCTTCACGCTTGATGCCATTGTCGATATTGGCCTCTCAGAAAAGCTAGGATTTTTGGACCGCGGCCATGACAAAATCATGGGACGAAGGCTGGACGATTCGACATATGAGTGTAATTTTCGAGAATGTACATGACTGCGCGAAAACAGTCTCTTCTCATCTGGTCGTATGAGTGGTATCCGCTTGTGGATAGATTATCAAATATCTTTCCATTCTATGGCCGGATGAGTAAATTATCTACACTCTGGGACGGTATACCAATTGAGCTTGCACACAAGCGTTTGCAGCGGTACCGCGCAGGGGAGAAGTTAGACGACTTTTTCCAAGCCCTGATGGAAGATAAGAATGGCCACCCAAACAACCTGGATTGGGGTGAGATCATAGCCGAGGTGAGCATCATGATGAATGCTGGATCTGCGACGACAGCGATCGCCATGTCAAATGTGCTGTATCAGCTATTGAAAAACTCGGACATCATGAAGAAGGTGGTGGAGGAAATCGACATGGCGCTTGACGCTGGCAACGACAATAAACATGGCCCAGATTATGGAGTCGTTGCCTATGATAGGGTGAAACACCTCCCGTATCTGCGCGCTTGTTTGGATGAGTCACTGCGTCTTTTCGCGCCTACGCCACATGCGCTTCCTCGAGCGACCCCGCCGGCCGGTACTAGCATCATGGGTGACTACATACCTGGCGGCATATCTGTTGCTATGTCTGCTTTTGTAGCGCATAGAATCGAATCAGTATTTCCTCAAGCTGATAAGTACATCCCTGAGCGTTGGCTAGGCGAGGAGGGCAAGTCACTCCAGCCCTACTTCCTAGCATTTTCGGCGGGCGCGAGAGGATGCATTGGCCGCAACATCTCGTATCTAGAGCAGACGGTAGTGCTAGCAAGTGTGCTGAGGAGGTATGAATTTGCCTTAAGTAGTCCGGATTGGGAAATTACGCGGCTAGAGACGATGAATTGGTTGCTTGGAGAGATGCCTGTAAAGGTATGGCGAAGAGTAAAAAAGCACGCGTCCCAAGATCAAAAATAGCGAGGTTTCAAGTAATCGATAGCAGTATGATAGACATGGTCAAGGAGAAATGCTTCAATCATCGAGACCATCCAAGATGAAGACGGCATGCCGATGTTGGCTGGTCTTGACTCGCTAGCGTCAAAGCATCCTATTGGCCCCCGCAAATTCCTCACCTTCCAACCTGGCACTCTCGAGATCCCCATGCACAGTCCTCTCCATATAGATCTGTGTTAGTTAAATCAATGTGATGGTCGAATCCTTTGATCGACATGTCACACTCAGCGCAAGAGGAACAACCGTTGCCGGGGACGCCCACGTCTGCAACAAACCAGTCAGGGGCAACACCTCGTCCTGCAAGGTCTAAGAACGGTTGCAATGCATGCCGGTATGTTCTAACCCTAAGCATTATTCAAGGATAACTGAAGGGAGGTTAGGAGGCGAAAGGTGCGATGCAACGAACGACGACCGAGGTGTGCTCACTGCGAGCGTCTGAACCTAGATTGCACCTGGAACCGCATGCTAGCAGGGCGTGGCAACACCACCCAAACATCAACTTCAGTCACAAATGCGAGTCTACAAGCACCCAATCACCACCAAACTTATAATCCCAACATTCCGCCACTTGAGAACCTAGGTATGGAGAGCAATACGTTCTTTGACTTCTCAGGTCCTCTCGGGATTGGCACCTGGGACGAAGCCATGCTTTTGAGTCCCAATTCATGGCCGTCGGATCCTTCCATCCCTGGAAATGTCTCACAGTTGGAAGTTGTGCCGCAGCCCATCTATCAATTACCCCTTGGCCATCAATCTTCAGGTCCAATTGCCGAAGCTACGCCTATGCACACGAATATTCAATCATTCGCGGAACGTGGACCCCATCAACCTGATCCAACATCCACTTCACCATTCTCTGCCGAGAATGCACCGAATGGAAATATAGATGAGGATTTTCTCATTAATACGTTCTTGCAAATGCTCATGCCCCCCATCCTCACACCAGTCGAAATAGGGCCGAAATGGGCCTCTACTCGAGCCTTTTTCGGGTCTATGGCTACCGATTCGCTTATAGTCAGAAGCGCAATCATGGCCTTCGCCGCTATGCAGATGCAACGGAGCGGCTTAGGTGGCGATGCGGTGAAGACGGACTGGAGACCATTATATGACCAGGCCGCAAGGTTGCTCTCTAACGCGCTAGCAAAGCAAAGGAAGGATGAGGATGTCGACACCTCAAAGAATGTTTTAAAATACATATTAGCATCACTTTTCCTATTGACGTATACTGATGTAAGTATCTTATATCTCCTTGCATGGAAATACTCGTGCTGGTAAACCTATTGCTTAATTGACAAACATTTACTTGTGCCTGAGCATGGCCTATACTGATAATTTCTTAGCTCCTCACTGAAACACTTCCAAGGGCGCATGCAAACTTGAGAGAAGCGTATTCATTGATCCAGAATGTGAAAAGAACCTCATTTTCGGCGCCTGAACGGCGATTGATATCATGGCTTCGACTACTCGACGCCCGCGCAGTGTCAACCGCTGGTGGAGAAGGGTTGTTCCTTGCTGATACCGATGAGACTCTATTCGATGCGTCGCCTGCCGCTGCCTCAGAGCCAGAGACATTAGACACAGAAATCGAAGAGATATTGTTTGATGTGCTCTATCACCCGGGCATAGTGTTCTACCAGAAAGTGCAGAGTTTTGTCGGGCGGATCACCCGTATTGACCCATGGCACCGTAGCCGCGGTACGGTACAGGACGAGACGGATGTCATGTCTCTAGCCGCACAAATATCGAAGGATTTACATGCGCTTTATGGACAACGTCCGGCTTTGATAGATCATGCAGTCGCAGGCAATCTTACCGAGAAGCATCTCGCGAAAAACCTTGCGGCAGCGCTGACGCGTAGTTTTCGCGCCTACTTGGCCAACTACTATGCATCATTCCTTCACCTACATCGAGTTGCATATGTACAATATCCGAAGACTAAAGACGTAATATCAGCTATCGCCAACATCAAACGACTTTCTCATATGATGGCGCAAACAGATGATTCATTGCCAGTCAACCTCTTGTGGCCACTGCTGATGTGGGGAACCGAAGAAGATAATCCTGATGAAAGAAGGTGGATCGTTGAGGCAATTCGCGGGTTAGAGAGCATTGCAACTAACGCAAAACCCACTGCGGATCTACTGGAAGAAGTACAAAGACGACAAGACGAAGGAAAACGACGGGTTGATGTTCGTGGTGTCAGTCAAGAGTACTTCGCAAGCCACCATTTTGCTATTGTATGATCCCATATTCCTACTGGCGATGATATGGCCACAATCTCACAAGTTCGCGCGATCAATGCGATTGCCGAATTCGCCAAATCGAATCTGCTTCTCGCTGACAAGCGCCTCTTGCAACCAAGTCCCAATCTGCACAGCTATGTTGTCCAGGCAGGCTGCTGTAAACTCATTCGCCTCTTTCACAAACCCTGGTTCAAATCTACCCCAGTAATCGCTAGGCACCTCTCGGATGATACCAACGGAAGAATAGTAGTTGACTAGATTCTTTTGGGGATTGAGATTGACTGTCAGTTTGCCCTCGGTGCCGATGACCTCAGTCACATCCTCCTGGCCGTGGGTCATCATTTGCGAGGCATAATAATGTGCGATTCTACCATCCCAGAACTCGACCACTCCTACCGCATTGTCGTAATCCTTGTGTTGTTTGAGGACTGGTAAAATTGCGACAACGCCGTGCGCAGATACAGACTTAGGAACAACGTCGGATCCGAAGAACCAGAGTGTGAGGTCGATATCATGAATGGTCATATCCACAAATACCCCGCCTGACCATGCGGCATATGTAACGAAGAACTCTGTGACGATCAAAGTCAGTTTCTTAAAAACAATGGGATATTGATAGGCTTACCCGGATCAGGATGTTGCTTGTCGCACGTCTGTGATCGGACAACGGTTGGCCGCCCAATTACTCCCTGCTTAATCTTGCGGGCAACGTCTTGGTAGTTATCATCAAAACGCCTGGAGAATCCACACATGACCTTTAGTTGGGGCTTCTCCTTCGCTACATCGACTACGTCTTGGCAGACCTTAACGCTAGTAGAAAGTGGCTTTTCGCACAAGACGTGTATGTCCTTTTCCATGGCTTGGAGAGTTTCTTCTGTATGTACCGAGGCTGCAGTGGCGATCACGACAGCTTCTAAGCCTTGGTGCTCAAGCATCTTCTTGTAATCACCATACAGTGTGACACCATGAGGCTCAAGATACTGTTTGCCCCACTGAAGCTCGTTATCATCGGGTGAGAAAGCAGCCACGAGTTCGGCACGCGGAGTCTTGCTCAAGATGTTTAATGCATGCCGGGCACCCATACGACCAAGGCCAGCTACTGCGATTTGTAGTCTATGGGGAGCCATTACAGTTAGGTCTGGTACAACTTGGAGATTCAAAGGCGGCGATAAAGAGATGGCAAGGAGATGGAAATATGTATAATAAGATCAATGAACAGCCTAGATATCACATTTTATAAGTCGCGGAGGTATTTGAAGGAGGTTTTTGCAATACCCTATTTTCCCCACTTTAGGCTCTCATTCACAAACGATGTTATTTTGGGACTCGCTTTATGCAGTCACAAGAATCCAAGCCAAATTTTGCGCCCTCTTTAGATGAGAATACACCCATCATTGATACTAAATGTCTAACGAAAGCTTCAATATTACTAGTTGTAGTACTGATACACGACGAACGTCACCCACGCGCTTGAATATTTCATCACAGGCAGTCATTTCCGCAGGTGCATTTAACACTATTGCGTAGGTACGCTTCATCGATGATGAGCAAGGCCTGGAATCGCTCAGGTATAACGAATCGGGCTGTTGGCATCATATATCTTCCTATACGCGCATATCGTTCTTGTAATACCACAGAACGAGCTGTGTTTTGCTAGCAGTGGCTGCAGCTCTTCGTTGTTCGAAAAAACTGGAACACTCAAGCTGCCTGAGTCTCATTTGGCCAACAGTAATTATCGCCTATTAGTTAGCCAAACCTCAGACTTTCAATTCCGTTTGAACGGTACAACAAGTCCCACAACGCGCGTCAAAAGTACTTTTTTCGCATGGTCAGGTCCGAGCTTTGCCAATCATCCAAGGGGTTCGAGAAAGCAAGAGTTGAGAGGGTCTAATTTCCACGTTAAACGTAGCATATTTCCCCGCATCTTCACCCGCCGAAGCCCTCGCTTAACCCAAAGTCACTACTCCCCTCAACCCAATCACAACACGTCCGAGTTCCATCGAGACTGCTTTGGGCTACGTAAGGCGAGCCACCGATGGAATAGCGGCTGGACACAGCAGCTATAGTACGATTGGCTCACCTCGAAGAACCCCACCTCCAGGTTTTACACGCGAGTCCACGTTGCGCTCCCGCGATCGGATGCCGCCGTCACTATGAGCGGATCTGGGGTGAACGGGGGAGATAAGGGGCAAATCTATCCCAACGTAGAAATCGTTGAGTGTCGACTCCAAGGCCATAGTTAAAGCCCCCGTCTCGACAACAAACCGCGGATATGCCCAACAGGTATAGACATTGGGAGCATATGTAGGACAACTAACCTCACCTAGAGTTTACAATCATCACCGGATTTACCGAGTTGGGTAACGACGTCATCAATACTATTTGAACCTCTCCTCAACGAGCACTACTAAGCCTCACAATGGCATATGATTCCAAGAACGAGAAGTCAAACTTCAGTGACGTCAAATTTAGCTCGCATCTCTCTCAAGAGAGGATTGAAGACATTTCTCATGCCAAAAACAATGCCAGCGAACTCGCTGAACTGCTTGGTTGATTTCCATCACCGTTTCCCTCGGTGGCTTGCTTTTCGGTACGTTCTTTCTATCTTGTGATTCGAAGTGTATCTGTGCACACGAATGTCTACAGCATGGACCGAAACAAAAGTTGACTGAACAGGATACGATACCGGATACATAAGTTCCGTTCTTGTAACCATCGGAAAAAGTTTAGGACATGACCTGGCTAGTTCAGAGCAAGAACTTGTCACATCGCTTACCTCTGGGGGTGCCCTAGTTGGTGCTGTTATCGCCGGTATGATTGCTGACAAATTTGGGCGCAAAATGCCTATCTGGCTTGCTTGTATTGTGTTCGCTATTGGAACTGTTCTCCAAACTGCGGCCTACTATCTTCCACAGTTCGCTGTTGGCCGCTTTGTAATTGGTCTAGGTGTTGGCAACGCTGCCATGATCGTCCCCCTCTATATTTTTGAGCTCGTGCCTGCTAGATACCGTGGCCGAATGATCGCCTTCAACAACATGTCTGTCACTTTTGGCCAGTTTCTTGCTTCTGCTATTGGCGCTAGTTTTGCTCAAGTTGGAGGCGAGAACCCACAAACCTGGCGAGCAACTGTTGGCATTAGCGCTGCACCTGCTATTCTCCTAGCTAGTCTCTTGACTCTCTGCCCCGAGCCACCCCGCCAATTGGTTGCCCATGGAAATGTAATTCAAGCATCAAATGTGCTCACCCGAATTTACCCAACCTCGACTGAAGAGCAGCGTCTCGCTAAGATCAAATTAATCGAGATGAGCATCGAAGAAGCTACACGGACTATGGTCGCAGACAGCATTTGGAAGACTCTTGCACGCATCTTCACCACCCCAGCCACCTTTCGCGCAGTTTTCACTGCGTGCGCGATCATGACTATCAGCCAACTTAGTGGGTTCAACACTCTAATGTACTACTCGGCTACGCTCTTCAAAATTGTCGGATTCAACAATGCAACCGCCGTCGCCATCACGGTCTCGGCTACCAACTTCATCTTCAGCATCGTAAATCTCATCATCTTCGATAAATTTGGACGTCGCCGCATCTTAATTGTCACCATTGCGGGGATGTCTATCTGTCTGACCATTGCAGCCGTCTCATTCCATTTCATTCCAATCGACCTGCATACCCTCGAAGTACAGAGTGATGAGATTAGCTGGCCTAGATATCCCCTCATTGTCGTAATAATCTACTTCGTTGGTTTCCACAGCTCTGGCGTGGCTGCTGTCGCCTGGATCGGCACCGAGCTCATCCCACTTGAAGTTCGCGCTGTTGGCACTATGTTGAACACTTTGACCTGTTGGTCTACCAATATCATCGTTGCATCAACTTTCCTATCAATGATGAAGGGAATCACGCCAAGTGGAGCGTTTGGCTTTTATGCAGCGATTTGCTTTTTTGGGTGGCTTTTCGTGATATTCTGCTTCCCAGAGGTTAAAGGCATGCCGTTAGAAAATATCCGCGTGGTTTTCCAGCATGGTTTTGGCGTACAATATTCGCGCGAATGGCAGAAGGGGAATAAGGATTTTTCCAAACTAAATGCTAGGAGGTCACATGCGCTCGGCCATTAGTTAATAAGTTCAAGAAAAATGATGCTTTTAATTACACATATTTTGTTCGTGTTTATGAAACACTCCTGAAAGCGTTGTTAAATAGTATAACGGGCCCTCACGATGACAAACATGTATTTCTTAGCTGTTCAATCATCTTCTTCGGCCAACGTTACCAAGATTTCAGAAGCAATCTTGGACTGATTGAGTAAGGATTATGTCCATGTCACAAACGGCTTTAATAAAAATCCAACAGTATCATAATGCCTATATGCATATATGCAGAAGTAGTGCCACATGCACGTTAGCTCCCTGTATCGATGATATGGGTATCATGCACAAATACAGGGTATCACCTTCGAAACCTTGTCGCTGATCTTGACAGTATGTGCTGGCCAAATTTTCACCCTTGTCAGATGATAAAGGTACTCATCATGGTTGATTACTCAAGAGGTACAATAAGACTTATACCACAAGGTTTGTATTAGTATATCCAAAGTACAGATTTCCGACCACAAAATTCAAAAACTTCAATGTGCTTATGAGCGGAGCTTGCGTAGACACACCTCCGGGATATGGATGATCCGATTGGCACGTAGCTTACGGACTTCGTAGAATGTCAGCGTCACACGGGAGTCCTTATAATATTTCGCCTACGCCTGTGTTGTCTCACTCCCCTCTTTGATGGCCGTGCTTTCCAAGCGACAATTCTTACGTGTACTGTTGGTAGGCTAATTTCATATACACTATTCTTCACAACCCCGTGGAACTCCAATATCGGACTTCAAACCAGCTGGCTGTTTCGCATCGAGCAAGTGGGCATATTGAAGAGGAAATATTGACAGGGGTTCTGGGCCTAGCCCGGTCATGAAAGTTGTGCGTCACGAGCAGCGAATTCGATTGGAAAGATACTGATTGACATTCGTAAGTTACTACTCAGTCTTACTTGCAGCGCGTTTCTTGGGGGCGAGCGGGAAATAAGGGGCGGGCCAGCATTCATTCTTTTGCATAAACTATATGCTGCGATTTGGACTATAAAACTCGATAGTCGTTGATAAATCTGGCATCAGACGAAGACCTATCTTCTCTCATCATGTTTTCATTCAAGAGATGGACCATTATCCTTTTTTTAACATCATTTATTGTAGCGCTTCCCACTGCCGATCCCGTTCGTCCTCCTGTCGGCGGAGTCAACCTCACATCTTTTGATGTTGACCTGGATGGGAGTGGCTGCAGACCAGGTAAAGCTTCGGTATCAATTGCAGCTGATAACTCAGCCATGACGATCTTAATGGACAATTTCGAGGCGGCTGATGGCCCAAATGCAGGCAAAATCAAAAGTCGTGCTTTCTGTCGAGTGAAAATTGGGATTAACTCACCAGGATGGGCGTTTGATATCGCTTCAGCCGATTTTCGTGGGTATGTGAATATCGAAAAAGGCGTTGAAGCAAGTTTGGTCAGTCGATGGAAATGGGTTGATGTAAACGGAGTCGACTTGAAGGGCAAGGTAAGCGAATCATACCAACAGCTGCACTGAGTCTTCCCTGAGAAGATATCACTAATTCTGAGACAAGGGCAATATTCACAAAATAATCTCTGGTCCATTTGAAGATGATGTTCTCCTTCATAAGAGTGGAGAACTTTCTCAAAGCGAAGCAGCAATCTGTCAAAAGAAGGACGCTAAGATCCAGATCAGTCTTTCTGCCACTGTGTCAGCAGGCACATCAAATGCGAACGGGATTGTACATGGAGATTCGCAGGATCTTCACTTCGGAGAGATACTGAATCTTACCTGGAAGAAATGCTAATGGTTGAACATTGTGCATATCGTAAATAGTTAGGTCAAATCAAATTGAAATGAAGATTTAAGTCCTTTTGACTGTTTTATGGGCTCCAAATGATGTGCTTTGGGTGCAATGTATGGTTTTAAGGTCATCTTAGCACAATGAGGTGGTGGGGCCATTGAAACCGTAATGCGAGGGCTCCAGGCCATATCCAGGCGACAGAAAAAGCTCATTTGAAGTTCATTGACAGACGACTTATATCCCTCCTCGATCTTGGTTCATGGTATTAAATTGCCGATGTTTTATGTTTGACACCCCGATCTAGGCACTCTCAAAATTGTGCCTAGATTGTTCAACAATCCCAAAAGAAAAAGATGTCTATGCCGGTTCTCTCCTGTATGGCCATCTCTAAACTTGTCCGCTGTCCTATCGGCATAGCCTCAAGCTTTTTAGCTGAATCTTAATCTCTTGGATCGGGTCGACGGGCCTAGCGAATTGCAAACCAAAGCTGATTGAAAGTGCCGGGTTTTCTAGGACAGTACTATCACATCAATATTGCTGTGCTGCACTTCTCTTCGCTTATGCATTTTGGCTGTTTACATGCGCTTACCCTTCGTAGATTAGCCATATCACCGGGTGTATAGGCGCCAGTAAGGCTATTTAGTATTCATAGGTAACATTCTCTGGCGCAAAATCAAATTCCTTTAACTAGGCAAATATTTTATAAGTGTAGATTCTTGGATCGTCAAAAAGGTGGTGTGTCAATCAACAAAGTTCGCGCGACGCCACTCACAGGTTCGATCGTGTTTTATTGATACAGTTTAACGTTAGCAGAGTTTTAAAACATGGTGTGTTCAATATCTCAAGTATTGCTACTCGCTACATCACCCTACTTGCATAAGGCTTCAGCAAACAAACCAAGAATATTAACTCAAGCATAATGGGTTCACTCAGAAGCTGATACTCTTTTGGAATGTAACTATTGCGTCCGTCCTAGGCTTCATTTCCTTATTCCTTCCTCGCATAAAGGCCAAGTCTAATTTTATTGGCCTTTCGAGCACAAAATGAAGGATACTTGGCGATTTGAGTCTCAATATCCCGTCAAGGTTACATAAAGTATTATTATATTTCTCGAGTATACCAGATACGGTTGGATTATAGTAGGGCGTGTTTGAAAATTTAGAAAAGTACTACTGTGAAAAGATATCATAGACGGTGCTGTGATCCGTCCAGCCCCTAGATTTTACAAGAAACGAACATTCCCGCTGACCAAAATGTGTGAATTTAAGTCACCCAATTAGCGTGGGCAGGTTTTGAACGCTCAGTTGCAGGCAGTATGCTACATCCTCACAAAACACAATACAAATTACATTGGAAAACTGAAGCTTGTTTACATTCTTCCCATAGAGAGTTACATAAAAAACAATCTTTGGACTTGAGTTTCGCTTTTCTTACTGGCGCAGGCAGGTAATACTCACGCGCATCCGCGTGTATCTCGTCCAATATGGGACCATATTAAACCCATGGTGGATTGTACTGAGCGTCCCCTCTTTATCACAGTTGAGTATTCGAAGGGTTGATGAGGTGCAGAGCTAACGTCTGTACAGTTGATTCTAGATTTTATCAAATTAGGAAGCTATCCCTTAGGCCCGATAGATGCGTTTCAACACGGCATACCTAACAGGGAATTGCCGATGTCAAGTCGCTCACAGTGATCAACCGTCGGTTGCAAATAGCGGCCCTTCTTTAGATACTCAAGAGTCTTACAGGGGCCGTAAGGTTACACACCATTGCCTTTTCAGTATGTAAAGTTTGGTAATTGGACTGGGATGTTTGCTTTGCGACATAATGATACCATGCGAAGAGGGCCACGCCCTCGTTGGACGAAATACTTACGAGATCATACCCTTGTGTGTGATCAAAGTCACGATAGAAAAGGTGAGTAGACCAGCAAACGTAACGCCTGTTGCAATTGGAGACGAAGACTTATTGACCTGTGAGTGCTTGCAACCTTTTTTTTCTTCTCGGAGTAGGTCCGATTGTCTTGCCGCACCAGGCGAATACTCCAGACCCCTAGGCTCTAAATAGTTAGTAAGTGGAGCAGTCAACGTCACCCTAGCCCTAGCCATCCGACGCGCATTGTGAATCTCTTGTCCACACCGCACGGGTATGGAGGAGCCGTTGTGTTCTAGCCACGCTCTGTCATGTGCTTAAACTTGTGTTTCCGCGTCTTAGTTGGCAAGTCAAACCATTTCTTCGGGACTTCCTTCTACACACGATGATTCCCAACATCACGAAATATTGCTTGAATCCGTAACATGAGCTCGAAATCACACCTCGGGATCAGACGAAGGAGATCGCGATGGCGTCACCCATAAGCGTGTTAGCGAGCCCTACCATTTCAGTGATGGCAACAGAGGCTACACCCGTCCAAGGCTCCCTGGATTCCGCAGGCGCTGGGATTACTGGAGGTATGGAATGATCTCTGCAAATATATTTCTGAACCAACACTTGTGTGTAGGATATACCGGCAACTCCCTCAGCCTCAAAATCACCATCGCGTTCCTTCTCGGCCTTGCGCTGTATAATTCCATTGAGCTTACTGTACTTATATTTGTTACTTTCCAACGCTACCATGGCCTTTACTTCTGGAGTTTGTTGTTTGCAGCGTGTGGCATCATGCCTTATTCCCTGGGCTTTGTGATAAAGTTCTTCCAACTTTTAGACCCAAACCAGAATGTCGGATACATTGCAGTGGTTTTCTTAACCATTGGATGGTACCTTATGGTTACAGGTAAGTCCCAACTGCCAACAGCGGTGTGCAAATGCTGACTATTGTAGGCCAGTCTGTTGTACTTTGGTCGCGCCTCCACCTCCTCACAAACTCGCGTCGGACCCTCCGCTGGACGCTATGGATGATCATTACCAACGGCATTTTACTACATTCCATCACGACCGTCCTCACATTTGGCTCAAATAGTAACTCGCTTACTCAAACTACACTGAAGCGCTTCGTCGATGGCTACTCAATTATGGAAAAGATACAGATGGCGGGGTTCTTTCTCCAAGAGACAATACTATCTATCATCTACATCCGGGAAGCTGTCAGACTTTTAAAGCTCTCTGAGGCCGTCCAAGGCGATGTGCGCAGCCCTGACGATGGCAACGGACGCGGCCAGTTGCGGAGCTCGCACGTGCGGAAAACGATGTACCAATTACTTGCAATCAACGTCATAATCATCATCATGGATTTGGCACTACTCGCGGTGGAATTTGCAAATTTGTACCTGATTCAAACGACACTCAAGGGTGCTGTGTATTCGATCAAGCTGAAACTTGAATTTGCAGTCCTTGGGAAATTGGTTCAGTTCGTCAAGAATCGTGGGACCTCGAATAGCAGCTGCAACCATCGACAGCGAAGCAGCTGTTTCGAGAACGGAGCTACTTCTTCTGGTGTAACCATTGGTAAGACGGAAACCAACAGAACTAATAGGACTAATAATAGCATCACTCAACAAAGCGGTAGTCCTCCTAGCAACAGCACGCAAACAGGAGCGAATGTACAGCACTTTCCCGATTTTGTTGATCCTATGAGAGCCAGTGTGAATGTCACACATGCACAACCAATTAAAAGTGAAGGCAATGCCGAAAGTGGCTGGGAGTCGAGAGCACAGGAAGACAAGGAAAAGTGGAGGAGAAGAACGAAGAACAGTCGACCAAGCTGGATTGACGAAGAAATGGACAAACACAACATTGAATGAGCAGATATGAATGATAAATTACATAAGTCGAGTATTGTGCAATTTTCGGAATTGTTTAAAGCTTGTACGTTGGTATATTAGTGCATGGTGGAGAATTGGTAGGCCTAAGCCTATGAAACTCTGGCTCCGCGTAAGGCAACCCTTGTCCACCACATAGAACAATAGATCAGAGCGCTAGTTTTGTAATAGCCTTGTCTCATTATTTAGAACCAATCTCGTATTAAGTTCAAACCGACGGTATGGATGCCTATACAGGTAAATATATAATTTCTCTCTAGAGTACGCAGATGACTCTCTCCAGGTGTCCATTGCTCCATGAAGTATAACAATGTACATGGTTAGTCTGATGTATTCTATGCAGACGAGAATTTGAGCAGCTTTTCAAGACTCTAGTTTCATTTACTTTGTATTTGGAAAAACTTATTAATATGTTGCCAATATCAGTACGAGCTTTTTAAGCATCATTGAGTTCGGGTACTGTCACACATACAAAATGGCCCTCGATCGATGCTTTCCGTCCTATACTTGAAGGCCTAGGATATACATTAATCCTTCTGTGCATCAAGTCCTCAATTTTTCAGGCTCTTGTAGCTCTTGCTATTAGTGTCTTGCTTTGCCTTCCCTTCTTGAGCTAGATGCCGCTTACAATATGCGACCACTTTCCTTATGTGGCCAATATCATCCAACTCATACTGGCTCAGATCCTTCTTAGGATTCTTCTCTAAAATAGTAACTATTTTACAGCCACTATCATGGCCTATAGTCTCGCCGCTTCCATCGCCCTTCGACCAGCTAGCTCTTATCGAGTCTTCACTACTGAGCCAATCCTAAAGTTTCTTTGCTGTAATGTTGACAAGCTCGTTGAATTCCTTGGAAAATCGTCATTAATGTGTCGCCGAAAGGCATTCCTGGTTTAAGAGCTTACTCAATGACAGTTTGATCATCTTTGACCATTTTATGCGGAGTTAAGTTGGTTTTGTATCCGTAGAATGACAGAAAATGCTACAAAGAGTTGAAGTATAACCTTTTTTGTGAACACTTTCCTAATAACTAAGAGATTGAAATATCGTGACATCATGCATCCATTCACTAAATTCACGTGATTTGACACGCTTGTATGCTTTGTCTACAAAGTAGTGCTACTAAATGTATTATAGTACTAGGCATAAGTTTTGTAGGTGGGCCACCAGAGACAGAAAGCTTAGGGCCAGAGTAAATACCACCTACAGACTGTTTTACGCCAAAAATGCTGTATTTCTGTATGGAAATCGATATACCTCGGTCGTGTTCTTGTCTGTCACGTAACCTGGCTACACCTGCACAGCTCTCTATCATGAGCCCCCCTTCAACACTGCGCTACACGCCTCATATCTCTTGCAACTAGCGTCTCCAAGTCCAGACTCTGTCTCTTGCTTGTGGACATACAAAGTATTGAGATTAGTATGTAAGATAAGACAGAAACAGGCTTGGACCATAAATAAGCACAACCCCTGTTGCCCGGACCCACCTACAAAATTTATGCCTGGTACCACAGTATAGCCTACACTAATTACAATACAAGTCTGAAGCAAGGCCAAGATAGCGCGGTATGAAAGTTGACCTAACTAACGGGTAGGTAGGCCAGTTACACAGCGTTCTACAATCCCGTGAGACGGTCCCTCCCCACGTCCACGTGGGGTGAAGCCTGCGTTGCCTAGATATCTCCGCCTCCTTTCCAGCAATTGTCTCAACTCCACAGGTTGAAATGTCGGAGGGTTTATTTGCTTCACTCTTTCGCCGACAAACACCGATCGCGGGCCCAAGCACGAAGTACTGCCACTTCCAGTAGAACTTCCACTGGGAATGTACAAAAAGAGATGAAGCACAGCCCTAATGCACTAAGGCGGACCTGAGGCATTTCTTGAAAAGACGGATTGTTTGACATGCCAATCTTGGGAGACATGTTGAGTCTGCACAGACCTGCGCAGTTTCCACCAATCCCCACTTGCCGAGAGAATCAATTCGTCTCATAGCAGATGTACCGGTCTATCCATTCTTGCGTCTGAAGTAAACATAGTCTAAGCGTGTTCGTATTATGTGAAGCATCTGATTCAGCGAGTAATTGTGGCGACATGACAGTAATCCAGTGGGTTCGTTATCCCAAGCACTGATGATCGCTCACCGGGTTTTTCGGTTTCGTACATGTAGTAAGAAGCTTTGCATGTCCAAGAAGACGGCCCAGTTTATATCTCCGCCATGCGATAGGCATACGATCACGCGTGTAATATCCGTGATGATGGCACTCAGTCGAGTCTCAAAATGGTTAGCTACATACTGTTTGCAAGACGACAATTATATTCGAAGGACTTCAAGTCCACATTAGGTGCCGCGAAATATTTACTTGTAGCGGATAAACCGGTCAGACAAGTTGAACTTCTCTTCCCAATATTGCGACGGGGACGAAAGTGATGCGAAATTCCATCATCTCAATTCCGGCATTCGCGATGGGATAAGCGGTCATCAGCCAGCAACCGTGCGTGCGAAGTTGTCGGAGAGTCGAAACTTGGCCATTGGGTTTATCGAATCGCAACCAACTTCCCCACCTGTTATCACCAGTAAAAAATACATGGCCAAGCCTTAAGGATTATTTTGCAGTGATAGCGTGGCGCGAATGACGTATTGCCCTTGCGCGAAGGTCTCGGCATGATGCTGGGCATTACAGCATAGGTGACATAGGAGGACGCAGCCTTTACCCTCTTGAAGTACATATAGTAAGCAGAGGCGGTTGATATCGTCGAAATCTGCAAGATCTTTATAGATTTCACTCCAATTCGGGTGTTGCAAATATGGGTTTGGGTAAATTGTAGGTCGTTGTTCCAAGACTCCGACCATGTGCTTACACATGAACTTCAGGTCCGTCAACATTCGGGGGGCAGAATGTGGCATTGAGGCCATCATTCTGGGTTGCATAACGTCCATAGGAGGGTTCCTCTTTGGATATGACACGGTTAGGAAGCCCAAGTCTATCCCTTCACTAATTACACTCTAACAGCGAAGTCAGGGTCAAATTTCGTCCATGTTGCTGTTCCGCGACTTCGTTAACAGGTTCGGCCAACGGCAGCCTGATGGATCCATTGCATTTGGTAGTACTATTCAGTCTTTGGTCGTTTCTACTATGTCGCTTGGAACCCTCGTCGGTGCGATGGCTGGCGCCTACACATCGGACTGGTGGGGGCGACGAAGGAGCTTGAGCTTTGGAGTACTCATTTTTGTGATTGGCAATGTCATCCAAATAACAGCCATGAACTCTTGGGTTCACTTGATGATTGGTCGTATCGTTGCTGGTCTTGGTGTCGGTAATTTGTCCGTCGGTGTTCCCATGTTCCAGAGCGAGTGCTGCCCTCGAGAGATTCGTGGCGCAGTAGTGGCATCCTACCAACTCATGATCACCATTGGAATTCTAGTCAGCAATGGTATCAACATGGGCGTTCGAATTAGCCCAGGTGAGGATACCGATGCATCTTGGAGAATTGTCATTGGCCTTGGAATTGCTTTCTCGCTGCCTCTAGGAGTTGGCATCCTTTTCTCGCCAGAGTCACCACGTTGGCTTGCTGGCCAGGGCCGATGGGAGGATGCACGCATCTCCCTTGCTCACCTTCGAGGAATGAAGGATAACTTGGCCCATGATCTCGTGAATGACGACTTCAAGGAGATGGAGGAATCGATCGCTGAACAAAACAAAGCTGGTCAGGGTTCGTGGATGGAATGCTTCACTGGCCAGCCTTCTGGCATCCCTCGGCTTGTACATCGTACAATGCTCGGCGCTGCTCTGATGTTCTTCCAGCAATGGACTGGAGTTAACTACTTCTTTTACGTAAGTCAAGGCCCAATGCTGTTCGAAACGCGTCTAATCTGTTCCTCAGTATGGTGCTACCATTTTTGAGGCTGCCGGTATTGAAGATCCTATTCAGACCCAACTCATTCTTGGTGCGGTCAACGTACTCATGACCTTCCCTGGTCTTTACCTTATCGAAAGGCTAGGCCGCCGTGTCCCACTTATTGTCGGCGGTCTCTGGCAGGCTGTCTGGCTACTGATCTTTGCGATCATTGGCATCTTACGACCGCCAACCGAACACCCATCTTCGGGCATCATCATGATTGTATCTGCTTGCATGTTCATTGCATCTTTTGCCTGTACTTGGGGCCCATTTTGCTGGGTGGTCATTGGAGAAACCTTTCCCCTCCGAACACGAGCGAAGCAAGCTTCTCTTTCGACTGCATTCAACTGGCTGGGTAAGTGCCTCAAATCCCTCGTCATAATTTTGCTCACAATAACCAGGCAATTTTCTCATTGGGTTCCTTACCCCTTATGCTAATGAAGGCATCAGCTATGCATTTGGTTTTGTTTTCTTTGCTTGCAATTTCATTGCGGCCACCATCGTCTTCTTCTTCCTCTTTGAGACCAAATCATTATCACTCGAATCTGTCGACATGATGTATTCTGATCCCAGGATCAAGGCTGCTTCCAGCAAGAAATGGGTTCCTCCTGGTTACATTGATCGCAATACGCGTGATGAGGCCTACTGGCACCGTCGTCCTAGCATTCTGGACGACTCACACTATGCGCCCAATGGAACTGGCATGCCTGCTAGATCCGTCGACGAAAAGCACAACGAAAAAGATGACAGATTGTCTGAGCGCGGGATGCTAATGCATCGCGAGCACGTTGGCGACAGACACAAGGCGTAAGAAACAGTCTGATGAGAGAAGGTGCTTGGTATCTCAGTAGTGTACACAGTTTGGGTAAATGAGTCTCTTGATTCATGTAAATATAGTGCTCCCCAATTCTCAAATGATTTCTGGAATGTGAGCTTTTCTTGTTAGGTTGCCGTCACAGCCGCACCGCCCCTTGCTAAAATTAGCGTGGCGTGGCGCGTGTCGCAGCCTCAAATGCTGCGTCATCTGCCCAGCGCACCCCACCCCCAGTAACAAACATCAACATATCTTTTTCGCACGTCTTTAACATCCCTCACACTGTCACTAATATCCATTTCCCCCGTCATTCAACATCATGGCTCCCGCAATCCCGCCGTCTGCGCGAGCCACGCTCGGCAAACTAGCGCGTAGGACGTTCGTCGCAGCAGCCCCCGCGCTCGCTTCACACCACTTTGAGCGCCGCGGACTAACGGTAAATCACACCCAAGGAGTTACGCTAGGTATTATTGGAGCGTACGTAGTTATTATCGCGCTGCTATGGAATCTACCATATGTTCGTTGGGTTTTATGGCCCTTCAAGGTGCGTTTATCCCCGTTCTCAGCCATCTGTCCAGCATCTTGGCAGTAGCTGAACAAAACTCAGATGCTTGTGATCGCTTTCCATGAATTTGGGCATGCCATAGTAGCATGTTGCACTGGCGGTCGCGTTGAATCCATCTCTCTTGATCCCCATGAAGGTGGTGTGACGCACATGCGTGGTGGAAAGCAGTTTTTGACTCTCCCTGCTGGATATCTTGGATCTAGTCTTATTGGCGCTTTGCTCACCTTCTGCGGCTTCAATATCGTCGCGAGTAAGGTGGCAAGTATCATTCTAGGTGTCTGCTTTCTGCTAACATTGTGGTGGGCACGCAAAGATTGGTTGACTATTGTGACCATTTTGCTTGCTGTTGGATTGTTGGTGGCATTTTGGTTCATCAAGCATGGAGAAGCTTTGAGGTTCATGGTAGTGAGTTCTAGCACTCCACCTAAAAGATGCAATTTAACATTTAAACAGCTGTTCATTGGCGTCATGTCATCGCTTTATAGTGTTTGGGATATTTGCGATGACTTGATCTTACGGAAGGTCAACTCATCTGATGCAAGCGTCTTCGCCAAGCAATATGGTGGCTCTTCGCAGTGCTGGGGTGTCCTTTGGTCTCTCGTATCATTGCTATTCATGGTTGCTGGTATTTTGGCCGGATTGGCGGCTTTCAAGCAGAGTTTCGAGCAACAGGAGAAGGATAGTCAAGGTTTCATTCCTACAAAGCGGATGCTGGTGTTGTAAAATCATGGGGTAGTTTGAGGCAGTACTTGTGCTTATATCCAGCATGTGCTAAAGGCGTTAGGATCTATGTGGTATACCCCTTCTTTTTTCAAGTTGTACCTCGATCACCTGGGGGATATGACGAACAATGTAACGAACAATGACAAGCCGATATAAAATTGAATAATTCGAAGCATTGGAAATAGCGACAATCAATTGACAACAGCAGTGCTTGGAAACGTTCATGTGGGAAAGTGATGCGAAAGCGTTCTCTCTCCTGCTGCTAGTCTTACGGCTGGAGCTTCCATCCCCCCGACACCACGTCTGTAAGCGACTTGTTCATGTCTTGGATTCTTCAAAGTGTGCCCCGACAGTCTGGTACAGGCTCCTTCTCATCTCCTCCAAGCCGTTGGTGTTAAGTCTATGCTCATTGTTCATGTCGTCTACTAGCACATCGTATAACGCTTTAGTGCGCTTCTTCCATGCTGTCTTCTCGAGCTCCAGTGTTTCGTTGTCGCGTTTCAGTGTCTCAGCTTGAGTTTCCCGTTCTCCTTTCTCTCGTTCTTCCGCCTTCGCCCTCTTTTGATGATCTTTGACGCGGGCCTGTAGCTGGGCTATGCACTCCGCACGTCCAACCAAGTCCTGGTACTCGGCGTCAAACTCGCTCTCTCCGTCGTCGAGCTGCTGCGTGATATCTTCCATCTCTTCATAGTGATCGGCTATAGCTTGTTCTGCGATTTCAAGTTTTCTCCTAACTTCATCAAGGCTTGCCTGGAATGCGATGGGAGGGCATTTGCGGTGCTTAGCAAGCACGAGTTTCAACTCAATATGGTTAGTACCAGTTGGTGCGAGAGGGTATACGCAGTACAGTACATGATTGAGTTCCTCGTCGAGCGTTCTCTTTTTAGGTGCGACAACAGCATCAGTGGGTTGTTTCTTGTGTGTGTCTCCTGCCATTGCAGTTGTTTCTCTTCGACTTTCCAACCCTCGTCGTTTCCTTGTTCAATCTTTAATCGGATGATAGATCAGAGTGAGCAAATAAGGTAGGAGTGAGGTGAGAGTAGTTTGACAAGTAAGTGTGGTTACACGCCGGGATATATCCGGAAGTGGCAGTGACGACAGAGAAGGAGCAACCTCACCCTGGCCGCAACATTGTAGGAACATGCTGATTCATCAATTCATATCTATCCGTCTATTTGCTTCGCCCGTATGCCCTCACAAACTCCAGGAAATGCAATCAATAACTCAGGTACATTTACCACATCAAACACTAACACACCCACCATCAATCTTCAAATGGCCTCCAGTCATGAACCTGCTATCCTCACTCGCCAAGAAAGCCACCACGTTTGCGACATCGTCTGGTTTGCCAAAGTGTCCCAGCGCCGTTTCATTCTTCAATTCCTTGAGCCTCTCTTTGGTCCATCCGTCCTTGTAGCCCGGACCTGAATCGATGATAGAAGTGTGAATGGTGTTGACGCGGATACCGAATTGGCCAAGTTCCTCTGCGGCAGTAAGTGCGATTCCCCGGAGTGCGAATTTGCTAGAAGAGTACGAGATAAGGCCAGGAAGACCGCGTAGGCCAGCGATGCTTGACCGAAGGATGATGGAGCCACCCTCGCCTTGGTCGCGAAGGATCTTAGCAACGTGTTTGAGGCCAAGAAAGGCTATTGGCAATGTTAATACGCATTCTGTATTCATTCCCATCGAGTTTGGCCATACCTGACTTGGCGTTTGTGTTCATTATCTTCTCAAAGTCATCTTCCGTTGTATCGAATAAACTTTTACTGTCTTCTCTCTCTCCCGCATTGAGCAGGGCGCAATCTAGCCTTCCAAATCGCTGAACAGTCTTCTTGACACATGCCTCCACATCTATCTCTTTCGTCGCATCAGCCGCGATGGTCAACAGCCTACTCTCCAAGGGCACACCAGTTGGTATCGCTGCCTTGAGGACAGGTACTGCTGCTTCGAGAGCTGGTCGATCAATATCGATCAACGCAACATTCGCGCCTTCTATTAGGAGCCTGCCTGCGGTTTCGACACCGACTTTGCCTCCGCCACCAGTAATGAGCGCGACTTTACCCTCGAGGCGATGTATGGGGAGAGGCCTAGTAAGATTCGTAGATGTCGGTGCACGCTGAATCCCAGGGCGCATTGGTTTGTTGAGATTGAGGGTTGCGATTCCTGCCATTTTGGTGTTGATTATCCGTCCGGCGGTTCGATTGAAAGGTCAGGACGAGCTTGAAAATATATGGACGCCATCACAGCTGGTATGCACGACCCTTTGGTTGATATATGACGTATCGGAGGCCCTAGGCGAAAATTTCGCATCAGTACAAATGTCTGCTGAGGCTTTTGCTGCGGGTTGGAGGATCACGGATCCACTTTGGACCAGTTTTCCATCCAATGTCATCATTGGCCGCAATTTCGCCGAAAGCAATACCCGTCATTCCAGAAAAGGCGGTGGGATATCCCCACACGATATCAACCCTTATCAGTCCTGATTGTGAGGAGATGTGTGTCTTATGATGCGAGGGTGGAGCCACGCGTAAAATTGAACATACACCTCCTCATCGAGCACACTGTCACACGTATTGGAAGGGCACATGTGTCAACCAGCGCCAAACGTGCATGAGCAAGTGCAAGTCAATAGAGAAGGCCCGACAATGAAAAGAGTGAGAGAAGAGTCAAACAATGATAAAGACAACAGCTGAGCCGTCAAATTCATTGTCTTATAAGTCTTAGACAAGTGCATTTCATTACCATGGAGCTCTACATATTAATATTCGAACATGTGTTCCTTACCAATCAAGGAAGTATTCGATAGAATCCGCAAGTGCAGCAGCACCGACAGCAGCATGGTCGCTGAAGGGGTACTCGTGGAGCTGTATGTCTCTCAACGCCGGGCTATCTTTCAACTCCCTGTATAGCTTCTGTGATAAATCGGTCATGCGCGTAGGAAGTAAAATGCTCTGACGAAATGCAAATTCTGCGTCTGTCTCAGTCCGCCTCTTAACCAAACCCTGCTCAAGTGCGCCGTAAGCTATCTGAAAAGCAGGTTTTGTAGCATTAGTTGTAAAGGGCTCATTCTTTCTGAGAGGCGCTAGGAAATCTGTGTGGTTGAAGACGTAGTCGTTGTTGAAGAAGAGGGCAGGTGAAGCGCTAATAAATGTGTCGAATAGGTCTGGTCGAGCAACAAGGGCGTAGAGAACAAATAGCCCACCAAAAGAGTGGCCGTAGAGAGCATCGCGATCAAAGTCGGCATTTGGGAATACAGTGTCGCGCACCCAAGGACGTAGAGCAGTATCGATGAAGTTGATAAAATTGTCGGCATTAGATGGCACACCTGGTACGGCAGGCGGTGTACAATTTGCGCAAACAGGGGGTTGGTGGTCTGAGCTTCTGTGCAAACTATAAGGTGAATCTGGAATCGTTTCGGGATATCCAATACTGACAACTATGGTGTCGGGTTGGTTGAAGCCAACGGGTCTGCGTCGGCGGAATGCCTCTGTTGCGGTCAAACCAAGTGCATTACCATCAAGAACATACCTGAAACTGTTAGCCAAGGAAGATCATCTTGCTTGCACAGAATCTAAGCGCGACAGCACATACATAGTCTCAACAGTCGTGCTTTCCGCCTGAGACGTCCAGTTTAGCGGCCATGCGAGCTGTATCTGATATTCCCAGGATCCATTAGTCGCCTTCCAGAATCCGACATTGGGGAGAATGTTCGCTGGAAACCCTGTAATCAATGGGGAGAACTGCCAGACACCAATTGAACTCATTTCGATGGCGTGAGAGTGAAGACAAGGCTCCTTGTATGGTAGTAACTGTGCTTGCTTGTTGGTACCAGCCAACTGGCCAGCCCTAGTCCTTTTGTACCTGGAGCTCGCGAATCATATTCGGATATTATTGGGCAACAGGAGCGGGGACTGCATTACTTTCTTGTTTAGCGAGGTTCATTTATGCAGGCCTGACATCTTCCTGCAGGGTTCCAAAGCAAGTTCTCCTTACTTTCGTTAGTACAGATATGCCTCTAGTAGTTGTGAAATAAACCCAATACTCGAAGACCCCTCTCTACATCGCACTCGGAAACACGACTTCTCTACGATCGACTTCCATCCTAATACCCACAGGGTGGCGGCTCTGGCGTACAACGCTCTCAATTTTGCGCTTTGGGCAGCTTCCGCGAACTGAGGAGAGTGGGTATTGATTGATTTGCTGACCAATGACGAGCTATGAATCGTCAAGGCAAAGATAAAAATCTGAAATAACCGGTAAGCATTTGCTGGACTGATTTTCGACATGCATACCTTTTGACTAGATTCCTACCTACAGGCCGCAGACGCCAATTCTAGGCAATGTGCGACCTACAATGGCACAAGGCATAGGTAGTGTAGGTGGGCCCCGGGCGGCAGGGGTCAAGCGATACCTCTCTACCCGACTGTTTCACATCAAATCCTCTGTAATTTTGTATTGAAATCTGTGATTTTCAGTCGCCTGCGTGTCCACGCCTTACTGAAGTTTGTATGTAAAACAAGATTGAACCAGGCTTAGGCTGCTCCTGCGCACCCCTGCCGCCCGGGACCCACCTACACTACCTATGCCTTGTACCATAGTAGTGTAAACCTGCATGCTAGACCGTATAGTGGAGCCGCATGGGTCAGTCTAGTCCACCATGTAGAAGCCATTTAATTAGGAAATACAGAACACTTATCCCGTGACGCATCCCAATTTTTTACCCATGCTTAATTAAAAAGGCTTTGATGCAGATAACGCGTTCTACCACACTCATGCCGCAATCATGCAGTCGTGTATGAATACGGGTATAGTTCTAGACATTAAGCTGATGATAACAACGATCGGAAATATACAGCCGATAACAAAATTGAGTGCGCTACATGTGATGAGGTGTCTTACAGTGAAAAATTCCCGAAAAAGAAAGATAAAACCTCGCATTTGCTAACGGGAAGCATTTGCGCAGACTTTATTTGTGACTACCTAGATAATATTAGATTGCCACCGGCACCGCGCCGCCACTGTAACTCGACCAACTGAAAAAAGTGTGAAAACAACACCCCTTATATCAACGCTAGACATATGCAAGAAATCATATCCCATAGAATTATATGGATATTATATTACTCTTACGATACCTATAGCGTCGTGAGGAGAGGATTCTAGGTAGTCTGGATGTCTTTTGGTTGCTGCTTCCTAGGCAGCCTCCGGTTTTTGTTCGACTGAGACCATTTTTGACTATTTGTAAATATGGTAGAGTAAGGAGTTTAAGCGCATGTCTGGCTTGGGAAAGTACATGTCTCTAAAAAGCCCCTCTTCCAGGAAGCGGATCATTCTTGAGTGGGCAATTCTTGTCACTTGAAATTAAGTCAACAATAGTCGGTTCCGCGCTGTTGCTAATTGCTAATTGGACAATTGTGGTGCCTATAAGAAATATTATTAGCCGCCCCGACATAGTCAATGAGTTCTAAATCTCACCAATTGAATCATACTCAGGCCAACTAAATTTTGTCAGTCCATACTTCGAATCTCGAGCAAAGGCAGCCCAAGCGCCCATCATGTAAGCCTTGGTATCGTTTTCGTCAGGAGTGTTCTCTAGACCCGATACATCTTCAGAGATGCCAAAGACCATATTGAGATCGGAGCCGTGATATGTACCGCTTCCCTTAGGCCCAAGCCCTGCTGTGCCGTTGTAAATGCGAAGGTTATTCCAGTCGCCGTGATACCTATACCGCCACGTGGGCACGCTGTGCTGCACTCTATACTTAGCTGCGTAAGAGGTAGGGCAAACGAAGGCACGCTCAGAAAATAGATCCCATTGGGCGTTTGTGAAGTTAAGCCGGGCTGCGTATCCACTTAATCGGTACCAACCTTCTTCATTTGCAACATGGCCGACTACCAATGGAATCCTAGCAAACGCACCAGAGACTGAGAGCTGTTCGTAATCCGCAAATACAGTTACGTTATCGATTGTAAGGTGAAAGGTTGCTTGCGCAGTCGCCAATGTAGGAAGTGGCGGCACTCTTGCAGCCGCAGCTAAAATGGTTGAAGTATTCTTGGATCGAACACAAGAAAGTGCTTGGTCAGAGTTGTCATTTGGCCCACCACAACTAATAGTCTGTGATACATTGGATAAGTATTGACCATTATAGAATTAGCTATGGGGTCCAGGGATTTGAAATCTTACAGATTCATGTCAGCGATGACTGTTGAGAAAGCTGGGAGTGACAACGCACGTCCGCCATGTAGGAAGATAAGCACAGGCTTCTTCGCTATGATATCACCCGGACCCTTCGTCCAGATATTGAGCCTTAGGCAATCCTCAGAGGCCGAGTTATTGTTTTGTGCAGCAAAGTCTTTCCACACGCGCAGACCTGAGGGTTGTGTGAAGTTTGGGAAACTGCTTGTAGGCGGTTTATTTGAAGGGTAGTCGTCCGACTATGATGATTAGTTCATGTTTTCGTCAATTACAATGAGAGACAATGTGTTGTACCCAATGCAAAGCATCGAAAACCAACTCTTGAGGTGCAAAATATGTCTTGGGCGCAGCAAATCTAAGTTCGCCTATAGGCGCTTCGGCATAGCGGATACCCAGAAACTCTGTCACATTCGTCTTGGTTGAGGCTGGATGGCCAACAATGATTCCACTCGTTGTATGTACTCGAGGGGGATGAGCTGGCGATGCAGACGTTGAGCCAATGAGCAAGGTTACGGTGGCGACCCGGAGAAAATTAAGCATGTTGCCAAGATTCGCCAGCAGCATCAATTTGACTGGTGAGCAGTGATGGAAAAAATGTGATGGAAGCTGTTGGTGGTATTGACGTCGGTTGCTATTGGTTCTGTCGTCATTGAACATGCGCGCCTGTAGGAACGGGACCTTGCATGCCCCGACGGACAGGGGGCAAACAAACTAAACACAAGGATGCCAGGACAAGGCAAATCGCCGACCCAGAATGTGAAGAGTAGATTGAGGGGTGATGCAAAGGGCAGCTAGAGGCAACTGGAGCCGTTTAGGATGAATGTCGCACGCACACCCAAGCCGTTGGCTCCTCCGACTTGGCATCTCAGACTAGGATCTCGATTGCCACAAGTCTGCACAAATCCTGTCCACGGCTAGGAGTATTAATTACAACGTGTCTCGCATGGAACAATTATGCGGGAGAAGCAGGGTCATTAGGCTATTCGAGCCAGCCGTTGAGAACGAATCGACAGACTTTAGAAAGGCTAGTTATAGCTACTAATTATGTGCTGAGAGACACAAAACAACAATTGACCATGTCCTAGTGCGGATTTTGCATAACAATATGGCACTCATGCTCGGTGTCAATCTGTGCCACAAGACGTGGACAAAATGAGAAAGCGAATTGCGACAAGTCCTCGTGGATAAGAGGAAGCCGATCAACGAATGCGCCCCGCATCTAAGTTCTGGGCGCAAACTCTGCGCCACAGCTGAACGCGATCCATGTTTTTCAACACGCCCTCAGACGTCATGCGCACAGCAAGTCAATATTGCTTTTGTACGCTCGTCTAGCAATGTGCCTTCAACTAGTCCAGCGCACTTGCAGGCTCTGCCACCCATTTGCCTGCACCTGTCTGCTGTAATTGCATCAGCCCCATTCAAGGTGAGGTGACCCACCGACCTCTACCCCGCCATGACCACCAACGCCTCCGCCCCAGCCACACCGCCGACCAAAACCAAGGCCCAAATCCTCACCGACGTCTTCTCTCTAGCAACCCAGTTCAGTGCTTGCGTTGAGGCTTTCAATCTCATTCATCCGTCCAAGGATAACGACCATGCCCAAAAAGTTGCCCTGGCCAAACTCGGCCTCCAGCAAGGCAGATTGTTGATATTCGGCGATGCGGTGGGCATCTCAGCACCGCCTGCAACTATTGCAAAACACATGATCCCCTCTCACCCTGGCATAACTAATCCTGATCCTCATCTCCCTGTAAACTTTGGCGTCAGAGACCCACGGCTAGACGACGAGCAAGTCAACGCCAAAGTACACAAGGCCCTCAATGAGATTGCAGGCCGCCCAGGCAATCTGCCCCGAGACGAGTTGATGGAAAAGTATGGGCTGAAGAGTCCCAAGCACTTTTCACGAATCGAATACCCAGCTTTAGATACCAACCGCCTCGAGGGTTTCAGGGAGAAATATGCCTTGTTGCAGGATCTCGTCAGGCAGACCGGCGGAAGAACAAGTATCAAGCGAAACATGAGCATGACTACCAGTCACTGGACTGTCAAGAACTGTGATCGTTTTAGTCAATTCGTCAAAACCGTCCGCACCGAGGTCGATGCTCTCATCGAGCTCTTAGGCGTCAAAGATCAAGTGGATCGTGGTACCCGTTCTGATATTCGTTGCATGGCTTGGCATCCCGATCTCACGGGCCCCATCGTTCAACACGACTGGGAAAAGCTGCGCCTAATTCGCGAGGCCTGTGAGGTCGATTATCCGGAGTATGTTAACGTTGTCGATGCAGCACTTCAGTATATCAACCAAGAGTTGAAGGAGACATCTCTCGCACAACGCCGCGCGAGCTACAACCTAACTTCAAGTGGTGCTGCAGGTGCGCGGCGCAAGTCAGATTACGACATACGCACCGCATCACCTGAGGCACAAACACCGGCACAAACACCGACCCAAACTCGACCCAAGGCCAGCGAGAAGACACACTTGCAGCTTTCTACCGAGCGTTCTTTGGACCCAAATGCCGGTAAAGAGAAACGGCCTGGTTGGTTATCGGCCTTCAAATTGAAGTCATGGTCTAAGAGCCATAGAGATGACAGAAAACGCTCGAAGAGTGTTCTAGAAAACAATGTGGACCCACAGCGCTCGCTTTCTGAAGGCGAAGCTAGCGCACCCCAACGCTCCTCTGAAGATGGAAATGCGCTGGAACCGGTACGTTCCAAGTCTCTCAGTGCGATACCTGATGCGCCCGCACTTGACCTTGATTCGAGGATGAGGGACGTGTCGCTCCAAGAAAAGAATGGTATGGGAACTATCCAAGAAGACAAGCAATTGAGAATAAATGCTCCCGTGCAACGCGTCTCGCTTGACAAAAATGCACTAGTGCAGACCAAAACGGTGAGTAGCGAGGGTAGTGGTGAAGGAGGCCTATACGATGCGACTACCCTTAATAGCCTAATCGAGCGGCACGACATGTACCAGGGAGTTGGAAGGATTGAGACGAAGGATATACGAAATAAGGCGCACGACGTTTAAACGTTTAAACCATGCCTGGGACGGTTCGTACGGCTAGGATCCGAAATGTGGGGGTGGGGCCGTTGTGTTCAATTTCTGGTGTGGTCGTCTGAATCTAGAGACATAACTTAATTCGCTTGTCGATAATGAGACACTGATGCATTTTTATTAAATGATATTGCGCTAACGTTGTTATATGAACGCCACATACTTTGGGTATACAGATCTGCGGGCAGCTGCTCCGTGGAGCAACATCACGTGCATGTCAGCAATTGAAGCTGCGAAGAGAACTACCGATGTGAAAGTCGGAAATTTACTTTGTTTTGTGGTGGGGACATCATCATGATGACCAACAGTACTGGGTCTCGATTTTGTGGCTTCTTTTAAATTGTTGATGTCCTCCTTTGCTCTTTCCTCAAACTTGGGAGTTTTGGTATGGAATTGCGCCCATAGCAATCGCACTCGATAACCCTTCCCTCTCACGAACCCCCTTGAATAAAGCCACAGCTTGCTCACCCGGCGATATCATTCATTGCTCTAACCCAAGTTGCAAACGGCTTTATGGTGTCCGACAAACCCGAAAGAGTCGCCGGGTCGCCGGCGAGATCCCATGCGTTGTGCCTGTTCTCCAGATTGCCCCAAAGTGATCCTTCCGGCGACATTATCCGCCACCTCAACTACGACATTACAACGAATTTGGACGGAAAAATTATGGTAATCCATTCACATAACAACGGAAAAGCAGGGTATTAAGAGAAGGACCGAAATGTAGACGAAAGAGTGAATTCTCGGCAGTACATTGCATTGTACCGATTTACGCTCAACGGTGTTGGAAGACCGCACGGCGTTTTTCTAGGAACGCCTGGATTCCCTCGTGGCAGTCAGCAAGCGAGAAGCTACTGTAGTACAATGCACGCTCAATCTCTAACCCTGCCTTCAACGTCGTCGTCTCAGCTGTTTGTATCAGTCTGGCAATTTTTCAAGTATGGTCCAGGGTAGCTCACCTGCTACGACCGCTTGCTTTGCTAGCCCAACTGCGCCTGCAGAGAAAGACGTAATAGTCCGTGCGATCTTTACGGTCTCCTCCAGGACATCTTCGTCAGCTGAGACTGCCCGGTTCACAACACCCAGCCGTTCCATCTCGGCAGCCGTTGTAGGCGCCCCGGTTAATATAAGTTCCATCGCCTAATCAGTCAATACCATAGAGTTGCGTTCGAAGTACCAACAAGAGGGATGAGTTTGGAAGTACGAGCGGGGCAACCTACCTTCTGTTTTCCAATTGTCTTCGTAAGTCGTTGCGTGCTACGTATGAGGTCAGTCGTCATGACTTCACATGCCATGCGAACAGGGGCTGCTTACCCCCCAGCTCCGGGAATGGTTCCCAACTTGATCTCTGGAAATCCGAACCGAGCGTCGGTTGAAGCGAAGATCATGTCGCACTACAGGCACGACGGTTAGCCTAACAGCGGCTCGAAGGTGAGATTACCACCCATGGCCATAAGGCCCAGCAGGCCACTGTGGCGAAACGAAATCGATCTTACCATTAGTGCCAGCTCGAAGCCGCCACCAAACTGGGCAGGTCCATTAAAAATTGCCCCGAAACAGGTCCAGGACTACTAACCGCAAATTCCCTCACAGCTGCCAAAACAGGCTTTCGAAATTGCGAGAATGCATCCTCGAGGTCTTTGAGCCAACCTCTGGAGTATCTGCACGCGGAGAACCAAGTCAAATTCTGGAAGGTGTTGGGTAGCGATAGTAAGGGTCTTACGCTTCGGCTGTTGTAAGCTTTGCAAGCTCGCTTAGATCCGCTCCGGCTATAGCACGCACATCAGTACAGGGCTGTCAATCGGGGCTTGGATCGAAGTACCACTGAAGGGGCCTGTGCTTGTTACGATGACAGCCAAAACTGTTGGGCTACGATCGAGCTGGGTCAGTGCCCCTGTCAACTCATCTATCAAAGCCTGTGATAGCGCATTCCGTTTTCTTGGCCTGTTTAGTTCCACTACCGCCACTCCCCCGTCCTGGATGAAGACATTCAAGTTTGAGGCTTCGGGTGGCTCGAAACTCATGGCTTGTTTCGCGATAATTCAACGACGACCGGAAGGTGAGATCGGTTCTTGTATCGAAGCAGTGCTTGTCCTTGTTGCCGTGCACTGTTCAGCCTAGGATCATGCCGGTGTTTGGTACACGAGTCAGGACCAGTGGATATTGCGCAATAGAAAGACAATTGGACGAGATTCGAGATTCAACTGCAAAACGAACGCATAAGTGCCTTTATGCACAACGACATGCACTTGTTCCAGCAGCGATGCCTCGGTTGGCTATGCTGATAAGCGTGTAGGTAATTGCGGTGTGATGTTATGGGGCTCTGCATGTCTTTGCACACTTGAGCTACCCCACACGTTTACCACGCGTTGTATCCATCGATCATGCAAGCTGACGGCTTGATTGCGCCACATATTCCTTTTTGCGGTGCTTCCCTGTGTAACCCATTAGACGCTGCCGCCGCACCAGGACCAGAGCAACACGCACCCAAAGCCTGCGACCCTGACCAACCCCCTGACGGCCCTGCTAGGTATTCCAAGGTTATGCCGAGAAACTAGTCGCTCTGGCCCCCTTCTATACACACAGCTTCGGTTTGGTACAGGTAGCACCGGCAGGTGTTGTCATACTACAAGTACTTTTCCACTTACGTCTGAACATTCACGCGCCGGTTGATCCCTGCCAGCGCATCGCAATGCCCCAATGCATACATCATGCAGGCTGCATAGGAAGCCCTGCAGAACTCTACGCTTAGTCTGGAATCTTTAGCGGCACCTCAAAAGTAAGAAGCATGGCTAAGCCGGTCAACAAACCCGGTCCCCGCGTTTCTCGCCGCCTTGGTCTGTGTGTTGCATGTGTCAGCCAAGCCTTTTCATATAGGTATCATCTTCGGAGAGGCAATTGACAGACATTGCAGTGCTCCGAAAAAACACGGAAAGGCGTTTGCTCCCTCGCAATCTCCTTTTTGAGCATTCGTCCGATGCAAATATATATTCAGCATGAAAATAACACCCCAAAAAAATTGGAGCAAGGTTATAACCATACCCGCCGGCAAGAGCTGCCTAACACATCGACACGGCAGGTTGTACGTACCGCTTATCACTTCACCTCTTGATATTGGACGTGTTCGGCGAGGCAATTGGGGTGGTAGGCCCCCCACTTAATGCAGTGCTGCAGGTTCCGAACCGGCACCCAGCAGGCGTGTATCTGCAAGTAACGAATCATATGTGGCCGACTTCATCTTTACGCTCGCCGACATCCAGTCGTAGCCCACCATGGTGCAGCAGCTGATCATAACTTTTCTCCGCCAGTTGTTGGCCTTGCAGGCGATTCCCGAGTTACAGGTTCTTCAACCCTATCATGCCACAGCGTATGGAGGAACTAACCTTTCAGGTAACCTCCTTGGTTGCTAATAGCTTATCAACACATCAAGGCCTGTCGATCACTTAGGAAGATGAGGGCGTTACAGGGTTGGCGCTATGCTTCGGTGCTCCGGTTGTGATCTGTTAAGATTCCACTTCGTATAGAATTGGCACAAAAGGCTATAAATCCAGTAGGATCACACCACAAAAGATCGCCTTAGACAGAAATCAACCTTACTCCTTTGACTTCAATCATCACAATGCGGAAAGAGGACTGCTTTCATGGTCTATCAGGTCTCTCACTTGAGGACCAATCTTTAATCTCAAGTTTTGGCCGTGGACCCTCCCTTTCCGTTCCCCACCCCTTAGTACACGTTGCTTTTGAGAGCATCGTGGGATTCCATTCTGAAGTCATTGCTGCTAAAATTGGCGATCAGACCATTACTTACCAGCAATTGGACATTGCCTCTAACCGCCTTGCCCATCATCTCATCGATTCGGGGCTAAAGCCAAGGCAGCGAGTATGTCTCGTTGTACAGCGGTCATTCGAAATGCTCATTGGAATTTTCGCCATTTTGAAAGCGGGCTGCCAATACGTGCCCATCGATGGTGGTGTGGCATCGGAACAGGCCCTCAACCACATCTTCACCGACACTGATGCACGTTTTATCCTTTGTCTACCCAAATTCTGGGATAAGGTTAGACGCTTTGCTCGGCGAGATGCTATTATCTTCGCCCTTAGCATGGAAATTGGTGCCTTCTATTCTGCGGAGAGACCACAGGTTCAAGTCTCGTCAGAAGATGGAGCATACGCCATATATACTTCAGGTTTGTCCTTGTTCCAACCGAGATATAAAATTCTAATTCAAGATGCAGGAAGCACAGGCAAGCCAAAAGGTGTGGATGTTTCGCACAAGAATGTCACTAATGCTTTGCTCTTGGAGCCAGCACGGCTTGGAATTACTGTTGGGTCCAAAGTTGCACAGGTACTGAACATATCGTTCGACATGGGTCAGTCTCCACTTACTTCCACAACACGTTGCAGTCGTGCATGTTCCACTCGGAAAAAAAATCTGTCGCTGCATATTAACCGCAAGCCACCCATGTCTTTAGGGCCTTTTTGCACGTGCTAACTAGTGTGTGCGAGGGGTTGTAAAGTTATGCTGGCATTTGCTGCACTAGTAGGCATGTGATAAAACGATTTTGTGGGACATGCATGCCTGCGACTTTTCTTTTTCGTATTCCAGGCTAATATTTTCTTAGGTGCATGGGAGATACTTGCTTGTCTTATGAACGGTGGGACCCTGCATATGAGAGGATCCGACTGGTCAATTACCTTGAGCGAGGTAAGTAGTAGGCTATATCCGGGGCTGATATAGGAGCTAAACATCATAGGTGGATACCCTCATTTCTACTCCATCGATTTTGTCCAAGTACAAACGAAGTTCGTTTCCGAACATCAAGACTGTTGTGACTGGTGGTGAACCTTGCCCTCAGATGTAAATTACTCATACCTTTATCAACTCGACGATGCTAATATTTGATTAGTGTTGCTGACGAATGGGCGGAAAATACAACTTACTACAACATCTGTGGTCCAACTGAGATCACCATCCTCAACTCAGCTCATCGTCACACCCTAAATACTCCATTGTCGATTGGTAAACCTATCCCCAACACAACATGCTATATCCTCGACGAGGAAATGCAACCTGTTGCTGTAGGGCAAAAAGGGTCAATGTGGGTGGGTGGTGCAGGCGTCACTCGTGGTTACATCAACCTTCCAGATCTCACATCAGACCGCTATCAACCCGATAAGTTCCTTGATAATAAGTATGTCCATTTTTATATACCTAAAATTTGTGGCTAATGTAAAATAGCTCCATGATGTTTAATACCGGGGATGTTGTAGCTTGGAGGAAAGACGGGAACTTGGAAATTTTTGGACGTCAGTATAATCTTTGTCGAGGACTGTTCGAACGCTGACGTAAATTCTTTCTATAGGCAAGGATGATCAAGTGAAGATCAAAGGCTTCCGAATCCAACTCGACGGTATTACCGCTGTAATCGAGGTATGGAAACAAAACATCAATGCATCTTGACTTAGCTGACATTCCTAGACATTTCCAGGAGTAACAAAGGCAACTGTAATGCTTGTCGATAATGTTCTCCATGGCTTTTATGCAACTCACACCCCTGTCACTGAGAAAGACTTAGACGCATACGTGCGGAAGCACCTCCCCTATTACTCAGTTCCGGATAGATGGGCCTATGTTGCATCGATTCCACTCACCGCTAATGGCAAAATCAACAAACAAGAGCTAAGGGTGTTGGCTGCCATGCCCGTATTAAGAGCCGATTCTGGCATAGAAGCCTCGTCACCAACAGCGGAGCAAGCATCAATTGATAGTGCTCTTGAAAAACGCCAGGCCTCAACAGAGGCCGCAGATTCACCCAGAGATTTAGAAAAGGGCGATTATACGATTTCGAGCAAGTCTTCCCACCTTAATACAGACTTCATCGCCAAGGATAAGTCTACCGAGCTCACAGCCTCCTCTTCAGAAAGCAGCATCATCGAAGTGCCCGATACTTTGCCCGAGAAAAATGGTCTCCACGGTGGCCGATGGCTTCGGCACCGTGCATTTATTCTGTATCGCAAGTTCTTCTCTATTGTTGTTATTGCAAACATAGCAGTTGCCTGCTTCTTACTGTACCGGAAGATCAAGGAGGATAAGTACATTCTTGCGGATCTTGCCACAGCCACGGCTGCCAATCTTTGCGTCGCAGTATTGATGCGCTCGGAACCAGTTGTCAACCTCCTCTTTACTGTCTTCTGCTCCGTTCCAACCTGGTTCCCTCTCGCAATTCGCCGCCACTGCGCAAGGATCTTCCACATCGGAGGGATACACAGTGGCTGCGCTCTTGCAGCTATCATGTGGTTTACCATATTTACAGTTGGTGCAAGCCTCGAACTTGTAAAGCCAATGGAGTTCCGCTGCATTTCTCTGGCTCCGACAATCCTCTCTTACCTTGTCATGCTCATCTTTATTGCTATTGGGTCAACCTCGCGCCCTACCTTCCGCGCCAAATATCACAATGCCTGGGAAATGACCCATCGCTTTGGTGGTTGGACTTGTCTCATCCTTCTCTGGGTACAGACCTTTCTAGCAACCAAAGATCTCAACCCTGGTATCGCACCTTCTAAGGCTTATTTGAATTCACCTCCTGTGTGGTTGCTCACTATCGCAACAATGGCTATCATCTTCCCTTGGGTATTCCTCCGCAAAGTTGCTGTCCGTTCAGAAGTCCTTTCAAACCACGCCGTGCGCCTCTGGTTCGACTACACCACGCCCGTTGTCGGAACTGCTGTGCGTCTCGCAGAGCGCCCCTTGGTTGACTGGCACGGCTTTGCTACAATCACCAATCCGGAAGGCCAAAAAGGGTTTTCGCTTATCGTGAGCCGCGCAGGAGATTTCACAGGACGGACCATTGAACGTGCACCGACGCACATTTATGTTCGCGGAATCCCGACTTGCGGTGTCTTGCGTATTGCCACACTATTCAAATCCGTGGTGCTTGTGGCAACCGGTTCGGGCATTGGTCCTTGTCTGGCTGTCATTTTGGCCCAAAAGGTGCCGTGTCGCATCTTGTGGACTGCACCGAATCCAGAGCAAACATTTGGCAAGGAAATTATAGACAGCGTGAAAAAGACGGATCCACGCGCTCTTATCTGGAATACAAGAACTGACGGAAAGCCCAATATGTCGCTTCTGGCGTACCAGCTGTGGAAAGAAAGTGGTGCAGAGGCAGTCTGTGTAATCAGCAACAAGAAGTTCACAACGAAAATTGTCTATGATATGGAGGCGAGGGGCATTCCGGCGTATGGGGCGATTTTTGACTCGTAGGCGTTTGAATAATTAAATGGCGGTTTCTACCTTTATTGGTGTGTTTTGGGGGGCGTAGCTCGCTTGTACGCGTCACTCGCTTGTAAAGCACGTTATGTTGTTTGAATTTCATAGAATTCGACCATTCTTGCCCACCAGACTTTTAATCGCCTACATTAATATACCGAAATGCCAGAATATATGAGATGAATTTTTACAGTAAAAAACAGCCTCTTGAATCTCAGTAACAGCTCAACAAAATACCCTAAAAATGTAACCACATATATTTAGTTTATTCTAAAATCCTTAGCCATATACATTCCATCATTCCTAAGATATAATATATTTTAGCCCTGTTAAGAGTTAGCTGGAAGACAATAGTACTTGCCGTAGGCCATAGGAGATAGTGAAAGGATAACAAGTAGTATTTCAAGCGAGGTTTTGATTGTGAATAATACTTGCTGAACTCTGTCCGCAAGTATGGAACCTTTTATGCACTGGTGTAGCGCACCGGCCCCGCTCTAGACTAGTACTATGGCTATGGATACGTCAGGATTGTCGGATCTTAAGGATCTCAAAGGTATCCGTTACAAGCCCCCCAATTTTCTAGATTAATCGATTGTCTTACTCTATCTTAGGAACTACTTGATATATTCCTTTCAAACTAAAGTATCAGTGTTAAGATATATGTAAAAGGCTTATAAAGTTTTTTTTTGTTTATTTTACAGAGCGGTTGTTGAGATTCAAGAGGCTGGTTTTTACCTTTATTGGTGTGTTTTGGGGGGGGGGGGGGGGCGCCGCTCGCTTGTGCGCGTCACTCGCTTGTAAAGCACGTTAGCAGTTTGTATTGACCTTGTTGATTCGTCGATTAACCAGCCTCTAGGTAGTACGATATGATACGATACGATGCATCCAGAGTCACAAGGCCAAAGACCTTCCATGGCAATTGATTCAGACCCTGTTCGCGGAAAAGCTTCACGACCACGACTCAGTAGAGAAGCAACTGTCTAGCTTCCGCCGCAAACCAGGCTTGCGGCTGGCTAATTAAGGGGTTATATTGCTTATGTCCGCTCCGCTCCACAAGAACTCCACTCCACACGCGCCAACGGACATTGGCACACAGGAGAAGCGAAATGATAGTAGGGCTAGATTAACAGGTTGCGTAGCCCTGGGCGCAGATTGATAGAGTCTTGCCAACTATTTGTTGAAGAAGCGAGGCTGGAGTGGGCACAAAGTCCGCATGATGTTGAATTGCCACGTCGCACACGCTGCGGCGAAACTATTTTGTCGAGAGGATAAACCTTTGACGGATAATCTAATGATCGGACCCAGCCGTTGGCAGCGAATTGGCGGTTCGGACAGGGGCGTTGCCTGGAAACGGGGTGGCTGGTGCGTACCTATTTTTGGCCCTTGTCCAGCCAACTCCGGCTGTTCCGGCCTTCAGCCAACTGTCTTTGACAGCCACGCCGGCCAGGCACTTGCATGCGAGTGGTTGGTCGTCGGAAACAGTGGAGCCAGGGGCAAGTTGTTTATTGCGTTGTAGGGCTGGAGTAGGGCTGGGAGATGGCTTGGTGGTGGGTCGTTTGCGTCGTCAGCGCTGCTATCTCGGACGGATTTGATTTTTGTCTATAGAAGATGCTAGTAGAAGCTAGGGGGTTAGGTGGCAGTACCGCATATAAGGGATACTGTGGTGCGCTCAACGGAAGTACCATCACACTGCAATCATCCAATCTCAAGTCTGCTCCCAAGAGTCTCTTCTCCAATCAACCCATATCAACCTACCACACTCAATCAATATGCAGTTCTCCATCATCTCCCTCGTTGCGGCTCTTGCTGTCACTGCTTCGGCGGTCAACGTCCCAGCCAACGGCACTACCGCCGCCTACTACCCAACTGGCACTGGCTCCGTCAAGCCCTCAGGAACAAACGCTCCCACCAAGCCAACATCACAACTGCCCTTCACTGGTGCTGCCTCAAACCCCACACACATGACCGGCTCGGCTCTTGGCCTTGTCCTCGCTGGTGGTGTTGCTCTGGTATGTTTTGCCACACTGAACGATTTGAACTTGTGCTAACAATTTATGCAGATGCTCTAAGCGCATAGTCTAGTTGTTTTTTTAGTCGATTGCAATTACAGCGACATAATAAATAGTTTTAATTATGTTCGAATGGGGGCGCAAGCCCGGCGCACTTGGCGCATCCATTGGCATATCCGGGCGTACCTTGGGAGGAACGACGGCTTGGTTAGATATAGATAAAATCCGAACTTGAAGAGGAAGAGGAATGCACAGAGCATCCAATCATACCTATTAGCAATGAAAAGAATACTATCAGCCATATTTCATACCGCTCGATTAAAGTGTCAGGTTACTCTAGCCTTAGTTCGAACTACTCGAGACACATAGATTTGAGCAAATCCAAGTGTTTCTGCTCTTAAATTTCCTTTTTTGAGATTAGCGTGGCATCAAAGAACGCGACGCGACTTTTTCACGTGCGACTTGTCGGACCAACCCGACAAGCACACAATTGCTTCTGCACCAAATACGATATGACGTCTGATATGGACACCGATGTTCCGTCTCGCCAGGCTTCGGCCTACGATCCCCTCAACACCTTTATGCTGCCCAAGGGCGCGGACAAACACTATGCACAACAATTCGCCGACATGTACTTTTTGCGCTTGGCCCACCTGAAGAAGGCTGTCAAGGCAAAGGCTCACGAAGCGTGGGACGATTTCGAGGCACGGCAGACAATACCCGGGTGAAGGAGCAGATGTGCTGACCATGGACAAGCTAGGTGGAGAGCGGGCTCGGTTTGTTGAGCGGGTGCTCGATGTACGCCAAGGGCAGCTGTGTTGGGTGGTGGGCACCGTCTACATGAACCTGGCGCTGAAGCCCAATGTGCTGGACGACATCTCCAAAGAGGTACGGGGCGTGATGAGCGCATGCACGAGGACTGGCCGCTATGCTAACACGCCCAGCACTGGATTGCGGCCCCGCCAATCCGGTCGACGTACATGTCGCCCACAGGCGAGGACGAGATGATGCTCGAGGACGAGTCTGGCCGTCTACGCGTAAGCGGCGACTCCCTCAGCTCTCACTACGTCACGGGATGCATTCTAGCCGCGCTCGGAACAGAGCAGGCCGACGGCACCTTCCAAGTCATCGCAACACAGTATGCCGACCTGCCACGGCAGCCACAGCGCTGGGAGCGTCAAGATGCCGCCCTATCCCACACAGAAAAGGAGAAACCCCAGAGAGGGAGGGCTGGGAAGCTGGCAATTGTATCAGGCCTTGACATCACCGGCAACGAGGACGACGGCCTGACTCTGCAACTGCTGTCCGAGTACCTTACAGGAGAGGCGGGAGGCCCGCCCTACCACGCAAACGCCTCCCAGATAACCCGCCTCATAATAGCGGGCGACTCTCTATCCCACGCATCCCCCGTTCTCTCCCGCGAAGACTTTGCCGCAAGGAAAGCCAAGTCGAGACACTACGGATACGATGCCTCGGCCTACAATGCTTCACCCGCTGAACACCTCGACGCATTCCTCTCCGATATCCTACCCACCCTTCCCACCACCCTCATACCAGGTGCCTCTGACCCAGCAAATGTCGCCTTGCCCCAGCAACCGCTGCACCCTGCCCTCTTCACAAAGTCGCGATTATACAGTGAGCCACCCGCCAGTGGCATGCCCACGCTGCATGGCCTGGACACCGTGACCAACCCCTGGGATGGCGACATTGAGGGCTATCGTGTCCTGGGAACAGGCGGACAAACCGTCGCCGACCTACTCAAATACGTCGACGACGACGTCGCCTCCCTCGAGGCCATGGAAATGATGCTACGATGGCGCTGCATAGCCCCCACAGCACCAGACACATTATGGTGCTACCCATTCCAAGACGACGACCCGCTGCTCCTCAAGGAATGCCCGCACCTGTACTTTGCCGGCTGCCAAAAGACTTTTGGACACAAGATGATTGAAGGCCCAACAGGACAAAAAGTAAAGCTCATTAGCGTGCCGCGATTTAGTCAGACGGGCGAATTGGTTCTGCTGGATTTGGAGAGCTGGGATGTCGAGGTTGTGAGTGTACAGGTGGTCAAGCCTGGGTCGTAGGCCGTGGAAATTATGTGGTCGTGAAGAAAAAGATACCCAATATATCTGATACTGCGCAATTTTCAAAAAGAACAGTATTAGTGCGTTTGCTTTGAAATAATGCACTTCATCTTCCATGTATTGATTATTCGGATTTGAGACATTGGTTCAAATCGACTCGATTCCACGACCTTACAAAAAATGCCGGTACGTTGATACAACTGAAAAAAAAGAACATTGCTCCATCTCATTAGTAAGAGATCTATTCAATAGGCTATACAGTTTGCGAACAGTAGCCGTACACGCCTGAAATGCCCTTGCCCCACTTATTCTTGAAATAAACCCAGTATGCTGGCCCATGACGCACACGTCTATGAACAGCCAGGCATTCTGACCGACGTCGCACCCTACAACACCCTTGCCAAAGGCGGCAAGGTCGACCCATCATACCCCATCTCCTCGTCCTCGCTGCTCTCGCTGTCCTCCTCCCGCCGAAGATCGTCTGCATCCGCCATATCCTCGTCGTCGTCTTCGTCGTCGTCCTCGGCAATAGGTCGGGCGTCAATGTCCCCAACGCCATTTCTGTTGCCGAGGCCCTTGTCGCGTGTGCGCGGGGTCACGCGTCCATCTTCCCAGCGCTCCAGGCGGCGCAAGGCGCGACTGAGCATTTTGGCGCGGTAGTAGGATTCTTCGCCGTGGTCGTTGACTTCGCCGCCAAAGTCGAGGGGGACGAGGCCTGCGGGCATGGGTGGCGGGGTTTTAGTGCCAATGTCGTTGTCTTGGGGGTAGAGTGTTAGGGCGTTGCATTCTTCGTCTGTGTCGTATCCGTCGGGCATTGCTTTGCACCGGAGCCAGGCGCGCACAAACATATTGGCTGAGCGGCGGCGCCGCGCGGCGGTTTTATATTCGATGCGGATGCCGCGGTCGAGGATCACGTCAACGCGCCGGCGACGGTATTGTTCAACGGCGAGTTGGTGCTGGGTCAATGGCCGGGTGCGTTTGTGACTTGGGTCAGAGCCGTTGAGGGGGAGATAGAAGCCGTGAGGGCCGTTGAAGGTAGGCGCGCTGGTGGATGGAGACTGGCCATCTTGTGAAGCACCGGCATCAAGCCTTGTTTTAAAGCTGCGAGGCCCTCCTCCAGCACCGGCACGATTACGGGACCAGTTGCCACGCCCGGGACCTTTTGGTGCGGGTGTTGAAGCGGGAATGTCATCGTTGAGCAATGTGTTGATGCGCATATTTGGTGTCGACTTTTTGCCTGTGTTGTACACGCTGACTGGTGGAGATACTGAGCGTGTTCGGTCGGTATCTGATGGGTAGTCTCGCTCTATGATGGATTTTGCAAGCTTACCACGGCCTCTTGCAGACCCTAGGCCTCGTCAACACCGTTTCTCAATGTCAATTTTTTGTCATGTAAAACATACCTTGTGATGGCGATTGTCGATCTCGTCCTGGTGTAGAAGCGCCCTCGTCTGCTAATACGGAAAAAACAGGGTTCTGGGTGAAGGCTGGATAAGTGTTAGGTGAATGAAAACATGCGAAAAGTGGCAAACGACTTACCTTTCTTATTGGTGCGTTTAGGGCCTGTGACAACGGGAGCCATGTCACTTGCCAGTATGGCGATCCTCTCTTTGCGCTTGATGTCGCCAAAATTCTTCTCGTCCAGGGTATCGACGTTTTCGAGCGCCTCCTGTTCTAGGGTCAACAATTCAAAGGGCGGGCATTTAAGCGGATTTTCCGAAGTGATAGGGTCCTCAGCTGGGCCAAATTGGCCAGGTCCAAAGGGGTTGCGCTCAGCAGCCTCTTTGGTGAAGTCGCTCTCCAGATACCACCACATGAGCCACAGGAAGGCAGTGGCCCTGCTCTTGCTGCTCAGATTTGAGCGCATGACCAGGTCAAAGAAGTCCCGCGGGGGGAAAAAGTGTAGTTCTGAAATCTTGGGAGCATACTGGGAGAGTACGAAGATGAGGTTGACGGGATTGGTGCGCGGGATAGAGGCCTGCATGATCTCCTCAACAGTGCTCGGCTGCTCCTGGTCCTCAGTCGCACCCTTGAGGATGGACTTGAGGCGTGGGGCATCCTGCAGCTGCTTGTAGGCATTGGGGTCTTGATGCGCCTGGAGGGAGGGGATGGAGTGGTATGTCCGTAGCTGGGCGCGCATCTCAGGGAAGACTGGGCGGTCAGCATGGCGGCAGGCGCCTTGGTGGCCTGGGCAGGACTTACAGTTGAGCGTCGTGTTCATGCGGCCGACGTTGACAAGCAGACAGACCATGGCCATGTTGACGGCAGCCGGGCGCTCCGTCAGCAGCTTGTCTTTGAGGATCTTGCTGCACTTGCTGCTCTTGGCCATGGCATCGAGGTAGATGTCGGCAAATGTGTGCGTGGGCCCGGCCTGGGGCTCCGACTGCTTGGTGAAGACGGGCTTGTCGTCCTCAAAGACCAGCTTGAGGAAGTCGTACTGGATGTCCTTGCGCCACAGCGGGATTCCATCATCCTTCTTCAGATGCTTGATCTTGTTCCCGCTGTATACCGACGACACGCTGCCATTGGCGTTGCGGCGCGTCGTCGTCGTGGTTGCTGTGTAGTACGGCCGCGCGCCTTCGCCCTCGCCCTCGCCCTCGCCCTCGCCCTCGCCGGCCGCCTTGGACCCCTCGGCTGCGTCTGCGGCCTCGCTGTCTTCGGGTGCCGGCGTGTCTGCCTGCGATGGAGTGCCTCTGCTCTCGTCCATAGCTGGATCGGCCGCGAGTATGTGTCGCAAGCTGTTTCTCGAGTCGGGCTCGTCAGCGCGCGCTGGTGTTGTCGCATCCATGATCGGCGGCCAGGGACGGCCGTGCGCTGTGACGCGCTGTGACGCACCGTGCAGGTGTCTTTGTGGCTGGCAGGCGGACTGATTTGTATTGCTCAGGCTTCCAAATGGAATGTTGAATGTGAAGTGAAGTGACCCTCTATGGCAAGCTTGAACATGGTCTAAGAACGCGCAACCGAGCTCCACCCCTCGGTCACCCGCGCTAGGCTCGCCAACTTCGCCTGCTTACTGTCAAACTGCAAAGGGAAGAAGTTCCATCTAGCCAACACTGAAGGTGGTAGCCTCGTTGTCATCGCGCTGCGACTCCTTGACGGCATCCCGGGTAAGTAGTAATGCAACATTACCCCTATCTTTATTAGAGTCAATGCAAGTAAGGCAGTCATACTTTGATAGCAGGGTTATCCTAAAGATATGCAGCGCTGAACGGGAGTATGCTATATGCAGTACATACTGTAGCACTAACCGCTGCTTCAATAATACATCGAAGTTAATGTACTAAATTACAAAGCTACTAATACACTGTATTACCCCAGGGCGTTATAGATAGTAAAAGCTAGTTGATAGGTATAAATCTTGAAAACTACGGAGGCGTAACTTGCAGCGAGATAGCGTACGGGCCCGATTACATTGGATGCTGATATTGCTTGAAGTTGAATCTATTACTATGTCTATATGGCGACCGGGGTTCGCCACTGAAGGCCGGGCGCTGAAGGTCTGGGTACCTCCTGAGAAGTGGAATGGCCATGGTATCGTGTTCATTCTGGCGCTTGGCGCAGCGCATTCCCGGATATTCTGGGTAGTCTAGTAACTCATTTGAGGCACCATATGGTGGGCTTGAGTTATGGGTATGCAAGAGGATAATTTCCATGGGCTAGACACTCAAGGCCTAGCCAAGAAAAGGTGGCCAAGAAAGGCAACTACCGCCACCAAGGCACAAGATAACGCAAAGACAGTGGGACTTAGACAGGACATCGAGTATGAGGATTTTCCAAATTACCCACGATCATTTAATCACTTAGTCAGGCGGAGTTGGTAGATATATGTCCCGGAAAGAAGGTGTCAACTTCGATAGTGGGGTTGCATCAATGAGGAACATTCACCCAACGTCCTCCGGCTACCCACAAAACCCTTATAGGAGAATTTAATAATCTATAAAGATGCCTCAAGTTCGTCAAGCCCAGAAACCTGTTTCATGATCCATTCTCTCTTCTCCTTATCCGTATATCTTGGGTAAGGCCTCCTGGAATCAGCACTGGCCTCTGGATATCCTCTCTTCGTCGCAACCACCCACTTCGTGCCGTTGATGCCACCCTTTCCAAAACCCCACTCAGTGACGGAAAGCTTGATCTGAAGAGCAGACGCTTCGGCGAGCTTGCCTTCTTGATAGAGGTTGTACATGTGAACGCAAGTCTAGCAAGTGTTAACAAAACTCAAGCCAAGGGGAAAAGTAAGTATCGGTATTACCTTTGGATATAGATTGGCGACGCCGGTTATAGTTCCGACACCGCCAACACTCAGAGCCGGGATGAGCCAATCGCTCTGTCCTGCTAATGCAACGAATTCGCTCTTTTTGAAGCTCGCAGATATTCTGGCCACCTTTGCGATGCCACCACATGTGAGCTTCACAGCTACAATGTTGCTATGCTTGCCGAGAATATCTAGCATCTCCGAGTTTACGTCGAGGCCAGCAACCACACCAGGAAAATTGTAAATAACAATGGGAATTGGGCTACCATCAGCCAGTTCTCTGTAAAATTCGACAATGGCATCTTGGGTCATGGCGAAATGGAAATATGAAGGTGTCAGAGCGAGGTAAGCGGATGCGCCCGCAGCTTTGGCTTCGATGGTCTGCTGGATAGTGTCGCGTGTGCAGCCAGCTACACCTCCAATTGTGATGGGTAGATTGCCGCGTCCTAGTCGTTCTGCAGTTTTGCGCGCTATCTGGACGAGTCGGGTTTTTTCTGCAGATGAAAGGGTCGCGGCTTCACCATTTGTTCCAGCAATGACGATACCGTGAAGACCGTTGGAGATGAGGAATTCAAAGTGCTTTTCTTGGACGTCCCAGTCGATTTCTTGTGCCTTGTCGTTCTTGAACCAAGTCAATGAAGGAACATGAATGCCGGGTGCGAAGGAGAAGCTGCTGGTGGCGCTGTGGCCATTGGTGCTGAGCGTTTCTTGAGAAGGCATCGTGGGATACAAATTGATCGTGAAGATTGGAGAAGGAGAGCAAAGTTCAACATAGACCTAGAAATGTCCCGAGGAGCGCGTCACTTGCATTTTGACTACCATGGCTCCACGACGTGTGTTCCGACACAGTTCCGAAGATGAGCTCACATGTGGAGGTGTGGAGTCGTGGAGAGAGCTTGGACAAAGGCACTATCGCTGCATCGCATGAGCTTGAGTAGAACCGATTTGCTGTCGCCTCATGGTCGGCTGCGCTTTGCCAAAAGGGAGGCTCAAGAGTGCCGCTTCATACTAGCGCATGCGATGCTACCTTCTGACTCGGGCTCTTTTCGCCATGCAACCCACCCTCGTCTCGCAGCCCTGGGGCTCTAACGCCACATGGTGTCCCCACTGGAGCCTCCATACCTGCCGAAGTGTCCCAGGGCTGATAACGGCATCAGATGCCGGCCCTGACGGTGGTCGTGTGGCTTTCAAGACTTACCAGACTACTCGTCATCGCTTCGGCCACTCCCATCCCGAAGGCCTTCTGCTCGGATGCCACACCCTAGTCGCCTGCCCCAGAAGTCAGGAACTGTGGAGTAGCGAACTGCACAACCGGGTTCCGAGCGTGGGTTCGCATAAAAAGCTGCTGGTACCCCGGATTTGAGATCAGCATCGCCGCGACCGAGTTGCACTGCCTGTTTTCTTCTTTCGAAGGTCTCAGCTTCAACCTACCTACTCGCCAGATCTGTTCTAGTCCATACATCCGTAGCTATGGGTGGCTTCGCAAGGGCACCCGAGGACAGGCCGACGCCTCCGGAAGTCGTGAGTTCCTTCGTGGTCTCATATTGAGGATGATTAGAAAATACTGACATAATACCAAGTACAATTGGAGGGTTTATATGGCAGCCCTAGTCATCTCAATGGGCGTGCTTACCTACGGCTACGATAGTGCTTTCATCGGTCAAACCATCGCACATCAAAGTTTCAAACGCGATTTCGGTCTTCTGCCCACACAAAGGACAAAGGCAGAAATCAATGAGATCACAAGCAATATCACCTCTATTTGTACGTTCACTCTGGCTTGAAGGCATGTAGCAGAATACATGGAACATGCTACATGCCATCAAAGCCTCTGATTGATGAAATCTACGCACAATACACTAATACACTTGTAGACTCTGCGGGAGGTCTCATTGGTGCCTTGCTGATGTACCCGTCTCTTGAACTTCTTGGCCGCCGTATGACCGTTATCATTTCAGACGCCATTTTCATTTTGGGTGCCATTTTTTGCACGGTACCCAAGCATCAGATTGGCCTTATATATGCCGGCCGTCTTCTTACTGGTATGGGTGTCGGCGGTATCGCAGCAGTATCTCCTATTTACATCGCGGAAATCTCACCCCCTGCTATCCGTGGCCGACTTACGGGTTTCTTCGAGTCGTTTTACCAGACAGGTGCAGTCATTGGTTTCTGGATTAACTATGGCATCGTTCACAACATGGACCGCTCAAAGTCAATCGCTTGGCGTATCCCCATGGCTGTGCAACTGATTCCAGCTGGTCTGCTAGCAATCATGATTCCGTTCCTCAAAGAGTCTCCTATATGGCTCCTGAAGCGCGGCCGTGAAGATGAGGCCCGGAAAATTTACAGTTTTTTCCGTAATTTGCCTGAAGACCATGAATATATCCAACAAGACATACAATTTGTCAAGAACGATATTGCAAAGGAGCGCGAGCATCTTGTCGGTGGTCAACAACACGCCACGTTCGGTCAAATGATCAAGAGTGCTGCTAAAGAGGGCAGTATGAAGGGCATGCGCAACCGCTTCCTACTTGTATTTCTCATGTTCATGTGGCAAGCGTGGTCCGGAGCCGCTGCTATCAATTACTACAGTCCCACAATTTTTACTTCGATCGGACTGAGCGACATCACTCTTTGGACGGGTGTGTACGGTATAATCAAGGCTGCTGGCTCCATCATCTTCTTTACGTGGTTTATTGACAAGTTCGGCCGCAAATGGCCCTGGATCATATCCTCATTGATTTGCGCCTTCTGCCAATATTATCTCGCCATTTATATTGCGCTCGGGAAGCCCAAGGCTGGCCAGCCCATGTCAGATTCGACGGTTGCTGGAGGCAAGGGGGCCACGGCTATGATCATGATTTTTGGAGGTATGTACTCGCTTTTCAGTCCATCGCGTACGTGTTGCTAATTATGCTTAAGCTGCTTGGAGTTTTGGAGCAAACGGGCTACCATGGATTATATCTGCCGAGATATTCCCATCGTCTCTGCGCTCTGTCTCTGGCCCATGGGCTGCTGCCTCCGTCTGGATCTGGACTCTAGCAGCAACAAAAGCTTTGCCGAGCATGTACACCAGCATGCAATGGGGAGTATATGTGTTCTTCGCCAGCTCATTGATTTGCGCAAGTATTTATGCGTTCTTCTTTATTCACGATACCAAGGGTCTGCGTATGGATCAGATGGACCATTTGTTCGGTTTCGAGCGCAAGCAGCATGCATCTTCAACGCCTTCATCGAACACCAAGCTTGCAGATGATGAAAGTGAGCACAACGAAAAGGTCGCACAGGCACATATTGATCGTGTTTGATAGTTTTGCGTCGTTCGCCTCATCGGCATGGACTATGAACATTGCGTCTTAGCTAGCTAGCTCTTCTTGGACTAACAATACAATAATCGTTGTCCAACAGTAATATTACTCTTATCGAAACGTGGATTTTCATAATGATACAGTTGCCGAGTATATCAAGATGTGAACAAGGATACTGCGACCAGTCAATATGAGTTCCATATCTTCGAGCTGGATCAAACTGTACTAGTAAATGTGTTCCCTGTCTGCTTAGCGAATTTGTTTGTGGTTGTGTGCAGATAGCTAACTGGTATGAGTCCTCAAAGAAACGAAAGGCTCGGCTTTTTAACTCGAACTTCTCGCGCAGTCACGTTACCCTAGCTTGACTTCTTCTCGAATACTACTTCTACATCGGCCTCTTTCAGCCCATTCATATCAAGATCGCTCACCCCACCTACGCTCTTGTGTCTCCCTCTGGCGTGTGTAGGTTCTTGGCCCTCAATTCATATTGGTCTTTCCCTCTCAGTCCTGCATTCTTTCCACGTCGCCAAAACAAGAAGCCAATCACTCCAAATAGAGCCAGTCCTACAACGATTGATCCCACAGCAATGCCTGCTTTTGCACCGGTCGACAGGCCGCTAGAACTTTTACTAGGTTGTGCTGCGGATAAGCCTGTTTGCCCGGGTAGTTTTGAGCTCGGGGTCGGCGCGTTGAAAGTGTCGCTTGTTACGTTGAAGCATGGCACTTGAAGGCTAAAGTCTTTTGTTTCGACAAATGTCTAGATTGGAAGGTTAGCAGTTGCAGATGCAGTGAGGGAGGAAGAGATCCTACAATATCTGCGCAAGCGAAAAAGGACTGGTTTTTTCCGTTATTTTCACCCTCATACTCCGCCCAGTACTCGAGTTGAATGGTAGCATTTGTACCAGCAGATATGTTTTCGAGTCTGTTAAGTTTATAACACTGATGACCGGGATCTATGTCTGTGGTATTTGCAACAACCTGGTCACTGAAGTCGGATTGTTTTGTAGGATCCATAAAGGCATCAGTATTATTTCATGCATCCCCTGTATTCTCTCGACAGAACTCACCGTTTGTCACTGCTAGTCTGAATGCAACGAACCAAGCATCATCGGCGATATTGAGTGCCACGGATCCCTGAGACAATGGAAACTGTGTTCGGTTGTCTGATGGGCCAGCCGCACTTCCACAAGGCGCGGTATTGTCGTGTGCAGCATCCCAAACACGATCTGCAGGCCACATAAAAGCTACGGGTCCCATGGATTTACCCTCTTCCCCTTCACCATGGGTTTGAGCATGGCTCAGAGAGAGAAGAGCTGCGAGTGTTGACAGGCTAACGAGACGCATCTTGTCGTAGGATGAACTGATCACCGAGGCCGAATTTCGAGAACTTTCTCAGTGTATGCAGCATGTAGGTATTTATAGTAATGGTTTGTTTGGTGCGGGGTCAGTATGGCCACTATCAAGAATGTTTGCACCTGCCAATACAGCATCAGATACCACCTGACATGATGTTTGCTGCCGAGTGGTCGGATGCACCTGCCAAGGTGCTTGATTATTGCCTTGCCTCTGATCTCCCAATCAACGTCTTTCGTTCATTCAAACGGCTACCCAGCTCGCTGTCCAGAACCCTCGTCTCCTCCAATGATTCTCCACACTAGCTCGTGTCTAGTTGGATGGCGCATATTGAGTTATCTGATTGCGCTAGCAGTCGATAGTGCTAAATTTAAGCCAATAAACGGTACGTGATGGCTCGGCTATAAACTGGGCAATGCAATCTAATCAGCTCATCTGATAAAATTTTGCATCTCCGACATTCGGCCGGCTGGATACATGCCGTCTTAGTCCACATATGTGCAAGCTACCATAACTTTTACGAAACGCCCAGATACTTGGGAGAGGCAATACATAGAGAGTGTTTTGCATGTGAGCAAAGCTACAAAACCCTGTGGAGCCCGGTTCCTGCATTTAAGTCACCTAGCTGTTGCTTACATCCACACAGTCAATTGTCTTCCATTACCCAACTCACACTCACGATCCGACTAACGTTTGAGATCTGCGATAAGATGCTTATTTCCACCTGGTTCATTGCAGGCTCTGTTGCCTTTGCTAGCGTCACTACGCTTCACGCAGACGACGAAGTGTTCGTAGCTCTGCTCAAGCGTCAAGCTCCTGGAACACCATCCTACAACTGTCACGACAATTGTGGTAAGTTTTAACAGATCCATCGGCATTCACATAGGCTGATGTCGTTGATAGGTACGGCAATCCAACTTTCGAGACAAACCAACAAATGTGACAATGAAGCGTTCAAAACAAACTACAACAATTGCCTTCAATGTGCTGGCCCGGACAATTTAAATATTTGGAGCATGTATGGAAGGTCCTTAGGCTCTGCAGGTGCGAGTTGTGGCCTCAAGACCGAGCCATTATCGGGTAAACAGCCTGACGTTGGACCGGCGGTGCACACTGGAAGCTCCTCTACAGCCGTATCCGCAGCTCCTTCTGCGACGCCTGCACCAGCTTCTGGAAGTGTTGCATCTACTCCTGCCACTAGCATCGCAGTCTCGCTCTCAGCTGCTTCATCGAGAGCAACTCTTACTCCGTCAGCAAGTAGAAACGCAACGGCAAGCTTCACATCTGTGAGTTTTACTTCGTTATAATCAAAACAATTCTAATAATCTTCAGTCCCCGCCACCGCAGCAATCAACAAATTCTGGTGCCCATTTTGTTGTGTCAGATGCGGCCGGTGTCTTTGGAGCGATCGTGACTGTTATGGCTGCTTTGTAGAACAAATTCCTTCAGTGGAAAATGAAGGTCCCTGATATCTTTAATGTAGAGGCATAATAATTGCCGGTTAATTTACCATGGAGATTCGGATGTATTAAAAAAAAATTAACTTGCCATTCATAATATGTCATGCTATGCAGTGAACTTGTTTATAACCGTCAACGGTCATAATCTTGTGGAAATTCAAGAATTCACGAGCCAGATATGCGAAATTCTTCCATCTATGTGAATAGAAACTAAAGGGATTCATACTTTACCTAAGGACTATTTTAGGCCGGTTAGATGGCGAGAAGGTGAGAGGGAAAAGAACGACAAATATAACTTCAGTCCTCTGTGAAGGCATTATCGTATCTACCTGATTAGTGATGGGAAATACTTCATAGTAGGGGTTTTTACATTATGTGTATTTTGGTCATGTCGTTGAAATATCCGCCGGTGTTTATTCTGAACTGAAAAGTAAATTGTATTGACCCATAGTGCTTGAACACCAGGGCTTCTTTATTACTATGACTAACGTGGTTTACAAGCGAGTGAAACGCCCCAAAATTCACCTAAAATCCAGATGTTTACAGTGAAATATCTCTAATGTCTATCTACGCGTAACGAAAAACCACTTGTGCCGAAACAAACTCATTGCCATGGCCACTCAACGTCTTCCCCCTCTTTTTAATTAAGCCTTAAGTATTATAATATATTTATTTCTAGGACCAATAATATAGCTTCAAAAATACTGTGTCGTTGACCATGTCGTTGACTGTTCTTTCCAGAGCGTTTGAAACTGCTTTTACTTTGCACCCCTGCTCTATCAAACTAAACTGTATAATTTTTTCCTTCGGCGTTTTAGCAGGGTACTTCTGTATGAGGAAAATAATAATAAATCACCTATCAAGGATGCTCAGCCCCACGGACACCTTGTGTTTTCGCGCAGGACCCTGATATGGTTATATAGCATGTATTTTATTTACGAGCTATACGAGGAATGGTTTTAGCAATGATCGTGGAGTCTTCATTGTTGGTCGTATCCGCCGTGCCTTCGACACCACCACTCTCACAGCTAGAATGGACCGAGCCAGTCAGGCTCTAGCACAAGACCTCCCCCCTCACGTACGTACAACTTATGCCGCCCGGTCCGAACTAAGCGGCTCCACTCTTACTACAATCTAGGATCGTAGAAATGGACGAGAACCAATACAGAAAAAGGCCAAGCGCCAGCAGTGCCTTGCCCCAGAGAAAGAGAAAGCACTTGTATCGTTCCTGTTGCCAATGCTTGACCTTGGCACACCCGTCCGAGTCAAGTTCCTGCCTTTGATAGCCCTTACACTCACACACCAGCAGGACCCTATTGCGAAGCTTCCGAACCACAATTGGCCTCAAGCCTTGGAAAAACGTCATACCGAAGTTAAAGCAAGGAGAGTTAAGGCAATCGACCGGAAATGTCACGATATCAATATATATATATATATATGAAGATCACGTACTGGCTCGAAGCAATTGTAAAAGTGCTTTAGGGTCCGGCTATACGGCTAGAAAATATATAAAATACGAACGAGACAGGTATCATACTACGCATGCTCAGTGTTGTTAAGGCCCTTTTAGGTAAGAATGACTTACGAGACTATAGAGCCTCTAGTGTTGAGCGGGCCATGATTATCGCTATAAGTTGAAGCTCTGAACTAGTAGTACAAGTGTGATTGTTCATCCAACATCTTATTCCTGAGTAGTGAGACACTACAACTGCTTCCTAGCACAACAAAATGCACAACGAGCTAGAGTAATAGAGACTCTCGGGGTAGCATATCAATACTATAAAGTGTGCTCCTACTTATTATTGTCTAAGAATGTGAAATACAGCAACTTCGTACAAGCGTTCTATGATCCCCTTACTTTAATTAGTAATTAGTACGTTGCAACTCAATATTTCCTAATAAAAGTCCATCGCTATATAGGTAAACTCATGATAAGCCTATCCCGAGAGTCGTACTCGACTTCGAGATGCTGCCATACTTCTGCGCTGGTCCTAAGTCTACCTACTTAAACGGACTGAAGAGAAGGATCCGCACCTATATAGCTTAAGGCAACCTAGCTGTCATTTATAGCTGCTAACAATTTGCGCGCGCGACCCAGGCATAAAAACTATAGCTCGAGGCTAGCTGTAGCATAACTTACATATATGACTTCTTGCTTATAGCGTAGCTTAGAGAGTGTACTTATTATAGGAAACTATAGTGCTGCATTCTATTACCTTTTGTAACTTAGTCTTTTTGTAGATAGTAGACTAGTTCTGCTCGAGACTTGTCGCTACTATCGAATAGCTGATGTTGTTGAGGGCTGTGCTTATGCGGTCCATAGCATCTTCCTGCATTCTATGTAATATTAAGTTGCTAAGGTGATATTATATGCCTACCTCCACTATTCTCCGCTTGCCAGCTATTTAATGCACCAAGCGACGACTGTGTGTAGGGGTGTTGTTCGCCAAGAATTTGCTTGCACAGCTGGAAGCATGTTCCCATTAGCTCTTCCGCCTCCTTCCACCGCCCTTGATTCCTGTGCGTCATCGCTAGGTTGGCCATGCTAATCAGCGTGTCTGGATGCTCGTCTCCAAGTACCTTCTTTCTCGTCTCTATCACTTGTACCTCTAGCTCTTCTGCCTCCTTTAACCGCCCTTGATCACTGTGTATCGCCGCTAGGTTGGCCATGCTAATTAGCGTGTCTGGATGCTCGTCCCCAAGTACCCTCTTTCTCGTCTCTATCACTTGCACCTCTAGTTCTTCTGCCTCCTTTAACCGCCCTTGATTCCCGTGCGTCGACGCCAGGTTGGCTATACTGACCAGTGTGTTTGGATGCTCGTCTCCAAGTACTCTCGAGCATATTTTTAGCCCTTTTACTTGCAATTCTTCTGCCTCCTTCCACCGCCCTTGATCCATATACGTTAACGCTAGGTTGGCCATGCTGGTCAGTGTGGTTGGATGCTCGTCTCCAAGCACTCTCGAGCATATTTTTAGTTCTTCTACTTGCAATTCTTCTGCCTCCTTCCACCGCCCTTGATTCCTGTACGTCGACGCCAGGTTGACCATGCTGGTCAGCGTGTCTGGATGCTCGTCTCCAAGTACCCTCTTTCTCGTCTCCATCAATTGCACCTCCAGCTCTTCAGCTGCGTGCCATCGGCCTCCAAGTCTGTATGCTAGTGCAACCATTGTTATACTCCACAACGTATCTTCGTGCTCTGAACCTAGGACTCTCTTTCGCGCTTTCATAGACTTCTCAGCCAGACTTACGGCGTCACTAATGTTACCAACCCCCTCTGCATACCATGCCGCACGATACAGCAGCGTGGCCCATTCTATTAGTGACGATTCCTCATCTGGCCGCTGTTCTACAGCTGACTTGGCGTGTGCGAAAAGTGCCTGACACGTTGCCCAGTTTTCGTACTCGCCTGTCGGAAAGGCTGCAAAGAGAGTGCTGATAAACTGCTGCCTCCAATGTTCTAGCCTACCGTTCATGTCAAGCCACTTCCGCGTCGCTAGCTGTACCAGCGCGTGCATCTCAAAGTTCGTGCCACTGTTGTCGACAGAGACAAGACTGAAGTCACGTAAGATTGCTATGTCACGTTCAAATGCCTCGTCCCCAGCGCTAGATTTTGATGCATTGTCTTCTTTTTCACTGTCCCGGTCATCGTCATTACAATCTTTCTGACTGCTTGGGGTGTCTCCTCGCTTGTCAAAATTCCGAACCAGGTTCTCAGATATCCCCTGTCGGTCAAAGAAACTCATAAAAGAAAGCAGGTCTGCCGCTGATGATCTTGACTGCTTGATATGCTCGAACGAGATCTGCCAGGTAACAATGATCGAGTTCTTTGCTTCCCAGTCTCGTCGGAGCTGGCCGTCATCGAAAGAAAGAAGGCTTGACCGCTTGCGCTCGCTCTTCTCGAACTCCTCAAGGTATTTTGTGACCGAGCATCGAGGCGCTCTCTGCGAAATGTATGCAGCAGCTTGTACAATAGCAAGTGGCATGCATTCGAGCGCCTTAGCAAGTGCAGCGATGTCACTGACATCTCCATCTCCAGCGTCTTGTCCAAGCTTCTTCGCCAAGAGCGCCTGCGCTTCTTTTGCATCCATCGGTTCAACTTTTATAATATTACGCTGCTCCACTAGCTTCAGGGCTGCTTCTTTGTTCCGTGTTGTAACCACAATTGAACCATTCCTGCATTGAGGAAGGTACTCGCGCAGCGGCCGCGAAGCATCTTTCATTCCGGCACTTTGGCTTTGGCTGCTGTTCTGAGCCTCAACAAGATATCTTGCGTCGTCCACGTTGTCTAGAATAAGCAGCCATCTGCTCCTGCTGTCGCGCAGCCAGCCATGCACTAGCTTGAAGATATTGGCCTGTGGGTCTCGCCGCCCGGCGATCTTGACACAGTCGGCGATATCGCGGAAACTCTGTTCGAAGCGGGCCGCGTTGCTGGCGTACACCCACAGTACCCACATTCCTGGAGATGCATTTGCAGTCTGGTGGCAAAGCTCGATAGCGAGTTGCGACTTCCTATGTCAGCGTTAGCGAATGCGCACTAGCCTACGGTTCTCCCAGCTCACCCTACGCCGCCTAGGCCCACCAGCGCTGTGCGTGATGCTGGTTCATCGCATTTTTTGCGTATCTGGTCTAGCGCCGTTCCGCGGTCGACGAAATCAGGGTCACGACAGAAGGGAATAATGCAGGAAGTGAGGGACGGAGTCTCTAGATTCGCTAAGCACGGTATTAGTTACTAACTATTCGTTGGAATGCACACGGTGACTTGATTAGACCGTAGTGATAGACTCTATACATACTAGGTAGCATTTCTATCTTTTGCTGCTCCCCCTTCCGCTTCTGTATCTGCTCTCTTAGCCGTGCTGCTGCATGTGCTTCTCCTTCCCCATATATAAGCGGCAAGAAGATCTCGAAGAGTCCCAAAAGACAGTATACTTTGTCCTCTGGTTCCGACGTTATGCGTTTAGCCGCCCAGCCCATCCGCTCCTCAACGCTAAACTCCGTGAGAAGTTGTCCTCTTAGTGCGCTGATAGGAACTTGGGTAATCTCTTGAATTTCTTGCTCCAAAGATACTCTGCTGCCTAGCCGCTTGCCCTCTTTAGAGAAGAACTCTACACTAGGGGGCGCTAGAAGCTCTTGCAATGTCCAGCCTCGTGTAAACCATCTACTTCGTCGATATGCTTCTCCCCACGTTATCCGGAAAGCCTCGACGTCAATAGTCTCGTCTGGTATGGAGACATCCGATAGGTACACATAGCACCTAGACGCGCACTGGTACCAGCGGTACATAGAATTGATGGCTGCGCTAAGCTCATGACTAGATGATTTGTCAATGCAGCAAGTGTCTACCCAAAAATAATTAAGACCATCTGCTGCAGCTCGACTACCACAGAAGCGGATTTTGCCATAGCCAGCCTTATCCTTACCCACACCAGCCAGCAACTCATGATATGTGACCTCCTGTCCTGTAGCCCAGGTGTGAGACAGTATGGCATACGGGGGCGGGTCGCCGTTGAAAGAAACTAGCTTAAAATCGTCCTCAGCCAAGCGTTCGAGAAGACGTATCATAGTACCTGCATGCTCTACTCGAGCAGAAAACACCTAGTAACTTCGCTCGAGACACGACTATACGAACTAGGGTAGGTAAGGATTATAGCAGGGAGTAATTCGTGTATTTACAATAGAAACTCAACAGGCAGGCTGTAATCGGCGAGCGCTTAGTAGTGCACAGCCAAGGCCGCCCACGGCTAAGAGCGGGGCTGGCTGGGCAAGGCTCTAATATGATAGGACTAAGGTGATTGTAAATATTAATAAATTATAGCTAAGCTGCTTTGAGCTAGGAACTTAGATCGTCACCGTCTTTCTATTCTAGTAAGATCAGAACCAGCATAGAAGAACAATAACATCCTAAAGCCGAGCACAACTCTTGGCGTGTAATAGTTGTATATTTAACTATAATTTGGCAGATTTTTGTTAGCATATATTAGATACAAAGGTACCTGCTGCCTATGAAAGCGGGGTGGTTACATAGTAAGCTGTCGTATTGCACAGTATATTTCTTAATAATATTAATTAGAAACGGACTCAATAGCCCCTGGATGCTATTCCGAGAATTTCTATCTTTCTAGCATTTGTAGAGATTGTTGTGTTGAGAAGTAGTTATAGTGTCGCGCTACGCAGGGTGCCTCACCACGTAAGGATAGCATCAATTATGTCTACAGCTCTACCTACATAGTTCCCTGGTGTGCTGTCACACCAGCGTCTGGCTATTGTATCATGCGACCTAGGATTTAACTTGATCGAATGTATAAGCGCTGACGGTAGGTCGCTGCTACCCTTGATAATCTGGCCAGCTTCGACGCATCAGAGCAACTGGACTACCTGTCAGTCGCCGTCGAACCGAGACCCTCTTATATTCACCGCACTTCCCGAACTAGTGTTTCGACCGACACGCACTTGTGCGGCTCTGCGTCTATACCGATCCCTTAATCGACCTCTCATTCGACCTCCATTCGTCGCTTCGCAAGCCAGTCCTTGGACACAGCCCGGGAGCTTATTCAGAACATCCTCAAACCAATCGCCCATCCATCTAGGCAGCAGCCCCGTCGCCTAGGATATTCGCTCATTGGACGCCAGAACCTCCATAAAATGTCTCCTCAGGTCAGCTTGGAGAGGCGACGAGGCGGAACTACTCTGCTAGTAAGCGAAGTCGACGAACGCATATGTTCTGACGAAGTCACCGACCACTCTTATGCGGCAGGCATGAAGCTGCTCTCATAACGATGTGGAGATGTGGAGATCCATTCTTCTGGGTCGTCGAACCCGTTGCTCGAGACCTTGTACACTACTAGAGCCATCTGCAAACCTAATACAATCCCAACATGTTCGGGCTGGCAGATGGACTTTCCTTATAGCTCTAGGCAGGTATTCAGATAGAGACCACTTGCTTCTGTGCCGTAAGGCATGCGGGATAGAGTTGTATCGACGAACGTCGGCAATCTGCAAATTTGACAGCTTCCATCACCCCATGAGGACTGAAGCTCTTTTAGTATGTATTTGGGGTATCGTACCGACAGCTTCCGCAGTCTTGAATACAATCCGGCAGTACGCTAAGCTCTCATCTTTTGAACACGATTGCTTATAAATGTCCACATCACAACATTGCAAGGTTGAGATGGCGAGATTGGCTTTCCATTGACGTTCGAGCCTCTAGCAGCGGGTTTCCCAGCTCACCCTGGGCCCCTCCTGTTCCTGCTGGATGGAAAAATACTTCAGAGGCACCAAACCAAAGTCATGCGCTGAAAACAGGCAAGGACAATTTGAGGGTGCCGACTCTGTTTTAAAAAAGCCGAAAAATCACAACTCCGTTTAGAAGACACTATGACGAATAAGAAATATAACTAGAAACCACGGCCGCTCCGCACTTCGACCGTCCCCTCCCCATGACGATCATCGCAACCTTCCGATTACTCCACTCGGCAAAAGAGAGATGACGACTTCTTTGGTGAAATGACTCGGCGCCTGATGAATCGGCTCCCATGCGAAAGTACATAACATGGGTTCATCAGTGGGAGGGGTAGCACGGCTTCCGCCCAACCCAGGACTTGTCTTTGATAGTAATGCTACCCAAAGGTAGAACCATCGTTGGCTGATGCTGTGGGAGGCTCAAAACTGTGCTCCTTAATACAGCAGACATGTATTTCCGTTACGTATCGAGGAAGAGGTCCTGTCGAAGAGGACTCATCGAGGGTGAGGACTAGTCAATGAAGACATCTGTCGAGGAAAAAGACTTATAACGAATGAAAATAAAATAAGGTAACCCATGATTTGCCGAGTAATTTCACCATATATGTTTGTTTCGAGCTTCGATTTTCTGGATATCTCTTGAAATTGTTCATTGTTCGTGCTTGTTGGCCTTGTGTCTCTTCAAGTTCCACTTGTTGTCAGCGCTGTAGTTGCAGAGTTCGACATTGCATTTGTGGCGAACACCGAGGTGTTTTGCTTGACGATGCTGCCAGAAGTTCTTGTAATGCTTGTACTCCTTATTGCAACAGCGGTACTTCTTGTGTTCGTTCCGCTCGTGGTCCCTAAGCTGTCGGCTCCCTACGAAGCGAGCCGTACACTGTTCGCACCTAAAAGGTCGAGGAGCTGGGGGCAGAGGTTGTGGAGGCGTCTCCCGCCGCTGGAGTATTTGACTAGGTGGCCCTGGTTGGGAGAAGACAGGTGTAATACGTAGCGGGTCTGGTGTTATCGTGAGTTGCGCTGCATCCTGTACGGTCTGCTCTGCAATATCTACTGGAGATTGCACCGGATTTGGAGTTTGTGGAGATGCAATGCCCCACTGTGTGATTGCTAGTAGGGGATCTTGAAGTGCCTCACTGAGCTGGGCTGCGGATGCGGCATAGACGTTTCCGCCGCCGAAGTCGGACTCGGGGACAATGGGAAGTGAAAGTGAAGAGGCATCGGGACTTGAGTCAATAATTCCAGAAGAAAGGTCGCCAAAAACGTTTGCTAACTCGTCCGCGTCGACAGCAGAGAAATCCAAGTCGAGTACTGGTTCGAGCAAGTCGAGATCCAGCCACTCCTGCACACTCCTATCTGCCGAGAGCACGGGATCCGAGTACAAGAAGCCGTTGAACCATTCTCCATGAGGTAGAGGCTCGAAATAAGTATTTAGACGATCATATTGTTGCCTTTGGATTGCGCGAGCGCGGGCTTACCCGCGCTGCACTTTCCTTGAGCGGTGAGTTAATTCTGCTGGACGTCAGTATTGCGAATGCTACGAGACCATCCCCTACTTATTATCCAAAGAAAGTACTCCGAATAATCCCAATTGAATGCCATCCGGGCGAAATAGTCGAAGCGGTGAGCGGCAACATGGGGATACATACCAAGCAGACAAGGCTGAATCGTGAAATCCAGCCTCGATAGATGCAGTCGATGACTGCGTGGTAGAGGATAAGTACGCTTGCTCCCGAAGTAAGGGAACAGATCTCTTCCCTAACGCAAGGCTGCGAGTTGAGACGATAAAGAAGGTGGGAAAGTCCGGGTAGATGTGACTACTTAACTGAGCTGAGGCAAGGGCGAGGCTGAAGCCGGACGCCGTTGATTGGTGTTTATCAATGGCCTCCATACATGGGCCTTAGTCAGGCTGAGGCTGAGATTTGCCTCACTCCCCCAGCCCAGATCCCCAAGATCAACGTCATCCTTAACTCTCACGTCGGCCAATCATCAGCACTCTTGCTACAACAGCCATCACCAACCACAGAGGCCCTTGGCCTTATCCATTCGATTACTGCCACGTAAGTATATTTCATGCCTCAGGAAGCATACTTATGTATCTGGACCGATGCTGCTTGGCGGTCAGTGCTCTGAGGCCATCGTGGATGCCCACAACCATTGTAAAGTGTACGGCTTATGGAAGACCCGTAGCGAATAGCACGCTCCATTGACCACGAACAAATGAAACCTTTAGTGCATTGGTAATATCAGAGTTAGTACCGCTCACTGAAAGTATCTCGGTTCTTCCGGCTGAATCGCTGGCCATGTCATTTCTGCTCTCTCCGAGATGGCCTCCCCCCAAACACTAATCTCTGGCTGGCTTTTCGTCGAGGGCCTCAAACTTCACTGTATTGATAAGAGGACTCCAACATTCTGTCCAATATGGCCAAACTCAACGCATCATCAGCCTCAACAACTCGCAGTTCTTCGCACGATTCGACATCTACTATGTACTGTCAGTCTCAAGTACACCTCTTCCACTTCTAGAACTTATCCCACCATGTCTTCCACAAACTCCTCAGAGGCTTGCAACACCCGTCTAGCGGAAGCTTCTCAAGCTTCCAACACATTTCCAGGCAAGTCCTATCCCAGTCACATGCTTTTTCGACATACTGACGGTCTAGTCATTGTCTCTTGTCTCCCAAGCAGCCCTTGGAACCTGTCGCCTGGCATGTATGCTCAGCTTGATGGCACTCCTATATACATTGGCGGAAGAGAAGACTTCCAGAAGCATTTCAACCCGTCTACTCCTATGAATTAGAACGCTGGGCAAGCACAATTGAAAGTTCAACAGCCGAAAGGGAAGCGCGACAAATAATCAACGGACTCCATTCTACGCACAGAGACTCTTGAATTGATACATTCTGTAGTACAATTGAAGCCTATAATGACTATACTTTCATGCCGCAACATTCAATTCGTCAACTAGGCCTTGACTGTTCTAGCGATAGCAAGATACCTCTTTATCTATCCCTTAACCTGCTTCATACCCTTTCTTTCTTCCTGCAGTCCAGAAATCCCAATCATTTCATCTTATTCTCGTCTCTAATAATTCATACTAGTCCTGTATTTAAACTCGCACACCGATCCTACTACAGAATGGCCGATCATCACTCAGGTACAAAGATATTTTCTCGGAGGAAAAGAGCGAGTGCGCTGTGGAGAGAGCCAAAGCCATCAGCAGTTCTGAATGACCTTTTGTGAGCGGTTGTTCCTGAGTCTACAGTATTCCCGCAGCTGGTCAATTTCCCTAGCATGAGCGAAAGGCACGATGAATGATCTACAGGCCGAGTAAGGACGCCACACCACACTCGAGATCCACAACATACTGTGTGCTTACTACAAGGTCGCTAGGAAGTGCTCTGTTGATACTGTACGCATGCAAGTCGCTGACAGTACCGAAAATTACCGTATGGCCCGGCGTAACGCCCGATTTCCTCACCAAAACAATAACTAACTATGAGGCTTTTGAGCTACGTATAATAGCTATTATTGCGATATTTTCTAGAGTTAAGCTCTGTAGGCCTTGGTTGATATATAGAACTATCTATATTTAGCTGGTAGCTGCAGCAGCGCCTAAGGCCCTCTACTATGCTAAGGCTGCGCAACTACTCTCTTTTTTAAATCTACCGAAGCAGCTACTTTGAGGCTACTCCTCTTACCCTTTTAGGTAATTTTAAGTGCTTATTAAAGTTATTATTAAGTCCTATAACTAGCTACTCTAGAGGCCTATTTAGTCACCTCCCAAGCCATATTCTAACACTTGTAAACAACGTTATGTCTAATTAAATACAAGACCCACCAAACACCAACCACGATAAACCATAAACATACCAGCTGCTTAGGTAATGAAATCCACCTATGTATAACTCATCCCACTCTAGGCTGGCAAAGGTGACTCCTAGATCCTCGCTTCGAAACTACCTAGAATTCGGTGGTACTAGACGTGGTTTCTCTCAGATCTCTTAATATTTCCTAAATTACCTACTAACTCGAGAGCCCGCTGTTGGGGTGGAGTATTCGGTTGTATGATCATCAGCTAGTATTATATTCACATTGTCAGTATTATGTTCATATAGCTACCTGATTACTTAAGAATAAAAGGTAAATCCTAAAGGCCTTGAGATTTTCTATGATGGAGTATATGTGTGGATATAGAACTGCCCTACATACGCCCCAAGACCTACTTGCAGGAGGGCTACGGAATGAATAGAGGAGGAGATATATAAAAGGCTAGATCAGGAAATACTTGTGGTAGCTCTAAGATTTGCTTACTGGTACTCACTATCTGACTACATGTAGGCCACACGACCGCATGACTTTCTCACATGCTTGAATAACCCGTTCAGATAAGTAGCTTGAGGAGTAGCCGTTAGTTGACGAAGATAGGCGATAAGATCAAATCTAAGACTGATTAGAATTCTCAGTGCTCACTGCTCGTACCTGGGCAGCAAATACTTTTGCGATCAGCGTTCAGGTTCGGGAAGCGACCTAGAAGCTATAGTGGGATACATTTGGAAGATTTGGTGCAGCATATACTTGTCATCATAATTCGTTGTTATTCCTTGTATGGATTTGCATCACCTGTATTGTACCAGTGAAGTAAAAGGCCTACCTACAACTGCAGTGCAGGTTCAATTCGGCAAGACCAGAAATGTTTGCGCCGTATCACATCAACCAAGACGCATCCATACCGAAGTTTAGTATCTGTTGCCCTGGGACTTTGACATTTCCTGGTATTGTTGTGCGGCCGAATGTGGGGCGTAAGGGGTAAGCTTGTGCTACAAGGCTGCGCACAAAATCTTCCAGATTGGTCGAGCGTGCATCACAAGCTTGAATGAACGGGAATGATCTGCCGGGGTTAGGCTGACGCAGGATCGATACCCAATAAGGAAGTAGGTTTTGACCGTAACAACGACAAAGCCGGTCATGACGGCACAAAACAAAAGCTAGGCCGGAGGCCAGAGTTATGGGAGCCAGTTAGTTTAGCTGCGCTTTGTATCGAGATGTCTCTCTATGGTCGGAAGAAAGCTAGAGCCGTGCCGAGCTTCAGGCGCAATGGCGACCTCGGGAGCACGGGCTTCGGACACCTCCCATCATCTCCCCTACCTTATCTCAGCACCTCTGCATCACTTGTGGGCCACTCTTGCGCCTCCGCGGAGGCTGTAATACAGGACACTACACAAGTACAACCTTTGAGTACAGTAGAGGTGTCCGACTTTGTACCGATTGCTCTTGGCAACGCAGCATGCGTCGCCCTCCACCAGTTTTTTCGCGAGGAAACAACTCTGTCAGACCCTACCTTTTCCGCTTTCTGTAGCTGTTTTGTGGTGCCATACTAGTCATATTTTTGGAATGCCACTCGTGTCGCATCTGCAAATATGCCCAACATTGGAAAGCCGTCCAAAGGTTGTCAGAATTGCCGGTCAAGGAAAGTCAAGGTGAGTGGGTGACACAATAAGCCCATGCACAACTAACAAGTGCGTAAAGTGCGACCAAAAACGTCCTTCTTGTTCACAATGTATACGTGTAGGGAAGGAATGTCATGGCTACCGAGATCCGCTCTCGATGATGTTTAGGAACGAGAACGATGTTGTTGCAAAGAAAGCAGAGAAACGATATGAAATATTAGCGACGCAAAAACTCTCTCCGCCTGCGAAGAAGAAAGAGCTAGTTAAGCCGGAGCTTGAACCATCCGAGTCCTGGGAATCAAATCGCGACTCGCCTACTGGGGGTACCAGCATGCAGGTTGTCACCTACTCACGGTATCCTACACCCGAAAGCATGAATCAACAAGTTGCTCCATCTATTGAAGATCAAGCCTTCGGCTTCTTTGTGGGAAATTACGTAGCACAGCCGAAAGCTGTACCAAGAGGCCAGTTTGAGTGGGTTACCGAACACCTGAGGCAGCCTGAAACGGAAGCGATTGTACGACAAAGCGTTACTGCTGCAAGTCTAGCTGGATTTTCTAATGCCACCAAAAGCCCCATGATCATGCAGCAGGCCCGAAGAGCCTATGTATCTGCACTTCGTATGACAAACAACGCACTCCGTACCAAGGAAACAGCAATCAAAGACAGCACTTTGATGTCTGTCATCATGCTTGGCCTTTACGAACACTTTGTCTTCCAGGATAGACAATCAGTACAGTCATGGGTAAAACATATTGATGGTGCCTGTGCCTTACTCATTCTTCGCGGAAAGGAGCAATTTCAGAGCAACCTTGGAAGAAACCTTTTCCACCACTTTTATGGCATTACTATGTTAATGGCTATCCAGACAGGGAGATCTGTGAACCCAGGTATGCACGAGTTGTACCAAGCCACGACGCTATCCGCGGACTATAGCGTTCATGGAAGACAATGGACAACTCGTTTGATTGATGTTATGTACAACAGCATCAACCTAAACGACGACAAACACACCGACCCAAAAACCATGATTGCAATTGCTTCTAAGCTTGACCATGAAATGGACAAAGCTAAGGCCCTCATGCCAGGAATCTGGCATTATGATATTGTTCAGCTGGCGCAATCTTCTACACATCTCTTTGGTGACACATACCACTTATACCTGGATCCCTGGATAGCACATATGTGGAACAACTTCAAGTCCTGCAAACTAAGCCTCTACATGGTTATTAGAGAAAACCTTACCAAAGGACTGACCCAGTATATTCCGCCTTTATTCTCACAAGAAGAATATGAGTCAGTCATGGCTGTTGCCGGGGAAGCGTTGCGGGCCACTTTGGGAGATGTTGTGGCCTCGGTGCCACAGATTACAGGCATGGTTCCTTTCCCTGATGTTCCCACCGCGAGACGTCGCGCGTCTGATCCGAGCATCGATGAGCCCAGCCCCGTTTCCAAACTTCATCCGCCAGGCACGTTTCTCGACTCCGCGCAATCCACCTACATGGTGCATCTCATCTGGCCTTTGTATGTTGCTTGCAAGATTGACCTGGCAGCTCCCGAAATGCGAGCGTGGGCCATTGAAATTCTTGAGTATATTGCACTACGCAATGGCCACAGACAGGCTGTTGTACTGGCAGACGAACTCAAAGGAATCCAGCGAACTGGATTATTTACAACGGCTTTTGTTAGCCGCACCACAATATCTATACTTCCATGAGCTCCACATGGTCCCAACATGCGAAAGCTGTGAGAACACAAATCAGTGCGTACAGTACAGGCTGGTCAGCCAGGTCAGTTGCGCGCACCTAGTGAAGTGTGCTCGTGGAGATGTTAAAAAAGGAGCAATGACCGCAGATTATATGGCACGAATGCCGCTCAGCCCAAAGCAATTTTTGAACAGTAGCTGCAGTATCTAATATGGCGTCACACAATCCTGCTTCTCAAGGGCGAGTAGCCTGCCAGTACCGGAAGCGAATTCAATCGACTCGACGTCCAATTCGCCCCCGAAAAACCATGAGCATTGATACACCCAAGATGGATGCAACAAACAGGCGAGGCGAGCAACGCCAGCGACACAATCCGTGGTAGCGACCCGCCCGTCCGGCCATACAAGCATGGAACAGCCAATTGATCACGCGCGGTGTGACAAGCTCATCATTGCGACCGCAGGCTAGGCGAGTCACGTCATAATGTATGGGGGCAGAGAGAGAGAGATGGAAGGAAAAGCGTCCGAATACATTGGCACCCAAGATGATTGAAATAATCATCAACAAGCACACAATACACATACATCTAGATGCAGCCTCGTTTGTCGAATTTCTGACCCACCGTATTCCGTATTCGGATATAAACACGGCCGTCATAATCCCGGCAATGAAGCAATGCAAGTTTTGCCGATGGGGGCGCTAAGAAGCTTGGGCGATGTCATTGAAGCTTAGCCGAGGGGGGTAGAACGGTAGAACGGGTGTTTGCAAAAACTGGACATGGGGGCTAGCATGGAATTGTGATGTCAGAGATGATTTCTTGCAGACGGTAGGTGGCGATCATGAATGGAATCATGAATGTGTGGATTTCTATCTAATAGAGTCGAATGATGACGTTGACCCGTGTGTATCTTGGATGATCGTAATAAGAAAAGTGGTATCATGTTTAACAAAACCCAGTTTGTGTACGCCGCTGCCATAGATGGTGACATTCTCTTCAAGAAGATAGTATGTAGTAATACATGGTTGTAGAAATGATGGGGATAGTTTTATGGCGAAATTACGCCTTGAAGTTGGCGACGGTCCACTCCTCGTATTCCCGTACGAGATCGTGTTGGACCCAGCGGATGGTGATGGCGGCCCATACACCGGCCCAGAGGAAGGGAAGAACCCAACCAACCTGGATATAGTTAGTTTTTGCGAGAATGCGTAATGGAAGACACGTACGATGTAAGCAATATCGCGAGTAATGGTGAAAATGATGGCTGTACAAGCAGCGGAGCATACGATGGCCCCAATGGCCCAGAATAAGGTCAAGCGGTGGAGCATCTCACGAAATGCCTTGCTAGCTTGATAACGGAGATTGAGTCGTTGACGGAACTGGGTGCCTCCAGATCCGTCGACGGCGCAAATGTCCTCGATGTAGGCGTAGATTCCAGGGCGTAGGGGTGCACCTTGTGGCAGGGAGGAGATGCGGCATGGGGCTGGGACCTTCATGATGCGAAGAATATCGACAATGATAAGCTCGACACCAATAGCAAAGAGCATGGTAGGTGCAGGCATGGCCAATAGGCGGATAGGGGGGTTGTGGGGGCAAGTGCCGCTATCGCTAATGTTAGTAATGCAACTTAGGGTGACAAGAAAAGACATACGCAATCAGTTCAATCATAACGAAGAACCATCCGACGGAGAGATTCCAGTGGAACCAATCAAGCTAGGATCTGTCAGTCTAAATTCGGAGGATCGGCTTTCGGAACGTACGTAGTGTCTCTGGGCTCCAATGACCCTACAATTTGAGTTTTTCTTCCAAAGTCGATGAAAGCGGACAAAGTACTCGACGATGGAGACAGTGCCAAGCAGTGCGGTACTAATGCTGAAGACGGCATTGGCGGATAGTTGTTCGCGGGTCAGGCCATACCACATGCCGAAGTACAGGCCAATAGGCATGAGGATGCAGTCGACGAAGATGAGGAACCAGAACCAGAAGATGGCCTTTTTGCGGGTGCGCAGAGAGTACTCGAGCGGCGGAGGCCTGCGGAAGTCTGGATCATCGTATGTGACCTGGGTGTGGGGGTAGATGGCGTGAGGGTTGGGCGAGGTTGCACGGCTTGGATTGGTGCTGGGAGGGGCTGTCAGTGTTTGGGAGCGCGGTTGCCGTTCGTTGTCTTCGGTGGGTGCTTGCCGGTCGCCATCCTCGGCGCCATCAATTTTGATTCCGGGCACCTGTAGGGCGTTGGCCTGCCCGGCGGTGCTGTGGCCGGTGGGCGGGCGCTCAGGCTCGGCGGATGGTTGTTGTGATGGTTGTTGTGGGCGCAGAGGCTTTGTTGACGGGTGCTCGGTGGCCATGGCGGCGGCGGGCGAGTGGTGCAGAAGCAATGGAGGGTCGAGGCTAAGCAACAGGGCGACGAGCAAGTCAAGGAAGGGGCAATCTTCACAAGTCTTGTCGGAGGGCTGCGGAGGGCTTTTGGGTGCCAAAAGACGGCCTTGGGGCTTGGGGACGGGCTGGCAGATATTGGGCGATTGTCCGTCAGCAGCTTGCATGCCATCCGCCGCTGCATCATGTCATTCTCTGGTGCTAGAAAATACCTGTTGACGTAATTGGGGAAGCGCCAAGGGCGGGCCAAGACATTGGCTGCCTATGACATCGGCCGACGCTAAGTCTCTCCACGACGGCTGACACTCGCCGACTCTCTTCGTCCGACTATCTTCCTCTCTTATCGCAACATAATATGTGATAGGACAGACGCTCCCATGGCCGCTGTCCTGGGCCTTCTGCTCCTTCTTGCCTGGGCTGCTGCCGTTTGCGGACACGGCAGCCCTAGTAACAGGCACCGCGCCCTCGTCTCCCGGGCCCTCTTCTGGGAGCTCGAGCAGCTCGCGCGCATTGTCGACATCGCGTACTGTGTAGGCACGGCTGGCCTGGGCATCCAGAAGCCGTTTCAATGCGCGAGTCGTTGTGCTGACCGCGACCTCGAGTCCTTCGAGCTTGTCACGGTAGGTCGCCACTGCCAGCCCCGGGTGCGGTGCCCACTGATAACCCCCTCTCCAGGCCTGGAACACGGGTCCGTTCTTGTCCGACTCGTGCGGCTACATCGCCCTCTCGCATGCTCCGGAGAACCCACGCCTCGTCCTCGCCTTCCGTGGAACCTACTCAGTCGCAAACACTATTGCTGATCTCTCCACCATCCCCCAAGCCTATGTCCCCTATCCTGCCGGCGACGACGGCGACCAAGCCGCCCCAGACTCCCTCTTGCCGAGACGGCACGGCCAGGGCCCGCCGCCTGCAGATCCCTTGAAATGCGACAACTGCACCGTCCACACAGGCTTCTACTCGTCTTGGCTCAACACGCGCAAAGTCATCCTGCCCTACGTGACTGATGCGCTGGAGAAATACCCCGACTACAGGCTGGTCTTGGTCGGGCATTCGCTTGGTGGTGCTGTGGCAGCGCTTGCTGGCCTCGACTTCAAGGCGCGCGGATGGAATCCACATGTGACCACATTTGGCGAGCCCAGACTTGGCAACAAGCACTTCACCTCCTACGTCAATGCCCGCTTCAACACCAGCTCCAACCATGAGTACAGCAAGTTCCATCGCGTCACTCACGCCGGCGACCCTGTGCCTCTACTACCACTAGCTGAATGGGGCTATGAAATGCACAGTGAGGAAATATTCATATCAGAGTCCAGTCTGCCTGCTTCGATCGCAGATGTTTCCTACTGCAACGGCAACGAGGACCCTCACTGCATCGCAGGCAGCGACCACGGCCGTCCGTCATGGGGAATCCCCACGCGCTTCAAGTTCTGGCAGCTCTTTTTTGCCCACCGCGACTACTTCTGGCGCCTCGGTCTATGCCTCCCTAGCGCAGACGCAGATCCAAGCGAGAGGTATCCAAAGGACAGCGTGATTGATGCCGGATTTGACGAACTGTAGCTCGAGTAATGTAATGTAAAATAACAGTAGAAGTGTTTATTCTTACTAGTGCTTAGTCCGTACATGTTGAAGTATGCATCAAGTCCCGCGTAGACCAACAAAACGCTCATATACATACCGAATACAACAAATGCAAGGCATCGTGACCACCACACAACCCTCACTCTCCCTATCACACAGCCCCAAACGTCGCCATAGACAGCCTCCTTGATATGTTATTCCACGTCGCCAACCGTACCCCCCTCACCTCCGCCCTCGGCACCCCATCCCCACCTCCCATCTGCACCTCCCTAATCTCCTCCAGCCCCGCCGCCGTCTTACTCTGCGCCACTTGATACCACGGATCATTCCCTTCGGGACTCTGCAAATCCAGCGGCAAATTCGGACTACTAGCACTACTCACCGCCTCAGGGAACATAGTCTGCAGGCGCTCCAACTTCTCCAGCAAGATGCCGCGCCGCGTATGATCCAGCTGGGGAAACAAGAGGATAAAATCGAGGATAAAGAGGAAGTCGTCGATGCGCAGCGACGTTTCGTCGAGCGTGGCGGCAGGCACGTGGATCAGCACGTCGGCAATGGTGTCTGTGATTTCAAACAGCTTCTGCGTGATGCTGCTGCCGTGCACCTCGATGTCGTGGCGCGACATGGAACACACCTGTTGGCGCAGCGTCTGCGACAGGCGCACGGGGAACAGCAGCGAGAGACACTCCTTTGAGGAGCGCGACGACAGCAGCGTCTGGCCCATTGCGAGGCGCCACACGAGTGTGCGCAGCCATTCGCGCGTGATGCTTAGGTCGGCGCGCTGCATGGTGGACAGCTTGGCGAGCTCGCGCGCGTCCGTTTCCGGGTCGCCTTCGAGTTCGCGGGATTTGGCTTCTACCCAGGTGCTGGTTACGCCGACGCCTTGGGTGCCGAGCCAGCTAGTGAGGAACTCGGTGTCGAGGAGTTGGAAGAGTTTGATGATTTGGGTGAAGCCTTCGTGGACTTGGGTGGGGATGGTGGGGTCGTCTTCGGGGAGGGTGTAGAGGGGGGGTAGGATGGCTAGGCGGTAGTCGAGGATGGCGAGGAAGCGCTCGTGGATGTAGGCTTGCCAGTACATGCGCTGCCTTCGCGAGCGCTCTGGGGGTGAAAGTGTGGCTGCGTTTTCTGTGTTGTCGATCCGCAGCAATTGAATGTGACAGATGGCATCTCTCATGTAGAAGAAGGCTGCGTCGCTCCCCTGGAGGCTCATGAGACAGTTGTGGATAAAGATGGACTGCATCGCCCGTATGACAGAGGAGTGATAGTGCCTACGCGGCGGTAGCATAGTGTCAATCGAAAGGTCCATCAGGCTCTCAATCATGTGCACCACCTCGTCAGTCCTCCTGTCGCCATAACGGGCCAGATTGAGTGTGCAGCCCCCAAACGAGTAGATGAACGAGCACACTTCCTGATCAGCATCCATAATATGAATATACTGCCGGAGTTCATGCTCGGTGATGACTGGTTGGACTGGGTACACGCTCTCCATGTAGTCTGGAATGAGGTCCAGGAAGAAAGCCTTGTTAAACTGAGATGGAAAAGGCGATGCTGGAGACGCTACTCTCAGTCAGTACCATGTGTTCTGAGAGCACATTGTCTGAGCGACAGACATACTAGAGTCGTCGTCGCCGCCGCCGCCGCCGCCACTGCTCCCAACCGACGGTGCTGCAGCACCTCCATACGGCGTCTGGAAGCCGGCCTGCGTTGCGTTCGCAGGCAAAAGCGGCGGTGGCGATGTAGCACTTATGCTCGCCGTCTGGTTCCGAAACTCTGAGATGATATGGCCCCGTTTCCCCTGCGACCGCGGCTTGCCAGAGGCCGAGTACACACACCGTAACCCCAGGTGTGCACATTGCTGGCAGCGCTCCTGCCCATTACACTTGACCTTGCGGCGCTTGCATGCATCACAGGCTTTGGATACGCGTTTCTGAACTGGTTGATCCATCGTAGCGGGTCATGTCGTGCAAGTTGCGCTTGTGTTATCGGACCCTGGGAGTGAACTTCAACAGAGCATGCAAGAGAACAAAAAAGCATGGGGAAGTCTGGGGCAGAATGCGGAGTAGCCTGGATGGCATGTGATTGGCCCACTAGGATGCACGCCGCTACTCACGAACCAGCCTTGTCTGCCGTCTACACTTTCGCGGCCCTGCTTGTGTCTATTCTCAAGGCTCAAGGTTTGGCGAACATCACGGCCCGACTTACTCGAAGCAGCCCTGACGCCCCGGGTCTGACGCTGCGAAAGCGGAGGAACTAATTATGCAAACGCCTCTTATAGAAATTAGACTTTGCCGTGTTCCAACACGCGAGAATGACATTCCTATGATTCTAGAATGGGATATGCAGCAGGAACATGATCAAATGCACTGTGACTATCGGTAGCAGAAGAAATGAAATAATTCATACACAAGGAAGGAAAATGTTGCAAGTTATAAATTGAATGACAGAAGTTTAGATTTTCAAGAACAGTCACTATAAACAAGAATATCTCGTAACAATCATCAGGGCACTATTTTTTTTTCCATATGTACCATCCATATCTCATGCTTATTCTAATCAAACACCCCTAAACCTTCGACTGAACCTGCTCGAGGTGCGCCGTAGCCTCTTTCTTCTCGCCAAAATCGCTCTCATTGTCGCTGACATGGAAGCTTTCGACGACGGTACCAGCGAAGTGTCGAGCAGGCACACGCTTTTCGAACAAGATATCGAGCTCTCCGTAGGTCCTGCCCTTTGGCTCGGGAAGACGGAAGAAAGCCCACAAGAAGCATAAGAAGCAGGTTCCAGCGTAGAAGAAGCCGGCTTTGGCGCCCCAATGCCATGCACCAGGGTTCAACATGCGGGGCGTAAGAACATTGCCTACAATAGATGCGAGGTTATAGAAGTTTCGTGCCAGGACAACCGTCTTTTGACGGAGACGTGTCGAGGGGATCTCGGCGACGATAGCGTAGCAAATTGGACCAACGGTAATGTTGTATGTGCAGGCAAAGATAAGAAGCATGGCGCCAATGCCCCATTGTGCGCCAATGTTGCCTTCAGGAATGGTTCCAAGTCCACCGATGATGACAAGAAGAATGACCATAGCGAAGTCACCGCAGACGTAGAGAGTTCGTCGTCCGATACGGGGAATAAGGGTCCAGGCAACGAAGACACCGACACCACCAATCGCGTATTGGCCCAGGCTCATAGAGAAAGCGTTAGAGTCGCTGAGGCCAGCTTGCTGGAAGAAGTATGTCGAGTATCCCATAAGAGAGGCGCCGCAGAAGGCTTGTGTGAACCAGGTCATGGCCGCAATCTCAGTTCGGCGCAGATCAGTGCCCTTGAAGCAGTCGAGGTAGGAGGTACCAGCGGAAGCGGCCTTCTCAAGTTCATTGGTATGGCGCATCATGCTGATGGTCTCGTCAGGGTTGAAATCGGGATGCTTTTCGGGGCTTGTGAGGCGTAGAAGCATCCTCTTTGCCTCCTCATCACGGTCTTTGCGGACGAGCCACCAGGGTGATTCAGGGGCAAAGCTGATGCCGATCATCAATGGGATGGGCCACAACCACTGAAGCGCATAGGGAATGCGGTAAGCCCACTGATCAGGACGCTCAGCAACTCCCTTGAGCACACCAGAAGCTAGGAACTGTCCAATGACCCAGCAGAGATTGACGTAGGTGGTGAGGATAGGGCGGAGCGGTACAGGGCAGACTTCAGCGGCGTATGTACAGGTCAATGTCTGGAAGACACCCCACGGGATACCACATAAGATCAGGCCAGCGAGAAGCATTTCGACGTTTTTGGCAAAGAAAACAATGAAAATGGTGAAGTTGACAAAGGCTAGCGCGCCGAGCATCGTCTTCTTATAACCAAGTCGGTCTGCGATGATACCATTGAGCATGAGACCCAGCATCTCACCGACGTAGGCGCCATTGGTGAGACCTGCTTGCCATGGGGCGGTGACTTCGTAGGTACCATTGGGAAGGGGTTCGCCAAACTTACGCTTGAAAGCCGGCACGGCCATCAAGTTGGCAATGAGGACCTTGTCGAAGCCCTCCATGATGATGGCTGCGGAGAGCAGGACGGACCAGGCCACGGCCTTGGGATACAGGCGCAAGCCTTGCATCAGCGACATGTTCTGCTCAGACTGGGTTGCCTTGTTGGCATCGGCGGTAGTCTGAGCATTGTTGGCGAATGCTAAGCTCATCTTTCGTTGCTGTTCATGGTCGATAGCGACCACACTGCTGTTGCGGCGAGACATGATGGGCAGGAGGGAAGGAATTGGCAATGTTTTGAAGGGCTGCAGAAGGCAGGAAACAATGCCCAAAGACGGGTTTCCGGTCTGGTGTTGGCCTTGTGAACCGTGGGACTGGGACTGGAATTGGACGCTTGATGATGATCCCTTCCAACGGACCCGGAAGGTGTCTTTATACAGCGTCTGGCTTGTGCACACCACCACGAAGCCCTGTTGGAGCACCTTGCCAAGTGAAGAAGCGATAGATGATGTACGGGGAAATGGCGCGGAGAGGAACGCCACAGCACACCAGTCGATGCCATGGCCCTGTCGCCGGGCTCTGTGCTTGTCTGTCCATCACTCTGCATGAAAGCTAAGAAATGAAGCAAAGAGTGATGAGAGGTGCAAACTCGGGCCGACACGGCTCACGTGTCGTCAACTTTGTCTGTGCTCCCCCTGACTATGGCCGTAAGCAGCTACCAGCCAACATTGGCAGCTTCCATGACACCTCACTGGCTACATGTCGGCTTCGATGCGCGAATATCATGTGAGCCCCTCCCGCCTCCCGCTCAACCCCTCGCTAAGGAGTCTAAACGAAACAAAGCATTGTGCCCCACCCCCATGGAGAAGAGCACCAGTTCTCCGTGCACTTACCCCACGATTTGTAGTCGGTCCGGCATGGGACGACTCACAATCTTGCCGAGATTCTTACCGGCTTGGCATATCATGTGTCTGGCGGACTGACATCAACAAATGTTCGGATGCGACTAAGTGAACCATTGGACTGGCGCTCGCGAATCAACTAACATTGGTATAAGAATGCTGCCTCTCGCAAGCCACTTCCAATAAAAGCCTTTCCTGTTTGACTTTGCCTTTCCCTCACTTGTCCAACTCTCTGCCATAGTGTCCATACCACCCTCGCCTACCCCAACCCACATCACATTATGACAGTTGTACAGAGGCCTTGGTGGAAAGATGGCGTTGTGTACCAGATCTATCCCGCTAGTTTCAAGGACAGCAATGGCGACGGTGTTGGTGATTTTGAAGGTATCATATCCGAGCTGGACTACATTCGCTCGATAGGCGTGGATGTTATCTGGATCTGTCCCATGTACGACTCGCCTCAGGTCGATATGGGTTATGATATTCGCAACTACGAAGATGTCTATGCCCCATATGGCACATTGCAAGACATGGAGCGTTTAATTGCCGAGACACATGCTCGTGACATGCGAATCATCCTCGATCTTGTTGTCAACCACACATCAGACCAGGTATGGTTCCGTGCCCCATCATCATATCTCAATATCTTTTTTAGCTAACATGGCTTAGCACAAATGGTTTCTGGAATCACGTTCGTCGAAAGACAACCCCAAGCGTGATTGGTACATCTGGCGACCGGCTCGCTACGTCAATGGAGAACGTAAGCCTCCAAACAACTGGGTCAGCAACTTTCTCGGCAGTGCTTGGCAATGGGATGAACACACTCAAGAGTACTATCTTCATCTTTTCTGCCCTGAACAGCCAGACTTGAACTGGGAAAATCCTGAGACACGACAAGCCATCTACAAATCTGCCATGGAATTCTGGCTGGAACGTGGCGTTGACGGATTTCGAGTTGATACTGTCAACATGTACAGCAAGGGCGAGATGCTGGATGCACCGATAACGGACCCGGGGTCTGAATGGCAAATTGCAGGCTTGCAGTATTGCAATGGACCAAGAATGGCCGAATTTCTCTCTGAAATGAACGTAATACTCGACAAGTACGATGCTATGACTGTTGGCGAGTGTCCAAATACACCGGACATGGCGCGTGTGCTACAGTACGTCTCGGCCAAAGAAAAGCAGTTAAATATGGTATTCCAATTTGTGAGTTCTCGTACCAAAATTTGCCGGCAACTTGATAAAATTCAACCTAACATTATTTTATAGGACGTTGTCGATGTTGGTCAAGGTCCCTATAAGTTTCAAACCACTCCGCACAACTACGCTCTACCAGAATTCAAGCAAGCCATCGCACGCACCCAGGACCTGATCCGGGCCCCATCGGATGGTTGGACGACAGTCTTCCTTGAGAACCATGATCAATCACGGTCCATCACACGCTTCACATCTGACGCACCCGAACATCGTGTTGCAGGCGGCAAGATGCTCGCACTAATGATGGCTGCACTTTCAGGCACACTCTTCATCTACCAAGGCCAGGAAATCGGCATGACAAATTTCCCTGAAACGTGGGATATGAGCGAATACAAAGACATCGACTCGTCAAATTACTACAAAATGGTCGCAACGCGAACAAATAATGACCCAACTGCCCTTGCCGCGGCAAAAAAGTCTCTCCAGCATCTTGCAAGGGACCACTCGCGTGTACCCATGAGCTGGTCCACTGCGCCACATAATGGCTTCAGCCCACCAGATTCAAAAGCGAAACCATGGATGCGACCTCTTGAAGATGCAGCAGTCTGTAACGCCAAACAACAGCAAACAGACAAAAACTCCGTTCTCGCGTTCTGGAAACGCATCCTGCAGGTCAGGAAGCAATATAACGACCTCCTCGTTCATGGCGAATACGATGATCTCGATATCGAGAACAATGATTTCTATTGTTTCAGTAAAACTTGGAATGGAAAGAAGGCGATTACGATTTGCAATTTTACCGACGGAAAGAAAACTCTAGAGTTCCCACAGAGTGTGAGGGACGCAAAGAAGGAGCTTTTGGTCAGCAGTGTGGATGATCATGTTGAGGATGAGTTGAAGGCATTCGAGGGCAGGATTTATCTGCTTGCATAGATGTCCATGATTGAATGATTGGATGATCGGGAGAAAATGATACACCAACTAAATTGATGACTGTGGATTTTGTTGAACAAAGTAGTTGTTCTGTCTTGGTATCTGTGTGCTGGATATATGTGCTGCACTAGCTAAGGCACGCGCTACTATAGGCAACTAGTTGTGAATCACCATTGTGATCGCGTGTTCTAGTACTAGGGTCCTAATCTAACAGATTTCCGCTCTCTGGGGCGTTTGGCTATGTGTCAGTCTGGCATTGAAATTAGGTTGCAATGACATAATAATTTACAAGTTCTCCTAGTTGTGGGAACAGAGAAGGCAAGGCAACATTCAGTTAGCAGATTGCTAAAATATTGTATTATAGATTACCGCGAGGCGTTTGGATTATATTTTCAATGCTGGAATAAAAAAAGTAAAGCTATCACACCACAATAACTTACTTTTTCCACATTGAGACTCTATATTTACTCTCTGATATAGCCCCATTATCCTACTTGCCGATACTTCAATGATGTAATGTTACAACCGCGCAGCCTTAGTGGATCAAAACGATATATAATATAGCATGACAAATACCAAGACATGATATGCTACTCAGTTCTCTCAAATATCATACATACAAAGTAGGCTAATATTTTACTACTCGCCGTAACTGCCGGCCCTAGCCCTACCCAGACGATCAACTCAATCATTGTAACGGCTATGATGCTCGTGAAAATTAGAGTACCGGCAATATAGTAAATAGCCCAAGCCATTTACACTGGCAAGTCTTCATCTGCTCCCTCTACCACAAAGACCACCTCCTTTTGTCTTCTAAATTCTTCCATCTCACTAATTTCTTGGGCATCTTGAGATTTCGGCAGAGGCTGCCGATCAGCCGACCTCATACTCTCCCTCTTCTGGTCCCTCTTTCTCCTCCACCCTGCAAAAGCACTATGCACACACTCGCCGGCAACAACGCAATAACATGCCACGCTGCGACGAAAACCGGCACCAGAAACCCCAACGCACTCCTCTTACTATACATCTCCATAACCACCAGCCCCAAATAACCTAATACAACCGCACATGCCCCCCCCCCCCCCCTAAAACAACACACACCACGTCCACCCCCGGCCCCATCCCCAACGCCACACCCCCGACCACACTGCAAAAATCCCTCACCCTCATAACCCCCCTCCGCCCCATCTCAACCAGCACCAGCCCCAACGCCAACACAAAAACCTCAACACCCCACCCCACCCCACCCCACCCCAGCCTCTGCATAACATACACAAGCCCGACGCTCCAGCCACGCAATGCTCCTAACCAAGCGTCAGCGAACACGAGACCCATGACCAGCGCCCGCGGCCCTCGAAGAGAACACTTTGCCGCGCTCCAGCAAAATTTTTTTTTGTGGGTGGCCTGTAGATTCGCGGAAGGCGGAGTTAGGGGGTGAAGGGCGGGGGGGGGGGGAGGGAGTAGGCCATGGTGGATTCGGGGTTGGGTGGGCGTTGGTTGGTGACGATGCTGCTGGATTGTTTTGGTTGAGTAGCGCTTTGCAGTTTTTTTGTTCCATTTTCTCAACTCTTGTGTACTTGAGTATGGAGCGTTATTAGGGATTTGTTGCTTCATGATATGGTGGTCCCTATATACGGTAACCCATGTTAGGCGTGTGGAATAAACATTGACGATCAGGGCCCATGATTTTAGAGTAGGTCAATCGTCGACTTCAAGAATGGCGTGCTCAATCGCGTACTATGAACAATGTTGGACATTTGCCTATTTTCCACATGCATTCAATACATAGGGATGTGATACCAGAATCTACGACTATGGGAGCGGGCCGCCAAAAACTGACGTAAGTGGGGTCGATACTTAAACAAGTTTAGAAAAGGTAGCTACTACAAAAGTAGTATCCTAATATAGGAACGACGAAATTCATGCATATCCATAACCTACGATCAAATATATTATCCAACAGACATCTCCCGGACCTTCCTCCGATCCCCGCTGGATTGAGACCAAGAAAACCCGAGCCATGTAAGTAGTTACAAACTCACCGAGGTGAGCTTACGGGCCTCTTCGTATAGAACTATCTCCTAAGTATAAGTAAATTAGGTATTGAGAAGTAATCCAGGAAAACCCCCCATATCAAACGCAAGCAATGCCACACCAACACCACTATATCCCCACGCACCCAATCCATCTCCCACACCTCCCATTCTCCTAATAAGGAATCCCATTCGTAATCAACTGAAACCGATCATACACGCCCGTACTCTGACTCCCCGCACTCCTCCGCACACACTCACGCATATACTCAGCAGCCCCCCTCTCATCCCTCTCCAACACAAAGCGATCTCTAAAATTCTTGATAGTCTCAGGCTTAAAGCACGGCAAGCCGCTATCAAGCATGACCTCAACCACATGGCAGAGGTGATCGCAGTGCTGGCGCGCAGCTAGGAAGGCTTTCACGGTGAGTTCTTCGAACCAGCGGTAGGGCTGAGAAGTTGTGGAGCCGCCCATGACGGCGATCATTTCGGCGGTGAGTTTGAAAGGGGCGCGCTCGAATTTGATGCCGCCGGGCGCGATGTCAAAGATGAAGCCAAAATCGATGTGGATGATGTGTCCGGCGTCGTCGATCATGATGTTGCCGTTGTGGCGGTCTTTGAATTGGAGAAGGAAGGAGATGACGCTGTAGGCGGCCATGCTTTTGACAAAGTTGCTGCGGGCTTCTTGGTAGCGGATTGAGTCTTCGTTACCGTAGCGGGATACGAAGTAGTCATCCAGTCGGTTGACAGCTTCGCGGCCTAGCATGTCTCGTGAGATGGAATTGGGTAGTACATCAATGACACCACAGCCCGGAGCGGTGGCAGTGACGCGATAGGGGAATACCCAAACGTCAAGACCGACAGTGTTGAAAATGCCACGGAAGGCGGCGATCATCTGGAGGGCAAGTACGTCTTGGCGACAATCGTCACCAACTTTGAAAATAGCGGAAAGCCAGGTTTCGTATGTGTTGGTCTTTTGAGAGGCGCGATCGTTCTCCTCGGTTTGTTCGATCTGATCGGGGACGGTGGGCTTGTTCTTGCGAATACGGAACGTTGCCATGAAAGGTGTTTTGGCGTGACTCTGGAGTGGCTTTCCAGACTTCCTATCGATACCGATGACTTGTCCATCCGGATTACTGGGCAAATAGACGCCAACTTCGACTTGGATCTTGCGCAATTCCTCCTCAATCTTCTGCTTCTTGACTTCCTTTGGCTCGTGAAGAACTGATCGAAGCGTGCCCGATATGCCAGTAACTTCATTGAAGAAAGCGAATTCCCGCTCATAGAAGTCCCGATCTTCGGGTGAAAAGCTGGACTCTAGACTTCCCATAACTTTGTCAAGCGTGGGCTTAACAGGATCAGGCTACTTGTATCAGCTTATGGACAACGTCACGGGAATGCCTCTTACTATCTCCGATGCTTCATCCTTATATGCATTCGCTTTCATGTTCCAAATGATTTGATGGGCAAAAAGCTGTGAGAACTTGGCTGTCTCAATAATGTATCTCTCGACGTATCCAAGGACGTCATAACGAAGAGTCTGCACGATCTGGTAAACATAGAAAAACATGACGTCTACCGAGTGGCTCTCAAGCGCTCTCATCGCATATTGGATGAGGAAGGGATGATTGCTGTAAGCGGGCATGAAGTAGGTGACGGCCGTGATAGGGTTGACTGGAGCCCAATACAAAAGATACTATTCATTGTTAGTCGTGTAAGGTAAGATTTCAATATTAACGGACCTTGAGCTGGAAGGAGACATCGCCTGGTAGCTGGTTCCCAAGAAGTATCTCGAGGGCGTCTGGCTCATCCAACACCTTATGTGGGAAGTTGAGCACCTGCCAACGAACTTCTGTATTTAGACGCGGAGACTGGAAGCGTTTGGTCAAATGCACAGCAATCGCTGGATTCTCTGCCCAGGCCGTCTTGAGGTAAGCAGTAACAGCAGCCTGTTAATATCAGCATATGTACAGAATATTGCTATATCGGTACTAACATCTGGGAGTCCAGCTCTGGAGTGGCTCAGAGTGAAGTGATACTTCTTCGTGTGATCGAGCGGGAAGAGCCAGACTAAGAGACGGGATTGCTCATTAGCAATTAACAAGGATAGCAAGTCCTGTTTTGCTTTGAGCTTCGAGGCAGAATCTCCAGTGAGTGGCGTTTTCCCGATCGAATCTAGGTTTGTTTGTACATCAGCCAGAACATGTGTTTCGGCCTTGATCTGCAATCGGTTGCCTCCAAACGACCACCTGCTCAAGTTAGTGAATAAAACTAAGTATAACCAGAGATACATACTGAGGCGCCTGAGCGAACCAAGCCAGTGCGGCAGTTAAGATACGATCCAGCAAACGACTCTTGATAGCGGAGGGTAGTGTAGTACAATGACGGGCAATCTTTAGACCCAGTAAGACGATATGGAAATACGCTTCCCGGGCCAGTGGTTGCGAGCATCCCGTGCTCAAGGCGTCCAGTGTAATGTGTATTAAACGAACATAGACACGCTCGACATCCGATTTGCTGAGCCTTGATGCACTGAAATGACTGGATAAGAATTGTAGCAATCGAAAGTGTGGTGCGATCAAGTTGTAAATTTGCTGCTGTCGCTTCGAGAGAGCTTCCTTATCAGTGGCAGCAAATTCTTGCTTGCCATAGAAGGGGTCTATATGCCTACGTAGTGTTAGCAAAATCACCGCCACAAAATATTATGCGCTTACTTCAACGCCGGGCTAAAAATGCCTCGTCGCTTCCGCACTGTAGTTTCCCAATTTTCCGCAATGGCAACCAGAATGCGAGACTCCATTCGAGGATTTTCCTTCGTTACGCTTGTCCAAAGAGAAATACCGAGTTTGATTGACTGCTTAGAAAACACAGCGAAGGGAATGCCAACCAGATGTTGAACGATAGGCGACTCGTCCGTCTTCACTCTGCACAGTAGTGCAGCTGCTCTACGTAAGATGTCTCGTAGCTCCGCGATTGTGACATGCTTGTGAGTTAATGTCCTGTTCTCTAGATCAACTAGGAGGTTTGTTGCATCCTGCAGACTGCGCGTCAAAAAATTGTTAGGGGCTGGTAGTATCGCGCCGTTTCTTAGCCACTCTTCTTCCTGGTCATTGACACCTTCGAGGAACTTGTACTCCTGCCTTGTTGTGTACTGCGTAATGAAGTCGGACGCAGTGTTGATGTTGATGCCCTGACGTTCCACAGCGCCGAGCCGTTGATCAGTTGATGGTATAACGGAGCCCATCTCGAGAGCAAATGAACGTCCTAGGGAGATATGTCCGAACGAAGCCTCATCGTCAAACTCTGACAGGTATGTCTGCAGAAGGCCCTTGACATCAAGAGGCGCAGTGTCCAAAGTGTCCTTGACCCAAGTTGTTGCACGCTTATGTAGGGAAGCCAAAGTTGCTCGGCGGAAAGCATAGTCGTCAGATAGCTCCACCATGATCTTTGATTTTTTAGAGGTGAACGTTGACTTCCAAGTATACTCGTCAGTCTCGCCTTCTAGGCAGCTGTACCACATAATGGAGAGTAGTTCTAGGAGAGCAAAAAGGGCGCCCTTTTGGCACAGTGTCGAAGGTACTTCATGGATAATCAAGTCTGCACATCTCCCGGCCGCCTGTTGAATCCGACCAATTCGATGACAACAGGCTGAGAAGATGGTCGCTAGCTGCTCCGCCAGATACGGAGTGGAAAACGATTGATATTGACCAGAGAGGGTTTTGTTCAAATATGTTTTCACTGCTGATATCGTGATAGCAGCCATGCAGTTACCAACAGCGCCTGACCGCAACTTTGGATCTAGAAAGTATGCGAGCGCTTTAGTACAGTCACCTGTACTGGCTCGCAGGTCCTCTACTAGATATGCGGCACTTAAAAAGACGGCTTCCTGGTAGCTAAGTGATTTTGTGTCTGGTTCACACGAGGGCAACAATCTCCCAAGACGTCGCTTCTGCTCAACTGTGTGCTCTGGCGACTTACCCCGGCGAAGGACTGTATTTAGCTCGATATCGCTTTCTGACAACGATGGCCTCTCCTCGGCAATCAGCGGTTTGCTGAAGCGAGCGAGAGTCTTGAGCTCTTCCCTGTACTGTTTACCAAGGTCTGAGAGTGTGTCAAAACCATGAACAACGATATTAAACCAGGCATCTCGCTGAAGATTTATGATTGCGTCACTAAGCTCTGATAATTCTGCATGCTCGGCATTGCGAGCGAACAGCACAGCCAAGGGTTTGAGCAGCTGTGCAATTTCTTGGGCTGCTAATTCAGTATCTCGCATCGTGCGATGAGATGATTCTGGTGCGTCACCTTTGCTGACTATTGTGTCTAGCAAATGAGACAGATAGACTTCGTAAGCTGGATCATCTGCAGATATCTCGGTTGACATATTCAGTCGAGCATTCATGACCTTTACTCAGGGTTAGTGAATAAATAACGTAGACTAGGCTTTCATCACTCACAGCTTCCAGAGCAATAGCATCGTCATTGACAAGGGCATCATGAGCTAGCTTAGAATACAGTTTGAGCAAGGCCTTGAACTCTCCAGGTGGGCTATGAATTCCAAGGAAAGCAGAATCGGTGATGATCTTTGCATCAGCGCTTTTACTGGCTCGCCCAATTTTCTGAGTGAGCATGGATAAAGCAAGCGCAGTAATTTTAGCATCCTTGCAATTGCGTGCGACAGAAACAATGGTCTCGATGACAGTTGTGTGGACATGATGTGGTTCTTCAATGTCGCTTGGGGTAAGTGATATGGCACTACCATGCTGCTGGTTGTAGACGCCACCCGTGCGTGATGTCTTACCCGTACCATTGAGCATAGGGGAAGAATTTGGATTCCGATCGGGCACGGAAGCGGCACTTATGATGTTGCCAAGGCTATATAGAGTGGTGATGATGGCATCTTGTGGGAGAAGGCTGAGGACAGCTGCGAGTGCAGCAGCTGCCACGGGTGTGGTTCGTTGATCAAAGTTGCCTTGAACAATGACACGTGGTAGCGAACGTCCCAGACTCGATGCTAGAGGCGGGGATACCTTTGCCAGAATAGCCATGGATTTCAGGACAGTGGAGCTCAGATCATGGTCTGCAGTTTGTACTGGATCATCAAGCACGTTCTCAAGCCATGTGTTTAGGAGTTCTGCATCCGCGATATCCTCATCGAACACGGTGCAACATAGGTAAGTGATGAGCACTTTAGCCTTGACGGAGGACGCTTGTCGTTGCTGCCATGTGGATGCAACTCGTTGCAGATAGTCAATATCACTCTTTAGGAACTCCATCTCCTCTATAGCAATTCTCGTAAGCCCTTCAGCGAGCGCTTCATCTGAAGCATCGGGAAGTACTTGATTATTGTACGGTGAAGACTGCAGATGATCCAGAATGCTGCCTTCCTGCTTGCGATCTGCACCCTCAACCAACATTGATGCGGAAGCGACTACAACCTTTAGGAACGAATCGTGTAGAATCATCCCGCCAAGTGGTCGCCCAATAACGGCATAATGCTTCGTATAACGCTTCCAGTCACTCAATCCGTGTTGGTGCGGGCGCGCATTACGCACAATCGACAGCGCCGTCTCGAAAGCAACCAAGAACTGTTCTGACAACGCTGCTCGCACATGTTCAACAAACTGGAGCCGGTCGTATGAGCTCCAAAAGTGGACGTGTTCTGCAGCAGCATCCAAGAAGCCTAAAAGAGACAGGCTCTGCATCATGACCCTCGCAAGCACGCCGTCAGCAGTAAAGTCGTCTCGGTCATCCTCGTCGAAGTGATCTGCGGAAAGAGCGAATGAAGCATCTGTCCAGCCGCGCACGTAGCTTGTGCATGCTGCCGCCGCCTGTGATTGTAGTCTATGTCGAGCACCGAGTGAGAGGATAGCAGAAGTAAGGTTGTAGGTGAGGACCTGGTACGGCGAGGGCTCAATGGCTCGGAGGCTCGGCGAGGGTGACAATGTCAGGGCATAGGCATCGGGAAGATACGCAGAGAGACGTTCAAGGAGTCGTATTGCGACTTCTTTGGATTCTACGAACGGGGCAGCCTTGCATAAGGCGAGAATCGCCTCGAGTTCTTGCACTTTCTATAGCGCATCAGCTGTATTGCCAGCGGTGTTGTCTCGAGCACATACTATTGCAGGCGGTGGCCTAGTATCGCTATCTCCATCCTTTGGCCTAGCATGCGTCAATGCTGGATTTGGGCATCGTTTGAATAATCGCGGAAAGCCCGAAGTGGCATGTGTTGAGGAGGGCGACTGCGCTGACAGCTTCGCAAGCTTCTCAAGAGCATTGCCTCGAATCGTGCGTCTATAGATGCAAGTCAGTCATTATTCGTAATAAGAAATGCGGATAGACTCACGCCATTATTTCAGCGGCGCACAAAGCCCAAGACACGCGATGCAAATTATGTATTAGAGTGTAGTAATGCGCTGTCAAGTCGCTTGGATGTGACGAAATGTTGTCAGGATTCAAGGGTCCGGAGTTAGGCAAAGTGGGCCAATCAACGAGCGCCAGCGACCGAGCACGAATGCGATCGAACAAGTATCTCTACACAGGCTCATTCACAATTCATAAACATGAAGAATAGAAGCATCGCATTGGGCAAAATATAAGCTCCAAGAAGGGACAGCTTAATGTATGCCTAGGTATTCATTCAAAATGCCATTGCATCGCAATCATACTCCCATGAGAACACATATCGCACCTCACCTCTTCCGCTAATCGTCCGCCGGCTCAACCCTGACAAGTACCTCTTCCAAGAACCCTTCTAGGAAGCCTGCCACCTCTCCGCCCATGCCAACCTCTCCCTGCTCATCCCATTGATCCAATTCCTTAAACCTATCACTGATCTCGCTGACTAACTTCCTCACCTGATCGTGGCAATCTTGTCTTCGTCGTCTCCGCTCGACGAAACCCTGTGCATCGTTTAGTGACTGCGCAGACTCTTGTTTGTTTTTGAGATTGAGTTGATATGCGCGACGCGAGAGCGCAGCTTCTAGTGCTGGTATCACCACGCCGTCTAGAGCTGTTATCTCTGTGGGAGCACCAGGTGAACCAGGAGTCTGTTGCGCAAGGATAGATGGATGATTGGCTGTTGGCTTGGGGCGACCAAAAGACCCTCTAGACATTGGCGGAGACTTATTGGTAAGGTGTGGTGGAGGCGTCGGAGCGAGAGATTGTGGGTGTGTTGGACGTGGTAGTGACTGTTGGGCGATCAAGGGACCTCCAAATGGATCATTCGAAGATGCTGAGTCTGGTCGTGCAGAAGTTGTGGGACTGAATGGTGCAAATGACTGTTGTGACTGGGGAAGTGGCTTTTGGCCAGTCAAAGGCGGAAGTGGCTGTTGGCCAACCAATGACGGTAAAAGTTTCTGGGCCTGTGGAGAGAGTTGGTTTTGGGGCTTTGTCTTTATGGGGCTCTGTAACGGCTGTGGTTGATGTGCAGGAATAGGAGGCGGGGCGCCGTTGCTTGCGGCAGCCGAGGATCCTCGATATGGCGGAATTTCTAGGTTCATCTGAGGCAGAACGGATACTCGGCTTGGTGTAGGAATCCGTTGCTGCGGTTGCGGCTGTGGTAAAGGCGAAAGTTCTATATTCTCCATATCGGCAGCAATAGACCGCTGCATGTATTCGTCATACGCATGCGCCAGAGGTGTTTGTCGACGTGGCTGCTGCAGTGCTTGTGGTTTTGTAGGGGTGACGAGTCCGCGATTTTGTGGTGGTGAAAAGAAGCTAGGGACAGGAGACTTGCGTGGTAGCTCCTGTGTGGGCTGCGAGAAGAAAGGGGCTGATCTCTTCTCCGGCGATGGCGGTAATGGTATTCGCGCGGCGGTATTTAGTGAGCTAGCGGGTGATCCTTGAGTCTGCAGAAATGGTAGGCGCTTTGTTGGTGATGATGGCGGGCTTGCTCGGATTGTGTCGTCGTTCTCGTCGCCGTAGCCTCCTCTTTGATGAGCCATGGGTTTTCTCTGTGGCGATGGGTTTCGGGCATTAGCACCAGCATCATTCATTGGCGCCAGTGGCGGGCCTCGACCGCCTCCTACCGGCCGCACTGTGCCGAAATCCCATAAGTCTTCGTTGACAGGTGCTTTCCTTGTGACCGGGGCATCTTCATCATCAGACTCCGCAGCTTCTTTGGGGTAGCGAGCCTTCCAGTCCTGATACCTTGTAATGAGTTCCTGGAGGCGAGCCGGTTTTCCAGCTTTTCGAACAAAGTTGGTCTGGAGGAGCTGTTTTGCTGTTGGCCTTTCCCGAGGGTCTTTTCGTAGGCAAAGATCGATAAATTCTTTGAAGGCGGAAGAGAAGTTGCCATGCAGTTGTGGTGGAGGGTTCTTGGGAATAAGAAATAAGACCTTCATAGGATGAATGTCGGCATAAGGAGGTTCGCCGTTGGCCAGCTCCAACGCAGTGATGCCAAGAGACCAGATATCTGCCTTGCCATCATAGCCAGATTGTTTGATGACTTCAGGTGCCATCCAGAAGGGCGTGCCGACGAATGTATTCTTCTTTGTCATGGTCGCGGAGAGCTGACCGGACACTCCAAAATCGGCAAGCTTTACCTGTCCATTTGCGCCCACGAGGATGTTGGCCGCTGTGCGGATGTTAGCATATCGCTTGGGCCGATGTTGGGGAAACATACCCTTGATGTCCCGGTGCAGCTTGCCGTCGTCGTGCAGGTACATCAGCCCCTGCAGCAGCTCCTTCACGATGACCGCTATCTCTGCCTCAGCGATGAAGCCAGGCTTCATCAGGTCGGCACAGCTCCCGCCTGAGCAGAATTCCATGACAATCCACAGGTCGGAGCCGTGCAGATACGAGCCATAGTATCTGGTGACATAGGGCGAGCTCATTCCTGAGAGAATCATGATCTCGCCCATGATGTCTTCCACCTCGTCTTCGGCATTCTCCACATCAATGACCTTGATCGCGACCGTGTGGCCCGTCCGCCGGTCGAGGCCCTTGTACACTTTGCCAAAGCTCCCTCCTCCTATGCATTCCTGCTTGGTGAAGAGTGTGGTTGGGTCTATTGCTTCGTTGCCGTTGAGGTCTGCCGCCATGTTGCGTGTTGCGTGTTGCGTGTTGCGTGTTGCGTGTCACGGTCGGGTTGGGTGTGTTGTGCAGGCCACGCTGCTCTTTTTGGGCGAATACGGATTGTGTAGGAAACGGCTACCGGAAACGGAGCCCAGTCGCAAGAGGTGACAAGTCAAATGTTATTACTGGCGCTGGCCGGGACGTGGTTGCGGGCAAGCCCGTTTATTACATTTCCCTTCCGTTGTCATGGAGGGACTGACTGGCAAACAAGCGGGCGCGTCCACGCTCGGACAGGGATCTTGTCGCGCAATGACGCCCGTTAGCGCGCGAGGAAGGGAGGATGAAATGAATCAAGCGATGCTCTCAAGACCCCTCGCTTTGTCTGCCTTGCGAGCAGTGAACCGTCGCAGCCGCAGTCGCCAGTAATCCATGCCGCATAAGCAGGAAGCCGTCGCCGTGATAGTGCACAAGGGGTCAAGCTCCCGCATCTCGTCTCGATCGTTGCCGGACGGCACGGCTTGATTGGTTGGCAGCAGCACCATCTGCTGGTCCATTTCCTAAATTCATGCATCTCTCCAATTTATCACACGGTTACTCATAACAGACATTCGTGTATTGCATGCTAAACCAGAGCCCACTATAGCAAATCTCATCCAGAGATGCCTGCCTATGCCCGGCATCCTCATCACAAGTTGGGTATCCATGTTGTCGCGGCCGTTAAGGAAAGCCAATGTCTTCCCACATTACCGAATAAAACCAAACAGATAACTCCCGCATTCGTTGCTCCTTTGAAATGCACCCGCAAAAAACAAGTGGTTGTTCCACTCTCAGCCTGGTATCCTCCTCCTGATCCTCTCCGCAAGCGTGCTCTCTTCCTCGTTCTCTTCCTCCACGGGCGCTGGCGTTCTCCGTTCTCGTGCCCTGTGTGCTTTCCTTCTCCTATTGTGACTGACATTACTTGCGGAATCGTCAGGCCCAATCTCACTTCTAAAATCGTCCAAACCCTCGTCCCCGTCGCGCACGCTCGCCGGTGTACCCATCCTAACTTCAATCCCATCTGCCCCAGATCCTCTGCGTTGTTGAGCGACCATAGACAGCCCGGCAGCACGTTCGCGTAGGCGCCGACGCACCAACTCGGCTTGATTATGTAGGTGCTCAAAGGCATCTTCCATGGCTTCCATACCTAGGTAGATCTCGCGCTCAATCTCTGCGAGGACAGCAATCTCTGTCTCTTCGTCAATCTGCACGGGCGCTCCGCCAGGCGGTCGGACAGATCCTGGTCGAGAGTACGGGCTTGGACTAAAAGTCTGGAATTGATTTGGGCTGAAAGGTGAGGCGAAGCGCTGTGGTCCGTCGCTGGGTGGTATTTGGCCTGGCACTCCTCGCGATGCCGAACGAGGCGTTGGAGAGCTGATGTTGGACATATCCTCGGCACCAGACCAAAGGAAGCCGTCAAAGCGCCCTGATACTAAAATCTCCCACTCGTGCTTCTTCACCGCCGCCAATGTGGCGAGCATGTTGTGCATGTCTGGATGACGAAGCAAGTACATGACAATGAGCTGGTCGCGTGGCGCTTTGTAAAGGCGGTAAAGACGTTGCAATGCCAAGCCAGCTTTGGTCAGATAGGGCGGACTGTCGGTTCCCGGCTTCTGTGTTCGTGGTGTTGGAAGCTCTTCAAGCCCCCATAGAAGTGCATAGAAAAGTGGGCGTCGTGGTTGCTCCAAGCGTGTTAGCATAATAAAAGTCAGGGTCTCATCATCAGCCTCTTCAGGAACGGTCTCTTGTTGGTCTGATAGCCACGACTGGACCGCAACCTTTGTCTTTTTCGACTGTTTCTCATAGTGTGCGCGGTACTGCTCAGGAACATCAACATCAATTCGCTGGCACGGATCTTCGAGCTGTGATGAGGAAATACCAAGGCCTGGCTCCGAGTCGTCGTCATAAGGCGGCCAAGCCGGTAATTCACATCGTCCCGAGACAAGCTCCAGGATTTCACCCCAATTGACACCAGCAGTATCTTCCACTATTGGTTGCTCAAAGCACATCATACATTGGCAGTGTTCGGATGAAATATTGCGTGCAAAGACGTTTTCAAGTCGATCTAGGAGACGTCGGGCGACTGAGCGATATCCGGTCGCTACGGCGAGAGAGCCGTTCGTATCCATGACTGTGTTGTAGTTATTGAGTACAACTTGGATAGGCTTGAAGAAGGCTCGGACATCATGCCCCTGTGAGCCCGTAACGCGCGGAGAAGTATACGAAGAGTAGGCGGGTGCAGGGGCCCCCTCGATTGCTGCCAAGAGACTTCGCGGTATCGGCCGGGTCAAGCCGCCATTCTGCAGAAGATAGTCTACCCGAGGAGGGTCACCCGTCATGGCCGGAGGAGGTGGTGGCGGTGGTGGTGGAGGTGGAGGCGGCATGGCTGAGAAACCAGGATCGACCGATTGGGTTCGTGACATAAGATCATGGACTATCTCAATCGCGGGTGTACCATTCTTCACTGAGGACATGACGGATGGAAGAACAGAATGCTGGGTGGGCGTTCGTGGGGAAGAGTCAACGACAGAGGCCGGGGATACGTCGGAATGTGGAGAGTGTCCTCGAGCAGGGACAGTGTGTGCTGGGGGCACCGAAGTCGCGTCTGAGTCTATCGTCACCTCGGAGGGCGCTCTCGTCTTGGTTTTGCTAGGCGTAGAGGATCTTCTTGACGATCGAGCATGAGATGGGCTCGCTGTCTTGGTCCTGGTAGGCGCTTTGGGCGACTTTGCGCGGATGGTGCTTGGTTGAGACTCTGTAGTGGACGTCATGTCTGTCCCGTCATAGTCGCCTTCTCTGATGCTTGAGCGTGACGCCGCCCGTGGTCCAGCACGGGAGGTCATGCGTGTGCCGCTGTCTACGCTCTGTCTGTGTGGCTCCATCTCTTTATGCAGCTCCTCGGCGTGCTTCTGGCGCATGCTGTTTGCGCTGGCTGTCTTCCGCAAATCTGCCGCCGTGGTTGCAGTGAGCGGGGGGCTCGGCGGCGGTCGTGGGGGTGTGGGTGCGGCTCGGCTCGGTGGCGGTGGGAAAGGTCGCGGTGCGGTGTTCTTGCCGGCATCAACTTCGGTGGGCTCGGGCGTCATGGTCGAGTTCCTCCGTGCGGCGTCTTCGCGCGAGTAGATGTTCTCCTTCGCATGTGTCTTGGACAGGGTGGGGTAGGACAGGCTGCTCCTGGAGCCATTTGCAGAGCCCAGGCCCAGGGAGCCCCTCCGGTCCATTTCGGGCACGATGGCCATTTTGTGCGACTTGGACGGCTGCGACGACGACGATGTGCGCATGCGCTCTCGCGATGGTCGCTCGCGGGGTCGCTCGCCCTCGGCCTCGTCTTCCTTGGAAGTCGAGGAGCGAGTCTTGCGGGAGCGGGAGCTTTTATGACGTTCTCTGTCTCGATCCCTGTCGCGGTCTCGGTCCTTGTCCTTGCTTTTGGGACTGCTCCGTTCGCGATCCGGGTCCTTTTTGCTGCGACGGCGGTGGGTGTCAGTGGAGCTCATCCTGGCTGCATGGGCGAGATACAAGACGTCCGCAGTATCGTTCAACTGCAAGCCGGCTCAGTTTTGGGAGCTTATGCGGGCAGACGTCGATTCTCAACCAGCGCGGCTACGGCCTGCTTCGATTGGGCGTGTGCGGTGGGCGTGTGGCGGGTCGCGCCTATCAACGGGTCGACCGCCCATCCATCTGGGCGTAAGACGCGGTAGTATGGAGGGGAGAGAGGGAGTGTATGCCGATGTTGGAATTCGAGATGCAGACGTTGCATAGGTGGCCGAAATGGCTCGTTGGTGGCCTGTGGTCAACTGACGTGTAAATCTGCCAAGCCCATCGCTACCCAGGCAATGCTTGTGTGCGCTCCACCACAGTTGCGTTGTCGTGCCTCTTGCCCAAGCGCCCAATGGATGCCTCGTAACACTTCACATAATTATATCAACAGAATACCAGTCTTGATTGACGGGCTCAAGCACGCAATTCGTATTGATTCACTATCTCTAACCGCCTCTTCTATCTCGTCCTCTATCTCGTCCTCAAACTTCACACATCACAGTCGCCTCACACCTCAAAAGCAGCTGCACTTTACTATGTTCATACCATACCTACGTTAAGCCATTACCAAAACCGTACCCATTCTGGAGAGGTATCACGCAAAAACAACGGCCCCACCAGGCCGAAGCCACAACAACCTGATAATTTACAAAATTGGTCTAAGAAAAATCGAACGAGTGTAGGACAACACAAGAAAATGCGAAAAAAAAAGAATTCAGAAACTACAGTAGCACAGTCCCAAGGGATCGGACACGAAGTGAACACAATCCATGCTAACTCCCGTAGCCTGACATTGCCGTGTGTCTCCTACACGCCTTTTGCCCATGGTAGTGAAGCCGAAGTAAGCCTGTAATTGATTCAATCTTCCCATCAACGCCATAAGCCTTCATGGGGCAATAGAATTTCCTCAACTCCAGTAGAACGCCGTTGGACCACACACTTTTCTAAGAGCCTTGCTGCTGGGTTTGCGAATTATTGACGTGCTGCTGAGCCAATTGAGCACGCAATGTAGTCACCTCACTTTGCAAAGTCGCAATGAGATCGGTGTGCTCCTTCTCCGTCCGCGCCATGCGACCTTCCATCTCGCGAACATATTGCCAAACATCAACTCCGCCCATGACCTCACGAATACTACTGCCACTGCCTCCGTGGCTTGAAATGCTGCCTGGCTGCGAAGCAGTGCTGGGTGGTGCAGCCATGGATTGATGGGGAAGCATATTAGGACCACTGCTTTTACCACCCTGTGAGCCTTGCTTAGAGGCCATGGGGTTGAGCCCAGGCAAAGGTGGAAGGTGTGGTCCATTACTTGAAGTAGGTGGTGCAAGACCTATCGGCGGGGTACCCCGACCTGCGCCACGAGCCAGACTTTGTTGGTGAATGTGGTGCGACATGTTCGGCGAACGTGAGCCGGGCAAGCTGCCATCCCGAGCACCGAGGCGATGATGCTCTTGCTGGCCAGGTGACAACGGCTTTGGACTCTCAGTCATGCCACCGTGTCCGAATATATTTGGCTGGTTTGCATTGTGCACAGAAGATATACTTGAAGGTGCTATTTTTGGCGAAATGTTAGTGGCTTGAGATGATGCTGCTGGGTAGTACGGGCGGAGGTTGCTCTGATCAGCTGATGCTCGGTTGGCAGCAATGGGTGGGTAAGTACTGGAGTGCTGATGATACGAACCTTGCGTAGAGTTACCGGTGTTTTGCCTCTTACGCGCTGGCTCACTGACGCGGCGACCTCCATCGTCGTCTTCGTCGCCATCGCCATCATGTTCGCCGGTGTAGACAACACCGTCCATATCTCCATCCCCTTTGCCATCGGCCAGGTCGTCGTCCATGCCGAAACTAGACCGGCGGCCCGCACATCCACCCTGGCCCTTGTTGTGACGCGCCAGGGCATCTCCGCGAGCAAATCTGCGGCCGCACTTGAAGCAAGTGTGTGGCCGCTCGCCCGTGTGTAGTTTCGTATGGCGTTTCAAATCGTGCAAACGACGGAAACGCGCTTGGCAGGTGGGACATTCATACGGTTTTTCTTGACTGTGCGTCAAAAGATGACTTTTGAGGTTATGATGTCGTGTGAAGTCTGTAGAGCAGTACGGGCATTTGTGGCGCTTTGTCGACGGCGATTTCGGCGTATTTTGCCCGTATCCTGGCAAACTCATTTGGCGAGCGGGCGCGCGCGGGTCAGGCTCTGGTGGGAGAGGCCCGGGAAACGTGAATGCGCGATTACCGGGATTATCGCCTGGATTTGGTGCAATAAGCTGGTGGTGGTGGTGGTGGTGGTGGTGTTGTTGTTGTTGTTGTTGTTGCTGTGGCGGTTGCTGGGCCGCGCCTTCCCGGCTTGCATTGGCTTTTGAAGTCGAGGGCACCTCATGGGCATTTGCGCTTGTCGCATCATCACCAAAACTCGACAAGCTCACTGGACTTGTCTGCATACTCTCACCTGTCACTCCTGTATGCTCTGGGATGACGATAGCGGGCTTGGTGGGTTCCTGGGTCTGCGCATTTTTCTGTGGCGGGCCCTGTGGGCCATTTGGTGGATGTAGATTCTGCGAGTTGATGGCGCCGGGGTGCGGGCTGGCCTGCCTGGAAGTACTTTGCCTGTATTGTCGTTCATCGGATAATGACATGGCTGCTGCCACTGGCTGGGGCGAGTGCCTTGGAGAGAGCCCTCGCGGCGAGTTGGTCAGATGGGTTCCAAAGGTTGCGCCTCCATGCGAATTGCGCGCAGCCGTTCCGGGGGTAGTAGGCCCATTTGGTGCTGCAAAGGGCCCCGTGTGTGTGGGCGTGATTGCTCGTGTTGTGGCCGCCATTGTAGTGGCAGTGCGAGCAGAATTAGACAATATCTGCTGCAGCTCGCGTTAGCACATGGTGAATGGGAGGCTCAAGTGCCCAGACTGCGTGGTACATTGATACGGATGGACAGATGCGAACCTTTTGTTGATGCGCCCGTGGCAGCGCGTGTCGATGTGCAGACGGCAGACGCAGAGGGCAAATCGAGCTCGTTCCAGGGCCTAGAAGATGGTGTCGACCACTCGTGGTAGGGGAAGACGGGCGGGCAAGCGGGTGTAGTCAGTGGTTGCGAACGCGACAGCAGATGGTGGCAGCCCCAGAGATCGGCCGAAGTGTGGAGGGTGCAACGCCTCGGTCGGCGGTGCAAAAGGTGCGAGGCTGCGAGCTGAGCGCGGGCAGCGGAGGAGCACTTGGCGCAAGCCGGCAGGCGATGCAGCGCGGAATGCAGTGGGTAGAGAGCAGCGCGGGCAGCGTGCAGCGCCTGGAGCGTGTTTGTTGACTCTCTCGCTGGCGGTGGTGCAGCGGTCGCAGGATGGGAATGACGAAGAGCGTCGAGCTGTGGCTTAGGTACCGGAGACGGTTTTCCGCTAGAGGCGGTTGGGGCCACACGGACGTTCCTTGCTCCTTCAGCCGGCTGTCTCTATTCAGCGAGCGCCACCGTGGCAACGGAATCCACCTGCTGTGCCAGTCAGCACTTACCGGGCAGCACAGAGCTCGCAATGCTAGACGGACAGTCAAGAGCGAGAGGGGGGGGGGTGCTCAATTTCGCCGGCAGCAGACGGCGGCGGTGGGCAGCCTCACACGCGGGTGGAACGGCATGTCGAATGGTTACGGGTCCACGACGCAAGCCTCTAGAGCCTTTGGGGCTGTGTTCACTACGCGGCGGCTGTCCGCCAACAGCCGCCAATCACGCGGCAGGCCCAGTGCGCCATGGTCTGCTCCCATAGCCACCTGGGCGCAACTTCGAGACACTCCGACGCCACAGCGGCGTTGCAGCAGCCTGTCGCCTCCCCGGCCATTTGCCGTGCATGCCCTTGGCCAGGACTGCATCTTGGAAATCTCTGTCATGACCACAGCAATCCTGCCCCAAAAGGAGCCTAGCCAAGAAGGGCCATGAGCCGGTGTGGGTGGTGGCGCAGCCTGCCACGGATGAGATGCCACCATCGCCTGCTGCTGTTGTCAATATCCACCGAGTAAAATGGTACGGCAGGCATGCAATCCATCAACCTGCCCAAAAACCGCACACCGGCTCCAGCCAAGCCCGCTGAAGGCGCTGCTCCTTCTGCAAATCAAACTGCCTCCCATCCCAATCACCGTCTTGCAATCAGCCTGCGCTGTCTAGTGCCAGCCATCCCTCGCTTAGCTGGGCATATCATCATCTAAAAGTACACCCACCGGAAGCATCGCTTCTGTAGGCAACATGTTCGCAGTCTTCGCGGTCCTCCCTGTCTTACCGATCAGCCACGGTTACTTGCGCCACCTCATGAAGGTAGTTTATATGCTCCCTATCCACACCTGCTACCCCCGGCACCACCTTCCCCATATGGCTGCTGCCAGATCCCAGCATCATTACCACCTCACTTTATCAGATTGTCTGCCATGATCGTCAGGCACAGAGACACACGACACAGTTGCCCGACCGGCAAAAGAGTCATGTCAGCTAATACGAACCTTTATAAACACGACATAAGTATCAGCTGCTTGACCGTGTGTCCCCTTCAAGTGGCGAGCAAGGTGCAAGATGCAAGATAGCATGGCATGTGTTTTGTCTCGGACCAATGCGCAAATTACACTGCTCTAACCAAAAATAGCAGAGGATGCGCACCATTCTGCGCACATCTCAAGCGTCTGCTGCTCGTAGTCTGCTCAGGTCCGTGTCCTGTCTCGCTCCATCCCCAGGCGTTTGATCTGCAATGCGAGCGCATTGTTCTCCTCGTTCAGTTTCTGCATCTCCCTGCGCGCTTAGGCGAGCTCGGCACGTGCTTTCTTGTACTTGGTATCTGGAATCATCTTAGCAAGCTCTGGCTGTGGCTCTGATTGTGCGTTGGGCTTATTCTCTACCACGTCGGTGATGCCTTGCATGAGAAAGTCTGTGTTTACTCCTTAGACGAGTGCGTCCTCAATTGCATTCTTGAGCTCGTCTAAATATTGCGTCATGTCCACTGGGACGCCTTTTGCAGCATTGAGGTTATTGAGGCGCATGCGTAGGTCGCGCTCAAGTGCCTTGAGCTCTCTGTACTCTTTCTGCGGATCTAGTGATGCCTCTGAAGCTTTGTATATGGTGTTCAGAAGGCCATAGTTTGTGTGACATCCTTTGTAATCCTTGCGATCGATTGTGTCTGAAGGAAGATAGAGGTTCATGTCGCTAAGGATGACCGCCACAGCAGCATGACCAAGGCGGCCACGAGAAGTCGCCATAGTGTTGGTTGAATTAGACGTTTACAAGAGTTGAGGAAAATCTGTGCACACAGTTGACTGTAATAAGTTAAAGGGCAAGTTTGCAAACGCTGGAGGGAAATGGATGCATAAAGTGCAGACAAAGCTGGCGAGGTGAAGGCACGACGGAGCCCCACGAGGTTCACATTCTTTTTACTTCCACAATATCTAGTCATTTGCCGGGTTTCTATACAACCTTCACGAACTAGCCACTAGGTGTCTCAGCTCTTCTTTCCTCAGCCCGGTGACAGTCTCCGTATGCTCTGTTCCAAGATGCGCTGCTTCGATAAAAACACTTGTGACGAAACTCAAAACAGCAAATACTGTGTATGTAATCCACATGTTTCGTATAGCGTATGCAAAGGCCTCCTTGGCGGCAAGCTCCCATGCAGGATTCTCAAGCGTGCCTGGCAGCATCACGTTGGCCATCGCACTATGGCCGTCCAATTGACGTAGCAGCGTTTCTGGTAGGCCGGCAGCACGCAGAGCTGGTCCTCGGCTGTTCATCGAGTTCTGAAAGATTGTCCCACCCACAATGGTTGAGATGGAAAGTGCAATATTGCGGATAAAAGATAGCGTTGCAGTCGCACTTGCCACATCATGCTGCTCGACTTGACTTTGCACTGCAATCAGGGGCGCCTCGAATAAAAGTCCAGAGCCAGCGCCACCAATCATGAGGAAGCCAATTGCTTTCGCGGTGCTAGTGTATGCGTCGAAAGAGATGAACAAGCCGACTCCAAGGGCAAGGAGAAAGGTACCAACCCACATGATTTCACGGAAACGTCCAGTGCGGTGAATCAGGACCCCGGCAAGCACCCCCATTATCGCTCCAGTCACGATGAACGGGAGCAGAAGCAGCCCAGAGCGTAATGGCGATGCTTCAAGAACTGATTGGAGATATAGTGGCATATAGTACTCTGCTGCGATGAAAACCTGCATTATCAGCCACAATCAAATCACTGTAGCATGGCAACTAAACTTACAAATCCGTGAAAGAAGGTCAACAGAAAGGCAGCGACATTGGTGCGGCGCCGAAACAGTGTCATAGGGATTAGCGGATACTTAGCCAGGCGTTTTTCGCTGTAGATAAACGCGAAAATCATGATACCGCCAACGACGAGCAATGCAATAACCTTAGCTGAGTCCCAGGGGAAAAGAACTCCTCCAAAATCTAGACCCAGGAGGATCATAAGTGTAAACCCCAAGAATGTGAATATGCCGAACCAGTCAACAGCCTTGATTCCATCAACGAAGGAAGTGTTCTCGTGGCGGATGTCCAAGAACAACAGAATGAGCAAGGATGCAAAGCCGCTAATGGGAAGATTAATGTAGACTGGTTCGCAGTTAGTTGACATACTATATCGAAGCCGAAAACTGTCTTACAGCACCATCGCCACGATACCAAACTTGCAAATACACCTCCTAGCACAGGCCCAATTCCGCCAGCCAGCGCCCAAATTCCTTCTGTAAAGCCCATCAACAAGCTTCTCTCCCTCAAGCTAAACATGTCGCTTATGCAAACATGTACTAGCAAGATCAACCCACCACTGGCTGCGCCCTGGAAAGCACGCCCAATGATTAATATTTCCATCGTCTTCGCAGTCGCACATACAGCAGAGCTCACGAAAAACATGGCCAATGCCATCAACACGATAAGTTTGCGACCCCAGATGTCAGAGAGCTTAGCCCAGATTGGTCCAGAAACGGCATTGGCCAGAAGAAAGGCACCTCCGATCCACGTGTAGCCAGCTGCGGAGTTGAGATCCCTAGAAATGCTTGGAGCCGCGGTTGAGATGATTGTTGCGTCGAGAGCTGCTACAAAGAGAGATAACTAAGTATGTATTAGTTATGGACGTAAGAGCTCCTTATTACAAGAAGAGGTAGTATGAACCAATAAACACCGGGACTTACAAAAAGAGCAGTAATAATAGCAACCATTTGGAGGTTACTTCTACTTTTCCCATCATTTACAATGGAAACACTACACTCAAGGTCCGGTCTACCTTCAACAGAGCTTTCTTGATTCCCGGGTGCATGTTTCTGGCCAGCAAGCTGGATAGCCATTTCGATTTCTTGCTCCATGTGTAGTTTTCAAGCACTGCAGCCAACAACCAACCATATAACAAAAAGGCGTTGACGCTTGAAACACGCTAGCCCACGACCATTGCCTGTGTGGGATGGCGCCCGCCCTTCCGAGAAGTGCCGAAGCGCGGGTCAGCGTCTCGCCTTCGCTTTTCATCGGGATTATTTACAAATCAACCATTTTCCATACAAAATATATCCGTGCATGAGGCCCACAAAACAATCCGCACTTGGTGCGGATTGTTATGTGGGCCTTCCGCGCTCGAGCCATGGAATTTTATTAAATCTTACGCATACTATAATTTACATGCAACTTGGATCAACTCTACTCAGTATCGTCTGTGCCCACCTCCAGCCCGGCGTACGCCTCCAAACATTCTCAATTAGATTAAAATCAGGCGATCTTGCAGGCCACCATAGCAGCCGAATAGCGAGCTAATAGAAGTATCTCCCTATAGCTAAAGCACGGTGAGAAGAAGCTCCATCTTGCATAAGAATCGCGTTACTTATCCTAACTCTAAAGATCTCGCGTTCTTGCTTGAAAGATTAGATCAAAGGTAAAACTCTTTAGTACGGAGGTGACCTTCAAAAGTTCTTGCCCACCCGCCCGGGAATAAGCCATGTGCGCCACATTCTCAATTCGGTTTTCTCCTCCTGTCTCTACCAAGGTTCCTCCCTTCCTTATACTCATTCCCACCTTCTAACTCAATGATCCTCTGAATATATACAGGGATACGCTCAACCTAAGCTTGAATTTTCTCTTAAAGCAGATCTTCCCAACACTTCTTCTACGCACGGGTTGCCTTAGCTCTGTTTTTAGGCGCTCCTTTCTTTGTAGTATCTCGCTTTATCTATGCCTAACAAGGCTCAATAGTATTCAAGTCAAGCGAATTCCTATTCTAAAAGGGCCTCTAGATCTCGTGTAGGCCATAGATGTATTGTTGAATATAGCAATCGTGAGCAGGTGCCTTGTCTTCTTGAACGATCGTTCCTAGCCGTTTAGCTATACACTTTTTGGCAAAAGGGAACAACTTAGAGAGAAGAATAGTTGTCTGGTAGCGATACTAACTAATCCCTGACCTATTGCCTTATTGTTAATTGAGAGAAGAGTGGTAGCAGGGAGGAAAAAGGTTGAGAATTCAGGCCACGTAAATGTGGCGTACATGGCTTATTCCTGGGCGAGGCTGGCAAGAACTTTTGAAAGCCACCTCCGTAGTAAGAGGATGAGTTAATACTCCCCTATCTCTTACGATCCTAAATTAGCAGTAGTCCCTTTGATCTATCTCCTCTAATATAGGCCTAATCTATTACATGGTAGTAATCCTTGAACTTAGGGACAATACAGTCTAGGTAGTATTTCTCCTCAACCCTTCTTGTAACCTAGACCTTCCCTCTCCTACATTTAAATGATGCCTTATTAAACGAAATTATTCTTCACTACATCTCCTAAGGCTAAGCTAGGCAGGTCTCTACCTATAGAAGGCGATCTTATATATATTTCTCTTTAAGAAAGAGGTTTCTCTATTACTAGCTGGCGGCAGTAGCCTTCTTTATAAAAGGCTTTCTAAATTATTCCTTTTTTGTTGATGGGGCTTCGTCTGCCGCAAAGGCTTGCAGAGAAGCAAGGTATACGCTAGCGTACGGTAAGTGAGGAAAGGATAAGTAACGTTCTTGATTGTGTCTATCGTACACAGTTAAGGTAGGTGTTGTATATATATGTTCCCGTGCATAGGCCCTTAGGCCTGTGCGTCCTCCTACCCCTGATGCCGTGCGTGACAGCTCGTCCATCGGTTTAGGCTGGCGCGTACGGACATTTTTTATAATTTAAGCCAAGCTCGTGAGCAATTTGCTAGAAAGACTTCTACCGCTGCTCTCAGTTAGCAAGGGAATAACTAGGGAGTCGCTAGCGAAGCAGAGTATTTAGGATAGGCCGGCGGCTAGGCGGCTTCTATAGAGTAAGCTAAGATTAAGCACAATAGTAGACAGTATTGTACTTAATTCCTATTACTTTGCCAATATCTCGATAACTCTAGCCAGCGTTATGGCAGAGAGTATAGATCTTTGATCTCTCTTAGTAGGTAAGCCAGTATTAAAGTATTTTTGGCTGAAGCATCTTAGTCCATGGTCATCCTAAGTTATAGCTAATTCATGAATTATATACAAGCTTCTATTAGAATAAGGAATCTTCGTTAGAATTCTATAGCTCGAGCGCAGAAGGCCCACATAACAATCCGCACTTGCACCACCCTTGTATATCTGTAGCCAGATCTCACTCACTCATGTGCCAAGAATATTTACATTTGAGCCGTCGAAGCACGTGTGGTTCATGTAGGGCGATATGGCCTTTTAACACCATCTAGAGAGTCAGCGACAATACTTTCTCTGGCTCGAACTCATTCTTTGCATGTTCTACCTAGGATTAATCTTTATATATAATAGAGTTTGGTGATATAATATCAATTATTTCCTGCTCTGATCTAGTCGTATACGAGGTCATACGTATGATTTCGCATCACCGTTGCCTGTTTTTTTATTTTTCTTTTGGCGTGAATTCGAAGCTCCTAATCTCTCCTTGGTGGTTGGGACAGAAATTTCGAATATAGAATCTTCTCGTTATGCAACCCGCTCAAGTTGGCGCATACATCGACAAGTAGCACATCAAATTATTATCTTATCGTTTCGCGTGTCGAGACGGTTCAATGTTGTTTGAGGGGATGTTATGACAAATTATTATCGTTGTTGATAAAGCGGAAGTGTTTAGAGCATGTGTCATCAAAACACAACTTTGGACCACTATCGCAAAAAACTTAAGAAGTGTGAGCAATAATACAGCAATCTTGGTTATTGGTATACAATATATTTTATCGTAGGTCACATGGATTATGACGCCGAATTTGCTCAACAAGGTGAAGAGAGATACTTCAATCTGTCTAGCATAAATCTTTGGTGATCTTACTTCATTCGAGCCATGCTTGACTAGAGAATGTTATAACAACGCAGCTTGCTAAAATAAAAGCTATAGGAATATAAAAACAACGACTCTAGTGTTTAAAATAAGATAGGGAATAGTTAATAATGTCGCGTCACTATCCAATAAGATGATGTGGAGAGCAACGACGCCAGCAGGGATTTCGAGTTTCTTTCTAGCCCGGACGACTAGATCAAACATGTCAAGGAAATAAACAGATGCTAGTTGACTTACCTAGAAGTCCTCCACTGACCGTTGTCGTCCTTGAAATTACTGTAGCTTTTATACCGACTCTGGAAGTGGATACGTATTTATATTAGAAAATAAAGGTTATTTGATCAATGCATTAGCAACGCCTCGGACGAGGCGGTGCGTTGACATAAGTCTAAGGCTTCAGAGATATAATCGGAAGCAGCGAGGTAATGCCATAATTACATAAATATAGTCATTTGTGAAGGCGCCTGTCTACGCCTCGTTCAGAAATGCGAAGTTATTGCGCCTATTTGTATGATACAGCATCTTACAGATAGTTCGAGCTACAGGCATATTTGAACCATTTTGACGAAGAATGACTACCTATCGAGTAGATTTCTTGGCCCTTAGGGCTCTGATTGTCGATTCAGGTAAGTGGTATTGCTGGTTCAAAAACCTAACTGGGCACGTGATAGGTAATCTGGGCACAACTGGGCAGCTCCCCTAGCCTCTACCCAGATATTTTAGTGCCAAAGCAAGTGACCTAATATAGTCGTAGCGGCAACAGACTATATAGTATAGTATGGCCAGCAATTCATAACAAATCTTTGGAGAATCACTGTGGTCGTGGTGTGAGCGGTTCTAGGAATATCCAAGGCAACGTGGGTGGTGCCCTCTATCGTGGCTCAAGTGAGTATTTATGTTGAAAAAAAGGTTGATGATTATATAATCACTCGTGGCACTCCACTGCTACCTAATACTTTCAGCCGCATAAACTCGCTCAATCTCTATCCGCGATTACCGTCTCAACTTTAAATCTACTCCACCATAATGTCTTTAGTCGGCACCCTTCTCTTTTGTAATGCTTGAGGAAACCTGTTGGACAGAGAGCCTTCCAAAACCAAATATATCACGTGCGAACTTTGTGGAGAGTTAAACAAGAGTATACCCCACTCAAATCGTCTCATATTGCAAAGAGCTAATAATATACATAGATAGTTGGCCTGTATCGATTCAAACAACTTCAAAGCCCAATGCATTCCCCTCTTCACTCCAGCGGAAACGAAGCGAGATTCAGACGATCAATGAGAACGACGTAGAAACCTGGGCTGAGACACCTCAGGCTTGTCTATCTTGCAGTAACCCTGTGATGCTATTTACGAATCTTCAACTACGTGACGCAGATGAAGGCACTACGGTGTTTTATCGTTGTCCCAAATGCCCTCATAGGTAAAGTGGTCTCAAGCTCACTGGATGTATCGTCATTAATACTTTGAAGGCCTAAGTTAGATAACTGAAGCCACTAAGGTATCTGGCAACAACTTTTTGAAAGTGATCAGATATGTTCGAGACCTAGTGAGGCGGAGAGGCAAATCTTCGTCATCAGCGCTCGAAATCCTCATCACATGAATTTTCCCTTTTTCGTTGGCTATATCTGCTTCAGCACGGTCGAGCAAGCCGGAACGCTGAAGCGCCAGCCGTATTGGAACATGTTCTGGAGATAGAAATGATTTTGCAATTGGCGCGAATTCCTACAATAATATAGCTTACTAACAATACCGACTGGTGGCACTGCTGCAACCTGCTAGATTGGCTAAGATTCCCCAGACGTATTTTGCTGTGCCGCAAGCGCCCAATACTCCACATAGAATCAGCACCCGGGGGCCGACCGGAACTTACATTCGATACCCATGGTTGACATATGCGGGGATTTGGAGTGAGCTAGGGTGGGGACTTGATGTTAATATTTAGGAAAGAGTATCAGTTCAAGGAGGTGTAGCTATTGTACAAGGCGACCTCGGGAGGCAGATCTAGATTTGATATACTAGCAGCATTGAGAAAGCACACGGAAGCCGACAAAAAGAGATTTATTAACGATACGACGTTGTGACGTGTGGTTCGATAGCAATGATTTATAGATTCATATTCCACATGCTATTCCAAGCGACTTTATACCCGGTTTTTTTGTATTCGGTAATATATTTCGTTTACTCATCTCAATGCATTAACCAAGAATAGCTACAGAAGTGACTGTGCGCTCTCAATAGCTACATGTAGGATAATATGGGTATCATTCGCAATAGCGTACACAGTCCCCAAACGCCAGGTTTTCAAATAGACATAATGCACCAAAATACTCGAGGTCATTGCGGAGCATTGTGCTGTTCCAAGTCGCCCAAAGCACTTACTTGAAAAGAACATCTATTGAATCCATGTCCTCGATTTCGGAGTCGGCTAAAGTAATCGGAGGTGACAAGCGCTCGCCGTCAAACATTAGTGTTATAGGCTGGGTTGGATCAACATCTCTACGTCGTTTATATGCTTCGGCGATATGACCAAAAGAAGTATCTGGATTAACGGCAAGTTTGAAGTCTTCCTTGCCCTTTGCTTTCAAAATCAGCCGTATCCGGTTCACTGTTGGCGCAGGTTCCGGTGTTGGCTCCCTTTCCTCAACCACTGGTGGTGATTTCGCTGCCTTCCTTCTAGCAGCAGCCTCGGCAGCTTCTTGCCTCTTGTGTTGTTGGAACAGTTCGTCAGTCCACGCTTCAACGTATATTTTGGGAAGATTTTCGTCGTCGTAGATGTTTGAATCACCTTCAATAGAGACGGCACCACTAGATTCGACGTGTATGCCGAGGCGTTTTATTGTAGTACTGTCATACACACGAGTGCCTTTCCAAGTGAAGAAGACGTTCTTAGTCATTTCTGGGGAGTAGCCCTGCTTGTTACACCATGCTAGCCGTGTCTTCTCGAGTGTATTGTCTATCCGCACCTTGACCATCAGAGGATTCGCTGAAGGTATCTCGGGGCTGATGAACAGCTGTGCGACGGGGGCTTTCTCGGGCTCGCCGGTGGTGGTAGGTGCAGCAGCAGAATGTGCCTGCTGAGCAGCTCGTTCTCGTGCTCTCGCGGCCAAGACAGCAAGAGCAGGATCGCGCGTCTCTTCGATGTCGTCGTCTCCATCATCCGAAGGGGCGGGTCTCGATGATTGGAGAGTCATTGGTTGCATATGCTCTGCCTTGGATGCTTGATATTCGAAGCTGGGTTGGCTATTGAAGGATGCGGGGCTGTAAGCTACGTTGCAACTGTCGTCATCGTCAGAGTCCCCTAGATCGATGACTACTGACTGCTTGGACAGAGATTCATGGGCGTTGGCCGACTTGGCAAGGGCGTTGTAACGTGAAGAAAGCGAGTCTGGAGGGGCTTCTGAACTTCTTGATCCGCTGCTTGTGACTACCTTGGGCGTTTCGTAATCGTTGGACACCTTGCGCCGCTTGCGCTCTCCATGGCCAGCCTGCTTATGTCTTCGCTGCTCTTCCGCCTTGATTCGCTTCTCTTCTTCGCGCCTGTTTTCCTCAGCAACGATATTGCCGAATTCGTTGGCGTGGCTGAACATGTTCTCGTCATCCTTGGTCGGTGCATCCTGCCAGGCTGCCCGCTTGAAGAACGAGCGCTTCTTGGGCGCGGGCGCGCCTTGAGTGGCGTCTGTCATTGTGAGGTTGTTTGCATGGAGGTGAGGAAGATGCAAACTGATATGGGATAGTAGGCGGCCTCTCGCGAGCCACGCCAATCAAAGTGGGGCCAACGCGTGATCACCTGGACACGCTTTTTGTCCAGGTGAGCGGTGGCCCGTGCATGACCCGAACACGGGCATGTCGTCGGCCACTATCATGGCCATCTTGACAATAGCGAACTTGGGCTCAGCGCCACACAGTGAATAAAAAATAAGAATACTCGACAGTTTTCACGGCACCTACATAATACGCATCACCAGCTCGTTTTAGCTGACTGCTGTCCCCAAACACTCTTCACGCATTACCACCAATTCATTCATCATGTCTACCAATGGCGAGAGCCCAGCACCAGAGGCTGCCGATGCTGCTGGCGACTCAAGAGACCCTAGTGGTTTCTTGAGCGAAATCATCGGTGCTCCCGTCACTGTAAAACTCAACTCTGGCATTGTCTACAAGGGCACGTGAACAAACCAAAATAATACTACACTCCTAACAGACTCAGGTGATCTTCAATCCGTCGACGGCTACATGAACATTGCTCTCGAGCAATGCAAAGAAATTGCAGAGGGGCGGGTTATTCGAAATTGGGGGGATGCTTTCGTCCGCGGTAACAATGGTTAGCTGTCTACTGTCTCTTTACTTCTGGGTCTACTAACCGCGTGAACAGTCACATACATTTCCGCGGACAAGGCTTGATATTAGATAAACTGGCAATTCCTAGCAGCTAAGGTAGTAGGAAGCATTCTCCAAACCAATCAACTCATGATGATACATTTTCAAAAGATGAGTAGCAGGGTGCGGCAAGACTGGGTTTGTTTGTGATGAATTCAAGGTCTCGGGAGACTCATTATCACCCTACTAGACTACTTTTCTCATAATTCTATGGTCTCCATCCGTCACATCGTTCATCTTGAAGGGGTGGTTCCATCAAATGCGCAGCACGTACCCTTCTCGCATGTTCATCATTCACCTTCTTGTCAGATTTGTATTTCCACACTCGCCCACGATTCACCTTGCAACTTTCACTTTCGTTTCGCCCCACAGCCCAATTATGCCTGATTCTTTTGGATCTACCCTCCAGTCTGCCTCGCCTGCCCACTCACGACGCTCAACTCTGTTCATGGTTTTCTCAACAGCGCACACCAGCTCAACACTGTGGCACCACAACGCACGCATATTCCTCATTTGCGCACACACAATTCGACATTGTGATATCACAGTGCTGGCAGCGGCCCGCCGACACATCGCTTTTCTTATACATAAACCATAAGCCTCTATTCTCTTCCTTGGCCTCTCAATCAACCTTAAAAACTCGGTTTCGACAACACAACTCATCAATTAGATCTTCTCTGCTTCCTTTGAGCCTGTAAGTATGGGCGGCATGCGTCGATCGCGTGCGCACCCCTATGGACACGCCAACCGAAAGACGAACAATTGGCGCAAGGCACAGCCGAAGGTTCAGAGGCAAGAAAAGATCACACAGAGTCAAAAAATGGGTTGGGTTCAAGTAAATTCACCTAGTGCTGCGCAGCAGACTCATGGACAAGAATCCAAAGCAAGCGGTACTGTTTCTGACCCTTTCGACAAGGAGTTCGAAGATATGATGAACCGGCTTGTTGATGACCTTGTCAATACTCCTGTGCAAGATGTCTGTAAACAAGAGCTCGGAGCAAACAGCTCTATCTCTGATTCGTCTTCCTGGGCTTCTGAAGACACGATTGACCAATCTGTTGCTTTAATTGTCGAGGACGGTTACGAATTCAGTAAAAAGCGCGTTGAATCCAAAGAAGAACTTGCCAATGGTGGCCGTTTTGTAAGCCCTCTTCATTTGGCCCTGGAAGAAGCAGCCAAGGGGGAACTGGCCGAACGTAGCCATTCCAGACTCTCTCTTCCCTCAGCTGTGGTCGAGAGACTTTGTACTCCCACCACGAAGGATGATTGTGCCATTGAGGACGACGAGGACGATGAGCAAGACTCTCCGCCATCCTCTCTCCTTCTGGAGATGTTCGTATCCAAGGCTGTTATTAGCGAGTCACAAGAGCAGCACCTAGAAGTGTATGCAACAGATCAGTCTCCACCTAAGACCCGAAAGGATACCGTAACTTCGTCGTCGTGGCTTAAGGCCATTGTGAACCTCTTCGCTGGAATCAAGGCCCCCGAGTTTACGCAGCCTCAGCGACGAAGCTCTGAACCTGTCACTGTGGTTCGGGATGCAAGCTACTGGGAATGCGTTCCTGCTCCTCGAAAGCCTCTCACATTCCCGACGAAGCTTTCGCTCCCAGATATTATTCCAACAGTTCAACAGTGTCATGTTCAACAGGCCTTAAGCACTCAAAACGGTTTCAATGGACCAGTCATATCTACAGAAGCACCTTACCATAAGCGAAACCATCCTAGCAGGAACATGTTCGACCGCCCTAATGACCTCTGGGGTCGCTGGTACGCTAAGCACCAAGGAGCTTATAACCAGTGCGTTACGTGTGCGCAAGAGGCAGCAGCGGCCGCAAAGTACCCGAGCATAGGGCAATATTGGTAAAAGCTAGCTGTCGTAGCGTACAGAGTGATGTAACGTCCGTCCCTGCGTGCCGGGACACCCGGTGTAACGGGACACTTTTTCTTTCGGCGCCACGGGTTATTCGCAACATGCTTGAATATAGGTGGGCGCGGTGGGTATCCAGTATCCAGCTTTCGTTCTTCTATCCTGTCAGCCTCCGGCGCTAAAAAGCACGTCGCCGATTATGCCGTTACTCGTTCTCTCAGGGCTGTCAAATGACTCTACTCTAACATCCCCCTGTTCCCTTATGAAAGTGAATGTCTTTAGATAATTCGGTGGGCTAGGAAACAAGCTTAGATAGTAAAGTTTTAAACTATGGCCTTAAAAGGTTAATCCAGGGTAGAGATTATGTAGTCCGGTAGTTTCTCCGCGCAGACAGCAAGATCGTCGGAGTGCGTCTTACTGACCGTGCGTCTTTAGCGACGCTGTGTATACAGTAGCGTGCTGAGATATCTGCGACCCATACTGCGCTGTGGCTGAGAACTTTGGGTCTGAGTATGATGCCTCAGGCAGCTCTTATTTCCGGCCGTGCAGACAGTAGGGTGGGTTTATAGATACATTAACTAACTTATATGAATAAACACTTTTAGTAGCTATACTAGACGAATGAACTTAATCGCATGTGGCTTCGCGACTTAAGATGATATATAAAGGGAGCGTGTCTCATGCCTATTATTCTACTCTGCCTCCCAACTGCTTAGCGCGTCAAGCGACGACTGCGTATTGAGGTGACGCTTGCCAAGAATCTGCTGGCGCGACTGTAAGTATCTTTCCATTAGTACAATAGCCTCCTCTTGACGAGCTTGTGACTGTAGTGTATAGGCGAGATTGTGCATGCTAGTCAGCGTATCAGGATGCTCGTCCCCAAGCACCCTCCTTCTCGTCTCTATCACTTGCACCTCCAGCTCTTCAGCCTCCTTCGACCGCCCTTGATTCCGGTACGTTGACGCCAGGTTGCCCATGCTAGTTAGCGTGGAGGGATGCTCGTCCCCAAGCACCCTCTTCATCATCTCCATCACCTGCACCTCTAGCTCTTCAGCCTCCTTTAACCGCCCTTGATTCTGGTACGTCGACGCCAGGTTGCCCATGCTAGTTAGCGTGGAGGGATGCTCGTCCCCAAGCACCCTCCTTCTCGTCTCCATCACTTGCACCTCCAACTCTTCAGCCTCCTTCGACCGCCCTTGATTCCGGTACGTTGACGCCAGGTTGCCCATGCTAGTTAGCGTGGAGGGATGCTCGTCCCCAAGCACCCTCTTCATCATCTCCATCACCTGCACCTCCAGCTCTTCAGCCTCCTTTAACCGCCCTTGATTCTGGTACGTCAACGCCAGGTTGGCCATGCTGGTCAGCGTGAAGGGATTCTCGCCCCCAAGCGCTCTTAAGCATATCCCTAGTTCTTTTACCTGTAGTTCTTCGGCCTCCTTCCACCGCCCTTGATTCCTGTACGTCAACGCCAGGTTGGCCATGCTGGTCAGCGTGGAGGGATGCTCGTCCCCAAGCACCCTTGAGCATATTCCTAGTTCTTTTACATGTAGTTCTTCGACCTCCTCAAACCGCCCATCGCTATATAGGGTCATGGCACATCTTCGTGCAAGTTCCAATCTCTCGTCTTCTTCCTTCCTGTCGTCATCATTCGTGCGACTATACGACAGAGCGCATTGTGCATGCGGAAGTAGTCGCCTCCACTTGCTTCTATTGCTATGATCATTACTGGGAAACATTTGGAGTAGCTGAGTGACAGCACGTTCACTCCATTTTCTGAACCGTCCCTGTGCCTGTAGCCGCTTTCTTAGGGCGTCATGGACGAGACGATGAATATCTAGTGCAGACTCGGCAGGTCGTCTTGTGATGAGCGCATACCTGTCAAGTACCTTGATTGCATTTTCCCTCACCTGCACCGACGCTGCATCTAGAATATCGAGCAAGATATCTTTCCGTTCTACGCACGCGGCGAGGAACAGATAATCTGCAGCCACTGCGTTCGTACGTTGGATTTGGCTGATAGAGACAAATAGTGTAGCCGCTACAGAGTCTTTCACGTCAGAGCCCAGTAGCTTACCCTGAGGCGAGCCGCTACTAGACTCTAGAGGTACTTCTCTGTACTCGTCTAGTTGTGCTTGGTACTCCTGCACTGTCATGCTACTTGCATCTATGCACGCTGCCGCTTGCACAACCGCTATAGGCAGATAAAACAGCTTCCTAAGCAAGATATTTAAGTTCTGCTGCTCAGTGTTCAAGAGTGGTCTCGACAAGCGATTTTGAAACATCCTTTGCGCTGTCTCTGGTAGGAGTCCTTGTAGCGCTATGACGTTTTGTGGAGCAAGCGCCTTGGCTATGTTGCTATTTATTGTCGTGAAAAGGACAGAACATAGTACAGACTGCGGTAGATAGTCGGCGAAGTGTGCCGCTTCTGCCTTTGATGAGCTGCTTAACCGTAAGAATGTGTCCTCTGCATTGTCAAAAATAAGCAGACACTGCCGTTCACTCAACTCTGCCACACAGTGTTTAACGACCTGCCTCATGTCCGTCTGATCGTCTTCCCAGCCTGAGATCCTGAGTTTCTGTGCAACGCTTGCATACGACTGGTAGAAGCTGTCTTTATCGCTCGCGTCTATCCAGAAGACCGCGCAGTTCTTGATGTTCTGCCTTGTTCGGTGTGCAACCTCGAGCGCAAGCTGCGACTTGCCTGTTCCGCCAGGCCCGACGATCGCTAGTGTAGTAGTGCTCTGTTCGTTGCTGAAGAGCTTAGCCTCGGCTTCAGCGAGCTGTAACTCTCGACCCACAAAATGCTCGTTGCGCGAGAAAGGAATAATCGACGGTGCACTACCAGCTCCCTCTACTTCAGCCTGCAGTCTTCTCCACGCGCTCTCTTTTCCTTCGCCATACGCTGTGGGCATAGAGACACCAAGAACTCCGAGCAGGCAGTATACAATATCTTCTTTCTCGGTCGTTTCGCGATTGCCGGCCCATTGTTTTCGTTCAGACACAGTGAACTGGTCTAGAGCACAGTTACGCAATGCGGCGAGAGGGATACTGGTGATGTCGTGTATGAGCTGGTCGAGCGACGCTTTGTCGCCTATGTGCTCTCCTTCGCAAGAGAAAAAGTCCACCAACACTGGCGCTATCAGCTCTTGCAGCGTCCATCCACGAGTGAACCAAGCGCTTGCACGAAACGACGCCTCCCAGTCGCTGCGCTGGGCAAGCTCTGTTGTAGTCGATACTGTCACGTCTGACAAAAAGATATAGCATCGTGTCGCATTTTTGTACCACTGAAACATTGAGTTAATCGCCCTCGAGCGCTCGATCTTATTCCATCTGTCGATGCAGCATGTATCAATCCAAAAGTACTGCAGCTTATCCCGGACCGCCTGCTCAGCACAAAACTTGAGCTTTTTATAGCCTTCTTTTTTCTGTATATATGCTTCGCTCGATACGTCTTCGATAAGGATCTCGGAATCGCTCCATCTGTGCGATAGAATGGCGTAGGGCGGAATCGGTTTGCCGTGGAAATCTGTTAAGACGAGCTTGCCCAGGGCGTTAAAGTGGAGAAGTCGCATGGCGCTTGTATTTTAGGTTTGGCCGAAGGAGTAAGAAGGGCGAACGGTTTTTGTAGTGTTAAGGGTAGAACTACATAGTTGCGATAAGGCAGAGGAAGCTTAAAGTAGGCTGCTGTGAAGGCAGCCTTGTGAGACCAGGCTGAGCGCCATAGCCTCTCGCAATACTCATGTCAACATGGTAGCTTGCGCAGCGACGTAGGTCGTTTGAGTGCAAGAATAGTGTGATATTGCACACAGTCTGCGCACGATTCCTGAGAAATGCGTCAAGGAATCGATTATGTCCCGAAGGGCAGCACGAACAGGAGTCTGGTATCCGTCGGTAGCAGTCACTAACGTGGGGTTCCGGAAAACAACTGGCTGCACGACCGGGAATAAGATCTGCCTGGCTGAGCCCCAGTTCTCAGCCACATGGCATGGCACTGCCTGCAGATATCTCAGCACGCTACTGCGTGCCCTCCGTCGCTAAAGACGCACATCCAGTCAGACGAGTCTTCGACGATCTTGTCGATTGCACGGAGAAACTGCTGGAATGTGCACTCTACACCTTAAATTAATCTTTTAAGGCTGCAGTCCTGCTCTTTGCTAACTTAACTTCCTCCATAGTCTACCGAGCTCTTTGTAGATTTATAATGTCACGAATAAACAGGAGGGTGTTGGAGGAGAGTCTGCCGACTACATTGACAGAATAGGCGACAGCAGGGTCAACAGCACGTGTTTCGGCATCGGAGCTTAACACACCAAGAGCACGAGAGGAGTAGAAGAGATACACGCTGGATCTGTGGACTTACAAGCGTGATAGGAGCATTCCGAGCGCCCGAAAGAAAAAGTGTCCCGCCACGCAGGGACGGACATTAGTCTGGTAAGCAACAGGTTTTTTTCGACGAAGAAAACGAGCTGACAGCCTGTTGAGATACTCAGCACGCTGAATGTTTTCACGATTTCTATCGACAAAGACTCAGAAGACACCCGGCGAGACAGAAACGCCCGTCAATCAACGAATGTCAGCTAGGTGCACTGCTCATATTAATCAAGGTTGGGGTGGAACCAACAGGCAAAGGGGGCAAGCATTGATGATTCCTGAATTTTAGCATTTTGGTTTTACTGCCTGGCAATAATACCTACAAATGAATTTGTTTCTCATTACGATTGTTTTGTTTCTTGTATGGCTGATGTGATAACATGTGTATAATGTATAAACGCTTAGAAGAGGTTGAGTAACAGGCTGTCTTACTTCAAAGTACCTGGCCTCTCAGGCCTTGATCAACGTGTGAGAGTCGTGGAGCCTCACGGTGAGGCAATTAGAAAAATAATATACAATAGCTATACGATCAGGAATCATTCTTCACGTTCCCCAACTATTGTGCAGCCGTCGATCATTATCTTTTGTCCAACTGCATAATATATCATCATCAAACCCAAAGAGCAGTCTGTATACCTATACATTATTTCCCCGAACCAGTGTACCACGAAACAGCCTCAAATATCAGGATTCTTTCGCCTGTTCGCACCGCCATCCAAAACAATCTCCTGTCCGCTCAAGAACCCTGCTCCCATGACATAGGTTACCATCTCAGCCAAGTCCTCACCCCGTCCTACACGCCCCGCCGGGTGCTGTCTGTGATGGATGTCGGGGAGATCGCTAGCCCAAGACTTTATGCGCAATGCTACAGCCTCAGGCTCATGTGGCGCCACTTTCTTGTAAGAGCCATTCTGCATGGCAGCCGACTCCTCGTCGCGTGCTTTGCACTCGTGGTCCACATGGACCCAACCTGGCGAAATGGCCATAACACGGATGCCCCAGCGCTGGCAGGAAATGGACATGGCTTGTGTGAGAGCGAGAACGCCGCCTTTGGAAGCAGCGTAGCCTTCGCAGTCGGGGTCGGATTGGTGGGCACGGAAGGAGGCGATGTTAATGATGCATCCTCCCTCGTCAAGCTTGTCTTCTCCATGTAAGTTGAGGGGCAGCTGATTGAATTCTTCTGTGCGCTTCAAATCCTTAGAGCGGTCGATGGGCTCCTTTTGGCTATTTGGACTCTTCATGTATGGGATGGCGGCTTGGCTCATATAGAATGGGGCGCTGAGGTTGGTATCAATGTATGCTTGCCATTGCTCAGCTGTTGCGAAGTCTTCCATGGTGCCATTGCCTGCGTTGAAGAATCCTCTGGCAATGCCGGCATTATTGATCACGACGTCGATACGGCCACCGAAGAAGTCTGCCGCTTTGACAACGGCGACTCGGATTTCCTCGGGGTTGCGAAGATTGGTTATCGAGTAGCTGACGCGAGGGGCATATGTGGCCAGATGTTGTTCCACGCAGTATAATGTCTCATCGGCATTGAAATCAATAATGAACACTTGGTGTTTTTGAGGCTGGGAGAGCAGGTGTCGTGCTGTGCAGCGCCCGAGGCCTCGCGCGCCACCTGTAATGATGATGTTCTTGCTCTTAGTTGATGGCATTTTTAAGAATTATACAGCAACGCTGACAGAAATTTGGGATGGATAGTCTGAGTGCGAATACGTCCTTGCGCTGCCTTCTTATGCATTGCCATCTGTGTGGAAGCTGCTGCTTTGCCTGCAAATAATATGAGACGCAGCGAAAACAGGCAGGAATAATCTCATAATCGCATCGAGCTCCCGTTCAGCCTGATCTGGCCCTCTTGGCTCGATTCAGGAATGAGTCCTTCCGCCCGCGATATTTTCCTGTAAGCAAGAAGTGCGCATTTGTTGGGCCTGCGGAGGCGTGTCGTGTACTGCTGGAGTAACGGGCCGGGGCATCCGGGGCGGGAAAGGATGTTGGAGTTGGTGGACAAGCGCAAAAAGTAGTAAGACCGCTAGGGTTCAGTAATATGTATGTACCTGATACGCTTTACCTAACATTGGTAATTAAGCGTAGAGACCTGCTGAATGGTGATGGACCGCGATAGCGGAAGCGGAGTGCGGCCCGAATGTTTGTTGGTCACCTCCACGATAAGACATTGCTGTTTACTGTGTACACCCCACACTGCCTTCAACACTTGATCAGTCACCCCACCATCCTCCTCCTCAAATATCTAGAGCTTAGGCTTTGTTTGTTTGGGAGAAAAGAGGTGCTTCCAAGCGCTGCCCCGGTTTCCATCAACTCAACCAAAGTACTTGTCATCTAGGGAGTATCCACTAACCTGGTACTAATTGTGGCCGGGCCAACATCACTTTGTTCGGAGGTCCAAAGCGGAAACGCCTTGACTACAATTGAGCGTTCTAGAATATTGGTCTTTCGTTGTACATTGTTTGCTTGAGCGTCAGGCGTGCTTTGTTCTCTCAAATGAGCGTATTTGCTCCTTTCATGCCTCGGAACAAAAACATGAGCAACAACTAGCATTGGGCAAAGGACGTTCTTCAGCTATGGTCTAAAACTTCCCTATTTCCATTCATAATCACAAGATCACTCATTAACCACTATCATAATTTGTACCATACATTTTCAACATCAATCTAACGCGTACATGCATTCCATGATGACCAATTTCCTATATCTAGCTATATTGACTGCCCAAGTACTCGGGGCATCTGCTCAGAATGTGACCACGATAACCGTCTCTGTTACCAAGACGGTGGCTAATAGTGGTTCAACGCTCAACACTGCAACTTTGAGCAGCATTCAGAAAAGTGTACGTATTAACCATATGTCAACCCAACATCAAGCCCACCGAGGATTGCGCTCACGATTTTGATATAGTATGGCTCATATGTTCCTAATTATGCGCCTATGTCCTTGTCCTTCGGTCTCTCATCGGCTGACTCTTCTCAATTATTGGCACCGAAAAGTGATTGGTCATATCTTAGTTCTCTTCGACCTTTTACATCCGTTATTTCATGGCAACCGCACCCCAGACCAGTTAATTCGGCCACCTGGAGTAATGCTCGTGTGCCTACTTCGACCTACAGTAATTTTCTTGAGGTAACAACGGCCAAGACAGCTTCCTCAAAAGTTGCGGCTATTCCTACTAGCCCTCTAGGCGCGCCTGCATCGACTTTAGGAACACAATTTCTATGGCCAGGGTATACATCAACTCAAGCCTCTTCAACAGCGGTGGTCACCCAGCCAAGTCAACAGCCTATATCGTCCACAGCAATGGTAATCAAACCAAGTCAACAACCTGCTTCTTCGACAGCCGTTGTCATCCAGCCTAGCCCGCAACCTGCATCATCTACAGCTATTGTTATTGTTCCAATCACGCTCAGCACGATGCAGAAAAGAGATTTCAGGGAATTAGATGGTTCATCTTTGAAGGAGATGGCAAGCACAGTGACACTCAAAACGACCCTCATGACTTCTAGGCTTCCGAGCTCGGCCGCAAAAGTCAGTCAAACACCTGGCATTATGTCAAACCCCACGCAAAAACCTCCCAGTCAGATCCAAACGTCCACAAAGCCAGCAACGATAAGCAAGTCTGTATCTCCCTCTAGCGCTGTGCCCGACGAGGACGTTGTTACATCTATTCTCAGCAACCATGGACGCTGTCCATATCCATACCCAGGTAAAGACTGCGGTCGGCAAAAGACTACGCTTGTGACAAAGACGAGACAGAAGCAGGGTGCTGCGACTTCAAAGGAGAATAAACCCAAGGTTACTGGATGGTGCCCATATCCAGGCCAAAAGTGCTGAGGTACCTGCTAATGATGGCATCAGCATTACGCATTTGCAATTGACGACTTCACGGACTATAGTTTTGGTATTGGTTACGGATATGATATTGACGACAATGACGAAAGCAACTCCTGTCTGTTGCCACTCTTGAGAAAGACGTGGGATCAGTGATGGACGGATGCAGAGCGTGTATTTTATTTGGAGTTTCTTTGTTGTGTATGGACCCTTTTTTTTTAAGAGACTTTGTTGGTAGGGAGCGCTGCGCTGTATGATGATACGTTCTTCGAGAATGGGTTCCATATCCCATTGGTGAAGATCATCTGCTTCTCCTCTAAAGATTACTTTAACATCGTTACCTTTTCCCAGAAGTCTTAAAAAAGCCTCCTTTTACAAATGATAGTGCTGCCTAACCATATTGTACAGGACCAGTCAGCCGAATAATAGTGGCTATTGGGTTTTCGAGGTATCAATCAACGTGTTGCCATGTTCTCGGAAAGACCGTTACCGGCACAATCCGCAAGCAGCCTGGAGTGTACTTTCTTCGCTGCTTGTGCATATGCAACAATGTTCGCATCTTTGTTCTTACCTTCTGCACCTCCATCAAAAATCTCATAGCTGAACCAGCCACGGAAACCTGTCTGCAATAATGCTCTCGAGGCATCTGCAACAGGTAGATAGCCACCATTGCACGGGAGGTGTCGGAAGTTGTGGCTGCATCGTTCACGAGGCAGCAAACCCGAATCGTCTCTCTTCATTCAGCAATTGGGGCACCCTATAGGCGTCGCTGATCTGTAAGAGGTAGATCTTGTGTTTGGGGATTGTGCTAGCTAGATCCTTGAGGCTCGTTTTGAACCACTTCTCTAGTTCATCTCTGGACACATCCTCAAGCAGCCCAGAAGCAGTCGTGGGATCTGCCCACTCTCCGCCGGCAGTTTGAAAAGTGTCTAAGCACAGACCGGTATTTGGACGATCGGCCTGCTGTACTATATCCCACACATCGTTCCAGTCTGGAGCATGGGTGCTCCAGCATCAATTCTCGTATGCACATCGGTAGCCATGTTCGCCGAGCATGTCACCCAATTCTCACAGATCTGGTACTATTCTATTATTGTCTAGTTTCTCAAGAGGAGTATCGCTAGGCCCTACTTGCAGCATGTCCGTACTACATGCTTGCATGATGCGGATCCAGCCCTGTGCCCGCGAGAGGATATCGGGGAAAGAGAGCTCGACTGCAGCAAAGCCGGAATTAGATATCGCTTGCAGGCGGCCGATTGGAGGTGGAAGCTTGAGCGGACCACCGAGCAGGCAGGCAGCGTAGCTGATGGGGATGGAAGCCAATGAGGTGTAGTCGATGCTGCTCATTGTCGCCGTGCAGAGAGGTAAACACGGTCAAAGAGCAAGGTCAATAGTAACTGATTGATGAGGCTGCGACCACAGCCCAAGATTATCATTTCCATGGGAGTTCCGGAATGCCATAGTTCCGACGTATGGTTGATGTAGCGAAGGTGCCATTGATTTCTGTGGCTCTGTGTTGCGTCTCGCTTCAGTTGAAAACATGCCCAGCGCATGTCATGTCAGGTCGCCACAATACTCTAGTAACCAGCATATCAATGGATACCGGTGATGCGGCTCGTGTCCCTTTTGACGACCACTACTACCTTCACACGTCGAAGCTAGCCCGTCTAGAAGCCTTGGTGACAGATTCTTTGCAATAGGGTGTTGTCCTGGCCAATCACCATCATTCCGATTGCGGAACTGTCGACTCAGACCACCCGCCAGTCAGACTGACCAACTTGTAAGATTCTCAAAGCTTTAAAGCTCTTGGAGTCCCAGAAAACGAAGCGACGTCCTTCCTCCTCCTGTTAGACATTAATTGCCACCGCCATGTCCGTGAGTGCTCTCTACCAAATACTCGCCGCCTCTCTCTAACTCACATTGCCATCTAGTTCCACATCGAAAACCCCGCGGTTGGCGACCCAATCAACTCGGAAGACTGGCGCATTCGTGGGTACAACCCTCTCACTCCCCCCGACTTGCTACAGAGTGAGATTCCACAATCACCCAAATCGAGGGAAACCGTCATCACGGCCCGCAATGAAGCCGTTGCGATTGTCCAGGGCAAAGATGCGCAACGTCGATTGCTCGTCGTCATCGGCCCATGCTCCATCCACGACCCCAAGGCCGCGCTCGAGTACTGCGACCGACTGATAGTCCTGAAGGAAAAGTACAAGGACGACCTGCTCATTGTCATGCGTTCATACCTGGAGAAGCCGCGCACCACTGTGGGCTGGAAGGGCCTCATCAACGACCCAGATATTGACAACTCGTTCAAAATCAACAAGGGCCTGCGCGTCTCACGTCAGCTCTTCCTGGACTTGACCGAAAGGGGCATGCCTCTTGCCAGCGAGATGCTCGACACAATCTCACCTCAGTTCCTGGCCGATATGTTGAGTGTAGGGGCAATTGGGGCAAGAACCACCGAGTCCCAGCTGCACCGTGAGCTTGCTTCTGGCCTCTCCTTCCCTGTTGGCTTCAAGAATGGCACCGATGGAACTCTTGACGTCGCCGTCGACGCCATTGGCTCTGTCAAGCACCCGCACCACTTCCTCTCCGTCACCAAGCCCGGCGTGGTCGCCATAGTAGGCACTATCGGCAACGACGACTGCTTTGTCATCCTTCGCGGCGGAAAGAAGGGCACAAACTTCGATGCGAAGAGCATCAAGGAATCGCGCGAGAAGCTCGAGTCCAAGGGCCTGAATGCGCGGTTGATGATTGACTGCAGCCATGGCAATTCTGAGAAGAACCACAACAACCAGCCCAAGGTTGCGCATGCGCTCGCCGAGCAGATTGAAGCTGGCGAGACAGCTATCATGGGCGTCATGATCGAGAGCAATATCCACGAGGGCAACCAAAAAGTCCCCGAGGGGGGTAAAGAGGGTAAGTTTGGTGCATCTGCAAGGCTATACAGCAAGCTAATCAATTTTCCAGGCCTCAAGTATGGCGTATCTATCACCGATGCTTGCATCAACTGGGGAGATACTGAAAAGGTACTCGAGGAGCTTGCACAGGCAGTCTCCAAGAGGAGAACCCACCTTAGTGCGAACGGTCATTAAAAGCATTTCCTAGGCGATTTTCTTGATGGGATATAATAATACAAGCGCGTCGGCGTTTCCGGTGCTTCCACTCCATTCATGTTCAATATGCCTCTTGAAATAAATATGCAAGCCTGCATCTAATCTAAAACGGGGTTGGCTTCGGCTGTGCCGTGGTGGAATGCATGCACTTGTTGATTCTCCATGAGACGTCAACCCCACTTCTAGCCTCACCGGTCACACAAGCTACCCCCACAATCCTTACCCCTCGCCATCGCCGAAAGTTGCAAAAAGGTTAACTCTGAATGACGCGGCTTATAAGTTGTTCTGCTCGTCTGCTCGTCTGCTCAAGCAAGGCCAATGCACTTTATGTTGAACTAATCTATAACGAAGCCTTGCGTTGATGTTGACAAGGCTGTAATCCATTGTCCTCTTTAGTACAATCGCTCAAGGCTCTGAAGGGGATCACATGAGTGCACCCACTTTTGTTCCATTGTAAATCTTCGTCACTGTTTGCTTAGAGTGTGTTGGGCATGGTGCTCAAACACAATGCAATGAGCGCTTCTGGTGATTGGCGCAAATTGGTGCAATACAACCAAGCATACTCTCTACCCTCGGTTGCGAGGTTTGAGACAAACTTGGCCATTGAGTTCATCAAAATGAATCCGAGGGAAGTTGCGGTGTGAAGTTTTTTGCGAGCCTCGTCACCCCTCCACCATGGCCGCAAACGGTAGATTTCGTCCTGCCGAGCCTCCAGCGGTCCAATCCCTAATGTGTCCGCAAGCCTTGCATTTCCGGTGAACGGCAAATACAGACACACCAGGCTTGCATTTGTCAGAGTAGCTGCTAAACTATGGTAGTGACACAAGCTTGTAGTATATCCATTTCCCAGGAACTGTCCCACGAGTGAGCCGGCATCCGGTGTGAGGGTCCCACAGGTCAACGGTACCATATGCTTGGACGATCTCCCTCGATTCTATACGATGCTTGCAGAAATTGAGCCGCTGCTACATAGCTAAGAAGTAAGTAGCCTGGCGTTACTTCATCCACATCATAATTTCCGACGCATGTACTATAAAACGCATAGTTAATTTCTCTGTACGTCACGAATTAGGTTAATGCCCGGGCTGCTTGGGAGTCGGCTGGCCCCGAAAGATGGTTTCTGGATGCAGTGCGGATGCATAATTTCAGCCTGTGGCTTCTAAACCATACCTCTGGGATCTGGAGGCGGTGGAGACTGCTAACCCTGCCTAGATATTCCATGTAGGAGATTACGCCCACCACCGTCGATTCACATACCAAAAGGTCCTGGCGCTTTTACGCTGCCTATCCAGCCTTTCCCAAATGCGCACTGGCTCTTGATTCGTTTCGACTCGGGAGATACCCTTCCAGCTGGGCTCCTTGTCTCTGACCACTACCCTTTCAGAGGAGGCACGGTTGAGATTGGTGATATCAGAGCTACCTTATGCTACTGGCTTCTGTCCTTAGTCCCGTCAGTCTGTTTCGCTGATGATAAGCCCTAATGCAGGAGGAAAATGGTGAGTGCTAGCCTAATGGCATCTCTTGCTAGCACACACGCATTTAAAAGCCCTATCGTTGTAGCCGATGGGTCCATCTAAATTTGACGTCAGTCTTGAAACGCGGCTTAGGTCGAACCAAATCGTGTGAGGTCTCTCCGTGGAAGCTTACTGATAGCCATTAGCCCAGCGCGGACCGCTACCCACACCGCCGGTACAAATAGAATATGAGACTGAAATGGCGCGTTCGGGGGGGGCCGTAATCTCTGAATTTATGAACTATCAGCCAGTAAAAGTGTAATGATCCCATATAAAACGACTTCACTACGATCGAAGTGTCTGCTCGGGCGCACAAACACTCTACACCAGACGCATACTTCCCAGCGACGGTGTTGTTGTCCCCATAGCGCTATTCCGCCATGTCGGTTGGCATAATGCATCCCTGTTCCTGCTCCTTTCTGCTTGATCTTACTATAAGTACAGTCTTGCCCCTGTCGCTGACACGACCATTATCTTGTCTCATGCTGGTGAGGCTCACACTCTTGACTGCTTCCCATTCCTGGGCTCATGCCCTACCGTTCCATCTCACACCAAGTGCCACCTCTTCTAAGCAGTATGTCATCTGTAATAGGCTATCCAGAATTCCACCCTGATCGAACCAATACTCGTGAAGAGTTCCATGGACGCACAAGACGACCGTCGGAGTCTCCGCATGCGCACAAGAGAGGGAGCTCGAGCTCTGAAGTTCTCGTTGGGATGGGCGCTCATCTCCATTCATTGAAGCAGACGTCTTGGCCTAGGCCACAACACATAGACATCGATGAAACACCCCGACAGGTTCCTCCTCACGATATGGTACAGGAGTCGAATAGGCATACAAGGCCACACTCCCTCACGCTGTTTTACTCTCGGAGTTTTTCCGTTCCAAATCTATCGCCCCCTCCCTCGTCGAGCGCCCAATGTCGGCCAGAGGACGTGCATGTTTTTATGGAATACCATATCAATCAGAGTCAAGTGATCCCAGAGGGTACGTACATCCTTTCCGCCTTCTTTACCACATAATGGTAGAGATCTTCGTTGAATAGAGAAGTCGTCCACTCAAAATTTAAATAATCATCTCATTATCTTTTCGGTTGGACGATGATTCTATCAAACAGTTTGAAGCAGGTTAAGCGTAGTTGTATGCCCACTCTTAGTAACTCTGTCCAGGTCCAACTACCGAGACTTCGTGTGGAGATATCTCGCCAGCAATGAGCGAAGACGGCGGTGCCTCGGGCGCGAACGCAGACGAACATAACGACCAGGCGCCCGTTAACTCTTCTCGGCCGAATACACCGCCACCACCCTCAGTAGCCACAACTGAGGATGGTCTGGGTAGAGTCGGAAAGGGCCCTCCTGCCTCACCGTCGTCTCCTTGGTCGCCCTATAGACCGGACCGCGATGGAACCCGTGGTCAGCACAATGATAATGAAGGCGGTGGCAACACCAGATAGATTTTCATAGCGCTTCGCTATGTTTTGCGATACACCATGTATTCGCAGAGTAGGGGAGGGATTTACCTAGGTGTCCCCTGCCCCTTTGAGCTTGCAATCCGTTTGCGATCAGTCTCGTTCACTTCGCGCTATAGTTTGGAACTCCCCCTTTCTTTGCATGAATATTGTGTCGGGAGCGCTTTATCTCATTCCATTTACCAAATTGATGGCCGATCTATAGTCATATTTCTTAGGTTTCGTTATCTAAATTGCTTGTTGATTAAGGGATTGGGTGACTTGCCGGCTCGGGTTCCTTCCTTTCTATCATAACTTACCACCTTCGTTATACCTACAATCATCATGTAGCACAATCTATAACTAGGCTTTCTTCATCCTCTTGATCGTCACCTGTGATAGTAGGGTTCCCGTGCGAATTACAAAGACAAAGCTACATTCCACTACCATAACTCTAGATGATAAACCTCACCCTGACCATATCCGTAAACATTTGAATTCTACCTGCTACGATAACTATAAGTAGGAAGATATAGCAGTGATGAGAGAATATCAGCTGCGCACGCGGTTGGAAATTCATGCTATGCAGGCGAGCGGGGTGTGCATGAAATGCGCTGTTCATTCACGGCTCGTACTGTTCCGTCTCCCAATCGAGAACAATAACATAATGTAATCTTCGTGTGCCAGATGCGATATCACCAGTATAATGATGCGATGGTCACCATCATTATCACTAGTCCATATTGGCTAGCCTCATCAAAGCACGGCCCTTTTCGAGACTAGGCTAGATCTGGATTGAAGCTTTTCGCCTCCATCGGCATTAGACATCTCAAGTGCACTCACTCTGAATCTTGTTACATAAAGAACACAATGAAGGGACGATCCGGACTACAGAAGGACGTTCTCTCTTTCTATCGACAATGCATTCGAGCTCTGAGAGAGAAGCCGGCTGTGAGTAGGCCCTAGACCGTTGCGGTTGATCTGATGTGCTAATTGTGCCAGGACACAAGAAATAATTGGCGTCATTTCATAAGGTGAAAATCTTGATTAGTTGTGGTATGTGGTGATGAGTACTGATACAGTCCAGGGGTGAGTTCCGTAAATATCTAGATTTGGACAAGAAAGACTTTAGTGCCATTGAGTATCATCTTCGGAGGGGACGAATTCAGCTGGAGGCATACAGAGAACCAGGGATTCGGAACATACACGTATAGAAAGAGATGGAACAACTTCTCCGCTTCGAAAGAAGCAATGTGTGGGGGGAACACTCATCTCTTTACCAAGGGACCACAGCACCTTAGCTATGTCACACTTACTTCATTATGAGTATAATAATAAATGACCATAGTTTCTAGTGGCCTGGGATGTCCTTATATTGCCTATGAGATGAAGCGTTCCATCTCCATCACAGCTGTATGATCGCGTGATAGCTCATCATACCGCAATACTTCCTTGCGGAGCAGGCGAAGGTTCGCAAAAGTTACATATGATTGACATCATATTTACAAATGATTGGAACAATGGTCATTTACGAGAACATTCTCAAGTATCTTTCATTGTTCGATCGAATGACATGTGACGTCAAAGATTGTCATTGAGGTTTCCCGAAGTTTCTCCGAACTTCTTCAGACTTCGATAGGATGGATTCTGAGACACGACGAGCAAAATCTAGAAGTATCAGGATGAATCAAGAATATCACCTCTGCAGTATATAAGGACATGAGGGTTCCCCCTAAAGCCATCATCATAGCAAACATCAAGTCATCTATGCAATCACTGCGCACATCCTGTCTACGAATTCCTCAACAGCTCAATCGCATTACCAAGCCGGTTATCACTCGAAACATCGCATCCACACCAGCGACCATGTCTCTATTTCCACGCTTCACACAGGAGTTTGCTCCTATCTTCCGTCTTTTTGACGAATACGACCGTCAAGCCTTCCGCGACATCGATCGTCAAATCAAGAGCGTACGGTCCTTTACACCCAAGTTCGACGTGAAGGAAACCAAAGATGGCTACGAACTTCATGGTGAACTTCCCGGTGTAGAACAGAAGAACATCAACATCGAATGGACCGACAACAACACCCTTACTATTTCGGGTCGCCATGAAGTTGTGCGCGAAGAGGGACAACGCCCCCAGGGCTTCATTGAGAATAGCGAGGAACAGAAAAAGCTCGAAAGCCATCAGCCAACGGTCGAAGACGAACCCTCCAACGACAAAGAATCTCAAGTTGCTAAACATTCTGAGCAGCAAGAGGCGTCCAAGTCCAGGTACTGGGTTTCAGAGCGCAGTGTTGGGGAGTTCCATCGATCATTTGCCTTCCCTGCTCGCGTCAATCAGGATGCTGTGAAGGCAAGCCTGAAGGATGGCGTCTTGAGCATTGCTATTCCAAAGGCTCAGGCTCCACAAAGCCGAAAGATTCAAATCGAATAAAGCGACAACGGTATCGAGCATTTACCGGCTATGACCTTATCTCCTCGATTGTAGAGCTCTCTGCTCTTCGCGCATCATTTCGAATCTCACACTTTATGTCTTCGCTCCCAAATTATTTGGCACGGAATAGCGATGGATTTCTTTGGACGATCACATTACGAGTAACGAGGGTTTGTTTTGGTGTCAAGTTTCCTTCAATTATGAGATTGTATGTCTAAGTTTTTTTTCAAAAAAACAAAAAAAATAGTAATAAATACGATTCATTTTATTTGAAAAACTTTGAAATCCAGAACAACTTTTCATGCATTATCTTTTCAAGTGTTTTGCATTTTGTGAGTCTCGGGTAGCGCACACGTAACGTAAGCGCCCGGCACCCGTGACGCCCCTGGCTTCAACGCCACCAATTTTGAGCTGAACTACATTGCCAAAAGGGATGGCTCCACTTTCAGTTGCAAAGCCTCAGCCAGCCCCGCAATATTCGGTAACATTTAGCGAACATTGCCATACCCTCACAAGGCTGAAACCCTCCTTGCCTCTTTTGTGCTACCTTGAGTTCCGCCTCCGCCTCCCAATGCAGCATAAAATTCATGGCGCAGCAAACATGAGTGTTGATTTAATCTTATGTCGTGTATCCCCCATATTCTCTATCGTTGTAACTGTCTTTCCTGCTGATCGCTCGACGAACGTGTGTACTCACAGACTTTCTTTCTACTGCAATACTTCCTTCTAACTTGATCAGCCTGGTTCGATCAGGCATTTCAAAAAACAGTCAGCCTTGTTAGGTTTTTTCTCACGCTCTTTACCAGAAGGAAGATTCACATAGATTACCCTGCATCACACATCTAGTCTATCTATCTGCCTACCTACCTACCTACCTACCTATTCTTTCTCTTTTTTTTTTTAAAAAAAAAAATCATGTCGCCGCCAACGAACGAAACTACAAAATACCTCCCCATCCCGTGGACCATAACATCTCTTGACCCCTCTCAACACACCTGCCCCTCACCCTCCTCCCTCCTCGGCACCTTCGCCATAGTAAACGGCATCGTCTCCCTCCTCTCCGTCCTCTTTGGCCACCGCCGCGTCGTCGAAGAACTAACCTGCGGCTTCTTCGGCAAACGCGGATCTCAATCATGGAAAATCCTCTGGATCCTCCCCGTCGGCCTACAACTGTCTGCCAACGCGTGCATAGCGCTGTTGATACAGCGGTCGGATGGGTACGCGTCGAATTTCAAGATTTCTGATTTGATGCTGTGGTTGACAGCGAGGCCGAGACTGAGCTGGATTGTGCTTGGGGCGTTTGCGTTTCAGAAACAGGTTGGGCAGAAGCAGTATCCGAGGGGTGGGAAGGCGCTCAAGTCGACTTCGACGCTGGGCTTGAATACAAGCTATGAACAGCTGCGTGGGGGCAGCGCGTATGGGTCGCCGGATCCGCAGTACTTTGAGTCGAATCGCTCTGTGGCGAATCCGTATATACATGTGCCGACTGACGAGGCTGGGTATGAGTATAGTCTGGAAGATTATCCGTGGTGGTCGGCGTTTATGACACAGTTTATTGCAGAGTTTGTGCTGCAGATTATGGCGCTGTATGTTATGGGTCGGACTGCGCATTATGGTTCGGCGAGGAACTACTACAGCATCCATCTCACATCGTACTGGAAAATCCCTGCTGCAGCGAGGATGATGTACTCTGGCGCGCTATATTACCTGGTAGCTGGGAGCTTGTTCCTCATTTTTGCGTTTTTCTTTATTATGTACCAGATGCTGAGTTCGAAGGTTAAGCACCTGGGCAAGGGAAATACATCTGCGATTATCATTTCGCTCATGTTCTTGCTCATCAGCTCGTGGCTGGGAAGTTGGTTATTCTGGGCTGGCTTTGTCAAGCTTGCTGGCGATCAGTGAGTGAATCAAGCAGCTATGATAAAGGCGCTCTGCTAACGTTCGATATTACAGATACTGTCCTCCTAAGCTTATTCAACAGGGCGTCATCTGGACATTTTTCTCCACAAGCGGCATCATACTGGGAGCAGGCGTATAGTTCGCCAAGCATAAGGCTACCAAGGCTAAAAGAATCACGGAGTATGGACTATAAGATGAAGCTCCCGGTCTCCTATTGATAGTTTCAAAATAAAATCGATTTTGTGGAACCACCATCGGGCTCAGATGAACGTCACGCATCCAATGGCGATGCTATCTGAAACATTGACTTGCTCTTCTTCCTTCAGATCTAAATCGCTCAGTCGCCTGTTCTTGAATTCTCAATTTTCGTCACCATCAAATCGGTAGCCCCGACCTCTGTCAGTTGGTCCATGGCAACTGCAATATCTTTTCGAAGCACCATGGTCGATACCGCGACCCAGCCATCCTCTTCCAGAGCACTTACGGTCGGCGCGCGGCGGCCTGGTGTGATCTTTCGGGCCGCGTCGAGGTTCGAGCGCGAGACGTTGTATGTGCAAAGCACATATTTTTGTGCGGCTGAAAGCAGTTAGTGAGTGTTCATCAGGAATCGCTTCCACGCGATCACTTACTGATGACGCCCTTAATTCTAGCAGTAATTAATTCAACGAGCTTGGGGTCTGACGCGTGTTTTGATTTGATGAGGATTGCACTTGACGATACAACGGTCGATATGGCCTTGAGGCCTGCAGCACGCATTGTCTCCCCAGATTCGACCAGATCGACAATACCATCTGCGACACCGAGCGCACATGCAGCCTCAACACTTCCTCCGACATATTTGATGACAGTCTTTAGCTTTGCTTGGCCATTGGAGTCACCGTTGGTGGCACAGCGTGCTTGCTCGGCTTCCAATTTCCTAAAATACTTCTCGGCAAGATTTGTGAAGCTTGTGACAACATTCTTTCCAATCAAATCCTCAGGCTTAGACAAACTACCTTTCTGTGGCACTTGGACCTGCAAGGCGCACTTGCCAAAATCCAGATCGAGCACCTCTTCAACTCCGGTTGTAGCTGTAGGCGGCACTACACATTCATGTTCAGCCACCTGATCGCGCCCTGTAATACCCAAATCGACTCGGCCTTCACCAACGAACGTAGGGATATCGGCAGCAGGAAGAAATACGAGTGCGAGGGGTAAGTTCTTAACGAGCGCAATATCGAGCCGAGAATGGCGGTGGAACTGGATGTCTGAGCCGTGGAGGAGGTCGAGACAGACTTGGTGGAGACGGCCCTCTGGTAAATATGTTAGCTGCCTGTAACTAACCATCTGTATGTGCAATATGATTCATGATGACATACTCTTGGGCACCGCAAACAGCAACCGGTCGTTTAAACTGTATCCCAACGCGTCAGTCAACATTGGAAGACTCCTGCTTCCCTGTCGTGGCCTGGTTTCGATCTCTGCAGCGCTATTGGCGCCGTTCTTTTCATCGTGGATGTAGACCATTGTGAGACAGTAGTTTGCAAAGGGATTTAGAGGAAGACTAAAACGTACGAATTGACCAAATCCATCGCTCTTATTCGAGCACGCAATCTGGGTGTGCGCTATGCAAACACGCCGCACAGAAGAATGGGAACTATGATTAGCAGATGACCTAGGCTGTGAAGGGCAGGATTTGTATCGTCTGCGGGTATACGTGGGCTTGTGTGTCGTTTTGCTGTGTGCAACTTTGCTTGACCAGATACAGGCGCGTTCTGGCTACGCCCACAGTGACTCAGGGAGGGGTAATGCGGCACGTGTAATTTGCCAATGGGGCTATTGGGTATATTCCCAGAGTCGGTGCTCAAGCGCGAAGTTGGAGCTGGGATATGTATGCAACTATGGCCACTAGTAGCAGCAGACCATGTACTGTGATGGTGTGTTCTGGGTCCGATATGCGGCTTCAATTTTTATACCATGACGTCCAATCAACAAGCCCGTCATGACGCATGCACGATGATGGCCCCGCCATCCGAAATCTCGGATTAATAGCCTTGGCGAATCCACTCTGCTTCGTATATCTAGCTGGTAACGGCGTACCTTGTAAGTTCAAATGCTTCTTGTATCCTGCTGTGCAGCTCATTATACTATATACAAACAATGCGTACACCAGTAATGCAGCCCATACCTATCTTGCTCGCCAAATACGCCTGTCATAGCTTGACCTGACCCAACGAAGGTAATCGTTCGCATACTCTACATTAGAAGAAAGCGGAAGACTGGATATACGACGTGAAGAAATAAACGCTTTAAATCAATCCACTTGGTGGCACAATATGCGAGACCCACCAAAAGCACTGTCCACACTCGCCAAGTGCATGCAAGGAACCTCAACACAGGTATCTAATACCAAACGCCCGAGGTAGCCGCAAACGTCGGGCTCAAAACAATGTCAACATTAACCAGCGCGTCTGCTTGCCGTATTCAACTCGCCCATTATTTCGTTGATTGGCAACAGAGGTATGTACTTCTTTCTCCTTGAAGTCAATGGCAAACTCTTCACGCGTTCCAAGCCCGCTGCAGATACGACTTGAAACGCTTGAGAAGTGCGCCTCATCAAATCACCCACACTCACGGTTCGATGTTTGGCCGGCTCCTGCTCGAGATCCGCCTAGAATCTTTCTCTTGGGCCGGCTCCGTGGTTTTCGAAGAGGTCCTCTAGATACGCACTTGGTGCGCGACCTCCTGCTACAGTGGTCCCACCAGGTACATTCAGTGACAATTGACTCGGGTTGTCGTTGCCATGGCTGCTATAAAAGCCGCTCCGGGTGTCCCTAGGGTTGCCAAGTGTTGCAACACTGTTGCGACCATACACAGAAAAGCCGTCCCGGGATGGCGGTGCGCGATCATAAGTTCCTCGAGAAGGCGGAAGAGACGGCGAACCAGGTGGCGAAACATTGGACCGATGACTGAACCGATTCCCAGGGGAAGCAAGCGAATGCGCAGAGAGACTTCCGTTGCCGCCAACATGGGTTATCGGAGAACCCTGAGCAGGTGCTGCGCTACCGGTGGCGTAGTAACCTGCAGGAAGATAGTTGGAAGAACGGTTGACTGAGTCGCGAAGTCCAGTGGTGCCTCCGGCAGTGGGAGAGAAGAACAATGAAGAGGCTGGTTTGCCTGGAGGCGTACCACCGGGAGCCTGCGCAAAGGGTTTTGGTATTTTGGAGCTGCCGATAGGAGCAGCGGCCAAGTGGTCGAGGGACATGGTTGAGTTGGCGCCAACAACATTGTACATGCCACGCTTCTTGCCAGGGACTGCTGACATGGCCTTCATGTCAGCCACGCTCTGGGCCGTTGCGGCGCGCTTGACAGAGCGATGTAGCGACCATGCGACGAGGCCACGCCATACAAGCACAGCAGCGGCAAAGAAGGCGAGGATTGCACCGACACATATGAAAACGGTTCCGTCGGGGAGATCGGACTTCTGCATGAACGGGGCAGCGGCTGTGTCTGGGACCTTTTGCTCTGGAATTCCCACGCCGGCAAGCGTAGGCAAGGCGGAAAGCTGGAAAGGACTGCCCCCTTGCGTGATAGAAGGGAATGCACCACCGTTAGTCACTGGGCTTGGAGCGGCGGCGGAGCTCTGTGGTGCCTCGGACGATTTGGGAGCCTCAGACGGTTTGGGTGCCGCCGAAGACTGCGCTGTCTGGCGAGCACTTGTTTGGGGGGCTGCAGACGATGGTGCTGGGGCGCTCGAGGCTCCCTGACCGTCAGGCTGGGAAAGACTGGAGAGATTTGGCAAGTCATTTTGTGCGAGGACCGCGGGCGCGGCGGCAAGGAACAGGCCCAGAAGGCCTATTGAGGGTCGCATATCGAGGAGGTGCGAATAAGAGTCAGGTCGAAAGAGCGCAGTACGTTGATGTCGGCGTTGGCGAGGGTGCACGTAGGGGATGGGCCGAGTTAGGGGATGAGGCGGGTAAAGGCTAGTCTCTCGTTGGTTTTGCCGCGTGGCAGCCAGGAGGCAGCGGCTGAAGGCGCAAAGGGAACGAAAGGACAGCCGACGAGGTGACGATAGGGCGAAAGTGGATTGAAACGAGTGACAAGACGAATGCAAATGGTGGAGAGTGGCGGGCGTGTAGCAGGTTGAGGAAGACGGGGGCGACTACTGGGGCGGAGCAAGAGGGTCTGCCGGGCAATGAGTCTGAGCGCTGGCTCGTTCGCTTGGGAGCCTTTAGTGATTGGAGTTTTGCCAATGACGCGACAACAGGGCGTCCAGCAAAAAGACTCAGCAACAATTATTTAACAATGCGAACAATGCGAATAGTGGCTTGCGACGTGAGCACGAGCACGAACCAATGCTTTGTGCATGGCGAAGTTTGGATCAGGGTTCGTTCTACTGCAGAATACACAAACACGCAGGTGTCAGACTTGACCCTGCGTGCACTGTGCGCTAGGCTGCATTGGACAACCACCACTGATCTATTCCTGGCCAGGGCCTGCGTCGGTCGTTGTTTCCGTTTTTCCGCCGATCGAAATCTTGGCATAACCGTTCTGCCAAAAAAAGCTCAAGCTCCATTCTCGTGTCGATACCTGGAAAGATACTGCACCCTCCAGCTTGACCACAGCACTGCCACCATGGGTGTCCAGAAGAAGACGCGCAAGTTTGCGCAGGTCAAGAGAGTCATCGGTAAGAGCACGGCACGACCTCATCGGCGCCAAAACTGACTCCTCCCAGGCCAACGCGATGCTCGGCTGTATGCAACTATGCGCCCACTCACCGTCCAAAGGCAGCCACGCTGATAGCATACCAGTAAGAAAAACCAAATGGCAGGCGAGATAGAAGCAAAGAAGAAAGAGAAGGAGACCCAGGCAAAGCGGGAAATGTACCTACCATTCTCCATCCTCCCTACATTACAGACAGCACACCTAACATTCTCGTAGCCCCCAGGTCTCGTCTGCGCTCTTCTTCCAAGCCAACACCGCCCTCGGCCCCCCGTACTCGGTCCTTGTAGACACCAATTTCCTCTCCCACACTGTGCACGCCAAACTCGAGCTCGATAAAGCCCTCATGGACCTCCTGTACGCCAAAGCCACGCCCATCATCACAACCTGCGTAATGGCCGAGTTGGAGAAACTTGGACCTAAGTACCGCATAGCGCTGCGCATAGCAAGGGATGAGCGGTGGGAGCGGTTGAAGTGCGATCACAAGGGCACGTATGCAGACGACTGCATCGTGGACAGGGTGCAGAAACACAGGATCTATCTGGTTGCGACAAACGACAGGGATCTGAAGAGGAGGATTCGAAAGATTCCAGGTGTGCCGATTGTGTCGGTGGCGAAGGGCAAGTATGTCATTGAGAGGTTGCCTGATGCACCTGATAGCAGGTGAGGCACTGCATTGGGCATGGAATTTATGCATAGCGAGGGCGTTTGAGTTGGAACATAATGCTGCACATATGGACTTGCCACAGCAACATCAAAGAACCAAAATATCAATAAATTATCCGCATTAAAATATCGTTACGTCGAAATCCCATCGCGCTTCATTTTCATTCAGGCATCATCATCATCATCATCATCATCATCATCATCATCATCATCATCTATCAACCAAGTAACGTATTCATACCCACTCACCCCCTCTTTTTTTTGGGGGGGGGTCCTATAGCCCACTCAAACCATCTAACAGCGCAGTCAAACCCCCAACACCCATGAGCACACCCGCAGCCTTCTTCTTGTTATGGCTCTTCTTCCTCGTATCCGAGGAGTATCTGCTCCTCGACTTCGACCTGCGCCTGCGCCTATCCCTTCCACTATCCGAATCCGTCGAAGTCAAGTCATCATCATACTTGCTCTTAGTACCTGGATGAAGATACGTCTGCCTCAACGGCGACTGAGGCATATTGACATTGTGTTGCTGGTAATGCGGCGGCATCAATGCACTGTTAAAGGCCGGATTCGGCGGGTACATTGGGCTGGGGGCATTGTACGGCCGTGGAGAATATGGGCTGTGGGGGGCCTGAGGCGAGTATGGTGCTTGCGCTGTGGGTACCGCGTATGGCCCCGGTGGTGTGGGAATGTGTAGGTTTGGTACGTGGTGCTTTGGTTCGGCTTGGAAGCCTGGCCCGGGCATCGACATGGAGCGATCCAAGGGAGGTGCCACGAGAGGTATCGGTATGGAACTTGAAGACCTGTTGAGCGGCGGGTACGTTGTTCTTGGTACAGGCGTACGATCTCCATCAGTCTTGTTTTCTCTAGCAGTTTTCAAGGCCGGCGCATGTGGTCGTTGAAAGGATGATCGTCGCACCCGTGGCGGGGGGGTAGGTGGCCGTTTCTCTCGATACATTTCTACCGTTCTTTCGACTAGCCCCTTCACATGCGCGAACTGGAGCGGTCTTTGAATGCAGAAGCACGTTTCGAACCTGGTACGTCTCCCGTCTCTTCGTTCTTTCTGGACTTGAGTGAATTTATAGCCCTGTTCTTTGATGGCTTCCTTGCACACCCAACTCGCCATTATCTCAGTCCAACAATTCCTATCATAGCATGCAGCCGATGGGTTCATATCAGTATTAGATTTCACTATCTTGCCATCGATGTACTTCCAGTAATGTCGCACCGTGCAGAGCTGCCAGGGAATTTCAAGGTCCATATCCTCGTCTTCTTCTTGGGCTTCCATGGCGGCTGTAGCCGCGACTGGCAAACTGCCGATGCTTGAACGAGGCGATACTGGTGACTCTTCCTCTTTTGAGGAAGTAGAAAGGCTATTACGTGAAACCCTAGGCGAGGCAGCCGGAGAAAGAGGAGCAACCGGACCGTACTTTGCATCCTGTCCTAGAATTGGGATAGGACTGATTTCGGTAAACAGGGGCTGGACACTGCCAGGTCTCTGATGTGGCAAATTCAAGCCAGCTCTAGCACCTCCTAGATTATGCTGCTGGTCATGATCATCTTCGCTGTCGGACTCAACCGAAGGCTGTTGCCTTTCTCTCTGCCGTGACTGATTTTCTCTTTCAATATTGTCTAATTCGCTATCGACCTGTGGTAGGCAGGTCCACCTTGCCAGCAAGCGTTCGATATGTGAAGACGTGATGGTACGAATGGCCAAGAGCGAATTGACTACGGTCGACGATGTGTTTTCGAGGCTAGCGACATGCCTGTCCTGGTAACGATAGAGGCTGGACGGACTTGGTGTACTTTCCTGTCGAGACAAGATAAGACTCTGAGAACTTTCCTCTTCCATCAACAAATGTGAATTACTTGGTGACGCCTTTTCATGTATACGTATAGCACTCGATATCAGCATTTGTTGCTCGATGATGAGAGCCTCCAGCTGGAGCTTCTCGTTTGCCACAGCCTTTGCAGTTGCAAGCGGGGAGACCGTCGGACGATGCCTTGGAACCCGTGTTAGTAGTTGATCATACTCGAGTTACAATACTGCCTCTAAAGTCATGCAAGGATGGAAGTTTCGGCAGGGTAACTCTATACTATAGGAACAACTCTCGGTATTTGTAGGAAATAGAAACTTCCCAGGTTGGTTGGTCAGTTGTGATTGTTGACTTACTTGGACCAGATGATGCTCTGAGCTGTATATAGAGTCTGGAGAAGAACAGAGAGTGTTGCTCTTATGGCTTCTAAATGGGCTGTGAGATATAGAAGTCTTGTTTCTTGTAGAGCATTCTGTTCATCGTTTGTAAAAGCAGCGAGTGATTCAAACTCAAAATAAATTCTTCGAGACTGTTGAACCGCATCGTCTAATATCTCGATTGCCTGTATGACCTGTCAACCTGACTCATGCACCCACAAAACCAGACTCAAGTAACATGAGGTCTTAGCCAATTTCAAGCAAGGCTAAATGATAACAACGAAAATACACAAGGCTCAAAAAAATTTCGGCAAGCCAAAATTACGATGGTCACTTACCTCGTGAGATGGTAAGCGATCGTCTTCCTTGATAATGGTCCCTATCTGCTTCAATATGGAAGAAAAAGAGTTTATTGCACTTGCGGCCTGGAGGAAATCGTTTGCCGCCTCGTAGTGGAGCAAGGCTGCTACTCGGTATAATTCCAGCGCAAGAATAGAGCTTTGGCTAGCAACTGGTAGAATGGCTTCGAGCACAGCCATGATCGTCGCACCTCAGATATCAAGCCACATACGGTTCTAATGGGGGTTCGAAGTGGAGATATGGGGAATTTAATCGAGAAGTATTCGAGTTCTACGGTCTACGTGGGTTCTACGCTATTCGTGGTTTCCGTGAGGTCATGGCGCATGCAGGGCAACGTTGACCGGGACTACAAAAGTGGAGTTTAGGTCACTACATTTGGCGAAAGCGTAGGATCAAAGCAAACAGCAAAGCGAACTGGTTCTCAAGCCTTCGGGCTCGGCTCGGCATGCGTGCTGCGCCCACAGTTGAGGCGGTGCAACCGACATAGCCGTGATCAGTCTGTGTAGTTGGGTAGCGCTTAGAAACCACACAATGTCACGGTGGGTAAGTACATGATGATGTGTTATTGTGCAACAGTTATGAAGACGATAGGGTGATCGATCAGATCAGCAAAGGTGCTACACTGCGGGAGGCAGCCATTGTCAGACTGACGCGCCCACTGTGTTCGATCCAGGTAGCGAATTGTGGCGCACGAAAGCACCAATAGGGTGGCACACAAGGGTTGTATGACACCGGACACACGGACGCACATGGCCACCTGACAGCCTTGTGAGGCTCAAGTGGATAGCCAAGAAGCATGTTCGCATTCATTTGGAAGCGCTCTGCTGATCATCCGGTGAGAATATGTAGAAGGGTTGGAAACACTGTAAGACTAAGACGCCAACGCATCGGGCCATCGAGATTTGGTACTATTGAGTCTATAAGGCTATTGGATGGTATTCGACGAGGCATGTGATATCGAACAAGGTAATTGTAATAAAAGGTCCGGTTGCCAAGAGTATAGACCGGACCATCTGGGCAGCAACCAAGACGTGGAAATACCGGAGACGTTGGACGAATGAGGTGAGAGTCTGGAGTTTGAATGGCGTCTTAATCTATGTCTTGTAGTGGTACAGCGACAAGCGCCTGATAAACACACCCAACGCCATGCAATGCAATGCAAAGTCCTTCCGGAGCCTGGTCGTCTCACAGTCACGTAAATCTACACACACACACACACAATGTACGGGGAAGCTCGTTTCTTTACTCGTAGTGAAACTGCCTCGAGCCCTGGCTCGACCTGCTTGAGATGGTCGCATTTTGTCTAACCAGATCCCAGTCGATTTTATCCCACCATGCCTCAAGGAAGGCTCTTTTCCCCGTGACTCCGTAGTCTTGCAGCCAGACGTGCTCCCAGGTGTTTACGCACATCAGAGGGACAACATCAACGCCACCCAATGGCTTCTTGGGCCCGTTGTTTTGCTTGGCGGCTGAGCCGAAGGTGCCTACCTTGTTCAAGGCTTGGTACGAGTCGGGGTTGTGCGTGTTCAAGTCATGTGATTGTCGCCTGTAGTGTGCTCCCGATAATGGAGAGCCGGCGATATAGGTAGGCAGTATTCGTAGGCGGCCGAGCTGGGTGTCATTGGTCTGGACAAGCCATACGAAGCCAGGGCCAAACATGGCCTCAGCGGTGGCGAGGAAGGTGTCCCGCAGGGTGTCGAGGGACGAGTAATCATTGGTGATCTGGTTCCTGAGGTCGGACGGCGGTTCGGATCGGACGTCGGGGGTGGTGTTGATGCCGCGGAAGAAGAAGTGGTTGTTGAAGGCCATGCTGGCGACGTTGAAGGCATATGCGCGGGTGGGGTCGCGGGCGAATTCGATGACGAGCGACTTGGGGTCCTGGTTCTCAAAGGGCGTGCCTGCCCATAGCTGTCAGCTGCTGTTGGCCATGCGCAAGCCAAGACATGCATACCAGCAGTAGACGCGTTCAACTCGTTCACCATGTGCTGTTGGTACTCGGTGTAGGCCGTCTGGAAGCCCTTTTGCGAGAGCAGGCCCGGAATGCCCTTTTGCTGAAGCGCACCATGGTTCAGCAGCGAGGGGACCGCATACAGGGTGCGTGCAAATGGCCGTCTAGCCTACCCGCGCATCATCAGTACGTGATGGACAAAGCCATTGCACGGCAATTGCACATACACTTGAAACACGTGCCAGCGAGCATCGGACGGCGCCCGGCCGCCGAGCTAGAGCACGTACGACCATGGTGCGGTGAATTGTGCGGTGCAGGAGAATGGAGACTGAGGACCTGCCCGGCTCGCCCATCTCCAGTTGCTCGTCTTTTTCCCAACCTACGCTAAACCTCCCGGCCAATCATACGGCCGCCCCTCGCCGCCCACGCCCGATCTAAAACACGCAAGCGCCTGCCGCACCGCCCGACCATCCACAACCAGTCCTCGCGCTCTCGTGGCAGCGCAGAGCTACACGGTTAGAAGACTCATATCCATCTCCACATGGCTACGTCGTTAGTTCATGCCGCCAGCTGCTTCACAGCGCCTGTCGTCCACTCGGCGCCTCCAGTGCTCTATTTGCAGATCATGGGCAGCCACTCGAGACCGCACCGCAGGCCCTCCAGAGCCAGACACACCATGGCCAACGTCACGATATATCTGCATGCACCCATGGCCATCATAACCCTCTCCGCCTCTTCCCTGTAGTCTGTTTCTGTGTTTCACCGTCTTTCCGTTTGTCCAACCTCAATATACCCTCTGCATATCTCGACTGCCTTCACTTCACTATCTTTCCTCTCAACTGGCTTGCTTGAATTTACCGTTGCCCCCGACAATGCCTCCGTTATCCGTCTTCCCACGCCTTTCCAGGATATCCGTCCTTCTTTTCCTTGCCTCGTCAGTAATCCTTCCCACACAAGCCTCGCATATCTTCATCCGACAAGCACCAGTATGTGGAGGAAAGCAAAATTTACAACAATGTGGAACTGGTTTTCCATCCGAATTCTGCTGCCCAACCAACACAAAATGTATAGCCCTCAACAGTGCACCCATCCAGTCCGTCATCTGCTGCCCAACCGGCTCAGACTGCGGTGCCATTCAAAGTATCACTTGCGACGTAAGCCAACTCAACGCAACGCTCCACCCCGAGAACCAGATGCATCTTTCGGATACGAATGGCGTGACCTTGCCTAAATGCGGTGATAAATGCTGTCCGTTAGGCTACACATGCAAGAGTGGCATGTGCTTCAAGGACACAACCTCGCCCTCACCGTCACCCACATCTGCCCGCCCTACGCCTTCCGCTACAATCCCAGCAGCATCATCACAAACTTCTTCTTGTGCTGTTGCACCAGTACAGACAGCGTCAGGTTTCAACGGTGGCTCTTTTGCCGCAGGGTTCTTCCCAGGTATAGTCATCGGAGCACTCGGCGCCATAGGCCTTCTCTGGTTGATCAACAAGCGGCGCGAGTCGAGCAAGAAAACGCGCTACTCTGGGGACTTTGGACATGTAGCTCGACAGATCAGTGACCCCATTTACGACCCAAGACAGGCCGCTGCTCGAACAGACTTCATACGCCGGGGTTCACACTCAGCACAGCCGTCTCCAAACTCAACAACAGGCATAGTGTACACAGACAAGAATAACCAGCAACCGGTCCACGGCCTCACGCCACGAATCAAAAGCATGTGGGACCGCACACCCAAGTTAAACTTTGGTTTCACATCTGGTCTCCCATCAAATCCTGCGCCCCCACCACCCGCAATTCGCGCAGGAAACAGTCAAGACCCATATACAACGCCTAGACACTCGCCGCGCCGCAAGCATAGATCTCATCGCAGCGGCAGCAGGTCACACCGTCGCGAGCCTGCACGTAGTGGTTCCACCGAGACAATCGATGTTCTCATGCCTGCCCCAAGTTTCCTGGAGCCTCCAAAGGCGCCTGCCATGCGCGAGAATCGCCTGACAACAGACAGCAGCAACACAACATTTACCAAGCTTATGGAGCGTGCGGGGTTTGATGATGAAGGGAGAAAAGAAGTCAGGAACTATAGTAGTCCAAACCCTAGGAGAATTTAAAAAGACGTGGACATGGGGCAAGATGTGGCATTTATTAATGGCCTTGGTTGCGTATACGCGTGGCAATGTTTCTGTTCATACACTCTTTGACACTTTAGCGCTGGCGTTTGACCTTTTACTTTTGGTTTTTGCATGGGTTGGTGTTTGGGTTGGGAATATACCATGATACCAGACAGGATCCATCTACTCCTTATATACATATACCAATTAAGTCCACTTCATCTACTCGAACTTTACACACTACACTCATGATCCACTGTATTTGGCCTACTCTCAAAGATAAAGTATGCTTGGATATAGGCTCATGTCATTTTTCGGGTATATAGTAAACAGTATATGCGCTCCATGTGATGCCTAAGATCCTGTGCCTGCTGCTGCGCGTTCATCTGCGGCCTCGGCACGCAGATGTCTCCCTACTTCCTGTTCAAGTACAGGGTTTGCCACTTTTTTTTGCCGACCAAACAGGCAGTGCCAAAGGTCATCCTCCTTCACTTCCTCACCATTTCCCTTCTTCCTTAATAGGGATTTCAATGGCGCAGCCTGTAGCTCAGCCGAATTCGCCTTATCCAATGTAATCTCGTGAATACTAGGCGTTGCTATGCCGGGATGGGAGCCAGACGTGGAGGATTTACTAATATGTGCAAGACGCCGAGCAACAGATATGTCGTAGATAGCCTCCTCGACCGTCTCGCTTATCAGATACTGGAACACCGTCGTCGGTCGTTGTTGCCCAATTCGATGCACTCGAGCTATAGCTTGTAGCTCGATTGCTGGGTTGATCAATGGCTCACAAAGAAACACGTATGTTGCATTGACAAGGTTTAAGCCTGATGAATCTGATTTAGCATCGAGCAAAAAGCAGTCAATGGCTGGGTCAGTTTTGAACTTCTGAATCCCGTCTTTGTCGACGATGCCACTGACACCAATATGCCATTTCTTCAATGCCTCTCGCAACACTTCTAGAAAATCTCCAAATTGAGAGAAGATAATTGTCTTTCCACCAGGGTCGTTCGCGCGAATCCAGAGGAGATGGCGTGCGATCATGTCAATCTTCGTTCCATATGAGCCGTCAAGGTCAATCATCTTTATTTCCTTCATTGTTGAGTCGCTGATATCGGAATAAATGGAAGTATTTGATGCTGCTGGTGAGGATGCTTGAGATAAGCTTGTTGATGCCACAGCTTCCTCCTGTGCCTTCATCTCACTTGGCTTCAAAGTAATGTCCTTGAAGTCCGCTGAGCGAAGTTTCTGTTTGCACATAGGACATGTGCGATGCTGGGACCACCAAGTGTTTACTTTAGGATCCGTCAGTCCACGAAGGCTTATAATTGCGTGAGCTTACTTACTGCAAACTTTACAGTACTTGTGCCCACATGTGGTCAAAACACCAACTTCAATGATTTCCTGACAGATAACGCATTCAGCTTGGGCATCCTCTGGATTCTCAGTCCGGAGATGCGTCAAATATGTGTACTTTGTCTTGAGGCTTGCGACAGACTCTTTTTTTTGTTGGCAGAGTAGCTTGTACTTCGCAAACTCACGTTCATCAAATGTCTCATCAAGCTTCTCCTTGTACTTTGCGACGGAATCAGATATGTGCTGGAACTGACGGTAATACTCCAGCCTCTGATTCATAGTAGATCGAAAAATCTCCAATTCCTTCTCTAAGTCCGTGATGGCTTTCGTCTGCTGTGTGCTAATCGTCTGTATCCGTGCGAAATGCTTTTGTATCACTATCAACTCAGTTGCGGCGCGGTTATCTCCCCCATCTGCCCGCCACTGCAATGCAGTTATAAGCGAACGAATCCCAGAGATAACACCCTTTAGCGATCCGCCTTCAAGCATCGCTTGAAGCTTGCGTCGTATGTCCGCAATCTCAATTACTAGTTCGGGCGCATGGCCACGGTTCGCTTCTGGTTCCTGTCGTAGGGCCTGCTTCTCGGAGGCTCGCAATTCATGCTCAACAAGGGCGTCCTGGAGGCCGTGTGTAGCAGTATTCCGATCAGCAACTAGTGTTCGGAAAGCCATAATATACACATAAAGCTCATCTTGGGCTTTCAATGACTCATCGTACTCCTCACCCGTTGTCTCTTCATCATCATCGTCATCGACTAACCGTAGCAGGAGAATGTCAACGATTTTGGAACGCCATGCTTGCATTTGATTCGCTTGCGCATTCAAAAAATCACTGATATTGTCCATCGTATCCAGGACCTTGCGACTCTCTATGCCTCCGAAATCCGGTAGCTCGGTGATCCAGGGTATTTGGTGGAATGGTTTCCGTGAATTTACTTTGCTCATTTGTCTTTGGGCCCTGATTTTGGCGTCCTTGAGAAGCTCACGTCGAATTATCTTGGCTTTCTGGTACCACTCTGTCTCTTTTTTTTCAAGATCATGAAACTGAGGCGAACCTAGCATTGTGATTTGTTTGTTATCCTTCATCTGATGGTAAGTTGTAGCCAAAAAGAAGTCGCATGCATGCTCAAGTTCCAGAAAGGACCGTAGCGCTTTGCGAATAACTGGTAAACGGCCCAGATTCTCTACTTCTTTTTCATCTCCACTATCTGTGTCTTGTTCTGCTAATATCGGAATACTGTGGGTGCTCGAACTCTTATCTAGCTTTTCGTATTCTGTCGCAAGCTCAACTCTACACGCCTGGACATACGTTTGGGCCTCTCGCAGGGCTTCTTCGTAATAAGGCAGAGCAGACTGCGCCCTGTCGTCAACATTCCCGGCATATGCCTTGATGTGGCCTAATTTGATCTGGCTGAGGATCATTTCACGAGCGCTAGCCTTGTTAGCAAAGCTGATTCAATTCCTTTATCCGAATATTCCATGTGTACGAAATGTGTCGACTTACAAAGACTTCCAATTAGCGTCGTTCTGCTCAATCATAATCTCGAGAACCTCGTGAACTGTTCGCAAGGCTCCTTGCTTCGCACCCAAGGCTTTCCGGTTCTTCTTTCCCACGTGCGCATGCAAGCAGGTCTGTCGGAGTCTAACCAGCCACTCTCGCATACGTGAGATGACCTCTGGGTGGCTAGCATCTCGCCCTTCATCTTGAGGATGCCCTTCTGGTGTGAGCCAACAGTTTTCACACATCTGTCGAAGTAAATCGTTATAGTTCTGCTCTTCAATAGTGGTGAATGGGACGGTGAGAACTATGCGCTTCTGTGGGGGGAGGCGTAGCTCTTCGCGGATTTTGTCTTTCGTATGCCGTAGCGCAATTTGACCGAATATCGCCCTAAATGAAGATTTATCTAGACGATCCCATACAGTTTTATTGTTTGCAAACGCGCATCTCAAGAATATAAGAAGACCTCGCAGATCCTGTACATCCTTCCGAAGTGGAGTACCGGAGACAGCCCATGAATTGCAACGAGGCACAATCCGAGCTACTCTAGCAGCCTGGCTGACGCCTCTTTCAATCATCTGTGCTTCGTCGATACAAACGCGCCACCATGAAATTTCAATAAGCGGACTCTGTCGGCGCTCATGACGCTTTGCATTTCGAAATGAGCGGTCAGGAGGAGGTGTCGCGTGATGTATTTCTTTCGAGAGAATATTATATGTCGTTACCACAATGTCGTAACGTAGCAGATTCTCCACCGTTGCGGCAAGATGTTCTTTCTGAGGCGCAGATGGCGTTGGAAGTCCTTTATAATAGAAGATCTTCAACTCTGGCGCATGATTCTGAACCTCACTTATCCATTGCTCAAGGATAGAAGGCGGGGTAATGATGAGGGTAGCACCAGAGGGGGTAACATACGTCCCAGTGTATGCATCAAAAACCTTGCCTTGGGTAACATCCCGCTTGTGGTGAGTCATAAGTGCGATCAGCTCCACTGTCTTGCCGAGCCCCATCTCTTCGGCCAAGATACCACCTTTGAGAGACTGTAAAGTGTCTCCGTTAGCTGCTGCTAGGTGCGACACGACCATACCTCGCAGTTGGCTGACATAACAAGATGCCCCTGTTGCATCCTGTGCCTGTACAAAGGAAACTGGCGGCCTGTGCTCGGTACAGGGCTCAAGATTACCAGATGGTGAAAACGCCACGCCTTCTCTTCGTAACAACCAATTTACGGCCCTCGCCTGGAATGGATACAAATTTGTATCTGAGAGGGCCTGCCGAATACGAGGTGAGACCTGTAGGTCTACGAGTGGCACGTGAACTGAGTCGTAGAAGTCCGAAAGGCTCCAGGTGGTAGGGGTAGGTGCGGTTGCTTGTGGAAAATATCGTGCGAGTAGCTTGAGGTCTTCTCTCATGTGCTTCAGGTTAACACTAGGTGCTTCTACCACAGACAAGCCTAGTGTCCAGCGCAGTTCTATGTCTAGCTTATATACACTATATTTGGCTGGGCAGGGGGCGAGCAGACAGTGGGCGAAGGCAGCGCGAGCAGTTGCTCGATTTCTTTGTCCCTGGTGTGAGGTAGCCAACAGTTTGACAGTACGAAGATGCGGAGTTATCGAGTCGAGAAAGCTTTCGTGAGCGGTTGCGATGATTGCTGTTTTGTTGCCATTATTTGGGTTTTGAATAACGATTTGGAAAGAATCTTGATTTATTCGGTGGAAATAGTCTAAGGTTACGAGGTGCGAATTGTTTAAACTAATCGGAGAAAGCGAGGCATCGACGTTCCCAAAATTTTGCGGTGGAGCAAGGAATTCCTGCTTCGAGTCAACCGAGTCATCGTGATTGATAAAGTGAACAACTACGCACCAGATCCAATGATACTTTTGCCAACACAATACTCTGATCTTGTTGAAAATATTCTATCTCATTTTCGTTATCAATTTTACACCGCTTGTGTGCACGCTGTTCTGTTATGTCGTGGTTGTTAGGTGCGGCGAACAAACCATAGATGGCTCGGAGGTCACTCGAAGCGTCTTGCGCATCAAAAGGCAAGTTAGGTGTGCCTCGACTATTTGGTACCACTGTGTGCCGCCTAGCACTGAGCACATTGGCAAATCCATTAAATAGCGACATGGCATACTAACACCGCTGATGGGAGATTAGACAAAGGCAAGATAGGGTCGAGGGGAAAGAAAGGCCGTGAGGGACAGGCGCGACTCGGAGTTATGAGATATGAGCACATGCCCGCCACCATGCCAAGCCGCTAAGATAACAGGCAGCCATGAGCTTTGCAATGCAGAGCACGCAGGAGCTTGATGCGGTTGCCTTGGATAGTGCAGACTTGGTTTATTTGATAGAGCGGTCCAAACCACCTAAAATTAAGCTCCTTTGTGATTCCACTTATGATCAGGATCTACTATCCTAGGTACATGTATTACTTTTTCGACCCCGCAACAAAAAGCGCTTTGACAGCACATGAGTTTGCTCAAACAATTCGCTCGCAAGCTGCCTTGACTTTGGAAACGAGATCCTAGTATTTACAGACCTTGTTCTCCTGAGTTTCAGTCTCTCATCTTCATCGAATGAGTTTATTCAGTGACAGTGTCTGCACTGAGCCCAGACCGTGTCGAATTTTTGTGTGGTACTGACAATCCAAATACATATTCATATATATTTTTTTTGGATTTCTTGACTGTACCTGGATCAGCAAGAGAAATGCCTTTGACAGGTTCGTCATTGCATTCCCTGACGGGGAATGAGCCATCCAAAGATTGAGGCCCAATGTTATATGGGCTTGAGTTAACCCCGCTCATTCGGTGGAGTCGATGTCATGTGGTGAACATGGACGCCTGTCCCCAAATGCGCGCCCTTGAAACATGAGCCCCATGGGCACACCCTAATCTGTAGCCAGGACTTTCTTGATGGGCTCTGCAGCCTCGATGAATTTCTCCACCATAGCGTCTAGCTTTGTGAGGTCATCCTTCCCTTTTTTAACTTCAGCAATCAGCTTCTGCTTCTGCTTGAGTTTCTCTTGTCGGCGTTCTTCTAGCTTAACGCGGACTTGGTGCTCATGCTCAATGCGCGCGGTCATGAGGTCGTGTTCCGACAATTCTTTGTGCTCCGGGAACTGGTCGAGGAACTCTTTGGCAGAGATAAGAGGGAGTTTCATGTACTTATGGCTGCATTTGGTCAGTAGAGGCCTTAGTGAAGTCGGCGACACGCATACTCGTAGTTCTCAGCCGCGGATATTTCGGACCGCAGCGATTGCTCTTCGTATTTGAGGTTGTGCAAACCTAGAATGAGCGCATCATTCACCGCCCTATCGTCGGAAGTCTTGGTCTTCTCGTCGCGCACCTTGATCACGCTTTGTCGGTATAGCGACTTGATGATAGACAGCTGCGCGCGAATGTACTTTTCTCGTTTTTCAATCTCTTGCTTGGCCTTTTTCTCATTGTCTGTCTCTTCGCGCGTAACAGGTTTTGAATTTTGCGGGTGCGCCAACTGATAGTCTACAAGCTCATTGATGAGTGTCTTGAGGTGCTGCACTTCTTTGTAGAGCTTGACGTTGTGAGGCATCTTCACGAGATCGGCAATGTTGAAACCAGACAAGTCTGCAGGCATAGCGTCACCGAGGTGTTGATCATCCATCTGGGAGGGGCGCCGAGTGAGGAATCCTGGGAGTGAGGTTGTGTTGGTTTTGTTCGAACGTCGACGTTCTCGTGCGGCTCTCCCGCGGCCGCTCGAGCTCGAGTGTGCCAAGTATGGGATCACGTGATGGCGCGACTGCCCCGCGAGAGGCAACACTCAAGTCCCACCCTCGAAATTTCGACGCATTGTTAGTAACGTCATATGATGTGGTAGTTCATGGACGGCTAAAAAGAGTATTCAACATTCACAGAAGCTCCTCAACCGGTTGATATCTATAACAAGCACAATCACAACTGATGATGCGTTCTTGTCAGCATGAACATCAATGCTGTAGTGTTGGTGGGTGAGTACACTATGGTAGTGCATTTCCTTTTTCTCATCTAGACTTCCTTTTTCAGTGCAACTATAAATGCCACGACTGTGCGCAAAAGTTGCCGCTGCCGCTGATCCTGAACAGCCTGCAAATTGGTAGAGGCAAGCCTAGACAATCTTACCTGGCTGGAATAGTCCGAATTCGGGTGGCCCGAAACCCTATCAACTAGTTTGTATAATCAATGAACGCGTGCGGCCCGCACGTTGTCTTGTCGCAAATCATGCTTACGTAGGTTAGAAAGATCGCTACACATCCATTGGTCAATCCTTTCCGCTTGACACGCCTCCACCGACCTCGTTCGTCTCCCTGCTGGTGGGTGGTGAAAGCTAGCAAGCGCACAAGAGGACACAACTCTTGCTACCCGGTAAACCGTGGCGTTTTAGGCATCCCAGAACCGATATTTCTCATCGTGCCCTCTATTCGCAGGGTATGATCCAATAAGGCTGAAGGATTCATGCTTCCCCTAAATAATGCCTAATCCCTCGTGAAATCAATGCAAAAGTGAGCGCTAATACGCCGTGCCTAGTCCAGACCCCAGACTGCAGGCCCCGTTGCGCTAGCACGTAGAATATCGTGAGGTGCACAGCGTTTTCCGCGGCGCACACCTGATTGGGGCTGGGGCCGATAGAGATAGACCATGGCCTTATGGCGCTTGTTCAACACCACCCCATCGCTCACCAGGATTTGAATGACTCGGATGGATTTGAAATTCGTTAGCGGATCTCGTCGACAGCGGCGCATCTAATTTATGCGCTCCTTATCGCCACTCAAGCTCGCCTCGGCAGCTCTGACAGCGGGAGCAAAGTCCAGTGCCTTCGCACGGCAGATCGCATCCCTGTCAAAGTTTGACAAATTACGGCTCTAGATCACACTGGTTACTATGCTCTGATTCGCCAAACTTTGATAGGGATGCGCTCTGCTATGCGAAGGCGCTGTATATGGAGATCACGATGGCGCAATGGCTTTGACAGAACTGTCAGTGCGCGGCTGGGATGTGCCTAGCTATTAGTTGCGGCTGAGGCCCTCCACTGGCTGGGGAACGCTGCCGGCGTATTACCTATTGATGACAGACAGGGACCCAAACCTAATCACTGTTGCAGCCGAGTAACTTCGGGGAAGTACGAAGAGTGCGAAGCCACCGAGCCGAGTCAGGCATCAGAGAAAAACCAGGGGTATTTTGCGTCTAAGAGCCAACGACGAGCCTGAGGCTCCGAGCACAATGTTGAATTCTATGTGACAGATCTGAAACTTTTTGTCGGACAGGAGGGTGTTCACCAAAGTTTGTTCTTGAGTCTGAGTTCCGACCACAACCTTAACACACAGACCTCCTTGCAACCGAATGAAATGACGACGTGCATATGTACGTTGGCAACTGTAACCTGTGGACAGTCCATACAAACGCCGGCTTTTTGGTATGAGGCGTAGGGTATGCAACTTAGTGTCGCAAGCACTTCTGGACAGCCGAGGAGCGTCGTACCAAGCTGACTGGCATTGGCCGGGCGCGGAGACGGACTGGAGGTTATTTGACACTGTCATGCACATAACCATGTCTTGACCATGCCTGGTCACCTTTGTACCCAATAGGAAGTGTCTCTAGGACGGTACAATGCTAGCTCATGAGACGGCCCAGCCTGCAGAACCTTTGAGCCCAGGTCAGCCAGAACGCCGACCAGGACGTCCTTCTGTGCCGCAAACACTGCCAACGCGCTTTTGCACGTGGTATCCTTGTCGTTGTACCACTAGCATCTAGGATCTACCCGGATTCAGACTGGCAAGACCGCCAATCTTGCCTGCAAGATGAAGTGTGGGGAGCCTAACCGCGGCCCATCCATCGGATATGTTGAGTCCTAACCCAAACGCTATTGGCGCGAACAGGTGCCATTACTCAACCTCTATGCGGTCCAGACTGAGTGAAGATGTTCGCTACGATAGTGTTTGAAACTCGGGTAAAAAAGTCGAGGTGAAAGCTAGTCAGGCACGCAACCTCAAGTACCGAGGGCCCGCCTTTTCTTGTGCCGTCTCTCACTCTCACTTTGCCTTGTCTCCCAACCTCACCTCCCCGACCGTCAATATGGCTCCTGCAAGAAAAGAGACATCTGTGGAGCTGTGCAAGCGGGTCACATCAGAAGGCAACACAATCGCCATACGGATGCTAGAGTATCTCAGTACGGCAAAGCATGCTATTCATGGATTTCAAACACTTGCCACAGACTTTATCGAGCTTTGCCAGGTCCTATGGACCATTGAAGCTGGCCTAACGGAGGCCGCCAAATCACACAATGCTCTACCTATCGAGGTTGGCCAGGAACTTGACAAACGCATCCGCCAAGTTCATGATGAGTTTGTTGTTCTTGGGCAAATGGTCACCAAGTTTGTTGATAACGAAAACCATAAAGGCGGTTTTGGTCGACGATTTCGAATGATGTATGTTGCTACATAGCTATGAGCATACTCGGCCAATTAACAATGAGCAGGTTTGCTGATACAGACATCGAAAAGATGCGATCAACTTTGTGCCGCAGCCGTGATACCTTGAAAGTGAGCTCCGCGATGTTTCGATGGTCACTTGGCGAGGCGCAAGCGGACGCCTCCATGGGCATTGGATATGCTGGCTTGATTGCAGCCCTTGAGCGCTTGAATCCAGCCAAAGCTGCTAGTCTTCCCTCTATACACCCACCTCCATCACGCCCACCTCCATCAATCGATTTGCCCCCGACGCCTCCAACAAAGAGCAATAGTCATCACGCCGACTCGCTTCGTGCGCCACAGCGACTGGAAAGGCCCTCGATGAATGAGATCCATCACCCAAATGAGGAAGCACACTCATACCATAGCGACATTCATCGACCAGCCCTAAACGATAGTCACCTCCGGCAACAGCAAGATGAAATGAACTTTTCTAGAGGTGTATCAGATATGCATAAGCCTTGGCGCGCACCCAGCGTGCATTCAAGCGGCTCGGGGACGCATTCCACTAGGGACACCATGTATAACAACCAACACGGCCGATACCTTGGAGACACAGTGTACGAAGATCCGGCGTCGGTTGAGTCCCCAAGGTCTCGTACGTTTATAGAAGAGAAGATGCATGACCTCAGCGTACATGAGAGATATCTGAACGATAGCCAATCGAGGGTCGACTCACCAATGACATCTGGTCATTGGGGCCCGCGGCAGACCAACGGATCGAAGCCAGCTGGCGGCAAAGCAGCCCTCATCACTGCGGTCGAGCAAAGAAAACACCGAGTCCTTGAGCAACTCCTTGAAGGTGGCGCCAGAGCCGATGCTCCCATGGAAGCGGCAATGCTGCAGATCGCTGCACACAATCGAGACACTGAGAGTATCGCCCTACTCCTGCGCTATGGCGCTAACGCCAATGGCTCTGATCGTGAAGGAGTAACACCGCTGCTCGCTGCTACTCGCGCACAATGCTTCGAGAGTGCGAAAGCATTACTCAAGCACGGTGCTGATTGTAATCTCTCGGCAGGCCCTGACTCCGTATCTCCCCTAGCTGTCGCTGCTAGTCACAACCTTATGGATCTCACTCAGTTATATCTCGCAAATGGCGGCAAAGTCGATGCCGTTATGGAGAATGGATCTACCGCATTAATTCATAGCATGAACAAAATTGCCTCACCTAAGGTGGTTGAAGCAATGCTAACCGCTGGTAGTGACGCAAATGCAAAGGATGGTGCGGGAACTACAGCGCTTTTCCAAGCGATTCAAGCCAATCGCATCGACTTAATGACAGTATTGCTTGACAATGGCGCCAACCCCAATCTTCCTGGTCCAAAGCACCCGCTTTGGCCTTCGACATACAAGCCCAAAGCCTTACAACTGTTGCTATCACGCGGCGCTGACCACAAGAAGACACCAGGTGTTATGGAGCTAGCAGCAAGTTTGAAAAATCTGGAGTCTGTGAAAATCCTCATAGAAGCCGGTGTCTCGCCGAACACAAGGAAAGATGGTGTATACACACCATTATGTTCTGCAATTCGTGACAACACCGCTGATATTGTCACCTATTTGCTTGAACATGGTGCAGATCCCAACTTTAAAGCAGCCGAGTACCCTACATTCAAGTGCATCACACACAAACGCCTTCAATTCCTACCAGCACTCGTTGCTGCAGGCGCAGATCTTCATAAACCAAAAGGCATCATAGAGACTGCCGTGGCCCATAATGATAAGGATGCTATATTGTATTTACTTGACCAAGGCATCAGTCCCAACGATCGGGCTTCAGAAGGTGGGATGACCGCGCTCACCACTGCAATTCGCGAGAACCGTGGCGAACTTGTTGACCTTCTCCTATCCCGTGGAGCCGACCCTGCCATCCGAGGCGAAAACTGGCCCCTATGCATGGCCGTCAAGCAGCCTTCGATCTTGAAGAAGCTTCTTGCTGCGACACCAAACCCTCGTGCCTTCCGTGGCGTTGTTGAGATGGCAGTTGTTGCTAACCAACTTGAGAGCGTCAAACTGCTGCTTGCCGCCGGTGTCAGCGTCGAAGACAAGAATTGCGGCGTTTTCAGTCCCCTCACATCAGCTATTCGTGAAGGCCGCAAAGATATCGTTCGCTACCTGCTCGACGTAGCCAATGCAGACCCTAATGGTCCCGGAGAGCACCTTCCTATGGTCAAGGCGTTGCGCAAATACAATGGTGATTCCGAGATCATACAAATGCTACTCACTCGTGGAGCCGATATCAACAAGATGCACCGTGGCTGGAATCCTGTTCTCCAAGCCGTCGAGAATGGAGATGCTAAGGTTTTGAAACTTCTCATTGACATGGGTGGGCCTGTCGATCTCCAGGTTCAAAACGAAGAGGGCAGGGCCGTTCTTGACATCGTAACTGAGCGCGGCTGGGAGGAGGGCCTCGCATTGCTATTCCCAAATGCTGCACCGACTCAAAAGGTCAAGCAGTAGGTAATTTTCCCCGACATCCATCGTCTGTCACTCAGTTTGCTCATATGTTGCAGTACACGAAGCTTCTCCATATCGGACTGGCGCTGGATCAGTGCCGAACTAGAGCGTGGCGACAGGAAAGCAAGTGACGACGATGCCGACTGCAGTACGGTGTCAAGCGGAGTACTAGAACATTGAGAGGCAAAAATGACATGGGCTTTCGAGCGGGTGGGCATCTTGGATCCGGCATTTACACCATGATCGGGCGCGTCGGGAGTTTCGGTATACCACTATCAATGGTCTTCTTTCTCCTTACCTCGATATCCCACAGACTAAAATAATATTTCCTTTGTAATGCACTAGTTCAGACAATTCCATGGTCCTTTCTCAATACCTATCTTCTTGCTATGTTCATTCAAGCAGCATAGAATTTTGGCTCCTGGACTCTTATGATTGGTTACGACCAATAATTCAATCTCGATCTCCCACTCTCCCCACCAATTTGGCCGATAGCTGTTTCCTTTGGTAAACAACGCAGATCAGGTTGCCACGCTTGCTCGGCATACTTCCCCGGGAAGGCTGGTTGCGCAACCTCTACGGAGTAGACTCCGCGTGACCTCGTTCCACCCAACTTTATGCAACACATTGATGTTAGATTCTGCAAAGCTGAGTTGTAAAATGTGGAGAAACTATATGCGAGATAAGCAACCCTGCAGGCTTCAATGGTGGGTGACTGTTTCGACAGATCGAGGCGTCGGCCCGTTACAATGTCTCATCTAGACCCCTTGCATAGCTTAGCACTCTGCGTAAGTGCCCAGGTACATTAGTAGGCATCCAAGATTTGGGCAGCGGAAGCAGCGCAAGTAGGTATTAGCGTCACATGCTGTAGACGGGAAGTCTGTGTGCAGTGGGGGCCAGACACATCTTGCATCTTCAGCACTTGAACGCAAGGGGTTCATCAGCCTTCCTTCCTCAGAACATTATTGCACATACGCCCCTGAGCATCAATTTAGCACTTCTGTCCCCTACTCAGCCATTCCAATGATGTGACAAAAATATCGCATAAAATTTGCTTGCTCAGTTACCCAGCCACGGCAGATATCTCGGTAAACCTTAATTCCTATCGGAGATAACTGTCAACCGCTAATTCATGGGCTTGATATCAGGCGTCAAAAACACACTAATAAAATATTGACAAATTTTTTTCTGAAGCTACCTCGTACAGCGGGACTTACGTCCTCTATTTTCTAAGTGGTTGGGATAATAGCTATGTGGCGGACGGGGTGTCATTGTATTTCCTTTTTTTCAATAGTGGAGCAGCCACCAATTCGCTAACCATACACCACTTCTAGACCATTTCACAGTTTATGAGTAGGAACTGTGAATGAGAAGATTTTAAAACTTGAATAATTAGCACTATTTGTCCGTCGCGAAGGAGTTTCTATACGACCCTTTGCAAGTTCAGGTCTACCATGTGGAAACCACGACAATGCTGTACTTGATGCCAGGAATTTCTGATTAGGGGTATCACTACGCCAAATTACACCTAGCATACTCTAGTAAAATGATATTCAGTTGCAACGACTTCTAGTAAAAACTTCATCTAATAGACATTCTTTGGCTAGCCGAAATTTACTAACATATCTACCACCTACAGTTGGGTAGGATACTTGGTCGTCTCGATCTTCTCTGGGTACACCAAACCACCCTGTTTTCTTATCTCATCCATTGCCTCCATAATCACAATGCTCTCATCAAGACCCAAGAATTTACCCTCCTTGCGGCCGTTCAAAATCGCATCTGCGGCCTCATCTGCTTCCCAAAACATACCCTGGCCCTCACCCTCTGCCTGTAAGAAGCCACCAAAGCCATTGTACCAGTTGCTCCCTTTACCTGGACCTGGAATTAGCCAGTCCTTCTCCTCGACTTCGCCGTCGGAGCCAATTATTTTAGTCTTTGTGGGGCGGAATGAATGCCCAAAAACTTGGATCTCGCCCTTAGGACCCTGGATGCGACAAAACGGCGTGTCCATGTTTCCTCCTGGTGAGGTCGCAACGCGAAGAGACGTTGTGGCTACGGCGTGTGCCTCGCCTCCAGCTTCTTTCGAACGTGGAAAGTTGAGGATTACGGTGCTATGTTCATCAGCCTTCCCAGTTGGCTCGTACGTTTTCAAGAAGGCAAGGAGCTTCGGCGGCTTCCGAACGTTCTCAGGCTGAGTGTGATAGAGGGTTTGGAACACCCAAGTCAAGGCATAAATTCCAAGATCAAGAAGTGCACCTCCGGCCAGATCTGGATTAACCATCCGATGCTTGCCATCTGCGAAATTCTTCTCCGGATCGACCGCCATGCTGTTATCAGAAATGACGCGCGCAACAGGACCAATGCGACCTGAAGTAATTTGATCACGGACGTAGATAGAAATCGGGAAGTAACGAGTCCAGACTGCCTCCATGAGAAAGAGGTCTTTCTCTTTCGCCTTTTTGGCCAGTTCACGTGCCTGCTCAGCATTCACCGTAAACGCCTTCTCACAGAGCACATTCTTACCCGCTTCGAGACAGAGCATAGCATTTTGGTAGTGATGCGAGTGAGGTGTCGCGATATATATAATATCAATGTTGAGATCCTTGACAAACTCTTCATATGAGCCGTATGCCTTCGCGTCTGAAGGACACCCTGTCTCCTTCAAGAAATCTTCAGCACGTGCCTTTGATGACGACGATGCTGCAGCAACAACTGTATGCTTAAGGTGATTGACTCCACGCGTACTTGGGTCAGTGAGGAGGTCCTTCGTACTAGAAGGTATGAGTTGAGCCCACGAGTGGGGCATGGAGGGGTACAAACAAAGTAATAGCGATCCCTCCTGTCGCGAGGATCCCCCAACGCACCGTTTTTGCAGAGGACATGATGTTGAACAATTGCTGTTAGTGGCCCTGTGAAGCTGAAAAAGTATAGGCCTTGCAGTTCATTTGGTACAAAGGGTAGAATGAAGCTCAAGTACAGGAAGAGTTGGCGACGTCATGATGCAGTTGTACCCCACTCTTGTGACCCCAAAACAGCAGCCGGTGCCTAAGCTTGCTCAGGCGTCTGGGATACTAGATTTATACGTCTATCAATCTCCGGTTGGACTAAGTTTGCCAGATCTGAGTGTAGAACTAGTTGGACTTCTCGGTTAAATCGAGTGTTATAGGTACTCAATGGCACTATGCTAAAACTACCGTTTACTGCCTTCATTGAGGGCCATGATAATGAATATCAATGTCAATAATCATTTAACTGGTGTTCAGTAAGTTTCTTTACCCAAATTGGACAGATTTATATTTTCTATTCTCTCGGGCATCAGATCAAAGCACGTGCAGTCCTATGAGTGCACAAGCTCGGAGCTCAGCGGAATTAGCCCATTCCGTTTGAAAACATCTATACGATACTTAAAACTACAAAAAATTGTGAACTCCACGAAGTTTCTTGGACACATAGTGCAATTACACTATCTATACCGCCAGCCATGAATTCAGCACCACTTCAGAAGTATGCTAATTAAAGACATTTCAAAGAAACGACAAAGTATAAACGAAAAATGTGACATAGCACAGTTTTTATCTTCCTTTGCTATAAAGGTAAGTCCTTCGTCGGGATTGAACCGTATAACCTTCGGCGAGACGAACTTAGATTTAGAGATATCTTGAACAAGTACAGTGCAGGCTAACTGCAGCGTTGTAGGGGATTGAAACATAACGCCCGAAGCGCCGAATATTCCTCAATAGTCGGCATTGCTATGGTGGCTATATAGCGTAGAGCCAGTCTTGTTGTACAAACACAACCAGCCAAGGTCCCGCAGCCTAAGCCAACAAGTTTAGCAGTGCCCTTAAACCTACCCAGATATCGTAATGTATCGGCAAAACAATGGCCAATTTCGTACCAAAGATGATACTGGTGAGGCACTGGGTAGCAATAGTTAGTGCATAAACCAGTTAAGAGAGTGGGCGGCTTTCCAACCTCGTATCGGGACCAGTGTTGGTGGTGGCGTGTCACTCTCACAACCGCGATGCCAATGGCCTAATTGCCTGCGTAGTTGCTTCATGACATTTTGAGGCATTGGCAGAAACCTTCTAGATCAGCTGACCTGTACATATACTGAGACTCAAAGAACCCCTGTGTATTCTATATTAAAAATATTTCCAGTGTTCTATTTGCCTATTGTTCAGGTTCTCATGCCCATCTGCATAGTTGAGGCCACTGCGTTGCGACTTGCACCCGAATTCAATGATACCCATCCCAACAGCACCTCATCAGATCATTACCGCAAGTGGCTGATCGTCTTACCCACTGGGTGCTACGCTTTCAAGACGAACGATGCACCTTAGAGTTCAGGTCATTATCTACCAGGATCTAGCAACTTCCCTAGGTACATCGAGTCCGGCCCGACTATGGTTGCTGACGATACGGTCATCATCGCTGGCAAAGCAAGCTCGGCTGTTATAACCACTGCGGGATCATTGCCGCAGCCACCATTTCAATCACCCAAGGCGCTGTTTCCAGCACACTCGTAGCTCCGTTCAACTTACACGAGCGCAAACAATCTGCAGCCACACCTGGAAGCGATACTTTAGAAAGCTGTATAATCAGAGTGGAGCAATAAGTCGCTGACGATAGGTCGACGACTTGCGAATGATCTATGCACAAGCTGAAGGAAACATATTCAAACCTTGGGTTTTCGGACGCCAACGTGTCGCTCACAGAGTGGCTATTTCTATCAAGGTCCCTGTAGTGCACTGCATGGATATCGGCATTTAGATCCAGTCGGTTTAATGGTTCGCTTCGGCATGATATGGTTAGAACAGTGTACGGTACTTAGAGAGAATGGGTCGGGACCCGTATCCTCGAAAGGAACCAGTCATGTAACATATTTGTGGTCTTAGTTAGCTGATGCGTATGTCTTGGGCTAATTCGGAGCCCCCTGGCGGCCTTGGAATACTCGTCGTTGAACGCGGCATAATCATCCTTCTAAACCTACCGTACCTTTGGAGATTAGTCACTCGATGGTCTATCTATATCAGCAGATTCATATATACGCCACAAGCCTTTACCTCCAAGCCTACCAAGCTGCATTTATTTTGGCACCAGACTGGGGTAGTAATGGTGAAAACAAGGGCACGTGATCAAAGTCTTCCTTCTAGGGCAGGACTCAAAAGCGAGCTAACCATGATTCGGTGGGTGGAATTACATGAACCTTTAAATACCTTGTTATTTATATTAAAGCTTCGTGCTAAACAAGTAATGCACCTCCATTTAGGATTGGCTTATTCACGACACGTCATACCACGCGGGTTTGAGGCATTGATATGATCAGGTAAGAAAACCTAAGGAGACCAAAAACCGAGATCATGGCCAGTTTTGAGGGTAGTCGATCGGCTTCTGGTCTCGTCTTTTCATACACAGGCCACCCCTGATGTTCATGCCCTCACAGTTCGCTGGTCGCTCGAGTCGTTCATGAATCAAGAACCCGCTGGACGGCGCCCCGTGGATCGGTCCTAGCCGGAGCTATTTAAAAGGACGGTGGTTTCAGTGTACCGCTATTGAAAATTTGTCTCCACGTGGACTGATACCTAGGGTCGGATCGGAGAACACAATGTAGACAGTAATAGCATTACAGAAGTCAAAATAGTAGGCATTACACCTAATATGCACAGTCCCGGGATCTTTCTCAGAAATCCAAGGCTCATGAAGGATATATCCAGGATTTCAGTGGCCCGTTTTATTGGAATTTACCCGTTCGTGCACAGGCCTAGAAGCCCGATTCACAATAGTACGGGCACCTTTACTTCAGTACAGCCGCTTTCGTGCGGTATGTGTGCCAGGGATGACCGCCCCACAATGAAACATGATCAGCGATACTTACACGCTGCTTTGCAAGGCATTCTGCGGCTACCATGTTATTGCAGCGATCCTGGTCGTAGCTTCCCCTGAGAAGCTTCAACCTTGCTGTTATTCCTGTTCGAGCCCGTAAAAACGACCACCTGTGCATTTTTCCCAAAGCCTGCAGCGAACAGACCAAGATCACCAATCAGCTGCCACCACATAATCCCGCCCTGGGAACGCATTCGATGAACAACACAACATCTGCCAACGCAGAGCGAACACAATGGAGGGGTGAGACCACGCCCCGCCCGGAAGTTGGTCCGGTCATAACTAAATCAGATCTAACTGCGCCTCTTGTTAGAAAGGCTGTGACGGCTAGGTCGCCCGGCGCTTCCTTTGGATGCCTTCTCCTTACTGTTGACATTGGTCCTTGGGCAGAGAGCGAACTGATGGCCATAGCACGCAAATTCAGGAACAGGATGGTTTGCGGATTGTGATAGTGATATGGGCTGCATATACGCATGAACCTAGAGCTCGCGCAGGGCTGAATCGTTCGCGCCAGGGACAACCAGGACATGAAGATGATGCGCTAGGGTACTGTCGTGTGCTTCTCCGACATGTGTGTTGTTTCTCTGGTGGGACGAGGGTTCTACTATCCTGGGAATTCAACTGATGGACAAGCTATATTGCTTCGCTGAGCACTCTGCAGGTTTGGAGAGCAAGGTAAGGTGTTCGAGATGACGCACCGACGATTGTCACATACATATGCACACGGAAACGGCACGGCTCGATGCTGCTCAGGTGCTTTTTAAGCTACCGAAAGCGGGCCGACCGCCGAAGGCATCCTGGGGCCAATCTGCGAGGCACATCTGGCATTGCGTCGGCAATGGAAATTTTAGCTCAGGTGCCTCCGGGACATTCTCCCATGCCAGCACATCATCCCTCCCAAACTACTAACGGCAACGCAACCACCTCATCGATTGGACCCATTTTGGTCCATTGGCTTCCCTGTTCCAGCACCATGGTGTCTTGAGTAGTTACGCAGGTGCATGTCATAAATGCATGACCAGGTTCTTGCAGTCCCCCGCAGTTGCTCACTCATTGTTATGTTTGTGGGCCAATGATGAACCGAAAGACATGCCAGCGCAGCATGGCATCAATTGTCGCTTATGCTCTAAAGGGACCAAGTACCACAGCAGCTGCAGATACAGCTCCCTAAGGACAAAATGTGGCAAAACAGTGCTGGCGACGCCGACATGATAGCAAAAATGAGGCTCTCAAAGCAGGACGCGAGTATAAACACAGAGCAGGACTTGCCGGAGCACGTCTTCTTTTTCAAGCTTGTCACTTCTGAAGCAGCCTGCAGTTGTTGGGTCCCCACTTGCAGCATCATTCACCCCCACCTAGCGCTACCGCTAGAATATCGTCGACAACCTTCGTCGACCCAAATTTCTCCAGAAATGGCGGTCACAGAGAGCTACGTCCAAAAGCTTCAACGTACGACTGAAATACCACCATCGATCGCAGCTAAAAGTCATAGACTATTGCGCCACGCAACAGATAGCCCAGCCGCAATTCCAAGATTATTCTGACCCCCGAGGTTCGCAGATCGCTCGCATCCTCCACAGAGGGGCACACTTTTTCATAGCCACCTCTAACACTATTGTATAGGCATAAGGACAGCCTGGTCTAGCAGCGTCTTCGTACACGGCCGCGAATATCGCGCACATCTATGGCGAGATTACCGCTACCTTGAGCAGTCACGCGAAGAAGCTGCTGAGGTAGCCTGGAAGGCCTTGACAGGGTCTTCTATGACAAACGGCAATCTTCAAGGACAATATAACTACAGCCGCGGTTATCCAACGTCTCGATAATATCCCGATGTACCAAACTGGCTCGTTCTCAATATAGTCGTTGGTGTCCTAGACTCTTCAGCTAGAACGATATTCCCGGCAGTTCTCTAGATGCTTCACACTTCTGAGAGCACAAACACCTGGGCATCACTTTAGTCCCTCTTTCCTGTTGGCTTCATTTCTGTTCGTTCGCTTACGAATTCGTCACTTCATCGTCTTCGACCGGTTTTATACCCTTGATCGTATTAAGGTTACGTTCAGTACGCATTGGGCCAGTCTGTACATGCACAGCTGTGTCACTTTACATCTTTTCATAATGGGTTGGAAATTTACTTCGACGCACTTTTGCTTTCATTCTACGGCGGACTTATGATTTATTGAATCTGTTCTTCTTTCACAGCCAGACATTTTCCACCATGAAACCTGGTATCGACATGATCAACGTTGTTCTCTTCTGTGCGGGTTTATGGATACTTTTCATGTTCCCTTGTATTTCCTAAGGTGAGCACAAGAGGACGCGCAACGTTGGTTGACCGTTATTTCAGCTCTACAAGCAGGAAGTCGAGCTATTTTGGTTGCTCCTCTGACTTTCCAATTACTCCAAGACAAAAGCAAATGAAAGGGAGCCGACGACTTTTACAACTATACATATTTCAGCTCTGGAGCAGGTCTTTCATTATGTCTTAGGTCTATAAGAATGTTACGTCTGCCTTGAACGGCAGTTTGCGACCACCTCTACTGTCTCTCACCTTGCCATCCTCCATGGCGCATCCACAAGCGATACTGAAGTTTCGAAAAACATAACCACATCTCCGTCACTATCGTACCATGCACCGGAGCAACCCCTCATATCCACGTAGCCCAACCACTCGTCTTGCTCAACAGCGAGTACCTTAGACACCCTCTTCGATACACCTGTCGTGTTACCATCAAAACCCAATATAGTCGACCCCTCAGCTTTGGGATTTCCCAATTCAGCCACTTTGGCAGTTAAGTCAATTATAGTACACGCGGGCGAATCGCCCTTCATGATGATTTCATCTGCATCATCGATCGCATAGTCGTCATGCACCGTACCATTTTGGCAAATGTGTTGTATTACGCAAACGTTTGGGCCCACAAAATTAGACAGCCGCCAGGACTTGCACTGCAAAGATTGTGTAAAAGCCCAGATGATAAGACCTGGCTGCGTCTGCACTGCCAACTCGGAAATTTCCTTTAGCATTCCAATTTCGGTGCCGCGGACAGCAAGCGGCCATATCCAACTATGGGTATTGAATTTCGTGAGATTCAAGGTAGAGGGTTGGTCCCACCAATCATACCAGTTACTGGTATTGCCCACTCGCTCCTCACTGGAGAGCAGAGTCGAGGTATGTGCGTCCCGACCTTGTTCCTGTTGCTCTCTTTGTGAGAAAATGATAACGTCGGGCGGAACAGTGTAGAACATGACGGTTTCGCCGTACAATACGACAATGCGAGCGCCATGTGAGAGATCCGAGGCCGCTGCATATAGTTTAGGAACAGTATCCTCTACTGGAGGAACGAATAATATTTTCCATAGTATCTTGGTAGGTCCACCAACAGGGGCGTCACACCCTAGAGCCAAAAGACTACTTGAAGACTCAATCATGAGCACGTGATGACCATCGCTCAATGTGATAGCGTGATAGTGATCGTAGTTATGTGAATCTGCCAGCCGACGTGAGCCAGACTGAAACCCAAAAGGACCCCAGAAATAGCTCCAAGCCGGACAACCGAAGAAGAACTTACGAACAATCGCGGGTCGATCATCAGGATGCGCAATGCTAGAGATGAGACGCAGCTTTCGTGCTGATTCAAATCCAGGACGAGGAGCGAGAAAAAAACAGGTAGTCACTCGGCGTTGTAAGCGGAAACTATCGACTCAGGCTTTGACCTGTGAGAGCATCGACCCAGTGGAGTTCAATACCTGCAGAGCAGCCAAATGCAACACACCGGCGTTGTGAGTAAATGGAGACGCTGTGAGGCGGATCGTCTCTTTCGATGGGAACACCTCGACAACACGCTGTCTCTGATGATTGGCCTTGGAGCTTATCGTCTTGCAAGGGGCTGTGAATAGTCAAGTTCCACGAGTGGTTGATGAGGTTATGCTCGTGCTCGTGATGACCATCGACGCTTGACAAATTGATGCCTTGGAGAGTTGCCTGTATGCTAACTGCGTCGATTGACTCAGTGTCACCTTCGTGGGCCTTTGCATTTCGACCGCAGTGGAGCTCGCAGACCAAACCCATTCCCCCTTCAAGAAGTGCGGCAATAGCATAGCGACTAGATGAAACATCCATACTCATCGCGAGGACTCGTCTTGGACACACCATACTTGTAACGGATGATACAATACCGCCTCTTAGGCTATATATGTATATTCGAGTGCCTAGTGAGACTAATAGAAACCGCCCACAAAAGCTTGTGGAAAATATTAGACCACTTCTGTTCTCGTTTGCCAATTCTGTAAAGTCGATTTGAGAATTCTCAATAATAGCAGGCCTGACATCCAACTCGTTTCCATTCCATCCAGATGTCAAAGCGCATTGCCGCGATAAGTATCGGCTGCGTACCCATTCTCCGCTCTGAAGTAGCGAGCCGGTACTATCGGAAGTATGGTCTCGGCAGTGTTGAGGTCGATTTTAACGCTGCTTAGCATTACAGCCAGTAAACTTTTATTCAGACTTGCTCTCATCCAATTACGGCAAGTATGACGGGCCGCGTTGAAGTCTTTAGGTCCTATGTAGCATAAGATTTGTTGTATAATCTCATTGGGGAGCCTGCGGACTGCTGGAAAGGATAGCGGTGTGACATTGGCGAGCGCTTTGGGCCGTAATGCCTTGTAATGAGCAGAATTAAGATGTGATGGTGACAACACTACTGGTGTAGGGCCTGCACGACATTGAGGACGTTGAATTTTGGTGACGTTTTCGGAGCAGCCATTGTCGATGTTGTAATCGTGACTGGTTGAGGACGGTTCTCTCTGTCCACATTGTTCGCGTCGCAAGTCTATAGATACCTCTGTCGGTTTGTTATTCCCAAGTATCGCGTTTGACATAGGCTGCACAATGCATTCATCCATGGCTGATTCCAAGATCCGTTTTCGAGGATACCTACGTCAGCAAGTGTCGACTAGGGCTCTGCTTGGACATAGTTTGGAGATATATTCCTCTCGTTAGGCTCAGTAGTTGGTGTTGTTGATGGTAAGATCGACGTAATTCGTTTTCCACCAAGTGCCGCGCCCCCCCCCTCCCCCACTGGTAGTGCTAACTACACGATGGAACTAAAAAGCCGACAGGTAAAGTTTCTAACCACGACGTAGCTACTTTCTATGTGTCCGCAGCGTTCTCCCTAGATGCGGTCTCTCTCTGTTACCCGTCGAATCTATGGGCTCAGCAAGTAACGGAGCTTTGGGGGTTTGCTTTAACTGTGAGATGTATCTCTGTTGCCGTGTAAGATGGGACTAAGAGGCAACCTTCTGATGGTGGGTGATTCAAAGTATGAAACGAATTGCAGAGGCTCGGGATCACAAACAGGAAGGGCGGAATCTTTTGTCCAAGCCACTCCCCTGGAGAGAAAGACCTATGATGACGTCGTTACAGCAGCCCTGACGAGAGGGTTGGTGTCGTAGAAAATGAATAATTAAGTCAGGCAAAAGTTTGTAAAGGAAGTATCTAGAGATAATACTAGACGTTTAGAAGGTTTCTAGGAGGTGATGCGGCCCAACAATGAATGCTCTAATCGATGTGTGCCATTTATCTCATCGCAGACTGTTGAGCATGATGTCCAAAGCAGGAAATAAAAGATGACGCATGGATAAAACAGAGAAGAGCAGAGGGATGCTGAGATTTGACATTTGGTAGTGGGTATCAACAACTTTACAAAACAAGGAAGTAGAAATGAGCTTTACACATGGCACCAGAAAGTGCCCAAGGGTAGGTACACCCGCTCACGCTTCCCACCCACCATTTGTACTGCATCTCGACGACGCATTCGAACGATTTCGAGACTCCACGGAACTCTGGGCAAGCCAAACTTCATTTAAACTAATTGAAAAATTGTTAGCAGGAATCGGAATAATAAAGAATGGGATACCTACGGCATCTTCAAACTGGGGTTCTCGAATCTCAAACCGCGCTCTCTAGCTTCATCCAATGTGAGCCTACCTGTAGTTCTCCGTTGCTCTTGTCTCCTAGGCGAGATGCCTTCCTCTTGAACGTCGCGCCCGAGGTCTGAAGACTCTGGATTACGAAGACTTCGTAAAGCGATAAACTTCATGAGCGGCCGATATCTCCGCGCGAATACGAAGAAGAACCAAAGAGTACCTATTGTCAATGGGGCCACTAAAACTGCCCGTTTGAATGCTTTTTGGAGAGCTAATTGACCAGCAACCGTGATCTGAAAGAGCACTGCCCCTCCAATCACACGATCACACATCATTATCCAACCTCGTCCAGTAGAATGTTGATGGTGTTCCATGGCATAGAGTAACTGGTACTTGTGGACAAAGTGACCTATCATGAAATACGCCAGGCCTGTCAACAAAACCTGCCACGAGTCCCTTAACACACTATAGACCATACATATGATGAATATGAGGATAGTTTGTGGTAGAAAAAAGCCGTAGCTGAACACCGGGGGTTGAACAAGCTCTGCATAATCTGGTGGAAAATATCAGATAAGGCCTAAAATTATGGAATGAGCGCTTACCTCGTGGTGTCTTAGCTCCAATCAGATATATTGGGTACAACGACAGTGCACCAAACTCCATTAGACGCAACGGAAAGAGCCCAAACCCTTGTAGGATAATGAAGTTTGTGTAAAACCCGAGTAGATCTGATAACGATTGAGCCAGCGCATATGCAATTTGAGTAGCGCTGGTGAGCTTCTCAGCAAACATGTCCAGCATCGCTAGAAAGCCAGACGCTGTTCCAAGAATGGTGAACAAAATGAAGAAATTGAAAAAGGTGAAAAAGAAATTCTTGGATATCACAGACAATTCCACGTCACTTTGTGATATCATGCCTTGCATATTTGCCAACCAATCGTAGAGGAAGGGTACGGCTACATTAATGAGAGTGAGAGCAAAAGTGGGAAGTTGAGTGTTGACGAGTGACTTCAATGTCGGGTGTTCACTCAAAGTATTCGCCAGGCCGGGGAATACCTCGGCAATGGAGCAAGTATTCAAGGCGCCTGCAATGGGAACAAAAAGGGTTGTCCAGAATACGCTCAGTACGCCAATGATGAAAGTAATTGACCAAGACCGGATAATCCTTTGATTTCGAGAGAGGTATGTGTTGGACCAGACGACGTCGGATGGTGCAGGGCTATTGTTTGCTAGCAGTTGCAAAGGCGACGGATCAAGTACAGCCTGGATAGCCATTTGAGCACTTGCAACGCTGTCCATTGTCACGAAGGCCAGCGGAGTAGGCTCAAACTCTTTCTTTCGAAGCGCCCTAACCTCACCGTCCAGTCTACGCAGTTTCTCTTCATAGTAGTCAATGGCGTCAACGGTCTTGTACTTAAGCTTGAAGCGCCCGTACCATATCTTTGTCGTCGGTCGTTTTCGAGCGTATGGAATGATATAGTCAGAGTCTCTCCGCACGTCGCGGATCAAGCGACTTGTTTCGTCGCCATCCGCATAAGTATCATCTTCGGCGTCTAGCGGAGTTGGTTGAACAATGGGTAGTGTTTCCAGGCTTCGCTCCACCCTATGGCTTCCAAGGTGTACGGTCCAAGCCTCTTCGAGCTTTCGCAGAATCCCATGACGTTCCATAACCTTGCTGTCTAATTCTTTCCAGTTTCTGCAAAGCGTAACGCTATCCACTTTGCCAATCTGCAGGTCTTCAATAAATTCCTTGATCTTCTCCTCTGACCGCAGACCGTAAGGGATACCAGATAACCGAATAGTGCGATCGGTGATGGTTGTTTGGCTTCCCAGATACTCTTGGCGAATATCGATAATCCTCCTCGTTTCAGAAACGATCAGATACATGATGAGGCCAGTGAATAGATAGACGAAGACGAGATACATCCAAAGGTAGTCGGTATAGTACTCATACTCAGCGGTCGGCGACATTAGAGTGCCACGAACTTCGAGACGTTCATGTTTTCCATCGTCGGGCTCTGGCAACTTCTTTCCTTCTTTATGTGTGTCGTGCACTGGTTTAATGACGACGAGCGCGAAGAAGAGAGTGACGAGAAGGAACTTCATGCACAGCTTGAAGAATGCGAGGTATACATATGCATCGAGGCCTGCCGAAGCCAGCACCTGTTCGTCGGTGATTTTCCATAGTGGAATGATCCAACCAAAAAAGCTATCCGGAAGATCGGGGAGGGCGGTGGCTAGGTTGTTCTGCTTCTTGCGCGCAGCATAGAGGCCTTTCCATCGCGGCCGTAGAAACTATGGTTTGCAAGTCAGAGTCATTGTGTCGTTTAGCCATGTCAAACATACGCAGAAAGTTAAAAAAGCTCCTATGCCAAGCGTCAGGGAGATGTAGATCTGGAGTCGAACATCGCGTGGGCGGGAGGGACCCCAGATATCCTCCTGATCCGGACCCGGGCTACATGTCTTGTTGTCCTTCATCATAACCAAGAGCTAGACTGTGCCGCCATGTATGCTGTTACGGACGTTAAAGTTGTTCGCGTGTTGGCAACCGCGCGCATGCTCCGTCATTGACGCTATGACCTTCCGCCGTCGTGACCATCGCTCGTTCTGAAGTACCGCCGGTCCATTACCCGTCCCATCACCACTAGCTTTGCCTTCATTGACACGCCACGTAGCCACAATGACAAGCTGTAAAATCTGATCCTTCGCTTACCACAGCATTGGCTAATCTGGCCGCTATCTGAATTCGCTCGCTCGGCATGCAACAAACGCGCTCGGCCATGCACAAGCTTGGCATCGTGTATGTAGAGGTTAGGCTTCAGCATAGGGTGAGCAACGGTCCAGAAGCGAGCGAGATTGAGACACAAGTCCGAAACTATCTCAAAAGACACCACAATAGCGTTAAAGTCGGCACACGTATTACGCTGGGTGTGTTCACACATACACCTCCAGCGTGTTCTACCAGGGTCCACAACTAATCTCCCCAGGTCCCCCTCTGCCGGCAACTATTGATCAGATTGAGATCACCGGATACAGCAGGACCAATACTTTCCCAGATTTGAAGCATCATGATCTAAACGAGTGTGACATGGATGTCGCTATCTACTCACTATTTGCGGATGACGACTGCCAGTCCCAGGCTGACCACACTGATACTACCGACCAACAGTTTCATGTCATTAACTTACCGAATCAAGCCTTTGACAAACTCTGGGAGTCACTAATATATGCAAAACCTATCAAGGAACTTACTTTGCGTGCTCTTACACAAGCTATCCATGAGCGGCGCGATTCTGCGGAAGATTGGTGTAGCATTCCCTGGCAGAGCACTGTCCTGCTTCATGGTGCGCCTGGGTCTGGTAAAACTGCTCTTGCGCAAGGGCTGGCACAGCGTTTGTCGATACGCCTGTCGAATTCGTACAATACAACCAAATTGTTGCAAGTAACGTCTCATGCCATGTTTAGCCACCTGTGGGGAGAGACAATGAAAAAGATTGGCGAACTTTTTGATTCCATCTCTAGAATGGCGGCAGACGAAACGCAGCTACTTGTCGTGATCGTTGACGAAGTGGAGACACTTGCCGGAGCACGTGGAACAGCAGCTAGGAAGAATGAGCCTGTTGACGCTATCCGGGTAGTCCAATGCACATGTGTTTCCTAATTCGTACTTATATGAATATAGGCAACGAATGAAGTGCTCAGAGGGCTAGATCGATGTCAAAAGTACGAAAATGTCGTCTTCATCTTCACAAGCAACCTTCCCAGTACTCTTGATCCCGCTTTTGTCGACAGATGCCGGCTGGAGAAAGCGGTCGATGCGCCAACCACAAACGCTGTGTTCGAGATTCTGCGAATGGAGCTCAATGCACTTTTGGCACGCGGCCTCGTTGTTTTCAACACGCTAATCTACTCGTCACCTCAAGACATGCTGTGTGGAATACGGACAAGAAGCTTATCACAGTCGCCTGCTGTCTCTCCACAGTCATCAGATCCGGAAATTGTGCAAGAGATTCCGAGTTTAGAATGGGCTGCGAGCCACTGGCCACCATCCGCTATTACTGCTGTCTCGGAGCTTCAACGAATTTCCTTGCTAGCAAAAGGGCTATCAGGCCGAAACCTTAAAGGGTTGATTGCATTGGCAAGATACGAGCACCTCATTGATGACCCCGCGGATCTTCAAGATTTTCTAGTTGCCTTTGAACAAGTTGTCAGAGAGAAGGTTGGCCGAACCGAGGATAAAGCCGAATATCAGCTTCGTACCGAGGAGGATTCAGACTCTCCTGTAAGGACAGATTTTGAATTTTCATCGCGCCTTCCAATAGATTGCAATACGTACAGCTCTGACAGCTGAAGAAGGGATTGGCGGATGCAACCCCACGTGTATATTTCTGCTCGTTCCCTAAACAGAAAAGAGGTCCTCGAAGGAGTTGAAATCCAGCCCACAGGGTCTTTTGCATTTTCGACATGACTAATAAAGCGAAAAATAATATCTATCGATTATACAAATGATTGGCAAATGATTGACAAGTTGTAGTAACGTGGCACCAAGTACTCTCCAAAGATGTGTTGATACCCTGCAGTGAATGCATGAGAACATGGGCAGGCATCTGTTGGAGCCGGTCCCGGATGAACAATGCTCACCATTTCCAGAAGATCAAACGAAGGCGAGCATCGTGCAAAGACAAGCAATGGTGACTGCTTGGCTCCAAAGCTTAGCAACAAGCAATGCACTAAAATGGCGCATGCGCTACCGCATGGCACCACGGGGAATGGTCGAAACGGTGATAGTTCAAACTTGGGCCTATCAGTACCACCTCTGACGCGCAGCGCCAGATAGGGTGAGTCTGGTCTGCAGGAAGAAGTGCCCGGGCGTGCAAGACCGACTGTTCCGAAACACGCAATTTGGCGGTAGACGCAGACGTGTTTGGGGCGTCGCAAGCAGCGCTGAAGGGCATGGGAGAGAAACGGGCGCAGTGCGTCTCGGGTGACTTTCCTGAACGGAGGCTGTTATCGGCGTGGGCGTTTGACAACTGCTGTGTGCCTTTGTCCTTCGCTCCTTGACTCTCCAAATTGCTTGACAGCTTACTACACCGTTCAGCATCGCTTGGCAGCCAAGATCGGTACGGCTCTTGGGTGCATGCCTTGTTCGCGTGTGCCGACACCCAGTGGTACGTACAAGCATCATGATGGTGATCTTTTTGCTCCCTGTATCGTATCGCACCAGATGATCCTTAGCGCCCATGCCCCCATCTGGCGGGCAAGGAGTTGGGGAGTCTGCGGATCCGGCAGGCCAGCGTCGCTCCGCTACCCGCTAGACACAGCCTCAACGAGACAATCATCTGTCCCCGCGACCCGCGAAGTCTTGTCTAGCCGTCTGGCTGTCTCTTGCCACCTGCTGCAGTTGGAATGCTGCCTGCCTCATTGTCTGCTGCGCCTGCTAACCCATCGTTTGCGCACTCTAGCTATCCGCCTTTCTCGTCCCAGCATCTAACCCGTCCGAGCGTGCCCGACGTCAACCCAGACCTCGACGCCCACAACCCTTCCTCCCCAAGCGTCCTGCTTCCTGCGTCCTCCCTCCTCCCTCCGCCCATATCGGACCCGCATCACACATTCCATCTTCTGGCTGCACCGCTGCACCCTGCACGCTGTGCGCCACCCTCCGTGCCTGTCGTCCTCGCTGCCGGCCGGGTCTCGTCGCGGTCGCGGCACTGCACCACCAAAAGCGGGTAGCCGCATGATGTGCGCAGTACAAAGAGTATGACTTCCAGTGAGACGCGCGCCACCGCCTACCCGTCCTCTCCCGCAGCCAACAGATCGCTCCTATCCCGACTGCGCTCGCCCTTATCGTCCAAGTCGCGCAACTTCACCGAGTTCTACATCCAATCGGACGACCCCCACCGGACCTACGCACCCGGCGACGTAATCAGCGGGACCGTGATCCTGAAGGTCATCAAGCCGCTGCGAATCACCCATCTCGTTGTGTCGTTGCACGGCTATGCCCAGGTCTTCAAGAATCCAAATGCTCCAGGAGACGCCTACAAGAACTACTCTGCCACCGTTGGCTCCGGCAAGGGCAAGAAGGGCGGCAGTTACTTTGGGAATGGTTTTGTATCCCTTTTCGAGGATGAGGTAGTCCTCTGTGGAGAGGGCTGCCTTTCCGGAGGCGTTTATCACTTCAATTTTGAGCTCGAGTTTCCCTCCAAAGGCTTACCAAGTAGCATTGATGTAAGTCGAGCCACTAACCAAAACCTAGTGTGGACGTGTTTGCTAACGGTTATGCATAGTTTGAGCGCGGTACTGTAGCCTACATGCTGACCTCTACTTTGACCCGTCCAACAACTATTTCCCCTACAACGACTTGTGAAACCAAGGTTTATTTGGCCGATTCGATTGACATTGCGCCTATAGCGGAGCCAAAACAACGCATCATTTCGCTGGAGCCCATTTCACGGCGAACCCGGACCAAAGCGCCACGGAAACGCCCAGACACCGTTGTGGCTGACCCAACGCCCCATGCATCCAATGGCCCCGAAGCCCCACAGAAATCACAAACACTAGAATTAAACCATGCCCCAGACGAAAATGAGAGTCCTCGAAGTCCATCGCCGAGTGACGCCAGTTACGAAAGTCAGATGAGTAGCGGTGCATCCGGAACAGAATATGGTATTCGCTCCATCAATACTGCTGCGGACGGATTTGCCGCATCAGAAATGAGGCAAACAACGTTGAAAAGCAAAACAATAACCGCAACTATAGATGTGTTGAAGGGCGGTTTTCTCAGGGGCGACCAAATACCAATCAAGGTCACCGTCAATCACACCAAGCACGTTCGGAGTTTGAAAGGCATCATCCTCACATTATATCGCCAAGCCAGAGTGGATATGCACCCTGCTCTGCCAGTTACACCCAACAGCAAAAACGACAAGAAAAAGACGGAGGACTATTATCCAAAATCGAGAACAGGTCTTGGTGGGCTTTCCCTCTCCTCTGCCGGCTCGAGCCATCTTTTCCGGAAGGACCTGTCACAATCATTCGCGCCGCTCTTTGTCGATCCTAGGACACTTACTGCAGAAGTTAAATGTGCCGTCCGGGTACCAGACGAAGCCTTTCCTACAATGTCGAATGTGCCTGGAGCAATGATGTCCTTCAAGTACTACATCGAGGTAGTTGTAGATATTCAGGGCAAATTGACTGGTCTAGATCGTATGGTGGCCAGTGCTGGCCTTGTCAATGTTCCATCAACGGCCGGAGGAACTGGCCTGGCCCAAGATGATGCCACAGGTAGCATGTTCTCAGCTTGGGGCGGCAACTTCGTAGATACTGACCAGATTCGGCGTGAGAAGGGGGTTGTATCCTCGGTATTCGAAGTGGTCATCGGGACCAAAGATAGTGATAGGAACGGCAAGCGAAAACTGACTCGTTTAAAAGAAGGTGTTGACGACGCCCATGATATCCCGGACGAACAAAATAGTGGTTCATATACGGAAGAAAACTACGGCCAGGGTTACTACGATTACGATGAAAATGGCCAATACTACGACTACAACTACGACCCTTCATACTACGAAGTCCCTGGATATGAGCAGCATGGTCATGGTGCGGGCCCCTCATATAATGTTCCTCTACCGCCTGTAGAAGAAGAACAAGCACTGTCAGAGAAAGAACGTGTGCGACGTGCGGAAGCACGATTGCTCCCGTCACAGCCTCCAGGGATGCCTAACGCGACTTCATCACCTTCTAACGCCGCCCAGTACAGCATACCACCCTCCGCGCCTATGCTACCAGAAGATGATTATGCACAACCGGCATACTTTGCCGCAGGATCTTCAGCATCAATACCAGCCCATCCGCCGCTGCCTTTCCGTGTCCCATCGTCTTCATCGCTTGCATCCGGTTCGAACACGGCTCGGCCCCTACAACGCCGTGCATCAGACCGAACAGATAACGATAGTAGGATGACCGCGAACGGCTCATCCACTACGATCAATGCTAGCAATCATCATATATCAACTGACAGGGCTTCACACGAACAAGCAAAACCATTACCTCCCCTCCCACCGCAATCACCGCCCGTAACCGCTGGTCCAGCACCAGATTACTTTCTTTCATCTTCGTCACATGTACAACCTACAGATGACAAACAAGAAATGCAAAGGCGGAGATTAGAAATGGAGAGAAGTGCACCATCTGACGATCGATTTGACGAGGGAGAGCCGTCAGCGCAGCCTTCTGTACTTCCCGTGACTCAGAATCAAGCTGCTACTCTTAGGCCCTCTGCTCCAGTACTGGATGATGATGACGAAGGCCTGGTTGGTGCCGTGAGGCCCGTTAGAAGTGCCCCGAGTGGCCAAGAAGGCGGAAGTAGAAGGCAACATGAGCCATTACCAGAGTATCATAGGTGACACATATGAAGCGGGCGTCTGTGGCGCCTGAAAAAAGTTGATCCTTCACGACGTTACGTTTAGTTCTTTTAGTGTTGTTTAGTCTAGACTTATGATACCTGAAGCTTAAAGTATAATAAAGAAGTCTTTGCACGAAAAGGTCGATCTCAATTTACTTTTTTTTTTTTATAGCTTTCATCGTTTAGCTGCTTTTGAGGCAATGCTGACGCCGTGCTACATGGGTCCGTGAAACCCAGGACTTCCCAGCGTGTGCAAACAAATTCTCGGTTACTGATCTCATTTCAATTCTTTGAGTCTGCGGTCAAGTACCATTTCCAGGTCACGAGAGTGTGCATCATAACTCTTGCGCAGGGTTTTCAATCTGCCCTCTATTTCTTCTTCCAGCTTTGCCTTGTGAGTCAGGAGCATTTCGAGGCGGTTGAGCTGCGCTTTGTGTGCTGCTGATCTATATTGCTGTCAGTGATAACGCCTTGACAGCACGATATGCAATAAGCGAAATTGATTTTCAACAGTGCATGAAACAAGGTTGGAGAGACAAGCATGTGTTTTGTTGTTCACAACTCACGCCTTCTCTTCGTGTTCGTTGAACAGTGTGTTGATTGTCTTTTCGACATTTTTAGATGAGGTGTTATAGGATTCAATCACAGCTTTTCTCTTGGCCATATGACGCTTGCGTGCCTGGGTAGCGCATTAGCATGGCGTACACGCACATGCAGTGCGCATAAACACCTACGCCATCCACCATGTTAGAAATGAGCTCCTGTGGCGAGACCTGTGGTGGCTCTTTCTTCTGGCTTTGGCCATCTACGTCCATTGCCTCGGCCTCTTCGAAATCTGTTCGGTCTTCAGGCTCTTCATCGAAATTCTTCTGTGGCTTTTGTTGGAGTGCTTTGCGTGTGACACGCGAGCCAGCCGACAAGCGATGAGACGCCTTAGTAGTATGCAGTGGTGCCATTGGTGCTGCTTGGGTGAGCGGTGAAGATTAGCAGTGCGATTGTTGACCTAATATCAGCCTAATAAAAAGCAATTGGGCATTGGCTTGTCAGGGCAAGAGCACTCGTGGCTCGGAGTGCGAGCTGAGCCGCACGGCACTGCGGTCCTCAAGGGTCCGCCAAGATTTCGCGGATCCACTAAAAATTTCAACGAGATGCGGACAGCCGCTTCAAGCATGTTCGAACAGTCAACCACACCAACACCCGCAACAATGGGTCTCGCAGCGCCAAAAAAGTGAGTATCACTATCTATGCTGGTTTAATACTCAGCACTCCGAACGATATTGACGCCACCATAGCCGGTCCAAGATCTCCAATGACCCGCAAAATACGAACTGGGCGAACAATACCACACGCTTCGGCCATCGCATCTTAGCTTCGCAAGGCTGGCAGCTTGGAGATTCGCTCGGTGCATCAGATGCCGCACATGCAGATCACTACACCATCGCCTCACAATCACATATCCGAGTTCTATTGAAGGATGATAACCTAGGCCTGGGCGCAAAGCGGGGGAGCGAGCGCGCCGAGAACTTTGGTCTCGCAGGCCTGGAAAGCATTCTAGGGCGGCTTAATGGTAAAGAGGAGGATGTTAAGAAGGAGGAGGAAAGGCGAGGGCAGATTGAACAACGGACGTTTGTGTATCGCAAATATGGCTTCATGAACTTTGTCAGTGGAGGCTTCTTGGTCGGCGATAAGATCCAATCACGTGATGATTTCAAACAAGAACACCCAATCAAAGTTGAGGTAAAATCGGAACCGGAGACCGACGGTGCAGAGGAGGGTGGCAAGAGCAAAAAGAGGAAGCGACAGCAGCGTGAGGAGCCAGAAGCGACCGAGGACAGCACTGAGGATCAGCCGAAGCTGAAGCGCAAGAAGAAGAGCGTGGACTTGCGGGAACAGGCCAGAAATGATATTGCGGAAACTACCCCGAAAGGGAAGAAGAGCAAGAAAGACAAGGAGAAGAAGAAGTCAAAGAAAGGAAAGAAGGCTGCGTCCTCGGACCCTGAACCTATGAGCTCTGAAGCACTCACTCCAGCCTCCGATCCAGAGCCGCTCACAGACAAAGCAAGGCGGAAGGCCGAGAAGAAGGTTCGCAAAGAGGAGAAGAAGTTGAAGAAGGCCCTTAAAAGGGCCGCTAAGGAGGCTGCAAAGTCGATGGCTAGTGGCGATGATTCAAGCTCAGAGAGTGAGAGCGAAAGCTCCCCGAGTACTGCAGGACTTGCATCCGCGCCAGCGACAGGCGCTTCTACACCTACAGTAACTACTGCGGGGCTAACATTTAACCCAAGGGGAATGCATGCAGTAAGGCAGAAGTGGATCCGACAGAAAAAGGCCGCCGGAATGGATGCCCAGGCATTGAGGGAAATCTTTATGATCAAGACGCCATCATAAATTGAGATGGGATCACGTGCATAGCGAGGTGTTTGGGGGCATATCATTTCCTATCTCATTTCCAGCGTCGATCCAATGTGAACCTATCGGCATTGTCGCGCTCTCTGTGACTCGACGATAATGCCTCATGCTCATGGCTAAATACGCGGTGAAACCATGACGACAGGACAGGTAATCCTTGTCCAGAAATGTGATTCGGGAGTGTCGGAGTCTTTGGCACAGCTCCAAGTTGCAAAGTTGCGCTACTCAATATCTAGTTCGGTGACAGGGTAGCCCTGCGGTCGAGTCAAAGGGGCGCAGTTGGCACTGTTGCGTAAGACGAGTGACGACGCCGGAAGTCCGAGAACAACATTTAAAATCGGGGCTAGTTGCGCACCACACAGAGCGATATTTTAGCGGAGATATGAGGGTGGTCAGAAAGGGCAGCGTAGGTCGACGACGCAGCAGGTCGAAGAGGATAGCAATTGGCAGTGCCAGTTATTGTTATTATTAGTAAGCCGGCCGGCCATTGAGCGCGCTTCCAGAAATGTTCCTGCATAAGCTAGCCGACAGGGTTCCGAGCCACCCGGGGTTTCGAGCCACCCCTTAGAAATTAGCCACCTATCTAAAAATTATATTTATTCACTTAACCTAGTTACAGTTACTACTCTATACACATAGACTAGAGAGTTCTAGCTACTACTTTAGTTACTACTCTTCTTACTTCTCTTTCTACTACTTTACTATTATTTTATAACTCTAAAAGAGTAAAAGCTTATATAGCTACTATAATTATTTCTATATTTATAAAATATTAATTTAAGTCTATATAAACTTTCTTTTATAGCTATAGAAGCTTAAAAGCTTTAAGTTAACTATAAAGTTTTTTATTCTCTACTTTAAATACTACTATATATATATTTACTACTATAAGTACTTTACTTACTTTTTTAAAAAGCTAGTAAGCTTTATAACTAATACTTTTATTTTTATAAACTTTTTTTTAAACTATAAAAAGTAAAGAAGTAGCTCTTAATAAGTTAAAGCTAATTTAGATATAATAGTATAATAAGTTTTTAAGTTACTTAAAATAAGTTAACTACTTAGTTAATATTTAATAAATAGATACTTATAGTAGCTTATTTTACTTATATAATTTTCTTAGTAATAGTAGCTTCTTAAGCTTTATAGTAAGATATAATAAAGTACTTTTTTTTAATAAGTACTATATTATTAAAGTAAAATAGTACTTAAATCTACTATTAGTAAAACTTTTTTATAACTAAAACTAAGAAGTCTAGAAGTTATAAAATATATAAAGAATAAGTAAGTAAAAATAAAAGCTAAACTTTATTTTACTTATAAGCTTATAAGAATTTAATATTAATATAACTACTATAGTTATTTAAAATAAGTATCTTTTAATAATTATTTAAAAGTACTATATTATAATAAAAGTTTATTAAATACTTAAGACTCTTATAAACTCTAGTATAAGTTAGAAGTAAAGCTAATATACTAAAGATTATAATATTATATAGTTATAATCTAAAGTAAAGCTAGTATACTATATAGGTATATAAAAGGCTTAATACTTATAAAGAAAGTAAAGTAAGTATTATTTTCTTTTAGATACTAGTAGTACTATTAAATACTATCTATTATCTCTTTACTATTTCTTATAGCTTATAGTAAGTACTATTATCTTCTAGCTACTTCTTAATATAATAATACTTCTTTACTAATAGTTTAAAGATAATAATAATACGCTCTTTATAATAGGCTATAATAATAGAAGAAAATATATAGTTAATAGTTAAATAAAACTTTATATAGAGTATAAGTAGTGTATAGCTAGGTTATATACTAAGTATACTAGTAATAATTAAAGAATATATTCGCGAAGTAACTACTAAACGTAATAAATTAGCCTAACTATATATACTCTACGCCCTAGAAGATAAGATTATATATCTAGAATAAGAACAAACTACTTTTTATACTATAACTCCTAAGAATAACTCTAAAGTTACTATTATTACCTCTTAAAAGTATAACGTAGTATTATAGATATAATAAGAGAAATCAAGATAGAGCTAATTAACTTAAGCTTAGACGCTAACGAAGTACAGGATAAGTAGAGTAATAACCTTAATTAGGAAACTACTTATAACTAGAATACGTAGTAGTAATCTATAATTACGTATAAATAGATTAAAGTAATCTATAATAATATATAAATAAATTAAAGGTAATCTATAATTACGTATAAATAGATTAGTAGTAATCTATAATATTATATAGATAGATTAATATAGGTATATAGCTAATAGTATACGTATTATTAGAATAGTATTAGTAATTTAATTATTAACTACAAGCGATATTATAAGATAGTTATAAAATATCTTCTATTATTTATAGTATATTATAGATTATAATATAAACTTTTATTATTACTTCTTAATCTACTAATACTCTTTAGGCTATTAGGAGGTTAACTCTAGTAAGCCTATTATACTTTACTAATTTAGTTATTATAAGAAGTAAAGTATAAGTAGCGTATAGTCTAGCTAATATAATAGTAAAAAGTTTAATAAGTAAAGCCTCTAAGAGTAGTTATAAGTTAGATAGTACTATATAAGAGATAATTAAGGATTATATAAATAAACTAATTAATAATAAAGAAGATATAAAAATAGTAATTAAAGCTCTAGAAATATAGAATAAAGAACTATAAGACTACTTAAAGTAAAATAAAGTATAAATTAAAGCTATTATTAAAAAATAGAACTAGATAGAACTAATTACTTAATAATTAGAAATAAGTACAATAAAGAAACTACTAAAGATACTTATCTTTAAGAAGTTTAATATTATAGTAGTAACAAAGGAAACCGAGATAAAACTAATTAATCTACGCTTAGCTACTAATAAAGCATAGGATAAGTAGAGTAATAACCTATAGGACAACAAGTTTAATTAGGAAGCTAACTATAATATAGATACGTAATAGATTTGTAAATTCGCGATCTTAGCAAACACGAAGCTATAAAGCTATTATATAACGAATTTGTAAATTCGCGATCTTAGTAAATACGAAGTAACAAAGCTGCTAAGATATTATTACTATATAGTTAGTAGTAATACGCATCGTTAGGATAGTATTAGTAATTTAATCCTTTAACTATAGAATACTAATACAAGATAGTTATAAAACATCTTCTATTATTTATAGTTATTATAGATCCCTATACAAACTTTTGTTATTACCTTATAATCTACTAACCTTTCTAAAATAGGTACTTATAGTTAACAACAGGAGGCCTATTATACTTTACTAATTTAGTTATTGCGAGAAGTAAAGCGTAAGTAGTATATAGTCTAGCTAATATAATAGTAGAAAGCTTAATAAGTAAAGCCCCTAAGAGTAGTTATAAGTTAGATAGTACTATATAGGAAACGATTAAGGATTATATAAATAAACTAATTAATAATAAAGAAGATATAAAGATAGTAATTAAAGCACTAGAAACGTAGAACAAGGAACTACAAGACTATTTAAAGTAGAACGAAGTACAAATTAAAGCTATTATTAAAGGCTAGAACTAAATAGAATTAATTACCTAACGACTAGAAATAAGTACAACAAAAAAACTACCTAAGATACCTGTCTTTAAGAAGTTTAATAAAATAAGGGAAAAACTAAGACCCTTTATAGCTTTAGCACAACTCTAGATAGACGTATAAGTACTACACTTTAATATAGAAGAAAAGAAGGTAATATATATTAGAATGTATCTTAAAGAAAATATAATAAGATAGTTTAAACCCTACTAGATAGACTATACAATATACGCTCTAATAACCTAAAAGGATAAAACAAGAGCTATCTTTAGAAGTTATAAATACTTTACTAGATAAATAAGAGTAGTATTTAGAGATATAGACGTTACCTAATAAGCTAAAGAATAGCTAGAAAAGCTTATACAAAGCTAGAGTGTTCTAGAGTACGTATTATAGTTTAAATAACTATCGCAAAATATAGAGTAGAATAAGTTAGCCTTAATATTATAATTTAAATAAGGACTAAACTTAAAAATCTAATACAAAATAATTTATATAGAAAAACCCTAAACGCTAGAAGCTCTAAAATAATAGGTAATATAAATTAACAACGATCTTTAAGAATAGAAGAAGAATAAGTATAGAGGTTACACCTAGAATTAGGATAAGGGAGACCTTATAATCCTTAACGCTAACAAGGATAAAAAGAAGAAGAAGAACAAAGACTTTACGTACTTTAACTATAGTAAAAAAGGCTACTACGCGAAAGACTACTAATTATAAAAGAAAAGGGATATAGTATACTATAAATATAGGAAACTAAGATACTTCGTAAAAGACTATAGAAGTAAAGACCTAAGAAAAGATAAAGAAACTTAGTTAAAAATAACTAAGAACAAGAAAGAAGTACTAAAAGTATAAGCTAAACCTTAGGAGAAGGTAGTAGGGAGTAAAGAAGTATAACATATAATACTCTATTAGACCTTTTATTATAACAACAACTACTATATATATCTTTCTAGTAAATAAGGAGTAGTATAGTTCCTATAGAAATAGAGATATAGAGTAGCTATAATAAAAGAAAGTAGAATAAAAGTATAGCTAGAAGAGACAGCCTATATAATAGACCTACTAATAGAAGATTTAGAAGGGGAAGAACCCTAGACCCTATTAATCTAGGCTAAAGAACAAGCACTAGATAAAGAGACTACTATAGCTTCCTCTAAAGAACTATAAGAAAGTAAGAGATAAGCTAGTATAAGAAGTATAGAGTATACCTAGCTAGATATATATAGCTATAATAGCTACATAATAATAGATATAGAAGAACGAAATAAAGAATAGAGATTTGTTTAAATATACTTAATAGTTATAAGTATAGAGGAAGCGTATAAAGACTAGAAAGAATATAATCTTAAAGAAATAAAGTTTACACTATTTTAAGAATAGATAAAGTAATATATAGTTATAGTAGAGAGAATACTTATATAAAAAGAATAGTAGTACCTTATAAGAAAAACGTAATAGATTAATAAAGCCTATATACTAAGAGTACTAGTAGTATACTATATCCTAATAATAGACACACCTAGAAAAGATAAGTACTAAAAAGAGGATAACAAAATAATAGATCTAAAACATCTAGTATACTTTAAAGTATTATAGATATTATACCTAGATAAAAATTGTATTATATATAGAAATTCTAAAGTAAATAATAAAGTATAGCCTATATAAAGAAGAGGCTATAACTATATAAGAGTAATCCTAGTAGAAGATATCTAAGGATAGGAAATAATCCTAGAAGATAGATACGTAGTAGTAAGACCTAGTCTAAAACTATCTAAAAAATACGTCTAAAGAGGACTATAGTATAAGTGTATATATAATAAATACCTAAAACACGAAGAATACAAGCTTAAAGTAGGCCTATAGCCTAAGAAAGATAGATAGTTTGTAAAGATACCTAAGCAAGAATAGCTAGAAGGCGTAAGAGGTACACATATTACAAAAACAAGTACTTACTAAGAAAAAAAAGTATAATTAATAATTAATAGTAGAGCTACAAGAAACTTTATATTAAAGAAGTTTATAGAAATACAAGAAATAAGGTATATAACAAAGAAATATCCTTAATAATTAAGCACGATTAAAAGAAAACTATTCTAAGAACCTATTAGATTTAAAACAGTTCCCTCTATATTAAAACTAGAAGGAATAACAATTAAGAACATAGTTATAGACATAACAACAATTAATAACAAATAAGATATAATACTAGGAATACTATAGTTATAAATAACTAACTTACAGATTAATTAGAAAATAAGAAAAATTAACTACTATAGAATAGACACGTTAAAAGCTAACATAAGTACTTGTAAAGGAGAATTCTCTAAAAAATATAAGAAATAGGAAAAACAACTTATAGAACCTAAAGATTACCTTCTAGAACATTAACTATAGGACCTAGCAATAGAACTAGTAGAAAGTAAAGACGTAAGATAGAGCCTAGTCTACTAGAAAATAGAAGAAGAGTCTAAAATTAAACAAATATTTATCTAGAATATAATAAAAAAGGGATAGATAAAGGAATCTAAATCCTTAGTAGCGCATAGACTTATATTTGTAGATAAAAAGGGAACGAGTAACAAGAGACCCTACGTAGATTTTAGAAAAACTAACGCAATTATAAATAAGAACTAATACCTATTACTATAAATAGATAGAATATAAGATAGATTATAAAAAGCAAGAATCTTTACAAAACTAGATATTTAGAACGCGTACTACTAGATTAGAATTAAAAAAAGAGATAAATAGAAGATAGCGTTTAGAATATAGTATAGACTATACAAATATCTAGTTATACTATTTAGCTTAACAAACGCACTAGCAGCATTCTAAGAAAGGATTAATATAGTACTAAGAGAGTACTTAGACGTATTTATATTTATATACCTAGAGGAAGAACACGTACAACACGTATACAAAGTACTAGAGAAACTAGTAGAAAACAAACTATTCTTAAAAATAAGAAAATGCAAATTTTATATAAAGGAAACAGACTTCCTTAGATTTATTATTAAACTAGGAAAAATTAAGATTAACCTAGAGAAGATTAGATCAATTAACAAATAGCTAATACTAAAAAACCTAAAAGAAGTACAATAATTTTATAGGTTAGCTAACTTTTATAGAAAGTTAATAATAGGATAGTTAGAAGATATAGAACTAATAACTAGACTTATAAAAAAGGATACGCTATTTAAGTAGACAAGAGAATACAATAAAGTATTTAAGAAAATTAAAAGAAAGTTTATAGAAAACCTAGTTATTAGAATATATAACCTAGACCTACTAGTAGTAGTAAAGATAGACGCGTCTAACTTAGTCTATAGAATAGCACTAATACAAAAAGATCTAGAAACTAATAAGGAGTACTTAGTCGAATACTTTTCTAAGAAAATAAAGCTAGTAGAGCTTAACTATCTAATCTACAACAAAGAGATACTAGTAATATATAAAGTATTTAAGCAATAGAGAGTATATTTACAAGGAGTAAAATACTAAATAAAGGTCTATATAGACTATAAAAACCTTATAGGATTTATAACAAATAAAGAACTATTATAACGCTATACAAGATAGTAGGAGTTTCTATTAATATTTAATATAGAAATAATATATACAAAAGAGAAAGATAACTAATTTATAGACGCCCTTAGTAGAAGACTAGACTTACAAGAAGAAGTAAGCGCTACTAGTATAGTTCTAATCAAGAACAAAGAAAGACATTTAGTCCTAAATATACCTAAAATAGCCGCAATACTTAAAAGAAAGAGTAGTAAGCTAGACAAATAGATTTAGGAAGAAACAAGAAAAGCCCCTAAAGAAATAAAAAAACTTAAGATTAAAGAAAGTCTTGTAAAAGCCTATAGAAGAACGTATATTCTAAGAAAAATATAAAGAGAATTTATATAATAGTTCTATAAACTACTAGTATATAGATATTAAGGAATTAACAAAACACTAGATAGACTACTAAGAGATTACTATATCCTAAGAGCAAGATAACTAGTAATAGAAGTACTACAAGATTGTATAGAATACTAAAAGAATAAGTATAGTAAGTATATACTATATAGAAAGTTATAACTAGTAGAAGTACTAGAATAACTATAGAGAGTTATTATAATAGATTTTATTACAAAACTACCTAAGTTAAAAGACCTAATATTAGGAGTTAAGTATAACAGAATCCTAATAATAGTAGATAAACTTATAAAGTACTTATATTTTAGACTATATAAGGAGAAAAGTAGAATAGAAGTTGTAGTACACTAGGTTCTAGGAACTATAATTAGCTAACACGGACTACTAGACAAGATTATAATAGATAGAGATATAAGATTTATATTAAAACTATAGGGAACGATAATAGTATAATTAGGAATTAAATATACAATATTAATAGTATACTACCTACAGATAGATAGATAATTAGAACGCATAAATTAAATAGTAGAATAATACTTAAGATACTACCTTAACTATAACTAGAATAACTAGGTATAGCTACTACCTATAGCATAGTTAGCATTTAATAGTACAAAGAATAAGATAATAAGAGTATTACCTTTCTTTACAAACTATAGATTTAACCCTAGTATATATAGAATACTAAGACTAGAAATATCTTAGTCTCTAAGAGGAGAAAACTTTACTAATAGACTTAAAGATATATATAAGCAACTAAGATAGGATATAGAATTCCTATATAATTAAATAGCAAAGTATTACAATAGAAAATATAAAGAGGGACCCTAATTTAGAAAAGGAGAAAAAGTATAGTTAGTATAGAAAAATATTAAGAGTAAGAGACTAAGCCTAAAACTAGACTATGTTAAGATAAGACTATATAAAATTGAGAAAGAAGTTACGCTAGTTATATTTAAACTAAAGCTACTAAATAAAATAAAGATACACCTAACCTTCTATATAGTACTACTTAAGACAGCACTATAAAACGTAGAACTACTAGTATACAAAGTAAATACGTATAGAGAACAAGAAGAATAGGAAGTAAAAGAAATCCTAGTATACTAGTTCTGTAATAGCAAGAACTACTATCTAGTAAAATAGATAGGTATAGATAAAAAAAGACAACTATAGGAAGAAATATAAGAACTAGAAGATAACCTTAATTACCTTAAGAAACTAGAGGACTTCTAAAGTTAAAACCCTCTAGAACGCCTAGTAGCGAGTTAAGAAAACTAACAATACTATTACTAGATAGAGAGGCGATAAGAGCGCCTAATATAATAGGAGCTAGAGTAACCTCTACTATATTATCTAAATCTAATTCAGCCTCTAAGGCACAAGACTATTTAGACAACTTAGCGTTATTATAAGCCTTTATCTTCTAAAGACGCTTAATATAGGAATAAAGCTCTACTAGCTTACAAAGAGTTAACTTATACTTAGCCTTAGTAGTAGTAAGCTATAACAACAATTACGCTTAAGCTCTATTAACAGCTCGCCCTATATAACTTAGTAAAAGGAGACTATATAGAAATTAAATACTTATACTCTATAAGCGAAACCCTAGAGGAAATACACTTATACTAGATATTAGCGAGAATACACTCATTATAGTATTTACTATCCTTTAAAGATATAAGATAAGTAAGACCTAATTTAGTACAACAATAATATAAGAACATCTTAACCCTATTACAAACAATACAAGCTACAAAGAGAAGTTTATTATAATAAGACTAAAATAGTATAGAGAGTAATAAAGAACTAAAGATTAACAAAGAAATAGGATTAATAACCTTAGCACTAGTATAGAGAAATAAAAGACTACGTAAAAGAAGAAATAGTATTATAGTAGTAATAAGGGAAACTAAGATAGAACTAATTAGTCTACGCTTAGCTACTAACAAAGTATAAGATAAGTAGGGTAATAACTTATAGGATAACAAGTTTAATTAGGAAGCTAACTATAATATAGATACATAATAGATTTGTAAATTCGCGATCTTAGTAAATACGAAGCTACAAAGCTATTATATAACAAATTTGTAAATTCGCGATCTTAGCAAATACAAAGTAACGAAGCTACTAAGATATTATTACTATATAGTTAGTAGCAATGCGTATTATTAGGATAGTATTAGCAATTTAATCCTTTAACTATAGAACGCTAATACAAGATAGTTGCAAAACATCTTCTATTATTTATAGTTATTATAGATCTTTATACAAACTTTTGTTATTACCTTATAATCTACTAACTCTTCTAAGATAGGTACCTATAGTCGACGATAGGAGGCTTGTTATATTTAATAGAATAAGAGAAAAACTAAAGCTCTTTATAGTATTAGTATAACTCTAGATAGATATATAAGTACTATACTTTAATATAGAGGAAAAGAAAGTAATATATATTAGACTATACTTTAAGGAAGACGTAATAAAATAGTATAAGCTTTACTAAATAGATTATATAACGTACTTACTAATAACCTAGAAGGATAAAACTAAAGCTATTTTTAGAAGTTATAAATACTTTACTAAATAAATAAGAGTAGTATTTAAGGATATAGATATTACCTAATAAGCTAAAGAAAAACTCGAGAAGCTTATATAAAGTAAGAGTATTCTAGAATATATATTATAATTTAAATAACTAAGCTAGAATATAGAATAGAATAAATTAGCTCTTATATTACAATTTAAATAAAGACTTAACGTAAAAATTTAATATAAAATAATATATATAGAGAAACCTAGGATACTAGAAGCTCTAAAGTAGTAAGTAATCTAAATTAATAATAACCTTTAAGAATAGAAAAAGAATAAATATAGTAACTAAACTAGAAACTAAGATACTAGAGACCCTATAATTTTTAACGTAAATAAAGATAGAAAGAAAAAGAAGAATAAAGACTTTACGTATTTTAACTATAGTAAGAAAAGCTACTATATTATAGGCTTACTAGGGTTAACTTCTTAATAGCCTATTAGGTTATTAGTAAATTACAAAGTAATAATAAAAGGTTATATAGTAATCTATAATAAGCTATAAATAATAGAAGATATTTTATAACTATCTTTATATTACTACTTATAGTTAATAATTAAATTACTAATACTATCCTAATAATACGTATTACTACTAACTATATACTTCTACTTCTTAGCTAAATTTATACTTTATATTTACTAAGATTATAAATTATAAATTTATTATATACTTAGCTCTATACTTTATATTTACTAAGATTATAAATTATAAATTTATTATATATCTCTATTATAGTTAGCTTCCTAGTTAAGTTTATTACTCTATAAGTTATATATACTTTTATTATCTATAGTAGAGCTAACTACCTTAAATTAGTCTTCTCTTGTTATAGCTATAATACTATTCTCTTCTTCTAGTAAGTTTTTATTTCTCTACCCTAAGCCTAAAGTTATTAGCCTAGTCTCTTTATTTATTTCTAGTTCTTTATTATTCTTTATATCTTCTTATTCTAACTATAATAAACTTCTTCTTATTACTTATATTACTTGTAATAGAGTTAAAATATTTCTTTATTCTTATTATACTTAGTTAAAGTTTACTTATCTTATTTTTTTAAACGATAGTAAGTATTATAGTAAGTATATCCTTACTAATATTTAATATAAATATACTTCTTCTAGTATTTTTCTTATAGAGTATAAGTACTCTATTTCTATATAGTTTCTTCTTACTAAGTTATATAGGGCGAGCTATTAACTAGGCTTAAGAAATACTATTATTATAGCTTATAGAGGCTAAAGCTAAGTATAAAGTAACTCTTTATAAGCTAGTAAATCTTTATTCTTATATAGAGTATCTTTATAAGATAAAGGCCTATAATAATACTAAATTATCTAAATAGTTTTATACTTTAGAAGCTAAAATAGACTTTAAGGATACTATAGAGGCTACTCTAGCTCCTATTATATTAGACGTTCTTAACGTCTCTCTATTTATTATTAGTAGTGCTAATTTTCTTAGTTTACTATAAGGCGCTCTAGAGAGTTTTAACTTTAGAACTCTTCTAGTTTCTTAGAGTAGTTAAGGTTATCTTTTAGTTCCTATATTTCTTCCTATAGTTATCTTTTTTTATTAGTACCTATCTATTTTACTAAGTAATAGTTCCTACTATTATAGAACTAGTATACTAGGATTTTTTTAACCTCTTATTCTTCTTATTCTCTATATATATCTACTTTATATACTAGTAGTTCTACTTCTTATAGTACTATCTTAAGTAGTACTATATAGAAAGTTAAATATATCCTTATCTTATTTAGTAGCTTTAGTTTAAATATAACTAGTATAACTTTTTTCTTAATTTTATATAGTCTTATCTTAACGTAATCTAATTTTAAACTAAGTTATTTACTCTTAATATTTCTTTATACTAACTATACTTTTTCTCTTTCTCTAAATTATAGTTTTTTTTTATACTTTTTATTATAATACTTTATTATCTAATCTTATAAGAATTCTATATCTTATCTTAGCTAATTATATATATTTCTAAGTCTATTAGTAAAGTTTTCTCTTTTTAAAGACTAAGATATTTCTAATCTTAGTATTCTATATATACTAGAGTTAAATCTATAGTTTATAAAGAAGAGTAATACTCTTATTACTATATTCTTTACGCTATTATATACTAACTATGCTATAGGTAGTAACTATACCTAATTATTCTAGTTATAGTTAAGGTAGTATCTTAGGTATTATTCTACTATCTAATTTATTTATTCTAACTATCTATCTATCTATAAGTAGTATACTATAGATATTATATATTTAATTCCTAATTACGCTATTATTATTCTCTATAGTTTTAATATAAATCTTATATCTCTATTTATAATAATCTTATCTAGTAGTCTATATTAGCTAATTATAGTTCCTAGGATCTAGTATATAGTAACTTCTATCCTACTTTTCTTTTTATATAGTCTAAAGTATATATACTTTATAAGCTTATCTACTATTATAAGTATTCTATTATACTTTACTCCTAATATTAAATCTTTAGACTAAGGTAATTTTATAATAAAGTTTATTATAATAACTCTTTATAGTTATTTTAGTACTTTTACTAGTTATAGTATCTTATATAGTATATATCTACTATACTTATTTCTTTTGTATTCTATATAGTCTTATAGTACTTCTATTACTAGTTATCTTACTTTTAAGATATAGTAGTCTTATAGTAGCCTATTAAAGGTTTTATTAATCTCTTAGTATCTATATACTAGTAATTTATAGAATTACTATATAAATTCTCTTTAGATCTTCTTAGAGATATATATTTTTCTATAAGCTTATATAAGTTTTTTTTAAGTCTCTAGTTTTTCTATTTCTTTAGATACTTCTTACGTTAAATCTATTCTTCTAGCTTACTACTCTTTTTTTTAAGTATTATAGCTATTTTAAGTATATTTAGGACTAAGTATCCTTCTTTATTCTTAACTAGAACTATACTAGTAGTATTTACTTCTTCTTATAAGTCTAGTCTTCTACTAAAGGCGTCTATAAATTAGTTATCTTTCTCTTTTATATATATAATTTCTATATTAAATATTAATAGGAATTCCTACTATCTTATATAGCGTTATAATAGTTCTTTATTTATTATAAATCTTATAAGATTTTTATAGTCTATATAGACTTTTATCTAATACTTTACTTTTTATAAGTATACTCTCTATTATTTAAATACTTTATAGATTACTAGTATTTCTTTATTATAGATTAGGTAGTTAAGCTTTACTAGCTTTATCTTCTTAGAGAAGTATTTAACTAAGTATTTCTTTTTAGTCTTTAGGTCTTCTTATATTAGTACTATTCTATAGACTAAGTTAGATACGTCTATTTTTATTATTACTAGTAGGTCTAGGTTATATATTCTAATAACTAGGTTTTCTATAAACTTTCTCTTAATTTTATTAAATACCTTATTATATTCTTTAGTCTATTTAAATAGTATATCTTTCTTTATAAGCTTTGTAATTAGTTCTATATCTTTAGACTATCTTACTATTAATTTTCTATAAAAGTTTACTAGTCTATAGAATTATTATACTTCTTTTAGGTTTTTTAGTATTAGCTATTTATTAATTAACTTAATCTTTCCTAAGTTAATCTTAATTTTTCCTAGTTCTATAATAAATCTAAGGAAATCTATTTCTTTTATATAGAACTTGTATTTCCTTATTTTAAAGAATATCTTAGCTTCTACTAGCTTTTTTAGTACTTTATATACGTATTATACGTGTTCTTCTTCTATTTCTAAGAATATAAAGATATTGTCTAAGTATATAAATATAAATACGTCTAAGTACTCTCTTAGTACTATATTAATTTTTTCTTAGAAGGCTACTAGTACGTTTATTAAACTAAAAAGTATTACTATATATTTATATAGTCTATACTATATTCTAAATACTATTTTCTATTTATTACTTTTCTTAATTCTAATCTAGTAGTAGGTATTCTAGATATCTAACTTTATAAAGATTATTACTTTTTATAGCTTATCTTATATTATATCTATCTATAGTAAAAGGTATTAGTTCTTACTTATAACTATATTAGTTTTCTTAAAGTCTACGTAAGGCCTTTTTTTACTTATTCTTTTTTTATCTACAAATATAAGTCTATATACTACTAAAGATTTAGATTCTCTTATCTATCTTTTCTTTATTATATTTTAAATAAATACTTATTTAATTTATAATTCTTCTTCTATTTTTTAATAAACTAGGCTCTATCTTATATTCTTTCCTTCTTCTATTTCTATTACTAAGTCCTATAGCTAATATTTTAGAAGATAGTCTTTAGGTTCTATAAGTTATTCTTCTTACTTCTTATATTCTTCTAGGAATTCTCCTTTATATATACTTATATTAGCTTTTAATATATCTTTCTTAGAGTAACTAATTTTCTTTATTCTCTAATTAATATATAGGTTAGTTATCTATAACTATAGTATACCTAGTATTATATCTTATTTATTATTAATTATTATTATATCTATAATTATATTCTTAATTGTTATCTCTTCTAGTTTAAGTATAAAGATAACTATTTTAAACCTAATAGGTTCTTAGAATAGTTTTCCTTTAATTATACTTAATTATTAAGAGTACTTTTTTATTATATAATATATTCCTTATATTTCTATAAACTTTTTTAATATAAAGTTCTTTATAGCTCTACTATTAATTATTAATTATACTTTCTTTTCTTAGTAAGTACTTATTTTTGTAATATATAGGCCTCTTATACTTTCTAGCTATTTTTACTTAGGTACTCTTATAAATTATCTATTTTTCTATAGCTATAGCTCTACTTTAAGCTTATATTCTTTATATTTTAAATATTTATTATATATATATTTATACTATAGTTCTCTATAGATATATTTCTTAGATAACTTTAGACTAGGTCTTACTACTACGTATCTATCTTCTAAAATTATTTCTTATCCTTAGATATCTTCTACTAAAATTACTCTTATATAATTATAACCTCTTCTCCTTATAAGCTATATATTATTATTTACTTTAGAGTTTCTATATATAATATAATTTTTATCTAAGTATAATATCTATAATACTTTAAAATATACTAGATGTTTTAAGTTTATTATTTTATTATCTCCCTCTTAGTACTTATCTTTTCTAGGTATATTTATAGTTAGAATATAGTATACTACTAGTATTCTTAGTATATAGGCTTTATTAATCTATTATGTTTTTCTTATAAAGTATTACTATTCTTTCTTTATAAGTATTCTTTTTACTATAACTATATATTACTTTATTTATTCCTAAAATAGTGTAAACTTTATTTCTTTAAGATTACGTTCTTTCTAGTCTTTATATACTTTTTCTATACTTATAACTAGTAAGTATTTCTAAATAAACTTCTATTATTTATTTTATTCCTCTATATCTATTATTATATAGCTATTATAGCTATATATATCTAGCTAGGTATATTCTATACCTCTTATACTAGCTTATCTCTTACTTCTTTATAGTCTTTTAAGAGAAGCTATAGTAGTCTCTTTATTTAGTACTAGTCTTTTAGCCTAGATTAATAGAGTCTAGAGTTCTTCCCCTTCTAAGTCTTCTATTAGTAGGTCTATTACGTATACTATTTCTTTTAGCTACGCTTTTATTTATTTTTTTATTACTACTACTTTATTTCTTTATTATAGGAAATATCCTACTCTCTACTTACTAGAAAGATATATATAGTAGTTATTTTTATAATAAAAGGTCTAATAGAGTATTATATATTATAGTTCTTTACTCCTAGCTACTTTCTCTTAAGGTTTAACTTATACTTTTAGTACTTCTTTCTTATTTTTAGTTATCTTTAACTAGGTTTCTTTATCTTTTTTATAGTCTTTACTTCTATAATCTTTTATAAAGTATTCTAGTTTCCTATATTTATAGTATATTATATCCTTTTTCTTTTATAATTAGTAGTCTTTTACGTAGTAGCCTTTCTTACTATAGTTAAAGTATATAAAGTCTTTACTCTTCTTCTTCTTTTTATCTTTATTAGTGTTAAAGATTATTAGGTCTCTAATATCCTAATTTCTAGGTTAGCTACTATACTTATTTTTTATCTATTCTTAGAGATTATTATCTATTTATATTACTTGTTACTTTAAGGCTTCTAGTATTCTAGGTTTCTTTATATAGATTATCTTGTATTAGATTTTTTTATTTAATCTTTGTTTAAATCGTAATATTAATACTAATTTATTCTATTCTATATTTTATAATAGTTATTTAAACTATAATATATACTTATGTATACTTTTTTATTATATAAGTCTTTTAAGTTTTTCTTTAGCTTATTAAGTAATATCTATATCTCTAAATACTACTCTTATTCGCCTAGTAAAGTATTTATAACTTCTAAAAATAGCTTTAGTTTTATCCTTTTAGTATATAGGGGCGTATATTATATAGTCTATCTAGTAAGGTTTAAACTATCTTATTATATCCTTTTTAAAGTGTATTCTAATATATATTACTTTCTTTTCTTCTATATTAAAGTATAGTACTTATATATCTATCTAGAGTTATACTAATACTATAAAAGGTCTTAGTTTTTTTTATATTCTATTAAACTTTCTAAGAATAGGTATCTTAGGTAGCTTCTTTATTACGCTTATTTCTAGTTATTAGGTAATTAGTTCTATTTAATTCTAACCTTTAATAATAGCTTTAATTTATACTTTGTTTTACTTTACGTGGTCTTATAGTTCTTTATTCTACGTTTCTAAAGCTTTAATTACTATCTTTATATCTTCTTTATTATTAATTAATTTATTAATATAGTCTTTAATTATTTCTTATATAGTACTATCTAACTTATAACTACTTTTAGGGGCTTTACTTATTTACTTAGTTAAACTTTCTACTATCGTGTTAGCTAGACTATACGCTACTTACGCTTTACTTCTTATAATAACTAAATTAGTAAGGTGTTATAGGCTTACTAGAGTTAACTTCCTAGTAGCTTATTAAGTTATTAGTAGATTACAAAGTAATAATAAAAGGTTATATAGTAATCTATAATAGGCTATAAATAATAGAAGATATTTTGTAACTATCTTTATATTACTACTTGTAGTTAATAATTAAGTTACTAATACTATCCTAATAATACGTATTACTACTAACTATATACCTCTACTTCTTAGCTAAATTCGTGCTTTGTATTTACTAAGATCGCGAATTATAAATTTATTACGTGCTTAGCTTTATACTTTATATTTACTAAGATTGTAAATTACGAATTTATTACGTATTCTTATTGTAGTTAGCTTCCTAGTTAAGTTTATTACCTTATAAGTTGTATATACTTTTGTTATCTATAGTAGGGCTAACTAGCTTAAATTAGTTTTCTCTTATTATAGCTATAATATACTACGTAAAAGACTACTAATTATAAAAGAAAAAGGATAGAATATATTATAAATATAGAAAACTAAGATACTTTATAAAAGACTATAGAAGTAAAGACTATAAGAAAGATAAAGAAGCTTAGTTAAAAATAACTAAAAAGAAGAAAGAAATACTATAAGTATAGGCTAAACCTTAAGAAAAAGTAGCTAAGAGTAAAGAAATATAATATATAATACTCTATTAGACCTTTTATTATAAAGATAACTACTATATATACTTTTCTAGTAAGTAAAGAGTAAGATACTTTCTATAATAAAGAAATAGAGTAGTAGTAATAAAAGAAAAAATAAAAGTATAGCTAGAAGAAATAGTATATATAATAGACTTACTAATAAAAGACTTAGAAGGAGAAGAGCTCTAAACTCTATTAATCTAGGCTAAAAGACTAGTACTAGATAAAGAAACTACTATAGCTTCTTCTAAAAGACTATAAAAAAGTAAAAGATAGATTAGTATAAAAAGTATAGAGTATACCTAGCTAGATATATATAGTTATAATAGCTATATAATAATAGATATAGAGAAATAAAATAAAGAATAGAAGTTTATTTAAAAATACTTACTAGTTATAAGTATAGAGGAAGCGTATAAAGACTAGAAAGAATATAATCTTAAAGAAATAAAGTTTATACTATTTTAAGAATAGATAAAGTAATATATAGTTATAATAAGAAGTATACTTATATAGAAAGAATAGTAGTACTTTATAAAGAAGATATAATAGATTAATAAAGCCTATATACTAAGAGTACTAGTAGTATACTATATTCTAATAATAGATATACCTAGAGAAGATTAATACTAAGAAAGAGATAATAAAATAATAGATCTAAAATATCTAGTATACTTTAAAGTATTATAGATATTATACCTAGAAAAGAATTATATAATATATAAAAACTCTAAAGTAAATAATAAAGTATAGCTTATAAAAAGAAGAGGCTATAACTATATAAGAGTAATTCTAGTAGAAGATATCTAAGGATAAGAAATTATACCTAAAAAAGGTTATATAGTAATAAAGCCTAGACTAAAACTATCTAAAAAATACGTTTTAAGAAGACTATAGTATAAATATAAGTATAATAAATATCTAAAATATAAAGAATATAAACTTAAAGTAAAGCTATAGCTTTAGAAAGATAGATAATTTATAAAAATACCTAAGTAAAAAAGGCTAAAAAGTATAAGAGGCCTATATATTATAAAGATAGGTACTTATTAAAAAAAGAAAGTATAATTAATAATTAATAGTAAAGCTATAAGAAACTTTATATTAAGGAAGTTTATAGAAATATAAAGAATATAGTATATAATAAAGAAATACTCTTAATAACTAAGTATAATTAAAAGAAAACTATTTTAAGAACCTATTAAGTTTAAAATAGTTCTCTCTATACTAGAGCTAGAAGAGATAATAATTAAGAATATAGTTATAGATATAATAATAATTAATAATAAACAAGATATAATACTAAGAATACTATAGTTATAGATAACTAACCTATATATTAATTAGAGAATAAGAAAAATTAACTACTATAGAATAAACAAGCTAAAACCTAATATTAGTATATATAAAGGAGAATTCCCTAAAGAATATAAGAAATAGGAGAAATAGCTTATAGAACCTAAAGATTACTTTCTAGAATATTAGCTATAGGACTTAGCGATAAACCTAAAAGAAGATAAAGATATAGGATAGAGCCTAGTTTATAGAAAAATAGAAGAAGAATCTAAAATTAAATAAACGTTTATTAGAAACGTACTAAAGAAAGGATAGATATAAGAATCTAAGTCCTTAGTAGTATATAGACTTATATTTATAAATAAAAAAAGAATAAGTAATAAAAGACTTTACGTAGACTTTAGAAAGACTAACGTAATTATAAATAAGAACTAATACCTTTTACTATAAATAGACGTAATATAAAATAGACTATAAAAAGTAAGAATCTTTATAAAACTAGATATCTAGAACGCCTACTACTAGATTAGGATTAAAGAAAGTAATAAGTAGAAAATAGTATTTAGAATACAATATAAACTATATAAATACTTAGTTATACTATTTAGTTTAATAAACGTACTAGTAGCCTTCTAAGAGAGAATAAATATAGTACTAAGAGAGTACTTAGATATATTTATATTTATATACCTAGATAATATTCTTATATTCTTAGAAATAGAGGAAGAATACGTATAATATATATATAAAGTACTAGAGAAACTAGTAGAAAGTAAATTATTTCTTAAGATAAGAAAATACAAGTTCTATATAAAAGAAATAGACTTCCTTAGATTTATTATTAAACTAAGAAAAATTAGAATTAACCTAAAGAAGATTAGATTAATTAATAAATAGCTAACACCTAAGAACCTAAAAGAAGTATAATAATTCTATAGCTTAGCTAACTTTTATAGAAAGTTAATAGTAAGATAGTCTAAAGATATAGAACTAATAACAAGGCTTATAAAAAAAGATATACTATTCTAATAGATAAAGGAATACGATAAAGTATTTAATAAGATTAAAAAGAAGTTTATAGAAAACCTAGTTATTAGAATATATAACCTAGATCTACTAGTAATAGTAAAAATAGACGTATCTAACTTAGTTTATAGAATAGTACTAATATAAGAAGATCTAAAGACTAAAAAAAAATACTTAGTTAAATACTTCTCTAAAAAGATAAAAATAGTAGAACTTAACTACTTAATCTATAATAAAGAGATACTAGTAATCTATAAAGTATTTAAATAATAGAGAGTATACTTATAAAGAGTAAAATATTAAATAAAAGTCTATATAGACTATAGGAATCTTATAGGATTTATACTAAATAAAGAACTATTATAATAATATATAAGATAGTAGGAATTCTTATTAATATTTAATATAGAAATTATATATATAAAAGAGAAAGATAACTAATTTATAGATACTCTTAGTAGAAAACTAAACTTATAAAAAGAAGTAAGTACTACTAGTATAGTTCTAGTTAAGAATAAAGAAAGATATCTAGTTCTAAATATACTTAAAATAGCTATAATACTTAAAAGAATAAGTAGTAAGCTAGATAAATAGATTTAGAGAATAATATAAAAAATATCTAAAGAAATAGAGAAACTAGAAATCTAAAAAGGACTAGTATAAGCCTATAGAAGAATATATATCCTAAAAAAGATCTAAAGAGAATTTATATAATAATTCTATAAATTACTAGTATATAGTTACTAAGGTATTAAAAAAATATTAGATAGACTACTATAAGATTATTATATTCTAAAAGTAAAATAACTAGTAATAGAAGTACTATAAGACTATATAGAATACTAAAAGAATAAGTATAGTAGATATATACTATATAAGATACTATAACTAGTAGAAGTACTAGAATAACTATAAAGAGTTATTATAATAGACTTTATTATAAAACTACCTAAGTCTAAAGATTTAATAGTAAGAGTTAAGTATAATAAAATTCTAATAATAGTAAATAAGTTTATAAAGTATTTATACTTTAGACTATATAAAAAAAAAGTAGAATAGAAGTTACTATATACTAGGTTCTAGGAACTATAATTAGCTAATATAGACTACTAGATAAGATTATTATAGATAGAGATATAAGATTTATATTAAAACTATAGAGAATAATAATAGTGTAGCTAGGAATTAAATATATAATATTAATAGTATACTACTTATAGATAAATAATTAGAATAAATAAATTAGATAGTAGAATAGTACTTAAGATACTACCTTAACTACAACTAGAATAATTAGGTATAGTTACTACCTATAGTATAGTTAGTATATAATAGTGTAAAGAATATAGTAATAAAAGTATTACTTTTCTTTATAAATTATAGATTTAACCTTAGTATATATAGAATACTAAGACTAGAAATATCTTAGTTTCTAAAAAGAAAAAACTTTACTAATAAACTTAAAAATATATATAACTAATTAAAATAAGATATAGAGTTCCTATATAGTTAAATAGTAAAGTACTATAATAAGAAATATAAAAAGAGACTTTAGTTTAAAAAGAAAGAAAAAGTATAGTTAATATAAAAAAATATTAAGAGTAAGAAACTAAGTTTAAAATTAGACTACGTTAAGATAGGACTATATAAAATTAAGAAAGAAGTTACGCTAGTTATATTTAAATTAAAGCTACTAAATAAAATAAGGATATATTTAACTTTCTACGTAATACTACTTAAAATAGTACTATAAAATATAGAGCTACTAGTATATAAAGTAGATATATATAAAGAATAAAAAGAATAGAAAGTTAAAGAAATCTTAGTATACTAGTCCTATAATAATAGAAACTACTACCTAGTAAAATAGATAGGTATAGATAAAAGAGAGAAACTATAGGAAAATATATAGGAGCTAGAAAATAACCTTAACTACTTTAAGAAACTAGAGAAGTTCTAAAGTTAAAACTCTCTAGAGCGCTTTATAGTAAACTAAGAAAATTAGTACTACTAATAATAAATAGAAAGACGTTAGGAATATCTAATATAATAGAAGCTAGAGTAACCTCTATAGTATCTTTAAGGTCTATCTTAGCTTCTAAAGTATAAAACTATTTAGATAATTTAGCGTTATTATAGGCCTTTATCTTATAAAGATACTTAATATAAAAATAAAGATTTACTAGCTTATAAAAAGTTAGCTTATACTTAGCCTTAGTAGTAGTAAGCTATAATAATAGTATCTCTTAAGCTTAGTTAATAGCTTACTTTATATAACTTAGTAAAAAGAGACTATATAGAAATTAAATACTTATACTTTATAAGAGAAATACCTAAAGAAGTATATTTATATTAGATATTAGTAAAGATATATTTACTATAATATTTACTATTTTTTAAAGAAATAAGATAAGTAAGCTTTAAGTAAGTATAATAAGTATAAGAAAATATTTTAACTCTATTATAAGTAATATAAGTAATAAGAAGAAGTTTATTATAATTAGAATAAGAAGATATAGAGAATAATAAAGAATTAGAAATAAATAAAAAAACTAGACTAATAACTTTAGGCCTAGAGTAGAGAAATAAGAACCTACTTAAAGAAAGGAATAGTATTATAGCTATAATAATAGAAGACTAATTTAAACTAATTAGCCTTACTATAGATAACAAAAGTACGTATAACTTATAGAGTAATAAACTTAGCTAAGAAACTAACTATAATAGAGATATATAATAGATTTATAATTTACGATCTTAGTAAATACAAAGTACAAAGTTAGGTACGTAATAGATTTGTAATTTATAATCTTAGTAAATACAAAGTATAAAGCTAGCTAAGAAACGTAGGTATATAGTTAGTAATAAATACCTATTATTAGGATAGTATCGGTAATTTAATTATTAACTACGAGCGACATTATAAGATAGTTGCAAAACATCTTCTATTATTTATAGTATATTGTAGATTACAATACGAACTTTTGATATTACCTTACAATCTACTAACACCCTTTAGGCTATTAGGAAGTCGACCCTAGTGAGCCCGTTATAGAGAGCGTAGCTTAAGGGATCTTATACGCCTTTACAGTAGCTCTTTAACTTAAAAAAAATACTAGTATTAAGATTACTAATAGCTTCTTGTATAGACTCTTTACGGTTGTCTATTTTAGTAGGGTTGTTAAGATAACACGATTTTTAGATGGGTGGCTGGTTTCTAAGGGATGGCTCGAAACCCCGGGTGGCTCGGAACCCTGTCAGCTAGCTTAGCTCTGGCGTCGGTCAATCATTTCACTAGTCCGGGGTAGGTGGATACCGGTAGCCGGCTAGTGCATCTATTATGACCTCTTGCCCAACATTCTCCATCTTGGACCAGCTGCTGCCTCCTGACAATACCCTCACCTACAACGCCCTTTCTCCGCATGGTATTTTCGCCTGCTACGACGGCCATGGCAACAGACGACAGCTTGCGCATTAAAGCAAATCCCGCTGCGGGTCTTCTCAAGCCCCGGTTCATCACGCCAAATGGCACACAGCCCTCCGAGAAGTCGTCGCCTTTAGTCACAATGTCCGCCCAATTTGCGCCAGAGTTGCCGGCCGCTGCAGCGCCAGTACGCGATGCCTTGCATCGAAAGCAGTCTTCGCCTATGATGCCCCCTTTTATGGTGTCTGCGCCCGGAAAGGTCATTGTGTATGGAGAGCACGCAGTGGTGCATGGAAAGGTACAAGCCAGCCCCAGGGACGCATGAGCCTTTGCTAACTATGCACGCAGGCAGCCATTGCAGCCGCCATCTCCCTCCGCTCGTACCTCCACGTCTCGTTCCTGTCCAAGTCGAACCGGACCGTCAAGTTGCGCTTTCCAGACATACAAATGGAGCATGAGTGGAACATTGACGAACTACCCTGGGGCACCTTCTCCAAGCCAGGAAAGAAGAAATACTACTACGATCTCGTCACTTCCCTCGACTCCGACCTCCTCGCCGCCATACAGCCTTTCATTGACCAGGTTTCGCTAAAAGCTCCTGAATCGACACGCAAGATCCACCACGCCTCCGTGTGCTCCTTTCTCTACCTATTTCTCTCTCTTGCTTCACGAAAAACACCACCATGTGTTTACACATTGCGTTCGACCATACCCATTGGCGCAGGCCTCGGTAGCAGCGCCAGCATTTCCGTCTGTCTTAGCGCTGCAATGCTTATGCAAATCCGCGCTCTTAGCGGTCCTCATCAAGATCAGCCAGCACAGGAGTGCGAACTCAACATTGAACGGATAAACCGATGGGCGTTCGTCGGCGAGATGTGTATACACGGGAACCCGTCTGGTGTCGACAATACAGTGGCATCGGGTGGAAAAGCCGTACTCTTTCAACGGCGCCCCTACCCTGACCCGCCGTCCGTCATACCACTCCACAGTTTCCCGGAGCTGCCACTACTTCTCGTGAATACCCGACAATCGCGCAGTACCTCTACCGAAGTTGCCAAGGTCGCAAACCTCAAGGAAGCACACCCAGCTCTTACGGAGAATATTCTGAATGCCATCGGCCTCGTCACAGAATCTGCCCACAAGCTGCTCACTTCACCAGACTTCGACCCAACATCGCATGCTTCTCTCAAGTTCCTCGGTGAACTTGTGACTATAAATCACGGCCTGCTTGTTGCTCTCGGCGTTTCACATCCAAAGCTCGAGCGCATCCGCGAAATAATCGACCATACCGGTATTGGCTGGACCAAGCTTACTGGTGCTGGTGGTGGGGGTTGCGCGATAACAATCCTCAAGCCACAACCTCCAACTTTGGCAAATGGTCTTTCAAACGGCGCGCACGACTCCTCCGAGGACGAATCAGATGGGCCCGACGAAGTCGACTGTAGCGCATCGGTTATTTCGAACGGTACAAAACTCAAATACAAGATTCTCGACTCCCTCGAAGTCAAACTTGAAAATGAAGGATTTGAGAAGTTTGAAACAACTCTGGCCGGTGACGGGGTTGGCATACTCTGGCCAGCAGTGTTGCATAATGTAAATGAAGAGGAGGGTGGAGAAGAAATTGATCAAGAGAAGTTTCTAAAGGCAGAAGGCATCACAGGCATAGAAAGACTGGTAGGTGTCGCGAGTTCAAGGCGGAAGACTGAACGTGAAGTACGAGAAGGGTGGAAGTTTTGGCGACCTTGGGAGGTACCTCAGTAATTGTGTATGAAAAGAAACTATGTTATATCACAGGCCTGGATAAAATAGGCAAAGGTGTAGAGAGAGCAGGACGCAAGTCATTTTGAAGATTAACGCCAGCAGAGTTTTGAAGTCTTTCTGTAGATGTAAATATTTTCCGTAAAGCAGGTAGTGTATTATCTTAGCCAATTCAATAAGTATGACTGCAAAACGCAAAGAAGGATAGGGTTCAACGGGCAGTGAATTGATACTCACAATGATTGGGCAGCAATCAGACTGCAGGCAAGCAATCGCCGAGCCCGACCATTGTCCAACAACGCGCTCAACTCTGAACCAAAACTTTCAAGTTTTCCCCTCCTATTATATAACGTGCCAGCCGCCTTCTATTAGCAGCTCTCACGCTCTCAACAGACGCTTCGAATACACGAACGGCAACTATGGCGCCTGGAAAATGGGGTACGTCATACTCGTGCATCTTACCGATCCTGCTACACACGGCACTCGAGCACTTTGCAGAAACTAATATACGGCGCAATAGATGACGAGGACGAAGAGAGCACGCCACCTTCCTCTCCGCCTAACAAGCCTATTGCCCGCCGCAGCAAATTCGACGATGAAGAAGATGATAGCGATGTGCGTCAGCCCACCATGCCCCGCACTACACAACTTTACCCCATGACGCAGCACCACACATAAAAATAAGCATACTGACTGCGAGGGTAGGTCCTAGAGTCATGGGACGCTGCCGAAGACTCGGAAGTTGAGCGCGAAAAGGCGAAGAAGGCGGCTGAGGCAAAGGCCAAGGCAGAAGCAGAGGCCAAGGCGAACAAGAAGAGCAAGGCTCAGCGCATTGAGGAGCACAGGGAAGCCAACCGGCTACGACGGCAGCTAGGTGATCTGGACAGCGACGAGGATGAGACTGAGGAGGAGCGCCGCATTCGACTACGGCAGCAGGAGCTTGATGGCTCACGGGCACAGGCTGAGGAGCTATTCGGCGACCTAGGCATCAACAACAAGCGCGCCGGCAAGGCCATCACCATCACCGACGCGAGCGACCCTACCAAAGCCATCGATCTCAGTTCGCTACAAATTTTCAACCCCAACACCAAAGACCAGTTCACCAAGCTGCGCGAGACTCTGACGCCCCTCATCGCCGCTAACTCCAAGAAGGGCCAGTATTCTCTTTTCCTGCAAGAATTCACAAAACAAATTGCAAAAGACCTACCCAGCGAGCAGATCAAGAAGATTGCGAGCGGCCTGACCACATTGAGCAACGAGAAGATGAAGGAGGAGAAGGCTTCAGAGAAGGGCGGCAAAAAGACAAAGGCTGCGAAGACAAAGACGGCATTGAATGCCACGAGGGACGTCAGTACCAGAGCAGATACGGCAGCTTATGATGATGATTTTGGCGAGTAAGTTGACCTGTTTTCTGGATCTGTGTGGCACACCTAACAATTACACAGTGACGACTTTATGTGAGGAGTGTCCACCAACTAGAATTTTGTCACTTCACCACTACCCATATTCTGGAGTCAAAAAAGCACAACCGCTAGGCGGCTATCCACCTTCCGGCGATCATGGTCATGAGTAGTTTCGGGGACACGATGTTGCAATTCGCAAGGGAAGTTCGAGTGAGATTTCTTCGAGCATGCGCACCAGTGGTTCGTAGCCAGTGGCATAGCTTGCGGTGTGTAGTAAGATACCGTGGGATTCATTGATGAGACGAGTTTTGATAGATATCAATACAGGTGTAGGTTCTTCCAGTCTACTAAACGACTCTCGTGGGCTTAATGATGACGACATGTGTGTCTACGACTTCTGAGTTATTCCATCGCAGTACGTGAAGTCCTTTGATGATTGTAGTGAGTTCCTCCTGCTACATACCTAGGTATTCCAGAATCTATTTCCATCCATGTGTTGGCCTTGAATGTGGAACCTGGGACCAATTATGCAACAGCATAATAATGATTGACTCAATTATAGAGTTCTTGTCAAATTAGGAATTAGTTTAGTTCCTTTCCAAGAAAAAATCCTATTTTCGTGTTAGTTGTGCTTAGAGAGCTGCCCTGACGGTGCCCCCGCTCACCCATTCACACCCAATCCCCAACCAACCAAAAAAACTATAAAACAATACCAAAATAAAGATGATAATGCATCCTCCGGGACTCGAACCCGAACCAATTGCTTGGAAGGCAATTATCCTACCCTTGGACCAAGGATGCTTGATATACAACTGGCTGGTTTTCAAAATTTGGCTGTATAGACTGGTATCAAAAAAAAAAAAAAAAAAAAAAGCGGCAGCGTAGTCAGGGGGCACGTCTTTTCTTGAGAAATTCGATTATGATATAAAAAAAGAAGCGGTGTAAATCAGGCTAGGTTATTCATGGTACAAGTCCCAGCGGCTGTGTGTGGTTCATCCGTAATCGCCCGTTGGAGCCCTCCATCCTATTGGATAAATCCCATGAAGTACAAATGCATACCCACCACAAAAAGATCGATCCAAGAATACTGTCAGACGAGATGCTTTGGTTTAGCATTCATGTGTCATCAAACGCCCAAGTTTCAATTCTCCATAGAAAGGTGATGATACAATACTATCCTACATGCTATTTTTCAGCGCACAACATCTCTCATCCAAACCAAGATGTGTTCCTCCGAGCTTCTTTCCTTGCGGCTTGCTACACGTTGTCAGCTTGTTGTGCTACCACTCGAAGAGCAATGGTAAGTCGCAATCAGGCCAAAGAGATATGTACAGAGATTCAACGTACCCATTGTTCTTTGCAATCTCTATAGGCCCTGAGCTAAATGTTAGTATGGATACTCAACGTCAAAGCATTGGGCCGCGGAGTATAGGTTTACTCACTGGAAGAAATCCACACACATGGCTCTTTCACCGCCATTCCGCTTTAGGCATCGTATACTCTTGTCTGCAGCTTCTTGACAAGGGTCAAAATATTCACTGTACGCTTTACTAGAGTTTATGACATCAGTCACGCGTTCACAATGCTTGGTTCACGAGCAGAGGCAAATGGCGTGGACATACTTGTCGAACTTTGTCGCAGCAGGGCCGGACCACTCTTCGCCCTTTGCTTCCGCCTTAGGTGGGGGTTTGTTGCTCATCCTGGCCACGAGGGGAAAGCAAATAATGTTTGGCTGTGGTGCTAGACAGTATGATCAGGGCTGCGGCGCCGCACGATGTGACCAGGTGACGCCAAATTACGTTATCGATAACGGTTGAAAAAAAAAAAACGCCACGCGAGAGACCTGCAGGCCGTTTTGAGCACAAGCCATGCGTGAAAGCGTGGGCTCGTCTTGTCACATGCTAGCGTTTTCGCCATAAAAATGTCTGCGATTATCAGGTACGGTAAGTTGGAAATTTCGATTTTGCTCAAGGCTATGGATGAGTATTTGGCTTCTTTTGACGCAAGTCTGCCGAGTTTGTGCCCAAAAGTCAACAAAATCGAATGCTTGTAGGATCTGCCATTACCATTATTACGCATTCATTGGCCTTGGCATCCAATAATCCGAGCCACAGAACTCATATTCAAGTGCTGTCGGGAAACGAGAATAATGATGTATCTCATGCCTCTGGTTGCTCTAAACTCTATATTAGTCCAGAGGTGCCTTTGTCCTACTTGCCTTGGCCACAGTGACGGATACTGAAGTACTGAACGATGTGCTGGACTACTGTAGGCCATGATTTCGTCTCTGTGAACAGTAATGATCGCTGTCGGTAAACAGGGATGTGTCAAGGCTCGACAGCGCCTAAGCCTGTGCTGAATATCTGGGGTCCCATGTTCGCAGAGCTGGCTACTGAACTGACATGTTAAGCTACATTGGCACATATTCGAGGCACAAAATAGGTCATATAGTAAATACTGTAAGAATCCGAGTTGTTAGGTCTCGGTGAACTATTAAATACATGGAGCATGTGAAGTAGGCTGACTTGGAACAGCGTCAGTATTCGAGGCCGATCAAAAAAGGGGGGGGGGGCATTGAAAAATATCCAAGTTTCCGGTGGAAGAAGGATAAAAAAAGTCGAAGATGAGAGGTAACCGTACACGCGGCTCAGCTGTTGACCGATTCCGGGGCACACTACTTGAGTGATGGCGCAAAATCTCCACTAGATACGAAGGAACACTGACAAGGTTCAGCTGCGCTCCATAAAGTCAGCAAGCAACTTGATGGGTTTATGCATTGAAAAACTTTCATCTTGTAAACGAGCGACTCAAAGCTACCGTTATACCAACCTTAAAATCCTATCCATAATGCGGCGCGTACCTCTTTCAAGCCTCTAGTACGCCAGTCAAACGACGCGACCGTGACGCTTGATTGGGTGGGCAGCCTTCTCATACACTTTATAGCATTATATACGTACTCATTGCCGCGTTGATTCACCATCCTATATGACGTATTTGTACAATGTACCATGCGGCTCACAGCACGGGTGACTGCGAGCACTGTTTGAGCCAAACACATTGTGTCAATTTGCGGAGCCTCTCTGATATATTGCTTTGTAGAATACCCGTACTACTCAACTGCATCTCTGGATGCTAATACGTACTAAAGCCTGTCTAACGGCTTACCATCCGAACCAAGCACCCTCTTCAGCTGCTAGTAGCAAGCATTCGGCATCCACCATGGCGCCTTCGTCCTCTTCGATTCAAACTTGCATGTGCCCTGAGCATTCTCTCCATACAATCGCCGAAGGCGATGAAAACCAGATGCTCCAGCGTCTTTCTCAGTTCGATCCAGGAAAGCATCTCGATTTCAAAGAGCCACCTGGCATATTTAAGATGGAAGACATTGGTTTTCCGGATGATGTTGGTATCTCTCCCGTGGCAGTCACTCAACCTTTCCAGTTGTTTTCATCCGAGGCTGTCCAGATTATGCGGTCAGAAATCTCAAAACCAGAAATCAGATCGAACTACCATTACGCCACAAACATTGCTGCATCTCAACTGCGTGGATACGCTCGTCGTCATGCTCCATTCACATTTGATGCTTGGAAACATCCTGAGACAATCGCCATTGTCTCGAGGCTGGCAGGAATTGAATTAACACCATGGAGTGATTACGAAATTGCACATATCAACCTCTCTACCGTCAAGACCGAGGAGCAGGTCCAGGCTGAGCTAACCGCCTTCCACTCGCGCAAGGCGTCCATACACTCAGATGAGGGCATTGATGTTAGCGCTTCGGAAGACGACAAACCGATTGTTGGTTGGCACACAGATTCATACCCCTTTGTATGTGTTCTGATGCTGTCTGATTGCACAAATATGGTTGGCGGGGAGACGGCTATTCGCACAGCAGACGGGAACGTTGTCCGTGTGCGAGGTCCTACAGAAGGCAGTGCCGTGATACTTCAGGGCCGCTACATTACTCATCAGGCCCTTCGTGCTCTTGGTGCCAAAGAACGCATCACTGCCGTGACCTCCTGGCGCCCACGCTCGCCATTTGTCAAGGACGATTCTGTATTGCGCACGGTTCGCCCAAGCTCTGATTTAAGAGAGCTATACTTTGACTTTGCTGAATACCGGCTCGAAATTTTGGAAAAGCGCATTCGCCGTGAACGCCAGGAGATGCGCGCCCGTCGCCAGGCTGGCAAGAAGTTTGATACACTGGGTCACAAGGGGTTTCTGCAGGACTCGCTGAGCTTTATGGCACAAACCAACCAAGAGCTCGTTACAGAAGACAAGGTTCGGACGGGCTTCGTCGACACGATCGATGTGCCAGATGTTGCTGTCGGCTACGACGAGTTGATCTAATTTGATGGTCGATGGTGCAAATTGGGATAGCTTAGTTGTGCAACGATAGGAATGAAGCAATACAGGAATGTGAAAAGAAAGAAACGAAGCATGATTGGTGTGTGAAAGGTTGCAAAGAAAGAGAGTCAAGCGAAATGCACAAATTCGCGAAGTGATTGGATGCACAACAATATTCGCCCACATAAGCGCTGGGAGGGATTGGCGGAGGGGAGAAGCGAGAGGGTGAGGCGAGGGTGGGAACGATGGTGTTGGACTAGCGCGGCAAATCATCGGAGACGGCGCTTGCGAGGAATGAGCACGCCCACGCCAACGCCAGCGCTGGCCGCCTCTTAGACTACCGCCATCTCGCGTGCATCGCAACTGCGAGCCATCGAGCTGTTTCCTGTGCAAGGCGACCTCCATGTGAGCCCCCCAACACACGACACCACCACCACCGGCCTGGACCGCAGTCATGGACACGTTAAATCGGCCAACCCCGCCTGCCACCGCCCGCCCCAAGAACTCGTCATCCTCGATTGCGTCGACAAATGCCGCCTCCAGCTCGCAGCAGGCCGTCAACGCCAGCATGGCCGCCGTCTCTCGGACGGCCCGTGGCAGCACGCCCACCACCAGCCGGTCTGCCAGCAAGCTTGTCGACGACCAGCCGGCCACGCGGCCGGCGAGCAGAGACAGCCTCAAGCAGAAGATGCTGAAGAAGCCCGACGACAGCCCCCGCCCAAGCAAGGCAGACGAGGCCAGAGACACGGTACGCCCGCCCAATGCCCCAGCGGCGTGCCTTGCTAACCCTGCACAGCAGCTCAAGGCCCTGAGATCCGACTTCGACAGCCTGCGTTCGCACCTCACGTGCAAGATCTGTGCCCGCATGCTCTACCAGCCTTACACCATCGCCTGTGGCCACACCTACTGCTATACGGTACACAACCCCACATGCCCACATCCCCTGTGTCCTGGCAGCCACCTAACGTAGCATAGTGCCTCTGCACCTGGTTCGCCAACAACAAGAACCACAAGACATGTCCCGACTGCCGCGTTGTCGTCAAGGAGCTCCCGGCCCCTGCCTATGTGGTAAGAGCTACATCACATGCCATTTATCGGCTCATCTAAACAAGCACAGATACGGGACATGACGAGCGTCTTCATCAACCGAGCCGAGCTGCTGCCGCCAGGCGAGACATTGGAGGAACACAAGAAATGGCAGAAAGAAGAGGCCGACGCTGTCCGACAGGACAAGGACAACAAAGATACCCGCACCGGCGGCCTGTTCAAGGGCTGTTTCAGGTTGCATCCACTTCATAATCGAGGGCCATCGCTACAGGTCCTCCGAGATCAGGAAGATGGCGTCGACCGATGCCCCGTGTGCACTTGGGAGCTCGAGGATGGAGGCTGTCAGCAATGCGGGCTCGTCTTTGACGAGGCCGGTGAGGTCTCTTGGGGCGACAGCTTCACAGGTTTCAGCGACATGGATGAGATGTCTGAGCAGGATGCTGAAGACTTTGACGCTGAGATGGACATGGATGATGCCGACTATGATGCATACGGCAACTGGGAGGACCACCTCACCGAACAGGGCTCATTTATGATGCGTCGCTTCTTGGAAAGTGGCATCCCAGCAGCACAAGCGGCCACCTATCAACGGCGGCGCCCTTTGACCCATAGCGAGGCAGGCAGCAGACGCTCCTATTCAGAAAGCATAGCCTCGGGCATGTATGATGGTGAGATGGACACTGTCGAGGAAGAAGATGAAGAAGGGATGGGAGAGGAGGATTCAGAGATGAACGACTTCATCGATGACGACGATATCGAAGGTTCAACCTCTACAAGCGCCGTATCATCAACTCCTGGCCCATCATCACAACCACTGAACAATAGGGCACGACCACAGGCCAGGGTTCGCCGTATTGTCGAATCTGACACATCTTCGATAATCTCGAGTGCCATCGACGAAGAGGAAGAAGATGAAGAGGATCAGGGTCCTGTTCGGAGAGGGCAAAGAAACAGAACTCTCAACCGTGCAAATGGTTCGCGCGCTTCCAGAGGGGCACCGTCGTCCACATCGACCGATGTATCACACGATGAACTTGATGATGAGACTCAGGCTCTTCTGCGAGAAAATGGGTGGGGAAGGCTTCAACACGACGATGATGAGATGGGTGAAGATGAGGATGATAATAGTGATGGAGGAAGAACGACCGTTGGGTGGGAACCGCTTGCGAACTCAAATGACAGAAGCCGAATGGGCGGTTCTCTAACACGTACTGCAGATCGTCCTCGGCCTAGCGCCCCAATTCGCCCCCCCTCTCGAACAGGAAACATCCATATCATAAGCGCCGCTCGTGGGCTTCGCCAAAGACCGCCCGCTCTTACAACCGCTGCAGTCCCCTACGAAGACGGCGAAGCCGACGATGACGATTCCGATCAAGATGGCGACGTTGACATGGCCATGGCCATGAGTGCGTTACGTAATCGCCGCTCTCAGCAGCATATACGGACTATGGCAGGTTTCACAAGCCCTCGTGGGGCCTTTGGTAATCGCACACCAGTGCAAGGTGGCGCAACACATGATCAGGACGTCGACGATAACTCAGACAATTCACAACTGGGCAACCGCCGAAGACGCCCCCATACTGGGCGTCGCGATCCCGAGTACGATCCACGGATTAGCATTATGTTTGCTGCACACCAACGGGCGCTACAAGAGCACCAAATGACAGGTGCTTTGATAGATGTAGAGCCTCGTTCTATTACACCAATCATTCGACCTCGCAGCTCAATCCGGAACAGACCTAGTCCAGCACAAGCCCACGCACCATTCTTACCTCCAAGCCGTCTACGGACACCTCTCATGGACAATACTTCTAACACTGGACCGGTCTCACGCATGCCTGTCTCCCCACCGAGGCGAAGTGCAATGTCACCTGCTTTACCTTTGACACTCGGCACAGGTAATATGAATAGACATGAACGTGCGCCTTCTATCGGCTCGACTAGCAACGGATCCGTCATCTTGACGCCTGGAACTTCTACGCCAAACAGTCAGTATATTGATAGCATAGCGCAAACACAATCAGATGCGGCTATGGACATGATAGAACGCCCAGAGAGTCGCGTCAGTGCACGTCCTCCTTCAGCAGCAGGCAGGCGAAGTTCCGCCAATTTCTCACCCGTGTACCCACCATTCCACAATGCCAGTATGGGGCTTCACGGTCAAGGACCAGCTCTTCCTCCATATCAAGCACGTGGTAACCCATGGGCCGCCTTTGTTCAGGCTCGTAGTCTCCGCAACCGCAATTCACGGCAAGTCTTGAGAGAGCAGCCCTCAAACGCGACCCTGCGGCCTGCTAGCTCTCGAGCGAATTTACGGGAAGTCGCGAGTCCACCCCAAACGATGAGACCTCAAGTATCTCGGATCAATTTACGGACGCAGCCATCTCGGCGGCAGCTAAACAATCAAGCGTCGACAAGGACATTGCGCCCCAGCGATCACGCTCGCCCGCCACCGTCGCCTGGCAGTAACCCACAAGCCGCAAATCAACCTGCAGCTCGCCCAATTCGACTGACACAAGACGAGCGTGACAGCCGTGCTCGTGAGCTCATTGAGACTAGACGGCGCGCACTAGGCCAGCCCAGCGCTGCCCCAACTGTGACCAATAATCCCTTTGCCCGTCGCGTAGTCAACTCCTCAAATCCCACAACGGGGACTCAGATGCCTACAGGGGTACAACACACCAGGAGCAATTCGAATGAGTCCATGCAGTCAGTAAATTCTTCCGGAACGGTTAGCGCTGCTCCAACACCTCCAGCGCTTGGCCGGCGTCGAAGTAATCGCAGCCTGATGAACGGCCCTCCCCCAGGTGTTCTTCCTCAACCCCAAGGGCCATTCACATCGCCTCCAGCAACTTTCACAAATAACTACTATCGGCCGAGACAAGGTTCGATGAATGGCAGTGCCAATGCCTATGATTCTCCATTGAACGTCAATACAAGGGCCATGAATCCGATGACAACAGGTCCCCTTATCTAGCGAGTATGTCCTCATCACGGAAGACAATATGGCCAATTTTCCACTTATCCTTTTCCTTTAGTTATAGTGAGCACATAGGCAATAATTTCCTTAATGGCGCCCACCCTCTATTTGAGCGAGCATCTTCACAGCTACTGTCTTTTAGCGGCATCAAAATGGGTTTTGGTTCGGGAGAGCAGCTCACTAGCATTTTTGGCGTTTCTTTTTTTTTTTTCCTTTCGGCACTATACCATAGCATCAACCAAAAGGCTCAAAGCCTTAGGCATAAGGAACAGGATACCATTGTTTGCGGCATTTAGCATAGCTTTGGGATAATATCACTAGCTGGTTTGCATTGCCTTGCGTACTTGTAACTTGCTTTGGCTGAGTTTAACATGAAATATCTGAGTAGTTAGTCAATCCGACACTATATTTTGTGTGGACCGGAACTATTATCCAGCCCAATTAATGAAGGCATGTCGCCTGAAGACCTAGTCTGCAATGAGGTTGCCCTTGCTTGAGCAACCTGAGTCCAACATGTAGCTAGGCTTGACTCTCGAGAAGATTGTGTACCACGCCATGATTGCCATAGGAAGAGGCTGGTGGAGGAATATAGTCTCTTGCAGAAACTTGTCAGTGCATTCTGATTGGCATTCTGCGTTGTTTGCATATGCTTTGGTATAAAGGTTACTCACTGCATCGTAGATAAATGCACTTCTGATCATTGAATGTGAAACGTGACGTGGCAGGAATGGCACCTCTACACAGATAATGGACAATGGACAATGGACAATGGGCAAGGGCATATCCAACTTTATGGAATGCACGAAGCATTGCGAATGCAAAACAGGGAAAAGCAAAGCTGAGAAGAGCATAATACAGAAGAAAGAATGGGGGACTGTGGCCTCGTTTGTATCTTGATATCTGTGATATCCGTGTAAAGATTGTTCATAACATTCGATGCGATACCTATCTAAGATCTGCCCGTGACCTGATAGCTCATGCCCCCCTAAACTACTTAACCCAAGGTATCAAACCATAAGATATAAGCCACAATTTGTGTTCAATCCCCATTGTACAGCATCTCGGAACTCCTAAATGACAAATTGCCTGTCCACCTAGAAAGACCTCTTCAAGTTGTGTAGTAATCATCCCACCCACCATCCATAAATGCAAACACCAATCAGACCGCTACCCATAGTCTGAATGTGTGAAAGAAACAACCGTGTTGATATTTCAAGTAGTTCATAACGTGAACTTGTTGGGTAAAGTAGAATAGGGCAGTAACACAGCTCCTTGACTTGCCAGTCCCGAAGAATGCGTATCGCAGTGTCGTAACCTATGAAAAAGAAATGATCGGTGATGGAAATTCGTTAGGGGCGCTTTGCCTTTGAAAATGCCGAATAGGAGAGCACATTTGATAAAATTTCCGTCAACCAGAGAACACATATTCGGCAGACGGATTTCGATTATTGTTGAAGATTTCAGGAGAATTCCGGTATACGTCCGGTTGTAACAAATCAGTTCATCGCGGAAAGTGTAGGACGAATTCAAATTCAGATCCGGTGTTGAAATATGTGCAACGCAGGGATCCCTCGGTAACGCTCTGGTAACGCTAATCATACAAAATCATGACGGAACTACATTTATCCTATAGATGTTGCTGAGACTAGTTGTTGTCAACAGTTGGCATGAAAAAGGGGCGAGAACGTTTGCCTACCAGGGCTCCTAGGTCGTAAATACACCCAGGATTTTAATCCATGTAAAAATCACCCTTGAGAATCCGTTCCTGCATGGCATCCGGAACCTTGGGTTGCTTTGGCATCTCGCGGGTAGGAGGCTCCATGATGGTTACGCTTTTGGCTCGGTGATGGCCGTTGCTACCCAACATGGGGGGCGGACCGGACACTGAGCCTCGTTCGGCTCGAGAGCGGAGGTTCTCCGCGAAGTTGTAGCCCTCGCCTGTAGATGGTGACGTCAGCAAGCAGTCTTGAAAGAAGGTCTCAGAATGCTCGGTGATGTGCTCAGCAATGGGAGGCGGTCGAAAGTAAGAAATGGAGTTGGATCTAGAAGATGCAGAGAATGGACCGACAAGAAGGGCTGGTGGGGAAGGCAGAAAAGGCGGCAATGAAGACAGACCTCGACCTCGACCAGTCGGGGGAGAAGAGGCTTTATGGACGGAGGGTCTACCATTTGGATTCCCAACGCTCCCATTGCTCTGTCTGACGTCCCTTAGGGCACGTGCCCCGAAGCTTAATCGGCGAGCAAAAGGGGTCGCTGGGTTGCTGTTGGGGCCAGATATTGAAGGACCATAGTCGTCCTCGAAGGGACTCTCGTCGACGGAACCCGAGTTGGCGCTCGAGATGCTCTCAGTACGAGCTCGGGGGTTCTGGAAGGGTGAGGTTTGGCCAGGCGAGGCGCCAAGGCCGATGGTGGTGAGGGAAAGCCGCCGTCGCTGGGCATTGGCAGCGGCTGTTGTAATGGGGCCCGAAGAAGCCTGTGTAGCAGGCTGCTGGCCGACATAGCCGTTGGAGCGGCCAAAGAGGTCCTGGAAGGTTTGGGCAGTGACGGAGGCACGCCGTCGGTCGGCTGCGCCGGGCGGGTAGAGGGGTGGTGAATTGCTTCGGTTGGACATGATGTGGGATGAAAGCGGCAGGAGTGGTGGTTGTGGGAGATGGATTGAGAGTGCAGTCAGGAGAAGAGGGGTCAAATGAGGAATGGAAGCAGGGCGGAGGGCGTTGATATGCGAAGTCGATGGGAGCACTAGCTGAGCGCACAGACACGGATCTTCGCGCTCAGCGTGGGTCGGTTGGTGGTTGCTCAGCGGACAGGTACGTACGTCAGTGGGGTCAATGGTGTGATAAGCAAGTCTGGTTTCACATGAATGGAACTGTGGTTGCGAGAGCGTGGTGTGACTGGGTGGTGCAAACAACGCAGAGCGCAGTTTGAGCGGGTGCATCAGAAGAAAGGGGGGGGGGTGGTATGGAATGATGGGCAGGGCTGTAATATAGAGGGCGCCAGAGCGCAGCACAGCAGGAGCTTGGCCGCTCGCCGTCGGCATGGATCAACTCTTGTTTGGGTCACTAGCGACGGGACTGGCTTAGCGCGCTTTCCCCGCAATGCACGCTGGGAAGGAACAAAGCGGCCCATGTGGTGTGTGTGGCCGTCCAACCAAACACGGCCAGCGCGAGACTGTCTGCTCTGCCCCCGCAGTCGAGCCAGCGTCGGCCCATCCTCCTGCCACCTGCAACCACCGTCCGTCGACTTCGTCTCAGTCCGTTGATGCACATGCCAAAGGCTTTGTGCCGCCTGCCGCTATTCCCTTGGCTTTTGTATTCTGCCTTCAGCTGGGCCCTTATCTCTGTGCCTCTGCTGCCACTGCCAGCCACGCCATTCTGCATCTTGCCGTACTGGATCGTGGCCGGCATGAACCGGCCCTTTCTTGCGACTAGCTGCCCAGTATCTCTCCCATTGGCCCCCGCCATGTGCGATGCGACCATGGCCACACTGGTCCTAATCTGTTAGGCATGGAGCATGACACTGCTTCTCGAACCCATGTTTCAATCTGCCCTCGGGTCGACCCAGCCATTCCACGTATCGAATGCTCACCGTCTGATGCGCTGGACACTTCTAGCGAGGTAATTCCTGCCTATTTTGGGCCCACCCCTCGGCTCTGTCCCCACTACCCCGAAACGTAGGCTCGGAATTAAGCAACTGCAACGGCCGGGCATCAACTGAGCCTTCGCAACTCACACAGAATGCCAATTTGCCGTCCCTTGGATTCGCACTTGTTCTTGGCAGTTGATGGTACCTGGGATATTCAGAATCGCAGTAATGCTTGCGAAAGCTTTCAAATTGTTGTTTCTGTCTGGCGTACAAAGGAGTGAATGACAGGGTACAGGAAAGAAATGAAAACAAGAGCATTGATACTGGACTACCATAATTAGGATATCAAGCTGGATAATGAAAACAGACTAGAGCGAAAGGCTACAACTGAAGCGCATGTAGAAAAAGAAAGACCATCTAAAGCATTCACGCATATGAGTAAACATCAAATGTCGTGAGAGGAAATTCGCTATGAACTGTACCGAACATACAGAGAAAGTTGGTTGTGATATAAAGAGAGATTGAAAAGGAGCGGAAAAACTACAAAATACCGCCAACGCCAGACTGTTCAGGAAAAGGATATTGAACAAGTCGATAGAATCCAACTGGGTTAGTCCAGAATCTAGTAGGGGTCGCTACTCTTGCATAGCACGCTTCGGTTCGCCTTCGAGGACTTCAGAAGTCGCCCTCTTGCGGCTGTCGTGGACCACACGACGGAAGGCGTTCACATAGCTGGCTGGAGTGTCATAGTCGGCAAGCTTCTGCTCAATGCCCTGCAGTATTTCCCAATGATTTCGAAGGACATCTTCCTGTGGCAACGATCGCAATGTGTCTAGAACGAATGGGCGAGAACCATCTGTATACGACCCGATGAGAGCCATGAACAAGTTGTTTTCCGTAGGGTCCGAAGGAGCCTCCAAGCCCCACGTTATACCTTTGTAAGAATTGACGTTACGGTCAACCACGTGATCTAGGATTCTGATGAGTGCTGCTGCTGCCCTGACCGCTACGCCTCTTGTGTCGGGATCCTCTTTCCCATGTTGGCGGCAAAAGTCATCAATTGCGTTCACCAAAGCTCTGAGCTGCTTGGCGCAGTTCAAAACATCGAATCTCAATGCATCTGGAGATGCATCCATGGGACCATAAGTGATGTATTCGTCAAGAGCATGGAATGTACGTGCTATCCGACTGTCAATCTTCTCAAAGAATACGCGACGTTGGAAGTTGGGATCAATGATATCCCGCATCTGCACAAACAACCCAGGGTCCCGGATAGCGTGGTCGGAGAAGAGCTTTGCAAACTCCTGGTATTTTCTGGAACGCTCCGATGTAAGAGGTGATTCAGGGGTTTTAAATTCCCCAGGTAAAGCGTCTTGAGGCTCGAATACCGAGAGCGTTTTGGTAATCTCGTCTTTCATTTTATCCTCATCTTCGGGCAAGTCGTCTTTTATTACCCACTTCAGATCGCCAGCTACGCTTTCGAGTCCTTTATTATTGAGGATCTCCACAGGCGATGTACTCTCGATTATAGAACCGTCTGGTGAAAATTGAACTGGTTGGTCATCGAGATGTTCCCTGGCCGTGGAAAGTATCTGGTCGGCCAACCAATAGATGTGCTTTGATACAGTCAGTGAAAGACACATACACACCCCAAGGGTTGCCATACTTTACACGCCAGGCCTCCTTCATTGGCCCCACAGCTGCACTTGGACCTGTTGCCACCAACCGTTACAACGATATCGTCATTAATGTAGAATTGCTTGGCTCCAATCGTTTTCTGGTCAGTAGAAAGCGTACAGTACTTCAATTTGATTTCGTTATTCCGAAGGCCTTTCTTGACTCGTTGTCGTAGGTCACTGTTGAAACCAGAGACATTGTACCGGACGTTGTTGGTCGAAATGACAAGTGAAGGTGCAAGTGATGGAGAAGATGGAGGCTCGGTAGATGGCAATGGCTGATCCTGACTTGGGTTTGAAGATGATCCAGATGCTGTTCGTGTTGCCCTTGCGGCTCCAGCTCGAGTCATCACCATATCCTCTCCGATAGAAAGCTTCGAAAACTGATCCGCTGACATGAAGGATTATCACGCTGGTATGCTTCGAGATGGTGATAGGCAAACGGAAGCTATATATCAAACCAACTTGACTGAATCCACGCCACGATCTGAGCTGATGCCTCGACCATTTGGTTGAGTCCACCATGATCAGACGGCGCTTAATGAACATGCCTTCCGTGCTGTCAGAAGTTCGGGGCGTGGACCGGTTGTGGCTGTCGGAGAGTAATCGAAGGATCGTGAAGTGCTTGTCCACGCCGCATTTCTGCCTTGCTTTGTACTGCAGGCAGCATAGGGCCTGGGCAAGGGACCAATGGCACAATGGCCCCAATTTCGCTCTTAAGTTGGAGCATTGTGCCCAGGCCTATGCTGTCAGCAGGTCTATATATTCAACAACGACTGAGACGTTGTTGAGGTTGTTCGACGACATGCTGTATGATGCACCAATGGTAACAAATTAGCACAGACGTATTATGCCGTGAGCGAGAATACGCTAACCGAATATGGCTAATTTAGGGGCCGTGCTCGCATTGATGTTTCCTCATCCGAACCTTTTCTTCTTTTGCCGCCCGGGCTTTGATACCGAAGACCGCTAAATGGTTGGGCCTGGTTGTGATGCTGCAAAGCGAGCTTTCATGTCACCGCAGCAGCGGCGTGGCTCGTGACCGTCGCTGCAGCAATGTCGGTGGATCGCAGGGCTACAACCCCTTGACTGCAGGCAAGACGCCTCGAGCCACCACCAAGCCAACAACCATACGAACGGTCAATACCGAAATAACCATGATGCAGATGCGATGTCAAAAGTTGATCGTCTGTGTTGGAAGGGTCGGGCTTTAGCTCAGGCCTGCGGCGTTGGCTTTGAGCGCAATAACCCTGCACCAACCAGTCGATAGTCGCAAAATCAAACACGCGAGGCTGATTGGCTGGAGGAACATTAGACTACTTGTGAAGCTTCTGACCACCTCAACGGCCGCCATGGGTGGCATCTTTCGCATGGTCAACCTTTCGCTCAGTCCGCCGAATAACCGAAAATGCGACCTCAAATGGCCCCGAAATAAGCTGCGCCTCCGCCTCCTCGAGCGGAACGTCCTGAGACAGTCAGCTCTAGTCAGTAGGTCGGTCCAAGGCGGGACACAAAGACGCCGTATTATTTTCACGTCAGTGGAAGAGTCTCACTCCTAGCCGGTATCAATGTGAAAATGTTGAACAAAAGCACGAGAGTAGACAATATAGGGCCAACAAAAGGTACAATTTGGTTTACAATCAAAAAGCGTTGAGCTATAGATTCAAAGACTCTCCATAACCGGGTATTTCTGAAGAAAAAAAAAGAGATATTGTGTGCTCTGCACTAAATCACACAGTCGACAACAGATGTGATTTGGATGAGCCACAGAAAGGTTTGTGGGACAGCCGTGAAACATAGAGGAACAAGGTCGATGGGGCATTTGGCCCCAAATGTTGATAATCAAGCCCAATTAAACCGCGGGTATCATCATACTTTGACTGGGTTCGTGGCCGTCCTGCGGCGTGGCGATCCATCCCTTTGCGATGACATACGGCACGGCCGTGTAGCCTGGTGTCATATTGCGAGGAGCGTCAGTCTGTGCCCCATCTGCAATTGAAGAAAAGGAATTGTTTGTAAGGCACACGATTATCGAGGTAAGCTGTGCCGACTAGCGATATGGGAAGTATCTGAGGTAAGTCCAAGCCGGGTTTCCTCTCGCGAACTGATCGGTGAGGCGAAGCCCAAGCCTGAGAAAAGTCAGCCATGGTCTGTTGACACGAACGATGAACTCACGCCAGACCCTTACCTACTACTTCCCCCTGTGCGTAATGCACTGCCATAGACTGAATTCTCCCGTGAGCTTTGCTCTTTGGTCTTTCCTGTCTCGACAACGTGTTTCATCGATATTCCTCCCCAAGGAAGACCTGAAAGGGTTTGGCTGGTCTCTATCTCGTCAGGTTCAGGAGACGCGTATGCGCTTCCAGCTCGTCGTTGATTTTCCACTTCCCGTTCGTTTTCTTCCTTTTGTTCTTTGACTTTATCTCCTACACTATATTAACAATGTCCACAGGAGCAGGCTTGGTAATGCGACTCACGAAATCTACGCTGTGCCAGCTTATTCTGAATTTTCCTTCTTTCATTTGGATCTTTGATATTAGACCACTCGTCTGACTTTGCCCTCGATGGGTCTCTGGCTGGTGTAGATGATCCAGCTTCAGATGACGTCGATCGCCGTGTACTCGACTGATCGCTCTGAGACATGTCTGTTACGAATACTTCGCAACACTCGTTGAAGATCATATAATCTCTCTGGAGACTAAAAAACAACCTGATAAGAGAAGGATGAGGTGCACATCGACTCGAGGTAGCTTTGCTGGAGGCCTAAAATCGTTCGATTGATTCAGACGTCGAGTGCGGAGGTGTGGTGTGTCATAACTCGATGGCCAGTCGAGTGTCCGATTGGAAAAGAGTCACACCTGGTTGCTCGACTATTGGTGCCTGATGCTGCCTATTGATGACTCTTGAACAACAAGGAATTTGAGAGCTTGGGAAGTGAACAAGACTCTGCCCGTATGAAAGCTGTTGATAGTGGTTAATGGTGGCCTTACATCCAACAAAAAGAAAGTATTCATACTGTGGTAAGATGAGCCAGAGTCCAGTCAGCCGCAAAGCACGTCGAAAGGTTGCCTGGCCTCGGTGATAGACGATAGAAATGCCTGCACCCTTGATTGAAGTGTTGATTTCGAGGGTTCCAGTAAAAGAAAAAGGACGAATGGTAGGAACAACGTGCATACCTGCGCACAAACTAGATCAGGAAAGGGCAACGGGTAGGAGTGGAAAAGCGAGCTGCGCATCAATGCTGTGGACCAAGGCATGCTATACTATAGTAAGACAGAGGATAGGGCTACACCTTTGAGGCTAACGGCTAGGAAGCTCGGTTCTCCCGTAGGTTTAAAGGGCCTTCCGCCTTATGACGCTCTTTAAGAGGCTAGCAATGCGCGACCAGAGACCTGTTGTTGACCAAAGCGCTGTAGTTCGTAGGGCAGTCCGAAATGAACCAACCGAGAGTAGTTATGGAGGGAAATTGATTGGTATTCAAGTCTCCAAATAGACGCCATGCATGTCCCGGTGAAGGAGCCTGGCTCCTCCTGAGAGTACCTGCATCAATCGCTACCACTGGGTTGGCAATATTAGTCGGAAAGGCCGCACAGTAGTGACAATGAGGCAGCAACATTAAACTTGCACTAGCCGACTTAGAGTAATGGAACTACTTGGCGGCTTCCATCCCGAGCCAGATGTAAGTGTGGCAGTGCTCAGCCTCCGGCTATTGATACCTCGTGGGTAAGTATTTCGACGGTTTTTGCGCATTTCGCAACGAGCTGCAAGCCACGCAAGAGTCTGTTGGTATAGGCATGCTATTATAATACACGGAAACTGGGGTTTCCGCAGTGCCATACTCAGCTGCACGGTACAAAGCAGGTCATTTGAGTGTTTGCTCGCCGATGGCAGTGCATGGTTAATCAGATGGCTTGACCATGCATACAGACAAGCGTCGTGGCATGATAAAGAACGAGCGAACAACCTGACAGGAAGGGTGGCCATGAAGACATGGGTCGGCGTAGAAACGGCGATTTGGAGATGTCAAGTGTGGAGGTTGACAGAGGCGGTCTCGGAAAAGACGCTTGTCCTCTCTGGCAATGCTATGGTCAGCACATGCAAACATGATTGGCCATGCCTGTGGCGCAGTCCAATATTAGTCTACTTCTGTTCTAACGCTGACCGCTGGACGTTGCCAATGCGCCTCACGATGCTTGACATCATAGCAGCCATAGGGCCGTGGAATGAAGCAGAGTGCGTTCCACTGTGAGCGCAAACTACCTCTCCTAGCATGGAAGAAGAGCACAATCAATCTACACCGCAATCCGGTCCGTTGACCGGTGACGCCCCTTTGGCTTTTAACCTTTCTAACTTGCCTGCGATATGCATCATGTACATGGCGCGATTGTGGTCACTTCCCTACTGCACCGAGTACGTGGTCAATTATGCAGTCTAACAGTTCCGACACGTCGGAGGCACATTACTGATTGGCAACAGCAAGCTAGGATTGGGGCTGAGGAGCAGCAGTCAAGCCTAGCATAGGCTTGACGGATCGCGCGATAAAGGCCCCCGAGGATGGGGTGAAGAACATGTCAGAGTGCCTGGGGTATCTGGCGCAGCAGTCATCGTTCAGCCCGTCAGCCGCAAACCAAGTAGCTTGCGGTAGCACATCTACTCTACTGTAGTCAGATTCAGAGGTGAGAGCAGGGGCCAATAATGTATGGACATGTGATGTGCAGCTTTTCAATGCAATGAATCACGTATGTTTGTCTTTGATTTAGTCCTACTCATCTGAAGAGGAGCAATGAGTAGGGTGGAGAAGACACGGTCCTGCTAAAAACCTATTTCGATCTCCCACATAGAAGGAATGTTGCTCCGAGGCCATGGAGAGCGGATCGGGGAGCAGGCAAACGTGGGAACAGCATACAATTGGCGATACAAGGGCGCCCTGGACCGACCGAGCAGAATATGCCGGGTCGGTCTGCATCAAGGGGGCCGCCTGTGCCTTTGGTGTCGACCTCAAAGGGGTTGATGGAGGAAGAGACGACGCCGCTATGCAAAGAAAAACTCGGACTAAGTGCGACGGCAGCATGGTCCAAGCGCAGACTTGGCAGGCGCCCCGACAAAAACCTTTCCGTCCCGGCCTACTTCTGCTCTCCACACACAATCATACAAATTGAGCGATTAATCAACGGCCACACTCAGCATCTACATTGTGGTTGTCATATTTGCGCTCTAGAGCAACGCACCCGGCACTTTTAGGCTTTTTGCATCGACTTCTGTGATGCTTGAAGCCACCTGCGTGACCAAACATCTCTGACATGGCACTTCCCCCCTGATGACAAACACGCTGGAGAGGAGTACCGAGCTGTAATTATCATTTATGGGTGTTCTGGTGAGGAGCCAGGGCGAGGCTGGCTCGGCCGGCTGTGGCTTTTCTGTCTGACTGCCACATCATCAACGCGCGCACGTGTTTGCATTCTGGGCTGTTGCCAGCATTGTGCTGAGAGTATTACCAATACTGTATACTGTATACTGTGTATGTGCTGAATTTAGACAAAACGCTAATCGCAGTGCCCTGGAGCTTGCGGGAAGCCATGTGCGTGATGTTGGACGGGGCGCATTACTCGCCATTGCGTGCAGACCAACGACTCTCCTCGACATCCCCTTTTGCCCAGCCATAGATAGCCAGTACACCTCCTGCTCTGCCATGGAGTCGCCCATGCTGCAGTAACCGGTGCTACAGTCCAGGCGTACCTCCGCCTGTCTCCCGCCGGTCTGCCGCCCCCGCGCTTTGGCTCCTTCTGCCGTTGCTGCAACTCCTGCCGCTCGCTCATCTCGCCTCTACCCCGTGCGACCGACCTGCTCGACATTAGTGATCCGCACCCAGACCCAGCATGGCGTCTGCCCTGAACAAGCGCCAGCAAGCGCGCAACGAGAAGGCGCTGCAGGAGCTGATCAAGACGGTGCCCGGCAACAGTACATGCGCCGACTGCGGTGCGAGGAATCCAGGTAAGCACGCCGCATGTCGGCATGTCTGCATGTCTGCATGCCTTTAACCCCCAACACGTGCTGACGGTGCGACGCAGGATGGGCGAGTTGGAGCGTAAGTGCTGCTGCTGCTCTGCACGCTTGACATGACAGCCAAATTAACCTGAACCGTAGCTGGGCATCTTCCTGTGTATGCGCTGCGCTGCCCTCCACCGCAAGCTGGGCACGCACATCTCCAAGGTCAAGTCGCTGAGCATGGACAAATGGGACGCCGCGCAGGTCGATGTAGGAGCCCGCCGACCGTTGAATCAACAGGGCTGCCTGTGCTGACCACTTTGCAGAACATGAAGCGCATGGGCAACTCCGAGTCCAACAAGACATACAACCCGCGTAATGTCAAGGCCCAAATTCCCATCGATGTTGACGAGGTTGACGGCGCCATGGAGCGCTACATCCGCCAGAAGTACGAGCAGCGCATCTACATGCACGATACCCGCCCTGGCACGCGACAGAACACCGGCAGCACCAGCTCAGACGACCGGCCGCCACCGCTTCCCCCTAAGCCGACCGGCCGCTTTGGCTTCGGCCTGCGAAAGGCGGCGACCTCGCCGCGCAATCTCACTCCTCCTGTATCTCCTGGCCTCGGGGGCTTTGGGCTCGAGACATCGCCGCCGCGCGTAAACAAGCCGTCTCGGGTATTTGGGTCCAATATACAGACATCAGGCGACGGGCTAGACTCCAAGCTGGCCACCCTGCGAGACATGGGCTTTCCAGACGACAAACGTAACTCGACAGTACTGAAGGGGCTCAACGGCAATTTGGACCGGACGGTAGAGGCTCTGATCAGGCTTGGGGAGCAGAATCCGGGGAAGTCTGGAGGACGCACGCCAACTCCACCGCCAAAGCCCAACGCCAATGGCCTCAGCTTTGACACGTCGCAACCCGCATCCGCGTCCACCAACCCCTTTGACGCACTGGATGCCATTGCAGCACCACAGCAGCAGCCCCCCGCGCCGCTTCAACCCCAACAATCCGCTTATCCGGGGACTACCGCGCAGAAAGTTTCACCCTCCAATTCCTACAACCCATTCCTAGCACAGACACAGCAGACTTTCTATCAGCAACAGACCGCCCCTCAGCAGCAGCAGCAACAACAACAACAACAACAAAACTATGGCTATCAGCAAAATCCATTTGGACAGCAACAGAGCCTTGACCAATCACTGCAGAACATGCACCTGTCGAGTCAGCCAGCTCAACAACCATTATTTCCTAATCGAACTGGGGGATACGGGCCGACATCACCTCCATTTGCCCAAACAAACCCATTCCAGCAGTCCTTTACGCCTCCTCCAATGCCACAGATATTCGAGCAGTACAGCTCTTTCTTCCCACCGCAGCCGCAATATCAGTCCATGTCATCACCATCCAGCCCAGGCAACCCTTTTCTCAAGTCATCTCGAAGCCAAATGTTCTCACCAACAAACTCTATAAACTCGAATCCATTTGGCCAGCAGGCTAATCAGCAGTTTCAACAACAGCAAGTATCAAATCCTTATATGATGCAGCAAGCGGCACAGCCATCCAATCCATGGCAGAACCAGCAACAGAGCGGTCAACAAGCCCCCTTCCAGCAGCAAAACCATCCAAATATGGCTGTACAACAGCAGAATCAGGAGCAGTCTGGGCTCCAACAGAACAGTAACCCATTTGACAAGACTTCGATCATTGCCCTATACAACTACCCGCAGCTTGCTCCACAACGAAGTGAGCAATCACAGGCTGCACAGGCCCCTCCGCCGGCGCCACCGGGCGCAGGACCAGCATCGGGGCAGATGAACCCGTTCGCCAAAAGTCAAACGGTGCAGCAGGGCCAACCGCTCTCTGCAGCACAGACAGCTGGTGCTCGACACGTCAGCAACGAGAGCGTGGATTTTGCGGGTCTCATGGGAGGGCGACATTCGCCGGATGCCTTCTCAGGCCTGAGTGCGAGCTTCCGGCGATGAAGGGAAATTTTTGTGCATAGCTGGGATATTGGCGTTGGGTGGATGGATAGGCATGGGTTGGAGGTCCAGGACGGATGCAAGGTGCTTGGGGAGCAGCCATGTTTGTACGATAGACATCTACCCAGTGGCACCGATATGCGCTTTAAGTATTAATGCAGACGCTTATTCATAGCCAACAGCTGGTGTGACATTTGCACAATACGTGGACCAGCCAATCAGCCAGATATAGGTACGCACTACTTGTGTATTATGTACATACATGGTTCACGCAGAACATTGCACATGTGCCTTAGCTTAGCTGCGTGCGGTGGCTGGGCGCCGGGACCTGCCCAACCACCAAAGAGCGGTCTGTTAGCTTGCGACGATCGTTGCAAGCTCCACAAGTTCGTAGCTCCCACTGCCGCGCCGATTTCTCAAGGCTCCGTTCTCTTCCCCAACCGTGCAACCAGCCATCGCGATCCACGACCGCCTGCGACAGCCCTGCGCCAGTATCGATAAGAGATAAGAGCAGAGCTGAAGAAGAGGCTGCGTGGACGTTTGGAGCCGCACAGCTGAAACGGGCAAACGAGCACACCAGCGGCGACTGGCAGCCCACATTCGACGACCCACATACACCGGACCCTGGCTGCGCATTGAATCCAGGCCTCAACAAGCAGTTGCGTTGGCAGCGAGGAGTCATTGCTGCTACCCTATCACCCCAGACGCTTTGCGCTGAATGCGCTGGGCGTCGCGCTTCACACTGCAGCATCGCATTGCCCCGTCCCAAATACGCGTCCCCCCCTCGACGCCCTATCCCACTGCGCCTATAACACGCGCCCTCGTCCCCAAGCCCACCCTCACCTTCACTTCGCACTCAGACACCATGGGCTGGCTTCCCAACCCCTTTGGCTCTCCACGCCGCTCCTCCTCCTCGCGGCCGGGCTACGCACGCTCCTATGCCGGCTCCTCCTACTCGGGCACCTCGCGACACCACTCTTCCACCAGCCGATACAAACGCTCGCCTCGCGACGGCTACCTGCAACACCTCTACGCCAAGTTTCGCCACTTCCTCCGCGAGATCTGGCGCTATGCTCAACGGCACCCCTACAAAGTTTTCTTCATGGTCATCATGCCCTTGGTGAGCGGTGGCGTGTTACACAAGCTGGCTCGCCAGTTTGGCGTCAACCTACCTGAGATGGGAGGTGCTGGCGCCCGGGGAGGCCACTCGGGTGGTGGCCATTCTGGAGGCGCCCACTCGGATTATTATGGGAGCGCCGGGTATGGACATGAGAGTGGTGGCGGCGGTAGAGGCGGACTAGGAGGCTTTGACATGCAGAGCATAGCTGGAGGCATCGGGACAGCGCAGAGCATAGCTGGGGGGATCAGTGGGTTGGCGAGCATAGCAGGCATGGCCAGTAAGTTCATGTGAGTGGGGAGAGAAGATCCAGGGCTTGACGCTTTGGCATATGCGATATCTAATTGGCGTAATGAGAAGACGTGGTATGATGGATGGAACACAAGAGTAAGATATTTTGAGCGTCATTGGCTGGATTCCCCATGGACGAATGGCAAGGTGCCCCGGTCTCTTTTTTCTTCTTTTTTTCACCTTGAAACCTGACACAATCTTGTCAAGTGAGAAGGTATGGTGTTTAGGAATGTTGTGTCTTGAATTTTGTATGGTACGCTTCTCATGAGAGATAGAGGTGCCACTTGTAGAATAGTACTATCAGCTGGTGATAGATGATATAGTTCATCCGATTTATATTTCGTTCTTGTGATCCAATGAAAATCTAGCCTGTGTAAACCATTGTGGGTTGATTAGCGACTGCCTGCATTGTGGATGCTTAGATCGTGGCTCAAGCTTCAGTTCACTCAACCCACGCTACGTCATCAATCACGGCCTTGTCCTGCCACCTTTGAGCCCCCACTCACACTCTCCTCGTTTCTCAACAGCATTATAGCTTGTACCCCCTCTAGTCCTTATTTCACCTTCTCCCCAAGCACCCTTGGTTGCTATCATGGGTAAGCCCCCCCCCCCCTCCAGGCCGCCAACAAACTAACGCACTCACTCCAGCCGGGCCAGACTACTACAAAGTCCTCGAAATCGACTCCAAAGCCACGCAACAACAAGTCCGCGATGCCTACAAAAAAGCCGCCTTAAAACACCACCCAGACCGCGTCCCCGCAGACTCGCCCGAACGCGACGCGCGCACAAAACGCTTCCAGCAAGTCAACGACGCCTACTACACTCTCTCCGACCCTACCCGCCGCGGCGACTACGATGCAGCACGCACATACAACCCGTGGACCGGCACAACCGCAACGCCCGAGTCGGAAGACTTTGACGAACAAGTGCCCCCCAACGCAGGCTCCGGCTTCGCAAACTTCCCTTGGTCCGCATTCGGCTTTGGTTCTGCGCCAGCAGGCACGACGGAGGAGTCGCACAACCGTTTTTCCAACGAGCAGTTTGGCGGCATATTCGAGGAGATGTTGCGCGAGGAGGGCATGGCTGATCGAGATGCGGCGCCGACGGGCAAGTTCTGGTCGATTGTGGGCGGCTTGAGTGGCGGTGCCATGGGCTTTATTGTGGCCAATTTCCCGGGCATGCTTGCTGGGGCGGTGGCGGGGAATCGGCTGGGGAGTGTGCGCGATGCAAAGGGGAAGAGCGTGTACGAGGTGTTTAGGGAGTTGCCACAGGCGGATAAAGCGAGGATGTTAAGCGATCTTGCTGCCAAGGTGTTTGCGAATGTTGTGAGTGGGTAGACTGGGGCTGGGTTAAAAATAAAAATAAAAAGATATCGTCATTGGTGTTTGGAATGGCATGGAGTAATGGTTGTGGAGATGCTTCGTAGTTTGGGTTTGGGGGTGGGCATGATATCCTGCAATGTACTTGACGCAAAAAGGTAATCATGGCTACATAGGTTAGATAGAATAACAGGCTTGATCACTAACATTTTGGGAGGGTATGTCCTAGACTGTCTCATCTATGATTTCAAGTCAACCTGGATTCGACGAGTTACCGAGTAAACAAGTAGGGACACTTTTACACACACCCCCAATCTTCGCCCAACACAGCAGAAAATCTAAAGGACAAAGACTTGACATTAAAGACGGCTACAACTAAACTATAGATAAGCGAGACACATTTCCCTTTTAAGCATGCATCAAGGTAACGCAAAATCAGCCACATTAAACCTTCTTCTTGCCCTTTCCACCCTTTCGCTTCCTCTCACCATCTCTTCCGCCAACCGGGGCAGGCTGTACCGGAATTGGAATAGGCTGTGGAACAACTTCAACAGCAGGAATGCTCTGGTAATCATTGTGCTCCAGTACCTCGGCACCTGTATATGAAACTTGGGGATCAGAAAGTTCGGTGTAGTTTCTTTGGACACTAGTGAGGGATGTTGGGCTTTGAGCCGGCGCTGGGACTCGTCGCGGAATTGTCGTATAACTCGCTTCCGATGGGGCCACGCTAGGTCTACGAGTGTACTGAAGCTGTGGCGAAGGTTGAGAGGAAGAGGACACTGGACTAAAGTTGTGATACTGATACGGCTCAAGGGGAAATGGCATGAGTTTAGTTGATTGTAAAGACGACGAGCGGGTGTGCGATCCAGTGGGTTCTTGGGTGGACTTTCGAGAAGCAGTGGGCCGTCCTTGTCGTGGTGGGCTTGGTGGGCGATACGGTTGCACTGTGATCCCAAAGGCCCCGGGAAATGCTCCTGGAACTTCACTCTGTGACTCGTATGGTGATGCCATTCGGGAGTGTGCGTGCAGCATTTGGTTATTACCGGATGCTGATCGAGGAGCAGGTTGTAGCGGAGGCTCGTGATCCCGTGTCACACTACTCTGATACGGATTGATAGGGGTATACATTGGCTGCCCATCTGGCCCAGGCACAACAAAACCAGGTGAAATATGACCTGAACCATTAGATACATTCGAGACAGCTCGTTTGCGACTGCTGGGTTTCTCTTTTTTGGGCTTGGAAGAGAACAGGGATGTTCGTGTCTGACTCTTCTTTGACTTTGACTTGCCAGAACTAGTGTGTCCATGTCGGCCGGTAGAGTCGGTACTTATCATGCTCGCTGTATCATCCAAAATTGGAGAAGTGGGTGGACGAGACGCTGGTTGTGGACGCACTGCAGGCGCCTTGGGTCCGTGAAGCCTTGCCTGGTAGGCGTCAAGTTCTTCCGGGCTGAGTTGAACATCGGAATCACCTGTTGCGCGCGCTACCCTGATTTTATCAAGCACCCGTTGGAATAGCAGTTCTTCATATTCAGCTTGAGAGACTGCTTCTCCAGCATCGTCATAGTAGCCCTCATCCTCTTCTTGCAAATCGAAGCCAAGCTCATGCGGCATCTCACCCAGGGCCGCCGCTCGCCTTTCCCATGCTCTTATGTCCATGTCATTAAAATAAAGTTCGTCTGGATTGGGGCGCTTGCCATTTGAAACCTGCTGCGAGGCACGCTCTAATAAAACACCATTCTTTTCATCATCACTGTCGAGTTCCTGAAATTTATACACATCCTCCTCCATCCCCTCGAAGTATCTCCCCACATCTGTCGCCCCTGGTGGTCTTCCCCATGGGGGCATAGAGTAAGGAGTTCGCGGCCGACCACTTAGACCGCCTCCTCTGAAAAAGCTGACTCGATTGGTTTATCGAGAAAAGCGGCATGACCCAAAATGGTGACGCCGGAGGCTCCAATGAGCCAGAGCACTGTAGTGAAAGGAGATGCCCAGAGCCCAAGGGGAATGGCAATTACGAACAGGGCGGTGTAGAGCTGAGAGGTGGTTGCGCGCCAGCTACCAATCTCTAGGTCGTTGCCCTCGAGTTTGCCAATACCGAACATTCCGCCAACGATGAAGCAGATGACGAAGAGTAGCAGCAGATTGGTGAGGAGGCTGTAGATGCTGAGCATAGCAAACATGGCAGCGTAGTTGCTGGAGAAGTAGCCCAGGTTGTAGTTCACTCTGCTCTGGACCTCGCTGAAGTTGGCAGGCTTGGAGATACGCTTGACATCGAGGAACTCGGAGATGGGTCGCAGGTTGGCGAAGCGTGAGGAGACTGAGGTGTTGCGCAGACCCTCGAAGCGCCCGCCGAGGTTTACTCTGGACGTCAGAGCGTCAATAGGGATGCTGAAGCGCGACATGATGGAGGTGAAAGATGCGGCTGGTTGGGGCGCTGGTGGTGTGGTGTCAGCAGGAAGAAAGGGCTGTTGTTGTTCGGCGAGCAGGTCTACGTTAGAAGTCATGTTAGCTTGTGGTTGGTTGGTTGATGGTTGGTGGTCGTGAGATGTGGCCTCTACCTAAGCGGCAACAGGTACAGAAGCTATAAGGAATGTTGCTGCCTTACCTGATGGCGAGCGTCGCAAGACGGATGCTGGAGCTGACGCGGCGGGTGAGAGTGGGCGCTGGTATGATGGTCGCCTGGTGCACTGCCTCAGATGTGGTGTGGATGGAGTCAAGTCGTGTGCAAATAATAAAATGTTGAACAGATGTCCGTGTCTGGTAGCGTAGCCCCTGCTTGCCGCGAATCTCAGGGTCAAAGTCAAGAGTAAGGACAGCGACAGCCACGCTTAGCCGAGCCTCACATGCTGAAGCCACATTTCAGACCAGACGGCCTTTTTCTTTTTTTCTTTTCTTGTCGACCCAGATTGGTGCAGAGAGAAAAGGAGGTGTAGCCCGGACGAAGCCACCCTTTATCCCTCATCGAGTCCTGCGGCCTGCAGACCGCCTATTGAACCTTGATTGGGCCACGTTTGCCTTCTCCAGCAGTTCGCACTACCGGTGCTCTTGTGCTTGTGCCTGTGCCTGTGCTGCTCTTTTCTCGATCCACCATCGACCATGAAGTCCAACGCCCTGCTCATCCTGGCTGCGTGCCTCTTTGCAGTCTTTGCCGCTGCCTGGACCAAAGAGGGTACGTATAGGTGTTCTAATGCCAGCCCTCAATGAGCCACGCCCGCCTCGTACATAATTCGTGGTCCTACACTCCCCACATTAGACGCATCAAGCTAGAGCTGCGAGCTTGCTGACATCTGATTCAGACCACGAAATTTTCCGCGTCCGCGATGAGGTTGCCGCCGCAGAGGGCAACAATGTCACTTTTTACGACCTCCTCGGCATCAAGCCCAGTGCATCGCAGGACGAATTGAACAAGGCCTACCGCAAGAAGTCTGCACGACTTCACCCCGACAAGGCCCGCCAAAGCTTCATCGCTGAATACCAGAAGAAGAACAAAAAGGCTGGAAAGACACCTGGCGTCAAGGTCGGCAAGGGCCCTTCAAAGAAGCAAATCGATGCCCACCTCAAGAAGGTCACGGCCCGATACCAGAGGCTGTCGGTCATTGCAAACATCCTCAAAGGCCCCGAGCGCGAGCGTTATGATCACTTTCTGAAGAATGGCTTCCCAGCATGGAGAGGCACCGGCTACTACTACCAGCGCTTCCGCCCTGGACTCGGCTCTGTCCTGTTTGGCGTTCTAGTCGTCATGGGTGGAGGCATGCACTATTTTGCTCTGGTTGTGGGCTGGAGGCGCCGCAGAGAATTTGTTGAGCGCTATATCCGCCATGCTCGCAAGACCGCTTGGGGAGACGAGACCGCCATCCCAGGCATTCCTGGCGTTGACGCCACGCCCGCGGTCAATACACAGCAATGGGACGACGAGGAAAAGGAGAAAGACTCATCAGATGAGCTTGTCCCAAGGAATCGCCGGGAAAAGCGCGCTATGGAAAAGGAGAATAAGAAGGGCAAGAAGGTTCAAGCTGCTAGAGTAGCACGTGCTAGCGGTATCAGCACTCCCATTGAAGCGGAGCTCACCTCCGGACCTCAAGGAGCAAAAAAACGCATTGTTGCAGAGAATGGCAAAGTGCTCATCGTAGACTCTGTTGGCAACGTCTTCTTAGAAGAGGAGACCGAGGATGGTACTAAGGGAGAGTTCTTGCTCGACGTAAGTATCACTAAAGCCTGGTCGTCTATAGATGCTAACTGTAACCAGCCCAACGAAGAGCCCAAGCCCACCATCTTCGATACCCTCCTGTTCAAGTTGCCCAAGTTTGCCTACAACCAATCTGTCGGCCGTGTACTCGGCAAAAAAGAGCTCATTGAAGAGCCTCTTCTTGACTCATCAGACCTGCCCCAAGACGAAGCCGCCATCCAAAATGCTACCGCTCCTAACCTCAATGGCGAGGCAAGGAGACGCAAACTGAAAGGGAAGAACGGCAGGTAGCCTTTACTTGTATAACAGGGGGTCAAGCTAGCATTCTAGTAATATTTGCATTTCGTCCAGTGTAGGCAGACGAAAAGTTCCATAGTTTATCATGTAGGATAGAATAGGGTCATAGACATCAAAGGTACACTACAGTTTACACCGAAGCCATATTAGTTTAGAATCTGCCTGCTGTCTTGAAGATCTACTCCGGAGTGATGAGAATGTTTGCAGTAAGCAACACACCCTGTTCTGCCGGACTTGGACCGAGCTGTATCTACCGAAATAGCAACCTTGAGAAGTGGCATGAGATCACAGTATCTGACGTGCAGAAGCGAGGCAGCAATCAAAGAGCTGACGCTTCACATGACGCAATCTCTACCCCAATCGCGGGGGAGAGGGGCGGCTCCACCGACCCTGAACGGACAAGATCGTGCACAAATCATTGGGCCTGTGCCTAACGATGCTGCCCTTGCATGGGCTGAGGGTGGCTGTGGGCCGATCACTTGCAAGCTACCCCACCGCCCTCGTGCAAACCCATCTGTGCCAGCTTAACTACCCCTCGACCGCCCCCAGCCCCAATCACTCGATGCTCCCCCGCTTCACCAACTTCTCCCGTCCACTCCGACAAGCCGCTCCAACTGCACTTCGAACTCTTAGCTCCACAGCATCAACCATGGGTGTCAAGAAGACGATCATTTCCGAGGGCAATGGCCCAAGCCCCTCCAAGGGCGACATTGTCACCATGGAGTATGTAGCTCAATGGGGCCCGTGTTGAGGGGGTTGTGAGCTGACACTGTGCTTCATCCTAGGTATACCGGCTGGCTGCGCAAACCAGGCGAGCCCGAAGAGAAGGGCAAGCAGTTCGACTCAACTACCGGCCGCGGTCCGTTCCAGACTGACATTGGCATTGGCCGCGTTATCAAAGGTCAGCGAACCCATAGAGCAGTAGCCGGCGCACGATGGCCGAGTCTTGGGCTGTTCGGAACAGGGCATATAGCTAACAGTCCATGTTAGGCTGGGATGAGGGCGTTGTGACGATGAAGCTCGGCGAGAAGGCACGACTGGACATCACATCCGACTTTGCCTACGGAAGCCAGTACGTCGAATGAGCAATAAGGTCGTAGAGTTGTGACTGACTCCAACCAGGTCCTTTCCTGGCCTCATTCCTCCGAACTCGGATCTCATCTTGTATGTTTCCCATCGTCCGACATAGCGCCGTGGCGGATTGCACACTGACTTTGGCATAGCGAGGTTGAGCTCAAGAAGATCAACTAAAACAAGACATGACAGAAGCATAGGAGTTTAGGTCCACAGGCGGCATATTTAGGCAGCATAGGAATCACTATCTGCTAGCGTATTCCCGGTGACTGCTGAGATTGCGAATGCCATTACTGTCATGATTCCTTTACATAGCTCCCATGATATGTTAATTGGTGACCTCAATTTTTACACATGCAGCTGTAATGCACCGTGTTTAGTCTGCAGTCTATCAGTTTGGCTGGGGAAGGAGCAATGCATAGTAGGGCTTAGCGTATACCCGTTGCCCTCACACAATACACTCACTCCTTGTATGATTTGACCTATTGTACAGAATACAGAGCTGAGAGCCTAATCTTTGGACACAAAGAGCAAAAATCGATCTCGAACACGCTTTTGCACATCCTAGACGTTCATCATCTGAGATTGGTCCACAATTGCAGTAGGAAGTTGCAAGATGTGACATCACGACTACCACATGAGACCGATGTTTGCGGCTCGCAACTTCTCAAAGAAGGGACACTTCGTCCCTTTTACTCCACAATCAATCCACGTTTTGAATGTTCATCTCGTTCCCAACCTTTTCTTGTATTCCTCGTACCATCATACATTTTCGACTGCCTCCCGCATCATTGAAGCATTCTTCGTCTATCGCTACACCCAAACCCAAAATGACTGCAAACAATCTTACCATAGGATCAGCGTTTCCGCTACCCAATTCGAAATATCACATTCCCAAAATCGGTTTTGGTGTCTACCTCTCTCCTCCACCGAAATGTGTTGGATCGTGTTTAAAAGCGCTCAAGACTGGCTATCGTCATATCGATACAGCTCAATACTATGAGAACGAAAGCTCCGTTGGCCGTGCAGTTCGCGAGAGTAGCATTTCACGTGAGGACGTGTATATCACCACGAAGATCCTCAGTCCGGGTAGCGATATTGACTCGACGTACAAGAAGATTGTAAACAGTGTAGAAAAACTTAGTGGAAAAGATGGGTACATTGATCTGTTCCTGATACATAGCCCCAACGGTGGAGTTGAGGCCAGGAAGTTGATGTGGCAGGCACTGGAGAAGGCCAGGGAAGTCGGCATAGTTCGGGATATTGGAGTGAGCAACTACGGCATACAGCACATTGAAGAAATCAAGTCAATTGGCAAGGTATGGCCTCCAGCGGTGAATCAAATTGAAGTAAGTAGGCTATAATGATTGTGTGCTCCAATTCGATTAATATACTATAGCTCCATCCATGGTGCCAACAGCGCGAATGCGTTGACTACTGCAACAAAAATAACATCGTCATCGAAGCCTATTGTCCCCTCGTTCGAAACCAAAAGTCTCACAATAAGACGCTATTGAGCATATGCGAAAAGCATAATACAACTCCCAACCAAGTCCTCGTTCGCTGGAGTTTACAAAAGGACTTCGTGTCATTGCCCAAGAGCGATACGCCCGTCAGAATCGCCAGTAATGCTGATGTATTTGGCTTTGTTCTTGATGTCGAAGATATGGAAAAACTAGATAGCCTTGATCAGGGCAAACAGGGTGTCATTGTGCAGGCTGTTAGTAATGAATAGATGGACGTGCTTGTGTTGCACCATGTTGACATTTGGCCACAGGTAAAGAACACAACAGACGAATTGTATGGAGCTTCTTTGCCTGATGGGGATTCAAGCTGTATGGGGGGTGGGGGCGAAAAGTAGACTGAAGCTTCGAGTGGATGATGAGATTATATTACTGGCGGCTGAGAAGAACCAAAACGGGGTTAGCGGTGGCTCTATTTTCTTCATTGAATAACACCGTGACACCTTAATTTGAGCCAAATCACTTTTTCCCTTCCCGCTATAACACCGAGTGCTGTGTGTTGTCTTACTCTAGTTCAGATTCGACCTTTTCCTCTACAAGGGCATCATACCTACCGATTTCTTCGCTACCAAAGCAAGATGTTATCACAACTCTAGCCCCCCGATTCTCTTCCTGGGCAAGAATTTATTGAACACATGAAAGATGAGCAGAGTCAAAATGTTCGTGTGTGCTGAGGACATGGGGGGATTCTCGTTCCTGGAAGTCGTTCAATTTCAAATGCCACCCCACTTGGCCGATTTTTAAACTCGACGTGCCCCACCTTCCATGAATGCAAACCTAGAACTTTTCACCAGTCATTCTGCTCGACTTGGATGCTGGGAGAAACCATTTCAATTAAATATTGTTCATTATGTTACCGCTAATTTTGGGAAAGTGCCAGATATCTACTCAATGGTTTTGTAGTGTAGCGGTTATCACTCCGGATTCTGATCTACATCAGTGTCTTCCGGCAACCCAAGTTCGATTCTTGGCAAGACCTCTTCCATTTTCCTTTTGGGCGGTGCGTTAGAGATATTTTTTGGTGTATTTTGGGTCGGGGGCGCCGCTCGCTTGCCAAACACGTTATCCGTGTTCACATTACACGAAAGGCAAGTTTTAGTTTTACTGGGCCACAACAAGTCACAATCTACATGGTACGGTACGACTGAAGGTCATGGATTGATTAGGTGGTCTTATCTTCTTAACATTTATTTGTGTGCTATATTGACACAGGTCGTGTGCATAGGTAGCCCCCGAGAACATTAGGAACAAGGCTGGAGGGCTGCGCAATGCTCAATTAGCATGCCGCCTGGTATCATAAATTGATACCTCAACCTTAGAGATGAACATTGCGCGAACGCTGCAAAGAAACAATGAAAATTACGCCAAAACGGTCTAACAAAAGAACTTGTACACCTTCTTCCACTTGGGCCATCGCTTCCTTTCTTCCCGTTCCTCCTCAACGAGCTCGGCAATGTTTAGCTCTCGAATGCCCGTGTGCAGATCCATGTTATGTGATCGTACAATTGAGGTACGATATAAGATTTTGTAAGGTATGTAGAATGCTATTGTGACGGGAAGGGCGAGGTAGACGCTGAAAAACTTTTGCAAACGTCCTGATGTAGACATGGTTTTGTAGTCAAATGGAGCAATGGAAACGTAGAACTGGGCGATGAGTACAAGTGCGTTGAAGATGACACCGATCCATGAGCCGATGACACCGGGCTGGGATTTGAAGGCGAGCTCAGAGAGGCTGTGGCCTTGCATTCTCCAGCCTTTGCGGAAGCGGATATGGGCTAGGCAGATTGATAGCCACGTGAAGACGGCAGAGAGGGCGGACAACGCCAGGAGCCAGTTGAAAGCGTCCTCTTGAAGTTTTCGGTCTGCGCCTGCGAGGAAGGCTAGTAAGCCTAAGGCGGATGCAAAAGCGATAGAGACGAGGGGTCGACCTTGACGATCGATATAAGCGAAGATCCTTGGAGCTTGGTGTTGTTCTGCGAGAGCGGCCAAGGTACGCGACGAACCGTAGATGGAAGAGTTGCCAACGGAAAGTACGGCTATCATGATGACAGCGTTGAAGACCGAGGGGAGACCTTGAATCCCGGCATTCTGGATGGCAATAACGAATGGCGAGGCGACAATGTCGACGCTATTCTGGTTCTGTAGAAGGCGCTGGTCATTGTATGGGACGATAAGGCCAACAATGGTAAGTGACACAATGTAGAATAAGGAGATTCGCCAAAAGACCTGCTTCACAGCAGTGGGGAGGGATTTCCTGGGGTTTGCAGTTTCGGCGGCTGCGAGTCCGACCAGCTCGGTTCCGGAGAATGCAAACGCTGCGTTGACAAAAACACTACAGAGGCCTTTGAAACCGTTGCTGAAGGGACCTGGGTCGCGCCAGAATTTCCCGCCGATATAACTGCCATCCGGACCGCCACCGATGTTGATTATGATGCCCAAGATAATGAAGCCGATGACAGCAGCAATCTTGATAATGGCGAAAAAGAACTCGGCTTCACCGTATCCTTTGACGCTGTGCAATGTAAGCAAGTTGATTAAGTGGTGAGAACAAGTAAGACATACCCAAAAAGATTGATGGCTACAATGAAGACAAGGAAGATGGCTACCCAGGCGTTGTTGTTGACTTTGGATGCGTTCCAATACTCGATGGTGAAGGTAGCGGCGACAATCTCCAGCGGTAGCACAACAAGCCACTGCAGAGCATAATTCCAACCCATGGCGAAACCCCAGGCAGGATCGAGGAAACGAGTAGAGTAAGCTGAGAAAGAACCAGCAACAGGAAATAGGACGGCCATTTCACCCAGAGCGTGAACAGTGCAGTACAACATGATACCGACCATACAGTAAGCAATGACGAGGGCTGCAGGTCCGCCGTTAGCCAAGGCCTGTCCAGAGCCGACGAACAGGCCGGTTCCTGGAGTTGTTAGTTGGACGGCTAGAGGATAGCAGCATGTACGATAACCGTACCTATGGAACCTCCAATAGCAATCATTTGCAGATGACGACCTTTGAGTTTACGAGCCAGGGGAGATGTGGCCGTGTTCTGGGCGGCGGTTTCGACATCGAAGACCTTTCCATCAGCCCCCAAAGCGCCCTTGGGGGTCATGTTGAAGTTGGGGTCGCGTTTGAAGCTCTCGATAACCCTCCTCCCAATGCCGTCGCGGTGCTCGGATGATTCGCCATAGTAGTCCGAGGCCTGGGAGCCGCGCCCAAAGCTCTTTTCTGTGCCATACATGTCGTCGTCGAAGGTGCCAGTCATGACGGGCAGTGCGACGGGGCGATTATAGCACTGCACCCAGGCACAGGGTGGAAGCGCAACCAAAGGCCTTTGTGCAGACTGTGTGGGGGGGGGCGCTGCAGTGCTTTGTCGTCAGTCGTAGAACGAAGGGGTGCGGGCGTCGGGCGAGATAAGTATATGCAATGCGCTGCCGTGTGCTGACGGACCGGGGTAGTGGGCCCAGTCTTATTTTACACACACGAGGTGAAGGACCGTGAGCAGAGAACGGCAAGCAGCAGGGCAGAGCCAGTGACAAGGACCGGACGGGCGGGTACAGAGGCACTAAGTAGCTGGGGACCGGGTAGTGTATTGGATTTGATGCGCAGACGACTGAACCCCCAACGGGGCCAGGCAGGCCGGTACATGTACTCAGCGAGCCGGACTGGGTGACTGGCGACTGGGTCGTCGTGTTCACGGCACGGACAGGGTTGATGGCGACAGATCAATGCTATGGCCATCCTTGGGGCGTTTCTTCTGTGTGCCAATTGCGGCACCAACGCCTGGAGCTATCACTAGGTATCTGCCACCAGCGCAAGCCCAGCGCAAGCCCAGCGCAGCTCTCATACTATCGTTCTGTTGTTCTATCGTTCTATCGTTCTATCGTTCTATCGTTCTATCGTCCTATCCTCCATCCCATGGGCTCGCCGTCGGCGCTCACCGGCCACAGTCACGGACTCACGGTTGGGACAGCTTCCTGCCTCGGCCGCCTCGAGTCTCAGTCGCGCTTGCCCTGGCGTCTTCGCGCTATTCTGCCTTCCAGAAGGCGCCCTCGGTGGCCCCTGCTATGCCTGCCGGGATGCACGGCCGGGCTTATCAATGCGATATGACCAACCGCGCACCCCTTCACCTTTCGCTTTGCCCTTCCCCACCCATGTCGGCCGCATGTGCTCGCGAACAGAGACCTACCCAACGCAACACCTTTGGCTGGCCTGCATGCTCGTCTAGACGGCCTACACAATACCTACCTAATACCTACCTGGTACCATGGCCATCCGTGCCGCTGTGCTTCTTACTGCGCATCCAGTTCATCGCACACCACACAGTCACGAGCTCGTTATTGGTGGACGGCCATCACCCCACTAATACCTACACCTGTCACCTTGGCCCTCCATTGCCAATGGCCCATCCTAGCTCTCATCTCTTCTTGTGTTGACTGCCTCCCACCCACATATCAGCTTACCGTGCCACAGGCCCAACCACCTCCGTCTGCTCACCCCATAGTCGCGTCTTAGAATATCCGCGGGCTGGTGAGACGGCTCAACACCGTTGCGCTGCCTTACCGACCCAGCTCCCTTGGACCTTCTTCGTTCGCAATGTCGTATGAAGCTGCCTGTTTGCTGCAGGGGCAAATCATCATCTATCTCCCAATCTCACCTCGCCTCTTTCAGCCTGGTGACGCAGGTACAGCCAACCCATTTTCCTTCATTTGCCCCTTCCAAGTGCCGTCGAGGAAATTGCACACTGTCTTCCACGCGCGTTTAGATGAACGGCACAGTGAATTTACCGCGCCACAGTATGGCTACATAGTAAGTGCTTTCTTCTGCATGAACACACGTTCGCGCTTTGGGACGTAGCCTGCATTTGTGCTACCTATACCACTACCCCAATCAGTTAGTCGCAGCACCAACCTTTGAGTGACCCTCTCTGTTTCTCAAGCCTCTCTTATCTATACTCTTCTGACTGGATATCTACCTATCGCCTCTGCCATTGTGCGTCATCCATAGTCTACAGCACGGGCCGAACATGATGCTGGACGAAGCGCCTTCCTCTAAAGGTTTGGTAGAACGCCTCAATAAGCCTCCATTATACGCTTGCCATCATGTCGGGCCTCGCCATTGGTATGCTACGACGCCTCCGCCGCCTGCAACAATTGGTCGGCGACGCAGGTCAGTGTTCCGAACGAGGCAAGCGTTTGCCGTAATGGTTTAGGTATCGCTCAACATGCCTACTCACGCCATCTTCTTCTCATATTCTACGTTGCGCACAGAACACTGCTGCCCGCACATGCATCAGCACGGGTTGATCATCCCGTCTCACCCTGCACCCTCTATGCCCTGGCATAGGAATAAAAGCATGGCTTGACTTCAACCCGTAGCATCATCTGTGATCTGTCTGAGCACTTTGGCATTCCTGGTCAATTATATCCTACACCGCACGGTACCACGCTCGTCAACGCATGAATGTCAGATGTGAAACGCCACCTCCCATCCCGTTGGCACTCGGGCCTCCGTTCACGTGTGTGTCGCATGGCCCTTTGGACTGCGCAATGCACAGTGCGCAATGTACACACGGGCCTTTTCCCCGTCTGGGCCATTTCAAGCGACTATCTTAGTGAGTAGAATGTCATTGCCGTTCTCCACAGTTAACCACGCGACTCACAGTGATGATATTGCAATTTTATCACTGGCCCATGTGATATGGATTTTCGCGAAGCTCCTTTGGAGTGCATTGTAACAGGGGGCCTCATCGCTAGATTCGCGATCGATTCTCGGAGAGATTTCAAGGATAATGCCGTGCACCGTGGTACGCTCGGCCGAGGGGCTAGTTATTCACTGGTACGACGACGACTAGCTACAACATTTAGGCGACTATCTCCCTCTTGACTCGGCGACTGGAATTCGGTAACCCTGGAGGTGTACACGTGTCAATGTACACTGTTACTTCTACGGTATTCAACTCGGCGCTACAGTGCGGAGCAACATTGCTCGTGTACTGTACCTTTGTGTGTGCAGGACGAGGACACAATGCTACTTTCCAAACCAGAATCAGTGGACTAAGAGAGCCGGCTCCCCAATTGCAACATTGCATTAATCATTCTGTACTGCTGTGGAAAAGATCAACATGGATTTGTGTCCGAAAGAGAATATGTACAAAGGAAATATCGCCTCATTATCTGCTCTGATCCATGTACAACAAGTTCATCAGGGGAAAGAAAGGTATCCAAGAAGTAACACTCCAAACCCACCTCCAGACTATAATAATGTGTATGCAAAAAAAAGAAAAGAAAAGTAAACAGTCTGAAAAATGCTGCCGAAAGAAGTCGCTAGAAAACGAAACAAGCAAAGCCAATGCTGAAAATGCCCATATACATGCTCAGTGTGCACATCCACATCAATATATCCATCAGTCCTAACAGTCCGTACACGCAGGCGAAAACATGTGTCCATCTCTTTACCTCTCTCATACTTTCCTCCCTTCTTTGGGTGGCGTAGGCGGCGGCTTTTCTTCCTCGACGATAAACTCTCCAGGCTTCAAATTAGGGCTGAAATCATCTACTTCTTCCACCTCTTCTTCCTCTTCCTCTTCCTCGGTGATGCCCATAATCTCCCCGCTTCGACGGCCTTGCACGCTCTGACTTCTCGATCCCGATTCATTGGTGCGGCGCCATCCTACCGTGCTGTTTTGTGTATTGACGTTTAGCATAGGTCCTTTGAACGGGCTCCGCTTTCGTTTCGCGAATACGAGGCCAGAGGGGAAGCCGGGGGATGGTGGAGGCACGGCGCCGAATGCAGAATTGCCTTCGCCGTCGTTTGCGTTTACGGAGAGGTTGCCTGCGCGCACGACGCGGATGTTTGAGGGGAAGGACGACGACGTTGGTGTTGCCGGGAGCACTTTGACACTGTTGTGTGGTGATTTAGCGTGTCGGTGAGAGTGGCTGCCCGTAGCAGATGCGGCAGGCGAGGAAACGGATATCGACGATGTTGACGAGGCTTTCGAATGTGAGTGGTGGTGATGGGGCATCGAGCGGATCGAAGACACGGATGACGATGTAGACTTTCGGCCTCGGAGACCCCCAGAGGAACGCCGGTAGGAGGAGCGAGGCGTCAAGGGCGCTGGGCTAGCAGACAGACGACGTACGCTTCCTGATCCATGTGTTGTGACGCGTGGGCGGGGCACAGTGTGCATTGACGGAGCAACGCTGGGGTGTGAGTGTACTGAGCTGTGGTTGGCGGTGCTTAGTCTACGCCTGGAGTCTGGACTTTTGCTTTCCGGTAACTTTGGGCTCTTTTTCCCGCCGCTGCTCGCTTTGGAGTTTGGGCTTCGAGCTCTTTTGCTCGTCTCCTTAATCCAATTTCTGAGATTCAAAAGGTGATTGATAAACGGTTGTTTTCGTTGTCTTTGTTTAGGTACAAACCCATTTGGCGATAATAGATCTGGATTGGATACTACCTGAAGCATGCTGCTGCGAGAGCGTCGTCGGTCTAAATCTTTCGCTGGAAGAGGTGGACGCGAAGCCGAGGAATTACGACCTGTATGAACATCGATTGGAGGAAGCGGCTTCTCAGAAGAAAGAAGTATAAGACTCGAGCCAAGTTCAGGGAGACGTGGAAGCTCTGGGGCACCTGCAGTGATTAGTAGATGGTTGGCATCAGGGTGATGAGTAGTACCATGCAAACTTCTACGATTCGTGGACCGACCTCTACTCTTAGGCGTATCAGAGGGCGCGAGCGAATGATGTCCTTCCTCGTCTGTCTCTCGAATCGTGGGTGCAAGCTTGTCTAGACGACTACTTGCAGCACTTAGCCGTCTAAGACTCTTTGCTTCTGCTTCCCTCTCTTTACGCTTACGCTCTTTCCTTTTTGCTTTTCGTTCTTCTTTCTCAAGTAGTAATGCCCACCAACCAGCCAAGGCGTCACAGCGCTGAGCCAGGACGTTTTCTATGACCATATCGATATCGACTCCAGCGGCGCGCATACGATGTAGCACTTCTTTTTCTAGTTCTGTTGAGAAAGGCGCGGGCTGTTGCAGCTTTAAAGTTTCTTGTTGGCGTGGTGCATGTTCTGATAACCAAGGGTTCTGCAATATGTCGGCCAAAGTGGGTCTCAGAATCGGCCGTTTCGAAAGTAGCAACTGGCATAATTCCTTTGCCTGTGGTGGAAAGTTATTTGGGTATTTTGGCTCTTCTTTCAGTATCTTCATTTTCGTGACCGTTTCGTCGTCTTCGTCAAAAGGTAGTTCGCCAACCAGAAGCGCAAAAAGGATAATTCCAAGACTCCAGACGTCCACCTTTTCTCCAGCATACTTCTCGCCCTTGAGCATCTCGGGCGCGCTATAGCACACAGTTCCACACCATGTTTGTAGGTTGTTTGACTTGCCCTCGTATTCTCGTGTAAAGCCAAAGTCTACCAGCTTCACATCTCCATGTTTATCCAATAGTATGTTTTCGAGTTTAAGGTCGCGATGGACACAGGACTTGTTGTGGACATAGGACACGGCGCCAACAAGTTGCGTGAAGATACGCTGGACTTTGGAGGGCTCGAGTGCGCCGTGCTGGAGGAGGTAGTTATATAGCTCGTCACCTGTTGTAAAAGTTAGTTGCGGCTGGTGTGAAGTTGCAGATGTTGCGCCTTACCTGGACAATACTCGAGCACCAGCCAGACCAACCGTTCTGTGACTATGACCTCATAGAGTCGTGCTATATGTGGATGAATGAATTGGCGATGGTGGTGGATCTCGCGTGCGAGATTGGCGTCGTCCTTCTTTGCCGACTTGAGCACGACCTGTCTGGAGTGAGCGGGCCTCCTTTACTTGTACTTTGACGGTTTCCAGCGTACCCTCGAGCCATTACTGAGTTTATGCGATGCCAAGTAGACTTTGCCAAAACTACCCTTGCCTATGAGTTTTCCTAGTGTGTAATTCCCCACGGTCTTGAGGTCGGTTGCCGCGAATTCACTGTTACGCAGTCAGTATCTGCGCTGCATGGCAAGCCGTACTAGAGCATAACGGTTGTATCTTACTCGAGTAGTTGCTTGTACGAGTTTGCAAGCTGCTATGTCTCAGTCTCAGTATACGTATTTGCGCGCCAGAAAGTCGCATAGACCTTCGGGAAACTGCGCATCGAATGACATACCTTCTTCCTCTGGGCCTGAATCTCAGCCTGAGCTCTGAGATTAGACTGCATGGATTGCGCCGCTCCGTCGTTGGGAAGACCGCCAACAGAGCGTCATCTATGAACGCTGGGAGATTCGCAAGCAAGCGCGCCGCGGGAGTGTCAGACTACTGGAAGTAGTGGGCTGCACAAGCCAGATTCCGGCGCGTGACAGACGGGACGATGTTAACGATTCAAATATATATAAACACGTGCGAAGAATAAAGGAGAGAATAGCTGTGTGGTGGGAGGTAAGATTGCGATGCCGCGTGTGCTATCTCCTGAGCTTTCCTGCTGGCTAGAGGCGTCAACCCTAGTGTCGATCACCCAGAACTCTGAACCCACGGGCCTGGAAGGGCAAGTCTAGTGGACGCCTGGATAACTGGCGTCTAGTTTGTAGTCGCCTAATGGAAATTGATAGTTGTCTTATTACTGAGGGCTTGAGTACTCAAGGCCAAGGCTGATGAAACCGTTGCGCGACCTTCGATTCAAGTTGTGGCTCCTCCTGTGATTCGCGGCCTGAGTTACGGATTGAGTATGATTTTACAGACTAATTAGTGAAACTACAGTTTGCTATTTGGGCCCCCAATATAGGTCTGACCTAGCCGCAGCATATCGACTGCCTCCTGCACCATCTCGTCTACAATCTGCTTCGCAGGTTTGATGTCTCCTATGACTCCAGCCACTTGTCCCATCAGGAACGGAATATCTACATCTTTCCCATCATCCATGTCCTTTGCTAACGGCACGATTCCCGCTTCTGTGAGCTTCTTGATCTCGTCCTCACGCGTGTGCCACTCCTTGATATAGTCATTGTACCTGACGCGCAGTGGTCGACCGCTAATGACCAGTGTTCGGCCGGTATCTACAAAGTCGGCGCTGACCACGTTCTCCTTGTGCATTTGCGAACATCCAGCCTCTGTCGAAGCGACAAAACGTGTGCCGACCCATACGCCTTGGGCGCCTTGCATCAGGCTGCTTGCCAAACTGCGGCCATTGTATATTCCTCCTGCTGCGACAACCATTGCAGGCTGGCCGGTGAGGGGGCTCTTGTACTTGCGCGCGACATCTACGACAGCGGGGATTAGGATACTGTTGGCAATGTCGCCCGTGTGTCCTCCACCCTCGCCTCCTTGAGCACATATAATATCTACACCAGCATCCAGCGCTTTAACGGCGTGTTTTGGGTGTCCGACCATGTTCATGATAAGAATGCCAGCTTCGTGGAGCCTTTTGATTGTCCGTGCGGGTGGCACACCGACTGCACTGACAAAGAGCTTTGCGCCGTTCTTGATGGTAACCTCAATAAGCTCATCCAAGTGTCCGTGAGTGTAATCGTGGTTCGTCTTGCGCGCACTGCCGCCAACTTGAGGGAGAGCGAGGTCGACGCCAAAGGGGAGCGATTTGTCTTTGAGGTTAGCTTTGAGGTCATCAATGATGGACTGGAGCTGTTCTGGGGTGTAGCCTAGTCCTCCAATGACACCCAGACCTCCTGCGTTGGACACAGCAGCTGCAAGTGGACCGCCAGAAGTGCGCGCCATGCCGGCCAGGATGATGGGATACTCGATACCCAGCAGCTTCGAGAGCGGCGTTTGGAGAGATAGATTCGGCATGGTGAAAGCTGTCAAGATGGATGTATTGATTGATATGAAGGTTGAGCGGCGCGTTGCCCAGTTCTTAAGCTTGATTGCGACCTCATGGCGGCTTTAGGATTGTTGGTTTTAAGTAGCGGAAGCTGTCAGCCTCGAAAGCAGGGGTCATGCAACGCGGGGACGCACTCCCGAGCCGAGGCTGGTCTGCACTTGCGCAACCAGCAACCGTAGATTCGACTTGACTTGTCGCACATGACGAGTCTAAATATTTTGAAGTTGCCGAAAATTACCTACTCACCTTGGGTACGATTTTGGTCGACTTCAACGTGAATTATAGGGTGACGATACCCCACTCGCAACTTTAATTAGTGTGCATAACATGCAGATGTGAGAAGAAATGATGAGAGTGGCCATAAGAATGCTATTGGTGGACATTTTGAGTAAACGACATCTGATGCAGGCCTTACGCTGCATCTTCAGATCAAACAAGCTACCACAAATAATGGGTCTGCACTCATTACAAGTAACTCTGGACGCATAACTCTGGACGCACGAGTGTAGGTCAACCGAGATTTTCGAAGAACTTGGAATGATTTGGCCGGTTGGGTTCTTTGTTGGGTGAATACGATGCATTGAACATGAGATTCGAAAGGACTAAGACACGACAGTTAGCGCTTAACTCCATTGATCTGCCCATTGGGTTGTCTATGGCCGTTCAGCTTGCCATTCGCAGTATTCTGGGGTGGCGGAGGAGGCGGAGGCACAGGGCCAAACGGACGTCGCTCAGGTACAGCTTCGACCGCATCCTCTTCCGTTTCATCATCATAGTCTCCGCTGCCTTCATCTTCTTCATATTCCTCTTCGTCATCATAGTCACTCTCCGTCACTTCTTCTTCATCCTCCTCTAGCTCGGCCATGGGCACCTGGCCTCGACCTTGTGCTTGCATACCCCGACACAATGTCTCCAGCCGAGCAATCTTCTTTCGCTGGTCTTCGATCTCCTTTGTCTTTCTTGCAAGATCTTCTTGCCATTTTTGGCGCTCCTCGACCATTTCGCCTATGTTGCGATTCGTGACCTCTTTGTGGCGTTGCAGAGTCTGGTTTTCCTTCTCGAGGCGCTTGGTCTTTTTGGACATCTCTTCCATTTCCTTACGAAATGTCAAGAATAAATCGTTCGAATTGTTGAGTGTCTCCTCAACCTGCATCTGGTCAGTATTAACCATGATGCCAACTGACCAACAATGGAGTACCAAGTGGACATACCTGTTTAAACTTTTCCACGTATATATTTAGCTGGGTGCGAAGTTCGGTTTCGGTTTGCGAAAAGGTAGAAACTTGTCGCGTTAATTGATGCGACTTTGACGATTCTGCCTCCTGTTGTTTGCGCTGTTGCTCCAAACGAGCCATTTGATACTGTATTTCAAGCTCCTTTGTGCGCAGCAGGGAATGGAATTGCAGCTCGCGCATCTCGTATTGGTCGATGAAAGACTTAAATTTTTGCCGAAACCTGGATTTGTCAGTGCTGGTCTAGATGTGCCGTATGGATGGCGTACAGTTCGTCCAACTCGACATCTGCTTGGTTCTGCGCTTCGGGCTGGGTTTGAGCTGCAATACAGTGGTCCACCTCTTTTAATAGGTACACGAGGCGGTCATGTAGCTCTTGACGGGCGTTGGATTCGCTGGTTTCGAGCTTGTGCAGTTCATCTTTGAGCTTCTTGTTCTCCTTCGCAAAGTCACGCGACAGTTTGTCCAGCTTGTCCTTCATTGTAGTGACCTTGTTCAGCTCGGATCGCTGGGCATCCTTCTCCTTCTGCAGTTGATCCCCGCGCTTCTTTGCCTTTTGGTGTTCGCGTTCCGTGCGCTTCATGTCGGACAGCAATTCAGTGTAGCGCTTCTGGACCACCTCGAGACGAGACAGCGGGCCGTCCATGTTGGAGAGAAGAGAGGACAGTTCGCGGTTTGCCTTCTTGACTTCGCGCTCTATTGTGGCATGTCAGCCGGCGATGCATGAAAAACATTGGCCCGAGGGCTCGCAAGATACAGCCGGCCACGTCCAGCCCACGACGCGGCGATATAGCAAAATGGTACCCACCAATCTCAAGCTCCTGCTCCTTGTCACCGGCCTGGTCCAGCTCGAGCTGGGCAATCTTGGCCTGGATCTGCTTCTGCTGCTCGGACGGGTCGGCCGTCTTCTTGCCCTTGCCCTTCTTCGCGGGCGCAGGCGCCTGTTGTGCGGGAGTCATGGCTGCAGCCGAGGCCGGGGCGGACGAGAGGCTGCGGGCGGCTTCGTGGTGTGGGCGTGGATGTGCAGACGTGGGCTGGCGGTGTTGAGCGACGGCGGCCATGAGACGGGGCCTGGCGGGGACGGCGCTTCAGCTTGGCCAGCACGGGGGGCAGAGGGCAGGCAGGGCGAAAGAGACAGCGCGGCCAATGCTCCGGAGAGATTATTGTATGCTATGCTCGATTATGACGTGGGGTTGCGCATCCGACCACGATGTATGCGCACGGCAAGGACTCGTCCGCTGACGCCTCGGAAGTGGGTGCAAGCAAGCAACACAGGCAGGCAGGCAGTGCTGGGGGAAGGAGGGCGACGGTTGGGGCACTTCACGATTCGGCGACGGCCAATATGCACGCGATAGATGCTGGGACATACATTGACGCCCACCACCTTTGCACGCTGCCGCACCGCCGTCTGCCTGCTCTTAGTAATTTTGCGAGCTAGCCTGCATCGGTGCATGGCCAATCGGCGTGGGAGGGCGCGTCATGGCGGCTCTGTGCGATTGATCGGATTTTGTTCCCTGTGTGCCTGCACAGAAAGAAGACTCTCTGGCTCCCTCGCCTTCTGCCTCTGACAGCGCTGCTGGTGCCATGGCGACAATGCTGCGCGCCGCACGTGGCCAGCTCCGGCGCACCCCAGCACACGTGCCTCGACGCGGATATGCCGCCGTCACAGACACGGCCAACTACCCACGCCCGGGCGAGAAGCTGCATGGCTTCACCCTCAGGCGCGTCAAGCAGGTGCCGGAGCTCGAGCTGACAGCCCTGCATCTGCACCACGACAAGACGGGCGCCGAGTACCTGCACATTGCCCGCGACGACTCCAACAATGTCTTCTCCATCGGCTTCAAGACGAACCCGCCAGACGCCACTGGAGTGCCCCATATCTTGGAGCACACCACCCTGTGTGGCAGCGAGAGGTACCCCATTCGTGACCCCTTCTTCAAGATGCTGCCTCGCTCGCTGTCCAACTTCATGAACGCCTGGACCTTCCCTGACCACACCGGCTATCCCTTCGCTACCACCAATGCCCAAGACTTCAAGAACCTCATGTCGGTGTATCTCGATGCAACGCTACATCCACTGCTGAAAGAGGACGACTTCACACAGGAGGGGTGGCGCATAGGCCCAGAGAACCCTTTGGCTGCCGACTCGGACGACCCTGGCGCAAAGCGGTTGGTGTTCAAGGGCGTCGTCTACAATGAGATGAAGGGCCAGATGTCAGATGCCAGCTACCTCTTCTACACAAGGTTCCAGGACCATCTCTTTCCTGCAATCAACAACTCGGGAGGCGACCCGCAAAAGATTACAGACCTCACATGGGAGCAACTAAGGAAATTCCATGCGGATCATTACCACCCCAGCAATGCTAAGATCCTGACATATGGAGACATGCCTCTAGTCGAACACTTGAAGGAAGTCGATAGTCGCTTGAACAGCTTCGATAAAATAAAAGTAGACCAGGAAGTCAAGGCGCCCATCGAGCTGAACAGCCCAAAGGACATAATAGTCTCTGGGCCTCTGGATCCCTTGGTGCCTCAGGACAGGCAACACAAAACATCAGTCACCTGGCTTATGGGCGATACGGCTGACTCGGTAGAAAACTTTGCTCTCGGAGTGCTGAGCAGCTTACTCATGAGTGGCTACGGGTCGCCGTTGTACCGCAGCCTCATCACCTCAGGACTCGGCGCGGACTTTAGTGCCAACACTAGTTACGATAGCGCAGGTAGACGTGGAGTGTTCTCTATTGGGCTCGACGCCGTCAAAGCTGAAGATGTGGTAAAGGTACAGGAAGCCATTGCAAAAACTTTGCGTGAGGTGCGCCAAAATGGGTTCGACAAAATCAAAGTTGACGGCATCCTGCATCAGCTGGAGCTATCTTTGAAGCATAAGACGGCTAATTTCGGTATGAACATCATGCAGCGATTGAAGCCAAGCTGGTTCAACGGTATCGATCCGATGGAGGCGCTTGCCTGGCAGGAGACTGTAGATGCCTTCCAAGCGAAGCACGCCCAAGGTGGTTATCTCGAGAGTTTGATCGAGAAGTACCTTTTCACAGAGAATACCTTGACGTTTACGATGCAACCATCTGAGACTTTCAATCAAGAGTTAGTAGACGAGGAGAATCTGCGACTAGCTGCGAAGATTCTGGAGACTACGGTGCAATTTCCCAGCGAAGAGAAGGCGCAACAGTATTTAGAGCAGAGGGAACTACAGTTATTAGAAGTGCAGGAGAAGGCCAGGAATGAAGACTTGAGTTGCCTACCAATGGTTCATGTCAAAGACATCCCACGAGAAAAAGAGCGAAAGCCACTACGTCACACCGACTTTGATGGAGTAAAGGTTCAGTGGCGCGAAGCTCCCACAAATGGCTTGACATATTTTCGCGCGGTACACAAGCTGCAGGATTTGCCAGATGAGCTTAGAGAGCTGATTCCACTCTATACTAGCGCTATCATGCGTATTGGCACGAAGAATAAGACAGTGGAGCAGCTTGAGGAGCTCATCAAGTTGAAAACTGGCGGTATTTCTGTGGGCTTCCATGCATCACAGTCACCCTTGTCGCTTACATCGTACGAAGAGGGTTTGGCCTTCTCCGGCAATGCATTCGATCGGAATATTCCAGATATGTATGAACTGCTCAGGATGATTATCCAAGAGACAGACTTTGATAGGCCCGAAGCAGAAAAGAACATCCGGGAATTGCTTGAAAGCGAAGGAAGCGGTGCAATTAACTCTATAGCCGCTTCTGGTCACTCGTTTGCAATGCGATATGCAGAAGCTGGCATTAGCCCTGTCGGTCGAATGGTCGAAGAGACGTCTGGGCTCACACAAGTCAAACTTACTACAAAGTTAGCATCGCAAGACTCTCTCGCCGCCGTTATTGACAGGCTCAAAGCCATTCAGTCTTTCACGATTGCAAATAACACTCAAATGCGCGTAGCTCTCAACTGCGGCCCGGAAGGCGTAACATCAAATCAAGAAGCACTCCGTCACTTCCTGTCTACCCTTCCACGGTCTGTGGATGTCCCGGCGACGACCCAGCAAGCTCAATATCCCCGCAATGCAAAGTCTTTCTTTCCTTTGCCCTACCAAGTATATTACTCTGCTCGAGCTGTTCCGACAGTACCTTATACCGACCCTTCTTCCGCACCATTGGAAGTTCTCGCCAAACTACTTACTTTCAAACAGTTACATCCTGAGATCCGCGAGAAGGGCGGTGCGTACGGTGGTGGGGCATATGCTCGCGGCCTTGGTGGCTTGTTCGGCATGTACTCCTACCGCGACCCTAATCCACAAAACTCAATGAAAATTATGAGTGAGGCAGGGCAGTGGGCAAGAGAACGTGTATGGACAGCTCAGGACCTTGAAGAAGCTAAGTTGAGCACTTTCCAAGGCTATGATGCACCACAAAGTGTAGCCGGAGAGGGTATGAGGCTATTCCTTAGTGGCGTTACAGATGACATGCTGCAAGAGAGGAGGGAGAGGCTGCTTGACGTGACCGCTGAGCAGATCAAAACTGTAGCTGACGAGTTCCTCGTCAAGCGTGCCAGCGAAGCCAGTGTAGCGATCCTCGGCGAAAAGAAGGATTGGGCTAGCGAAGCAAACGGGTGGGAATCTAGGGATCTAGGCATGGCGGCCGGGAAGATCGAAGAAGTTGCGCAGATGCAAGAGGCAACTGCAGCACCCTGATGAAGTCAACCCATTGTACAGGTTCTAACGTGTACACTACATGTACCATACTCAACTCTAGCATTGTCAGCGTCGTTTATCACGCATGGGTAAGCGGAATTGAATAGCACTTTCACCTTTCCCCGATCACGACTTCACCCTTCTGCCTTCCTTCACTTCATCGGCGAATTATTGTTCCTGGCCATAGTGCCGCGGAGTCATATATATAGCCCATTCTCCCTTGCCCTCTAACACCTCAATAGCGCAATTAGAGCACATCAGCAGGCGTCCAGCACTCTTTCTGTGGCTGTGGTGGTCTGTCCCTCTTGAGGGCATGCGCAAGATTAATCGGCTACCATGCAACCAGTCCGTTTGCGGGCTTGGGTGGAGGTACCGGGTATTCATTTCAGAACTGCTTGAATCGAAACAGACTCATTTCCTGGCAGCCTAAACGTGGATATATATATACACTTTTATGATTTGGAAGGGGGGGGGGGGGGTTGGTGTCGAAAACATCATGCCATATGTACGTGTTTGAGGGACAGCTATCTACAATTCTAGTTGCGTGTTCCACTCTTCATCTTCCTTTTGCTTCATCTCTGATGCTTTGAGAATCAGTCTTCTATAGTCTAGCACCGCTTGCTCAAGCTCGCTCTTCTTCAGCGCTTCATGATCTGAGTGCGCAACAAAGATGCTGCCAGGGCCATAGAGGTAGCGCCTGTGATCGCCCTTTAGAAGTGGTAGATCGGTCCCATAGTTTACCGTCAAGGTCTCGAAACCTTCAAGATCGCAATCAATGTCTACGGGCGGGTATCCGTCGCTCGTCCAATAAATATCCAAATCGCCGCCTTGTTCCTGCGCGCTAGCTTTGACATCCTTCAAGGTGTTTATAATCAAGTTCTTGACGACTTCCGGCGTGCTAGCCGCCAATCGCGTGGCGATGTTCGCGCTGGCTGTTTCTGCCACAACATTTGCGGCCACGCCACCTTGTATCCTTCCAAAGTTCATCGTCGTGTTGCCATATTTCTCACTCCATGGCAGATGCTCTCTCAGCTTGTACAACTCCGCCAATGCCTCAACCATGATATCGTTGGCACTGACGCCCAGCCACGGATATCCCGAATGCGCCGCCTTGCCCGTTGCCTTGAGCGCAAAGCCCAACATGCCCTTGTGCCCACACACCAGCTTTCCCTCAGTCGGCTCGCCGAAGATTGCGATGTCGTAGTTGGGAGACGGTCGGTGTTTCCACGAACTAAAGTTGCGCATGCCGTCGCCGCCTTGTTCCTCGCCGACCACAAACAGCAGCGATATGTCGTCGAAGAGGTGCTTGCGCAGCCCTTGGACGGCGATGATTTGTGCAGCTACACTGCCCTTTGCATCGACGCTGCCTCGCCCTCCTATAACGCCCGATGTCTCATTGTAGTAATACGGCCAGAATGGCGGGACGGTATCGATGTGTGAGGATACGAGGATGGTGGTTTCGCGCTTCTCGCCGTAAGCGAGGATGTTGAAGCGATTTTTTGCAATTTCTTGCTTCTCTACTGTGTAATTAAGTTCCTCAAGGTAAGAGGCGAGCCAATTGCCAACGTGTTGTTCATTGTGCATTATGGACTCGATTTCTACGAGCTTTCTATGAAGGTAGAGAAGCTCTTTCAAGCTTGATGGGTCCAGCGTAGTAAGTTCAGGTATGGGGGTTTGCAGAATCGTCGCAAATGTCGTGAGGGCTAAAAAAAGCAGTCCCAAGATGCGCAACATTGTTTTGATTATATTCGCGGCTATAAGCTTTGTTTCGAGTAGAGCCATCTACGCTTGAGCTTTATTGAATAGCTAAGTGCCAAGAATCCACACTCTTGCAGCTTCCTGCTTCCGCACTTTTCGTCACATTTTTTGGGCGTCTATATTCTCTCGTAATCACTGAAGCACTGGCTGCCGCTTCGAAGTCCCGAAAACCTAATGTAAAAAGCGCTCATTGTGGCTCGAGCCGCCAATTGACCTCATATCCTGGCTTGCATCGCCGACATTTTCGTGGATCTATACCTATAAAAGACTAAGGTGTAACCTGTAAAGTGAAATATACCGCTTAAAAGGTAGCATGATCCAGGATACAATTGAGTGCAGGCCAGGCATAAACCATGCTTTGACAATATGGTGCTCACTGCACGACGGCAACGGGATGGATACCGACAGGGTTAACCACAAGCAAGCGATCAGCCCCTTATAGGCATTTGGAGCCTTTGTTCAATCTCCCAATCATTCAAATGGATCTCAATTCCCTTCATGACCACAAGTATCACAGAACTCTTTTACCTTTTCGTTTCAGTTCTTGCATATTCTCTAGTGTAGTGGCTTAGTTCAGTCTTGCTTTGAAACATCTCATTCAATCAGTTCTAAACTGCTGTTATATCTCAAGATGCCAAGGCCATCAGTATTTGACTGTATGTATGGCATGTGCATTTGCTGAATCTAGCCTTGGTGAGACAGCATACACGGCTGACAACCTGTCGCTGTGGGAATCATGCGATCCATATAGGAAAGATCACTACTTCGCCAGCGGAACGTCACACTGTCTAGCTGTCATATGATCAGTTCCGTTCTAAAGAACGGTAAGGTACCCGTCGACATGTCACCATACACACGCTGTTGGAGCTCAAGACACTTCTTCATTCTCATGCCGGCCTTTGAATATATATCCTTACCGATTTTCATTGATATCAGATCTCGCCTTCACTAACCCTAAAGCTTTGATATGCGATCTCTCTGTTTCCTACTTTCTGATATACCTACTTAAATCTTACTTCTGACTGTTGCAAAGTTTGCTGTACTGCTGTTGCTCTTGGTCACTGAGGGGCTGAGGCACAACAGCTATTTCTATGCTGTACGTCTAACGTTTGCATGATCAGTCGAGCTATTGATAACAGGCCCAACTTTCTGCTTGATACCCTACCGTACCACTCAGGGGTGGTTCTAGGACCTGAGGACCTGGCAAAATTAGCTCGGAATGATGTCTGAGCGATGTTGGCAGGAAATCTATGCTCTATTGGCACACAAAAACGATACTGGACTATGTTCAACGTGGTTTTATCAAGCCCCTGGCTTCTAAAACCACTTTAGCACAGTAGGTACTGCCACCATTCAATGCTGCCATCCCAAACCTTGCATATCTGACGCCGAAACGCAAATAACTATCTAATTCAAACTTGTACTCCATTCCACGCACGCCACGTATGTGAGCTTGACCCATTGGGTCAGGGTGTGCTAGCGAAGAGATCTCGCCATACGGACCACACAGGGACACGCGCAGGCGCGTAGATAGTGCAATTGCGCCCTAAGCGCTGGGCTATCGTTGCATTAATAGATAGACTGTGAGTCAGTGACCCTACCGTTATGCTGTGGCTCTGCCTACAGGCAAACCTTTGGCGTTTCAGTCAGATTGCAAGCTTCACGCCTGCGTTGTTGCGAAAGCATGTTGTGGCGCGAAAAAAAAATAGAGGTCGGCTATGCTATCCCTGTCCTGGCAATGGCACTCTTAAAAGAGTCGTTTGGTGCGCTGTTCAATTGCTTCTTGTTGCAATGTGAAATTTCATCCAGCTTTTCAGGCTCACTGTGGTTAGTATTGTTATAACCCTTCCTCTCCTCGATTCAATGGACTGTGGGGCTCCCAGCCACCTAAGAATTACCTAGCCCATCTAGGCACAATTTGTCGAAGCTAGAGACGATGATTGTTTACAGAGGACTTTTGCTCGTCAAGCAGCCTTCATTGCCGGCTTAGCTCAAGGAGCTTATCTTCAGAATCTTGTCAGACGTCATTACCTACTAACGGATATGCAGCATTACATCCCGAGGCATCCGCGAGGTCGCTGACCCAAACGAAAGCGGTCCTAAGCCCTTTGTCGGCACCGAGAACACATTTCTACGTTGTGCTTTGTATAAGGACGTCCGATTCATCGAATAAAGGCACAATCAATCGATGTTCCAAGTAGGAGCAGAATATGACGAACGGTGCGCAAGGTGGTGGTCGAAACTTGCGGTACTCCCGGGGAGAATACAAATATGGTCATTTCAGTGTTGTTCCAACGCAGTGAAGCAAGCCTTTGCTTTGATTAAGAACGATGTGGATGAAATAGGAGCTGGTTATTGGCAACCAACCTTTTTGCTGTATCCTTCACCCCGTACGCCATTGGACGTGCCGCACAATACTTTGGTAAGCTCAACTGCGGATAGAATTTCTTGGAGGGACAGAATCTTACCCATTTAGGCAAAGAAAAAACATACATATGTATGGCAGTGCTGTTACTGTGGGTGCACTGCGATCCCCTATAAGAACAACGGATGTCCCAGATGTGGGTACGCGCGCTGCCCGAGATGTACCGTCACAAAAATTCAAATTAAATGACCACGATCTTGGCACCGGTGACCCGTAGCCCATTCGAATCCTACTTGCTGAAGTAGCACCTGCCATACACGTCAAACTTCTGTATATATATAGAGTCGGTGTAGAAAGGTGCATACTACCGAGCAACATCACCACCAGAAGATCGGAGATTAGAGGCATGGACAACTGAGTGGGATCGCGATAGATACATGCCCTGCCTCTATACCCAAGACCATATGTATAGAAGTTTGTCGAGCATGGCAGGTGCGACTTCGGCAAGGATCTCTTTCCTGTGTGTTTTCAGGGTCGCAAAAATCCTCACTCCCCTACTTTTTCGGAATATCTTTCGTAGTCTTGAGAAATGTCATATTTTACAGGCCCGATAGATTTGGGAGACTGTTCCAAACCGTCTTTTGACACTGATGTGGATCAGCTTATAGATTGGGGAGCATGGGAAGGTCCAAACCATCGTATCATTTTACCTCTACCAAGATTAGCCTATTGTCTAGAGCAACTTTCCATCTTCTTGCGCCTCAAAGTAACACACGTATCAGCTCAGGCTAGATATTACGCTCAGTAAATTTAGTTGAGAATGGAACGAATTTGAGAGCATCATTGCCTGGGCGCTAGTTTCTAGCAGCTGATGCCTTGTAGGCACCGACACTTTGGACCATGGTTCACATTCTGTCAGCTTGCAGCCCCAGTCCGGTCAGACGAAGGCTGTACTATTAGAACTGCGACGCTAAATCATCTTACTTCACGTGGCAAGAATTTGCTGGTTGTATTCCATAATACTCACTCATGCTCGTTATGGCATACCCGAAAGTTAATGTAGAAATATCTCCACTGGCAAGGCATAGTCCTACGTTCTCCAGTTTGTTAGCATGTAAGACGCTCAAAAATACGCTCATGAAATATTCAGGGCCGCATTCACCAAGCAGTATGAGCCTAGAAGTTTTGTGGTACATTGGAGGATAGCATGAATTTAGGCTATTTGATAACTAGTTGTCCCTCGCCTAATTACCACAGATTTGCTCTACTCGGGACCGCTGTCTGGCGAGTGTACTGACCATAAATTTTATTACATCTTTCAAGAGTATTGAGTATGTAGTGACATTAGTGTGTTGGCACTTGTCATGCATGTCATACATGATGCATGAAGGCCCAAGGCTCCGGGGCTAGTAAAAAGGCAATCGCCTTGTTGCAACACCACTAAAAGGTTGGAATAACGTATGATCAACCATCTCATTCTACCTATCATAAATTCCAGAATAACTTCGCTCATTGGACATTTGTCGTCAAACAGTGACCCCCGAGGTCAGATATGATTTCTCTTCACAGCCTCACTAGTACTACACACAAATTGACGCCCTTTGAAGTAGGCATGACCTCTCGTATATCGAACGAGAGGGTGTTACGTGTCCTTCCATATCAAATAAAGCATAACCTCCAATTATTCCACAATGTTGAAGAGGCTGTCATCTCTCAGAACCCGATGGTGGCTTCGGTGTTGCCGATTGAAGTAAGTCCCAGGTTGCGTGAAGCCATGCAGCTATAGCCACGAGGAGATTATCACTCAAAAAGCCTGATAAAAATCCGAGAGATCTCCCTATAATCGCTTTGCCGTGACCTACGGAATTTTATCTCCCGCGGTAATCGCATTATCTGAAAAATCGTACCCAGTTGAGATTACGATTCATCCAAACTCTATAAACGTAAGGAACACGTTTGCTATACGTCTGACGCGTCGTCATTAATATATTAACAGTTGTCACAAAATATGCACCATGACCTTGTTTCAAAAACCTAGTATCGCTATGAGTATGTCTAGAAGACTTAGGCGAAGAGCCAAGAGGGACGGCCAAACGAAACGATGGAATGCAATATTTTCAATCAAACGGCCATATGAAGACACTTCGGTACCACAGTCAAGGGAAGATATCGAAGGGTTTGAGCGAGAGGGTGAACCGTTGGAAATGTTTCTGGAAGTTGCCGAAAACTCGATTCCATCATGGGAATTGACAGCCATCACACAATTTTTGCGAACTAGACAATCCCAGGTCGCGCCCGCGCAATGTTTGGCAAGAGCAAGGCTAGATGATCGCAAATATGGATCGGAAGAAAAACGCATATACCCAACATGGCTGACACCAGGTGAGCTTCGGCAGGCTCTAACCTATCAGGTGCTTTTACCTAGTCTTTACATGTTAAAGCGCTAACGAAAACAGCGATTCAGCTGCCTAGGTATGCCTGATGCGGATCGCCGTCTGATGTAAGTCACCCTGTTCTCCCTGTTTTAATTGTTCGTTTCAAGGTATTACAACGCTGAGAACAATCTACTACTATTGTGTGGGGTAAAATTCTTTACTGCATGCAGAAGATAGCTAGTTTGTTTCTCCAGAGAGAAATTTCAGTCGCGGGTCGAGTTTCTTCTAATATGGTTGTGCTCTGACTTCATAATAGATATATCCATTGCTTAAGTGCAGAGCATGTCTTCGCGCTCATTGAGACAGTGCACACTCATCAAGCCGACGCTTTGCGCGATACACTCTGTAAACACCTCTCCTTTGAGGCCTCTATGCAAGTTCATATGCCTGTTTGTGTTCATTTGGTTCCATAACAAGTAATAATTGACTTACTCGTCCGTAGTTCTTCCACAAGTTCGTTCTGGAACTCCATCTCCCATTTTATACGTTGCGTAACACTGAAAAGCTAACATTGGACACCATTACAACTGAAAATAGTCGGTCAATGAAAACTCCAATAGATGTGTCATTTCTTACGCTTCAGTGCGCGCAACATCGAAGTCAGAAGTGCTCATGTAGGCACATCATCCAAGAGTCTCAGATATCTGTGGTTATATCGGGGTGGGATAATTACAAGTGGGTTGGTTGGGGTTTCTTTAATACATCCTCAAACCCGACTGACGATTTCGACCCGGAGGACGAGCAAATTGTAAATGAGGACTACTTTGCAGCTGACGGGGAAGGTGAGCCAACAGTGGTTGATGCAGATGATCCCATCTGGGATCCCCGATCTTACTGGTTGCATATCATCGATATCCGTGTTCGAATAGTGCTCAAAGAATGGACATGGCTTGTCAGAAATGTTAAAGCTGGTGTGATTGTATGGGTGAGTGCAACCACCACTCTGAATTCTGATCAACTCATGTGGCTCAGCAAAAGGAACACCTCGTGTTTCGTGCGAGAACTCGTCAGAATGGACATCATGACGATTTGAATGAACTATTCTACTGGACTATCGACACCATGCAACTATTGCAACAACTACAACATCGTTTGAGAAATACGAATGATATTTGGTCACACTTCTCTTCAACAGAAGGAGACCAGTGTTTCTTTACGGATATTTGCGACCAACAATCAATTTCAGCTTTAGATTCATTGGGAAATTCTTTTCGAAAGCTCAAAGGCCTACACAAAGAGCTGGCATCCTTGAACCGGTCCTTCAAAAAGTCTCAGGCAAGCGTAAGTGGGCCACATGATTAATACCTTCATGCACTGATATATAATTTAAGTTAAGACTCTATTTGGAACATGAGAACAACGGCAAGAACACAGAGAATCAAGGTTTATATCGCCGTACACTTGACTTAAATCTCAATATACAGCGTTTGAATGAGAAGGGAAATAGAGTGGCAATTGAGACTGTACGCGCGGCGCAAGATACCAGTCGTTCAACCAGAGTCAGCGTTTTGGTAGGCTTTAAAGCTATTTCTAATCTTCCCTAACGAACTTATTAACCCTTCTAGATTTTTTGGATTACCACACCACTTCTTCTCGCTTTGCAATATTTTGGTGCCGATAAGGAAATATTCGGGTTCGACCGCAACCCAAAGACGTTCGTCGTTGCTTTGCTCGTCTTGATATTTGCGTTGCCTTGCCTAACCTACGTCCTTGATTCAATGATTGGTTATATAGGCGATGTTCTCACACGGCTAGGTGTAACAAAAAGAGGCAGAGCAAACGACGCAAGCTTCACAGGTAGACTACCTACCTTGATAGATCAAAACTGATCAATTAGCTAATTCACGTAGATATTATCGAAACCCAATCATCCCATACGTCAATCATTTCTGGCGCATAATCACATGCTCTTGCTTTGGTGGTCACTGAGTATGTAAACGCATTACAGTATTTTCTGAGCTATGAATCACCGCTGTTAATTGTAGATACGAGTGTTGGGGCTTCTATGTTATCCACTGATAATAGTCTTGGTGCTGGTAAGTAGGATGGGAATTATCCCGAAGCTCTAATAAAATTTGGCAATCCTATACTGGAATTCTGGGTTAAGTTTGCTCTTCTCGGTGATTTTACAAGCTTCCATAGATTATTTACATACTTATATCAGGGTCTTCTATGTACCTAAATAGTTATTGGTTGTAATTTTTTGCTCGCCACTGAACAGCTGCGTCACACCAAAGTAGTTTTTTTAATGTCATTCAATCGATCTAAAGATCGAGATAAGCCCTGTCATCTTCGAATAGATGTTGCTATCATTTCTCACTACACACCAAGAAATGCTTTGGTAATATTGAATAATTTGCTTTATTGTGTTCGTAAGTATATTTTATGTACAAAGATGTTTGCTATCTTCATATACGACATACATAAGTCTCTCGGCTGGACACTTTAGGCTATGCGGTTGTTGCGGAAATTACTTGATTTGCTCTCAACAACTTTACTTACATATAATATAGAAAGTTTGATGCACCGGTTGGTGATAAGTGCTATTTTTCGGATATATATGACACAGACGACATTGCAATGCAGAGAAACATCAAAGAATTGTTCGAGAAGTTGGTAGAACTTCATTTTTATAGCTAAATTGTATGGATAACTCTTACACTAGATTTGCAACACATGTGAGTAACGCATAGCCAAGGTGCGCCAATGGTTCGCCAATCAATGACAAACAATCTAGTTTGGGTGTATCCCGAGTCTTGAAAGTAATTATTTGACGGCTGAGAGTAATTTTATGAGCCGGGAGAGTAAAAAATCTTGGCGTCCAGAGTAACTCCACGAGCTTAGGAAGCAGCCGACTCAATGCTGAAAGCCTTGCTTTACAATAGTAAGCAAAACAGCTCACTGACTCTACCTACCATCACACTTAATAAAGGGACTCGAAAATTGAATAGAGAAAGTACAGAAGCAGCACGGGCAAATCAAATTGCTGCAGCGGAATCTAGTTGCAGCACACGGGTCAATGTTGAAGGATGTTCTTTGTTGAGTGTTAGCCCCATGTTCGTGTCGAGTTTTGCTAAACGACATCTAGCTGCTCTTGCTCACTACACCATTTAGCATGGCCCCCTAATACTTTGGATCAGAGAAGGACATATTTTCTTTCAACCCCAACCCTAGAACATTTGTTTTTTGCCACCCTGATATTGGTATCTATCCTTGGGCTACAGGCGCTCCTAGAACATGCGAGTAAGCTAGAAAGCTTGCCCCCGAAGAGAAAGCCTGCAAAATCTCACCAAATCAACACACAAAGATCAGATCAGGGTGACCATAGCACCGGAAACTCACACATATAGAATTTAACATTTCTAGAAGAAGTTGAGCACAATATTGCGCAACCATAGCCTTGAAAGCAGCTTCGCAAATACGTTCTCTATTGCGGCGTATATGCTCTAGCGATATTTGCGTCAACAGAAGGGCGTATTTTTGCGTAAATCGACACTCATTATATTTGTAACAATAATTTTATCTGACCATTAACCCCGCTCTTGTTGAAAAAAGTTGAAAATTAAGTGAAACGACGTGGATCGCTCGCGTGCACAATCTTAATACTCGAAACGTTACATATATGTATGTATGGAAGTTTGTCGTGCATAATATATACGTAGGTGAGGCTTGAAAAAAAAAGTCTGTGTACGTAGAACTCGTGAATTCAGAGACGGTCTATCCCAAGCCTTTTGGGGGAAGCTCGTCCTACCTACCTAGGTAGCTAGACTTGGCCAGACAAACTTTCAAAATCAGTGTAACTCGCCTGCTGTCACCGGGTCAGATCATTTTCCACATAGGAAGAGGTCCAAGCCAATGCATTTTCCAATACGCACTCAGCCTATTGACTAGGGTCACGTCTTTCCTCATAAGTGTTTGTTACATAGTAGGGATATGCAACTACCGATCGGTTTAGACTGCTATCATTCCGTTACTAAGGATAGGTAAGGTTAGAAGCTCCTTCCACTTGTGAGCACCATTTGTCATAGTTATTTCTCTGGGATCAACATTCGGTAGACGCTGAAACCTAAAGTTGGGCTTTTATCAGGTAGCACTCCAGGTTTCTGCCAGCCTGCAGGCCAGCCCGAGTCCGTTTATGGTAGCCTAAGGCTGTCTTTTCGGAACCACGATGATAAATCTACCCAACTTACGCGGCAAAGATGCTGTAAATGCAACCTGCCATATTCGTGTTCAATCTCACGTTACTAGTACTTAGGACTCCGCTAGTAAAGCATACCTAGTTAGGCCCTATATCCCCTAGGCCGTTAATGTAGAATATTCCGGATATATGACTTTCAATTCTCAAATCAATGAAGGGTAAGTATGAATGAATCCTACAGCAGGTCGAGAATTGTGCCTAAATAGGCTATCTGATGGCGCGGCACCTCTGACTTGATCACCTGAGCACCAAAAGGCTACTCTACCCAGGCTTACGGTTAGGTGTGGTTCGACAACCAATATGTACGACATGTGTCTGAGGAGCTTCGTGTATAGTTAAACCAGATCATTGGCACCTCTTATGCACGTTACTGGTGCCACGTATAAATGGACGCCCTTTGACTTCTATGGAAATTGTAGTATCTCTTCGTGTTCAGCCTGTTCTATAACAAAACCTATTTGGATTATTCGCCAACCGCACTTCCAAAAACTTACTCTTGAATTAAAATATCTCTATTTTCTTTACGTTGCGTGACCCTGAAAAGTTAAACTTAGCATCTATTAAGATAGATAATATCTAAATAATGCATAATATAATTAATAGATATATTGTTTCTTACGCTTTTTTTATTTAGTACTCAGACTAGATATATATTGTGGCATACTAGGATGCACGTAGAAGTAGGAGGCAGGTAGCGACCCGCAGTCGGCGAGAAATGAGATGAGTTGAAGTATATAGATTGAGTAGCTACATGACGAGTTGGTGTCGGTGGCTATCTACTCCATCCGATCCTTTATCGGTGCCCACACAGAGCCGCAATGCTAACCTAAGCCTCCCCGATCACGTGCGGTTCTACTACGCCACAATATATATATTTACAAATGTTATATAGGAGGCTCAGATATTCGTAGCGATATAGGAATAGGACAACTACAACTAGTTTGGCCGGGATCTCTTGAATATATGCTCAGATCTACCGATAAATTCGGATTCAAAGGATGAGCAACCCATGCGCAAGGACTACTTTACAGTTGACGGAGAATCAGGGTTATTCATTACTGACACTCCTATTAGAGATCTCCGATGTTACTAGCTCCGTATTAGGTTATGTAGGTCACTGCACTACTTCTATTCACTTTGTAATACTTCGGCCCCCAGAAGGTTATGTTCGTATTCTCTAATAATCTAAAGTTTTTTCTATCCGCCCTCGAATTTTTTATTGCATTGAGCCGCCTTACTTGCACCTCCAACTCAATAATGGTTTCTAGGCAAGTTTTCCCTGTATCTAAGAATCGAGCTCTACGGCCAAACTGCCTACAATAATTGACCAAGACTTGTTATCATATGGATACCCTCAAAGCCTAAGAGCAAGTTATCTCTCGCCTATAGCCCTATACTCTTGTTTTGCTATCATCTGAGTCCACCATTATCCTGAGATGTGCTATGCGCCATGAATATTAGCTACTAATTATTGGATAAGTATTTGGTCATATAGAGCGCCCCTCAAGGGGGTTTCAAGAGGAAGCAATACCTGGAGAAGGTATGAATCGTGAAAATCTATAATAAATAACTTTTAAATGTGATACTTTGACATGGAATACTTTCAGCCGAGGTCGTTCCTTTGCACTGGCCACACAATCTTGGATTAGTTATTTCTATGTTAGGATTTAAGTACAATATAATCGATGAAACATGCAACTATCGTAGTACAGTTTAAGCGGTGCGTAAATGTTTTCACCTAGACGACTGCCTTACACCAACATTGCGCCTGATAAAGTGGGCCGAAATCGATGAAAGCCTTTGTACTATGAGCACATGAACATTATTGCCTTCGCATTGCAGATCTAGTATGTATGTAGCTATTTGTATAACCTGTCTTACCAGAGTGACGGATACTATGCCAATGTGGGATAACTTCGCTTTTTTATTTCAAAGAATCCCTTGTCATATGTTCTACGACGAAGAATTTGTATCGCAATGGGTTGGCTATAGTAAATAGTTAGGCCTATGACCACTCCGGCCTTACTGTTGTCAGATATTAGTGGCCAATAGACAAGCGATCACATTGTCATACACTTTCAGTTGGATGACAACAGTGAGATGAGTTTCCATGAGAGGTCAGGCCATTTCCTGTAGTTCTGTCCTCTGAAGTAGCACGGTCTACAATAGGCGTAGAAGCCGGATTAGAACATACCTGAGCCTCCCAATGAAGACCTCGGGAGACGATTTGCGCTCAAAGATTCAATTCTTGGCCCGGATAGGCCCCGCTTCGGTGTTCAGATCCCGATTTTACATGACGGCAGCCCCACAATAGGACCGTGATGCTCGGCCATGCAGAGCTGCGCCGTACGTCAAATATTAGCACCAATCAGGATATGGCTATCTGCTCTTAGGTAGATACCTCACCCTCGAATTTTCCGCCTGCTATAACAATTTGTATGCTCATTTGTGTCTTTGTAAAGGCCTACCTTGCGAGTAAATTGAGGTTATAAATATACTGTAACTGTAACTGAGGTATAATAGTCTGTTGTGCGAGCGGCCAGAGCAGAAATTTATAGAGTTTTGTTGAATACGAACCATTCTAACCTTGTACAAATCCTAGCATGTTCCTACGTCTGTTCCTAGAGGAGCCCGATGTCTGCAAGCCCATCGAATCGGAAAATTTAAATACAGGCACATTCCACTGTGGCAACTGTGTGTTCTCTCAAAGTTAGTAATGTAGTGCAGCGTGCAGCGTGCAGCGTGCAGCGTGCAGCATGCGGACCCTTGCACGAATATGCGTGTTGACGTGGCAACAAGCTATAGGGTGGAGCATTGGAGTAGCTACCATCAGTCGCGACACAGAAGCCGTGTACTTTTTATACTGCTACACAATTGCCCATGATTGTACTAGAAGCATCGTGCACCAGTTTAACAAAGGATACACGGGATTGTCATGAGAACCACTTTGGAACGCCCCTTGCAGACCAGAAAGCTAGGGAAAAGCCTACACGACAATGACCAGATTTGAGAGTTCAGATGAGATAAGTAATAGGTGCATAAAGAGACCATTATCACACCGCCACTAAAATGACTAAAGTTGACCTTCATGCCATCCCCCGTAATTGAAAACCGAAGGTTCCCATGCTAACTAAGAGACACGTAGTGAGAAGAATTGCCCTTCAATCCTCCGAATTTATGTTTCTTTCAGAGACCCAGACAGGGCAGTATGCTTAGCCTTTCACCCTCTAGTCTAATTGGGCTCACACGTTGATCTACAGACCATCCCCTCCACCGGTCAACACATTGGTACATTCAGTCCTATCAAATCAACCGTCTGAGCCTCACCCCATCCTAGGCTAAGAAAAGGCATGTCTACATATGGCACTGCGTGAGTATACCACGACTTCAACTTTGTTATCATCCCTTCCTAACTGGCCCAGTGCAAATGCGGGCAATCCACTATACCAATCAATAGCGATGGATGTCCACGGTGTGGTTACGGTAGATGCGCCAATTGCATAACAACACGAGTGCAAGTACGGACTTGCAACCCATTTTGGGAATCTAAAATTCCAGAGAGCATTACACACACTTCAACGTGGCCACTTTCGGGCTTGGCAGAGAAAGGACCAAAACTACCGCTCGACTACCTCGATAATCGTTTCAAACTTCCGGCATTAAGAAATTGTGGCCATAGCACAGTTCGCAGCCAAGTTCCCATATATGAGGCTCGGCCGGGTGGCTACCAATCTAATGACCGTAATATGCGGTCAACTCGGCGTAGGAAATAGGGTACAATATTAGAGTTAGAAGGTGTTGTGTCAATGTTTTCTCTCTGGCTGTACATCCAGAAAGGGAAATTTACCACAAAATATGGAAGGTATGGGTTTACAACCCAAATGGAGAATATGAAGAGTATCAGTGCTAGTCTTCTAGGTTCTTGAAATAGTATTTTAAAAGTTAGAAACAACGTCTACCCTGAGATGGTCGTATCGAAGATCTGACTGAATGGCCGACCAACTCATTCTGTAAAGATACTAGTATTCCCGCATATAGAGGTCTCATGCTCAAACTGGGACACCTAGGAATTTTTCTTTGCTGTTGTGCATGAGGCAACGAAAGTTGCATTAGTCATCGTGCTCGGCTACCCAACGTCCTGCATGCAGGTCAGACTGGCCCGTTGCTACAGCCCAACAAGGCTGAAAACTCCGTTGTTCATGGCTATCGCCCATAGGCGCAGCCACCGTAACTGAGGCGCTCGGTTCCACCCAACTGGTACTCGCCCTGGGCTGCCTTCCCGGAATTGTGTGTGGCTAACATCATGTGAGAGTTTTTGAGGTTACATCTTAGTTATCGTGTCTAACGTATTGGCCATAAGACAAGGCAATGTGTGGCCCCGCCGATCGCCTTGTCATGCGGTGAAGAGTTAAAATACGTGTCTCAAATCGAGCATCATTGTGCTGGCACGAAGATTCTCGTTCAAGGTGCTGTCCAACCATAATATAGTGAATATGACTGTGAATGACAACTTCTGGGGCTGTGCTACGAAATGACTGAATTAAAATTTGAACAGAAATATATAGAATGAATGACTCCAATGGATTACATGCCCGCTTGTGGTAACCGGACGATTCAGGAGTGTAAGTGAGGCTCATTCCGCTTCCTCTTCACAGTTAAAAATGACTTTTTTGTGAAAAATGCTACTACCTACTGATGACTGTATTGAAATACCTACTGATTATCACCAGATTGTGGCTATTAACTAAATTCTAGGCCATTCATGGAATTCTCAGCAACTAGTCCAGGGGCACTCCCTTTTTTTTTCGCAAAAAGGTGGAGCGACGATTTTCTCAATTCAACAATCCCTCCAGATAGCTCTTACGTCCAAGATTTACAGAAACTTAACCCTCAAAATGATGGCGTTCATTTATTCATGCATGCCTACGATGATGAGTTCATATCACACGATTGGAAGGCAGTTGTCGATTTCTGCCAAGGGGTTCGTCTTCGTAACATCGATGAACAACCTAGGAAGGACTCAGCATGGATGGATGAACGGGCTTACGTACCGCCTCAAGATACAGAGCTGCCAATGGGGCTAGAATCCAGCGGTGATGTTGGCCTTCAAAAGCCTCCACTCCCAGAATCCAGTTCCTTGGCGGCTGATGTCAGCCATGAAACTGGACCATCCACTCACGCAATACAACCTAAAATCGACGCAAGTACAGAGTCAGATAGTAAATACACACGCTGGCGCTATATTCCAGGTTCAAGACGCAGTCATGCACCTCTGACAGCAAGAATGCTATATGACAAGTTGATGACGAAGGTAAAACCCTCTTAGCTCGTTTTTTTTTTTATCAAAGTTGATTACTCTGATATATTACCCACGGATAGGATTGAATTACTTTCGTTCCTTCCTCCCTCCAACTACCAGAGCGTTAATAAAAAAAAGCAACACATTGAGATCTGTTGATTGGATGAACCTCGTCTACACCTGAAAATGAGACTGACATATATTTTCAGCGCTATGGTCATCCAAGTCTTCCTGATTCAGACAGGAGATTAGTGTGAGTCGATTTCTTCCTGGTTCAAGTTTGTCCTGTACTGATATTTTGTTCAGGTCAATTGCAAATCCAGACCGTTATGATATTCTTGCCGTGACAGAGTCCGCACCACAGTATCTTCATACTGCTCTCAGAGACACAACATCGAGATATATTTCACTTAGAGCTGCTATTAGAATTGATCTCTCAGTAGGCCACCCCTTGATATCATTGTGAATATGGTGACTAATATCGCTGCTTTCAGGACCGTGGACTCCCTCTATATCAGCTCGAATTCCACTTACCCCATTTTGCGTTATGCAAGAATGAAAGTTCCAATCAAGAGCGAGCCACGAAACCACACCGCAATCGGATGGCACTAGGGTTCCTTGCGCAGTGGTCCTTTGGAGAAGGCACTCTGGAAATAGAACAAGCTCAAATATCCGTTGTGCTTTGTGGGTCGAGTGAGTTCAGGTACACCGTGTATTGTTTTGAGGATGATGACTTTGATGAAGATAATGAGATGGGGGATGACGAGTTCTCCGATATTGGTCTTCAAGTTGACCAAGTTGCAAAAGGAGAAACAGATGCAAACAAGCCTATTTGGAATCCACGAGAGTACTTCCTGGCTGTTCTACTTAATCGGGTCAATCAAGTGCTCACAAGGTCGGGTCAGGTGGTACAAGTGGTAAAAACTGCTTTCCGAAATTTCATGTCCGGTGGTCCGTACAAGGGTGGAAATATTACAGAAGCCTCGTACTGGACTTGCAATATGTTGCAACTACTCTTCGAGCTGTTGCCAGTGCTCCGTGAAACAAGCAAGAGTTGGGGCAACTTTACCTCCATCAACGGTGACCTTGGATACTTCTCCGATCTTGCCACGCCAACAGACTGCCGTAAGAACCAGGTCGAGCGGAAGTTCCACAAGATCCAGAAAGCATTTACGGAGTTGGATGAGTTGATAGGAAAGTTGACGGACATACAAGCGGAGTGCGAGAGGCTGAAGGATGCCCTCGAGTTCCAGTCAATGGTCGAGGCCAATAAGAATACGGAGCTGACATTTTTCTATATTGGTCCGATCACCGTTGTGACTGGGTTCTTCGCAATACCTGTTCCTATCCTCCCAATCGAACGCGATATTTGGTCATTTACGGGTTGCCTTATCCTTGTTACAACGGTGTTATGGGCACTCCGTTTTGTATTGGGAGGAAAGCTAGGTCAGGCGCCATGGTGGGGTAGAGTCAAAATGCGTGCGAGGCTGGTAACCCAAGGCGACCGTACAAATACTGTGATAAACGCAGCTGGTAATAGAGTTCTAAGGCGACGGGCTACACAAACATAGTCCAAAAACTAAATATCTCCTCATAAAATAGCGATGGGTGCCGTTTACTTTGTCGCTTCCTCTCCGCCTATGATATGTTGCATGTGATAATCGCACATCTCTTCTCAGTTCGACTTACCAATGAAATATCCTACAGTATGATCACAGGTAAGCTTATCCTTATTTGGCTACAGAGAAGTTTTTGGAAGTGAGCCTCGCGATCTAATTGACGCATGGTATTGAGGCTACATAGATCACCACCAATTACCGACCAACACGACATTCTGCTGCCTGATCAACGTGGCACTCCTATATCGATGAGGCTGAAAACCTTCACAGCGAAAATTACCCGAAAGATGTTGAGAAGGCGTCGTCCCATCTCTGAGCTCGCAAGCTACAACATTGTACAGGTCCTAGCATACTTCTCTTCAGCTAAACAAATCTATTTGATTTGCAATTTGATTTAAGAGTTGCCGATACTCGTAAAAAAATATCAGATTCAGCACCGATGAAGATGGAGACTCTAGAACAAACCTTAGCTTCTCTCAGTTTGGCTGTGCCTGTGCCTCAGGTCGAAGGTGCTGAGGTATTGGCCAATCCTCTCGATCTTGTCCGAGTATATCTGGCAAAGATTTTGGCGGAGACTTTAGAGAGTGACGAGGCCGATGCATACAAATCTATCCAATGGCCAAACAACATATTCAACGGAGACCTAGCGGTCATTCTACCAAAGCTAAAACAGGGAGCTAAGCCTGACGCAGTGGCTAGAGAGGTCATGGAAAAGGTACCGTTACCCGCTCACAACAAACTGAAATGCAATTACCACCAATAAGTAATGACTGACATCTTAAAGTTCCCTACAGATCACCCAATGTTTCGTCTGCCCTTCCTCGAGGGCGTGCATCTTCGCGTCTTCGTGCACCCTGTACCCTTGGCGCGCGTGTTGTTGCCGTACATTCTTGATCACTCTCAAACTTATGGTGGTTATGAAACTGCAGCTGCCACAGAAAATGCAAAGAAGAAGCTTGTCATTGAGCTGTCTTCACCAAATATTACAAGTGAATTCCAGGGCAAGCACTTGCGGAGTACCATCATCGGAGCATTCATCAGCAGGCTGTACGAGTGTATGGGATGGGAAGTTTCACGGATCAATTACCTTGGTGACTGGGGCAAACCTATCGCTCTTTTGTACGTTGGATGGTCCAGGTTTGGCTCCCAAGAAGCCTACGATGCTGATCCAGTTGGGCACCTTCTTGATGTCTATCATCAAATAGACGAGCTTTTTCAGCCTGAGCAAATTGCAAGTAGACAAGCTCGTGACGAGGCAGCCAAAGAAGGAAAGGACGGGGGTGAAGCACAAGTAGAGATCGAGAGCAGAGGTATCTTTGCGGAGCGCAACGAAGCTTTCAAGAAATTAGAAGACGGCGACGAGGAAGTGAAAGCCTTCTGGAACCGTATTCGAGACGTCATTGTGGCAGATTACACCCTTTTTTACGCAAGACTGGGTATTCGATTCGATGAGTATTCTGGAGAATCTCAGGTCAGCTCTGAGACCATGGCAGAGGTCGAGCAGATGCTGAAAGACAAAAATATTTCCGAAGAGAGTGCAGGAGCCTGGATGGTCGACATGAAGAACCTCAATGCAAGATCTGGTCATTCCATCATCCGGAATCGCACGGGTAGTAGTACATATCTCCTTCGCGATCTTGCTGCGGTGCTGGAACGATCAAGGAAGTATGCCTTCGACAAAATGATCTATGTCGTAGCGAGCGACAATAGCGTCCATTTCAGTCAACTCATCAAGGTCATGGAAGCTATTGATCCTGAGCTGGCCGGCAAGTTGCAGCACGTTAAGTTCAGCGAGAGCTCTAGAATGGCTGGAGCTCTGGGCAGAGGCTACAAACCCCAAGTCATCCTTGACAGATGTGAAGAGGCAGCTGCGACACTCCCGGACATTGACTCGGAAAAAGCAGCCTTGATAGGCGGTTCGAAGGAGGTCATAGAAAATCTCGCAACCTCTGCACTTCTTGTTCAAGAGCTCTCAACTCGTTTCGGGGCCGTTCATGCTTATGACTTGAGCACACTGGCATCATTTAAGCTCGGTTCAGGGCCCAGTCTGCAGTACTGGTATGCAAAGATTAGTGCTCTCCTCGACGGTCATGTTGTAACCACGGCGCTCTCAGATGAAGATTTTGAAGTGATGGAGGACGATGATCGAAGTAATTTGTTGCGCCTTCTGGCACAATATCCGGAGGTTATACACACAACATACCACTCACTTGAACCATCAGGTGTCATGTTATATCTGGCCGGCGTCACGGAACGGCTCTCGGAGTGCCTCAACGAAGAGGCAAGCGTGACGCCGGGTTTTGCTGCTTTACTCGAAGCGACAAAGATTGTACTGGGAAACGGCATGAAGTTACTTGGGCTGACGCCGGTATCTGGAATGCCACAAGAGCGCGCAGATACCCCAGTTGCTGAATAGATATTTGGTTCATTCCGCAAGTTTTCCCATATTTTTGCTCTTTTATCCAGCGTTTTTAATATTGTTTCCCACATTCCCTTGCTGTCATCATGCTGAAACCTACACGGGTCTCTACCTTAGACCCGTAACACTTGCTGTAGCTTTCCCTTCGTCATTAATGCGTTTACTTTTTCCGCGTTACAAAGTTGTAGCCTTCAGATAACCTCATGGCGGTATGATGATTTACGAATCGGCTCGATTCCCTAGATAGGAAAAATGTTCTACGATAACACGAAGCGTGACTCGCCGTGTCCATTGCGTATGCGTTAGGCGTCCTCGCGCTGATGCAATTATAGCTTCATCATGATTGGGTAATGTAACCGTACTGAGCACACCTGCCTTATTGAGCGTCGTTTCTCGTCAGGTTGTGGGTACCGTTGGAAGAACTGGCTGTGCATAGATTAAGCCTCATGCCCAGATGTTTGATGTGTGCTTGGGGTCGCCTTTATCCTTTATCATAACCGCAGCCTATTTTGAGCGGTCAAACTGTATTTACCATTCTCTATCTCTTGCATCGCTCCTAGCCTCCAATAAGGCGCGTAGCGTCACTACTGTCGACTGAAGTTGTTTGCGCAATGCGCCCTGAATCGACCGCCACCATACGACTGGCACTAGCGGCGCACCTCATTGCTCTCGTCTTAGCAAACGAAGGGAAGACGGCACTCGCTCTCGCATACGGGCTGAGTACCGCGTTTGGAGTTTTGGGAATACTCTTGTTGATTCTATGCATCCTATGGCTTCGACGCAGACATAAGAAAAGAGCGGCAAACGGGGAAGAGGGTGAACTGAACGGGTGGTGCGCTTGCAAAGAGTGTACTGGGTGTGTGAAAAGAAAAGGAGGCGGCAATGGCTCAGCTACTTGCGCAGCATGCAGAAGTAGTTGTGGGACGTGACCAAGCCCGTAATGTTGAGTGTGTCGATTTTAGGGGTGGACGCAGAAGGCGCTGCAGCTAAACAGAGCGAATGGCGGCCTAGTCAGTTTAGTTCGCGAAAGGAGTTATGGGGATTTGAGTTGCTCAAGCATCAAAGGCTCACAGCTGCGATATATTGCTAAAATTCTTCGTCAGGGCGCGATGGTTGTATCTGTTCAATTTAAATGGGTGAAGAGAAGTTGTAGATATGTCGGGATGAAATACAAGGCTGGGAGGAAAGATCTTGCACAACTGCCTGAGGTTCTGTCCCATATTGATGTACCTCAATTCACCTATCCGTGCTTCCACGACCGTTTAGTGCTGAGTCAATTGTGTGTATAAAAATCATGTTATGAATTTTCTAACTTTTCTAGAATCCATATTATCTCATCCGATATGGTCTAGTGGCTAGGATTTGTCGCTCTCACAGCAGTGCCGACAAGGCCCGGGTTCAAGTATGTTCAATTACCTCTGATATCACATTCGCCATACTAATGATTCGCTAGTTCCCGGTGTCGGAAATTTATCTTTTTGCCCTTTGGAGCAATCTTTGGTCCAAGTGAAGTTGATTACTTGAAAAAACAGATGCATCAAATAAAGTAATTGCAACCTAGGATCGCTAGATTCACCTCAAGGAACCGTTATTTTTCCATGCGCGGTACGCCATATTTAACCTCGTCTCTCTAGCATACCTATATGTGCTATCCCTGATATTTATATTAACTCAAATTTTCCCATGCAGTTCCGCGAGAGTTTTGGATACATTATGATCTCATTGGTCCGTTAAAGGCAGAAGATGAGAGTTGTTGATCTTAACAACCCCGTACACCGTTGGTGGATGGGTTTGATAATGCGGCGACCGACACAATTACCTTCCATAGCGAGATCATGCTCCTTGCTGCTTGATACAATTTTCTTACCATAATGTTGTCGGGTGAACAACCAGAATGATACAATGATACCAACGAAGAGGAGAGTTGTGGCAACTGAAGCTGTTATTACATAGGCTTCAGGGAAGTCTTTGGTAATTGTGATTATTTGAGAGGTGGAGTTGGATGATGTTGATGTGGAGTTGAAGCCGTTGGGTTGTTGGGTTGTTGGGTACTTCACCAATTGCTTCAACCATTGCTCCAGAACTGGTTGTAAAGGAGAGAGACATGGGAGCACTTCCGATCGTTATGGAGGAAGCAGATAGAGCTAAATTCTGGTATTCTCCAGTCTCTTGTGTAGTTCTAGTAATTTCAAAGACACCTGATTTTGCTCCAGTTTGCTAATGTGAACACTTTCGAGTCATCATCACGGCATGTACCCTCGTTAGAGTAGCAACAATACCAATCGTTACCACATGCCATAATCTAGGTATATAATTTAGAGTAGCTGTTACCTATACTAATGTCAGTTGAAAATCGGTAGTCAATCGAGAGAAACCAACTCTTATCTTGGCAATAGTTGAAGCAATTTGAGATTTTTCAGGATTTGCAAGTACATGCTCCTCGAAACATGGATTGTGTAGAATGAAAGTAGCATAAACCCATTCCATGATCAGTCGAGTCTTCAACATATATATATTCTGAAAGATTGATTCCGCACCGTTGGACCAGCATTGATTGCCTTCACTGGCGATACAACATGATACGAATTCGCTTCCTAGGCGTGGCATGTAGGCCGAATCAATTAGAACCGAACCGTCAGGATAGAAGCTTATACTGTCGGTTGTTGTATTGTGGAACCTAGAAATTATTTGCCGCGAAGCTCCCACAATTCTAAACAAGATGCCAAGAAAAAACGAAAACGAGTGACAGGAGTTAATCGCGCGTAACCATACCTAGTAAACCAAACAGATAAATGTTTTTGTTTCAAATCGAAGAAGACTGATAACAGATCACAACAAGAAAGACCAACTTGAACGTTGATGAGACATCTGAATTCTTATCGCACTTCTCTCCTTATTCTTGCCTGTTTACACTCAGCTGAGCGCCACTGGACGCCCATTCCGCTTCCTCACGCAGGGGCGGGGATCGCCAACCTATCATTGTATCTTGGCAACACATGATTCGCAATTTTGCGAATCGGAAGCTAGCTATGCATTTTTCAAATAATTGTTCCCTCCAATTGACCTGGCGTCCAAGGCCGTATTCCACAGAAGGCTCAACTTCCTAGGGCTGTTGGTGGCAAGGGTCCCTTCGCAAAAGCTTCCCGAGAAGAATAGTATTTGAAGGGAGGCTGGGTTGGCTTCTACTTCCATGTCGTGCCCCCCCCCCCTACAGGCAAGTTTCAGAAAACAAAGAGAAATTAGTAAAGTAATTATGAGACAGACAAAGAAATGTGGAAGCATGGCAGCTGCTCACAGTGCACTTTAAGCTTGATTAGCGTACGGAGTTTACCCGAGAAATGGGACGAGGCGGGAGACTCGTATGCTCGGGTCAAGTACCTCTGTAGAAGTTGTCCCATAAGGGTAGGCTATGTGAGTGTTGGAAGGAGCAAAAGAGTCATGCAAGTATGCCCAGGTGTTGGTTACAAATCCAGATCTATAAAATTGCGACAAACAATGTGATTTTTTAGTATTTGGATGTTGGTTGCATTGATATTCTAGACTGGCTAATGCCTTTCTCTCACGACTTGTCTCAAGAACGGAGAAAGCAAAAGCTTACGACCCATTACACTGTCCCGAGGTCGGTATCGCAGGCTCCGATCTAACCCGAAGCAATAGCAATCACTGAGCCCCAGATTCAATTTGATCACATGCCAGTCGATATCCATACGCTGATATTGCCAACATACGATTCCGCCGATAGCTAACTAGATGTACCCTAGTTGCGGATGACAAAGAACAAGCACCGTGCCTATGTCGCCTTCTTTGGCTTAGCATCCAGCCCGCTCCTTAGCCTGGATATAGTCGAACTTGAGACGAGCCGCCTTGAGCTCAGCCTCCGCGACCTCCAACTCAGCCTGAAGCTTTTGGACAGCAAGCGGTTCACTGGAATTATCTACAGCGTTGGCAATCTCGGAGGTTGAGGGTGCTCGAAGAGGTGCTCGGAAAGGCGCAGGGGAAGCGGAGAATGATGGAGTCGGATGAGCAAAGTAAGCCATTCCCTTGGCAGAGTCCTCGTCGTCAGACTGAATGGTCCTGCTGGGACGACGCACGAAATTACGGTTGTTACTAGAGGTAGCACTCTCGGCGGAGTAACGGCTCTTGCTACGGCCTTTGGGTTTTTCCTTACGGAGGTATCCGCCATCTTCAGAGCGACGGAGGCGACCATTACCATCTACAATGTTTTGTTAGTTGCGTACACTGAAAGAGCTCAAAACTTACACTTGCGACTCTTATGAGACTCCTGAACACGGGCCTCATAAACCTCATGGCGGCTGCGCTTCGTACCTTTTGGAAGGTCGGGTTCATGGAGCTCTTCCAAGTATGAGTCAGTTGATGAGGTACCGGGGGACTCATCGCCTTCAACGACAGCAACCCCTTGGTTGCGGTTCGGATGCTCGTATTCATCTTTGAGCTCTTTTATATCAGCCAGGCGGCACCATGGGTGCTTGACCTCATGTTTAGCCACCTTCACACGCAGATCGGCGACAAAGGCGTTCAGATCGCCCTTCTTGATGCGAGAAATGGCCATCAAGTCCTTGAGAAACTGGACCCCCCAATTTCGCGGGTCATTTTCTGTCTTGTCTTTTATGTGATCGCGCCGCTCGCAGTCCCACGCGCGCATCCTAATGTCTTTGGGGATGATGTCGACAGCATCAGAGACACCAAAGGAGGTAGCTAACGCGGGGAGAAGACAATTGATGAGATCCTGTGTCTCAATGTTGAGCGTATCAAAGCGACCCATGGCAATCTGTGTTATGGGAATTTTCAGTCAGTAAGAGGTCGGAAACGATCCGCAAATAATCCAGGGAGTTGAGTGAGCGGATAGTCAGGTGGCAGTGTTGAGGAGCAATCCTGGCGGTGAGAGCCAATATATATACTGCGGGGGGTAACCACTTGGTCTTTCGCACGAGCCAAATGAGGGCATCATGATTTGATGGGACAGTACCTTTGCTTGAGGCTGCTGCCTGCGGAGTGGTGTGGGGTGTGCGGAAGAGGGTAGGTCACGATGGGTTTTAAACTTTCCCAGCGCTAATCCGGAGAGACTTATTCCGATAACTTCTATGGTTTTAGTACTGAAATAAGTTTGTTTGTCTCCAGTGATTTGTAACAGTATCCAGTGAATGTTCGGAACGCAGCGGTTGCGAATAGCAGGAATACGTATGGGATATCTGTGCCCTATAAACGAGAAAGACCACTTACAGTGAAAAATTCAATGTCAGGGGACCTTCAAGGGTGAAAGAACATGAACTAGTGAGTAAGAAAGGTCCAGCTTCATAAACAACTATTGTAAAGCGCAGGGTGTGAGGTGAGAGAGAAACAACACTCAAGATCAACTACCTCCAGAACCTACATTTCAATCGACGATCCCTAATGCTGGAATGATGGGTATACCCTCAGCGTAGGATTTCCCATGCGAAAGCAAAACATGTATCGATGCCAATTCATGGCTTGAAGCCAAACTGGTTGCTGCAAAGAGAGGCTTACCATAAAGATTTATGGCTCGCTCTCCACAATACATTTTGTCGTGGAACATGATTCTTCTCTGATTGGAGCATGACTATCGCGTCAATGTATGACAAGGATGGGCATGATTGATGAAGATGATGTTGATGGAAGACATTGAATTATCTGGCACCACTTCCCTTTCGGAATCTGTTTTCGCTTCCACTTGCCCGCGCTAACCTTTCTCCCCCTATCCCAACCACCAGACCATCAGCTCAAGATTATTCTTGATCCAAACGGTAGCATGAAAGATGGCATTAAAAAGGGAGCGTTCAGCATCACCAAAATCTATACCGGCTATATTCAAGTCAGCAAATGTAGACGAGCAGACTTCCACATTCATCGGCGCGTTTTCTCCAAGTCTTTCTGTCAAAGCACTGCAACAGATGCCAGAATTCCGAACGGCAACCCACAAAATTGCAGCATGGCGAAAGCGCTCACGGCAGAGATCACTCATGCCAGATACAAAAATCCTCTATGATTTAGGCCATGATGATGATGGTGAGAGGTTTGCTGGCGGCAGGCTCCAAAATGTACTTAGAGACATGGAGGTAGAAGGGGTTATTGTTGTAGCACGGTGGTATGGCGGTCATAACATCGGGCCTATTCGATTCACACATATAGAGAACTGCGCCAAAGAGGCAATTTGGAAATGGAAAGTAGCCTCGATCCAAGCCACACAAGAGGCAGCTTCCAAGAAGCAGAAGACGGACGACGAAGCAAAAAGAAAAGAGTTGGTTGAGAATCTCCAAGAACGAGACTTAAACATTTTCACGTTGAGAAAGTTGTTGGCAGAAAAGAAGGCGAAGTTGGAGGATGCTGAATCTGCACCGCCAACGCCGCAGAAGCCGCAGGAATATGAGAAGATGAGCATGGCCGCGCTGGCGCGGGTTGACAAGGCGCGGGACGCAACAATTGCGTTTATTCTGAAGCAGATTGATAAGGTTGAAGAGGAGTTGAGCCTCGTTGAGGCGCTTGAGGCTGACGCAGGAGTCGTGGAAAGATGCGGCGAAGGAGCAAAGCGAGCTGAGGGGGAAGGGGATTGCACCATCGAGGCCAAAGGAATCACGCAATGATTGTTAGCATTTCCAACATGCATGGTACCGCAGCTACACGATAGTCTAATGACTTAAATTCCACCGGCCCTTCTTCAGCCTTCTCATCAGCAGCTTCCGACCCTTCTTTGTCCGAATCCTGCTCAGAAAACCATGTCTCCGCTTCCTGACCAAGTGCGAGGGGTTGTATGTGTCTCTTGGGCCACACCGGATCTGTATACTGCCCAATCCTGGATGTGCTGAGATCTTTGCTGCGAGATCAAGGGCCCCAGAAGAGGATGCAAGGAGCGATGGAGATGTGCCGGGTGCGGGAAGAGTGCAGGGCCGCGGTGTTTGGGCAAGCATTGGGCGCCGGGGGGCAAGAATGGAGAGCGTGCGAGATTGCAAGGGGCCCGATAGACTGAGTAGAAATTGAATTAGCATTGGCGATAGAGGTCGGGTAGGTGGCTGTTTACGGACGATCTGAGGAAGGTGGATGCGCTGGTTGCCGGGCGGGCCGCAGCCCTCAAGCACTGGAACGCATGCATCGCGAAGGGATCTGTGGCCAATTGCCGCCTCTGCTGCCCGTAGAATCGGCGTCGAGAAAGTGGAAAGTGAGTGTGGGCAGCGCGTGCCCAACAGAGGTCCGCGAAGCAAAGACCATTCAGGCATGACGTCCGTGCTCACAAAAAGTTGGAGCGCCGATTTCTGCCCTTCTCTTCACCCTCTCTCCGCTCCTCTCCTACACATCGCCAGAACTTTCAGGACCCGCCCAGCATGATCCTCGAAGCCCCTGCCCCAAACCGGCACATCTCTTCTACGCCAGTTTCACACGCCGACGCCTCGCGCATGCTCGAGACGTACATCACAAACTCGGAATCACATCCTCACCTCCATCCAGATGCGCTCATAACGCCCACCGGCGTCACCTTTTCCTCCAAAGGCGGCCCGCTGGGAAGCGTCATTATGCACAATCTGCGACGGGTAGCCGCTGGTTTGCGCGGCGAGTATCTGGAGCCGGAGAAGACACCCGAGCCAGAAGAAGACGACGACGAAAACACAGACGGTCCAGGCAAAAAACCCAACAAAGACGGCAAGAAGAGGAAGAAGAAGGGAGCGCCCGCAGTTGTGGTTGACGACTGGCAAGACAAAGCAGAGTGGGAGCAAGAAGAAGGAATGGTCGAGGTTGGGGAAATTGGGTCGCGCAGCACAGCCGTGCAGGATGGTGGCGACGAGCCGGAGATTCAAGTCACCGGTGGTGCACATGAACAGGCCACCAAGAAACGGAGGAAGGGGGATGAAGCAGGTCAACATGATGGGAAGCTGGACAAAGATGCCAGGAGACGGGCCAAGAGAGAGCGAAATGAGCAGAGGAAGAGGGACATGGAAAAGAAGAGAGCACAGAAGGCTTGATGAGCCAAAGCAAAGCCAGACCTCAGCATTACGACGGCATTCACACACTTCCCAGTGCCGCCTAAGCTTCAAATGAGAGACTCTATTCGCAGCACCTATCGCGTATCCACCGAGATCACCGTCTAGAATCGACATCTCACGAAATGCTTCATTCATCGCCTCCGAGATAAACTTCTACGCCACCGCTTACAGCTCGCGATCCGATGCCTTCAAAGGCTTCTCCTCATCCGCTGCCTTCTCCTCCACAATCTTCTTATCTCCGGTCCAGTTCATAGCCTTCAGGCGCTCTGTTAGAATGGGATGCGAGTGGTGGAAACTCGAGTAGAACCAATCGGCATCCATGCTCGATAGATTCTGAATTTGTAGCTTGACCAACGAAGCGCCAAGCTCGCGGGCGTATCCAAGTTTGACGGCGAAAGCATCTGTATGGTATTAGCCTTGACTCAATCAAGAGGTCACGGAGGGTGCATACCAGCTTCGTACTCCATGCTGCGCGTCCAGATGTTCAGAAGGAGCTTGATAATAGAATCGGTGGGCGAAAGGATCTCGTTGAATAGGATAAATCCAACAATGTTTGGTCTCTCTCTGTTAAATCCAAAGTCTGCATAAAGCGAGCGATTGTCGATGAAGACTGAGAACAAGGCGAACATGTAGAACAAATGTGCCTGGCTGATGAACAGAAGCCTGGAAGTATGGTTCATTTGCCAGTGTCCGAGTTCATGTGCCAACACAGCTTCTACCTCCTTCTCGGTGCTCTTCTCAAGTAGTGTGTCGTAGATGACAATCTTCTTCTTGCCAATCCAGGGGAGACCAGTGAAGTATGCATTACTGTGAGCGCTACGTTTGCTACCATCAATAACCTGTAGCTCTGACAATGGAAACTCGAGCTTCGAGGCTAGAGCCTCGACGCTCTCTTTGAGTTTTCCAGGCTTGAGTGGTTCGAGCTTGTTGAACATGGGCACAATCAAGATAGGGTAGATGGTCATAGCCGAGATTTGGACGACCAGCATGAAGACCCAGAGGTAGTAGAAGAAGTTCTGGCCCGTCCTCTTAATGATAGCAAGGAACGCACTGCCGATGGGAATACCGAACGCAATAGCAAGACCCTGGCCCTTGACCATGTCCGTAAGCCAAAGCTTGATTGTCATTTTGTTGAAGCCAAATTCCTCCTCCAGGACGAACGAGTGGTAGTATGAAAATGGCAGGCCATAGATGAGGTCAATCCATCCCAGCATGTACATGAACAGTAGCGATTGTGTGATTTCACCCGAAAATCGAACAGGCGCATAGCGGGCCACCACGGTACCGGCAATGCCCCAGACAAAGGGGTACAAATTGAAGTAGAGGGCAACGAGAGATTTGGCCTGGTTGAAGAGCTGGGAAACGAAGCTGAATTTGGCCTTTGCGCGACCGTATGCCTGTGACTTGTAAGCTTGGGTGAGGGGAGGGGTACAGGCGAGGAGCACAAACCTGAGATTTATCGAATGTTTTGGTATCAATTTCCTTACTGAGGGCTTTGGGTACTGAGGTGCGTTGTAATACGCGGTATTGTCGGAAGAGAAGCCAGTTTTCAAGAGCGAATTCCGCAAGAGAAAAGCCGACGACGAGGCGCTTCCATGGGAAGAGTGGCCGGTCTAGCCAGCGCGCCAGGCGCTGGGTGATGTTAGCATGATTCTCCATTTATGCGGATACGATATGATAACAACATACCTGAAGAATGCCCTGGATCATGATTTCCGACTGTGGTGTTGAGATTCAGAGCAGCGCACGCGAGTTGAGGACAGTTTCCAGAGTAAGAGGAAGCCTAAGCTCACGTCAGCCAATAGCGTCACAGCCCCTAAACTTACTACCTCATGGTCTGTGGCACCGTAGACTCGACACGGCTGTTGTGGCTACGCGTGGGACGCCATTACTCATATTAAATGTATCAGGCGCCTCACTTGAAAAAAATATATATAATATATATATCTTGCGTTTCCACAGGCTGGACTGAGAATTCGGTAAAATTCGGCCGACATGTGCATGATCCAAACAGTGTGGAGTTGAGCAGCACGACAATCGCAAACTCCACAGAAGGGCTCGCCCAAAGGATTGCATTTACCTTCCACGTACCCCGCCGTGATCAAGCTGCCGGCCTGTAGTTTCACAGTCTCCACGGTATGTATCGTACAGGAGACGCAGATGCGTGTCTCAAACATGAGCCACCGCTTACATTAGACTGATACTGTATCATGCTGCTTACAATACTACAGTCACGTTTCTTCTGAATTATCTACATGGTTAAAAATGGCCAACATCAAAAATCAAAGGCTTGCGGTACCCAGGAAAACTGAACACCAGCTAGCTCGAGGAGCTAAATCCCGTTTCTGTCATTCAGCATCAACAGCGTTGGTTTGAGTCGAGCACATGATTCAAGAAGCAAACAACCTCTAGGAAATACACACGCTTTCGATGCCATAATGTTCCATACAGTGTCTCAACGCAAACACGCGAGCCATTGAGCATACAGCACGAATTTCCATGCCTATATATCATGCCAATTATGCTAATTATGGATAAAAGTATATATTACAATTCCCCCAAAATTAAAATGCGCAATATTTTCTGTGGCGAGAGACGACTGCTATGGCATTCACCCAACAAGATATTATTTGGTACATACACAATGTTAGAATGGAATTCTTTGAGAGTTCTGCGCTCTCCTTCTCATGAATTCTGTACGCATACAAAGACATCACTGATTCCAACACCAAGGTCTTATTTCAACTTAATGCCTACGTTACTGCATAACGGACTCATAGTACGGGCACCTAGTTCACTGCAGCTGGCTTTCGAAAATTGTATTTGTTTGCGTGTATACTCCCTAGCAAGCAAGCCAGACCCTTTATATATATATACATATACGTTATTTTATTTTTTTGAACCGTATAGAAATTTTATATATATAGAACTTCACCAATTCTTACGGTCTTTACAAGTTATAGAATATGCATTTAACTATACGCACTGGAGTGTTTACTCTCACAACCATAACCAAGGTAGTGAGTGCCTTCAGGACTCGTGGTCGCGCGTCACCCACGCCAACTGCAGAGAGCGTGCAGCGTCATATCGACGCTGCGAAGCCCGCAGAAAAGCAATGGAAACACAATGATTTCCTCATGGCGGATTGTGAAAACATCCAAATCTGCAAGGCTCAGCAGCATGGAGATGGTCTCTGGAAATGCTGTTGCGGTCACGAGAACTATCTCGTTCACCACACTGGGAATCATCCTTTCAAGTATATGACTTGTGGTGAATGCAACCACATTGTATGTGCTCGCTGCGAAACTACAAAGATACTTACACCCATTGAATTGACAAATGGAGAAGTATGGGTGGACATTCCAAAGTCCAGAAGATCCAGCGAGGGCAAGGTGGCCCGATATTGCCGAGTCTGTAGCAAATGTGGGCTTTCACACCGCGCCAAGGTCCAGAAAAATCGTGTCAATTACTTAGGCTATTTGTGTCTATGTGGTCACTCCGGGGAAGGCGAAGGAAGACTATACCATATCGGTACTGTCGATGAATGGCGCCTTGATCCCCATGGCCAGGCAATGGAGCTAGGATCACGTCGAATAAATGCGAGCATAGAGCGTAGTAGAGCGCGCAAAAACCTACCAAGGTTTCGTGTTGAGCCGTTGATGCTGAAGCCTCAACCAAATGAAGCTGCGCCGGCAATGCTCAAAACTGCCAGATCAAATGTTGCTGGCTATGGGAAACCAGATTCGGCTCTGTCACTGTGACCTTCTGAGCCGAGCAGAAGGGCTTGCACGATGGTGGACATGCATGCGCCTAATCCTCAGTTTCTGGAGGTAATGCCACATTCGAGAATTCGGTTCTACAAACAAGACGAGGTAACATTCGTAAACCATCGTGGGATCACGTTTCATAACCTGAGCAGCCATATAGGTATATGTGAGCTACTCTGTGACAACCTGAGTGCTAGAGGGTATACAGGCAGATATTACTTCATCTATGTATTATTATTATTATTTTTTAGAAGCTTTCAGTAAACCTTTCGTAATAAAGGATGCTTTAACCAGATCTCTTTATCATATCCTCCAAAGTGTTTTATTTCTCACTGTAATTCTGACATGACATGTCGATATTGTGTTGAGGTAGTTTAAGAGCAATCATAAGTCGAGGGCTGCGCTTCCTTCGAATATGACATTGTGTAAAGACTGGGGTTCACAAGTTTGATTCCATCTTACCACTTGTTCAATTCTCCACCTGTTCAAGATCAATCACAAACTGTGACAGGCCTTGTAACCAAACCCAGGGTAGTCGACTGTAATAAATTCGGTCGGCATGAGGTATCGCCGGAGCCAGGCGGGACATTAAGATTGTTATTGGCAGCAGTGAATATATTGCTGGGCTTAGGCCAATGATCGTTGTCCTTCTTGAGGCCCGAACTCGTCGTTGGTGCACTGAAGTCTGTTACGCCTTTGCTCGTTCCACTTAGGGGAGGACTGAGGATGCAGTTGTGTGCGAGCCCTTTATATCTTCGGTCATCGTTGGGGTAGAAAGGTGATTGGGGGAGGTCACAGAGACCCAAGATTGACCGCATTTGGGATCTGTATATAGATAAATTGGAAATGGACAATACGAGAGCTGAAATCCGAGAAAAGAGTGTTGACTGAAATGTTTGCACTGTCCATATTTTCCATGCCCTCATATTCCGTTTTATAGTGGGCATGAGTTGATGGTCTCAGGTAGCGAACAAGGTCTTGTAGAACAATAGTAAGCTGGTTGACAAAGGGCCACCCTGTCGCACGCAACATTGAATTTCCGTGTCCGCCCATTTACCATGGTCGATATGGTAGACTAATTGATTGTGCATCGAATTAGAGAAAATTCAAGAGTGAGATATTTTCGATGTCGTCTAGTACAGTCGCACGATTACAATAGCGACAAGTTGCTATTGATATTTTTTACCGTAACTCAAGGAAATTTGGCCGTGTGAAGCGGTGTTGTGCTAGTAAAGTTGTGATAGAACGCCTGATGTTGGATAGATTTACAAAGAAAAGAGAAGCTAGTAGATGTAAATTCCTGCCCACCCCAGTGCCATTGACGCAATCGCTGCGCGCGGACAGACGTCATGCACTTATGTTTTGCGTTTTTAAGGTCGTATCTTTACGAAATTTGTGATGCACGCGGCCTCTAAGCTGCCTTGCCTCCCCGATAGCGTCCTGTTTTGAGGTTGAAAGCACGCTGGTCCTTTAGCCACCTCCGGTACCCGGCGACGCTGCCCACCTTCTCGCCGTAGTAATCTGGAGGTGGATTCGCAAGCGACGAGGCAGTAGGATCGACGCGGTGGCGTTTGATGCGATTGAAAAAGCCAGAGTTCTTCTATGAAGGGGTCAGTTATTGTTCCCAAATACATGTGCGGCACGACTTACAGCGGTAAACTCAACCAACACGCCTCGATAAGCTAGATTGAAGATGGCATTGCCAAAAACGGGGCCTATCAACCATCCCACGGCCATCATGCCAAATGTACTCAGTCCCATGAGCATGAAGGGGTCCAGACCGCCGAGCTGGGCGGACAGCGCGCTGTCATAGCCATTGGTCATCATGGTGGTGAGGCCGTAGTAGGTGACTGCGACGGCGCCCACGACTGAGCAGCCCTGGCCAATCCTCCTACGCGTCCGGCGGAGGGCGAAGAAGTCGTTCCATGTGAGCTGAGGCGGCGATGTTGGCACAGGACCGGGTGCAGGCTGTGAGGAGAGGGACGAAGCCCTACGCAGCGTGGCGGCACTGCGGAGGACGCACTGCAAATTTGGCCACGGGGCCTTGGTGCTGGGCCGTGTGCATGTCGAGAAGGAGGAGGAGGAGGAGGAGGAGGAGGAGGAGGAGGTGGTGGTGGTGGTGGTGGTGGTGGTGAGGGTGGAGGAGAGGGGCGCGAGAATGGCAGGCGGATAGCGGGTGGCAAAGGCCCTCGCAGGGCACAGAGCACTTTGTGCAAGCAGCATTGTGGCGGTGAGTCGGTTTGGGATGAAGGGGCGTGTCAGGGCGTGTCTGTCTGGCCGCAAGGGAACATTTGTTGCCATGTCTCATCGACTTGCGGGCAGGAGGAGCTTGGTCGTGGTCTTGGCATCAAGCACCCACGTAGCTGCCCAACCGACCCTATTACATCACGGACACCTCACTGCACTTCCATTCAACACCATTGGTTACAGTTCGTGGCTATGCTGCTCAAGTCCCCTGATCACTGGGCTGAGACACCTGGTTCTGGGTCGTCTACTTTCCAGCCTCTGCACTGATAGCGTCCTGCCGCTTCGCCCTTTGCAAATCGTTGGGTCAAAGGTCGCGAATGCTGTGGGTAGAATAACAGTAAAGAGGAGATTCCCACGCATCTTGGAGTTTGTTCCGGAGACAAAATACCTCACCGAGTCAAAAGACGGAACGTGCTTGTTAGTGAGGATGAAGATACACAATAAACGCATTACCTCAATAGGTGCCCAGCGTTGCATGACAAGCAAAATTAACGATCGTTTATAATAGGAACTATCCTACCTAAATCACCGTATACAGAATGTCGACTGGCTAGTCCCCCAAGTGTGGCCGACGAGCAGTAGCACTTACAGGCATTGCGGGGAAATTGAAAGGCTGGCAGGCCCCGCATCTGAGTACTTACCTATTAATGCTGTGAAGGCAGAATATTTGAAATTAATTGCTCTGAGCTTTGGTACACGCGTGGACGTTGCTACCAGAAAAACCTAGTGACTTTGCTTGACGAAAGGGTTGATTAGCTACTCCAGATTGTGATTGACGGACCTCAATGGATGGAATCCCGCAAAAACAACGATAGCTTGAGATTAGACATCCTGATAATGAGGTATTTCGAAAGTCGACTAACCACGGGGATGTGACATGTGAGCTACCTAGTCAGTCTAGATGGAGTTGCTACAAACATGGAATCGTTGTGATGAAGTACATGTCCCTAGAGTTTGGCAGCATGAAATGCGCGTAAACTATAAGGTATGAAAAATATAGTAGTTATTAAAACTGTACGCAAATCGCGTTGTGCTGTTCCGGTGTTATTCGTGTCGAATCTCTAATTATCTCACTGGAAAGATACCCAGGTAACTGGCCTCTTTGAGAGAAGGATAACTAAGATGATGAAAACTTTATAAATCGAGGTCATAAATCAAAGGTACAGGCAGGAAAAATAGAGATGGATCCAGCCTAAAGATTGACTAGAGACGGGATTGTGCCCGTTGCGAGGAAGGAAAAGCTAAACACAGGAAAAGGGATACTGTGACCCGGTCTGGCAATGTTAAATCCAACGAATACGACGAATAAGAAGGGAAATGAGCTACGGTAGCTGATGCCAAGCTAAAAATACACGAATTTAATGCTGGGAGCGTAGTAACCCGAGTACATGGTAGCATGAGCCGCTGCCGTCTTCCTGGGATAGTAAGACGGGTACATGCATGGTCCTGACGCACAGGTACAGCACCGTATATAGTAGCTGCCTTCCCTGCAGGCATGTTTTCATTGTTCGACGAGATGGTCAACATTGAATTCCAAGATACGGATGGTTGTTCTCGAAAAGAAAAGGAATTTGTTTGTCTTAGTATTACCACATTAGGATTGCTTCAGCTCTATGTATTAAAAAGTGATTACGTGACAAGCTCAGCTCCTCAATCGTCTAGGCAGTGAGATAATTGCTCCGCAAAACAACAACAATGTTGCAGAAAGAGCAAACATTATCGTGTCGAGGAATGTAGCCAAGCCAGTAAAACATCATTTGAAAGTTAAATTAGTCCTGCATCACACGCCACTGCAACGGCTTGAAGCAACATCTCGAAAATTCACCGCTTCGTGTCGCTCACTCCTATAGGTTCATTCCGAGTTCCCGACGGACTGGGTTATGTTTTCCCACGAGGGATATTTTTGGCTAGCTTCGCATTGTGTTAGTGGCAATTACTTCGGTCGCCTATGTGACGATTACGCCAAGCAGTGTAGCGAGTGTGAAGTTATTGGCCGTTGTTGCTCACCGTTCAACAATAGGCTATCTTTCTGTGCATGCAGCACCCATCCGTTGACTTGGGCTGGGGGAATGGTGGCACCAGTGTCGAACGACGGTTATGTGGCTTGGAATAAGTCAAGGGAAACCTGGGCATAAGATATTTTGATTGACTGGGACGAATATGAGGATTGTAGGACTAGCCGTTGGGTGTGGAAAGAGCGCACTATGAATCAAACCTCTTGAAATTCACATTTATTACTCATCCTATGTGGGCTCGCGAGCAATAGTGTAGAATATCTGACCTGCTTTGTATCCAGCTATTGCATAGCCCGTGAGAACACGGTGCTTGGGATAAGGAAACAGGAACACTGAATATGTCCAGAGGATGACAGAAATTATTAGAAAATCTATGGCTCAGCCACAATAGTTTCGCATGGACACTACTGGAAAAGGGAAATTGATGAAGTCGATCAGGTACGCGGTGAGAGTCATAGCGAGGACTCACCCTTTTGTAGTGCTGATAGATATTTTTATTTCTCAGCTGCTGTGGAACCAGTCAAACCTCGCGGGAGGCTTTGTAATGCGAACGTAGGGCTGAAGTGGGTGCAACACATCGTAGTGCACATGCAGACACAGGTAAGCCACGGAATACTGTAGAACAATGAAAGCGTGGAATTGGTGCAAAAGCACTTGGCAAAGCGTGAAGCTAACAATTTGAATACTGAAGGCGTCTAATGATGCGGATATAACGAGTTGACGAGACGCCGAAGTCGGCCCTTTAGCAGAAACGGGGATGATGCAAGGCTGGCGCTGGTTTGACATAGCACGCACGGGCGAGAGATGTCAGCGCATGTCTGTAGAGAGATGACGGAATTGATGTGAAGGGCATGAAGATAAAAAGTCGCCAAAATTGAGACATGAGACAAGGTCAAGGTTGAGTCGAGGATCTAGCGCTTGCCCCGCTAAAAGGAAGATCACGATTAGCGTATAGATAGTCGACCGGTAGCGAAAAGCGGAGAGACCTTATCTTGCATCCCTCCATGCCCTCAAATCTCCCACCTGCACCATCCATCCGTTCATCATGGCTTGCATGTAACAAAAACCATGGCGTCGTTTTACATCAGGCGTATGCAATAACTTTCAATACGCATAACCCCCAATACACCTCGGTCTAATCACCTCTGCACCAAGTCGTCACCCACTACCCCTGCAACACGTTTGGTCCAGCTAGCGTTCACAAGCCTCTTGCACTCCTCCTCTACAATTTGTCTACCACCTCAGCTAGGGTGCTCAGCCATCCACCTTAATCATTCTAGACACGCTATATAAAGACCACTCTCCAATCTTTCACCAAGATAATTAACGGTTACACATACAAGCAAATTCGCCATACCTACTTCGGAATCAATCATGCCCAGACCAAAAAAACCTGGTGTTGAGCCTAAGCGGAGATCACGCAACGGCTGTTGGTAATAAACCCTGGTTATGTACTCTTGTGGAATAAAGCACTGACATTGGCGTAGGCCTTGCAAAGCACGCAAAGTTAAATGGTAACATGCACTCCGCCGTAATATGTTGTGATGATTATTGACTTTTAGATAGTGGAGAAGAGAAACCAGGATGTGGTAATTGCGAACGTCAAGGCGAAGCTTGCGATTACAGCATCAGACTCAACTGGAGTGGTCGGACTAAGAGAGACAAAGCTTCCGATCAGTCAAGTGCATCTGGAAGCCCTTATCAAAAAACCTTCTCATTTGAAGAAGATGTTTCACCACTATTTCTATCAGCGCTAGAGCCATCAGCTCGTCCATCGCATGTCCGTTCACGCTCAAGCATATCTCCAAGACCGAGTAACTTCATCGTCGACCCAGAGCTAATTCGAATGAGCCAGTCAAGGACACCCCCCGTAACCATCACTGCTCTATCCTACGGCTATTTTCAAGACACCAGAGAATTATCTACCTCACTGCCATATACCCAGACTCAGCTACAGAGTACTGTGGAATTGTCTTCTCTGCCCACGTCTTCCTTTGAACTATTCAACTACGACTGTAATGGAACTACATCCATGGACGTTGATGTACCTCTCTTCCCGCCCTCTCTGCCTCCACCTCGAGGATCATTAGATTCAACACACAAACACAAGCAAATCTATTCGATAGAATCGCCTGCAACAACTTGGTCGGATGCGCAGTCACCATTTGCAGGTCCGCTTGACCCCTACAGTCCCTACATGGCGATGCCGTTGACACCAAACTCTTCAGTTGGCTCTGACGAGCACACCTGGGGGGCGACCCCAAAGCAGTCAAGTCCAAATCACACCACTCCTGACTTACGGAGGATGTCGGTACAATCTATTATCAACAACGAGCGCTCCGAGCATAATCATGGGTCTGAACGTGATAGGCAGTATCCAATTACCACTATTACTCATGGCTACGACCTTGGTCTCCCTGATTTGGACACCCCAAATAACGATGACTTCGCCGCCATTGCTCTGTACAGCCCGCAAAATGACACCATGGAACTGGACGAAAAAAGCCTATACGGCAGTGCAGACCCTCATAACATTGATTTGGCTTTCGAGAATGAGGGGTACTACGTAAAGCCTGTCCCTATTAGGATACCGAAACTGTTGGGTGTTTTACCACCAATCCTGATGGAGAATCGTATGAACCTTTTGTATTTCCATCATTTTATCAATCATACCGCACGTATCCTAGTTCCACATGACTGTGAGCGAAATCCTTTCCGCCAAATTCTACCAGAAAGTAAGTACTCTACCAAATTATTAGAAATGTAAAGCTAACATTATCAGTGGCTGTTGCTGACGAAAATATCATGAATCTTCTGCTCGCCTACTCTGCTGCTCATCGAGCGAGGATGCTGAACCACACTGAGCCATCTAACCGCATTGCCGTTTGGGTGCAAGATGTATTCCCCAAGCTACGCCAAACACTCACCGAGAATCAAAATGACATCTCTGATAATACACTGGCTGCTGTTATCATGCTGGCGAGCCTTGAAATCATCTCCAGTGGGACTTTCGAGGTACCTATCTCGTGGCAGAATCATCTCACCATGGCACGCCAGATGATCAAGGCACGAGGTGGGCCATACAGTATGGGCCGTCATCACCGCGTTGCGTCCTTCCTTTCCACGTGGTTTGCATACCTCGATGTCCTGGGCTCCCTCAGCGGTAACAAAAAGGACATGTCACTCGGCTCGGCCTACTGGTCCTTTCAAAACAAGGACGAAGACGAAGACTTTGAGATTGATTGCCTCATGGGCTTTACACCACGCTGTCTAAGTAGCCTCGCAAAGATTTCCGAGCTTGCGAAGACGTGCGAATCCGAACGCATTGATGACAATGGCAACGTCTGCGACGATTGGGTTCCAGGCCCGGAAATCGTCCGGCAAGCCATACAAATTCGCCGCCAGCTTGAAGAAGGTCTTCTCGAGCGCAATATCCGCAAGGGGTGTAACCACCGTGCTAGTGTCACCACAGAGTCGAAAAGTGCATGGGATGCGACAGAGATCCATGCCACGAACGAAATGTTCCACTGGGCTGGCCTCATCCACCTGCACCGCCAGGTCCTCGGTAAACCTGCATCAGACATCGATGTCCAAAATGCTATTCGTGAAATCATTGGACTGCTGTACAAAATTCGGAGAGGTAGTACCGCAGAAGCGTGTCTGATTTTCCCCATGTTTACTGCAGGTTGCGATACCGAGGATCGAAGGCAAAGAGAAAAGATTATGGAGAGGCTGAGGGGTGTGGAGGGCTTTGGCATGACTCATACACCCCAGATAGCCACGTTGCTACAGAGGGTTTGGGACACGGGAAAGCCATGGAAGTCACTTGCCAGTGGCGAATTCTTCGGATGAGTTTGACGACTGCCACGATTGTGATGTTATATCCAAGGAAATGAGCATTTAGTTGAGGGGGTTCGATTTGACAGCGTTCAAGCGGTTGATTCATGGCGGTTGACAAGGGGGGGTTTTTTTTTGAAACTGAAAGTGTCCCATGGGCAGCAGTTGTATTGTATTAGATTGTACAGCATATTTTGTACATAGTATGAACTTGTTTGATATCATTTATGTCTTCTTCCTTCATATCCTCACACCCTCACCAAGGCCACCAACCGCCTTTCGCGACTTTGCCCACCGCGCCCGTAGCCTTCACCACCTCATCCTTCCCTTCCCTCACGCTCTCTACCACTGCTCGCCCTGCCTCATTGGTATCCTCTACAACCTCCCCTACCTTCTCCACCACTTGATCTACCACATCGCCTGCCCTATGTTTCTGCTTTGCTACCGCATCCCTCAGCTGTTCTTGCAGAACAGAAATTTCAGTTGACTTTTCGTGTTTTTCTTCAATAGTTTCAAGTTTTAGCCAGACGTAGTAGGCTATTTGGTATGTGAGGAGGGCGACGAGAAAGGTTTTGAGAACGGGGTAGGAGAAGGATTTATAATATGCGCCCTAAATTACCGAATTAGCCCATAGGTTTGGTTGAAGTACGATTGAAACGTCTTGGGAGTATTGACATACAACTCGCGAAGGATCCTTGGATGTCGAGTTTGGATTTGGTGGCGAGCTAGGCACGTGCGGTGATGTAGGTTGAGGCGGCGTTGATTCAGATTTGGTCGCATACGTTCTTCTTGACACTTGTCTTATTCTATGTGATGCAGAACTTATTCTCCATACTGCTTTAGTAGCTCTGACGTGGTTCATCGTATCTCAGGCACCAGCTCAACTTTTGCTTGTGTCGGCCCTCCTCCAAATATATGGCCAGATATGCTTGACAATCTTAGGATGACTATAGGGAATGGCTGTGACCAGGCTTATTGTGTGACGTGTCAATTGGTGTTGAGAACGGGTGGAGTGGAGGTATATAAAGCGAAGAAAGTCAAAGGAGGGGACAAACACAACCCACCAACCGAAGCAGCAAACCTCCGCGGTCCACCTCCGCATCTCCACTAGCCTATATTAGGACATTTCCAAAGCGAACACCTTGCATCACTTGACCACTATTCACCTTCCCTCCTGTCTCACAAACTCCAAATTATAACCCACAGTTGAATTTTCTTCCCCTTTTAATCAATCCACCACAGTTCTCCCCAACCCTCAACACAATGGTACGATCCACCCCTGAACCCTCTCGCGATATTCCCGGGGCCTACCCTCGGCTCCAAGGACTTTGAGCATGGAAGCGCGCATGTATACTGTATACTGACTTGTTCAACAGGCGCAAACGCCTCAGCAACGACAGGCGAACATGCGCTTCGCAAAGGCGCAGGAGAAGAAGATGGGCAAGCCCGAGACCGCGGTCGTCGAGAAGCGCGGGCCCCAGAAGTCGCCCATTTCCAAGATATGGATCAGTACGTTGCGCTTTGAGTCCACCCGATGTAGCGGAAGGGGAAGCTCACATGGAATTACCCCTAAGAGTAATTAAGTAGGGAGGCTAATTCGTGCAATAGTCCTGCTTGGATTTGTACTATGTGGCGGTCTAGTCTTTGAGCTGCTCAAGCTCTTCTTCTAAACCTCTCGTTGAAACACAAACACACTCGATCCCTTCGTCGACCAATTCACTGTCGGATACCTTACGGGCATAAAATACGGCAGGAGCGAGAACATGCGCCACTACTTGGGCAGAGTACAGATTTATCGGTTTACAAAGGGGTAGCGCAGGGCTGGAGGCCGATTGGCAATTTTCTTTCCATCCACTTCTAGGGACACGGCGTTAAGATATGGGCAAAGCAGTTTGAGCAGTGACACTGGGTCACATACCTCAATACAATTCGATTCTCGTTTGTCAAGAAGTTTGATTGCTTGTGTCCGATTACTCTGCAATGCCCTCTCCCTCGTCAAGTACCACAGTTCTCCTCTTCTTTTTCTTCTTCTTGACTGCCGTCTCCTCACCTCCCTCGCCGTTCTCCGCACCACCCTCTGGTTTGACCTTCTTTTTCTTCTTTTTCTTCACTGGCGCTGTGTTGCTTTCTTCTTCATCAACACCCAAGCCTTGATCTACAGGCGGGAGTGACACAGGCTCATCGCCTTCGACATCCACCCTTCGGACCTTTTTTTTCTTCTTCTTGACGGCTACTTCCTCCTTCACATGCAGCCTCTCACTTGCTCTTTGCATCTCTAGTCTTAGTCTCTCCACCTCTTGCAACGCCTTCTTCATCTCTGCCTCTTCTTGTTCTCTTCGCTCAATTTCAAATTGGCTGAGCTTGCGACCTGATGAACCATCATCATCAACCAAACTGAGCGATCCCAGACCGGAACTATCAACTTCAAGCAGCGACTTCTTCGCACGTGATGGACGCGGTTGTACAATATCTTCTCTTGAGGAGTTATTCTCTGCGGCGCCAAGTGTTTCGTCACCCATAATCTCTACCCTGCGTATAGGCTTACGAGGACTTCGTGTACGTGGGAAAGTATCCGATGATGGTGCTCTTTCGAGATTGAGATCCATAATAGGTATTGAATCGATGTCCAGATCATTATTTTCCTGGTTACCATCACGCACAATACGGCTAAGTGGTGTGACTGCTCCGCTACCTCTATCGCCATCGGGGTCGATGTAGAATGGATCGTCTTTGTATCGCTCTCTTCTTTCTGCCTTCCTTCGAGCGATAATGTCTGGATCCAGATACTCTTCTTCAATCGCATTTTGATAGCTTGTAGGTTCCTTGTGCGGCGCGTCAAGACGTTCTGCTGCCGGCGCGACGATCGTCGGTGCTTCTGTATATGCGGCTGCTGGTTCGCTGTATGCCGCGTATATGTCGTCTTCATCTGCGTCAAATCCTTCCATCTCAGCCTGTGAGAGCAAGTATTGCAAATTTGGATTAATGGCAGTTTCAAGATCGAGGTCGTCTGGAACTGGGACCTTTCGCTGAGCGCCAGGCGCAACAGGGTTCAACTCAGCACCAGAAAATAAGGCGGGTATGGCCTGTGTTAGAAGTAAGGGAGGATCAATAAAGTCGCCATTATCAGCTCCAGTCGCAGTACCAGATGCTGCTTCAGCAGCGAGACGCATGAGCTCAAGATATTCTACTGCGCGTTCTTGTACTTCCAAACTTGGATGTGTTGATAGAGGCTCCAAGAAGTGTATAATTCGAGCCATGAGAAGAGACATCAATGTCTTACGTTCTGGTGTCCAAGATATTTGATCGCTTCCTGCCATGCTAGAGAAGACCTTTGGTATGGCTTGAAGGTATACAGCCAGAGTTTTCGACGACAATTGTAAGGAACTTGAGTGAAGGAGCGAGGTCATTACAGGTTCCGGTCGACTGAGGTAGGTTGCGAACTCTCCGACCAACCAGCCAGCATACTCAAGCACTCCTTGTCCGCCGTTGCCAGATGCTGGAAACATTTGTTCCCTACGATCCATGAGAACAAGGGATTGCGCCGCATCTACAGCCTCCGATCTGACACTTCTGACACGAATAGCAACATTCTGAAGCTCACGGCCGATTCCACCACCTATGTCGTCTACACTTGCTGGCTCCTCTTCTTCTATTGCCGATGCATGCTTGGTGGCTGGCGAGACTCGGACGAGCTGAACAAGTACATCAACGTACCATTCGAAGTCAGAAATATTGCTGTACGTGTCACGGGAACACATTTCTAAGATCCTTCGAATCACATTGGTACGGTAATCTACAGGTAATGGAGGTGGTTGGTCAGATTGCTCCTCATGCTGCCGTAGATTATCCTCCGCATCAGAATCATCGTCTGCGTAAGGTACGATCTCAGTCAACCTGAAACGGTCGTTACTTGAGTCGTTTGCCGGCGAGGCTATCGGTGCATTTCGTAACTGTCGCATAAGACGTCCAACGATGGCGGTGAGGTTGTCAGAGTTCACCATGCCAACAACAAGATCAAGTGCGCGCATTCGTATTGAGATGTCAGGATCGTCAATACACTCTAGTATGACATCTTGCTGTTGGGACACTAGATTTGGATGGGAGCCGACAATCTTTTCGAAAGCGAGTAGTGCGACGTATTTTACTGCAACATAATGAGATTTGATCAACTCGTATTACCGTCATTATTAGCTTACAGTTCGAGTCACCTTCTATGACCATCATGCCTCGTAGTTTGCCAACACACAGTTTTGCGACTTCTTCACCTTCTGTAGTACCTTCGACAGCCTCCAGTATGCCGCCTGATATTATGCCGTTGATACATTCGTACAGCAAGGACATAGCGGCAGTCTCCCGAATAATTTTTGTAAGCGGTGGAAGTAGCTTCTTGATCAAACGGGGTTCAAGAGGGGTTAAAGTTGCGAACTATACTAGTCAGTTGTGCTCTGCCCTATTAGTAGTATCTGGACATACGAGCTTGATGAGTTTAATGGCCATCCAGTTGTTACCACCTTCGACCAAAAGGTCAAACAGTCGTGGGGCTAGGGGTAGAAAGTCTTGCGGTCTTCTCCAGCCTAGTTCGCAGACAACATTTACGATTGCTGCAGTAACACTTGGATCTTCATTATCATCCTGCAAGCGCTCCTTAATCTTGGGCCATGCTGGTCGCAGTGTCTCTGGATACACAAGTGCAAGTCTGTAGAGTGTAACAACAGTCTTTTTTCGGATCATGGCGTGCGAGTGTGTCAAGCGTGGTATTAGGTCGGACAGGACTGAGTTGGCCATGCTGGGGTTGACAACATGTGGGATCGCCCCAAGCGGTAAAGCGATGTACGGCGGGGTCGGGCTCATTATATCCTTCTTGAGCTGGTTTTCAGCAAGTACCAGCACTTCGGTATCTCTTCGAAAGCTTTGGACCGCGGCCAAGTAGCCTGTACGCTTCTGCTTGAATTTCGAGCTCGACATGACCTCGAGGACATTAAAGCTCGCCCAAGACATATCATGACCAAACATCTCAAGATATGTGAGCTTCATAAGGGCTGTGGCCTTGAGGTCCATGTCGTTTGATCTTATCTCTTTGCGACATTCTTTTATGCTCTCGGTGATGTATTCTCTCTCAGAGCCCTTATGGTTGCGTAGGCCTCGAATGAGGTCGTAGAGCGACTTTTCGAACCTAACTCGCTGTAAGCCTCTTCTGGCGTATAAAGGATATGGGTTATTGTGGTACATTTTTGCCAACCTCACGTAGCCTTGCGCTGTCGTGTGTTTAGGTTACGAAGCGCGCGAGGAGGGGTATTCGTGCGCGTGCGTGCAGGTGGGCCAAGAGGCATGATCACTGAAATTTATCGAGCATGAGGAAGAAGATGCAGGGTTTTGGGGAAATAGAAAATGGCAACAGGAGAGAAAGATCCCTGGTATGGGCCTGCAGAGGTCGTGCATGGTACAGCATCAAGTACACAACTGACGCGCATCGCCGTCCGCCGCCGGTACCAGAGTTTCGCCGATGATGCTGGCTGGAGCTTAGCTCGACGATGCCAACTCCAACGTTGCGCTGCATTGCCTCTCACGTTCCGGATAATCGCCCGACCGCAATTTTTCGCCTAGCACATCGAAAAGCGCTGCAAACATGGCACAAGCAAATCTCCTCTCACCGCCTAGTCATATACCTCCAACAACGGCCCTCGCACTCTCCCAGAAAGCGCCTCTTATACTCTCCCACCCACCTACCTCTTCACTGCCCTGGCCGCTATCTCTCCTCTTCTCTCGCGAAACGCCAGAATCATGGACCATCCACGAGAACCTCTTCTACTCCGCACTGCGCACTGGCGACGAGACATCTGCGCGAGCTGTTCTAGAGCGACTCGAGGCGCGTTTCGGTGACCAAAACGAGCGCATCATTACACTACGAGGCATTTTCAATGAAGCAACCGCCCAATCCAATGCGGATCTGGAGAAGGTATTTGATGGATACGAGAAAATATTGAGAGAAGACCCAACCAATATGAGCGTGCGGAAGAGGAGGGTTGCGGTACTCAAGGCACTGGGAAGGCCACAAGATGCCATCACGGCGATTACATTGCTGCTCCAAAATAGTCCTACGGATGTTGAAGCTTGGGCCGAGGCGAGCGAACTCTACGCCAGCCAAGCAGCCTGGGGCCGGGCGATCTTTTGCGCTGAAGAAGTGCTGCTGATTATGCCCAACGCATGGAGCGTAAGTAGTTCACCATGTACTCTACAACGTACGCTAACGTGATGTAGGCACATGCACACATAGCAACTCTGCACTACCTTTCCACATCCTCCAACAACCCACCGAGCCTTCCCGCCCTAGCTCTTTCACTTAAACACTTCTGTCGCTCTGTCGAACTCAACGAGTCCTATCTCCGTGGCTACTACGGCATCAAACTCATCACTCCAAAGCTCATCTCTCTGCTAAACGACCTACCTGCCACGTCTAATAAACGTGGTAACAACAACAATAACAACAACAACAACAACAACAACAACAACAACAACAATGATGAAGATGAAATACCGATCCCTAAGCTGGAAACTGTGAAGAAGCTCGAAGAAATCGCAACAAACAAGCTTGGCGAGATTGTTCGGAACTTCAGCTCCAAGAAGACTGGTTGGACGGGGTATGATGAAGCGGAAGTGATTGCAGCGAGAGAATTGTTGGATAGGGGAGCCAAGCTTGAGCGGTAGCTATTTGATGTGTGATCAAGGAGATTAGACAGGGCGTTTGGCGTCATACGGTACGGTACCTACCAGCCGATATATAAGCACTAGCATCACCTTTATACCATTTAGAAGACGATGAATACCAATGTCATCCACCTGTCTATACATACACACACACACACACACACACACACACACACACACACACAAGAAATAATTCACAAATTCAAAGACTCATCGTTTCTACCCATGCATAAAGACCATGATCGGACATGTTTACCAAATTATAATTACAATAAACATCTATCCAGTGCTCCCTTCCTACTTCCAGCCCATCCCAAAAAAGAGCCTCAAAACCCCAAAAGTATATGAAAGCCACCCAATATGCTTTTTTCTCAAATCAACAAGTTTTCCCCCAACTGATGCCATGAATTATTGCAAGATTGTGTTACAAAAATGTCGCCAAGAGCAGGGGGGGTGGAGGTAGTCGCCAATATTTTTGCCCTTTAGATCAGTCGGACAATCAAAAACGCCAGTGTAAATGCCAAGTCGCCCTCACTCGTTATTATAGTGTTACTAAAACGAGTCATATGTTTGCTTAATCCCCCCATGACAGTGATGCTTTGCTATTTCGCTCAAAAATGGTGGGTATTACTGAAGATTATATGTTGAGACCTTTGGTCAAGGTCTCCAAGTCGTTGTTTTGCTGCCTGTTGCCGGAGAATTTGTTCTTGCGCGCTGCCATGCGGCTCCAATCCTCGTCCTCTTCGACAGGCGCGGGTTGTACTTTTTTAATGATACCCTTTATCATACCTGGTTGACTCGGGTTTGCACCAGCGGATGCTTGCAAAGTCATAGACGTGCCGGTGGAATGCGCATCAGAGTTGTTGACAACAGGCCTGTAGCGAGCGGAAAGGCCAATATTGGAACGCTCAGATGGCGCAATTGACGGCGTATAACCAGGTCCAGGACCCATGAAATTCGACATTTGTGGCTGTTGCGGTTGTTGTTGGTTACCATTGACTGTCATAAAAGACATGGGCCGATTCTGCAAATTGCCTGGTACGTTCAGGAAACTGCCATTGCCCATCATGTTGCCTCCAAAGTTGCTGTTGGGCATCGCCATCGACATACGGGGATCTTGGGGTTGTGGCTGTGACTGTGGCTGTTGCATGGCCTGCATCTGCTGAAGTTGCATTTGTTGCATAGCAATCATCTGCTGCATCTGTTGCATTTGCTGCATGGCCATCATGTCGTTCCCTTGGCCTTGTGGCATTGGATACCCCATCTGGTTCATGCCCATGCCCATGCCCATACCCATGCCCATACCCATACCCATACCCATACCCATCATGGGCATTTGGCCTCCCACCATAGGGTTCATCATACCGTTCATACCGTTCATTCCATTCATCATGGGCATTTGTGGCATACGCGTGGCATTGAGTGTCTGTCCGTTGGCGTTCATTCGCTGACCTAGCATGCCGGTGAATGGTCCTTCTTGTGGTTTTTTGTTGGATGCACCTCCCATGTACTTCTGCTTGGTCATGTCGCGCATCTGGATCTGATCCACAAGAGAAGGCTGAGACATGCCAGCATCTTGGTACATCATATTCGAATGCATGCCCATTCCCACGCCTGGCGCAACGGAGTCCCCGGCGACAGATGCAGGACCACGAGGATACCCATTGAATCCCATTGACTCTCGGTTCATTGGTCGGATTAATCCGCTGCCTATAAACGAGGAATGTGGGTCTGCAGGTAGGCCCCTGGCAAATGCAGGCAGGTGGCCAGCCAATGCGCCATTAGTCAGTGGACCAGCAGATGCTGGACGGTCTGGTATATATGAAGGGATTGGGTTAGATGGCTGGGTTGGCCCCCGATTTCGAACTTGGCTCGGAAAGCCATGTTGTGCTAGGATGCCCAAAGGCACATCTTCATCCTCCCATTCATCGGCCTTGATCGAGGTCTCGGAAGGAAATCCCATGCTCAAACCATTCACATCGCCTTGAGGGTTGCCCAAATTGGAAGGCGCCGTCGTGGTACGACGCATAGCCTCGCGTGCGAACTGCATTTGCTGTTGCTTGCGTCTCATTATTTCCTCCTCTTCCCGTTTCTTGATGGCATCTTCCTCATCCTCGTAATCCTCATCGTCTGAATCATCTTCAGGAGGCGGCTGAGAGTTTGCACGCTGCTGCATTGCAAGATACTCTGTCTGGGTCAAGACACGGCCATTTCCCTTAGCTGTACCGGCTGGTGCAACTGTAGAACTGCTCTCTGGTACAGAGGATAGTGGGGACCTTCGAACAGGGGTAGGTTCTCGTCTTGGTACCACCTTGGCAGGTACAAACATGTTTTCGTCATCATTGTCAGTGTAGAGAGAGGTTCTCGAAGATAATGAAGCCTTGGGTGTTGTGTTGGATGTGAGATTCGACGAACGCGATGAGGCAGGAGTCTGCATCGAATTGGCAGAAGATGAAGAGACTGAATTCGGGTTGTGCTCAGGGGAGCTGTCACGGTAGGAGGTCCCTGCCATTGGCGTCTTGCTTGCGAATTGGGCATCACTGCTTAGGAAGGTGGCTGAAGAAGGGAGGGTTGGGCTCTCGGAAGCTACCGGAGCATACTGGGAATGCTTGTGTGGTGGAGGCGGAGGTGGCGGCGAGTCGCTGTCAGAGCGAGGAGACATGAGGTTGTCGGCAGAACCACGGCTCTCCCAGCTCGTCAAAGGGGCTTCGACGTCAAGCTTGGGGTTGATCCTGATGGGGTCTGCCTGGAATGTGCGCTTTTCCGAAAGCAGAGAGCGGCCTGCAGGCTCTTTTGTGGGCTCGGGCGGAGACTCTTTGCGGTTCACGTCACTGAACATGTCGTCAAAGGTGCCGTCCCCGAAGCTGAGATCGGCGTCGAGCTTCGGGGGGATGGCGGTACTGGCGTAGCTCGAGGAAGTCATGGAGCGGTCCCTGGTGTGTCTCTCTGCAGAGGGCTTGGGCAGCGAGGGCAACTGCTTGCGGAAGCCGTTCAGAGGCGAGGACGAGTTGGGGGAGCTGTTGTTTGGCGGCAGCTGGGGACGGGCTACGGCGGCGAAGAGGTTGTCGTCGGAGCTGGTGTCGGTGGAGGAGGGAAGAGTGGAAGTAGAGCCATGGTGGCCGTTGATGGCATAAGGGCGAGAAGTGGAGAACTGGGTCCCGTTGCTGGACTTGCTGTCTCTAATTTTAAAGTTAGTTGGGCCGACGCTATGACGCTATGACGCTATGTATGCATGGCATGGGCCATATTATTGCTTTGCTTACCGCTTTGAGGATCCAGGAGAATCTTCTTCAAACGAGTGAACCCGGCCTTTGTGGCCGGCGGTGCCGAAGCTGCTGAATCGAGCAAACTTGGATGTGGATTTTTCCTTCTCCATGGTCTTGCGGCGCTCGTTGGCCTTTTCCACCTCGGTGCGGCTCATGAGGCGGAAGCCCCCTGAGTCCGTGTGGGTGTGTGAAGGGTGGTAGCTGTCTGGGCTGGGTGCAGTGTCGCCTGTGGCTGCTGCTGCTGCTGCTGGTGTTGCGGCGGGCGCAGCGGCCTCGTCGAGGACGTTGCTGGAAGACTTGCGGCGGCCAGTGAAGAGGCCGAGTCCTGGCTTGACCATGGTGGATGGCGGGATGGGCGCTGGGCTCACGGCCTATAACACGGTGCGGGGACAATGCATGCACGGAAGCGTCGAGGGCGGCGCGGTGTGGGCGGCGGATGCGGTGGTTGCGGTGGGTGCGGGCGACGATGCAGTTGAAGGGGCGACGGAGCGGTGGTGCTGGGCGGAGCGAAAGCAGCAGTCTGGCTGGGGACGGTGAGTTAGTTAGCCAGCATGTGCGGCGACTGGCACCTGCAACCCACCCGCAGCAGCACGCCCGTCGCATAGCCGCGTGCTGTCTCTGGCGCAGGCGGGCAGGGTGAGGTGAGCGGCTTGTACGTACCAGACCCAAACAACGAACAATGGCGGTGCAGCAACCGTGGAAAGGGTGGCCGTCTCGTGTGAGACCAGCGGCAGTCAGCGAGCGCGGCGCAGGGCGGCAGCGACGGCGATGGCGATGGCGATGGCGATGGCGATGACGGCGCAGACGGAGGGCAGATTAGAATCAGGTGCAGAGGCAGAAAAGACGCTGTGCAGGCAGGCCGGCAGGGGGAGACGGAGGCTGCCCGTGCTCGAAAATGATGCCATGCGCAACAATAAATGCCAGGCTCTCAACCTCGCCGCCTTGCAGCGATCTGCCGATGCAATGGCAAACGCAGCAGAGAGACCGGGTCCACGCAGTCTAGCGCTGCCGATATCGACTAGGTAAACACACGATGGCTGCACTGGGTCGACTGCGTGCGCGTGGCAGCGGTGGCCGGGCTGCAGCGAGGTTGGCCGTGGGCAGTGGTGGCCGTGGTTGCCGTGGTTGCACTTGGTGCCATCTATCGAATCATCTGTCCTCTTGGGCAGCTCAGGTGCACGTGTGTGTGCTGTGTGCTGTGCGTGTGCTGCGCATGTTCTGTCTGTCTTGGATGCGTGTGGCTCGCTGCAGCGCCCTGCCTCAGCCTCTAAACTTAGCTCTGGGCCTGCCCCCTCCCCCGACCTCCGTCAGTGCTGATCACTGATCCCACCACCCATCGCCCATCACTCAACCACGCAAGCACTGCGCTGAAACCCTTCTCTCTTGTCCTCTCGGACCTTCTCTGCCCTCCTCCTTGTGTCATGATCGCTCATCCGAGCGCTTCCGTGCCTCTCTCATCCCGCCACCCTCATGCCTACCTTGCTGCCGGTCCCGCCTAGCCTAGTTGGCTTCAACACCTTGACTTCCGCCCCCTGATGTCCGTCGCTAGCGCCTTGGGGCTTAAGGGGCAGCGATGATGCTGGCTGTCTTGTTTCCTGTCAACACACCACATGTCCACCTCGCGACTTAGCTTCCGCACCGGACACATTGCCTGTCCGGCTTGCAATCTCCATCCTTCTGCAGTCCAAACTCCTCCCGTCGCTCGGGAGCACAGACGGCCCGTCAGTTCCTGGTAGGTGAGCACCAGCCTCGTGGCTTTGTGTATGGCCATGTTTGATCAGAGCTCCCGTTTGCAACCACTCCCTTGACTGCCTCACCGCCCCTCAGTAAATCCCTCGTCCTACGCCCCAGTATTCTCCGTCAGAAAACAGGCTTTCCAAGTGCAGCGCAGTGCCGTGCGCGCTGTTCAGTGCTCAATCCTGTCCTGGCTGTTGTTCTCGTTGTCCGTGGCTGCGTGTCAGATAGTTTCACGCTCCAGCCACCCCATTGGCTCGGCCCATGCGTTTGAGAAAACCACAGCATCACCAAAATGCAGGACATGCAACGCCGCCTCTGCTGGTTCTCCCGCCCCTCTTTTCTATCTCTCCGCCATTTGCTCTCCAATCGCCTTCTCCACTCCCTCCTTCATCCGCTGCGAACGCGTCATCCTGTGCAGCCAAGTCGTGTTTTCAGCTCCTCATGGTTCATGTGCATCTCAACAAGCCTCGAGTTTTCGATCCCTCTAGCCACAACCAGAAATGCCCTCGGCTCTGTGCCGGCTGAATCCATATCACATGCATAGCCTTTCTTCAAACACGATCGCGACCATATCCATCACACCCGCTCATTGAACCGCTTACCGAGAGTCCCCTTGTCTTACCAAGCCCCAACCCGGCAGGAACCCTCTGCACATGTCATCCCTGTCTAGTTTCACGACATCTCTGCCTCTAATATATTGCTACTCTGCCAATGATATTAAACCATGCTCAACGTTCCTCCACGGAAATCTTGCTTCGCTACAACACTTCTTCCGGATCCACAATAACATGTTGTCCTACCCAACACGCCATATACCAACGATGCGCATAGAATGCCCGAGTAAGCTTGTCCTCACAATGCGCGAAGCGACCATTACAAGGTCAATCTCGCCTATCGGGTCCATGTAAGAACTCTTCGTCACTCTTACAGTATTGTACTATAGTTGTGTTGGGCCCTGGGCTGGCAGAGAGTAACACAGCATCAAGACCATGCTCGTGCAGTCTACTATAACATTCCGAAATCAAGATGCACAAAACATACGATCAAGAGACAGCCAAAACAGCAGATCCACAGTCAGTGGTGAGATGAGCATTCGCTCTCAGTACTTGTTCTTGAAAGGTAAAATCAGGCCTTCGTAAGCCTATTGGCATAATAAAATAGGTGCGTTAAACCAATAACACGCACACACACACACACACATTGGCATAATAAGGGAGCTTTCAAGTCGCACCGGCACGTCGAGTCAACAGCCACTTTCTCACCAAAAGCAGCTTTCTTTTAGGAAGAGGTGGGATGCCGTATTGCACAAGAGTTGATGGACTACCCCTGTACGGCCACGAATTCTACGCTCTCGACCAAGACACTGAGGCCTACTGACACCTATTCACAGATACGAATAGCTGGCGACAGCCTCCCCACATCTCGTCTCAGTGTTCGTTCATCTAATATATACTCGGCGTAGTCACCCCTCCCGTTTCATTCGGAGATATAACCGTACGCGACTGTGATTCGCCAATGCTCACTGCCGAACATCATCGCCGCCACAACAGTACTCTGTTTGTTTAAAGTACAGCAAAGTTGAATTTATGTGATCAGGCAGATCGATACATGTACCCCCGCATCCGCATTTTCTGGGAGTGAGGTGGGTATTTAGCTCGTTCATCCTTTGCAGTTCAAGCAAGCAGTACATTACATAATTCCTACAATGTACAACCTCATCATCGCCCTGTTGAGTCTTCTTGCAGCTCAAGCATCTGCAGCATGTACACGCGAGATCCTCAAAGCTGCCACCGATGCTCATAAAGCAGCTCAAACAGCTGGCCAGATAACCTTTGCAGCCAACGCAACATACACCGAAAACCGCAAGAAAGTCGACCTCAAATCCAGCATCCTTTCAAAGCCACTCAAGATCGACCACGCCAGGGCTCAACATGATGTGCCCCAATGTGCAGCGTTTAGTGAATTCATCGTCACCAACTCGGCTGCCCCGTACGTAATCGCCACTCAATTCCGTCTCGACAATACTACCAATGCAGTCTCGCACATTGATAGCATCGTAACAACAAAGGGTGATTGGCTTTTCAACGTTACCGGAACATACTACTGGGCCTCGCGCGAAACATGGGACCCCATCCCCTCCGCCAAGCGCGACACGCGCGAAGCCATCAAAGCAGCTGGCGACGCATACTGCAACCTCTTCTCCGACAAGAGCGTCAAGGTACCCTGGGGCCAGCCGTGTGCGCGTCTCGAAGGCGGCATGTACACGGGCAAAGGGCAGGCAACTGATAGGTGCGACGTTGGCGTTCCTAGTGGCGTCAAGTTGGCCAATAGACAGTATGTTGTTGACGAGGAGTATGGTACGGTGGATATCATTATGGATTTTGCGGGCACCGAGGGAAGCGTAGGGGCTAAGGGGTTGCCGGATAGTCATGAGTTTAGGCTAGAGGGTGGCAAGTTGAGGTATGTGCATACGTTGTCGAGCTGTGGGGGTAAGGCATGCATGTAGGGATTAGCTGGGGTAGGCAGAAAGTTGGGCATAATGAGGAAATTGATGGCAAGATTACCGGAAGTACACCCCTCTGGAGACTGGTCTCAAGAGAAGCTATAGTGGCGTAAAACAACAAAGCCTAGCCCTTCTCGCCACGTGAAATTAGTCGTTCAAAATATTATTATTGCTCTTATCTAGCCAATTTTATTAGTATAACCTGTGCCTATATGATTTCAAACTCAAATAACTGGTGGCAATCATGGGCACTATGTTTAACAACAAGAACCATCCAAAATAACAATACCGCTCTACTCTCTCCACTTTTACCCACGTACATGACAAACAGTATCTCAAACGGTAGAAGCAAAAAAAAAGCGGTAATCAGCAGCACGAAAACCAAGGCCACGCTGGTGTACATTGCCGCTGTTGCAAAAACCATAGCAGTGATCCAGTACCTTTCCTTCCTAGACCAGGCCCTGAGAGAGAATGCTGAAACAACATTACTGGAGCCATCGCTGTCATCCAAGAGACTGCGCTTGTAGGATATCGATCCTCCGTTCAAATTTTCGGATATACGTCGGTTGATTTCCTTCTCTGTTAGGACAGCCATATCCCTGGTTTTATACCTTGTAATCTTTTGTTCAAACTGCTCTTGAATGGCACTGGTGAGCTCAAACATGGCCTTGTATTCGCCAGATACTTCGGTGCAACCTCTGCCCTGATTCCTCAACGTAATGTAGGAATACAGATACATGGCATAGATGCCAATCATCCATATAAGAAGCAAAACAATCGTAACGTTCAGTTGGATGAAAGAAAATCCCCATCGATACGTCTGCTGGAGATATGATTAGTACTTGACCCTATGCCCATAAATCGGGATTGTATACGTCACATTTAGGAATTGGCATTTCCCATTCTCCTTAATGTACGATTCGTTGTAGGCCTGGCCCCCGACCTCCCAAGTGCGTGGTTGTTTGTAAGTATAGTTGTGCCATTCGGAGAATAAGCTAGATGCCCGAGGAGTTGCTTCGATGTTTAGCGTGGGAGGCTTTAGATCAACCCTACCTAGTGTAGAATTTATATTTACGGGGTCTCCGAAACTGTAACGAGTGAAGTCTATATATGTGTGAGAGTCTACCCCTCAAATTTGACAAAGATACTACGTACAGTCTGTGACGTCTCTCAACTCATTACAATCCGGGTTAGCACGGTCAGTATTTTTACTAGGACACAAATCTAGATTTTGGATGAACGGGTCGCCTGGGTTGCGATTGTTAACCACGTTCTCTGTGGTGTCTTAAGATTTTGATTACATACTTACCAACCCTTGATAAGTGTCCCGTGACCAAGTAGTTATCGGACTTTCCAATCCGTGACCCAAGCGGGATAACGTAGTACACGTAGTTAAAGCTGTCGGAAGAAATGTAGTTCCCATCCAAGTCTTTTACGAATGGCCCTACATTTCCCACGTAACCCGTCATGGCGCTGCTCAATGATGGGAAAGCTAGTACCAGCGCTGTAGTCATAATCATGAATACCATAGCACTTTTACACCTTAGCCTATGCCGACAACCAAAGCCTTGAATAAGATGAAGGGTCCCCATTGTAGTAGCTTCGCTTTGTAAGAAAATATTTTGAAAGGTTCGGAATGTAATTGGTGTATTCGACATCGACATCGTCGGGTACACACTGAAAACACGCCATGATATAATGGCAAGAACTGCCTGGCCCGCTCGACCGATAACCTAGAGTGACTAAATCAACCTGCAAACTGCCTGTGGGTCTAGATTCATGAAAGCAAGAAAGGCTGACAAAAAAAAACCATTTAAGCCAGGACTTTTCAGCTTCTCAACGAGCAACCAATGTAACTTACAATATCCCATACAACATCAACCGCCTTAGCCTGGGCAAATGTCAATTCGCCCCATCCCACCGTAATCTGGAAGAACCCTGTGGCACCCCAATAATTATACTTATCTGGCTCCAAGGAGAAGGTGCCGTCTGGTTGGCACGATGTATCACCCCACCTGGATAAATATGGGGTAACTAGAGAACGGAAAAGACAACCGCATAGACATTGAAATATAAAAAAGCACAATGTCCAGAAGATACCCCGCTGCCACCGGGCCTTGAAGTCGCGCCATGCGCTTTTGTGAATATAAACCCAGGGCGATTCGCTGCGGGATTGTTCTTGCGACATAATTTTGGTAGATTGGGGAACGAAAGGACACATGAGGCAGTGAAGAAGAAACTTCAAAGGAAACATGATTTGCTGGGTCGTATCTCACGTACTTTATGCATTTCCAGCTGTATTGGATATGTCAGTACACAGCCCTCCGTATCTTATCTTGCCACTTTGGGGGGGGGGGGGGGGGGGGGCAGTATGCATGTCGGTAAGCAATATACACAAAAAGCCAGTCGTCATCCTGGCTCTACGTAGGTAACATGTCCTAAGCCCCCAGTGCCATGACGACTGTGGCATAATGGTGGCCGAAATTTCGAATATAGTTGGCGACAATTATCATCAGCTCCAAGACTTCGTCGATGCATCGGTCTCGATAATAGCCATATTTGGACATTTCTGAGTGCTTAGACGTCGAAGTGCAGCGGTTCGGTTGCCCACAAGGCCGTTTCGCATGTCGCGCAGCTGGTGTCAGTCTTACTATAGTCCCTTTATGACGTTTTCCCAATGGGGCTCCCAAACAAGGATTATCGGGAAAAGTTTGAAAAAAATGTTGTATGTGTTGCAGGCATAGCAGGGTCGTGCCATGACCTACAATGCAGCCACAACGTCCCCGACAACCACAATGTTCAAACGACAAGTCCTCAAATTGTACGTACATTGCACGGGCCTGCAATATTCCCACAACGACCTCAATGGCTACTACGGCTGCAACGCCTACTACGCCTACTACGCCTACTACGCCTACTACGCCTACAATAGCCGGCATATGCACCAGGGAGTGAAGCCTGATGGCGATCGCAGTTGAGCCTCAGTGCCTGCAGCCAATTACCGGTGAGCCCTCGGGTCTCGGAAATGTGTAGAGTACAACCTACCACAACAATTGAAGAATCAGCCATTAGGCTTTGACGGGGAAACTGATCATCCTCTTCCCAAAGGCGTTTTGTTTCGCAGGTGAGCGCGCTATTGTTAATACAGGGAGGGAGCTCAGACTCTGTAAGCAAGAGCGCAATCGGTGGCTGGCACGAAAGAGTGACGGTTTGGATAGGAAGACTTAAGCTTGACGAGGTGGCAAGGTCGCGCGCCTATATAGTGGTCGTGGTTCGAGGCAAAGGTAAAAGTAGAGACAACTCGTGGCGCGGCAGTACAAGAGTCTACGATTGAGTAACATAACTATGCCGCCTTAATTACCTAGTCTTAGTGGTAATACTATTTTGAATTTTCAACAAACGTTGAGCTCGCTACGGTAATGAGTGTAATAGCCGTCCGAACAATATTAAGAGTAGGTAGTAACGAGAGTATCACGAGGATAAGTCTTGGTAAACCTCAGATAAGCTCTTTGGCAGTAAATATTTAACCAAAAGGGCTGCATGCCAAATGAGGAGGTTCAGCTCGCCAACAAGTATATAGATCTCTCTCCCGCAGCCTTCTCCTTCCCCTACGCGTACACTAAGCGAGAGTAACGTGTGAGGGAAAGTATTCAACAGCTTCCAGCCTATTCCTCTAGTATTTTTCCATTGTTTCAACCCGATCATGTTACTAAATCATAGACTCCCCAAACTGGGCGGACGGTATATGGCGATAGAGTACTTCTCCTACCTTCTCATATTTTCTACCTAGGCTCCTCTAACACCACCAACCCGCCTCCTGATACTATAGTACATTTGCATATTAACAGCCAACGCAGATGGCTAGAAAAATCTCGAAAAAGCGTAGATCATAATTCTGTCAAACAGGATTCAAGTGACCAACGCCAGGGCTGGTTGCTTAAGCCACTGCTTCCCTCCAGATGTGCGCCCGGCCGAGCTCTCCTCACTTGAAACACCAAAGACGTCACTGGCATCGGCGAATGTCGCTCATGTTGTTCAAACTGCGGCCTCATATTCCCACCTCCATGTATCAGTCCCGCGCCCAGAAAGGCAACCTTGTTCTCCATTACTGTTCGTATGGCTGCCGCGTCGCTTGAACGGTCGCTGTCCTCTGAAATGTCTTCGCCAAATATCTCAAGCCGGACGTTCAACTCTTCCAAGTCAAGGCCGTTGAAGCCCGTGAAATATGGGAGCCGAACTTTCCAAAGCCTCGTATCGGTCGAGTTATCTTTGTCAATGAACCAATATGTCATTGTCAGGTTTAATATTCTTGTCCTGACATTTAGCTTAGGTAGGAGTTGTGCGATCTGGTGCTCGGCAGTTAACGGTGGAAGCAATTGGAACCGACTGTTGCCTTCGAACATTTGTATGTCGAATTGTGCTTCCATCGGACTGTATCGCTTGATCAGGGGCGAAGGTTTGTACTCGAGACTCTCATAATCTATACGGGTGTCAAACCAGCATACTGTTGACCCGAGCCATAATTGGTCTAGACCATGAAATTGTATATCTTTGCTGGCTAAGAGCCACACAGGTAACCCGATCATGGGATCTCCTTGGGAATCACCGTACCGAAATAGTAGCCCATCAAGTTTTTGCCCCTGAAGATCGCTTGGCTTGAAGACCATCGGGGGGGTCTCTAACCAAAGCTCGGCACAAACTAATTGCTTCACTTCTTGTGGCAGGCCCATCCAGTCGAAACGTGTGTCTCTGTCAAGTACCGCGCTGCCGTGATGGGAAACGTTGAGATTCGCGCTGATGTTGGCCATTGTGGGTTGAGCGGATATAAAAGAGAATGATTACGTTGTCAATGTTCTTGCTGCCCTGAGTAGTACAGTTGTTGGTTGTGCGATTCGAGTGGTCGGTTGAGGAATTCCAGATGGTTTATAGTTAAGAAGTATATAGATGAGACTCGGTATGAATAAGTGCAATCAGACTGAGCAAAATGTTTATATATATATACTGGAGTGACACGTGAAATCACACCTCACTTCCCTAGCAACCGAAGAGGCCCAGGAAGCGACGAATCGTGAATGAACCGTGAATTTCCCAGCAACGCGATATCAGTGGATGCATCACGTTTGTCTGTACTACTTCGAGGCGTGGGGGCTATCGATGAGTCATTTCTGTAAACTTTTACAGTACCGTTTGTTTAGCCAAGCTGTGCATGGACATCTATTAGTGCCAGTATGTGACACAAATAAAGAAGTATGTTACCTGCTGTTCGTATATCAGGGGGTTGATACTAGAACCGTTTCGATTGCATGGTGTATCTGTGTAAGTAAAATTGATTTCATGGACAGGAAGGATGGATTGGGCGTTTTGTATAGATATGAATGTCAGTTTCTGATTGCTGTCGAACTCAAAAATGGTAGATTTCTTTCACGCAGCTGACCAAACTTTCATTATGCGGCTTGAAGGTGTATAGCAAGCCATCCCCTGTATGTCAAGCTTACAAACGGCTTGGGCATTTGCAGTAGGGCACCAAATAGTGGTGGTGCCATAATTTTGATGCGGAAAAAGGAAGCATCCCATGCTATTATTCATTCATTAAGATATGCTGTAGCTGTTTATGACCATCATGAGTATGTATTCAAAATAAAATCTCCATCTCATCTTTTTTGCCTAGGCTCCTCTAATACCGCCAATCGCCTCCCGATACTCCCAAAACAAACACAACTACAAAACAAGACGCTCCCAACCCACGTCACTACTGCTAGATTATCATAAGTCACAACGCCAGCGAAAAGCTCCTGCTGCATTTTCTCCGGCGTCGGCGCTCCAGAAGAACTGCCTGTACTTGTTGGCTGAGTTGTGTTGGTCACTGATGGTAAGGATGGGGACGGGAGGACGTCTGGGTTGGAAAGGAAGATGAAGGATGTTAGGATTGAGGTTACGAGGAGGGAGCACGAGAGACCGGGCTTGGAGCGATCGAGAATGTACCAGAGGGCAGGGTTGACGAGAGCGAGGGTCAGGGTCAATTGGAGGGTGGATTGCCAGGGGAGGCGACGCTATTAAAGTGTTAGTACGGCGTGCTATGGCGGTGAACTAGTCGTTGACTTACAATGGCGAATGCAACGCCAATGAAGGCAGCCACACTTCGAACCACATCGTTGATTTGCTCGCTGATGGGCGACTCACCGTCCTTCTCCGAATCCTTTTCTTGGATATCTTGGCCAGTAGCGTGCCCACCTCCCCATGTGAGGTCAACATATGGTAGCAAGCTTCCAAGCGCAACGCCGAAGCAACCCCAGCTGGCGAGGTAGATCCAACTATCGCGATCCATGCCCTCGACGTGCACGGCAGAGAGCTGTCTTGTGTCATGCAGATGCGAGACAATGAGCCCATAGGTAACGCCAAACAGGAAGAGGGCGGCCAGCCTGACGACGAGGACGCCATGCCTGGTGGCGCCCTGACGTGGGCGTCGTGGGCGGCGTCTTTCGTGCACGACGAGCGGCTTGGTGTTATGTGTGCCTCTTCGCGCCTGCAGCTTCATGCCCATGCCAGCATCCGGGCTGCCCATGGCGCCGTCCACTGCGTGGTAGCCCATGGCTATATGCGCTGGCGTCTCTGCGCCGGTGCCCCATGGTGTTTCTGCCATGCTTGCCGCACTGGAGCCAACGTCATCGTAAATGCCGAACAGCGTGCTGCCGGCCATGTTGAGGTAGCTTTTGTTGCGCGCGGGCAGCTGGTCGTCGTCGTGCTCGCGCTCGCTGCCCTCGGCGGCCCGCGCATCGTATGTCCGCATGAGGCGCGCATTGAGCTGGGCAAGAAAGTCGGACGGGCGCACCGTCTCGAAGTCGTGTGTGGGCGAGTCTGCGGCGTCAGGGCGGCGCGTGTCGAAGTTCCGAAGCGGGACGGGACGGTAGATGTGGGGTGGGTGCTGGCCTGCGTTCGAGGGTTCAAAATGGTCGTCTGCCATGTTTGGCGTCGCAGCTCCCGATCGGACCCAGGGTTGCGCAATGCGACAATGCGTGCGTACGTACGGCCAATATCGCCAGATTACAATAGCATAGAGAATGGGAAAGAATGAGTGTGAGAAAGAAACAAAGCCAAGAATGCACCGCGGCGTCGCTCGTCGCACTTTGTAGCAGTATCTGGAATGGATGCCAGACGAGAAACACTATGTCCAGTCAGCGCACGTGGACAGAGGCGGCCTTACTGGGCTCGTTGCGAGTCAGGCCCGGCTGGCTCTTCGTCGCAACTCGCAACTCTTACCTGAGAGGGGCAACTGATTGGAAACGGCAGGCTGGAGACTCGCAGCGCCCGACGAGGGGCCCATGGCGTACATATAGCCCTTTGACTTTCTATGGTCCCGTTCCACTGCGCTGCCTTCCTCAGCATGTGAAAGTCGGCTGACTATGCCGACCGACTCGATTAATTATGCAAACTCCGCACACTCCCGCTTCTCAACACTTCGGAGGATCGGTACAGGGTCTGATTGTGTGTCTGGCTACCTATCATAGCTGCTATTTCGAGCTTGAGCTTGAGCTTGAGCTTGGGCTTGGTGCTTGCACACAGCCCATCTCCAGCAACGCCCGCCTTGTGATGCTGCGGCTCCTCGAGAAGCGCTCTAAATCGCTGCGTCTGGAAAACAGTCGTGTGTCTATCCTCACATGCCGTATCCACTCCTGCTGGAAATGCTCAAAACCATAAACCACTCATTTTCCCCTTGTGCTATTGCGTCCTAGGTCATCTTTTCATCACGCCGCCTCTCAACTCGAAACAGTGCCCCATGCTTTTACCGCCTTCAGTCGACAATCGGCTCGAGAATGTTTCCACTGCAAACCGTGAGCTTAGGTACAACTTTACATGCTTGATACTTACGCGACAATGTTCGCCCACCCAATGAGTCGCCAATGCTTCTCGATACGTCGGGACAAAGCCACCTTTTCGCCGATTTCTGTACATGCAGGCGATGTGAGCGAAAGACGGGCTGCATCAGCTTTCACCGCGATGACCTTAGCACCGGTGGCAGTTGAACCAATGTTCACCATCTTTAGTGCGTTAGCTAACTTCGAGGAAATATTAACTATGACATACCAGAACTTCGTTCTTGGCGAGTTTGGCGACCTTAGCTTGCTTGCCATCTGCGGTTTTGACACCGAGCAGTCTTCGGAGAAGGAAGTAGTTGACCTCAAGTTCGGTATAGATGTTGGGTAGATGTCCACGAAGACCCAGCACAAAACCGACAAGACGATCCGCACGGCACAAGGTAGGGTCGACTCGCGTTCCAACACCAATCAGGCCGCCGGGAACCGCAAATTTCAGATCGTTGTGCTCCGCAAATAGAGACACTACTCTTGAGAAAATGGGCTTGCACTGGATCTTGCCTGCACTATCCTTGGACACAATACCTGGTCGGATCTCGATCTCGTCACCTAGTTTCAACACACCATTCAGGATACTGCCACCCGCAACACCTCCCTTCAACTCATCGATTTCAGCTCCAGGCTTGTTGACGTCAAAAGATCGAATAACAATCATGTGTGGCTTCGCAGTAAAGTCTCGCACTGGCACTGGGATCTTGCTGATAAGATGCTCGTTGATGGAGTCAATGTTGAATTTCAGCTGAGCAGAGATGGGGATGATAGGAGAGCCATCGGCGACTGTGCCACGGATAAACTTCAGGATTGAATCGTAATGTGCAGCTGCGCTGTCTTCCCGCATCAGATCAACCTTGTTCTGGAGGATGATGATGTGGTTCAGTTTCATGATTTCGATGGCCGCAAGATGCTCGCTCGTCTGCGGTTGTGGGCAAGTTTCGTTTCCTGCAATGAGAAGTAGCGCAGCGTCCATGACAGCGGCACCTGACAACATCGTGCTCATGAGAATGTCGTGGCCAGGGCAGTCGACGAATGAGACGTGACGCTTCAAGCGATATTTGCCCCCACAACCATCGCGTTCACACGGGGGGTCAACCTCCTTCTCGCTCTTATATGACCGGTAGCATGTGGGGCGCGGGCACTCCGTGTTATCGCACTGGTAGATCTTTGCATTTGCGTAGCCGAGCTTGATAGTGATGTTTCGCTCGAGTTCGTTCTTGAAGCGGACCGTCTGGACGCCTGAAATCGCCTTGACTACCGTACTCTTTCCGTGAGCGACATGACCGATTGTTCCAATGTTGATGGTGGCTTGGCGGGAGATGATTTCAGGCGACAGTGGGTTTAGGGCGGACAGGTCGATTGTGCTTGGGTCTGGTTGTTCTCTTGTGCGTGTTAGCTATGGGGGGATGTCGCGCGCTCCGGCTGGCATCTTACGGAAGCTCTGGGCGCTCTACGGGTGGTGGCACATCTCTTGCTTTCTTGAGCGCAGATTTTGGCTTCGTTTCCTCAATCTCCTCCTGCTCAGACACACTGTCGTCATCGCGGTGGTCGTGGTCCGACTCGGAATCCATGCTGGGTGGTTGGATATGGGCGTGGGCGTCGAGTCTATCGGCAATATGCAATGCGAAATGTCTATATCCCGTGACTTGATGCTTCGAGGGTGCGCGGGGTTGCTGCTGGAAGACTGGAGGCGACTCTGAGACCAAATCCCACACGCACGCAAAATGGTGGGCGTTGACTCAAGGAAAGTTCGCGGGGCAATCGCACGGCCAATCGGCGTCTCAGATTCGCCGCCCGCCGAAGCCTACAAAGCTTTCTTCGTCCGCGCTTTCGTCTCTTCTTCATTATTGAACAACGCAAATTTCAACACTCACTATAAAGCATTTTCTATGGAGAGACCCGTCGTCTACGTGGCGGTGTGAGGTTTCCATGAGAAAGAAAACCGTCTGTGAAGTGGAGACGAAACATCAGTGGCTGATCTTGGGTGCGGTTTCTTCGTGCTTTCGAGCAATGGGAGAGAGCGCAATGATTGGTCGTACATACATCCATCTCGGACAACATCTGTCACAATTCCTTGCAATGTATCATGGACTCGTGACAAAATCCATGTAAATTCCTCCTCTGCCGCCTCTGCCGGCTTCGCCCCTATATGCCATACTGCAGGCGAATTCGTGAAGCGAACACAACATTCAATCTTCTCGGCTGCTACGGCACAACCAAATCGTAGTATGGACACTCTACATGTAGTCAGTACCAAATTCTTTGTCGCTCGCCAATGGCGCATACATATGGGTGCCCATGCTTCTAATCATTTGCAATATATGGCAGGACTTGTCGTAAGCCCTCATGCCTTCTGTGCGGCATCCATGGGTATCATTCCCTCCTGTTTTTCTCCTTGACTGACCCTCAATCCGAGTCCTCATCGCTCACATCCATTTCCATCTCAGCGTCTTCATCCTCATCCTCTTCTTCGTCCTCATTGCGTGTCCTCTTCTGTCCTTTTGCTATATCGGCCGCATTGACTGGCACTGCTTTGGCAGGTGCCGCACCAAAGCCGGCTGTTTGGGTGGCGCCTTGTTCTAGCCCCTCCTCACGCTCGCGCTCTGGCATCTGGAAAGATCCGTCGAGCTTTGCTATTTTGTCTGACTTTGTTTTCGCGTACGTAATTTGCTTTTGGAGAAATTAGCCACTGTGTTGCACTTGAATATATTAAACATACCATGTCTTTTCCGTAAAACGTAAAACCGTGTAATGCGCGCATCGCTTGCGTTGAAGCATCGATATCTCTAAAAACAATATGTGCCTGTCCGCGCATCTTCGGGGTTTTCAGAGCCACCACATCCAGCACAATGCCATAAGTGGCAAACAGCATGTACAGATTTCGCTTCAGGTCCTCCTTGGGGAGTTTATCTGGAAGGGAGCGAACATAAAGACTGGTGCGATTAGTTATGTGGTCCTGGCCATTGGCAACGCGCGATGGTTGGAGTATTTCTACTTACGTTCTATTCGGAGCGACTTCCTTGGCGTTAGTGAGAGTGCCAGGAGGTCCTCGAATAGAGGTGGCCATGTTGCGTGTAAAAAGTGGGGGATTTGAGGTGTCGGTGGTGAGTTGAACTCCCCGCAAAGTTCACCAAAGCAACGCTAAAGGTAATTCCGGGGCCGTGCGTTCTCGCCGCAGTGCGTCCTGTTAAATATCATGCTTCACTAATTCACCGCTCAGGCAACAGTAGGAGGAGGTATCTGATGTGCCCAAAGAAGATGTCTAGACGGCCATGAGGAGTATTTCGCTAAATACACACGTCTTGTTAGCCCCTTGTTGCACGGTTCCTTGATCTTAGAGCACTTCACTAAGATTATCCTTCCAAGTCCCTCACTCTCCCATCCACGGCACAAGCATCGAGTCGAGCTTACAGGCGTATAATTCAGCAGCATGGCAGCCTCGCCTATAGCGCTCAGCCCACGGCCCAACCCGCCAGGCACCAGACCTCTCCCTACCGCCGCCAAAACCAAAGCCCTCGCTATTCTCAACTCGAGCAACAAAGCAGCGCGCTCGCCGGCCGCAGCAAAAATAGCCAACACACCCAACGATGGCGGCCTTGACCTGGCAGAGCGGATGAATGACAATGTACGAGAGCAATTCGTCAGTGGGAAAAGGCTAGGTGAAGGAACGTATGCCATTGTCTACGCAGGTCACTACAGACACGACCCAAGCGCCCTGGTCGCCATTAAGAAAATCAAGTTCAACGCCGAATTCAAAGATGGTATAGCCATGGACGCCATCCGCGAAATCAAGTTTCTCTCCGAACTCTCCCACCCAAACATCATTAAACTACATGCTGTCTTTTCCACCAAGGACCAGAATCTCTCCCTCGTGCTCGAACATCTTCCCCTTGGTGATTTGGAAGGGCTGTGGCGGAACAGAGCAATCACATATGCGGGCTCAGATATCAAGGCATGGGCAAATATGGTCTGTCAAGCCATCTGGTTCTGCCACGAAAACTATGTTCTGCACCGCGATATCAAGGGCAACAATTTGCTCATCGCTGCTGACGGCACCGTGAAGCTTGCTGATTTCGGTCTTGCGCGCTCTTTCTCCGATCCCGGCCGCCCTATGACATCAAATGTGATAACACGATTCTACCGCCCTCCCGAGCTCCTCTATGGATGCTACCACTATGGTGGCGCAGTGGACATGTGGAGTGTCGGCTGTGTCATCGCCGAACTAACCATCCGCAACTTCTTCCTCGCTTCAGACACGGATATCGGGCAACTTGCCACTATATGTGATCACTTTGGCACCCCCACCGAAGAAGTGTGGCCTGGTGTCTCCACACTACGCTACTACGTCGCGCCCGAAAAGCAACCCGGTATCGCTAAGGGCAGCACCGCCGCCAAAATGGGCAAACCATTGTCGTGGTGGCGCGCCTCGTTCCCTTTACTGGGCGAAGACGGCGTCGACCTGATTAGAGGCATGTTAACCATGGATCCCAGGAAACGCCTCTCAGCTCGTCAGGCGCTCGAACACCGGTACTGGACCAACATGCCGCGCCCCACAAAAAAGGAAAACCTTCCAAGTCAGGGTGGCGGCGAAAAGAAAGCTGCAGAGGATTTGAAAAGGAAGGGAGGTGAGACGCCCGCAAATGGGCGTGCAGATAAGGTAGCGAGGAAGCTGGACTTTGGGAGCATGGGCTGAGATGACCATAAGCCGAGTTGTCGGTTGGAGGGGAGCGTCCGATATCTCCCGCAAGAACGGGACAAGGGAGTGCATTGCATGGCATGGCGTCTGGGGACGGGTAGGGCTGCATCGCTTTGAGCCTAGAGTAGCCGTCATGCATTTCCGGGTGTCTGGAGTATACGGGATTCTTCGGTTGTTATGGACGGAAGTTGTCATTGTGGTATATGATGACTAAATCGAGTTAGTCACCCATCTAGGCTTCCAAACAGGGCTGGCACTCGGTAAGCTGAAAAAGCGTGAAGATTACTCTTCTTTTATCAATGCTAGATGTATGCAATAGATTGTATACTACGGAATAATTTAATTAGGAATAGTAGGTTACTCTAGCTATGCTTGTCGACATCTTGAACAACGGCTCTAAATAGCTTGAGAATCGTTTGGTTGCTACATCTTAAGTGGTTAAATCCCACTTTTCCAGTTGACTGAGGGGCTGGATGTCTGGTTATAGTTTCACGAGTATGTGAAGTCGAGTTAATGTAATGCAACGTACTGCTGATTTGATTTCATGCATTTGAAAGCCTTGATGACGAGATGGGGTATCACTCTGAAGCAAGAAATGTGTGAATAGATTTTGATTCACATATAGGTATACCAACGCCGTCGCATAGAAGCTACAAAGTTATACTCATAATCATTCTTTGTTTCAGCCTGTAAACTCATGGCCCTGTTCTCCAATCAATCTGGGCAAGTTATAAGACATTTTCATCCTGTTACTTTTCTTCCCCAGTCCCTGCTTTTTGGTCTCTTCTTTGGTATAGTCTCTACTCAGTAGTGCAATGCAGTGCATGTATCTTGTGTGGCATGGCAAGCCATGAATGTCCAAGGACATCGTACTTACTTGACAAGCTTGCAGATGAGGTCACCAGAGTCGACCGAATCGCCCTCACGGACTGATAGATTGCTGACCTTGCCTGAGTGGGGAGCAGAGATAACCATTTCCTATTGCATTTATGAGTATGCTTCATGAGGCTGTAATTGAAAGGACAACTCACCATCTTCATGGCACTTAAGATGGCGATAGGATCACCCTTCTTGACATCGCTGCCGTCATGCACACGCACTTCAACTAAGACACCCGACATGGGCGAACCGACTTGGCTACCGTCGGTAAGGTCAGCCTTTGGTCGTGAGACATTTTCAATAGCTGCATGTTGGTCCTCAACAGTTACGGTACGCGTCTCGCCATTCATCTCGTAGAACACTTCACGTAGGCCAGTCTGTTCGGATAGCGGGCCAATAGCAAGAAGCTTGAGGATAAGGACTTTGCCCTTCTCGAGTTCGACGTGGAACTCCTCGCCAATCTCGGGACGTGAAAGGAAGTAGCGCGTTGGCAGGACAGAGAGGTCACCGTACTTGGAGGTCCACTTCTTGTAGTCCTCAAAGACTTTGGGGTACATGATGGAGGATGCAACATCGCATTCTGTAGCATCTCCCCATTTGGTTTTGATATCCGACTTGACTTTGGGAATATTGATAGGCTCGAGGTACAAGCCAGGACGTTTGTCCATCTTTTGTCGGTCACGAAGAGCGTGTGATCGAAGAGGCTCGGGGAAGCCTCCATATGGCTGACCCATCAAGCCCTCGAAGAACTCCAAAACTGATGATGGGAAGTCAAGTTGTTCGGCCCTTGAACGAACATCATCGGCGGAGAGCTTATTGGAGACCATGAATTGAGCCAAATCACCAACAACCTTGGAGGTGGGTGTGACCTTGACGATGTCACCTAACAAGTCGTTGGCCTGCTCATAAGCCTTCTTGGTCTGAGCCCACTGCTCACCCAGACCTTGTTGCGAAGCCTGGAAGATGAGGTTGGTGAGTTGGCCACCTGGAATCTCGTGCTCATAGACTTCGGGATCTGGTCCAGTAAGACCAGCCTCAAATGGAGAATAGAGGAGACGAAGTTGAGCCCAGTATGCATCAAGGTTGCGGATCATGTGAGCATCCAGACCAGCATCGAAGTCGGTGCCTTCAAGAGAAGCGAGTATGGCACCAATGCTGGGCTGTGAAGTCATGCCAGACATGCTGTCGATAGCAGCATCCACAGCATCAGCACCTGCTTCAGCACAAGCAACCATAGAGGCAACACCAGTGCCAGCAGAATCGTGGGTATGAACGTGGATCGGGAGATCTGGGTACTTCTCACGGATGGTCCCGATGAGAAGACGAGCAGCGCGAGGCTTCAGTACACCTGCCATGTCTTTAAATGAAAGTACATGCACTCCCATCTTGACGACCTTTTCGACAATATCTACATAGTACCCGAGGTTGTACTTGGCATTTGGCTTCTGTGTACAACAAATTTATTAGCAAATCAGGTCGATGTAGATGAAATGAAATGAGCATGAAAACGTTATAATAAAAGGCCTAAGATGTTCATCCGAGAGACCAAGTACGATTGTCCCGGTCCTCGATTTCCCAAGGGCAAACATGAGGCATGCCATAACCCTTTGTGCGAGACTACATGGACCACAACACCAGAGAAAAGACTATCTCCAGGACGAGAAAGAGAGAACGGAGGGGAATTGTTGCTGCAGGGCTTGTTATTTTTGCCCAACAGAGAAGTCCTTTGTGGGCAATAGTAAAGCCTTCTTTGATGGCAGCATCAACACCAATAGGTAAATTGGTGCCGGTGTCGTATTGCCTCAGCCGTTTAGAGACACCGCTATCATCTGTAGAGATCGGAGCTGATGGAAATTTTGAATCTGCATCCCCGTTTGACGAGCACAATAACGTAAATGGCCCAAACCTTCTTGCATTCGGTAGGCAAGCTCTGAAAGAAGTCCAGAGAAGGCAGCACGCCAGATTGGGCAATGTCCAAAAGGCCGGGAGCGAAGCTGAGGACCGAGGTCAAGAAGACTCTGGCCATGGTCTGGATGCTTCAGAGCATTGGGCGTGGAAGAAAGACAGTTCCAGCAGAGCAACAAGATGTATTGCACGATGTCCGTTGCAGCATTTGTTGCGATAGCCATCTTATGGCAGTGCCAAAGCGAAGCGCTGAAGTAGTGGGACGCAAACAGAGCCTCGTCGATGTTTTCAGGGGTGTCAGGTGTATCTTCCCAATGTTTGGGAAGACTTGCGTCCGGTACGCGCCATCGTGTTGTAAAGCAGGGGGGGAAAGCACTCCCCATTGGCGATTCGATAATCCAGTCCAGTGTATCCAATGCAGGAAGGAAGGAATGGACAAATGAAAGAAATTAGGTCTGGTGGAAAGGTTGCAAGAAATCACATAACAAAGAGAAGAAATTACATACCAGCATGTCTCCACTGTAAGATAGTTAGTAATAGTTACATACGTATCAGGGGAAGACTTACGAATAGCATATGGTACCCTCAACGACACCGCCAGCCTTGAGAACAGCCTTGATACCAACCTCAAGCTGCTCAACATCGTTCAGAGCGTCGAAGACACGGAAGATATCGACTCCATTCTTCTTAGCCTGTTCGCAGAAGTGATAGATGGCGTTGTCAGGGAGAGATGAATAAGCGACGCCATTAGCTCCACGAAGAAGCATCTGGAAGGGGATGTTTGGCACAAGCTTCCTCATCTTTCGCAGACGATCCCAAGGATCCTCATAAAGGAAGCGCATGGCGACGTCGAAGGTTGCTCCTCCCCAACATTCAAGAGCCCAGGCGTTGGAAAAAGCATGGCTAGTTTCCCTGGCGATATTGAGAAGGTCAACGGTTCGCACACGGGTAGCGAGAAGAGACTGGTGGGCATCACGCCAGGTGGTGTCCATGATCAAGCAACCCTTGTTTGCACGGACAGCCTTCGCAAAAGCCGCTGGGCCCTCCTTGACAATTATGTTCCTCCATCCTTTGGTACAAGGAACAGAGGCGTCGACTTTGTTACCAGCAGTGTCGAAAATCTGCGGAGTCGGAATCTCGCCCTTGAACTTAGGCTCACCGATTTGGCCCTTGATTTGACTACCATTCACAGCAAGGTCGCCAAGATATGCGAGCAGCTTCTGGGCACGATTCTGGGAACCGACGAGATCGAACAACGCCGGAGTGTCATCGATGAAGGTCGTCCAGCACTTACCTTCAACAAAGGTGGGGTGGGTAAGCAGCTTGATCAGAAATGGTAAATTGGTTTTCAACCCGCGAATTCGAAATTCGACCAGTGCGCGAAGCATCTTACGGCGCACAATCTCGTACGTAGAGCCGCGGCAGGTTGCTTTCACAAGCATGCTGTCGTAGAAAGCTCGATAACGGTCAGCATGCATGCAAGAAGTAAAAGGAAGGTATAAAAAGGGGGAGGCAAAGAAGAAGGAGATTTGAAAAATATATGAAGCGTTCAGAGATGTACTTACGCGTGATGATTGCACCAGCAAATCCATTACCACCATCCTATACAATTGTCAGTGACCGTGCCAAATGTCAGTTTGTCTTGCTGTGTCATCCAACTGCGACTCATGCTTGTGGTGGATTCCTATACGCGTGATGCATTGAAGCGCAGCAGATTTCGTTGTGTCGTGCATCACAGGTATGTGTTGAAGTGTATAATGAGTCCCTCTTTCACAGTGTAAGATGCAATGAGAGGTATTGAACTTACCAGACGAACTCCATTACCACCTGCAGAGCGATACACCTCGATCTTTCCAGTATCCGGTGCAAAGTTCTGTGCTGGGTCTTCTGTGGTGATTCGGCATTGGAAAGCAAAGCCTCGTGTGGAAATATGGTCCTGGGTTAGACCGAGCTGTTCGAGGGATGCACCGGCCGCGATTTGAATCTGTGCTGCGACAATATCGATGCCTGTGACTTCTTCTGTGATGGTGTGCTCGACTTGGCTGTAGTTTGTTAGTCTATGATGTATGTTGACGTGATTGAACAAATGTTTACATTCTAGGATTGATTTCAATGAAGTAGTCTATTAAAGAGTTAGTATGCTTTACATGCAATTTGTTATGGACATTACTCACATCGGTTCTGCTGGTCGACCAAGAATTCGGCCGTACCCGCATTGCGGTACTTGACAGATTGAGCCAGCCTAACGGCATCTGCGAGGATAGCATCGCGTGTATATACTGGAAGATCCTTCGCTGGAGCAATCTCAACAACCTTTTGGTGACGTCGTTGGACGGAACAATCACGCTCGTATAGATGAACAACATTGCCAAAGTTGTCACCGAGAAGCTGGACCTCGATATGCTTAGGCTTGTCGAGGAAACGCTCGACAAAGACAGTGCCGTTACCGAAGGCCGATTTGGCCTCTGACGTTGCGCGCTCAAAAGAATCCTTGAGAGTCTCCTGTCCGCGTACTACTCGCATACCTCGACCACCACCACCAAAAGCAGCCTTGATGATGATGGGGAAACCAAACTCGTCGGTGAAAGCCTTGACATCTTCAAAGTTCTCGACGGGGCCTGGAGTTCCTGGCACGACCGGAACATTGCACTTGATGGCCAGTTTTCGAGCAGAAACTTTGTCACCGAGCGCGTCAATGGTTTCGGGCGAAGGTCCTACGAACTATTCAGAGTGTAAGCCTTACTGTACCATAATGAAAAAAAAAAAGAAACATTCTTGGGTTGCTATTGCGTTGGGTGATAGGCAGGACCCCCGCCAATGCATTTCGGCAGAGATAGGCGATAGGCTCAACAATCACGATTGGCACATGAAACCCCTCTATGCGTCATAGAGTAAACAAAGCGGACAAGGAACAAAACTTACAATCAAACCGGCCTTCTCAACATTCCGGGCAAATTCAGCATTCTCTGATAAGAAACCGTAGCCAGGATGGATCATGTTGACATTGTGCTCGACTGCAATCTTGATGATCTCGTCGCCGGCCAGATAGGCACCAACGGGGGTGTACTGGCCACGAGCACCAATTTCGTAGGCCTCGTCAGCCTTTTGCCTGTGCATGCTAAGACGGTCCTCATGACTGTAGACGGCGACTGTGTGCAGCGACAGCTCGTGGGCTGTACGGAAAATACGGATGGGGATTTCTCCTCGGTTGGCCACTAACAGCTTCTTCAGCTGCATAATGGAGCTGCTCGCGCGCAGCCGGTGGTGCACCGAGTTGCGGTGGGGGTGATGCTCGCCATGCACGCCATGCTCGTCGTCAAAGTCGTTGTCGTCAATGGCCGACGAGGCATTGAGGTTGTCTGGCACAGGCGTAGCCATGCTGGACGGCAGTGTGCTGAGGGTTGTAGCAGAGAAAGAGAAAGTGGAAGAGGAAGTGGAAGAGAAGGAGAAAGAGAGAGGGGGGAATCAAGGAGAAAATTGGACAGTCGCAAGTGTGGGTGGTTGAGGAGCTATATACCGGCGGTATCGGAAGCAGTTGATGCAGACAGTCACTACCTCGCGCAACTTTACTCCCAAAGCAGCCAGTTCTGGAATTGAGCAACAAGCCAAGAGCAGTTGGAAACAATGGCGAGAGCATGCCAGTGTGCGACGTGACCCCCTCGGCCTTCTTCGTGCATCAAAAGAAATGGAGCTTGCAAGCTTGTCGCCCACTCAGGACAGCTCGAGCTACCCCTCCATCGACTGCTTCATAGCGGCGGGGAGATATCGACGGCCAACGGCCACCACCCCCCATGCCTCACATCATTGCCATTGCTCATTGCCAACTTGCTCCCATACTAGCCCTACCCACGCGTGCCCATGGACAAGAAGAAGCAATCCCACGCTCCCGCCTTTCGCGTCGTGGCCCAGCCCAATCACCACCATAACCGCTCCACATGCCCCTCCAAACACCTCTTCTGTGCCGGCTCACCGCCAGGTTATCCCACCCCCTTCTCTCCCCTTGACCTCTATCTGTGACTTTTCCGTGAATCGCAGTGCAGCAATGCATAAGCTCGGTACCACGGAGAAATGGCCATGGTGCAGCGCTTTGCTTCGGCGCAGCTCGGTGTAGCTGCTGAGCCGGGCCCCTTAGGGCATTCTTGTGCTCCCGCATGCAACGATTCCCCGTCTTCTCCTCGTCACCCTGCCGCGTACCTGCATGGCCGCGAGGATGACTCGGGTGCCAGCAATTGCACCGCTCTGTCTCTCCGTTGCTGCGTCTTGGATTCGGCTACTCTGCCGGGTCCACACGACATGTCTGGCCATCGCCATGGGTCGACCCATTGCACCAGCCTTGTGGAGATCCCGCCCAGGCGAATCGCCCAGAGCACCGCATGACCAGAAATGGAAACAATACTCGCTTCGCTTTGCTCCTCGCATCTTGGCTTCTCCGCACCAATAGATCTCTCGGTAAACTGAAAAGCAGCGAAAATCACAACCATCACAATCATGTGCACAGAGCAACTATTAAAGGGCACAGAATGACATGATTAGCTAGAGTACACAAGCCCCAAGATCTTTGATGCACAAAGAACCACGGCCCAAGAACCACCTGAACGCCTATAAAGTACATCTGTTACCGACGAGCCCAGCGGGTTGCCTATGCATTCATTTTTGCTTCTCTTCCACCCAGAACATCAATATGTAGTTCGAATGCAAACCCCCGTACTTCTCACCGGGCCCTGCTGACCCCACCTTACCCATGACAATGGTCTAGAATCCGCGGTAGCCTGTTGGCTGTGGAGCAATGCCATTGGCCTGTCCGTAAGGGCCTGGAGAGGGCGCTGAAGCGATTGGACCCTGCGTAAGCATGAGTCGCGAACCAAGAATAGGTGTATCCTCCTTCTGTTGTGAAGCTTCGCGTGTCTTGCGCTCCTCATTATCCTTCTTTAGCAACTCGATCGCTGCCGTTTGTTGAGAGAGAAGGTTGATCATGTACGGCTAATGCGTGTTAGATTATTGATCAAGCCCAGGCTCAAGAGAATACATACCATTGTGAAGTCGTGTAGGCCATGGCGCCATGAAATCTCCAAAATAACATCTGGACGAATCAGAGCATAGCAGGCGTAGAGCATGCCAACGTAGCACTCTCTGCTGCCAATATCCACAAACTGCATATACATTAGTATGCATCTCATGCGGAGAGAAGTATAAACATACATATCGTAAAAGGTCTTCGACAATCTCTGGCTTGGCAGACATAGCCGAAGTCTCAATCGCATCCTTGAACAGTTTGTCTTGTTTGGAGAGTGCAATGGACTTCTCCCATCGCTTGTTCTTACGGTAAATGTCGGCCGAGATCTGGCGGAAGAACACTAGATCGTGCTTCTCAAGACGCTGCGCAAGCTCGACCGGGTCATAGTTATCGTAATTGTTGACCGAGTCACGAAGTGTCTTGTAATCCTCCTCTTCGATCAGCAAGTCGTTAAGGGCGTTGTTCACCTCACGTTTATTCTGCGACTGCACGTTGAGAAGGAATGGCTTGATCAGAGGAATGTTGTCCGACTTGACGAACATGCGAACGACACGGTTGACATCGATCCTCGGAGTAAGTGCCAGTAGGAGATCGGTGAGCAATGTCGGCTGTTCCTCCAAGTAGAAGCCTAGAGCACGGTAGTAGATTTCAACGTTGGTAGCTTTGACGATGGTATCCTTGAAGGCTTGATGCTCCCATGCATCCGCAGCACGTTCCATCATGGCGAGGGCAGCATTGTCCCACTCGTCATAGTGAACATACAAGAAGATGAGTTCCGGCCACAAATGGGCTTCCTCGCACGAGCGAATCATCTTAGGAATGTTGATGCGGGACCAGAAGAGGCGGAGATGCTCCATAACGCGTTCAGGATGGTACTTCGCAAGAGCGTTGCCTAGGCTTGTGAAAATTCCCATGTGGCTTCGTTCTAGAAGAGGGGATGTGTTAGTGGTTGATTTAATACAGGGGAGGACCGTATCACTTACCTAGACCAAGACCAGCTTCGAGGACGCTGATGAGCTCGTCAAAGTATCCGTTACGCTCATACTGTTTGACAAGATCGGTAAGTTCTTCAGCATGAACAATGAGGTTGAGACCACAAATTTGAGCGAGGCGGAATTCCTTCTTCGCGACACAGGCCTCGTTGACCTGACGCCACACCTTAACGCTGTTCGCCTTGCGAGCACATTCGACGGCAGCTTGATAGTCCTCGAGATGGACAAGTGTAGTGGCAAGCTTGGCCCAGTTTGAGATGCTGGTAAAGAAGATCTTCGCAGCCTCATGGTATCCCTCCTCATAAGCCTTGTCACCAGAAGCCTCAACATCTGCAACATTGGTAGCGCGCATGAAGTCTTCCAACTCTGCTAGCTGGTTGGTGCGAGCGAAGCAGAAAGCTAAAGCAGTGTCGACTGGAACCTCACGAAGAGTCTTACGGGCCATACGGAGGAATTTGATGAGATCTTCGTCTTTACCAGCATGAGTGGCGATTTCAATAACCTCAAGGAAGTTCGACGGGTCTGTAGCGCGGATGTAGGACTCAATTGAATCAGTTACCCGGAGTCCATCCAATTGGGCTTTCGCAACTCTGCTCCACACAGCATCTTCATCGACACGATCAGCGAAGTCTTGAGCGCGGTCAATAGAGACTATATGCTCGATGAGGACATTGACTGCTTCGACGTGCTGTTTGTGTTTCTTGTAGATTTCAAATGCTTCTTCATACATGCCGACTTCAATACATTGTTGGGCAATATCCTCGGGCGTGTAGTACTCAAGTTGATGAATGTAGTTCATCATACGTCCCCTGTCGGATTTCGCGGCCGTGAGCATAAGTAAGTTTTGGAGGGAAGGATTATCGCTGAAGCTTGATGGCTCCAAAATGATCTTCTCGAGCAGATCGATGAGCTCTGCAGGCATGTCGCCGGTGATGAAAGCCTTGACAGCCACCGAAACCTTGTCAGGATCGGTGGATGCTGATCTTTAGTTAGTACTTTTTGCAGTGAGGAGAGAACTCAGTGGTATCTCAGATAGTTCGGATCCTCCTGATGATACTTGTCCAGCCCTGGGCCCCATCATGCTCTGGCACTATTCCTTACCCCAAAACCTTCAAAGCACTAAACTGACATACGACTGGAGGGGTAATGAGGAAATGGACTGTACTTACCAGGTACGGCAGTGGAGGTGACTTGGTCAACTAAAGATCGCCGGTGCATGTTATTTGGAGATAAAACATAATCCCAAATCTCGCTATCAGCACGTTCAAGCAGGTAGCGTGCTTGAGCCTTGAACATAGCGTTCTCGTTGGTGATGTGGATGAGCTCCAGGTCATTCTGACCCTTGGAATAGGCGACAAACGCAAGGTTTGGATCGCGCTTCTCGCAATACTTTCCGACGATGAGAGTGTCGTATTGGTCATTTTCCTGCAAAAACTTCTCTGGGTTATTGTTGCTGTCAATATAGATTTTAGCGAGCGCGTTATATACAGCTTGTTGCTGGTTGCCACTGGCCAATGTTTGCTCGAGGAAGGGAAGAAGGAGCTTCAAGCGGTTGCGCGATTCAACTTCGGCAACTAGCTCGTCAATGGGAATAGAGGAAGGCGTTACTGAGTCCAGGAGGCCTTTGATGATACTTTCGTCACAGTCAACATCGAGAAGTCCGCCAATAACGGCCGGGGTGCGTGCAGGGTTCACACGTTGGACGTAGACTTCGATCGACTTGAACTGTTGCTTCTTGTATAAGTACAATACCAAGTCATGAATGAAGTTGAAACGGTCGCAAACAATGATGAGCGGAAGTTGTTCTGTGAGGTTGGCTTCCTTCAGGAGGTTCTTGATTTTTTCCGGATCATACGCATTACTTTCTCGACAGACACGCTCAACCTCATTCAGTTGGCCCATCGTGAGGGCGGCCTCGATATACTTGTATGTTACATCTTTGTCCTCGGCAACGTTGACAATAGAGCCAAGGAAGAAGTACAATCCCTCAGCTGTTCGGTGCTTCTCAAGAAGGTCAATGATCCTGTTTGCACCGAGTAGTTCCGAGTACTTCTGAGCAATACGAATGACAGCCTGCAGGTTTTGTCGGATGTTCGTTGTCAACATTACGTCCAAGCAGTCAAGAGAGAGTTCCACGGTAAGCTGGCCAAAGTAGTTGATCAGCCAATCCTCAGGTAGCTTGTCCGTCTGAACAATGATACGCTTAATGGCCGCAGGGTCTTCGTTGTGCTCGAGGGCACGAGTAAGAAGGCCAGCACCTTCGCAGAGCTGGGCAATGCGAACCTTGTCGTAGTGGTGGAACATCTCATTTCCTAGAATAGCATCTGCAACTTGAGGAGCATTTTGCAGATTCATCTCCAGCAACTTGGTCTGCAGGTGGCCTTCCTCCGGTCGGTCATTTGACAGCACGTCAAGGAGGAACGCGGTGGCTTGCTGGATCATGCCCTGAGACTGGAAAATATCTACAACGCGGTCGATGCTGATCAATGGCCCGCCCTCGTTCTTTGCAAGCTGCGATGCAAACTCAGCTCCCTTAGCTGCATCGATTCGTACAACGTGTTGAAGCAAGACGTTGTAGTCGGGCGTATAACCGACACCATTACAATATTGGAGGATCATGTCGAAGTGGCCTAGCTCTGCAAGCGATGCAACTACCTTCTTAGGTACATTTGCGTCTTTGTATATTGCGAGGGCGAGATTCAGGTCATGTGGCTTAGCAAGATCTCCGAGTTCTTCTGAACAGAATAGCTTGCCCTCTTTCTGCCACTTCTCAATTAGGTGCTTGCGGCCTTGAGCAAAGACTGGTCGCGCCAGCTCCAAAGTTTCTTCTCTATTCAAGCCACCCTTGTCCAGCAGTTGACCGAAATATTGTAGCAGAGTTGTAATTTGCCCAGGCTGCGTAGGTACTTGTCGTAACCTGTTGATGGTGTTCATTGTGCGCAAGAATCCCCGTGGCGAGTTTGCAGCAACCTTGGCAGCTTCTGCGAAGTTGCCCTGGGTCATGAGCGTTTCAAATCGTTGGGAGTATAGTTGATCAGCACCAGGAAGCCCGCCCTTCGATGCGAGCTTGTAGGCGATTTCTGCACATGCCGGGTTCTCCATGATATATGGAATCAGAGTGTCCTCTCGGATTGTTGTATGTAGCACTTGTCCACGCTTGTTAACCACAACCACACCAGTGCCTTCATCATCGCGTGCGGTGGTGAAAACTGTTTCTTCTGAGATTCTGTTCAAGAACAGAGCTGTACCAGTCTCGAGATCATGAAGATGGATAAAACCAAACTTCGTGACCACGATCAGAATGCCATACTTGTGTGCAATGTGGATGCCTAGTGGGAAGTCACCAGTACCCTCGGCGGGCCAATGTATTGGAATGAGGCGCTTTGGGAAAGCTGGGTTGGCAGCGTTGTGATCAACCTCAACGATGTTGATCTTAGCTTCTCCCGACGTTGACTTAACGGCAAAGGCAAAGAGCTTGGTATCGGTCGAGGCGCCATCAAGGCGAATGGTACCAAACGTGGCAGCGTGTCCCTCGAGAGGTTGGCTCACGTTTCTTGCTTTGGAGAACAACTGCATGTTTCCACGAATGCCACCAGCTGGGTTTGAAGTGATACCGACCAAGCAGGACCAGCTCTCGTCGTCGTTGGTAACGTAGTTGATAATTTGGTTGTTCTACGGAAAATGTTAGAGAGTTTTCGATGGACAATAATGGATATCCAAACCTCGAGTTGCTCTCCTCGATCAAAAATCTTGCGTGGTGCTATAGGGTTTTTTGAGTCTAGTACGTCCCAGTGATAAACAGACTTTGTGCTGACGAGCGCTAGAGTTGTCTGACTGACCCATCTCCAGAACTGAATGTCCTCTTGATGGCTATATGTCTGTAGGCGCTCCTTCGTCTCGAGATTGAAGAGCTGAAGCGTCCGCCCTTGCGCCTTGAGAGCAATGATGGGCTCAGTAAGGTGCATAATGGCGCTATCAGCGCGAATGGGTCTTCGGATGATATTGTTTGTGTTCTTCAGATCAATGATCACCGTCTCGGCTGGGGCGTTGGCTTCGTTGACCTGGCGTACGCAAACGTACTTGTCGGACTCGAGTGTCTAACGAAGCTGTCAGCACATTGCGGCCATGGAAAGTAAGATAAAACGAAACCACTTACACAATTCTGCCATGATATCGACGCCGGCTGTGTCTGCTGTTAGTTTCGTTCCTCTGTTGCCTTGGCCTGCTGAGCTCGGCTGGGTTTTGTCAACGTACAGTGATGTTCAGATTCGTGAGCTGTGATACTATTTGTTAGCCTTTGTATCGATGATGCTGAATCTCAATGTGGACATACCAGCGTAGGCTGCGCGACGTGCAATGGGACTTGTCGCTGAGCCATGTTTGCGACTAGCCAGCTCCTAACTCACCAGGATGAGAAGGCGCGCAAGCTGAGAGTATGAGAAGAAAAGGAGGAATTAAGCCCAGATGCACAACTCCAGAAGCGCGCAATAGGAAATGAAGGACTGGCGGGAGAGGCGGGGTGAAGTGATGGTTATGGGATGCTTTTTGAGAAAGGAGCTCCTCGTGTTGTTTCCACATACGCTCAATCACCTCCGGCCCGTGCTGACGTAAAGCCTTGGCGCCAGCCGAATATGGCAAGCGCAACAACAGGGCTAGCGTCGGTCACCCCTACTGGTTGCCTTCCACGTGCCCTCTATACACGATAGACATAGGAGTCAGAAAGTGTAACAAGATTCCATTATTATACTACCCAATAGGTCGTTGTCGATACTCAAAAGCACAATGGCACGAAAAACAGTGCGAGCACACGTCTGGCTTTCATGAGATCCTGATCAAATTCCAATCTCACGGAATTTGGAGTCACGGTTGGGACTGCCTTTCCTCGCCCTTTCTGCATCGGTCGTGAATGTTGGCGGCGAGGCTAAACCTTCATCAAAATGATCTTGCGCCTCCTCAAAGTCTGTACCTCCAGATCCCCTTGTAGTTCCGCTGATAACACGTTCTGCAGAACGCCCTCTGGTATCCAGAGGTTCCTCATGCTCTGACAATGAAGAGACGTCCGAGTAAGAAACACCATGCTCCTTGGCGATCGGAATAATCGAGGGTTCTACATTACCCAGATTATGCGGACGCTCGTCATCAGAGGTGGCTGCGGCGCCAGTTGAAGAATGAGACTGGGGCTTAGATTCGGAAGATCGATAGGTGGAACCGCCTACAAACCCAGTGTTGTCTTTATCTTTGCTCATGTCAGCTGTGTTGATCGTACCAGCAGATGTGTGTTTGGAGCGGCGCTTGAGCTTGCTAAAAACTGACTTCAATCCCTTAGAAGAGTTTGGCGAAGTTAGCGATGTCGGATTTAAATCTTGATGCTGAGTTGTAGTAGTCGGATTTCGGTATAGATCATCATCTTCCTTAGGCCTCTGGTTTTCAGTCACAATTGGTGCAGCAATCGATGCCTCCTTGGGTTTCCGCTTTTCTTCTTTGATCAAACGATCTTCTTCTGCTTTCTTCGACTTCTCAGCTTCCCTCTCCTGTTTCGCGGAGGCCTTCTCCTCTGCATTTAGTAGCTCAGTCGCCCGCTTCTCATCATCTACAATATATCAACACCCGATATTAGGAATCTCAAAATATAAAAATCACCTTTTGATTGTTTCTCCTCTGCTTTGATTTCCGCGGCACGTTCCTTTTCGATCTTCTCGCGGCGCTTCTTCTCTCCTAGATTAAGTCTTCGCTCTTCCTCCTCAGCTCTTCGCTTCTCATCCTCCGCTCGTCTCTTCTCCGTTTTTTGTGTAATCTCATCCAACGTAGGTTGAATCCGAGCTTGGGCAATTGCGTCGATATCCTCTTGGTTCATCCATTTTCCGTTGCCAATATGTACCCTGCCATGGTTTTCCATGCGGACCTCAGATTGTGCAAGCGCTTTTTGTCGAGCCTTCGTGTCCCAATCTTCAATCATCGCGGGGGTCATCTTTCCAGTTTTATCGTAGATCTGTTTGTCCATCCCCTGCATTTGAGCCTGAACCTTGCGCTCTGCCGCAGCAATGAGGGATCTGCGATCGTTCTCACGCTTCTTTGCGTCTACATCTGCTAATTGCTTATTGAACTGCTCCATTTGTGAACGAATGCGCCTAGACCGAAAATCGTCCGAGTCCGAGTCTGAGTCGTCGCCAGGAGCAAGTTTCGAGTCACTGTACGCACGATTACGACCACGGCGCATGGACAATTTCGAGTGAGGTTTCTCATAGCCATAGTAGCTTCGATAAGCAGCATTCTTATCATAGCCAATCTTCGCCAGGCGTTCCTGGGCAAGTCTCTGAGCAGCCTCTTGAATGCCTATGTATCGCATGGCTTGCTTCTTGATGTCATCCTCGCTAGCGTTTGGCTGCTGGCCATGTGCTGCAGTAGCTCCCGAGTGCGCTGCTGTTGCTCCATCAATGTGTTGCTGTTGCACATCATACATTTTCTTCGCCATGGATATAGCAGACGCTCGTAAGGCATCATTATGCTTCTTCTCTTCCACCTCGAGTGCAATAGGAGGGGCGCTAGTGTACATGTCTCGAGAAATGCTCTTAGCATGCTGGATGCGTGCTGCTTCCATGGCGCCATGTCCGAGTTTGCTATTAGCCTCTCGTATCCTATCTTGTTTTACCTTCACAGAAGGGCTGTGGGCTAAGGTGGCGGCACTCAATGCATTCTTAGCTGAATTCCTGGAGTCTGGGTACAGTTCTATGGGAGCTGGGTTAGACTGAGCGCGTCTACGGGTTGATGAGGCATGCGCTCCAGTCGCTGCAGTGAATGCATTCTTTCTCCCAGTCTCGGTATACCCGTAATCGACTGCGCCTGGACCTAAACCTTTCTTGCGCATGGCGATGTTTGCTGCTGAGTTGCCCTCAGCACTAGCTTCTGGTTTCCGTAATTTGAGTTTCTCGCTGTTTCTGTGGGCAAGCAGGGCAGCCTTAGAACCAGCTGCGCTGGCCTCTGGTTGCCACAAGGGCGCCATCTTGTAGCTGTTTGCCAACAGTGCAGCTTTGCCTGCTGCAGAGGATTGCTCAGGCTTCCACCACTCTGGGCTCTTTTTATTTTGGTCTGCAAGGAGCGCAGCTGCCCCAGCAGATGACTTGGTATCAATTCCGACTACAGGAAAGCTAGGGAGGTCGGTAGCTTTTGCGTACTTGAGGTTCGTGGCAGCACCTGTTCTAACGTCAGACACGATGTAGTTAATATGCCAATAGTGAAACTTACTCGCTGACGATAACTTGCCGTCGGGTCCCAGCGGATTTACGCTACGTGATTCGTACCCTTTGCTAGGACCTGTGGAATAGAGAGCTGCTGCGGATGCCTGGTTCTGCAGCACATTGTTCCTTACTTGGTGCGCTGATGGATCAGGGCAGCGCATGCTTGTCTCGACAGACCTTGGTGGAGCCGCATCATCCGTATGTGTGTGGGATCTCCTGTCGGCACCTTGTGGAACGCTTGCTGGCAGGGCTACTGTGGACATTTTGATGATTATTCCGTTTTGACTAAGATCCTAACAAAAAAAATTCTACGAGGTATGTGAGTGCACATGAGGGCCAGGAAAATCCCAGATGCAGCGAGTCGACCTTTGGCGCGAGCATGGCTAATATGGCGATGGCGTAGCACTTGTTCGCTGTTGGTGATGTCATATCGTGCTGCGGAAGATCGTCCTAGCGCGCCTTACCTTTCTTGGGCTGGTCGGTGTTGCGCTGTAGATCCAAACACCAAGCCCAGTTCCAAACAAGCCTACGAACAAGTGAAAACGGTATGAGATGATTCGATTAGGTTGGCCTAGCGGCATAACTGCAGCCACAAGTGGAATTCTTGAACCCTGGGCCCTGTGCACATCGTGTCTTCAATCACAAACGACCTTGGTCGGCGTTGTGGTGCTAACCCAGTTACCAACACATCACATTGGCAGCGTGTAGATACGTTGGTTTTATACGTTTTATACGCTTTGGAGCAAGGATAACTACAATGTGCATACACAAGGTCACATGTACTATCTAAGTATGAATGCCTTCCTCAGGTCCATGCGCTTCCGAGACTATGACAACAACTATCTCTATTAAAATCTCTGATCGATCCAATTTACCATACTAGACGCCTACCTCTCTCATTGATTCGTCAAATTGCGATTGCTGTGGGACAATGGGAGCCATACGAAGAAGAGAGAAAATCAACCCAAAGCACCCCAAACGCGTTAGTCTAGTTCTGAAGGCCGACGTCAGTGCAAAATCCGGTCGCCGTCCCTGCATAATCGTGACAACGCTTCCCCATCATGCTAAATGTCTTGTAATATCCAAATTGGTATTTTCCTGCCACCTACATTCAACTAGCTACTTCTCCCAACCGACATGGCGGACACGCTACAGACGCCACTAAAAACTGTCTTGAATTTTCGAGATGCTGGTAACTTCGTCAATAAAGCTACAGGAATAAAGTAATATTTTTTTGACATCGAGAAATTGGTCTAATTATCGATAGACGTTTGCGAGCAGGGCTACTCTTTCGCAGCGCTCGGCCAGGTTAGAATGTGCAACTGAGCATCCACCATCAAGCTAATCTCAGCAGATGAAGCATCACCCCAGGACAGGCAAAGGCTCGTAAAAGATTACGGAATAAAAAGTATAATCGATTTACGAACAAAGTAGGCCTTTCCCTTTAAGGTAAAATGCACTACTAACCAGTCAAGAACAGAGCATATTGAGCAAGCGCAGAAACGAGATGCAAAGATCAAAGCCTCTGCAGCAGTTCCCCAGACCAACGATGAGGTTGCGGAACCTTTGAAAATACCTGATATCGCATATCATGAGGTCAATTTCAATGGCTCTTCGTTTTCTCGTATGCTGATATCAAAGCTAACCTGGCCTGAATTTTTCAAGCTAGTTGGACTAATGCTGTTTGGTTATCGCAAGGACGCCATCAAGATCATAGCGCCACATATGGAGGAAATGGGTGTTGTAAGACTGTCCATCAATTCTCTAGACGCGTGCCAAAAAGAAGTAAAAGAGGTGTTTGATGTGCTGGCAGACAGCCAAAATTGGCCTGTGCTGGTGCACTGTACCCAAGGAAAAGATCGCACAGGGCTTGTGGTGATGCTGGTGCTCTTCTTGCTTGGTGTCGACGAAACAGTCATCGATAAGGACTACAGGCTGTCTGAGTCTGAACTCGCTCCAGAGAAAGAGGCGCGATTAGAAGAGATTCGATCGATTGGATTGACAGAGCAATTCGCGGTCTGCCCCCCCGATGTGGTGAGCAGTGTGCATTTGCACATAACGGAGAAGTATGGCAACATCGAGAAATACTTAGAGGCAGCTGGTGTAAGTGGCAAGGCCATAGACAGTGTGAAGCAGGTTTTACTTGCTGAGACTCGATAGCTCAAAAAGCAGTGTTAGGCAAGCCAATCGACTTACAATAGCCCTTTACCAAGTTCCTCGTCCAACACCAGATGCGACGTGTGCACCAGCTTTCACAAGCTGGTATTTATGGAGTGCAGGATTTCAGGGTTGGAGCTAAGCTAAAGTTACTCCAGCTCCCTACCCTAGCTTCGCTTAGATAGAACTCACCGCCCGCCGCCCGAAACTCTCAACACCTTTGCTCTGCGTCTCGCAAAATTCCTCTGCAAGGTGCAAAATGAGCAGCAATACCTCTGAAGAGAATTTCGAGTGGGTAGAGACGCCACCGGCGCCCTCGCCCACCACCCCCCCGTTCGATTGCGGTGTGAGGACGACCTCGGTATGTGCATTGGAGATAAATCCAACGAGCAGCCCGCCAGCCATTGAGCCTCAAGAGCCAGCAAGCTAACATTGTGCCACTATAGTACCCTACCATTGCCAATGCTCCTCTTCCCGCAGAGGGCTCTGGCCGCGAGTCGTTCAACAACACCGTCCTCATCTCGCTCCTCGTTGGCGTCCCCGCCTACATCACATGGAGCTGGGGCATGGGCTTCAAGACGTGGGTTTTCCTGGCCCTAGTCTTGTTTCTGCCCATTCTGGGTCCTTTTTGGTGGCTTACCTCCGAATTCGCTCCTCGCATGAACGAGAAGGCCAAGCTACCCGGCAAGCCCATTGAACACTACCTAAAGTTCAACAAGGCCGAGGACCGGGATGCATACTATGGCAAGAAACTCATTCCCCTCGAGACTTTCCAGGAGAAGTACTTCGACGGCGAGGTAGAGCTCAATGGGGACATGCTGGAGATCCTCGAGTGGCGCCACGACTGGTCTAAGCCAAGATTTACCCTGGGGTTGATCAAACACTTCCTCTTTGGCTTTCTCCCTGAGATGATTTTGCACTCTCGGTCACAAGGTATGCTTTCAGCAACCCACACAAGTATCATAATGGATACTAACAAGTCACTCTAGACGAAGAACAGGTCCGCGATCACTATGACCGCGGCGACGACTTCTACGGCTGGTTCCTCGGTCCTCGTATGATATACACCTCTGGTATCATTTCCGATATCAATACCGAGGAATCTCTTGAGCAGCTCCAAGACAACAAGATGGCTATCGTCTGCGAGAAGATCGATCTGAAGAAGGGCGAGAGGATGCTCGACATTGGTTGTGGTTGGGGCACACTCTCTCGCTTCGCTTCGACCAACTATGGTGCAAACGTTACTGGTGTTACTCTTGGTCGTAACCAGACTGCATGGGGCAATAATGGCCTCAGAAAGTCAGGCATTCAAGAAGATCAGTCTCGGATTCTCTGCATGGACTACCGTGATATCCCCATTCCCGAAGGTCGCTTCAACAAGATTACCTGTCTTGAAATGGCTGAGCACGTTGGTGTCCGCCGCCTCGGCGGATTCTTCCGTCAGGTTTACGACATGCTTGATGATGATGGTGTTTTCTTCCTTCAGATTGCTGGTCTCCGCAAAGCCTGGCAATTCGAGGACTTCACTTGGGGGCTCTTCATGAACAAATATGTTTTCCCCGGTGCTGATGCTTCCACTCCCCTTGGTTTCGTCGTCGACACACTTGAGGCCGCCGGCTTTGAGGTGAAGATGGTTGATACGATTGGTGTGCATTACTCTGCTACGCTTTGGAGGTGGTATCGTAATTGGCTTGCCAACAAGGACAAAGTTATTGCTAAGTATGGTAAAAGATGGTACCGCGTAAGTCTAGAGATCAGATCATGATGGCTCCTAAGGCTAAACATATCATAGATTTGGGAGTACTTCTTGGCTTATTCAACGATTGCGTCCCGCCAAGGTACCGCCACATGTTATCAGATTACTCTCGTCAAGAATCTGAATGCTGTCCATCGTGTTGATGGCATCAATACGCAATACAGCCTGTCTGCTGCTCTCGCCGCAAGCAAGGCCAAGCTTGGTATGAAGGCATAGAAATAGCAAGAGAGGAAGGCCATACTAGATTATGAATCCAGTGGCTAGGAAATACAATGTGTGTGATATTCAGCCGATACACGGTAGGGTATACACTGAGGTTCTGTCACTGTCGATATTACCTACAGGCTCCGCGTATGATCATATTATAGTCACAGTAGAGGAAAATGGTTGGCGATTAAACCCTATAATTAGTGAAGGTGAAATTGCAGGTGGGTAAGGGATTCTGGTGAAGATTTACAACATATATTGTTCAACGTTATAGCGCGTAGCAAGCAATCTGATTGTTGATACAATTGTCTATGTGCATGTGCTGTTCTTCGGCAGACCTTCATTAGCTGGCATAATGCTACGACTGTGTTGGGCAGGCTAGAGAGACCCAGCATCTGCTCATGATTATCTATCCTCACCAAGTCACTCGCGGCGTTCACCACAAGCATGTCATTCTGCCCAGCTGGTACTATTGTGAATGAGATATTTCGAAGCTGATGCTACTCCCAAAGAAGGCCTCTGCTATCATTGTACTTTCCGTTCATCGGCTAGCATGTTTTGACAAGCACTCGTCAAGCATACTGAGCAACTCGAGCTTCCGTCCTTCATCACACCAACTGCCGTGTATCGAGTTCTTGGCAATGACACCCCATTCCTCTGCCGTTAGGTCGAAAGCACCCTGCACAGCACAGTAATTGTTGAGAATGTATCCGCCGAAGTATGCAGGATCATCACTGTTCAGACTGAATTTGACTCCCGCTTCTAGAAATTTTCGAATCGGTAGCTCTCTGACATGTTGAACAACTTGAAGACATACGTTGCTTAGCGGGCACACTGTGAGCATGATTTGCTCCTTGATCACTCGGTCCATCAAGTCCGGATCCTCGACAAGCCGAATGCCGTGATCAATCCGCTCAGCATACAGTGTGTTCAGAGCGCCAACAATATAAGACGGATCACCTTCTTCTCCTGCGTGCGCCGTTCTGTGAATCCCCCTCTCTTCTGCTTCCATATACATTTCCTCAAACAACTCTGGGCGGAACCCAACCTCGCTCGAATCGAGTCCTAATCCCGCTATCACACTTCGCCCACTCTCGTTGGTGACGTCAAAATAGCCTCCCTTAACCGCCGCTGCCATGGTTTCCCTGGACTCCTGCACCGGCAAATGGCGCAAAAAGCACATGATTAGCTTGCTAGTGATTCCGAGCTCCTTTTCCGCACGCTGACACGCCATGTTGAACCCGCTTACCACCGTTTCGAGGTTTACGCCCCTTGACGTATGGCTCTGTGGGTCAAAAAAGACTTCTGCGTGCTTTACACCATCTCTTGCTGCAATCGTAAAGTACTCCCATCCTAGCATTTCAAAATCATCTTTGGTGATGACAGCGTCAAGTGCGCGATAGTAGTAGCCTAAGAAATCGTTGAGGTTGGAGAAGTTGTTGTAGCGCTCAATAAGTGTCTCTACAGAAATATATGCCGGGTCCAGCGATGGAGAGGGCAAGGCTGTACCATTTTTAGCGGCAAGTTGGAAGGTAAGTGAGGGTGAAAGGCAGCCTTCAAGATGCAGGTGGTGTTCGCATTTTGGAAGAGCGGTAAGAAGGTCGTGAAGAGCAGTTTTACACATGCTCAAAACGATTACAAGATATAATATTGAAATATTGATAGTGCAGGTTTTGAGTTGGAGATTCAATAAAATTTTAGGGCTTTAATCCTCTGTTTGGTCTCTATAGTTTTAGTGGGTACTTTCTATGCTTTAGCTGTTTTAGTTGGATGGGATTTTCACGGTGTCGGTGAACGCCGATTTGCGATAGCAGGTTGGTGGCGCACATTCCAATCAGTTCTACTTCCTCATCACTCATTTTTCTTGGTGTGCTGGAGTTAGTCACGGGGTTCATTGTGCACAAGGTATTGTGAGGCGCTTTAGTGATGCCTACCTAGTGAGTAGCTTGGCACAACAAGTTGTGACTGTGTTTCTGCAGCAGTGTGCTCAAACGAACCTCAGAAGCCACGACTGCAAGTGTTTCCATAAGCATTGAAGCCCCGAAAAAAAAAAGCAGCAACTTTCGTCTATTAAGGTTCAATCATTTACCGTCGTACTGCAGCTGGTCCGAAGCACCCAATCAGCGGTCATTGAAATCACGTGGGCACTAATTATTGGCAAAGACGGCTCGGTCAATTGCCGTGAAACCCCTTTAGGCTATTGCAACAAGATTCGCATTATCTGGGGCATTGTCCAGCTGTGTCTGTTAGCCAAGCTTTGTCGCAACCACTCTTGCACGCCTCATTACGTTGCTAGGCCCAATGGTCTTCGTACGATTCCATTCCTCTCGGTAGTGCCATCTCCTACTGCAGTGCACGGCACAGTTGTGGCGTAGTGCCATAGGCTATAACACTGATATATATTGTACCGCCTCACAAAGAATTGGACTTACCTGCCACAGATTATCATGTCAGACGCGCCGTATGCTGTACTAGCACTTATACTGGCCTTTGCGGCTGGTCTATACTTCCTACTCTATAGGTGGCGCTATCATCGATTTGCCCATATCCCAACCCCACTGTCGAGCAACATATTCATTGGGCATTTGGGGTATATTGGGGCTAAATTCAAGGAGCTTGGGGGTTCCTCAGTTCATCCAGGTAAGCAAACGTCTTCTTTTTAGAATTGTGCCTTACCCCTTTACTAGATTATATTTTGGAGAGCATTTGGAAAGAGCATGGATCACCAGATTTTATGTTCTTTGACACCAGGCCCGCCCAGTATCCTCTGGCTTTAATTACATCCCATGAACTTGCTGAGCAAGTCACCAAGTCTTCCAAACAGCAACAATACAGCACTACAAAATCACCAACTATTCAAGAAGGACTTGGGTCTCTGATAGGAAAATACTCTCTCTTGAGCGCCCAAAACGAGGCCTGGAAAGTTCTTCGCAAGCGCTTCAATCCAGCCTTCGCGCCTCAACATCTGCTTACCCTGCTGCCGGTGATTGTGGAAAAGACATACACATTCATGGGGAAACTAGACGCATTTGCCAAGTCGGGTATTCCTACCGAGCTTGAATCTGCATGCACAAACGTAACCTTCGACATTATTGGAGAAATAATAACGAACATTGATTGTAAAGCCCAAGACGAGTCAACTGGAGGTGATGACATCGTTAGAAATTTCCGAGTGCTGATAGCATTACACTCGAGTGATAATGGGTTAGCGTTATCAAAGAATATATTTACAAATATCAAAAAATATATTTACAGCCGGCGAATGGATGCTGCGGTCAAGAGATGCATCCAAGAGAAATATAATGCGATCCAAATAGGCCAAGGCGATACAAAGGATCGTTCGGTACTCGCGCTCGCACTCAAGGATATAGATACTTTGACGCCAGTGGCTCTGCAAAGCATCGCGGATCAAGTCAAGACGTTCCTATTTGCCGGACATGATACGACATCAATCCTGTTGCAAAGATTGATTTACGCATTGTCCATTCACCCAGCATGTCTGGCGAAGATACGAGCTGAGCACGATGCCATATTCGGTGATGCGGAACCTAAAGACGTATTCCTTGCACGACCTAATGAGACGGTCAAAGCGCTTGTATACACGTCTGCGTGTATCAAAGAGGCGTTACGACTGTGGCCACCAGCAGCTTCGGCCCGCATGTCGCACAATGGCCTTAAACTCCGAACATCAGACGGAGAAATGGTGTGTTTGGATGAGTGCGTGATCTATTTATGCCATCACATAATCCAACGAGATCCTAGGGTTTATGGAGAAAGTGCAAACGATTTTATACCGGAGCGGTGGGTAGGTGACATTGACACCAGCAGTTGGATGGAAGACCAAAACGAATTGATGACAGGAGCGAGCAAGATTCCTGCGAGTGCATGGAGAGCATTTGAGCGTGGACCACGAAACTGCATTGGCCAGGAGCTTGCCAACCTCGAAACCCGGGTTATTCTGGCCTGTATGATGCGGCGATATGACTTTGTCAAGGTAGGAGTCGGTGAGGTTGAGACGGACGAGAAGGGCCAGGCGGTTATTGACGAAAAGGGAAAGTGCAAGACCAAGTCTGAATTGATCAGCGTAAACCCACCGGTGCGCGTCCTTTGTGACAAAGCTGACGGACTGCAGACAATGTCGATTACACCCAAACCTATTGACAAGACGGTGATGCGAGTCACGCTCCGGCAGCCCGGCGCTTGAGTAGCGTTATAGCGGGAGCAAGGAAAGAGCCAATGGTGTGTACATGGTGTGTACATGGTGTGTATGTGTGAAAACAGGTAGTATATAGCATGGTATGAGAAACAAAGGTTTTGGGTAGAGGTGCAAAGCAGTCCTGTGTTTCGTCCGGGTCAGGCATCCATTCGGGGCTCGGCGGATCGGAAGACTAAAGGCCGAGTGATTGCAGTCTGATGAGGCACACTGACCAAAGGCGGACGAAAGTTGCAGGTTGTGTTCAAGCCAGAGTTCGGCATCAACACATGTATAAAAGTGACGATAGCATTTCAGGACAGCTATCTACCTTTAAGTACCCAGGCAATCAGATCGATCTAAGGCCGGAGTGCGGCCATCCACGTTGACGCAGGCACCGTCCAATCGCAGCTCGATAAGCGTTGGTAACGCCATTTGGCCTCACAATGACCTCAACTACCCAGCAGCCAACCCCTCCGGTCCCTTTCTACAAACGGGTTGCTAGCCGGCTGCGCCTCTCTCGTCGCAGCCAGCACGGGCACAGATGCGTCTTTGGTCCTCTCCCGCAACCATCGAGGGACCGCCTCGATGCCTCGCTCAGCGATGCCCCAATTGACACAGCGACGCTCGCAGACACGGAGCCCTTGGTGGCCGACGAGAAAAAGAAGACGGTGCTGTACCTGGCCTATGGCTCCAACATGTGCAAGGAGACGTTTCGGGGCGTGCGCGGCATCCGGCCGCTGTCCCAGGTCAACGTCCTCGTGCCATCACTGCGACTGACCTTTGATCTTCCGGGCATTCCCTACATCGAGCCATGCTTTGCCAACACGGAGCGGAGGAACGCAGAGGGCCAGAAAGCAGCCGGCTATCACAAGAACCGCTGGCACAAGGGCCTGGTCGGCGTCGTGTACGAAGTCACTCGCCGCGACTATGCACAAATCATCGCTACCGAAGGCGGCGGTTCGGCCTACCAAGATATACTAGTCGATTGCTATGTCCTGCCACCTTCAGACACAGTTCCCTCGTCGCCAGCCTCGGCGCCCTTCAAAGCGCACACCCTGTTTGCCCCTATCGCCAACACCGACGGCACTGCCCGCTCCACCGACCGCGCCTCGCGTCCCGACCCCAGCTATGCCCAGCCATCTGCCCGTTACCTGAAGCTCATCACCGATGGCGCCAACGAGTGCGACCTGCCGGCTGAGTACCAACACTATCTACACAACATTCGGCCATATACAATCGCTACCAAGCGCCAGGCTATCGGCAAGGCACTGTTCCTAACCATATGGATACCCTTTATTGTCTTCATATTCGCCATGTCCAGACAGCTTCAGGATAAAAAGGGCAGGGCACCCAAGTGGCTCGCCTGGTTATCCTCTTTGTTGTTCAAGGGCATGTGGCGGAGCTACGATAGTGTCTTCAAGAACGTCTTTGGGGATGGAGAAAGAACGACTGGAGACGAGATAATGCAGCAACAAGGGGCGACGGAAATAACGACGGCTGAAGCTGAGAAAGAAGGGCTACTCGAAGAGGCGTGTCGCTTCGCAGACACACTGCCAGACAAAGAGAGGAAGAGTAGCATGACCGGATGGTCTGACCAGGCTTAGACCCCAATATATTTGTTCTTACCTCTACCTCATTTCCTCTATCTACAAACCCCTCCCATTCTCACCGCATTGACCAGTATATTGTACTACCAAGTCATTGCGTAGACTAATTCGCTGCCTGCTTTCCTTTGCCATCCCCACTCGTGGCCTTCCCATTGCTTTGAGTCGCCGCATTATCTTTCTTTGCCTTGGCTGAATCGTTAGCATCGTCAGAATCCTCAGAATCCTCAGAACCCTCAGCACATGCTACTTCCCCTGGGGGTGTCGGCGTCCTCGGCCTCGGCGGCGCTGAAGCTGGGGCAGCATCTGGATCATCAGGCGGTACAACAACGCCGGTCGGAGCAGATTGGTCTAGAATGCTAACAACAGGAACTTCTACCGGCGCATCAACAACTATAGACTCAGGGAGCTGTCCAGGACGGGCCCGAAGCGCAGCATTTGCACCATCCGAGACCGCATTGATGTACATGTCCGCTGTTTGAACATCAGCATCAATCACCCCCACCAGCACAGACCAAACCTACGATTATTCATCGTGTTGCTCTTGACGACCTTGTCATACAACCTCGTCAACCTCGCGACCTCGCTGCGCACACTAATCGAATCATCAATGGCAATCTCGTCATACCCGTGCGCACTGCTCTGGATGCCCAACCACATGACTTCGGAATTCTCAATCTCATCCACCACCCTGTCGAGGTCGTCGCGAAACATGCGTGCCCGCATGGGCTGCCCTCGCGACTTCAAATAGGCCACCACGCCCGCAATGATGGTGTTTAGGGCCCCAAACACGGTGATGAGAATGTGCGAGGATCCCGAGGCCCCTAGTCCCGTCAAGGCTGCGCCGAGAACTACTTGGGAGAGGAGGAGCGTGTTGGATAGCGATGCGGTAAGCAAATACATCCGGTTTTGGGTATTCCGTTTATGAACTGCGCGCCCGTAGAGTGAGCGCTCGGCGATTGCTGGACAGGGCGCATTTTGTGCGAGGTTGGATGGGGGAACGCCAGCTAGAGCGCAGAATTGAAGGTGGATATCGTTGCTGCTGGGTCTGATTGCTTGAGAACCGAATGCATATGGTCTTGACGACCCCAAGAGAGGCGTCTCCTCGTCACGCGTGAACATGCTGCGTCGTGTCTCCGTTGCGATGTCGAGTCCATCTTGACTTCTTTTTGCCTGGTTGAGTTTGTGGCGGCACGCCATAAAACGCCCCTTTCGGAGAATTCCGCGGGATATTTGACAACTTCCCCTCACCTAGCATGTTTGTTGCAACGTTGCAATGTACTTGTGTTGGCCTCGGAATTTAGATTGCCAGGCTGAAATTGAATGTTAGCAAAAGAGTCAGTCATGTAGGCCAACTATCGTTCGAGATTTCATACCTAGTTGTGGAGCCAATGGGACTTACGCATAAGCCCCTAGGTTGTGCTTAGCACAAAAGTACTGCCAATACAGCTAAAGCCCTGTTCGCCCTAGTATTAGATCGTCAGTAGGTACATACTTCAACGACAATCTCGATATACACGAGACATAGTCAATGTACCCCCCTGAGAGTAACTAATCACAATGCCAATAGTTGGGGCACTAGCAAAAATCGCAATTTTAGTAAAGAAATTGATTGATAAAAATGCAGTGACCCCCCCCCCCCCCCAGTGATGCAAAGAAATAGTAGATACCCAGACGTATTCTTCGTTGCCCGAGTGTCCCGTGATTCATAGTTCCTGCTGCAAGCTTGTTCTTGCTAAGCCTTCAAGCTTAATTACTAGATTACATGTAGAGAGGTCCCCGTCTTCCAAGTCGGGCACCTGTAAGTGCTTTCGCCGCATTGTCGTTTGGCTGCGCATCTCCGAAACCGCAGCCACCATCTCGCTGTTGCGCGACTACGGGTCCTGCGCATTTTCCACTCTTAAAACCACAGCATCCGGCCGCACAATCGGCATCTGATGTACAAGGCCCGGTGATAAACTGGGTTCCAGGGGCTTTTGCTGTTGCTCCAGGAGCCTTTGCTGCTCCAGGGGCGGCAGCTGCACCGGACGGCGCTGCGGGCGCCGCGGCGGCTGCTTGGCCCTGGTTCTTTGCGAGAGCGTTGTTGTTCGGCTGGGCGTTGCCAAAGCCACATCCTTCGCCGCGCTCATTGGCGACAAAGGGAGCGGCACATTTCCCTGAGGTAAATCCACAGCATCCCGATGCACAAGCAGCATCTGATGTGCAGGCACCAGTAATGAATTGAGTCCCCTGAGCGGCTACATACAGAGAGCCTGAGGAAATTAGTAAATATTTGGTTTAGAGATCTGAAGTGTGCCTTACAGCTAAGAAGAGTGACGAGCTTGAAGATAGGAGCCATTGTTGCAGTGGTTTTGTTTAGTAATGATAGGTGGATAAGATAGAAATACTGAATGTATTATGGGCCTGCCGATATGACTTAGAAATGAATATAAGAATATTGAAAAGAGAATGTAAGAAAATGTAGTTGATTGTTGAGCTAGAGATGGAGCCTGAGTAGCCTGAGAATCACTGTTATATACAATCGCCTCAGGAGTGCCATATTCAAAATGATCCACTCTGATACTCTTAGCCTAGGAGAAAAGGAATAGGCGCTCGCCTCGAAACGGAAGAAGTTCCTAGGTCCTTGAAACCGCCTCAACGGGTGAGTAGATCCGCGTGGCGGTGGAAGGAGGTGACATCCCAATGGACAGCCATGCTCGTTGTAGCGCGGAGTGCCATGTTTCGGAACTGAATCCGTTCGTAATTGGGGCTGAGAATATCATCGCCGTTGTTTTTAGTTTGTAAACGCAATAATGAAGGGTCTGCATTATGCGTTTGGACAATGGCGTAGCTATTGATAGCACGAAGTTGCGAAAAGTGGAGATGGCGATCCAGCTGAAGCGAGCCAATCACTACCGATTGGCATAATCCACCAACTCACCAGCCACGCAAATCCATGCAGAAACAGGTCAATTCAGGCACTGCGGGTTTCTTCTCTGTCGGAGGGGGTCTAGCCCTGGGGCGGTACAGTGTAAGTCTATCCCCGAGATGTGCAGCATAAACCCGAGGGAACACCCCATACCGATAAGGTCTCGAATACCGTAGTCTGCCGCTCGGAATGTCTGATATCCGCGTCATCCCTGCATGCAGCGCCTCTAGATTCTAGAAGAATTACGTCTTCAACAGCTCAATGTAACTCCAAAAATGTTTACCGCAATTGATATGCCATCAATTTTGGGCCCGCCCTGTTGATACCTATTGCCATACAGTCGATCGATGCTGTGGGCGCCTCAAGCGCAGGCTATTGGCTAAAGAATCATTTTCGAGAAGTATAAAGAGTTGCCACAACACTTGGTTCTGTATGGGAATGAATGCTACTACGTATACTCTCTTTCCCATAGAATATTTGTATTGTGGGAGAATTGTTTGGAAAGCAAGCCGGGATAGCCAGTTCAAAAGGTTATAACATTCAGAGGGAAAGCTTGTGAGTTTCTCGAAACAATCCCCACTCTCCCATATGAGTTATACGAGCAAAGTTCGCATCTGACGTTAGCCAAGGTGCGCGTTATTCGGTCCTCTATCTCTAGCCAAAGGTGTTTTAACCGTAAACTAGAAAATTATAGATAAATTAGATATGTTTCAATGCCTCATGTTCTATAGTTATATACTTTATTGTCTATTATAGACATCTAGCTGTAATACTAGGAGCGTAATTTTCTTACTTTCTAGTCTGTCGAATTCTAGCTAGGCATAGGAATAAGGGACCGAATAACGTCCGCCTTAGTCAAACCAGTCGTTGTGGTTATTTTAAAGGAGGGAAAAAGTATACAGCACATCGGAACACAAGTCAAAAGATGATTAGGAACGAAAAGCTGCCTACAGCCCACTCTGTGATACCTTTTGCATATAGACAATGACTACATCAGGAAACCTCCATCTGAATTACGCTTTCCAGATGTTCGAGGCCATAGATAAGCCATTTGTCACATACTTTGATATTTTCCAGGTAGTCAAAATTACAGTCTAACAAACAGCGCATAAGTATCCGGCCAATATTATACCCTTCATCAAGGTGTTGGGGATGTCTAGAAGATGAATATTTGGGGCAGGTCAAGACCTCCGGTTGCGGAACGGCGCATGTTGGTAGGTAGTGCTGACAACTTACCAGCTTCGAAAGCGCATTACACGCATCTGCGAGCAATATAACTATTGGAGGTCCCGTCTAAGAGAACTGGTTGATGTCCAAACTTTTGTATCAGTTATTAGTAATAATATCCTGATCATTACTTTAGCGCACCTCGGTTCGAGCGGGCATAATTTTATAGTTTAGCGTTTACCGTAGTGCGAATCATCACTTGTTTGGAATTTATACTCTAGCAATTCGTCAAAGGGTCATCTGGGAAGCCCCCTATCGCCGAAACTGGGACTCTTATTAGTGTCCAAGCTGTTCTGATACAATCGTACGAACCCTCCCTGAATACGAATGGCGAAACCTAGTAGCTATGGGTTTTTCGATCTGCCACGAGAACTGAGGGATCGGGTCTACCATTACCTTTGGCTACAGACAAACGCTCTTAGAATACCGTATCTGGAGAGAAGCATGTATATACGCTATGGACATTGGTCCAGCCGGCCACACACCAAAACCCATGATACTTTTCGACCCTGGACGAAAAGTTTCCCCAAATGGATATTGATCAGCAAGACATTCTTCGATGAAAGTATGGTCATTTTCCTGGAGCGTGCTGAAGCTACCTATAAACTGACCAGCTGGATGGGGCCAACTTAGTTGTGGAATCCCCGGGTTAGACCATGCTCCCTTCGTACTGTGACACTTCGAGTAGCGCATTGCTAAAACATCAATGATGATTTTCCATTCGTCAATCGAGCTTGTGAATCACTGTCACGCGTAAGTGCATCTCTGAACATATTCCTTTGTTTTTCTTTCTTCTTTTTTGTCTTCTTCACATTCCTCTACATGTTATCTGCTAGCCACACTCTCTTATCTGGAACGTGATAAGTTCTCACCTGGAACCTGGAGCCTGGAACCAACAGCCACTATAATAAGCCCTCCATCGGCGAGTCTGCTTCTTCTTTCCTACACCCCACACGACATAACAACTCCTCTGTCCTCAGTCGAAGGCAGCTCATCACCAATGCATCATAACTGCGGCCCCCAAGTAAGTCTATGGCCTCCCTAGCATGCACCACATCGACTAACTCGTTTCTTGAGCAGTATGGGCGGTGTCCAAAGCCGCGTTCTGGCGACTATGGCTCTGCCTTCCTCTCTGGCACGATGACACACATTTCTAGTAGACGGACCTGAAAAGTGCATCCTAGAAACCGCGGATAGCGGACGCGTGTCCTCAAGATGGCATTAATGCAACCTTAACATAGACCCACAGTTGATATCCTCCCCTACATACCACGCATCTGACACCATCGTTCGTTTCTTCACTGCCATGGAGTCTCCCGATGACCTCGAGTGTTGGCTGTACCTCATCTGGTCATGTCTCTCTCTCTCTCTCCGCCAACAGGGTGAAGAATCCAATGCACGACCTGATCTTTTCAACTCTGGAAGCATTTGAAAAGGCCTTTTCGTCAGTATCACTGGAGTTTGCTCCCACCCTCAGCGAGTTGCTCGATTCAGTCGAACCACCTACTATTGGGGGCTGATCAGAGGAAGTCCTATCATAATCGAAAGTTGGACTATGAGACTTCCACCGCAAAGCGTCGTGCATACGTCTTGACGCTTGATCCTGCTAAGATGAAGGCTACTCGGCAGAAGGTCGCCCTCAAGAATGTCGCAACTGGAAAATACAAATATGACCTCTGTGGTATCAATTTCAGAGCACGCCTGGCACGCGCAACACACTATCTCACCAAGAAACACCCCGACAAGGTCAATGGCACCCATCTTGTTTTGAAGACACCTGGTGTTAAAGCCTAGTCCGATGAAAACATTGCCGACAAAAGGTACCACTATCAGCCTTGCAACTACTCTGCCGGCACCCAGTCAAATTTGGATGGTCACTTCAAAGCCAAGCGTCATTTTGACGAGGCTGGCTGGACGACTACGAATGATTCGAACACATTCAAGTGCGGCCCTTGTAGAACGCAGCTTTCGTCTAAATACACGCTGAAGATCCACTACAAGTCCAAGATGCATAAGGCTGCTGCTGCCGCGGAGGAGGATGAGGAACTCTAAGGCCCTCGAGGAAATCACCGTCGCCATTTCGATGACTCGCTCGCTTTATCATCTCCGGTACTATACGGACATATTTATCATGGATCTGGACACTCCCCAACGAATCACTCGATGTCGCCCGAATCATATATGATATTAAGTAGCTAGCTTTACCATATGGGACACGTCTCAGGCATCTGAAACTACTTTCTGCTTCCCTTCCACTTCCCTTTCACTTCTTTCCTTTTCTTGTTGTTTCGCTTCGTCTGCTAATACTGGGTCAAAGGAAATGACAGAAAGTGGAAACCCGAGAAACCTTCACCTTTGGACAATGAATCGAACCGACTCAAGCGAAGACACAGATTGCTTCGTTGCACTGCGATCGGAATTCTTGGAAAAGTTTCGACAGGGTGGTATAGTTACATTGGTCGTCTATGGGGATGATCGGATCCACCTGGGAGTGGTACCAATAACTCGGCAACGAATGCAGAAAAGACATGATGGAATGAGAAGGGCTGCTAGGGCGGTATTCGGTGACGATGGCTATGCTATCAAAGTGGAGGACCATTGGGAGGGTTCGGAATTGTGTTTCAAAAAACATATACCCCTAGTATATGACCTGTCAGGTATAGAGAAGCATCATCATCATCATCACTTCCATTGGTACGAACTAAGGAAAGCAAAGAAAAAATAATTGCAGACGTGCATGTATGGATGCAACTAAAGTTCACTTGTGTATACTAAAAAAAAATTGCCGAAGTCTTAGCAACTATAGCGCAAATTGAAAAAGCATACCTCTTCTTCTTCTTCTTATTATTATTATTTGAAACTTGTACCTACCAAGCCGATGCGTATAGCAACCCAAATATGTGTAGCCTCCCGAGACGTGTGGTCGTGATTGTGATTCTACAGATGCGACATCCGGGGTACTTGCTAGGCTCTCGATAAACTGAAAAAGTGGGAAAATTACGCTTTTTATTTTCATGCTGGATGTATACAAGAGATCATATATACTAGTAAATAATTTAGCCATGAGTTTTACAGGACTCTTGCTGTCCTTATAAACCCTTGAAGAATAGCTCTAGATAGCTCAAGTATCTTCTAGCTGCTATATCTAGAGTACTTATGTCCCACTTTTCCGGTTGACCGAGAGCCAGGCACATGATAAAGATATATCGTTTGAAATACTGTTGGGTGCTGCAAACGCGATACTGCAACATTGCGTCCATGAACTTTTATTGAATTTTCACCTAGGCTGCGCACTAAACTAGCAGTATTGAGTGAATTGAGTTATGGAAGTGCAGACTTGATTCAATCATCTAAGAAAACACATGGGATTAAGATGAAAGTGTTATTTTTGTATCTTACAGCGTGTTAAACCAACACTACGCTATGCTTGCTATGCTAGAACACCGGAGAAGCAGTGTGCAAATGCACTACAAACACCATGCTATGCAAAATTACAACCAAACTCTTTTTGACACCATTCCATCGAATGCATGATCCATCGCTCATATGCAGTTTATGCAAAACACCGTGAATTTGAGTACAACACCCATCAATCATTTCCATCCATTCGTTCTCATACTCTTTCAATTATTGCTCTCTAGAATGCCCTTTAGAATGGCCATACCTGGCCCAGTCAAAGCTTCGGTAAGCTCCTTGTTGTCAACAGCGCTCGCAACGCGGCGATCTTCAACCACGACGCCAGGAAAAGCCTTGCCTCTGCCCCTCCTGCTCGGTGTGCCCACTGCGACAAGTGATCCGGACTTGCCTTCAACCGCCGAAATAAGAGACAGTGTCTCCAAGCTTCCGACAATGTCACGGAACTCAGTACTTGTGAGTGGGTGAAGGATATTTTCGCGTTTGCAGAGAGTAGTGTATGCTTCGAATAATTCCTTGATCGTAGGGGCAATGTTGTGTGTCTTGGATGGTGTTGCCGGGATACAATTTTCTGCTGAGGCGCGCTTCTTCTTTTCAATGGCTGCAAGGGAGCAGAGTACTGCCTTTTGCTGAAGGTTGAGGTTGCGAAGACGTTGGGAGGTCCCGTTACTGAAAACTGTTGCGGTGATTTTTGCAATGTGCGCAATCGTTGCTCGGGGAGCGGTTGCCACCGTCAGCTGGGCAAGAGAAGTCGCAAGCGCAGTTTGTGCCTTCAATTTTGATGGTGAGCGAACGACTGGCGATGATAGATTGATATTCTCCACAAGCGGTATCTTTGTTGGGGAAGGAGTTGGAGACGGAGTAATTTCGGTGGCCTTCTTCGCATAGTGGTCGCGGGTGTCTGTCTCGACAAGATCGATGGCTCTCCGGCAGATATCGAAGGCCTTGCGCAGATCGCCAGATTGCGATGCAACCTTCTTCGAAAGGAACATGATGGCGGTTGGGTGGATAAAGGGAAGCTGTTCTGATGTTGCCGGTAGCAGGGCCCTGAGCTTCGATGTGATAACGGAAGAAATCTGTGCTGCGGTGTAGGGGAGGAAGGGCAGCAATTGAGGCTTTAGGCCGCGAGCCTTGAGTCGAGGAAGAAAGCGATCTGTAAAGTCGAGGGCGTTTGCAATGCCAACTAGGATCAAGCTTGAGGCCTTCTGGAGCGACCATTCGAAGATGTTGTACAAGAGGTCGATGTCCAGCTCTAGCAGATGGTCGACCTCATCGAGAGTGACAAGATATGATGTCTGACGCTGCATGAATACCTTCTTGAGCGTATCCATCTCCTGGCCTTCGGTAACCTCGGTGATATCGACAAATTCCTCCAACAAGGTCCTGTACAGGTCCGTGGCGTTCTTGACGCTCATGCAATTGATGTAGCCGGTCTCGACAGAGGCATCCTGTGATGCAGAGCGACAGACTTGGTCGACAAAGGCGCTTTTGCCGGTGCCTGGAGGGCCTGATACGTAGATGCATCCTGAACGCTTGCTATTTGTGCGCGTTGAGATGAAGCTCTCGAGCTCTTTGCGCTCTGCGTCGCGCCCATACAAGGCTGGCGGCGCGGATCCCCGAGCGAAGACCTGGCGGGCTTCGTTGTAGATGGTGGGAGCAGTATGTCGGGGTGTTCCGGGCGTGTGAGGAGTGCGGGGTGTCAATGGCCGGCCAGCGACAATTAGCCTGTGCCTTGGGGTGACGGCGACTTTGCCAGCAAGCGCGTCTCGATGCCGGGGCGTGGAAGGCGTCACGGCCAACTTGTCCGGCAGCGCCACACGTGATTTTGCGGGCGAGTTCTCCTGGGCAGTGGGCAGGGGAAGCCGTGATGCAGGTGCGCCGTGTTTGGCAGGAGTTGTGCCGGCTGGTCTTGAGCGCTTGGTTGACAGCATCTCCTCTCCGTCCACTTCCATAGCCGCCCCATCATGTCCATGCTTCCGCTTTGGCGTGACAAATGGATTCTCTTTCTCGGCTTCATCGAGAATGACGAATTGTGCCCGTCGTTTCGCGCGGGTTGCGACAGGGCTTTTCGCATCTGCAGCACGCGTCAGAGTCGTGTTGGCCGAGAAACGACGACCAGAAGACGGGTTGCTTTTACCTGATGCATCTGCACTGGCAGAGCTGCGGGTCCTCTTTCCAAGGACGGTAGGAGCCATCGTGATTGTAGTGGGGGGAGGAGGGGCCAGTGGGTGCGCGGCGTGGAAGGCACAATGGGTGGGGAGTCGAAGGTGAGAAGGCACAGAACGGCAGATACGCGACTTGAGCAGGCGCGACCGCGTAAAGTGGAAACCACGGTGGTGCGTGCACCTGCCAGCCTTGTTGCGCTAGCACTAGGCCCTTTTTGATCAACGCTCTGGGCAGCACATCCGACCTATCGACGCGCTCCTTGGGGGGAGGCCAAGTATTCAGAGCCGAATCATGCACAGGTATTAATGTGGAAGAGTTGGCGAGAAATGCAAAATTTGAGTTCGTCTGGTTACCCCTCCGTAATTCTTACCATAGTGTACACGATACATGACCTTACTTATCTCCTCATTTTACTTCCATCTAATTCTGATAAGCTTGCATTGACCATTCTGGGGTCCTCATTCAACAATGTTCCTACCCTATCCTCAAATGCCTTGACCATGGCCTCGGCCACTTTGGGCGCCACGCCTCCACTAAGCGCGGCGTAGAATGGGTTTGCAAATGCAAACTCTAGCGCAAGAGTGACAGATGTTCTATTCTTGGCGAGCTCCTCGATGGTCCATTTGCTTCTTAGATGCTTCAATAAACCATTGTCACCGCCACGTCTCTCTCTTGAAGGTCCTGACTCTGAACTCTGGAGGTGATGGGCAATATCATCCCGTGCTAGGCTGGTTTCCGCGTCCCCGCCTACGCTCTCGACATATCTTCCAGGTACGCAATACACGTTGGATGTGAAGCTCTCTGTCATGCCTCCGAAACCACTTGTCAGATTGCCTTCGCTTGGCCAGCAGCGGCCATATGTCTGATCTGGAGCGGACCAGTGGGTGATGTTACTGCGCTGGCAGAAGGGTACAAAGTTGACGTAGGACGGAATATCGGCAATGATTGAGTATATGGGTGCGCTGGGATAGGGGAGTGTCCGGTGTGCGGCTAGCGTTTGAGTAGAAGCCGACGCATCTGCGAATGCATCAAATGGGTTTGGTAGCAATGTTCGTCGCTGTATGGACGGCAGGCGAAACTGTCGTGGGGTATGGAGGAGTGGGCGTGCAGTTCTGGGTGCCGCCATGCTGAAGGGAAGAATGATATGGCTTCGTCACCTCGCTATTATGACCAAAGCTGGATGGTAGTCAAGCGGAATTATGACGAAGCCATCGAATATCTTCGACGCTAATAAGCCGCGGCTCAATGAAACTAACAATCATGCCAGGGACTGCAGCCGAACCATGCAGTTTACCGTTAGCCATTCTTTCTCCTTATCGATAGAGAAATTTCCCCTCTACTCTTCGACCCCTCTAGCATCGCTCCCAGGACGCTGATTCTAGGATATGCATGCGCAATGGCGGCTAGTACTAAGGACAACAGTAAAATCATAGCTGCCGATCAAAATGGCGAAGCAAGATTCCAAACCGACAGTAGTGTATCCCAGAAGCAACATCCAAAACAACAACTTTCCAAAGCCATGGAGCACATGCGCTTTGCAGTAACTGTCGATCCCGTTCCTCACACCCCAGCACCCACCGAAAACGACGCCTATGGAGTCCCTGCCTCTTTCGCGCCCGTCCGCAACCCAGCATCCCGCTCGCACGACGCCTCCAACAACCAAAAGCGCAGCGACCCCTTCGCCTTCGGTTCACGCTATCTCGAAGAGGGTGACAATATCTTTGAGTTCAACGCCTGGGATCACGTGTCTGTTGACGAAACCTACAAAGCCTTCTCCGAAGAGCAGTATACCCGCCAACGACAAGACCCCGTCTCCGACTTTGACCGCAAGCGCTTCAACGACAACCCCGAGAAATGGTGGAACACCTTCTACAAGAACAACAAAACCAATTTCTTCAAGAACCGCAAGTGGTTGGCGCAGGAATTCCCCATTCTGGATGAGGTTGGCAAGGACAATGGACCGCCGGCTGTTTTGCTCGAGGTTGGTGCTGGAGCTGGAAATAGTGCCTTTCCAATCTTGCAGAATAGTCGAAATAAAAGGCTAAAGATCCATGCATGTGACTTCTCCAAAAAGGCAGTGGAATTGATTCGTGGCCATGAACTGTACGATCCCGAGTACATTCAAGCGGATGTGTGGGACGTGGCGGCCTCACCGGACTCGGAGAACGGTGGGCTGCCATTGGGCCTACAAGAAAACAGTGTAGACGTCGTCCTCATGATATTCATCTTCTCCGCACTGAATCCAAGGCAATGGGACCAGGCTGTGAGGAATATCTGGAGAGTATTGAAGCCGGGCGGACAAGTGCTCTTCAGAGACTATGGGCGCGGCGATTTGGCCCAGGTGCGGTTCAAGAAGGGGAGGTGGATGGAGGAGAATTTCTACGTCAGAGGGGATGGGACAAGGGTGTATTTCTTCGAGCAGCACGAGTTGGAGAACATATGGGGCGGAAAGGCACTGACAAAAGAAGAAGCCGAAGAGGCGGTCGCCCAGCCCACGGAGACGAAGACCCATATCGACAGTCCAGTGGAAGGTACGCCGAGTTTGCACGTCAAGGATGAGAGTGATGCTTCACAAGACACGACACCAGAGTCTTCAACGTCGCAAGGGCCACGCCCGACTTTCGAAATAGCGCACATTGGCGTTGATCGCCGGATGCTGGTCAACAGACAGAGGCGGCTGAAGATGTACCGCTGCTGGATGCAGGCCGTCTTCCGAAAGCCGGGACGGGACAGCCAAGTTGCGACGAGCACACTACGGCAAGAAAAACAAGAAACAGAAGTACAAGTAGAAGCAGACGAGGCCACAGAGCAAGCATGAGCCAAAAATAGAATAGCTATATCCACTCCATAGATACCCCCCCGGTCACGCATCCCAAAAGGCAATTTACATTAGAAACTGAATATATTGTCCCCAACCCGAGAACGCCACCGTAATATTACATGCTTAGAGCTATACTAAGAATACGTGGTACGACTGAACTATTTGCAGCACTCTGTTTCCCATACTACATTGTCTGTCCCTCAAAATACGGCCTGAACCTCGGCTCGCCCTCCAATCTGCAATCCCACACACACTTGTAGCACGCCATCAACAACTGCGGAAACTTGATGGTCCAATAACTCAGATATCCATCTGGTAATGGCCCTACTTTTGCTTTGACAGTCTCATCCATGTCTTCGTAGTGGTTCTTCTTGTTCCTCAAAGCGCGTAACAGATCCAACATTCTATCTCCCGTGTATTTGCGCTGCTTCCCTAAACTATTAATAAAGCCGTGGTCAAGCTTGCCAAGAAAATTACGTTTGTGGTCCAGTACATCGTAGCTGTAATCTTCGAGGATGGCAAGATGATCAGAAGGTGGGTCGCGCGGCTCCCGCTCCCAGTGGTCAGAACAATCGCAGAGGAAGTTGAGGCGTTTTTCCGCCGACCAGAAGAACGGATGGTTCATGACCTGAACGGCCGTGGGACGATCCTCGGGGCGCGTCTTGAGCATCCATTCGATGAGGTGGTACGGTTCTTCGGAATCGGCCCCGAGGCGTAGTTGCTTCAGGTTGGCTCTTTCCTTCTTGATGTTGTATTCACGAATCTGCATCCATCCCTCGTCGTCATCGAAGGGATGGCAGCCGTTTGTCAAGACGTAGAAGAACACACAACCAAGAGAGAAGATGTCTACCGCACGCTTGACGCCTTGTGCGACAGGATCAGTTGAACTGGAAGAGTCACGAGAAGCGCCAGTGGAGCTGCCATTCATCAACTCTTTCGGTTGTGTAATAAGCTCTGGTGCTTTCCACCCAACCGTACCGGCATTACCAGTAGTTCCAATGAGTGTGCTAACATTATCCGGGAGTGTCTTACAGAGACCGAAATCGGAGATAACAAGTCGTGGACAGTTTGTCTGGTTTCTGGATGGATACGCAATGAGTATATTTTGAGGCTTGATGTCACGGTGGATGATTCTTAAGCTGTGAAGGTGGTTGAGCCCATATGCCAGCTGGTATAAGACGCGGGGAATGTTGCGACTAATTTCCAGAGCCAGCTTTTGCTGTCCCTCGGTGAGCTCTTCCCCAGGCCTTCCGTCTCTGTAGAGATCGAAAAGGCTGGCTTGGCAGAGTTCGACGGCGATGTAAAGGAAATTCTCGTCTTTTTCGTCGTCAAAGTAGCGGATGACATTTGGGTGCAGGTCGCTCTCTTGAAGCAGTTTTACTTCCTGTTCGGCTAGACCAAAGTATTGAGGCAGCATTCGCTTGATCGCAACCTCGCGTTCCTAGGAGATGCGTTAGAGTGGTTTGGTAGTCGGATATATGTGCACCTTACATTCCACTTTCCTTCAAAGACGAAAGTGCCGCCGCTGCCATTGCCGAGAAGACGATCTTGGTCGATTGTCAATTTACCAATGCGTTTGATGTTTGTAACATCTTGCATATCGTCGCCATTTAATGTCATCTCATCAGGATGCAAGCTAGGTGAAGGGTCGAGCTGTTTTGCGGCGTCAACGATACGGCCTACTTCATCATCCTCCCTTTGCTGGTTCTTGTTCAGCTTGCGTCCACCACGCTTTCCTCGGTGTGTCTTCTTCTTTTTGGGTGTAGCAGGTGAGGCAGATGGATCTTGTGTGTTGATTTCAGCTCCGTTTGCGATAGGCAAAGTACCTGTATTCGAATTGACCGGCGTCAGAGCCTCTTCATCCTCGGGTGGGCCTTGCTCCGCAGTCGTTGTTCTTGAAAGAGAAAGATCTTCCTCTTCGTCAGGCACATCGAACGTCACCTTCTTCTCCTTTACCTCTAGGTTGAACGGCGGATCGAGATGGGGCTGTTCTGTTGTTTTCTCTACAAAAGGATCTTCTGCAACTTGAAGGGGAACAACCTTTGCAGTCTGTGGCGTATCATCCTGTTCCTTCACCGACTCGGTTTTTAGAGGAGCTGCGACAGGCATAGAGACAATGGCCTTTGGCTTAGGGGATTGAATCAAGGTTGACAACTTGTTCCAGAGGTGACTCCACACAGGTGCGAGCTTACCGGGGCCCATCCATTTACCGAGAGATACAAGCATCGCAATGAGGATGGCATACAGGATGACCTGGATGGAGGGAAACCATGAACTCATCTCCATGATAGGATCGGGCGGAGGATCAATGGTAGGCCGCTCCGTTGGTGATGACGATGGTGGAATCGACACGACCTGCCCGTTGTCTATCGGGTAGTAGGTAGGGGCTGCAATGGCTTGAAAACGCGATACAGTCTCGTGTTGGTGGTTCAACACATGCACCCCAACCAGTGTCTTCTCGTCAGCCGGTAGAGAGTGGAAGGCATCCCAGCCCGGCAACTCGTTCTCATTGTAGCAAGGAGCTGTCGGAGCGCCATCGGTTACGGCAGGATAGTTGATCTCTGAGAGCGCATACCAGGCCCCAGACTCGGTAGTGTTGAGCCAGACTTGGTTGGCTTTATCTTCCAGCACCTTGGGCCCCGCTGGTTGCGGTAGTAAGACTAGAGGTGCTTGCGCACTATCGTCGTTGGCAGGCCGGGCAACATCAAAGACGCGTGCGACTGGGTAGGGGAGGTGCTGTTTGAAAAGAGGGCGCTGGGCCGGGCGCGGGCGCTTGTGGTCGTAGGCAATGACCTCGCCGTTGAACCTCCCGTAGATGTACTGGTCGTCCATGGTCTTGGTGTACTGGGATTTGAGGTCCATGTCGCGGCTGTTGGGCGCCCACTCGGCATACTTGATGGTGCAGACATGCTCGCGGGTGCGCTTGTTGTGGATGCTGATGGTGTACTCGGTCTGGCCGATCTCGAAGTTGCCGCGACAGTCGCGCTCGTTGAAGATGCGCTTGACGGGGGCGGCGCAGCTGTCGTCGTTCTTGCCAAAGGTGCCGCTGGGGCTGAAGCTCTGCTTGACGAGGCCGGTGGCGGCGTCGACGTTGAGCAGAAAGGTGCGCTTCTCGACGTTGTAGACGACGGGCAGGTCCGGGTCGTCGCTGGCGTAGGGGGCGATGTCGGTCAGCTGCTTGACCGTCAGGCCCAGGCTCTGCAGCACGGGATAGGGCCCGGGCATGAGGACGTAGAGGGCGCCCTCCTCCCGCGGCTCGACGATCCAGACAAAGGGCTGGTCCTGCAGGCCGGGGCGGCCCTCGGAGACGTTGTAGATGGTCTCGAGCATGGGCTTGCCGGCAATCTCCCAGATCTCTTCTCCGTTGTAGCGGTCGCGGGCGTGGATGTGGCCGTCGACGGTCGCCAGGAGCACAAAGTCCTCGACTTCCCAGTCCTGCAGCGAGCGCGCACTCGGGGCGAGGACTCCCGAGGCAGCGCCCGCTCCGTGACGGGCTCTGACAGCATGGACTGCTGGAGCAGAAGAGGACTTGGTGGCTATGGCGCGCGCGTTCTGGGCTTGGATGGGTGTGTATGGCGGGCGTTGGCCGCCGGCGGGCTGTTGGCGGTGCTGCCGGGCGAGGATGCGTGAGCGCTCGACGCGCGCCCCCTGGCTGGCCGGCGGGTTGTTGTGGGCGTGCTGCTCCGGGCTCGGAGGCTGCTGCTGCTGAGCGGCCACCAGGAGCGAGGGCAGGAGGAGGAGCGCGAGGATGGTGGCGAGCGCCGGGCCAGCGCCAGGCGGCCGGCGCGGACGCGGCATTGTGAGGAGCGGGCGAGTCTTCTACGTGCAGGCCGTGGGCAGCCGGGGCGGACGGGCGAGATGGCTCATGGGCAGCTGGGCGGCCGAGTGGTGGTGGTGGGAAGGGAGGAGAGAAGACGACAAGGAGCGTCAGCCGACAGCCGTCGAGCGTGGATTTTGGCTCGATATTAGCAGGCGGGGGCTGAGCCGGGTGGTCCAGCGCTGGGGTGCGGCCGTGGCCGTCCGCCGTTCGCTCGCTAGGCTCGATTCCGACACGCTCGTCGTGCTTAGTCCCTGCTTGGCTCCCTTCGCCTGTTGGCTGTCATACCTGCTGCACTGGACGACTGCTTGGGCTGCATATTATATATACGCCCGGTGTGATGAGAGGCATGCCTTTAAGAGGGCACACCAGCAAGGCACACCTGAGTCTGTGCAATCGTCTCTCCGGCCCTTGCCCCGGGCTGCCGCTACTTGCCTTGGGACTTACCGTGGTACTTGCCCAACCTGCCCCCTCCGCCCTCCCCGCTCCCCGCTCCCCATCAGGCCAAAATCGCTGAACATGCTGCCTCAAACCGTGGCCGGAGTTTGTGAAACTGCTGGGGACACCTGGTCCTGCTGGTCTATCCGGCAAAATGGCTGGCCACACCCAGCCCTGAAACACTTCGCTTGCTCGTCAGCTGCACCAATCAGCGTCTTTGTCCTCACATCCACATGCACCACATACCATCCAAGTCCGTTCATCTTTATTCTTGCTGTTGATATTGCTACTTGGTGATTCTGCATGCTGCTCCCAGAGTCCGGTGCATCCCATCTTCTCGTCCCGCCTGCTACCCACGACCTGGTTCGGTATGCGCTGAGCCGCCTTTCGCCTTTGGCTGTGCCTTGTTGTGTGACATGGTACACAGTCTTAGGTTCGCGCAGCTATACCTGGATAAGGTTCAAGTTCGCGGTTGGCCCCAGACAACATCCCATCCCAACCGGCGGCGTCTGAATGTCTGCGTCATCTACTCACATTCGTTCTCGGCGCCTAGGCGCAGATCGCACAATCGAGTCTACTCGCAGCAGTAACTACCACCATTAGTTTGCACACCAACCATTTTCTTTGATACAGTTTCACTCACCTCTGCCGCTTCCGAAGCCGACGATACTACCGCCCGCTTCAACTTGTAGCTCTCAATGACGCCTAGCTCCCGCATGTCTGTAATGCCACCACCGGGTGTCAGCAAGTCTAACCCTGAGCTAGTCAACCCTGAGTACACGGCTTTCCGGAGCCGTGCCACTAGGTCACTCGAGTCGAAGCCCGCATTGTCCGACAGGATTGTGGGAAGTTGTTGGAGCGCCTTGGAGAAGGCTTCGACTGCGATAGCCTTCTTGCCTGCAACATTCTGTGCCGCCTCCGCAACAGCCTTGGCCATGTTCATCTCCGCGCAGCCGCCGCCCAGTGTTGTCCTCGGCTCTTTAACTGTCTGTGATAACACGGCGAGGGCATCGTGCAACGAGCGCTCCGCCTCATCGAGCAGCTGCTCAGTCGCGCCTCGTAAGACAACTGTGCACGCCCTGCCTGCCTTGACGCCCGAGAATCTGATCAAGGTATCTTCTCCAATAATAACCTCCTCTATCAAATCGCACTGGCCGAGTTTGACATTTTCGGGATGGTCAAATGTTGAAGTAATCTCCCCTCCTGTTACTAGTGCTAATCGCTCAACACCATCAAAATCTGCATGCTCGATGGAACAGATGCCGGCGTCCGCAAACAGCTGCTCTGGCCAATTGTAGATGAGTTGTCTGTTGACAAAGCAGTTGATGCCGTGTGCTTTGATACGCTCGACCTTGGCCTTCATTTTTTCGCGCTCTGCCTTCTCAAGCTCAGCCAATTTGCCCGTTGAGTCTACCTTGACCCTAGCACCAAAGATCTTGATCTTGTCTGTGTCCATGGCGGTATTCGCAACTAAGATTTTGGCGTTTTCTATCCGCTTGGGTTGGTTGACACCAAACTTCTTGTCCAAAATGAAGCCATCATCTAGGTAGGAGTCTTTGAGCTTACCGCCTGCCTTTTTGATGATTTGGATGTGTGTGAGATCAGTTGAACCCTGTAGCTTCAGAACAGCGTCCACAGCGAGCTTTGCAAATTGTTGTCGATCTTGAGAGAGAACCTTGGAGCTCAGTGTTGTGCGGGCAATGGCCTCGAGATCTTTCCTGAAGGCGACCTCATCCCGACTGTGGTCTACAGCAATCCTCTCCAAGGCCCTCAGCGCCGCAGCACTGGCTATCCTGTATCCGTCGATGATGGTTTGGGGGTGGATTTTCTGGTCTACTAGCTTCTCGGCCTCGCGGAGGAGCTCGGCGGCAAGGACAGTGACGGAAGTTGTTCCATCGCCTACTTCGTCGTCTTGGACTTTGGAGATGTTGACCAGTACTTTTGCGGCAGCGTTATCGAGTGCGATGGCTTTGAGGATGGTGGCGCCGTCGTTTGTTACCATGATTTCGCCAGTGGAGCTGCCGGTGTGTGTTAGTAGAGCTCGAAGCGAGAGTGCGGTTGTATTCTTACGCCGACTGTAGTATCTTGTCCATGCCCTTTGGCCCTAGAGTGCTCTTGACCAGATCGCCGACCGCAATAGCGCCTACAAAGGCAGACAGACGCGCATTCTCGCCTTTCTCCTCCGTTACATCCTCCGCAAAGATCTGTGTGGGGTTGTTGTATGACTAGAGTTATGTGAGCTATATAGATGAGAGAAATTTGCGTGATTAGGTATACCATTTTGTAGACAGTGTATTACCAGGGCGGAAATTGAGGGCTATCTCACAAGATGTGGGGTTGGAGCTGCAGTGCCTGGACGCGACTTTTTTCCAAGATGTCCCGCGCTGGAGTGTTTACCGAAGTTCCGCCGACGTCGTCACCTTTCGCTGCCTCCACTGCTGCTCGATAACCAAATTCACTGCGCAACTGGCTCTCCTAATTGAAGAGTCGGTTGCTGTCGCTAGACATTCAAGGCTTCCTCGGACAAGGTGTGTCATCGCTACCCGCCAATATGTCCAAGCGACACGCACTGGAGCCTTTGGAGGTTGTCTCGGACGCTCCCTCACCCTCAAAACGTGCCAGAGTTGAAGATGAAGACATGGAAAGCCCACAATCAAGTGTTGCGACGGGCAATGGAAATCTTGTGCATCTACCCCGGCGAGATGTAGAAAACACCGATAGTGCAGATGAAGAGGCCGCGGCATCAGACGACGACGACAACGAACCCGCAATCGCAGCACCAAAACGCCAGACCGCACCGGACGAAGGCTATACAGATCTGTACCTTGATACAATAGCTCGCAAAGTTCTCGACTTCGACTTCGAGAAGCTCTGCTCGGTCACCCTATCGAACATCAACGTTTACGCCTGTCTTGTATGTGGGAAATACTACCAAGGCAGAGGGCCAAAGTCACAAGCATATTTCCATGCATTGGAAGAAGGGCATCACGTGTATGTCAACATGGAAACGAAGAAGGTGTACGTGCTACCAGAGGGCTATGAAGTCAAGTCCAAATCGTTGGACGATATCAAGTTTGTTGTGGATCCGAGAATGAGCAGAGCTGATGTCGCGCGCTTGGATAAAGAGCCAAAAGTCTCGTGGGACCTCTCTAACCGGGAGTATATACCGGGTTTTGTGGGCATGAACAACATCAAGGCAAACGACTACTTCAATACAGTAATCCAGGCGCTTTCGCACGTCGTGCCACTACGAAACTACTTCATGCTAGAAGACCTCTCGAGTCGACCGCAAATCGCACAACGGTTCAGCACCTTAGTTCGTAAGATTTGGAATCCACGGGCCTTCAAAACACATGTCTCTCCCCACGAACTACTCCAAGAAGTCGCATTACGATCATCCAAGCGCTTCAACTTGACCGATCAAGCAGACCCCGTCGACTTCATATCTTGGTTTCTCAACAACCTTCATTTAGCCGTTGGTGGATCGAAAACCAAACCAAACTCCAGTATCGTTCAGAAAGTGTTCCAAGGGACTCTAAAGATCGAATCGCAAGAGATCACCGCCCGCGCAGATGCCGGCGATCGCCTCCGCTTCGAGAATACAGCTGTGAAGACTGAAATATCCAAATTCCTCGTTCTTACCCTTGACCTTCCCGCCGCACCCTTGTTCCAGGACGCGCTGGAGAAGAACATTATCCCACAAGTACCACTGACAACCATACTGGGCAAGTACGACGGCATGCGCCCCCAAGAAAAGATGAAAAATCGTGTCCGCTACCGCCTTCTGCACCCCTTACCACCATACCTCCTCTTCAATATCAAGCGCTTCAGCAAAAATAAATTTGTCTCGGAGCGCAACCCCACCATTGTCACTTTCCCCACCGTATCCCTCGACATGGCCCCATACGTCGAACCGAATCCTAAAGAGTACCCGCCAGGCGAGCCAATATTGTACGATCTGGTAGCAAACATTACGCACGAGGCAGTGAAGAAAAAGGACGATAGTGTTGAGGGTGAACAGGAGTCCAAGGTCTGGAGGGTGCAGCTCAAGGATCGGGCGAGGGATGAGTGGTATGGGATTCAGGATTTGTTTGTGGAGAAGGAGAGGGGCGAGACATTGTTTACCAAGGAAGCTTATATCATGGTGTGGGAGCGGAGAAGAGGGCAGCCGGGCGGGACTGCGAATGGCAAAGGGAAGGGCAAGGTTTGATGAGCATTGTAATATATCGTTGCTTTGCACCATATACAGTTATGGATAGATACCTGGGAGATCGTTCAACAGATGATAAACATTTACAAACGGCACCAAGAGAAAACTCTCAAACATGAAGATATCAAGACATTTGAATAAATCTTATTGATGAAATTGATACCAGATCACATTCGCCTCGGCGAGTTCTTTGAAACTTATATATCCCTAAGCACATTCACCATATAATCCCTTTCCAGTCAAAGCTCCCATCAATGCTCCTCCATCTCCTGCCTTCCATCTTCCCAATCATCGCATCCCAACCCAACATCACCCCCAACAACCTACAACTCGCGCTGCTAACTGTGCAAACAACCGTATCTGCCTGTCCTAAAACCGCCAAGTCCATCAAATACGCGCGCCCCACCAACTCCCGTAGGCCCCGCGCTTGCTCAGGCACATCTTTGTTGTTGTTTTGCGCAGTGCTTAGGTCATTTGCGTTGGAAGCGGGCTGGCCTAGACTATAAAAGACATTTTGGTAGAATCCGCCTTCCCAGCCCGTAATCTCGTCGACCCAGGGGTTCTTCTTGCCGGACGCAGCTTCGAGGGCGGCTTTAGTGGCAAGTACGATGCGGTCTTGGGCGCGCAGGCTATTAAGGCCGACTTCAGGGGATTCGTAAACGAGCGGGTCGTCAGAGGCAAGGACCATCCGAGATGAAGTGTGCCGGGCGAAGAGATCAGGCGTCGAGGAGGATACGACCGGGTGGCGTTTCTTAGAGGACTTGTTTTCTACCAAATCGATATAAATGTCGCGAGCTGTGTCGATATAACGAGAGAGTGGGATGTAGTCCTTTTGGTATTGGAATTCCAAGGGATGTTTATCTCCGTGACGGACGTGGATGCCAATGCTAATACCACCTTCTTCTTTGATATGGCTATACAACTCTTTTGTACGGCTGGCAACGTAGTCGGCGTCTTCGCCTTTTAGTTTGAACAAGGCCTCGTAGCCGACGCGTAGAAGACCGAAAATCTTATCCTGGCGCTCAACACGCATTTTGCGTGCATTTTCATATTCGTTAACGAAGGAATGACCAAATATGTACCTTACTGTAGCGGCTGAGGCAACAATATGTCGGGCAGTGTGTGGGCAGGGCACCATGTGGGATTTTGGGGGCGGAAGACAGCCTGTGGAGGGTGGTGGCATGAAGTAAGATGAGTATTTGCCATATGGCCTGGAAGAGATCAGCATCGAAGGATTATCTCGTGAGATCTTAAACAGTATAACTTACCATCGAGTATCGTCAATGAAGAAAGACCGATTCTCAGCCTTTGCCAAACCATAGGACATCCAGAGGCGCATCAATGTGTTACCAAAGCCTGCGTCGTCTGTTTCCATGACATATGTGAAGGTCTTGTCACAGACCTTCTGTCCAGTTGTCGAGAATCCATCCACGATCGATTCGTCCTCGACAAACCCCTTTGGTCTCCCTGTTGCTTTCGCTGGTGGTAATAATGCCTGCTCCTCCGCCTCTCCAACATCAATGAAATACTGGTCTTTCTGATAGTAGCTCAACATTCGCGTTGCGAGACTCGCCGACTGCGCTCCTTGGCGAACAGTTTTTGATACCTCCATTGACTGGTGGCATATTTCCTGGTATTGAGCCGGTCTTAGTGGGAAGTCGAGGTGCGATGGAATCCACACGGTCCACCGCATCTTTCCCTTTGCATCTTGCACTGCCAGAGCAGATGGTTCTTTTGGCAATTGGCTTCCTCCCACCATCTCCCACTCTTCATCATCGTCTACGTAACTCACAGATTGCTGTGATGATGAGTAAAGCTGACGAAGGACGAGCCATAGTATGACAGCTGTACCGCAGCAGCCAATCAATATGCGTTTGACTAGTCTCGAATGACTCGACTGCGATGGCTTTTTGCCATGCTTGGGAATCAGTGACGGGAGGCTTGGTGATGCAGGCGGAGAACGTGACAAAAGGCCACGACGAGACGCTACGGTAGGAGAAAGGAATGCTCCAGAGGTAGCCGACTGGATAGAAGGACTCAATTGCGCATAGGAAGCTGTCGACTGTATGGATAGGTTGGGGTTCCGTCGAGCATGCATTTTCGAAAGCTTCTGTGTTGCTTGACCGAGCATGTCGAAGATCGGAAAGACCAGACTGGTGGTACTGTTCTCTAAAAGATCAGTAGCGTCGGCAGCAGCTGCCGTAGCTGCAGGTGCAATTGATGGCAGACTCGGGCAGGAGCTTTGCAGCGTTGGCGATGACCTGTCCCTGCAGGTGCTGGTATCACGTAAGAAAGGAGGGGACGGGGCAAACGTCAAGATGCCGTGCCGTCAAGGAGAGTATAGAAAAGAAGAATGACGACAAGAAACAACAAGAAACAAAAGAGAGAATGTATGTTGGAGCAACGTGGAGGAAAGAGAGATGCTATGCCTCCCGCCGATCAAGTCATGCCAGATGCTGGGAAGGCGACAGTCACTGCAAGGAAACGGGCTTCTGCCGCAGGAAGTGCTTCAAAGCACAGGAAGTTTCACGCCGCTACCTGGTGATCTCCGTCAAGGAGCCAACCTGACGAATCGAAGTGGGGGCCAGCCAACTCTAGCTTCGTGGTGCGAGATAATCAAATTTGCGGGAGCAAACCAGGTAAGAGGACACTGTCCTAGCGTCCGGGTACAAGGCCTCATCCGGGAAGAAGATCAGAAGTGAACTTTGAATTCCCAACTTGAGGCTTCATTTGAGTGGGCGCAATCCTGCGGAGCAAAGCAGCGCATATCAGACGCTGTCGTACCCGGCTAGTTGTTTCATAATTGTGCAACAGTCTCGGAATAGACCAAGTAGCGATCCGCACTCAATTTAGCTTTGCCGCGCCCATGCCCAAAGTCGATGGTTAGCGCCATCATGACACTGCCATTTGCCAACGGCTACTGGCACCATAGGCCGTCTTTAGGCCTCACTTCATATACCGGCACATGTGCATGGCCTACTTCATATAACCAGAGTGCAACCATGCCCATTCTAAAAGGCACGCCATTCGGCATTGGGTGTAGTAATACTAAAATAGATGCTGTACATACTGTGACGGTGTCACTGACCAAGAAACCTTGCAGTAGGACGGGGTATCAGAGTGAAAGCGTCCCTCGGCAAGTCGAAAAACGAAACAAAAGAAAGCTGCGGATATCCCGGCATAGATGTTGGTATAGTAGTCCCGAGTAGATGAAGCAAGTTGCCCTGCGTTCCGATAGTCTTGTATTCATGCCATGCCCGTGCCATTCCGTTAACGCCTGCGCTCCCTGCGCTCGTATCAAGAATGAAGCACCACCCCGCCACGCTGACGTCTCATCCTCATTACATTATCTTCGTGTTCTCTTCGTTGTCTCGGTTCCGCCCCGCGGTTCGGCGATTTGCATCTGTCCAAGTGGCATGGACATGTTTGCCATGCCTTGCCTTATGCACACTACCGGCCCTCGTTCACTGGCATGAGACTACTTCTCCTTGCTGCCTTGTCAACTCTGGTGCCGATCATTTCGTCGAGCATACGCGTCATCTCTTCAATATTCTTTCCTGTGTTGCTGACGGGTGGTGGTAAAAACGGCTTCGGGCTCGAGGGCGAGGTCGGTCCTTTTGCTACGAGGCTTACGCTGCTAGTTTTGATGCTACTAGTTTCACTCCGGTTATGCGACGAAGTCCGACGACTGCCAGGGGATCCGTCGCTACCGACCTCGTGCGCATTCTCGCTCTTCTTTCGAGCTGAAGTCAACGCGGCAATCATTCGTTCTTTGTCTTCTAGCTGGGCGCGAAGGTTCAAAATCTCTGAATCCTTCTCAGCAATAGTTGCAATCAGTCCGCCATCCTCACTGCTGCCTCCAAGCTTGTGGGACAAGGACATTGATACCCGAGAATGACTTGATCTTCGAGCGTGCAACAACCGTTTCTCAAGTGTAGAAATGTAGCGATTCTTGTCTAAGAGATCCGCTTGTAGCGACCGAATTTGCACAGATGAGCTTGCCATGCCATCCCCATTCTCGCCTAGCGAGTCATCCTCGTCAGAACCATCCATGGGCGGGTGAGAGTTATGTTGCGCTGGTACTTCTAGGGCAGCATGACTGGTAGATGATCGGAGGGATGATGGGCGCATGTCCGTCTGGTGCCCCATGACAGAGCCGCGCTGGAAGCTCATTGATGAGAATGATCGGCCATTATTCACACCAAGAGATTTTGAGCTGAGAATCAACCTGTTGAGATGCTCAATACGCTCCTTCAGTGCGGTGCGTGCTAATTGCATCTCTAGCATCTGCTCTTCGTGTCGCTGCTTGTCTGCAATCTCGCGTGTTCTTTCTTCCTCAATGTCTCGCCTCAAGTCATCCTCCTCGTCCTCATCCTTATTCTCCTTGTGCTTGCTTTCTTCGAGCTGCTTTTTGAGGTCTTGAATTTCCAATCGATATCGGTCCAGCAGCGCCCGTCCTGCTGCATCACCACCTGCACCCATTGACTCATCAGCCTTCTTCGCATGGCTGACAATATTGTTCTTGGCTCGGGATGCAAACTTCAAGGTGTTTAGTGTTTCAAGTGTGTGACTGTTCGCGGCGGCGATGCTACCGCTCGCTCCAATCTGAATCGTGCAAAGAATGCTTACTAAAGACCCTCCGGAGAGGGCACCTTGTAACAGTCGAGTGAGCTTGCTGTCTCTGTATGGTAAGTGTTTATCCTTGTTGCCCTTGTCTTTTTCTGTCTTGTCCTTGTCGCTCGACAATCGAGCAATGACCGTGCCCAATGTAAGCAAGCTCTTATTGATGTGCGATCCTTCTGTTCGCCTTTCTTTGTTCTCGGCAGCCTTCTCGGAACCTGCTAAGTCAATCAAACTTAGAGTAGACACTCGAACACCACCAGGTATAATGGCAGACCGCTTGTTGGTAGCCAGGTTTCCTGAAGGTGCTGGCGCACGTTCTCTACTTTCGACGACAATCTGCACAACAGCATGACTTCGCGAACTTCGTGCGTTGAACTGGGTTCCAGCTACTCGCCGAGCATTATCTCCTCGAGCGATGACCCTCAATAGCTGTGTTGGGCTTTGCACGATTTCTTCTTTCAGTGGCGTCGCATAAACACCGCGCTTGCTATCCTCGCGCAGCTTAATCTCTTCTTGTGGTCCGGGCTGGCCATTCATGCCAACAACCGGCCCTGCCAGCAAATCATGTATCTTTTCATTGTAGATCTCGAGATAACTGACGCGCAAGAGAAATTCGCGATGTGGTGTTTCTCGAATATAGGAGAAAATATCGGTGATGGCCAACGGTATGACACCAGGGTTAGTAGCAGTGCCTTGCATCGAGAATGTCTTACCAGTTCCGGTCATACCATAGGCAAACACAGTACCGTGGTAACCCTCCATGACCCGTCGCACCAACCGCTTGGCCGCAGCGTCATATACTCGGGCGTTATTGTCTTGGGTATCGAAGACATTGTCTAAATATCAGAATTAGTTGGGGGCCTTTCGGTTTGTATGACAGTGTGTAACCTTACCATAAGAGTACTCTCCGCCCTCACGGCCTTTGTATGAAATTAGGGCGTGCTTGTTGTTTACCTCCCACTCCATTTCTTGCTTGCTGTCTTTTGCCCCAGCATCTGGCCGTACTCGCACACTAACAAGGACATTTCCTTTGCCATCCTTTGGTAACGAGCTACTACTGCCTTTGTTATCGGTTCGCCCTCGTCCCTCATCATCTCCGACGTCATCGAATGTAGTAGCGCTTGTTGCGTACGACCCTTGTGGTGACGAGGTGCGGCTCTGGGGTGGTGATGGCAGACTCAGGTGGCTGGTATCCACTGTGACAGAATCTGCGCTGCCGTTCAAAAGACTGGGTGGAGATAATGGCGATCTCGGCAACAGTCCCCGCGCTCCCCCAATATTGGAAGTTCTGGGTTTCTTCAAACTACTGTTCCTGGACGGCACTGAGGCTTTGGAGACGCTTGAAAGCCTCCGATCCACGGCCTCTCCCCCAGGAGTCGAGCTCGTCGCGAGTGGGCTGCCTGGATTGGATCTGCCAGTATGTTTGGGTGGTTGTGGGAACGCGCCGATACTGACGGTCTTTCGCAGGGTTTTTCCCGGTGGTAATGCACCAACGGGCGTGCCGTCTGCCGGAAAGGTGGGCACGGAGGGCGAGTTGCCATGCCGTGGACCTGGTCGGTGGGGCAATACCGAAGACGATACTGCCCGGTTTGTCACAGGCGCACTGGGAAGGAGCGAGGCGGATGGAGCACGCTGAGCAACGCCAATATTGGAATGGCGTGTTTTCGCTACCGGCAGCGAAGGCAAGGGCCCAGTTGGAGGGGCAATCGAGGGCCGCGAAGGGCGAGGGAGCGAGTTGGCCGACATGTGTGCCAACGCCAGGAGCGGGCAACGACGGCGGTGATGCGATGCTGGAGACGCGCTGCCAACCTGACAACCTGCGTGCTCGTGAGGCCTATGCCACGGCAACCATGTCCTTCACACCTGCCCGGCGTTTGTCGACGAGGGCGTAGCGATGCGGGGGGGTGCAGCTGCCCAGTTCCAGGAGGGGCGACCAGCGGCGGCGGGCTGGTGACAATTGTGTGCTACGTGTGGTGGAGAGACAGGCGCACTCTGGCGAGGTTTGACGTGTCGCTTGTGCGCGCGGTGGCGGGTGGCTGGTGGTGACGTTGAGGGCGAGATAGTGGGGAGGCGGTAGAGACAGTGCGCGTCAGTGTGCCGGAGGAACAGCAATGTCTGTTAGGGTACCAGAGCTGGGCAAGCAGACGCAGATGCGAGCGAAAAGGGAGGTTTGGCCAAACCGGTGGTAGCCCAAGAGTATTTGCAGGGGAGGAATGGAAGGGAGGAGAGCAGGGGCCACGCCAACCTCAACCGGAGCTGGTGGGTGCGAGCGAATGACGATAGGAACCTCAGGGCCTGCACAGCGCAGCGCCGCCCAGAGCCCCAGGAACCAGCGGGAAGCCCAGCGTGCGAGTCAGAAACACATTCGATCACGGTCCGCGCTGGCGGCGGCAGAGAGACTCGATCAGAGCAAAAAGCAACTTGACTGCGCGTTGCAGCACTCAGGGGTCCGCGATGCGCAAAGCTTTCGACTTTTTGGTGTAGGAGACGCAGACCACACCACTCGCAGACGACTAGTCGGCGCCACTACCAGGCCCCTGCGTCCGCTCCCCATCCCATCCCATGTGCGCGCTCTGCGGACCCTGGCAACATCCCGTTAGCCTAGCCTCCGGCTGTGTCTATCAGCCTCGCTAGATACTGTGCCGCCTTTGTCGCGCCCGTGAGTCTTGAGTCTCAAGTCTTGATGGCCTGCCGCTCCATCGCCCGCTTCATTGCTCCACCGCCCACAAAGGCGCCCGTAGTCGCGGATCATCCCCACTAGTCTACCAAGACTACGGCCGGCACCTACATGCCATCATGCCACTCTGTCGGCCCATGCATAAACTTCCCCAACCTTGTCGCTCTCCAGTCTTCCTCTTCTCGGCCTATGTAGCAGAAACATGGCCCGTTGCATCTCTACAGCGCCATATAATTTCCGAGTCACAGCGCCACGCCTCAGACTGTCATGCTGCACCGTCTGCCCTCGCCGCCAATCAGTGCCGCAGAGTGCCTGGGTGAAGTCTCGAGAAGCGTACACGCCTTGGGCGCCTTCGGCACGTGCCCTCGGCCGCTTAGCCGTCCGCCAGCCATTCGCAGCCCACTGGCACATGCAATCCACCGCCCCTGTCTCCCATAGGGTGAGAATCACCATAGAGCAGTATGGGTGCTTTGTGCACACTGGCTGATACCACCAAACCCTCCATCTGCCTTAGGGTGCGCGGGGCCAGTGCCTTTGTGCGCGATTCGGAGGATTTACCGTGCATGCTTCTGCCGGCAGTTCATGCAACACCTCACAGTGCCACATAGAGGTCTCTGCATGGGTGACCCTCTACTCGGAGCATATTAGGAGCGACTATGTTCCGAAGGAGGGCGTCAAACGACGCTTGAGAATGTCACTGCCGCCGGTTACACTCACATGGTACTGCCGAGTACGAGGAGCACTACTCAGAGAGCACCCCACCCAAAGATGCTCTTCCCAAGATTCAAGGAAATAGCATACTGGACACCCCACAGACTGAGATCAAAGGCTATCTCAAGTGCGCTGCAAAATGCTACACGGGATACTTGGATACCAACGCATCGCCAGCTTAAGTTCTCAAGCCCAGGTAGTGGTGCCACGATTCGAGAAATATTCGTTTTGCCGTCCTTACCAGTGATGTAGTGTGCAGCAATCAGCCGTAGGATAACAAGCTTAAAAGGAAGCATTGCAAGACAAACAAGTTGGGTCTTGAGAGTGGCACTGATCATTCGCGAGGACTCCAGTGAGAGCTGAGAAACACGATGATACGATCGATCGCCTGAAGTAAGCGCTTTGCGCTGCGACCTAGCCAGCCGCTCGTTCTGTGGAAAAACAACAGCATCAGCAATCTCAGTGTGAGTAGAGAGTATGCGTGGCGGGAGCCGCACCTCCATTTCAACGATTCCTTCTCGACTAGTAATCCTAATTCGAGGGTCATCATCATCGTATTGGGGTCCTGGTGCTAGTGGAGTGAGGGGTGTGGGTGGACGCTCTATCGCCTCAACTGCGTTGATTTGCATTGTAAGGACATCCATGTTCAAGGCCTCGGTAGCATGCTCATCTTGCGTATGCACAACTGGAAGCTCTAGTGGTGTGATGTTCGTAACTGCAGCTTCGCCCAAATCAATGGTCCCTCCACCTAGGAGATCGGGTGGGTGTGCAGGTTCGATCGAGTAATTTCGGCAGGTTACACCAGCATTGAATGGTGTGCCCCAGCCGAGCGCGGTCAGGACTTTATTAAGTACAGTTCGTACCAAGGGCGGTGACGAACGGCGTAAGCCCAATATTGAACTCGCTCGATCCTTGTTACTAGCTTCGGGGCTGACAATGTCCGGATTATCAGGACGGATCACAGACGCATCGACAGCATCGCTGATTATAGCGTATGCCCAGCGCTCCACAAAATGTCCAGTAATCACTAGGGCTGCTGGTGAAGTTAACACCCCTTTCACACAGTCCACAATAGAGGCGCTATGTTCAGAGTATAGAGAGAGGGGTCTCAGAGGGGACGTTCTTGAGAATGGAATGACAGATCTCCAGTGTGGGAAGAATGGTCGGGCTGGAATAAGGCCTAGATTTTGTAGACTGGCGTGGTAGGTGAAAGGATAAAACAGGACTTCAAGGCTTAGGCGAAGCCTGGTCAAGTCAGCCTGTGTCTCATTGTATGGTACAGTATACTGACCCAATATTCAAAGCTTGTCTGGATAACCGGTACAGCCTGCGTATCCTTGGGCTTGCTCGTGTTGAATGAATTAGACGGAGCAGGGGCTGGTAGGCAAACACATTGTATAACACTGTTTGTGTACATATTGTTGAGAATACCCTGGGCACAAAGCTCGTGTAGATGATAGAGGTACCAGAGGCAGCGAATTCAGCGGTCACAATCTGTAAAAATGGCACAGCATCGTGATATCGGAACGTCTGGGCATGGTGAGCAAGGTTGTCCATTTGTGAGAGCAACAAATTCGCACCAAGACCCTATCGCGGATTGTGCTTATCCACCAAGTACACAAGTTCTTGGAGAGTGTAACCGTTGTTCCAACTATGTTCCCAACCATGTCTTCTGCATCTAACTCGGCTAGTCGTTCTTCATAGGAGCCCGGTAGGCCTTCGGATGGCGAGCGTCGCCTCTCAACTACGCCGACTGCAGCCAGCACATCGTTCTGTGCATTTCTTAACCTCTTTCCATAATCGCGAGAACGTGGGTTGATTGGATTGCCTCGTTCATCATACAATTGCAAATAGTTGTTACCGTTGAACTCTTGATATTGTCGAGGGAGATCTGCCTGAGAAGATTCTAGCTGTATGTATTCTTCAGAGTGTGCAATCTCTCGTGTAGGCTCGAATGCCGATCGTCCCTAGGATTGTTAGCTGTATGGTGGCAAATAGGTCGTGAGGGCATACAAATGCAAGCTTGGCCAGATAAGCTTGACGGCCCATGATGATTATGATGGTTATATATGCATGGCAAGTGCAGAAAAAGGACAGGCGCGTGTCTGCCTACTTTAGTACTTTACACGAATGATTGTCGTCGACCTCGAGTCCTAGCGCGGCTTCTGGAGACGTCAGCGCGCCATACCGCCCTGCACGTCTTTATCGATAAGCCCGTTCGCGCCAAAATTTCGCTGCTATTTTCGCGACACCAGAAAACAAGTTGTGGTATATTTAGTATACACACACTATGGCGCAAAGAGCAGCCGTAAGGACCACGTACGAGGTCAATCGCACATTGCAACCCATTTACTCAGGCGGCAGTTTGTCTTTGAGCGAGGACGGGCGCATCCTCGCTGCGAGTCTGGGGGAGGAAGTGCTTTTGACAGATCTCACAAATGGGAAAGAGCTAGGGAGAGTCGAGGGTGATGGTGAAGCTATCACGGCATTGGTTTGTGAGTGACTCCATAGTGGGTACAAGACAATAGTGACTGACTGATCAAGTAACGCCGTCTTCGTCGCATCTTATCCTATGCTCGCGATCGCTATCCATGCACATTTATGTCATCAGTCCCTCGGACACTGACGATGGTCTCCCTGACCTTGAGCTCCTCCGAACGCTACGACCTCATGCATCGCCAGTCGTGACCTTAGCCATCGACCGCACCGGCACATTAGTAGCCACTGGCGGCGCAGATGGAGTTATAAAAGTGTGGGATATCCGCGGTGGATATACCACACACACCTTCCATGGCCATAGCGGGGTCATATCAGCGCTACACTTCTTCCAGGTCGAGGTAGCCCACAAAGACGCGTCTGAGAACAACAAAAAGAGGAAGCGGGCGTCACAGCAAGAGCAGGCACATTCAGCAGCCTCTTCAGCAGACAGCAATATTGAGTTCCGCCTAGCATCTGGCGCTGAAGATGGCAAAATTCGTATTTGGGATCTTCACAAGAGGAAGAGCGCAGCGGTCCTGGATTCGCACGTCTCCGTCGTGCGCTCGTTGCAGTACTGTCAAAAAGAAAACATGTTACTTTCTGGTAGCAGAGACAAAACAATCATTTTATGGGAGTCTCAACGGTGGAAGCCACAGCGAACCATTGCCACCTTGGAGGGGGTTGAGAGCGCAGGCTTCATCGCCAACGGACGATATATCTACTCTGGTGGGGAGAATGGCCATGTACGGCTGTGGTCGCTCGCATCAGGCAGAGAGATCACACAAGAGCAGGAGCCTGGCTTTGAAACTGATGCAATTGTTGATATTTTACATCACGCCTCACTACCCTACATAATCTCGGTACACGCCGACCAAATTCTCAACTTTCACTCTCTTCCAACAACAGAACTCTCCTCATCCGAGATCATGGAATCGCTACCAATATTTCGACGTGTATCTGGTACACACGACGAGGTCATCGACATTGCCTATGTTGGCTGTGACAAGTCACTCCTGGCTTTGAACACAAACTCGGAGGATATCCGAATAGTCACATTGAACGAGTCAGACACAACAAATGATGCAACTCGAGCTAGGTACTTTGGTGCAGATATCGGGTTATTGAAAGGACACGAAGATATTGTTATTTGCCTGGATGTCGACTGGTCAGGCCATTGGCTTGTAACGGGCGCCAAGGATAACACAGCACGCTTGTGGAGACTCGACCCGGAGAACGATTCGTACACTTGCGCTGCCGTCCTTACGGGTCATGCTGAATCGCTCGGGGCGATTGCAGTGCCACATACCATACCACAGGAGTCTTCAGGGGCATACTTAGATCCGTTATCACACCCGCCAGCATACATCGTGACCGGTTCTCAAGATCGAACAGTAAAACGATGGGACATAACAAAAGATGCCATGCAGAAGCTTCGTGCGAAGTACACTCGCAAAGCACATGAAAAGGATATCAACGCCATCGACATTGACCCATCGGGTACCTTATTTGCTTCTGCATCGCAAGACCGCACAGTCAAGGTGTACTCTGCTGTTGATGGTGAAGCCATTGGTGTTCTAAGAGGTCATCGCCGCGGTGTTTGGACCGTCAAATTCTCATCAAAATACTCGCAAGTGCCCAATTCAGGCAATAAGGGTGTAATAGCAACAGGAAGTGGAGACAAGACAGTAAAGATCTGGAGTCTGACAGACTATAGCTGTCTTCTCACCCTCGAGGGACACTCCAATAGCGTCTTGAGGCTTGCTTGGTTGCCATATCGGCCTGTAGACGCACGAGATAAACGCGGCCCTCAACTAGCTTCCGCCGCTGGTGATGGACTTGTCAAAATTTGGGATTCAGTATCAGGTGAGACAATGTCAACACTCGATAACCACACCGACCGTGTGTGGGCATTGGTTGCACATCCCACTACAGGGGCGCTTATATCGGGAGGTGGTGACAGTGTCATCACGTTCTGGGAAGATACAACAAGCGCCACCCTCGAGGCTGCTACAACCGCGGAGTCTGAGCGTGTAGAGCTTGACCAGAAATTGCAGAACTATGCACACACAGGAAACTACCGTGAAGCAATTGCTCTGGCGCTACAAATGGATCAACCAGGTCGCCTATTTTCGCTATTTAAAAACGTGATTGAGACCGAAAACCGTGATGATGGAAGCATGACAGGGCTCAATGCTGTAGACGAAGTGTTGGGCAATCTGGCAGACGAGCAGCTGTACAAACTTCTGTTGCGCCTACGCGATTGGAACACCAACGTCAGAACTGCGCCCGTCGCCCAAAAGATACTGTGGACAGTCGTCAAATCTTACCCTGCATCAAGATTAGCAGGCTTGAGACCTGCTGGCAAGGTTGGTGCCAAAGGTAGCGTAAAAGACATTGTCGACGCTATCAAAGCATACAGCGAAAGACACTTTAAGAGAGTTGAGGAACTAGTCGATGAGAGTTATCTCTTAGACTTTACACTTCGCGAGATGGATGAGGTAGGCGATGTCAAGGCCATTACGAATGGTACCTCACATCTGGGACTCAACCGAGACATTGTTACGAATTAAATAGTGATTCTAGTCGATCAAGATATACTCATATTCATCACTTGCTAATCGTGTAGCGTGGCCACTGTTGATTTGCATTGATTCTCATTGCCTACTCTAAATTGTACCTAGAACCCCCACTACATCCCTACCGTAGACATTTCCGGTATAAACACCAGGCCATATATCAAACATCTTCGTTGTGCTTACATTGATCCGGGTCCACCTCCCCTCCCTCAATGACTCTATAACCTCGCTGGCCAATACAAATGATATAACGCAAAGAACGGCCAAGGATCCGCAAGCGTGTGAGTACCATCTCTCTAGCACACAAAATGACGCAGCAGCACTAGCAGACTACTCCATACATCCTTCCAAGTGCCTCGCCCAAAAACTGCAACTAAAATTGGTAGGATACCAAATGTGAATAAATCATGCCCAACCCAATAATAGCTACCTGTAGGAGCATGAGGATGCACGAGCGTAGGCGAGCTATTTCCCGGCGACTCAGCGTCATCAAACACGGAAAGATACGCATCTGCCATTTCAGGAGTACCATCAAATAGCACAACAGCAGTATGAGTACGCGGGTTACACTCAATTGAGTATAAAACCACACCTTCCCCGCCTTGTCCGTCCTGCTCAACCAGGAAATCGAAACTAAGATGCCCGGTGAACAATTTTCCACCGTCTCGTGCGACTCTTTTGGTAAATTTGAGCATTTCTTGACTGAGAGGTGAGTATGCGGGCAAGGACCCGTAGTGCATCAAGAGTTCAGAGCTCGGGCAGCAAGTGAACGCCTTAACCTGTCCGCGGGTGATGAGAGTGTGCGTACAGTATTCGCAGCCGCGGATGAATTGTTAGAGTTGAAAGGGATTATCTTTTGATATGTTGAGGCTTTGCACATGCGTTTTTGTTTGTGTGGATGTAGAAAAGGGGAGTAGTGTCATCATGGCGTTCCGAGCGCGGTCGTCGACCCTGATAAGTTTGAGGATAAATTGTCTGCCTTGTGAGATTTCTTTGCCTCCCCTTTCCTCGCCTTTCGTCTTGGAATCGTCATCGAGTGCTCGAAGGAGAATATTGAGCGCTGCATCAGCTGATGTGCGGCGGTAGGACTCCAGGATGTTGAGGTTGAGCGAGGCAATATAGTCGATGAATTTATCCTTTTAATAGAACTTTTCAACTACGCCTTCGTTGAACTGAATCACTTCAAACACTTTGCCATCCTTTCTTATGGCTTCTTGCGCGAGGGGAACAACTTGGCCGTCCTCGATGGCTGCTACGACCGATGAGCAGAGATCCACATTCTCGGACTGGATAATGAAGAGGACAGAACCGACATATGGTTTTGGTTTATCCCCCTGAGGAATTTCGAGGCGATACTACTTCAATATCTAAGACGAGAACCGGCCTGGGAAAAATGATGATATATCTGCGTCAATAATGCGACACTCTATGCGTTGAGATAGGCTCCGAGGGATAATAAGGCCTTTAGTCATGGATACGCCAGTGATGAGGATTGCCTTTTGCTTTGATGAAGCACCATGATACACAGATTTCGAACGGCCATAAAGGGTCGATATAGCAAGGCTGAAGAAGACTAGGGCCAAGGAGAGAGGAGCGATAAACAAGCTCAAAAGTGCGAGAAGAATATTTTTGCCGGCATGCCTATAGTAAATCGCCCATAATACGAACCCCTTTGATGTTTTTTCTAACAATGTAACCTCGTTCGTGCTCTGTGTAGTGAAGCTGGCCTCAATGATTCTCCTTTCAAGGCAGTGTCAACGGCACGAATCTAGATTTCGGTAAAACTATTAACGGAGGATTCGGCACAAAGCAAACAGACCCCAGTTTAATGTTTACATACGAAATGGGTCGGAACGGCACTTTCCCAAGCTTGTGGAATGTCGGTCTGAGGTGATTTAGTCTAAACGCCATAATTGTCTCTGCGCATGTTAGCTGCACCACGCGTGGGCCTTGTTGACATGGGTAAGCTAGATTTTTGAGTGGAAATACAATAACTAGCATATTTTTGGTCATGGTTGGAAATCCTGGTGTTAGTCAAAGGGTGACATGGCGCTTACAAGGTACCTGGGCAGTGTTGTGCTCGTTGTAGGTGAGGTCCACTTCCTGAACCCTAAAATTGTCATGAATCACTGTGACAGTAAGCAAATGGCACATTAATGCACCTAGGCCCATTCTCAGCAATTGCTAGCTGCTTTCAGGTGTAAAGAATACCAGTGTATGGCATTATCATTGTTTAGCTACTAGGGACCAATAAATTCTCATAGTAACAGGAGCTTGTACGCAAATTTACAGATTCAATATCCTCATTCATTCAATCATACTTGTGATTGAAATTAAAGTGACCGATAAGTATACCCCCGGTTAGAATCTGTCGACAGTACAGCAATTACAACGTGGACTATGCACTATTGTGTCAATTCTGACCTTTGAGAGAGGGAAAATCGGTAATTTTCTGATTAATGCTTTATTTGCTAAGTGATTTTCTTAATCAATACATCTGGTGATCTCTATCCCGTCCTATATTTTGTTAATTATGTGAATTGATCGTTGCAAGTGCATGAGAAAACCTACAGGTACTCCAGTTGGTTCGTAGCTGTTGACCAACTTGCTCTCGTAATTCAGATTCGGGTTACCCTTACTCTGACAGAAATTTGCTTTTCCATACCTCTTCTCATACATCTTGACATTTGTTTCCGCAATGCCCTCAATATTGCTGGCTCCACCCACCTTCGCCTTCCCCACCTTCTGCTGCACACTGGACTGTACGTATTCCAAGTAAGGGGGGTTCCCAGGTTTGATAACGTTATCTGCCGCTAGAACTGAGCCTTTTTCAAAAAGATCAAACTCTTCGCAAAGTTTGAGATCAGTGGTATAAGCAGGTTTATAATGATCGAGAAACACAAGATCAATATGCTGGAGTTGACTGGATGATGTCAATCGTGCTATTGATTCATCGCTTAATCCCACGATCACTTTGATAATGTCTGATAGTCCAGCTAAATCAACAGGAGACATGATCATAGCAGCGAACACTGGATCATGCTCGAGGCTGAAGCATCGCTGACCACCTGCTTTCCGTACTGCTTCGCCAAAAAGGATGCAAGAATAGCCAACGTAGCCGCCGAGTTCTACCTGAATTGGCAAATTAGCTATTTATTCTCATGGGAGATAGCTCGTACCATGGTTTTTGACTTTATTTCTGCGGTGAGATCCGTGACTATGCGTCCTTTATCTATTTGTGCCATAACATCGAAGCAATTCGCGGGTCACCGGAAAATTTACAGGCTGCCATTGATGAGTATGGACAAACGAAGAAATACCTGATGAATGTGGGAGAGGATAAAGTGCAGAAGTTCAATCTCGCGTCCATCATCAAAAATTGTCCTTCCTCCTGTGCTGCGTATGCTTTACTCTGATCGAAGCCGCCATTGTTATTGCTGTTTAATTCGCTTCTCGAGAATTTTTTTTTATTTTATTTTATTTTTTTTTTAAAAATACCTACCATGACGTTGACGCGTCCAAACTACCTAACCAGGGTGCCTCGTAACGCGTAGGCTAGTGCGGAACCGCAGTGCAATGATGACGAGGTGAACGCAGGAACGTATGTGATGGCGGCGTATAGGATTTGGCGTCTCGAGCCACATTAGGCACCACAGTCAGTGATGCTCTGTAGACCATTGTGGAGCTAGTGACTTGAACTCACAACTGACGCGGGATGGTATATGCAGCTGCGAGAGATGGGTCTTCGTCAGAGAGTCATCGAAAAAGTGCTGAATACTCTCTCTAGGCCGTTTACAGCAAGCTTGTCACGACAACATGTGGAGATGCGAAGATCCCATCTCAGAGAAACAGGACATGTAGAAGTGATCATTGGCACGAAACTGGTTTCGGTAGCCCTCTAATGGCACACCAAAAGTACTAGTTGTCAACGATTCTGGAGCGTCCTCTATCATACCAATAAGCCACTAAAAGTATCGTGAAGACCTTAGTACAACTGCTCATGATCTTCCCAAACTCCACCTATCCTACGGGAATTAAAACTGGTAGGATCTGGTAGAGCGTCAACAGTAAGATCCGGCTCCTATATTGGTCTATTCAGGGTACTTTTTTGTGTATTTGATCCTACAACTCGCTGGATGGCACATAACACCGAACCTATAAGATGTTTTGAGCTTTCGATACCAAGACCTCGATATGCATAGCGAAATGATGAGGTGGCGAGGTAGTACATAACATAGCAACTCCACCGTAACGCTCTTTATTTTAGTCCATGGTATAGTGGCATGAACGGTATCAGCTCTGGTCTTCACGCTTAAGCAGATATGAGTGTATGCTACGCCACATATATCCCTAGCCAAATGCAGCCAAGAAAATTCGGCCTTTATCTAAACCATTTCTGCATGAGAGATCAGTGAATCCCATGTGCTGGAACCGGGTTTCCCGCTGAGATGGCTCTAATGGGAAAGCCATTTCATCATGGCCAGCTAGTAATAGCCTAGTCTCCATAACCAAAACAATACCAAGCCCTCGTAACGAGGGATCTCTGACCAATGCATCATGAGCAAGATTGGCGTCTCTTCCAAACCTTGTCGGCATTTGTGAACGAATCGAACGAAACCGTGCATAGGGGAGTTCGATGTTCGACTCCAGTCGAGTGTCAAGCAATCTATAATTGTTTATGTGGTAGACATCTCCCTTACCTTGGCTAGATAGGCACTCAACGTATCTTACCCTATTTTTCCAAGTTCATTCATCATGTCAGACCTCAAAGTTTCCGTTATCGAGACGAACAACGGCTTTCATGCTGAAGGATATGAGAAGATAAAGTATGATTTATCATTCTTAGATGGTATATTCAAATCCGAGAACAATCAGCTTGCCAGATGTTATGAACGCTGGGGTCGCTGTCTAGCTGTCATGGATTGGAACATCTTCAACATTTATGGACAAGAGATGCAGCAATATTTTGACGACTACAATCTCCCCTCGACCATCCATAAGATCATGATTGGTGAGAAAGCAAAATCCATGGATACTCTTCTGAGTATCGTTGATTCTATGACTGAGTTTGGTATCATCCGTAAGGAGCCTGTCTTGGTAGTAGTAGGTCACCCCATCTATCACGATCTAGGAAATATACTAACAAGTACAGGGTGGAGGGTTAGTGGCTGACGTTGCTGGGTAAAACACATCTTTAAGGTACTTTGGCCTGATGTCATCTTAAGTATAGAGTTGACTTGAGTTTGTAGATTTGCATGCACGGTCTACCGCAGGGCGACCAACTATATCCGTATTCGAGCGACCGTCATCGATGACAACGTTAGTATCAAAGTTGCAGTTAACTACGGCAACTACAAGAACAGGCTAGGGGCATATTATGCTCCAATGCACACATTCCTCGACTTCTCTTTTCTGAAGACTCTTCCGGAGGCACGAGTCGGAAACGGCTTTGCTGAGTTGATCAAAATCTCAACTGGCGGTCACAGGCCTACCTTCGAGTTACTGGACAAGTACTGCGAGAAGTTGATCTCATCTCTCTTTAGTCGTGATAATGTTGACCCTGAAGTACGGAAGGCGGCGGATGAAATAAACCGTGCCAGTATTTTCGAGATGCTCAAGTTGGAGACACCCAGCCTCCACGAGATCGGATTGGATCGCGTCATTGCCTATGGCCACACTTGGAGCCCGTTTCACTAAGTAAAGATATGAAAGTAACCATTTTTACTTGGCTGATGGCGTTACAGCTCGCACCATCCGTACCTCTGCGTCACGGTCATGCCATTTCTATCGACATGGCGTACTCGGCGACGTTGGCTAACCTTCGCGGTTTTCTTAGCGACGAAGAGCACAAGCGATTGTTGAACCTCTTTTCGAGAGCTAGGCTGTCGATGGATCATGAGATGTTCGATGAGGATATGCTTGAAAAGGTTACCAAGGCAATACTGAAGACGCGAGATGGGTTATTGCGTGCGGCGGTTCCCAACCTTATCGGAACGTGTGTTTTCTTGAACGACGTCTCCGCTGACGAGATGAATGGTGCTCTGCGAAAGCACAAGCAGTTGATGCAGGAGTACCCGCGACAGGGCGCTTTCGTCGACGCTAGTGATACCGGGTACACGTTGAACGACATGCTAGTTGAGGAAGCAATAAAAAACCCTAAGGTCATGAACGGTATGAGCAATGGTAAATTCAACGGCACTGTGCCAAACGGTATTCAAGGTATCGCTAATGGCTGTACCAATGGGTATAGGAACTAGGGCGTGATGAACGCATGTGAGTCGCGATGAAAAGTTCAGGTCACACTCATGTCGACTGCAAAAATCAACATGTAAATTTAGACATGGTGTTTATCGCACCCGTCGGATGCACAATTCACGCCTGAAGCCATGACATGTTCTCCCAATAAATCGACACCAGCGCCCCATCGCCATCACTGAAGACGACCCAACGAGGCGGCAGCTTCCTACAGGAGGTTTATTCTCCGGATCCACGCCACCGTAGTGACTGGCAACTGAAAGCGACAGAAAATTCAAACTAACAGTCGTGGCTGGATCCGTGTGCTTTTTTGATGCCAGGAGAGTGAGAGGGACGGAGAAATTTTGGGTTTTGTGCTTGATTTTAGTGCTTAGTCATCCCGGTGGTCATGGCGTCAGCAATGATGCTGCTCTGGGAACGTTTCGTGATGACCCTAGCAACCGGAAATCCATTATGGACCGGACGCACACACTCCAACCCTTTGGTGATCAAGAGCGGAAAATATGAACATCATGACAGAATTGGCAGACAAGCAGGCTCCTTCTCAGATCTGCAGTAGTCGGAAACTACTGCTTGGGAATACATTTTTATTCCCCTGATGAGATTTAGTCGTTAATGACGTGACCTTCGTGTGCATGCACTGTGCTTGACCTTACTACCAGCGTGCCCTGTCCACTTGTGAGAGGTATGGTACACTTGCTGCTGAAGCTACTGTCGCCCTAACATGCTATTTCATTCCGGTATCCTCACGGTACTGCCACCTTTACATCGTCCTCGTACTCCACATCCTTTATGCCGTCCTTCGTGATCACTTTGACATAAACACCCTTGAAGTCGATGGGAAGACGTCGCTTGAGCTCCTCTGTGCACATTCGCAAGATCTTGAGACCTTTTTCGTAATCAATGTCCGGATGGTGATGCTTGTCTAACAGCGAGAGGCAGTAGTACCTGAGAAGGTTAGCTTAGCTTGGCTAGGATGGCGCATGTTTGTGAGCAACAGTATAATAATGTGTACTGCCAACATTTACACGGTCGAGAGTGTGCTTACTGGGCGTATCCGTGAGCGGCATAAGGTACTGGTGCTTGACTCGCCAAGTAATCAATCCAATACAATGTAGGCTTGTCCGCGATTTTGTCGTAACCTCCTAGTAACAGATTGACTGTGTATGGTCTCCGTGACCGCAGCGCACTTGCTAGCTCTCCCCGAACAAAGTTGGCAGTGGCGGCAGGTGACAGCTCCATGCCGTTGCGCATCGAATATAGCTGAACATTCGCCTGAATGAACTCGGCAAATTGGACTGTGACTACAGTCAACTTTACCCAAATGCCATACGAGGCGATTCATACCTGTGTCACCAGCTTCGCCTGAGAATGCCATGAGCGTATGCGTGTTCAGTGCCCGGGTTTTGTCGTCAGCGGCCTTTAGGATCGTAGCACCTCGCATAGCGGCTTTTGAAGCAGCGATGAGGGTGAAGTCTTTGCCCGTAATTCCGAGTAGAACCTCCCTGGACATTTGTTAGCGAGGAGCGCTGTTGCCCGAGCATTGAGCATACATAGTGACGGTATAAGTGGAGTATGGATGGACTTTTGTGTGGAGGAGGGGAAGATGTGGCAGGCTTAGGGACTGTGGAAGGCTTTGAAGATCTCGAGGACGCTTGGGGTGTTCAGGTTGATAAGAAACCTTGGGAGAGGTATTTGGCTATCTAGTGCGTCGAACGCGAAGGCAGCTCCGAGCGTCGCGGCAAGGCTCAAGCCCAAGCTCCAATTGATCACATGACTAGCACACTTACCTCATCAGGCAAACAGCTTCACAGGTTTCCACTGGCTGAGCAGTTGCTAGCCAACTCATCACCTGTTATCCGTCTCATCATTTCCCACTTCTAGAAGAGCCTTTTACACATACTCTGTACGCACGAGTATAATCGATAGTGATCCTCTGTAATCATGGCTCTGTTGGGAGATGTCATTCTACTCTCCATAGACGGGACGCGCGTGCTCTTATCTCACTCAACAAATGGCAAAGATTGAAGCTGCTCTTCCTCTCAGCCCACTCAAAGTGCTTTCGCGATACTCTTAATGTGTGGTTTACGAGAACCGCCGGCGGCCAATCTTGGTGGCATGGTGGGGCTGAGGATCTGCTGAGAAACGACGTGCACTTGCCCCTCCTCAACGACCTAATAACTATTGAAGCTTCGATTAACCCCACCTTAACAAAACATTGAACAAACATCCCCATCGCCCACCAAACATACCCTGGTAAGTCAATCAAATCCTTTCACCCTCGGCCTCCTATCCGCGGCCGAGCTCATCATCCCGCGCTCTGGAGCTGTCGTGGGCTAGGTAATGGTTGCACATCTGCTTTTTACGGCCTTGCATGGGCCTTAACCTTGCTTGCACCATACGGCTAGGCCGCGCCTACATATGCCTGTGTATCCTCTCGCCACCTCAGGAATTTCAATTGATCTCTCCTACTCAAGCTCAACCTACTGACATACACTGCCTCTACTCCAGTTCCATTGACACCATGGCTATCTCCAAGATCCATGCCCGCTCAGTCTACGACTCTCGTGTATGTTCTCTTATCTTTCACCACCCATATACATGCTCACCTTCTTTAGGGCAACCCAACCGTTGAGGTTGACATTGTCACTGAGACCGGTCTGCACCGTGCCATCGTTCCTTCTGGTGCCTCCACCGGCTCCCACGAAGCCTGCGAACTCCGTGATGGAGACAAATCAAAGTGGGGAGGCAAGGGTGTCACCAAAGCTGTGGCTAACGTTAATGATACTATTGCCCCAGCCCTCATCAAGGAGCAGATCGATGTCAAGGACCAGTCCGCCGTCGATGCTTTCCTGAACAAGCTTGATGGCACGAAGAACAAGGAGAAGCTAGGCGCCAATGCCATCCTCGGTGTATCCATGGCTATCGCAAAGGCCGCAGCTGCTGAGAAGGGTGTCCCTCTCTACGCACACATCTCCGACTTGGCTGGCACCAAGAAGCCCTACGTCCTTCCCGTACCCTGTGCGTGATTTCCTCCAGCCATATCGTATTTCTTGCTAATTAGCCAGTTCAAAACGTTCTAAACGGCGGTTCGCACGCCGGTGGTCGCTTGGCTTTCCAGGAGTTCATGATCGTTCCCTCGTAAGTGATAGCCTGCAACTCTTTCTTCCGACTGTTTCCTGACACCTGACAGAGAGGCTCCGACTTTCTCCGAGGCCATGCGCCAAGGCGCAGAGGTCTACCAAAAGCTCAAGAGCCTTGCCAAGAAGAAGTACGGACAGTCGGCCGGAAACGTCGGTGATGAGGGTGGTGTTGCTCCCGACATTCAGACCCCAGAAGAGGCCCTTGACCTCATCACCGACGCCATTGAGGAGGCTGGCTATACTGGTAAGATCAAGATTGCCATGGACGTCGCCTCCAGCGAATTCTACAAGACTGAGGAGAAGAAATACGATTTGGACTTCAAGAACCCCGACAGCGACAAGAGCAAATGGCTTACCTACGAGCAACTTGCTGAGTTGTACAAGAGCCTGGCCCAGAAATACCCTATTGTCAGCATCGAGGATCCTTTCGCTGAGGATGACTGGGAGGCCTGGTCGTACTTCTTCAAGACTTCCGACTTCCAGATTGTTGGGTAAGTTGTTATATGCATGGTTTCGATAAATTCGCTAATAGTTTATTGTAGTGATGATCTGACTGTCACCAACCCTGAGTTCATTAAGAAGGCCATCGAGCTGAAGTCCTGCAATGCTCTCCTGCTCAAGGTCAACCAAATTGGCACAATCACTGAGGCTATTCAGGCAGCCAAGGATGCATTCGGTGCTGGATGGGGAGTCATGGTTTCCCACCGCTCCGGTGAGACTGAGGATGTCACCATCGCCGACATTGTTGTTGGACTCCGTGCTGGACAGATTAAGACTGGCGCACCGGCTCGATCCGAGCGCCTTGCCAAGCTCAATCAGATTCTCCGTATCGAGGAGGAGCTCGGTAAGTCATAGTAGTTTGATCTTGTAAATCATATTGCTGACATAAGTACAGGTGACAATGCTGTCTACGCTGGTCAGAACTTCCGAACTGCAGTGAACCTGTAATCAATTGGCGACAACTCCATGGGCACCACTAAGGGAAAATCGGAAGATGCGATCAGAGGATGCAAATAAAAACAAGAAGGTGATGCATTGCAAAATCCCGGAACAATGATAGCAATAATCGATATACAATGGAATACGAAAAACGTTACCGTACCTCGTAGTGCTTGGGCGTGTTGCCTCTATCTCCTGTTCTTTCAATCTAATCATAAGGTTCGTGATGCGACAGGTGTAGTGACTAATTACTTTTAAGGTTAGGCCGTAATTTCCTATACACAATTGAAGTGGTTCAACAAATAGACAAGCCTAGATGTCGACGTGCAGTTGACACTTAGGGGATCTACCATAAATCCCAGTGTGAGATGGTTTCACACTAGAGGTTAACGCAGTCGTCCAAAGCGCCTCCAAGTAAATATGCAACTTCATAGCATATGATGAGCGTGGTGACATATCCTAGAGCTCCGCTCTTGGGGAGATTTTTCATATAGTTATTACAGGATGAGGCAACAATGCATGTGCAGCCAGTCATAGAGATATAGTCTCAGACTCACGCCGAACTCCACATTGAAGATGAAGAATAAGCCAAATAAAAATTCTAACGAAACCGCTAGTCGTCTCTTTCAACATTGCGAGCTCCAGACCGACCTTCGTTCTAACAGATGAAACTGTTTTTCATGTTCAAGTTCCCCTTCACGACATACCAACGAGGATTACTTGATCAAATAGAGCCTTACAATGTTCGTTATATGGCTCGTGTCGTTGTACTATTAAAGCTTTCTTTTATCAACACTCAGTAGTTGCACATTTCCCCGCCTTTATACGCTCCACACAATGTGCTCTCGCTCTTAGCCGTATATCATCTTCCGCGTGTCCCGTATGGTGATGAACCTCTCAATTACTCGAAATTGAACTTATTGTTGATATTTTACCTTGCCCAATACTTGATTAGTCTGTAAGAATGCACACAGAATTGTTCAGTACTTTTACCAGTGAACTAATCTACATTCTCAACACTGTCGCCTGAACACATACAATCTAAACGCAAATCATGCCTAGTCCGTGGAAAGTCATGAATCCTTTCGCGAAGAATGAGGAGTTTCTGGAATGCAACACCAGCGATTCTAAATGGGTACCGTCCGACAACGAAGGCGCGGGTTCCTGCAAACAAAGCAGCGCAAGGTTTAGTATGGAGGGTCAGGTCAGCTCGATGGGCCTTGACGGCCCGGAAGAGTTTTCGCCAAGGTATTTCAAATCACAGTGTTTGCGAGAAACAATACAATATCCTGAAGCACACCGAGACGTATCAGATATAACCACACGACCGCCTAGTGCCTACTCGTGGCCCAGCGCCACGGCTAGTTTTGATAATCTCAGTGTGTCTGTCTCTTCACAACAAGGAATGCCTTCTAGCAAGTCCCAAGAGAGCTTACCAGCTTCGATTCAAGACAATGATCTTATTGAGAGTAGCGGAGACAGAAATGAATCCAATGCCACGCTCTTTCCTTCCTTCCCATTGTGTACTAGGAAGCGGGAAGTAGAGGCAATGGGGGCGCAAGGTATACAAAACTCATGGAAAATCGTTGATGCTTATCGATCAGCCAGAGCAATATATAATGCAGGGCCAAAAGGCGAAGGTCAAAAAGTGTGGTCAAGTCATAAGCAGTCTCGGAAACAGAAGCAAGGCCACACTGAGGTCGAACAAAAACAGTTTCGCTTTGAACATCCCACTCCACCAGCGCGGCCGCCCTGGCCTCATGAAAGCATTCCCCTGAGACAAATGGTATCGCCGGGCGCGAAGTCACGGGTAAGTGAGGAGTTGGAAAGTTCAACATCATCCTGCGAAGTGCCTATTCGAATAGGACCAGATATACAGCAATCTATAATTGCAAATAAGGCTCTTCCACCTGCTCCACAACTTCAACCAGCGCCGACTTCGAGGTTTCATGGAGGTATAGCAACGGGGAAACCTCTTCCGCCTGTTCCACAATATAGGCCCTCTAAACCTCTCCCGCCAGTACCACAACCGCTAAATTCACCAACATTGAGGCAACATCAAGGAGAAAGGCCCTCTAAGCCTCTTCCACTCGCTCCACCGTCTCAATCTCTCCCATATAAAGAGGCCAAGGCCTATAGGCGGATAGAGCGAGACGTAGAAGCGCGCAATGCGGGTACTACAACATATCGTGCAGATAATCAGGTACAGTATCATGCTAGAGATTCTCCTCGCCTCAAAGGAGACCAAACTAGCCCTAATAAAAACAAGCATTCTCCGTGGTGGAAGTCACGAACAGACAGGAAGGCTGAAATCAGAGAATCAGGTGCATTGCACCAAAAAATAAGTAATGCTAAACTCAAGGGAAGCAGTGGACTCAAGAACCAGATATCTCGGCCGAGGCCTATCACAGCCATTCAGGAAGGCCGTACCGCAAATTTGGCTATAGGGTGTGGAGGTGTTGGAGGTCCAGGTGCGGCTGGATCACTGTGTCCTGCCTATCCTATGGCCTCATTATCGCCATTCATACGTGAAGAACCAAGAAAGATAGGACGCCCTCCCCTTAAACAAGTGAGCGAGCGGCAAAGAGGTAAGCAAAAAGCCGATCAGGAGTATACAGCAGGTATGCATACTCCAAAGCCTTGGCGGGCCTTACTGCATATGCCCCAGCCCCTTGCAGATAATAGGAGGGACTCTGATGCAAGTTTTGGATGCAGAGGCTTTGATGGCACACTCCAGATGATGAATGCGATAGACCCAGGGCCATTTACACAATTCCAGCGGAATATGGTAGAAACGAATGAGAAGATCCGACCGCAACCATTATTTTCGGGCATTCGTGGTGGATACGAAAACGAGGACGAAGACGCCGACATGAGAGACTCAATCTTCTATCATCCTTACTACGAGGCACTGGATGAGTACTGGGGCTGTTCGGTGTACGCTCACGGTAGGAAAGGGTTGTCTTTGCTACAGCGCTGTCAAGAACCGGTGACAAGCTCTATTGATGATTGCAAGTAGGCTGATCAGACTGCGTACTTGAGCCTTTTCGTTTATGGTTTATTGCTATTTCTTATTTTGTTGTTAGAGTTCGACCGATGCTCCATTTAGTCTTAATATCAATTCATCCTACACTAGTTGTTCCTTCTATTCCTGAGCTGTGCTTGTACCTCTTTTGTGAGGATTCATACTGTGCGTTTTCCCGCATCAGCCTTGTGCTAATGGCAATCGACCCATGTGCTCCATATAATGTGCAGCTTTCTATGAATAGTTTTGTGATCAGCCTAGACGGGTTCGCAACGTTGCTGATTCTATCGAACTCAGCCCTAGTGATGCAAAATGTACCATACTAAGAGATTTCCATGCGGTGCAATATAAGAGTGACGTGGGGAGAGGAGCAAAAAGGGCCCGATGGGAGGGAAGCGAGGCTAAATGAAGGTTAAAACGTTTCAATGCTTCGTCGCACGGTCACGAGCTGGGGATCTGCCTTGTTTGCGGAGGGAACGCCTGGTCCAGGTGCCAGTAAAGAACGGATTTAGGGAGGAACAAATGCACCAGGCTGGGGTATATTTTGAGAAAAAGGGTACAATTGGGTGGTTCGAGGTGAGAAACTAGGCCAAGGAATTTTTAAGGCACTTTAGCAGTGCCATTTGCAAGGAAGATTTTTGAACGCTTATGCGCAGGGAAGCGAGCCATTATGTAGGACCCCGGGGCATTGAGATGTGGAGTAACTGCAGCTCCCAGCCGCGTCTTTACTGCGACCACGTTGTACAGTGAAGGCGAAGTCTGGGCTGTGCCTGCGGTTCTGTCCTTGCTGAGATCTCCATACACACGTGCATACCTACCGTTTACTTGAGCAGCATCGGGAGGATGAGGCGGAAGGGCCGGTCCACAGTAGCTATGTGGATTTGGTGTGCATGCGGCGTAGGGTTGTGCAGGCTCAGACGATGATCACGCTGGCCAAGATCCAACGTGGACGTTCATAGAAGGTGTGAAGAGGGTGCCAGCTCAGCAGACCCATGCCATGTTTGCGGTTGTTGCTGACGCAGGTCGGAGGCTGGTTGCAGGGCGAGGCAGCCGTTAAAAGGTCCCAAAAATAACCGTGCATTGAAACGAAACCAAACAGGCCCAAAGAAGCTAGCACATCCGCTGATAACGAGGCTAAATGGCCGGATCCAAGAGGTAGGCCCGGCCAAGCGACCTGATGTGTGGCAAATTAGCGGCCCATGTGCCTGGCTATGCGTCAGCCTCCATGCACATGCTCCATCACACGCCGGCATTAACAACGCTGACCACCGACAAGACTTACAAATTAACTCGTACTATGTATGTATGTACGGTGCAGTACAGCACAGTACACGCAAGGCTGCGAACGAAGCGCAGATCTCGCGGCCAGCCGGAGGCTCATGATGGCATCGCTCGCGCGAGGGCGGCGCTCGACGTTGCGCCTCTGGCCCCGACTCTGAGACACTGGACTCGACCACGCCATATCTCCATTCCACGCTGCCCGTCTGGGAGACTGGGACTCGAGGTTGGTGCTGGCCTGTAGGCAAAATGTGGGTCGGGAGGCGCCTTCCTCAAACTCTCACAGCACCTTCCCTCTGTGATTGGCCACGCCCAGGAACTGCAGGCGCTGTTCACAGCTTAAACTGACTAGCGCTGCCTTGGGCCTATGCTGAGCCCCTGCCCTACCCAACCACTCACCTCCCAGAACCACCTTGTCGCGTTTTGCAGGCGTCAAACAGCTCGCATCAATTGGATATCGATCACCCTCTATCCCGGCCTCTGAGCGCCTGCGGGCTGGACTGGCCTCCGCTCCCGAAGCGATCATAGAGAGGCAGCATGGACCACCATGGTCCCATCTTTTGCCTCCGTACAGTGGCTACCTATCTACTGTGCTTCTCCAACGTACAGCTTTGATTTGGGGGCATATTGCTGTGCCGCGCCTCTCCTCCACCCACGCTGACAGCAGGGTAAGCTCCTTGTCAGACTTGACATAACCAAGACTCTTGCGCTGCACTCTTCTGGTCTGGATGCCGTGGGTTTGCAAATCGTTTATTGATTTCTGCCGGGCGTCTATTTCTGGGCCACTCGTCCCTCCATTCTTCTTCTGAACGCCATCCCATCTGCTCCTCTCCCCGCCAGCCTATCAGACGTGCCCCTGCAGCTGTGCAACCACGCTTCCATTGGCGCCATACATTTAGACGTTGTAAGTACCCGCCCGCTTTCTTGCCCATCTCTCTCCACTTCGATCCGTGCTCTACCTAATCCTTGACCTTCCTGCCCCCGAAGCGCCGCGAGACAAAAGGCAGGCGCTTCGCTCCATTGCCACTGCTCCTTCTTCTCCCCAGCAGGTCTCTCATTGTAATACTTCGTGTGTCTTTGCCTTCTGTCTCTTCATCCGCATCCTCTCCAACTGGTCTAAGCTGGCCTGGATCATAGTCGCTGTCCCCTCATACACCTTCCCATTTGTCATCGTCTCTACTATCTCCACTTGATGAGAGCTTCGTGCCTTTGCGTCACTCTCGGAAAGTTGTAGAATGGCCACCAACAATAAAAAGAATCTCACAGTTTCGATTGAAAGACGAAATACCGACGACTCTGACACAAACAAGACACCCCGTACAGCACGCTTCGCAGAAGCTACTTCAGTCTATTCACCTGTTGACGCTCCACGATCGCCCTTGGACTACCCCACCAACCACTACAAACCCCAACCGCAGGTATCAGACGTGGGATTGTCCTACGTAGCCGCAGTAGAAATGGAAGAGACCGATAGAAGATACCTTCCTCCACCAACTCCAAGGACACCAGGTGGTCCACTCAAGAGCGCATTGAAATCTCCAGGCGCGCCACCTCGGACTCCAGGAGCCACAAGCATCTTGAGCCCGACTTTCAGAGAAGAGGAACGGCTGGAGAAGCAAGAAGCATCGACTGAACAGGAGCAGGCCAAGGACCTGGTAAGTACTATGGGTTGACAATATTCAAGCAAAATTCTAACAGTATACAGAAAGCCAAGGTCAGAGTAAGGATAGCCAAGATCTTCCTCCGCGGTATCAACTTTGCTTGCAGCTTGATCGTTCTCTCGATGATTGCAACCGCATTCGCCATTTTCAACGCCACAAAGACCCTCGCTCCACGAAACAACCTCCCGCCGTGGGCTGCAAACACCAAAGTTTGGCCTCAAGCCCTAATCCTGTCTATTGCTTGTGTATCGTTACTCATGTCCATCGTTGTCATGTGGGCCTACTTTAGAGGCGGCCACAACCGGGCCGAAAAGGTAGCAGCCTACTACACCGTCTTTGCTGTTGGATTCTTCGTCTTTAGCATCATTATGTGGGCTATTGGAGCAGCAGTTCTCAACCAAAGTAAAGCACAGAACAACAACAAAGATATGTGGGGTTGGTCTTGCGTCGACAATCAAAGAAGACATCTCTTTGAGGACGACATTTCCTACGCGCTTGTCTGCCGTCTCCAGGTATATACACATCGCAAACACGTATCAACGCATGCTAACTTCCATATAGAATTGGTCACTCGTCTGCTGCATCATTGAGATTGTTGTCGAGCTTCTCTGTGTGATCATCTACGCCATCGTTTTCTACCGTTTCTGGTCCAAGCGCAAGCTCAGGAAGTCCATGGCCCAGCGTGATCGTGCTCGATCTGATCTTTATCTTGCTCAACTGCGCTCACAATCTGCCCCAAACACGCCCGGATTTGGTCCTCTTTCTCCCCGGTCTGGTGGCTGGCGCCCACCTCCAGGCCACCCCCAGTATGTCGACCCGCACTCTGCAGCTGAGGAAGGCGAGAGTGACAAGGTTCAATACGCGCAAGTGCGCGAGATTGTCCAACCTCAACCGTTCACGCTTGGAGCGCCACCTATCAAAGTGACAGGGGCAACACCAAAGGTCGAACAAGAAGGCTTCGCTGCCCCAGTACGAACCGCCACCGTCTCACCACCTCTCGCCTCACCGGCCTTCCAAGAACGACACAATGATCATGTAGATGCAGCACCAGGCGAGCAGACATACGCTTCGGTACCTATCCCAGGAGCCTACACCCCACTAGCCTCCCCAGCGTATCCACCACCACCACAACAAGCACAGCAGCCAGGCTTTGATTTTGGTCCAAATGTGACTGGCCGCTAAACTGTATTCTGTATCGAGGTGCATAGCGTTGCTCTTCTCTTCTTTTGGATCTGGGATCTAGTCATGGGCTGGCGATCTCTGGGTGCTACCTGTACATTTTTGTCTACTAAGAAGTGTCGGCTTCGGCCGTGTCTTTTCTTTTTGTCTGTCCAATCTGGATCCGTCGATCGCTCTGTATATTCTTGTTCTACGGTGTTGGGACGGGAGGATTTTCCTTAAGATACCTGTTTGAAATAATGCCTCTCCTTGTCGACGAGCGAGATGCAAATACTATAAACCCTTTATGGGTTGCGAATGTAGAGAATGAATCCAAAACGATCATGTTCTACAATCAATATCGCTTCTGCTATGATGACCTTACCAAAGATTAAACCAGACGATGCCTATCTGTACAGGTTCATAAATTCGCCATCTTCCAAAGTTTTCTTGACCTGCTTCGTCATCTGCACCCTCAGCCCACTGTCATCATCCCAAGCGCCTAGCTAAACCGACCTCATATGCTAAACGCTATTGAAGCAGAAACGCTATTGACTTCATCATGCGGCAAGGCACTCAAACTCGAGCCGCCGTGGTGTTGGGTGTAGCCGCCGCCCCCTGGCAATTGCCACGGGCGCGTGAACGGGTGGGCCGCTTGGGCGACCCAGTGGCTGGGTAGATGTGTACGCAAGGGGGAGAGAATACCTACAAAGCACGTTATCTAGGCCGAGATATGGGCCGGGTTCGGGACATGCAATGTGAGTTGATGGAAGCAAAGGAAAGGAAAGAGAGCTACCTAGGGTAGAGTGGTGGTATGAAATCAGCTAACCATATATAGGCGGAACGGTATGAAATGTGGTTTGGTGTAACAGCGTGTATAGAGCCAGATGCGTGAAGCTGAAGGCTTTGTGTATATATTTTTGAGATGGAAAAGTAGATTTTCATTCATCGCCTCTTCTCGTTCTGGTAACAGCCATGTGAGAAGGGAGATGAATTACATATTCGGTGAGACGTCATTGATGTAGTTCTTCAATTTCCATTTTCGATCTTGACATTGATCTAGAGTATTCGTTTTAGATGAGTCTTGGATGGGTTTGCGCAGATTTCGGCGGCTGCATGCGTTTTGCACATGTTTGTGTGGCCTGACATCACTTGAATCAAAAGTGATGATAGAATACGGTCTGAATCAAGGGTTTACCTGCAATTCGAAGCAAGGTAATTAGCGGCATGAAGGTGTGTAAGATGTTATGCCGAGTGTCCTACGAAAGCACAGTTACACTGGAATGGTCATATGCTAGTGCAGGCATTAACACCAGAACATGTACGGGGATTTTTTGTGTAGTTTTCAGGACAATCCTAGACACAGTTCCTGTCAGTGACAGTGGGCGTGACACAAAGACTTCACAAGGAGAAAGCAATTGGCAAAGGTTGACCACACAATGGTTGAATCGGCACGTTCACCCAAGTGAAGCCTCCATTGATATATGTGATCAGAGACCTGCTCGTTAGAGACAAGGTCAAGCTCCATTGATAGGCCGCAAGTTCAATGCTTGCTCTTTTGTTTAAGTACACCCAGGACTCCGTAGGACCATACCCGCCGAGACCGGAAATGCTGGTTATCGTGCAAAATCTTCACTTCGTTCCCTCTTTAGCCACGCTGAACGAGCTTATCGGACAATACCCTCGAATCGGTTCTTGTACCACTTGATGGTCTCGGCCTGGTTGACACGGTGGGAGGCGCCGATTCTGCTCTTACACCTCCTGCGCTTGGCAACACGCTCGCCAGGGCGGGTCATGCAGACGTAGAAGTCCATGCCGTAGATACTGCTTCGGTTAGCACGTGGCCTGGATAGCATGTTTGTCTGTGGACCACATACCCAATGCTAGGGTCGTACTTGATACCCAAGTCGATGTGTTCGCTGATGCCAAAGCCGAAGTTGCCGGACTCGCTGAAGTTGCGCTTGCGGAGCTCATATTCCTTGACTTTGAGGCCACGCTCGAGAATCTCCTCGGCCTTGGGGCCGCGGACGGTGACATGGACGGCAATCTTTTCGTTCCTCCTGATACCAAAGGTACGGACGGTGTAGCGGGCCTTTGAGTAGACGGGGGTTTGACCACTGAGCTGTTCCAGCACCTTAGCCGCACGGGTGAGACGATCACCAGACTCGCCAACTGAGATGTTGAGGACGAGCTTCTGGATGCGGAGCTCCCGCATGGGGTTGGAGGCCTTGGAGTCGGACTGGAGGAGACATTAGCGCTGGCCGATGTGTGTATATAATATCTGCTGTTCTCTGCGTACCATTGTGAATGCTGCGGATGTTAGTAGGCAGGTGGTGATGTCGACTGCTGAAGTTGTCTGGTCGCGGCGGATAATTTTGGGCTAAGTGGGCCCGTCTTTTAGCGAGCGTGCGTCACGTGCACCTGCCGCCTGCGAAAGCTTCTAATGTCGAACTCCAACAAGAGATACCACCGATAGCTCCGCAACAACACCCCACCTCACCAATCGCCAACACGCCACGGTGCTTGCCATTGATCTCTCCTGCACTTACCTCTTCCCAGGCTCTAAGTCGTCTTCGGACGCGCACCTCCAAATATGTCTGGCGCCGCAAATAGGCAGGGCAAGATGGTATGTACAGCTACCTCGCATCTCAATTCTCGACCTGAGAGAAATCGTGCGTAGAAAACTGACTGACGTTTGACCATGTAGCAAAACCTAGTAAGCGCTCCAACTCTTCGCCCCAACCGCATCCAACTCACAGACCGCAGATCAACTATCGCATGAAGGTGACTCTGCAAGACGGTCGGCAAATGGTCGGCCAGATGCTCGCGTTCGACAAGGTCAGCACCAAGAAAATCCCCCACCCCCACAGAAGTTCACTTAGTTGCAGCACATGAACCTAGTTCTCGCCGACACAGAAGAGTTCCGACGCACTCGACGACGCGGCAAAGCCGCTGGGCCAGGCGCATCGCAGCAAGTCACTGAGACTGAAGAACGCCGTGCCATTGGCCTTACCATCATTCGCGGCGCGCACGTCATCTCCCTCTCTGTTGATGGGCCTCCGCCAGCAGACCCGGCTTCGCGACTTGGACCGCAGTCTACAGGCCCTACAACTGCTGCGACTCTGGCAGCTGGTCCTGGTGTTGCTCGACCTGCAGGCCGCGGCACTCTCCCAGTCGGCTTGACAGGACCTGCGCCTGGCGCTGGAGGCCCTGGTCCAGGTTTTGGAGGATTCCCGGGCGCACCTGGCTTTGCACCCCCCCCCTTCGCAGGTCGTGGAGGTGGACCACGTATGTCTCGCTCACTAAGTTCAAGCCACATTTACTGACTCATCACAGCCGGCGCTTTCCCCCCTGGTGGTGGACCTCCTGGTTTTGGCGGACCCCCAGGTTTTGGCGGACCTCCTGGTTTCCAGGGTCGTGGTGGGCCTCCAGGTTTTGGTGGTAGATAGAGAGCAAAACATGGCTCAAAGCTATTGACGCAAGGGAATGAATCGGTACCGGCATCACAGCATCCTGGGGCAAAATTGAAGGGCCTCGATTCGCACGACACACGCGTGCGGAAGATGTATTCGCAACAGCAACGCCATGTATGCGCCGCTCTGCAACAGACAGTACTCAGATGGCAGCGTTTGAGATTGCTCTATGCCACATTTTGGGGACTGTGACCTGACGGTTGGATGGCTCCATACCTTGAAGTAATAATTCGACGGAGGCTTGTAGGTCGCTTTGCGCAAAACAACAGATCTGATAGCTACTGGAGTGCATATCAATCTCGAACACCCCCAAAATATGCCTCAGCCAGCTACCAGCATGTCCTCATCATCCGTGACATTTAGCCAATAACATGCTCGTATATGCACAATCAAATCAGCACACGTGACATGATGCCGTTGTCGCAAATCGCAGAAGTGCTGTTCATCCATCGGCGCCGATATTCCTTGGCACTCGCATCTCAACACGACAGGAACCCCAAGCTTTCTAGCTCTGCCTTGCACGGCCGCTGCTTGTCCTCGAAGCCTCACGTCCAGTCAATCTGCCCATTATGGCCGCCGCAATCAAAGCGCTCAATGCGAAGATACGCTCAAACAAGTACACAGATTACTTTTGCTCGACCCGTATGTTTTACCCGGATGCCCACGCATAGCGGAGAACGACATGCACTCGGAACAGAGCAATGGGCTGACGCACACCAGATTTCTGGGGTCCGGCGAGTAACTTTGGTATCCCAATGGCAGCGATTGCGGACATGAGCAAAGATCCAGAAATGTGCGTCCGCTGTCTTATAATCCTGTATTTCTACCTGCCTGCCAGCTAACACCACGCGCAGCATCTCGGGCCGCATGACTGGCGCCCTCACTCTCTACTCTGGTACCTTCATGCGCTACGCCATGGCCGTTACACCTGCGAACTACCTACTCTTCGGCTGCCACGCTATCAACTTTACTTCGCAACTCGTGCAGGGATACCGGTATCTGAACTACTGGAACTTTGGCGGTAGAGAAACTGCGCTTGCGGCCAAGGCGAGAGAGGGTGTGGATGGAGGAGCAGTAGCGGCGGTAGAGAAGGCAGGAGACACGATTAAGGGGGTTGTTAGCAAATAAGACAGGTTGGGAAAGACAGACTTCCCAAATTTTTGCTTCTTTCTGTGGTGGGCATGACGTTTGACTGTGTACAATAAATACTTTGCAAACTGGGTCACTGCGTCTTGTAACAGTATTTGGCAAAACATCACTTTCTGGAAATTAATGCCCATGGTACCGGGCGCTACTGGAACAAACCAACCTTGCGTAAATAGAACACCATCTACACTTACATCAAACTACTCCGTCCACCAATCTCATTCCCGCCCTGCCCAGTAGGTAAATCACCGTCCCTCCCATCCACAAACTCTCTATAAATCTTCTCTAGCCGCCTCCGCTCTTGCGCACTAATACTACTTCGCGTAGTCCCAAGAGAGCTATCAACATGCTTCCATTGGATCTGCGGATCTTTTCTCTCTCCATCCTCTTTCTTATTATTCTTGTCCATTTCCTCTCTATGACTTGAATTCGGGCGTTGCAAGGCCTTTTGCTTACGGCGCAGACTTTGTAGCGCAGCAATCTTCTGCGCAATCATAGCACGCTCTGTAAGTTGGGATGGGGGAATGGGCTTGTTAGAGTCGCCTGCGTCCGTAGCTGTGTCGCCGTAGCAAAAATGTGTGAATTCCGGAATACCCTTGTCTTTGCTCGTCTTACTGGAGTTACTTGTCCCGTTCTTCTTGTCTCCACTCTTGGTCGGATCGCCTAGGTCCGTATCGCCGAGGACGTCGTGAATGGCTTCGAGTTGAGCATTGTATACCACGGCCTGCAGATCAGCACCCGAGTAGCCCTCCGTCCTTCGTGCGATTTCACGAAGATTTTCGCCCGAATTGTCGGTTGCAAGGACACTAGGTGCGAGATGTAATTTGCTGGTCACGGCTTTGAGGATGTCGATGCGCTCTTCGAGCCCAGGCATGTCGCAAAGTAAACTCTTGTCTAAACGTCCAGGGCGTAGTAAAGCTGGGTCGATAAGATCAGGTCGTGATGTCGCTGCAAGAACGTATACACCGCTTAGACCTTCTGCGCCATCCATTTGCGTTAGCAGCTGGTTCACTACGCGATCTGTTACGCCTGTGCTGTCGTGTCCACGCTTTGGTGCGATAGAGTCAAATTCATCAAAGAAAAGCACACAGGGTCGTGCGGCCTCTGCACGTTCAAACAAATCGCGGACAGACTTTTCAGATGCTCCGATGTACTTATTGAGGATCTCGGGGCCCTTGACGGATATGAAGTTGAGACCACATTCACCCGCAACCGCGGATGCAAGAAGTGTTTTGCCGCAGCCCGGGTAACCATAGAGGAGCAGACCAGACCGAAGCCGTAGGGGACATTGGGCAAATATTGGAGCGTAGGTTGTTGGGTACTGTAATGTCTCTAGTAGGGTTTGACGAGTAGAGTGTAGGCCGCCTATTGAGTCCCACTTCGTTGTTGACGACTGTAGGGTTACATTTCGCAGGGAGGCAGGGGTGAAGCCCGAGAGGGCTGATGTGTAGTCGTTACGTGTGAGAGATATAGTATTGGAAGAGGAGGTAATGGATCGAATGAGGGCCTCGTTACGCGCACGTGATGTCAAGAGGACAAGATCTCCTGGCATGTACCCATCTGTTTGACCAGCAAGATCAAGGAAATCAATACTAGGGTCTACAACGAAGCCAATGTCTCCCGGTTCGTCGTGCTGTATGCTTCCATTGCTAGGCAGACTACGATGAGCGGTACTTGGTCGACTAGTCGATGGCGAGGGTGGAAATGCATGACCATTTGGTTGCTCGGTTGCTGTTTGTTGAGGTTTTGCGTCCTTGTTAGCTAACATTTCTAGTACGTTTCGTCGTCCGTCCTTGTTTGGTGCTTTCAAGCTGACAATCTCTCGTACGATGTGACCACCGACGATCACGTTGTTTAGAGCTTCTTTGCCTTGAGCCGTGGCCAGAAGAACTACCCCCGAATCTGTAGAGCAATATTGTCGAACGATAGAAATTAGGCATTCGCTGACATGTCGACTTCGACCGTTTTCGTTACCAACCTGAAGTTCAGTTTCAACCGGACAAAGTTTATCAAGATCATCCAAGACCACCACTGCATTTCCTCCAGATCTGGCACCCCAAGAAGCGGATGCAAATAGCCGGTTAAGCGTCTCTTTGATGGTCGCTACTCTCGTTTCGTCTGTAACGAGTCTGCTGCATGGGAAGTAGATGACGTGGAAGAGGTACTCGACTCGAAGTTGGTGAGCCAGAAGTTGGGCGCATTGCGATTTACCTGCCCCTAGGCCACCAGTGAGAAGCACAGAAGAGCTATGTGTAAGATGTGACCGTAGCTGCTCGATGAGAGGATCGATTGCGACGAGAGTTGGTGGAACTTCTGGTAATGGTTCGCCTTGCTTCCAGCCTCTGGTCCAGCTGGAGGGTGTCGATATTTCCTGACCTAATTCAACAGTAGGTTTTCTTTCGGGAAACAATATCCAAGATACTCCTGGTGTTGGCTGTGGTGGCTCGAATTTTACGATTCCCCCTTGCCAAGCTAGTTCAGAACCCTCAACTGGTGGTAGAACCATTCCATCTGTGACTGGTCCATCCAACAGGCCATTTTTCCTACCATATATGATCTTGATCTTCCGAATGGCATCCTCTTGCTCCTGCTTAGACTCCCCACCGAACCGGAGCGTGGTATTGATTTGCGAGAAAGCCGCGGAAAATGGCACAATCCTGACAGATTTTACCACTGCTTCTTTTGTCTCCTTCGAGCCTGCTGTCTTGATTGATGATATCTTTGCAGTCTGAGCTGGAGCGCCCTCTATGCGTACAAGGCCGCCGACGAAGCCTCCAAAGCCTAATACCCTACAAAGATCTGATGACAGTGCAACATGGCGGCTGTCAGGGGCATCTTGCCAGGTTGAAATTTTGGCAACCACATGAGTTGCTGGTTTTTCTTGCTCCTGTTCCTTTGACATATCTACGGGTTCTTGTAGTCCTGCAGGCTTGATAACAGTGACCGATGCCCACGTGACTCCACGAAGCGCTTTTGTGAGAAGGACATCCTTGTCCACCCATATCTTGAGGCCTTCAGCGTCAGCGTCCGCGTCCTCATCAAACCACTCTTGGGCGATGCTTCGGTCAACGCCTCGAAGGAATATTGCGCCCTTGCTGGTATTCTCATCCCGGCCGCTTCGACGCCTGACTGTACTTGCGGCACTCTTCCCACTTTTCCTCGATGCGCCACCGACACTCCTGCTTTCTCTGTTGGAGCTCTTTTCCTTCTGGCGGGTCTTGGGCGCAACGATCACTTCGGCATCGGGTGAGATCTTGACAAATGGCGATGCGGTTGGCGGCGCGGGGGCGATAGCAGTCACAATGATATTGGCGGTTGTAGTAGGGGAGAGATGGAGGGTCAAGGGGTGCGGTGCCTGTGCTTGAGGATTCGGAAGCGCTCGAATCTGGGACAGGAAATTCAATTCTAGAAACTGGGCATGAAGTTCGATCATCTCCCAATCTACGGGTGTCAATGGCTCGATGTTGATGGTGTGCGCCTGCGGAGGGTCCAGGTGTAGTAAGAGGCCAACCTTCTGTCCCTCAGCAAGCCCGATGAGTCTCGCAAGCGTGGTGTCAACTTCTACGGCTGGGATATCTTGCTGGGTGGTTGTCTGATTGCGGTTTAGTCCATCCCGTCCCACCACAGAGGCAAGTCGACGTTGGCTCTGCATGCCCGTCCAGCCCACAAACACCGATTTCTGCGGAGAGGCACTTCTTGAGTCTGAGGCACCGGGTGGCGGGGGTTGGCGGTACGTGAGCTCGACGACAACATTCTGCGCGACCTGTGCAAGACTTAGTACGGCATTGTGTGGCTACAGGAGAAGTACGTACGGCGTTGGCGTTCACAAGCACCGACACAAGAGTCGCGGGAAGGTTGACCAGACAATTCTTGAGCGATTGCTTCAATGCGACCTCGGCCTGGACAACATTGCCCGTATGCTTCTTTGGCGGCATGATGGGCTAATTAAAGAAACCGTTATGGGGTTGCAAAGACAGCAACAGCATTCTGGCTGGCAATGTTTGGGCCGTCTTCTACCTGGGCCGAGGTCGTCGGTGCCGATGGGATATGTGGAGGGCGGTGGCAGAATCATAGCGAGCACCAGCCAATCGCCCAGGGCCATGGGAAACGCGCTCGGCGCGCTGCAACGCGACCCAGCCGTGCCAGCCCCATCCTCAAAATTACGACTGTGCTTTGCCTCCCCGCTGCACCAACACTCAACGACGACTAGGCAGATCAGGATAGATAGGCGCACGTATAAGCAAGCATGGCGCTTTTCTCTATAAACGCGCCAGTCAACTACGACGAGCAGCAAGGTCGGTAGCCAGCATTCGGTCCCAAGCACAGCGCCCTAGCTAATGGCGCATAGCTGCCTTCGTTGACTTTCTGAAGCACTTCAAGTCGTCCTCTACCGAAGCCGCCGACCAATTGGAGGGCCTCAATCTCAGTGGTGATGGCGACGAAGAATATGACATGGCAGACGCCCCAGATGATGCCGCGACAAAGACACGCAACGGCCAGTCCAAGTTTAAGTATATGACCCAGCTACAGGAAGTCGCCAACCGTGAGCGCAACGAGATTGTCATAGACTTGAACGACGTGGAGGCGGTGAGTAGGAGCTGGAGCCACCGCGGGGTGTCAAGCTGATAGCAAGCAGTTCGAGAAAGCTTCCTCAGATGACGAGCACAACTACAAGCTGATCGAGTCAATCGAGCGCAATGCCCACCACTACATCGAAATCTTTTCGCGGGCGGTCGACCTGTGCTTGCCGCCACCAACGCGAGACTTGAAGTATGCCATCCATGGAACCTTCACGCGAGGTACTAACTCTTCACAGCTTCAAAGACGATGTTCTGGATGTGATCATGACCCAGCGTTCTAAGCGGAATGAGAGGATGCAGGAGCTCCAGGGTGTCGAAGATAGTGCGCAAGCTGCACCAGAATCGCTGTTTCCCGCTGCGCTGACAAGACGATACACGCTCAATTTCAAGCCCAGAATACCTTCTAGTGCCAGTAGCCAGCGAAGCATGAAAGCCTTAGCTGTGCGCAATATTCGGGGAGAGCATCTCGGCCATCTCATCACAGTTCGAGGTATTGCGACAAGGGTATCAGATGTCAAGCCCGCTGTGCAGGTCAATGCCTACTCTTGCGATCGGTGTGGAAGTGAAGTGTTCCAACCCGTGACGACGAAACAATTTACTCCACTCGTAGAATGCCCATCGGAGGAGTGCAAAAACAACAAAACGAAGGGCCAGCTGTTTTTATCCACCCGCGCCTCCAAGTTTCTACCGTTCCAGGAAGTCAAAATCCAAGAGATGGCTGACCAGGTACCGGTTGGACACATTCCGAGACAGCTTACCATCCACTGTCATGGCGCATTAGTACGCCAGGTCAACCCAGGAGATGTTTGTGATATTGCTGGTATCTTCTTACCGACACCATATACCGGCTTTAAGGCAATCCGAGCTGGTTTGCTCACAGACACCTATCTGGAAGCGCAGCATGTCATGCAACACAAGAAGGCTTATGATGACATTGTGCTAGCACAGCCAACCCTGCGAAGAATGAATGAGCTTGAACGAACTGGTCAACTGTACGAGTACTTGTCACGATCCATCGCCCCCGAAATTTTTGGCCATGTAGATGTTAAGAAGGCGCTCCTTCTTCAATTGATTGGTGGTGTAACCAAGGAGGTAAAGGATGGTATGCGCATCCGTGGCGACATCAATATTTGTTTGATGGGTGATCCTGGTGTTGCTAAATCTCAGCTACTCAAGTACATCACTAAGGTTGCCCCCCGCGGTGTTTACACCACTGGTCGTGGTAGCAGTGGGGTTGGTCTCACTGCTGCTGTTATGCGCGACCCTGTCACGGACGAAATGGTACTGGAAGGCGGCGCTCTTGTCTTAGCCGACAATGGCATGTGCTGTATTGATGAGTTTGACAAAATGGATGACAGTGACCGAACTGCGATTCATGAAGTCATGGAACAACAGACCATCTCAATCAGCAAGGCTGGTATCACAACAACCCTCAATGCTCGTACATCTATTCTCGCCGCTGCCAATCCTCTATATGGCCGTTACAACCCCCGCATATCTCCTGTCGAGAACATCAATCTTCCCGCCGCACTCTTGTCGCGTTTCGACGTTCTTTTCCTTATCCTTGATACCCCTGCACGAGATTCAGACGAGGAGCTGGCTCGTCACGTCACATATGTTCATATGCATAACGCACATCCTGAGGCCGAAGGAGGTATTGTATTCAGTCCTGCCGAGGTCAGGCAATGGGTAGCTCGCGCAAGAACATATCGGCCAACGGTCCCCAAAGAGGTATCGGACTACATGGTCGGCGCATATGTACGCATGCGCCAACAACAAAAGCGTGACGAGGGATCAAAGAAAGCTTTCACGCATACCTCGCCACGTACGTTACTTGGTGTTCTACGTCTAGCACAAGCTCTTGCTCGTCTACGTTTCGCGGAGGAAGTCATCTCGGAAGATGTTGACGAAGCACTTCGTCTTACAGAAGTCAGCAAGGCAAGCTTATACACTGATGAAAACCGTAGGGATGATCACACACCCAGCAGCAAAATCTATCAGCTTGTCAAGACGATGGAGGCAAGCGGTGCGGCTGCTGTTGGTGACGGTACCAGGGGTGAATTAGACCTCCGCAGGGTGAGAGAGCGAGTGTTGGCGAAAGGTTTCACAGCCGATCAGTTTGAGCAGGCAATTGATGAGTACTCCCTGCTGGACGTGAGTACCGAGATGAGATATCCCCAGAGACTACGGAAGCTAACTTTGCATAGGTCTGGCAAACAACCGGAGAGGGCACACGGCTCGTTTTCATTGAAGCTGGTGACGAGGATCAAGATATGGATGATGAATACGCATGAGGTGCACACTGGTGATGATGTGTGTTGGAGTTCTTGGACAAGGCGCACGAAGGCGTTGTCGACCCAGATGAGTGCGAGGTCAAGTTATGTTGCATATAGCAGGCTCTTAGTCAGGCATACGCGTATAAATGAAGCCAAAATATCAATTCACTCACCGGCTGCTCTGGTGGTGAAGACGGTGGGACTGAATACGGCTCAACCATGCCTTGTAAGGTATGCCAAGAAGGCTGCGAGCATGCAAGCCCTTGCGGGGTCTCGTCTCCAGAAAGTAGGAGCTCCAACCTCCATCTTTCCAGCAGCTCGAGCTTGTGCTACCTCCAAACGCACGAACTACAACTGCACACAGTAGGATTCTCGGGTAGTTTCGCCCATTCAGGCCGTTGCACTCCCGCCTTCCTTGATTAGGACTACTTCAGGCTCCGCATCCTGCGATTCCTTGCGAACTGCTCGTGGCCTGATAAGCGCCAACTCTGGTTCATTTGCGCACCACTGCCCTTCGTCCTCCAAATTCCTTGTCGCACAATCATCAAACTTTGCCCTGCGTCTTCAACTCTCCTTCAGCATGGCAGGATCGTCCTTTGCCCAATTCATGGTCGTTGGACGTATGCTCCTCTCCCGCCATGGCTTCCCCACCCAAATTCTCGGTCGCTAACAGGGCGCATAGCAACATGCTTCTTCCTCGGCATGATCTTCGCATACCTTCCATATGACTACAATGTGCTCTGGACGTCGCCTCCCGAGGGTCGCGACCAATACTTCAACCTCCTCGAGTCACACATCAAGTTCATTTACGCCTCACCCCCGATAATCTCGCGCATCCTCAACCTTGTCATCGGCACTGGTCTGCTTGGCTTCCTCATCAAGCTCTTCAAAGCCTCCGAGTCAAACATGCTTTTTGACGGTGCATCCCTCGTTCTGTACATGGCTGGCATAACCGTCTACCTCACCAACATAGTCAAAGGCTTCAGAGTCGTAACCGCTGGCATCTACGGAGATTTGGGCGCTGCGGCTGCGGCGGGTGAGAAGGTCGATATCGCCGATGGAGAGGATTACATCAGCAGGGAAGATACGTTGAGGGTATTCGCAGCCAGCAATACTATTCTGGCGCTTGTGCTTGTTGGTGTGTTGGTACTGCAGGCAGGGCAGTGGTATGCGAAGCGGGCAGAAGAGCGGGAGCTTGAGCAGATTGAAAAGAAGGAGGGTGAGAAGAAGGCAGCAGGAAAGAAGAAACAATGATCTAGTATGAGGTGTGGGATCGTCGGTGGAAGCCGGTTTGGTGTCATTTTCTGTGTAATCTTGAACTTGTTCCTTGAAATTAGCAAGGGAGGTATCGAAAAGGTACATACCAGTCATGGGGGGCGTTTCTTGCCCATGGTCAAGGCTGGTAAAGAAGGCGAAGTAGTAAACATGTTTTGCATATCATGTTGCTACAACTGTTTCAATAGCAGGTGGTTAATCATATTTGTATCTCTCATTCACTTTGTCTTTGTTTTTGGGGGGTTTTTTTTTCATTTTATGCACTTTCACTGGCCCGGCGGCGTTTGTCACGTTGCTGTCCCAGTCGCGACTTGCTTATCTGCCCAGCCCACACACAAACAAGCTACCCGCCTAACATTTCACCTCCACTATCCAACTCGCTCACCACACCACTCCCTAATACCAGCTGCTACCATGGAGGGGACGGGGACCTCGCCTACAAACAACCTGAGAGCTACATCTAACAATGCCTTAGCCAATATCACGAATTCCTTAGTCGAAGCCTGCAAGCGACGCAATTCAGAGTTGCTGAAAAAGACGGCCCTGAAACAAGAAGGTGCGTTCAAACATTCGAGGCAACAGTTCAGTGGAGCGTGGGTTGGCCTTCAAAAGCCCAATCTCTTCTTCCTTGACCTCAAACTAATATCTTCGTGTCTTCAGAGGCAAACGTATCTTTGGAAAGTCCTCCTTCACCCCCCGACAAGAACCAAGACATTCCTCACAGCGGCCGTATCTCACATGCCAGTCCGAGACCCACCTCTCCCGAGGCGATCTTGTCACTACCGGGCACGCATCACGAAAGTGCTGGCAACGACGATGCCGATCTTGCACAAATGCTTGCAGAGTTCAACATCGCACCGGACGTGGAGCAGAAAGATGCCTACAAAAATGGAGAATGTATTGACTCAGTGCAACTGCTCAAAGAGCTTGAAGATAGTCGCTTAACTAGGGGTGAGGCGCTTGTCTCCAGCGATAGCAGTGAAAACCCTGCAGAGATGCTCGCAGAGCTACTAAGAAATGAGATGCCCACTGATGGAACATCTAAGCAATGTTCTTCACCTGGTACACCTGCTGCCCTTGAGCGAAGGAATTCACTCACTGACTAAAATCTACAGATGACGACATTGATGACTTCGAAGTGCTCCAAGGCAAATGGATCAAGATGCTATCAGGCCAAGCTGGTCAGGAATCGTCTGCTCCCGAGCCTGCGATCGTAAAACTAGGAATCAATACTAGTGATAGCAAGGAGGGCTTGAGCCCAAACACGAGCGTTATCCCCTATTCCGATGCGTTACAACTAGAAAAAGATAGGGAACATCAGAAGAAGATGGAGGCCTGGGAACATGATGAGAGAAGGCTAGCCAAACTAATTCAGCAGGAAATACGGGAAGAGGAGCTCTACGAGAAGGCGAAGCTTCCTCGTCGTCTCATTTTGACGAACATTGCCGCCGATGCGGATGAGGAGGATATTTATGCGTTCTTCTACCAGTTTAAGTTCGCTGTGTAAGTCAAAACCTTAGTGGAACTCGATTGTGCCTGTATTGATCTAACTCTACCCACTGCAGCAAAGATGTCAAGATTCTGCCCAGCCGAGATGCTGCCTCAAGGGCACAGTCTGCCCACGTTGACATGACTACTAGGGCTTTGGCTATTCAAGCTTCCTATATGAGCAACACCGGCATCTTCGGTTTGATCCCTCGGATCAAGCTAGCAGTCCCGCTCGAGGAATAAAGACTCGAAGCACTACAAGCAGCAAGACAAGCCCCTTTGAAAATTTAAGTAGGATTTGAGTGATTGGGTCACAGATTGGCCTTGCGGTGTGAGCCGTCACTGTCAGGAACGTGTCTAATTTGAAAAAAAGGGGAGAAGGGACAGTATCAGGGAGCGATTTGTGATGAATGGTGTTGCAGGTGCACGGTTGCGCCATGCGCTTAGACAGATAAGAAGTATCCTGAATTATTTACTTTATAGTCCAATATTCAATGATCGTTGTTGGTACCATAACTCTGACAGCTTAGAACAAGTGATGCTATCGACGTAATATAGGCCAAAGGGAAGTTCGCCATGTGGTTGATGGTCGTGACGCGGCCGTGCGTCGCGGCTGTCTCCGATCGCCGCGTCTCGCAACTATCACCAATGGCTTCCCCCACTTTCGCAAATATCACTTTGTAGCCAAATGCTTTCCCCTCGCCCTTCAAGCTGTCCTCTTCCCCTCAAAGATAAAGGGTGAGCAGATTCGGCTATGTTACGAGCAAACAATATGGACGAGGCAGCCTGTATCAGCTATGACCGCACTATTGAGGAGCTGCGCGCTCACGAGTATCCGATGCTGCAAGGTAGGCGGACATACGATAACGCAAAGAGAGAAGCTCATATATAACAGGAACTACCTATCTGGACCATGCTGGGACTACGCTTTACGCCAGGTCATTGATTGAGCGCTTCTCAACCGATATGATGTCCAACCTCTATGGCAATCCACACTCAGCCTCCAACTCTTCTCAGCTGACGACACGGCGTATTGAAGATGTTCGGTTGCGATTATTAGAGTTCTTCAATGCTGACCCGCGGGAATTTGATGTTGTCTTTGTCGCGAACGCCACTGCAGGCATCAAGCTAGTCATGGATGCGTTCCGGGATCAAGAGCATGGTTTTTGGTATGGCTATCACCGAGACGCGCACACCAGTCTGATAGGGGTACGCGAGGCTGCTACAGAGCACCGATGCTTCACTTCCGATGCAGAGGTCTCTGAGTGGATCGAGCGTCAGGACAGCAATGGCGGGCGGGCAGAACTCTTTGCATTTCCAGCTCAGTCCAACATGAACGGACGTCGCCTGCCACTGGACTGGTCTTACCGTGTTCGTAACAGCAAGCGCAAGGCAGTATACACCCTGCTGGACGCTGCAGCCCTAGTATCAACCTCGCCACTTGATCTCGGAAAATCTGACGAAGCCCCCGATTTCACTGTGCTAAGCTTGTACAAAATATTTGGTTTTCCCGATCTAGGCGCCTTGATTGTTAGGCAAGCGTCCGCGTCCGTGTTTGACCGACGCCGCTATTTTGGCGGTGGCACTGTCGAAATGGTGGTGTGCCTTGAGGAGCAATGGCATGCTAGCAAAGCGGACACACTACATGAGAGATTAGAGGACGGTACATTGCCAGTTCACAGCATCATGGCGCTCGATACCGCATTAACTGTGCATCAAGAGCTGTACAGTTCGCTTGATCAAATATCAAAACACACTAATTTCCTCGCTAAACGACTATACGAGGATATATCGTCATTGCATCACAGCAACGGCGTGAAGGTGTGCCAGGTGTACAAGGACCCCGCTTCTAATTATGGAGTTACGGCCACCCAGGGGCCAATCCTCGCCTTCAATCTTAGAAACGACTCTGGTGGCTGGGTTAGCAATGCGGAGGTAGAAAAGCTTGCATCGATCCGTAACTTTCAATTACGCACTGGTGGCCTATGCAACCCCGGTGGAATCGCTTCGTCGCTAGATTTAGTACCATGGGAGATGCGCGAGAACTTTTCTGCCGGCCAACGATGCGGCAATGATAATGATATCATACGTGCGAAGCCGACTGGAATGATACGGGCGAGCCTGGGAGCAATGAGTACATTGAGAGACGTGAAGTCATTCGTGGCCTTCATGCGCGAATTCTTCGTTCAAGAAAGCCTATTCACAATCACCTCACCAATGGTAACTTTCCAGCAGGAGCCCCCAACGCGAAGTCGCTTACACGTAGAAAGTTTGTCCGTGTATCCTATAAAAAGTTGTGCAGGCTTCAGCGTACCGCCCGGTGTAGCATGGGGTGTGCGACTAGAAGGCCTAGCATGGGACCGCGGGTGGTGCCTCATCCACCAAGGCACAGGAGCAGCGTTGAGTCAAAAGCGCTACCCTAAGATGGCTCTCATTCGCCCTAGTATTGATTTGGACCAAGGCGTATTGCGTATCAACCTAGCTGGCGTATTGCGCGAGACGACTAGAACTCACGAGGTCGCTGTGCCTCTTTCAGCAGACCCACGACAATTTCTTGATAGAGATGTGTACAAAGCCGCAGCTGCCAGGGTTTGCGGAGACACCATTAGCATCCAAACGTACAAATCTGCCACAATATCGACATTTTTCTCACAGGCACTTGGGGTGGCTTGTCACCTGGCACGCATTCCCACCGTTGTGGACGGGAGTGGCTCGATAAGGCATTCGAAGGCGCACCTCCAAAAATATCAAGCGGCTAGTGGTATGCAGATACCCGGCGCTTTCCCAGTTACAGCTCCTATCACACCGGGCGCGTGTGTTTCAAAACCTATATTACTATCAAACGAAAGTCCCATACTTACAATTTCACGATCGAGCCTAAACCGGCTCAATGAATCGATCAAAGCGGAGGGCGGCAAGGCGGCGCAAGCTGAAGTGTTCAGAGCCAACATTGTGGTTGCGGGGAACCCGTACTACCCGCCTGGGCTTGAGGATCCCTACGCGGAAGACGATTGGCGCTACCTAAAGATTGGTCAACAATTCTTCGAGATGCTGGGAGCATGTAGACGGTGCCAGATGGTTTGTATTGATCAGCAAACCGCCGAAAAGAACCATGAGCCATTTGTTACACTTTCCAAAACACGCCGATTTGACGGCCGTGTTTATTTTGGTGAACATACCTGTCACCTGCCTATGCATGGTAGACCATCCTCATTGGTTCAGAATCCTACCATCACCGTAGGCGACACAGTGCAACCCTTTCGGGATGATGAAATTGATCAGAACAGTCAATTGCTCGCTCTCGTGGGCTGAGACCTAGCTCAGGAAATCTTGTTACTGGATGCAGTGGTGAGGCACGACGAAAGCTGGACGCCCCGTTTGTATCGTGGCAGATGTTACTACGGTACCATGGAACATGGTATCCTTCGGCTCTTACCAGCTTTTGGTAGTTCTGCGCGTGGCTTCGGCTGCCGTGTTGGAGTGGAGGGCGATTGGTCGACCCACGGCCACAGTACGACAAACCTAAAACAGATTATGGAAGGTCACGAAGCAGAATAGCGGCTCATTTAGCCAAGACAAATGACAACGATAATGAACGGGTGGGATCAGTGTAAGCGCTGGTCAGTGAAGTTTCATGGAAGCAGGCTCGGAAGTTCCGTGACCTGTGAGGAATGTAGTAGCAGCCACCTTCCGCACGGCCTGTGTCTGGAGCAGGCCGAAGCGTTGGTGTTATGAGGCGCGCGGTCAGCGGCGAACCAGAGAAAGGTGGTCGTGAGATGGCATTGAGTGGCCAGGCCGCGGGGGCAAGGTATGAACGGAAGCGCGCGACACGTCCAAGCAGCGTAGAGAATAAGACAGCGGTTGCAGAACGAGACATAAAGTGAGCTTGTTCTCTACGAAGTCAGATGCACAGCACTGCTGCTTCGATCTATTTCCATCCCCTTCACGAGTAGACTACTACCACTTCGCATTCTGACGCGAGCGTCTCATCAGCTCGTCTCAGGTTTCATCTCCTCACGGACAGCAGACGTAGGTTTCGACTGGGTTGCCACGTTTGCCCGCCAGGTTACGAGCCTCCTGGTTCTGCTTAGCCCGTATTTGCACTTCGCAGCCTCCCGCACGACAAGGCGACGCAGCGCACACCCGAGGCCGCTCGTCGAATCAGCAGCTATAACGACGGCCTGCGCCCGCAGACCCTGCAGGGGCCGCCGACCGGTCACATTGTTGTTTCATTCATATTCGACCAATTGCTGCGGGTGAGGAGCAGGCAGACTGTAAGCGCTGCGCACAGACGATCGCTGCTACGCGCCTGAGAGTGCAGAGCACCCGCATATTTTTAGCAAGGAACGACCCATTCAGCAGCCAACAACAAATCCGCGGCCACCTGCTAGTGCTGCGAGTACATCAAGCGCTACAATAAACACTGCCTCTCTCCCACCGCCGCCAACAGTACCTGTTTGTTCGTCCGTCTTCCACAACGACGACGACGTTCCCCAAGCGGGTCTCGACAGCAGTCCAAGTCACGAGCCTGCACCATCACCCCCCGTCACCACCTCACCATGGCCACTACGGATGCGAAGCCGGCCCTGTCCACCCTCAAGACGCCTCTGTCTGCTACCTACCCCTCGGAGCTTCGGTCGCCCATGGTCCACTCGGCAACCACGCCCATCTTTGCCAACATCAAACGGGAAAATGACGACCTTAAGACGCCCATTACCCCTCCAACCGCCTACCTGGAGTTCCTCAAGAACCTGTCGCCCGTTCTGACCAGCCCAATGTCCACAGGCACCAGCTCGCGCTTCGTATTTGAGGGAAGCCGGCCAACCTCACTGACTTCAGCTGCCTCAAGTGCTTCCTTCACTTCAACATCCGCCCCAGCAGACAAGGAATCGCCAGCCACCTCGCGGTCCAGCAGCTGCAGCCGATGTGATCCTTCCAAAGATGACCCCAAGGATGAGTCCAGATGCGAGCCGCCCCAGTCTGCCCCTCCCACTAAGCTTCACATCGTCTCCATCCCCCCACCATCCCCCTTCACACGCCCAGCATCAGCGCGGACACCCCGCCTCTACATTCCCCAGTCGCCCTATTCGCCTGCCGGAGTACGGTCACCAGCAAGCGCCAAGTCAATTCAATCACCACATTCCGCTGTCTCGCCAAAGACGCGGAATCCAGAAAAGAAGACTGGCCGATCCAGGCGCGTAAGTGTACGAGAAGTGGTCACTCGCACAGTGACTTATCACTCAACGCCAGTCGACACAAAAGCGCCAGGTTTCCCCCAAATCGACCCAGCACCGCGCGGCAAGCGGAGAAAAATCGAAGAATGAGCCATTAGTCTATCACGCGACTCGCCCGTTTGGGACTACGTATGGATCAAGCATGTGTGGTTACGCAACCGCTGTGTACTACCCCACGATCTCTATTCCGACCTTGGAGGCGCCCATCACCTCGCCTAGCTCCACTGCCTTCTCATCCAGTCGCCCCTTACGATCTTGACCACTTACCCGGCCAATCAACTTAATTCTCGGGTCCTGGCGACTCGATCGCATGCTTCCACTCGACTGCCCTTCTACGACATCCTTGCCCACCACGATCGTGGCACACTAAACTACTGCTGCTGCTGCTGCTGCTGCTACTGCTACTGCTACTCATCATCATTTCCTTTGTTTACTTATCTAACTCTTAGAGGAACGACTTATGGTTGCGTTGTTCTCTCATGACATCTTGGCTTGATACCATGTACGGCGCGGAAAACCTTTACTGGAATGCAAATATCATTTCTACTATGCGAACGCCCTTTGGGTGGTTTGCGCCGGCGCTTGTGGTGTTTATTGGTGGGAGCATGGAGATTGCTTGCCTTTATTTTACGAATGATTGGAGATGGAGATTGCCTGCACGAGAAAGTGTGAACGGCGAGCAGGTTGGTGCGTGCGGAGTATCTAACCGGGCGGTAAAAGAACCCTGCGAGTTATGGTACCTCGTGAGCGTGGTATTCAACGGACTAGACCTTGCAAACTCTAGACCTCTACCACGAAGCAAATTTCAAAGATATTATATCTACTTGAACATTTTGACTACTTTTTCCTCTCGTGTTGACGAAGATTGATATCATGATAATCATATTGCTTGGGTGATACCTCTGCTACGAGCCTGCAGCACCAACAGTGATCCAAAGACAAGCCTCCGAAGCGCCCTGCGACCGCCATGTGACCGGCCCACTGCATGCATCTTGTCTTTGCATCTAGGCCGACCGGCCACCAACAATCTACCTACCCGCGCTCACCAAACCCATCCGCTGATTTCCAATACATCACAAGTCACTCGTCTCCGCCGCCCCTTGCCTCCACCAACCCACCATCCCTCTTCATTCGCCGTTCAAATGGCTATGGTTTTCCTCCCGCACGCCCCGACCTGCGTCCTGGTGTGGAAAGAAACAGGGCATCCCAACGCTCTGTTACCTCCCGCCTTTAGTTCCGGTCTTAGCTTGTCCAATCACATTGGCGAGTCCGCTTCCACTGGCGAAGCTGACAGGGACCAGGGGTCAACGCGGGCGCTTAACCAGATGACTGGGCAGCACCGGGAGGCGAGAAAGAGGGAAGCTTGGCAGATTAGGTATTGAGGCTGGGTCCCCAATCAAGCGAGCTTTGCATGCAACATGTATTCCAGAAGTTACTCTCGTGGCGATTCGCCTTGCAAATTATGCGCACAAAAAAAAAAAAAAAAAAAAAAAAGGCCAAGACCAAGACAGGCCGGTTATGGAGACCCAGGGTGTGTACGGTTTTCCTTACGCGTCAACTTACGAAACACACTATTGAATCTCCGCTCCCAACCCTTGCGGATAGTCTACTGATTCTTTGTTCTGAGCCCCAGCGGAGCAGAACGGCGGCTGTCATAAGGTTTAATGTCCGCTGGCCAATAAGCTCGTGTACTTGAGCCTGTCACACTCAGCGGAAAGCCGGGAGAGCTAACTCAAATAAAGTAATCGGATCCTCATCGCATCTACCACCTCGCCTCTGGCACACATGCATCGTTTGTCACGGGGGGGGAGGGGGGTGGGAGGTGTAACTACACTAGTCTATGCAGAGCCGTTGAACAGACTCCAGGGGACAGGGCTTTTTTTTTTTTTTTTTTTTTGTGATTGTATTGCCCCTGGCATGCTACCTAGGTACGTATTTACCCAACGCTGATCATGTCTTGATAGGGTCATGTTGGAGGTGATAGCCGTAGCGGTGTAGCTGACAAGTCTGATACATTTAGAAGGAAAAGGCGGGCAGTGTTGGATTACATGCTAATGTACATGAATGTGCCAATGGCAGGAGAAAAAACGGTGCAAGTTGCATATTACTTTGTGCGCTGACCGCTTCATGCATGTGAATCCCCCTCGCTATGGAGATCCACTGTGCAAATATCGCCTCAGTGGAGATCCTCATCTGACTCCCATTCCGTAAGCTGACTGGATGCGCGAGGCTCGCATACAGACACCAGGCCCCACGTTGTGTGAAAGTCGTGCGTCGTTCGGTTCGTGGTTTCAAGGAGAATGTTCCTTGCTATGCGGAGTCGGCGATGGAAACCCGTTTCTTGGCCAAGCAATGCGCGTGCCATTGCACACAAGTGGTGGCATTTCAACAACACGGAATGCTTCTTAGCATGGCCGGCAAGGCGGTGTGGGAAACCTGTGCGGTGACGAGAGAACGCCAACCGAGCAGTGGTTGATGTGCGGCTGATGAGGGCGGAACGCTTGCGAGAGGCGGTGCTGGTGAAGGTGAGTCGGTGGAAGATGCCTTTTGGCTTGCTAATATGACTCGTTTTCGAGGAAAGGTATACTTGCTTATATCCGGCGTCGTCGTCGTACTTGTGCTTTTCTATGTCTGCAGAAGTTACTATGAAGTCGTTTTAAAATTGCTGGAAAACTTTACCTGTGCCCTTCCGAAGAAATAAGTCATAATAAGCAGGACCGGTACCCCAAAAGTCTGTAAGCTGCGGAACGTATTTGCGCTTCAAGCCGCCTACAGTTGCTTTGCCTACAGGTTCTGGCTCATGGTCGTGTACCTTCTTATGAGACTTGGAGGTATTGTCGCTGTTCGTTAGGTCTGCTACGCTTCCGCAATCAAAACGCCTTTTAATTGCTTTAGCTGATTCAGACTCTTGGTTTTCTGCTTTTATGGGTTAACAATCATACTCAAGCAAAGCGTTATGTACTTGTATTACCTTGCCCTTTATCATACCCTTTGGAATATATTCCAGCCTCCAACTCTTCGACACAGCCAATGACCTCTTGATTTTCGTCTGTCACATAAGCTTGATAAAGGTTCGGCTCCGAGGTGGGCCTCAACGTGCACGCTGAAAGTGATTCAGCACATTCGAGAGACGCATCATTAGAACTTATATCTTTTTCTTCTTCTACCAAAAATCCCGAAAATCCCGAAAATCCATCGAATTCGTGAGGGATTGCCGTAGAAGAAATCGGGAAATCACCGGGGTCAAATGAATCATCTTCGTCAGTGAGAGAACGATCCATGGTGGCCTTGGTGGCAGCGTCTCGGGCTTCTCTGTCTTCTTTCAACTTCTGAAGCTCAGTTTCCTCGTCATACGAGGTCTTGAGACTATCCCACCCGCAATTCAGGCGTAGTCCTGCACGATCAAGTTCTGCACTGCCTTCTTCCTCAATGAACCCTGCCATGATCTTAGCAATTCTTTTGATTTGGTCCAAGGGAACAACCTCAGTAGAGACTTCGTCTTGTGTTTCTGCAATCTTGCTGCTCTTAGGTTTGATTCTGAGACCATGCAATAGTTCTGCAATGAGGGTGAAATTTTCGGGAGCTGGATCTTTGTCCAAGTTGCCGCGTCTGGCGATTTGCGCGTTATCGTCAAAGAGCACTTCAGTCCGTATCTTAAGTGCGAGCTCAAATCCCCGCCTATAGAGAGAGAGGTAATCGAAATTGCTATGTAGTTCGTGCGCTTGAAGCTCCGATACCATACGTTGGAGAAGGGGAGCATGGGTATCGTCCATTTTAGCAAAGTTTGGTACTGATATTCTCGATGGATTCTTCCTTGCTGCCTTTGACTTCGGGCGAGCAATTCTGTTGGCCAATGCAGAGAAGGTTTCTTGAAGCTGCTCAAGCTTGCCGCTGGCTGCTGTATGTTCTTCTATGTCGTTTGGCCGTCCCTCGGAGTTCTGTTCAAGCACATGAAGGTAGTTGAAGATCGCGTGGCGCTTTAGCCAGCGTTCATTCTTACGGTCAGGGCCATAATATTCTCGAATTTTGGCCTCAAGAGGGAAGTGGGCCACGAAGCCGTGTTTTCCACGCAGTTGCGATTTGGGGATTGTTCTACTCCTAGATACGAAATCTGCAGCCATGTAGCAAGCCGAACTCCCCGTACCTAGAAGAAAGCGTTGGTAGAAATCATTTAGTTGCGTTGGGGGGTCACTGGCGTAGATGCGGTGTGTGCCTTGCATTTGTATGACATATTCTAAGTCCGGCCAGGCCAACTCTAGGCCACCGACTTGTCTAGCAGCATTGTAAAGATGACAGAGACAAGTCAAAAACCATCTAGCTTTCATAATAGACGTGCTGTGATAAACTCGGTTGTAGTGATACATAGCTAGCCCTGCCAATGTGGAATGAACAGTAACAAAAACATCGATAGAGAAAGTAGAGCTCGCGGCCTGTGCACTTCTGGGTTTTAGAAGCTCTTGAATCCATTCAAGTAGTGCCTCAAGAGGGGAGAGAAAAACGTTACTGAACTTCGTATCCCCTGCAGACATGTAGTCAGGCTTTTTTCCGATGGCCCACATATGGTCTTCATATTCGACATGTTGACGCATGAGTTTAGCAAGGTCCATCGCGTGCTCCGTCACGTGGGTGTATATTTTACGATAATCGTCTCTCACAATCTCTGAAACGTCTATCAGGACCTGAAATCCGAATGGCAGCCAATCTTTTGCAGTGTTGACATGTCGCATCATATCTTGCGTAAAGTTATCCCATATGGGAAGCGTATTTTTTTGTCGTATGCCGTCGTAGAAATAGAGGAACCCCATAAATGGATGGTTCGACTTCGTCGATGCCGATGAACTGTGCTGGCTTGGATCCCCAGTCGCAAGATACGCGTCGATTTGATCGATTGAATCTACGCAAAAAAGATGACGTAAAGACTGGCTAGAAAGTTGGGGTTGTATTAATCCAGAAGGAATTGCGTGATACACATTCTTGACGATTTCTGCAAGTGTTGACCCCTCCTCATTGATTTCGGTCAATTCTTCTACAAGCGCAAGAACACTTTGTCGGATATGGTCCATGGCAAGATCTGTTACCAACGCTGCGGTGATAATGTTGACCGAGCCACCACGATACTGCATCCAAATGTCTCGGACGACGCCCCGTATGCGGTTAAAATCGTACAGAAAACAGAGTGTGAGAAATTTTTGCTTCAAACGTATCTCGTGTATGGTCAGAGGAATCTCATTTGGGTGATTCTCTGACGTCGGTGGAACCTTCTCACCCTTCGCTCGTAATCCGAAACCCTTGGGCTCTTCAAACGAATGCGTCTGTACCTCCTCATCCGACTCTTCGGGCTCTTCGGACTCAATCCGGGCAAAGTGAATGAATATATGATTAGACATTTCGTCTTTAAGCTCATGACCTTTGAGTGTTATTGGGATCAATGTCATCAGGCCCTGTAATTTAGCCTTCGCGCCCGCCAATGTACTGTTGTAGAATGTGTGACCAGCGTCAATCGTCTGGTTGATTCTGTGATGATATGATACCTCTTTTCGTAGCCGGAGCGCATCATCGAGATCTCGAATCCCAGAGGTATCGACTAGAGGTTGATTGGTTTCAGCGATGGCATCAACCAGGCACTGTTGCTGCTGTATCGACATCTTTGTGGGTTTTTTGACCTTCTTTTTCTTGGCTTGTTCGGTAATCTGGGTGGCATACTCAATATTGCGATTGACTGCTGTCTTGATGAGCCACTCTTGGAACGAGTCGGTATATGCTTTGTAGCGCTTGACTGCCTCGGGTAATTCATTGCGTTGGTAGTACTCCATCTCTGACTGGCGGATTGGGGATTGTATCGAAGAGTATATAAAATAGAAAGTTCAGTGCAAAAATTGTGTGGGTCAGAGCGGGATGCCTATCGTAAATAGTCCTCGAGGAAATAGTGCAAGCAAGCATTCACTGCCGCAGGGGCCTGTTGCCTGGGCGCTATGTGTTGTAAGCATAACGTAGGATAAAACTCGGTTACTTGCTGCTAGTGAATTAACAATAGTTTGTTGTCACACAATCTAGTTTTACGGGATGGTCATACGATTGATCGCTAGTGCATAGGTGCGTCTCTGCTGAGGGTCGAAGGGTACATCTTGGTGCACTCTGACAATAACATTTTTCTATACCGTACCAGCGGCGCCGTGTAAATCATTCGAAGCTAGGGTGTCAAGATTCACCTTTTATCATTGTACCTAGCCCGCGCGTACGCCCCAGTCATTGGGCTGTAAAGGTACCGGTCACGCACCTAGGTGAATCACATATCTATGTGCACGTCGTTCCGATGTGATTATTGTCGATGGTAGTAGCCATGTTACGCGTGTGCTGGAGAGCAACCTCGTCCAAGCTACCTAAAGCAGAAACCGCACTTGATTTTATATCAGTGTGAATAACTCACTTATACTATCGCATCTACATTTGGAAACTTATGAACGGGTGTACTAAAATTCAGAAGTAAACTACTTAGGTCGTGACTGGTGCACATTTGCAAATAACCCTAACTTGTGGTGTGTTTGCAGACATCGATCTAGCTAGCTGTCAGAGTAGAAAATTAATACGATTTCAAGCGTGCAGTAATGGGAAAAAAAAATCTTTTTCATAGATACTAGTACGTCCATAGCATTATACACATTGCGGCCCCAAATGTATAGAGATGCAATGCTGAGGCATGATCTAGAGCAAAGCCCGCCAACCCTTGCCTGCAGGTCTCTCCAGTGCTAAATGCTCACACAACTGCCCAATGTGGTCAACACCCCAGTAGCTTTCCGTTTGACCCTTTGCGTTTGTTGCTGTGATATTCCGTCAGCAATTGCTTTTCTATAACAAGGTCGACATAGAAACGTAGGAACTCACCGACAAACCACGGTAAGCCAAATGCCCCATCCTTGAAGGCCTTATCTGTATTCTCGCTCAAAAGCTTCTTCACCTCATCGCTCTTCGTCCTGTCAATGACTTTTTTGGCCTCTTCATCGCTTCCAACGACAGTCCTTATGATTGCCTGCATGTTCTCAGGCTTTGTTGGATCATTAAAGTGAACCCAAAGATTCTCCCAGAATAGAGACAATGCCTGAGGTATCAGCTGTGGGTGCGAGAGTGATAGTGCAACCAGAGTACGTTGAATAGAGAGGGTATTGGTGGGAAACCCGGGAGGTGCAGTCTGGGAAATGGGTATGTCGAAGTACTTGGCCCAGCGGATACGTTCCTCGTTAATCCCTAAAGGAAAACTACTAGATTAATATACTAGTTGTATGACCTTCATGATTTGACTGTATCTTACACTTGTCTTTGTCTTCAAGAAGTTAGAACAATCATGGTTTACTATGTCAACATAACTTACTCTTAATCGTGATTGGGGCCCTGTTGCCACATGCGTGCATCAATCCTCCCAAGAAGATAGGAATATAGTCAACCTTGCAAAGTTTAAAGGCTGGAGAATTCTTCAGCAGGTAGAAGGCTATGTAAACAAAAGGCGAAACGATGTCGACATAGAGGGTAATTTTAGGTTGTGTCATGGCGACCATCAAGCCTGAAAATATCAGGGATTTGTTCAGTAAGCAGCGATAGGTGGTCTTGAAGGTATATTGTAGCCGTCGTTCAAACACTTGGACTACTTGATGACTTTACAGTTTATCATATATAACCGAATGAGCCGAGGCCCTACTGAGTGGGGAAGTCATGAGGTTGACCCGCTGTTGTTAGCGGCAACGTTAAATTGGAAAATAGTTTTACCATAGTGGCAATCGAGAACGCCATGCTTTTATTTAGAATCGCGTAAAAAAGGGTTCATCTTATGGTGAGGACATCAATTCCAGTGTTTCTGGATGCATGCGAAAAGTAATCTGCATACTTCTCAGGATCAGAGCCACGCAGAGACAATTCCAACGATGATTCCAAGCGAATGCATGTTTATAGTGCGTTTGCTATCATTTGGACCCGGGTACGAAGTCGATTGCTTCCCGCGGTATTTTTGACTTTTGTTGGCCCTTTGCTTTCGAAATTTGCTTCTGTGATGCCCTTAATTGATCCACATATGCCCATTCCGAGAACACGACTGGGACGGCAACCTCCTTTGAAAGTGTTGACATATATTGTTCCTCCTCGCTGATAGCTGCGAAATCTAGTAACTTTGACAGGTGCCCTGGATCTCGCAGAACCGATGAGCCTTCTAGTCGTTGATTGAAATGCTGGCCCTTTTTCTTTAGTTCTAGAAATTGTGCGAACTTTTTGGTAGCTTTTTGGGGTGGTGACCCGGGTGGCGAAGGCGGTATATCGAAGTTAGGTACGGTAGGCAGAGTTAGCTTCTGTACTATGGTGCGATTGGATGTGTATGGGGAGCCTGGTGGTGGGCTGTCGATGGGTCCTTGGTCTGGCGGCGGCGGCGGCGGCACTGTTGGGCCCTGTGAGGGGCCATTGGCCGCTGCGATGGCATTTGCAGGCTGTTCAAGGTGCGCAGGCCGAGAAGGAATTGACGGTGCAGGCGCAACTTGTGTAAGCGTGTTTGTCAACTCAATATTAGTAGCTATCAAGGTCCTTCTTTTACGTCGCGGTGGCTTACATCTGCCTTGCTGTGAGGCGCGGTGTCTTCCTCGTCACTGCTTTCATAGTTTATTCCGAGCATTTTGCGCGGGCACGGCGAGTGTGTTTTGCCCAAGACATCAAGGTGGATAGATAGAGGGAGAGGGAGCTTGGGCCGGATGCCAAGACATTGAGCTTCGCAACCCCAGCTGCCTGCTGCAACCACTGGCGTGTGTATTTGGGAGTTCGTCGCCAACAACACCAACATCACCACCCAGCCCTGCTCCCCACCTAACCCCGAGTGGAGCTTAGAATCCTCTCGCTCGCCTGCCCAGACCTCAAACACAGCTGCCCGTTATGAACCATCTTCCACAGGCTTGGGGCCGTGTATGCCATGCCTCTCCGCCTCGACCAAGCAGCAACGCTAATACCAAGTAGCCTAGGGACGACGTCTACGGCGCATATGACCCCTCACACTTTCAAATTGCTGGCCCAAATCAGCACACGCAGAGCCCGATTGTCACGGGCACCTCCGTGCTGGCAGCCAAGTTCAAGGACGGCGTAGTCATCGCGGCTGACAACCTGGGTATGATTCCTAAATTTGCCACGAGCCGCGAGAGCATGATTTGTTGACCGGGCGATATAGCATCATACGGCTCACTTGCCCGCTTCACCGATGTCAAGCGCCTACGAAAGTTCAACGACGAGGTAGTCGTCGGCTTCGGCGGCGATGTCTCGGACATGCAGTACCTCGACCGTCTCCTCAATTCTCTCGACATTCGCGAGCACTATTCCTCGGCAGATACACCTCTGAACGCCAAGAACCTTCACACCTACCTCGCCAAAGTCATGTACAATCGCCGGTCCAAGTTCGACCCGCTGTGGAATGCCTTGCTCATTGCTGGCTTGGACGGCGACTCGAAGCCTTTCCTCGCAAGCGCAGACTTGCTAGGTACTACCTTCTCGTCACCGTCAATAGCTACCGGTTTCGGAGCACATCTCGCTCAGCCAATTCTTCGAACGATATTACCAGATGAAGCGGCGGTGGAGAAGGTCACACAAGAGCAGGCGGTGGAGAAGATTAAAGAGTGCATGAAAGTCCTCTTCTATAGAGATGCGAGAAGCATGGACAAATACTCCATTGCGGTCATCACTAAAGAAGGTGTCTCTCTGGATGAGAATGTGAAGCTAGAAAACCAGAGCTGGGCATTCGCGGACAGGATTAGGGGCTACGGTACGCAGACCGCATAGACAACAGTGGCCTACGATTGTACGCCATTAGCATGGCAGATCAGTGCCAACGGACTATGGACCAAAAGACTCCATGATAGACATGAATGAATGTACTATGTAACGATATGACCATTCAAGTCCTGAATACAAGCTGCCCTATGTGTGTGTCCCGGAGGCATGTGGAGATAAAAAGTGCAACATGACCAAACAGCAAAGGTGAGCTCGCAACATAGCACCAACTTAAAGCGGGGTAGTTCCGCCTTGGGCCTCAAAGCTACGAGCAGCTTCAGCACGTTTGCAGAGTCGCCTCAAGCTACTACGTTGATTTCTTGGTCTAACATTATGACTGCACCAAGTCCAGGCAGACGAATAGTTTTCACCGGCGGCTCTGGGGTAGCCGGTCGTCATGTCATCGAAAAGCTGCTGTCACATGGCCACGAGATTCTAAACATCGACATTATCCCTCTAGACAATCCTAAAGTGCATACATTAAAGGCCGACCTCACGGACGGAGCTCAAGCTTTCAATAGCCTGTCATGCCACTTCCGTATAAGCGAGCCGTTCTGTGACCCAGTCAGGACACCAGATGCGGTTATACATTTCGCGGGTAAGCCTTCTTTTCTATCTTTGAGCTTTTCCAAAGGTGGCTATACAAAAACTACCTAGATAGTTAGCTGAATGCAGCAGGTATACCACAACCGATGAAATATCCAGATAATGAAACTTTTCGTGTCAACACCATGGGCTCCTACAACGTCATTGAATCTGCCTGCAAACTCGGCATCAAGAAAATTATCCTCGCCTCATCCATTACTACATATGGTGTCACGTATGCAGAAGGCGACGTCGACTACCCCCACTTCCCTTTGACAGAAGAGTCACCGACGGAGCCTATGGATGTATATGCAACAAGTAAGGTATGCATGGAACGGATAGCTAGCAGTTTTGCGAGGCGGTTCAAGGGCGTCGACATCTACTGCCTCCGCATAGGCGCAGTCATCGAGCCTGAGAAACATACATCAAAATTCCAGGCCTACCTGTGGCGACCAGAAGATTTCAAAGTGCATGCATGGAGCTATACCGATGCACGAGACCTGGGGAACATGGTAGATTGCTGCTTGAAGACGAACGGGCTGGGATTTCAGGTGTTCAACGCGGTAAACGATGAAATCACGGTTGAGGAAGCTGAAGGGACAAGTCAGTTTTTGGCGAAAATGTGTCCAAATACGAAGTTTGTACGTGAAATGGGGCAGAGAGAAGCACCGGTGAGTAATAGAAAGATCAAGGAGATGGTGGGGTTTAGAGAGGAATTCCCATGGCGAAGGGTGATGGGGAGGAAGGGATGATGTCGAAATACACATGGTGTTACCGTTACTGTCGACCTCGAGCTCGGGCCTGGCCATTGCTTGGCATTTGTAGGCGTCAGAGCTGCGCGTCTGCTCAAGCTCCATCCATGTGTGCACTTGATCACTGACCACCACCACTCACTCTCCCTGCCCTGCCCTCTCCCAACCCTGGGAACAGCTCCTTTAGTCTGATCCATCACTGTCCTAGAGCTCCAACACACCTCACAATGGCTGCCATCTTCTCTGGAGCGCCTCCACAAGGCGGGCCTGGCTACTCGTTCAAGCAAACCCCCACAGCTGCCCCGTCCGGCGAACGGCAGCATGGCTTCTACCCGCAAGTTGGCCTCGACCAGCACACAGCACCCGCTTACTAATCCCTCACAGCTACACCGACAACGGCGGCTCAACTCTCGGCATCTCTGGCGCCGACTTTGCCATCCTGGCCGGCGACACACGTTCGACGTCCGGCTACAACATCAACACCCGATATGCGCCCAAGCTCTTCAAGATCGGCGGCGAGGGGCCCGACAACAAAGGCGCGAGGATAGTGCTCTCTGTCGTCGGCTTTGCGGCCGACGGCGATGCACTGAAGGAGCGCCTCGACACAATCGTGAAGATGTACAAGTACCAGCACGGAAAGCCCATGACGGTTGCCGCATGTGCACAACGTCTCAGCCACATCCTCTACAACAAGCGATTCTTCCCCTACTACGTACACGCTATCCTCGGCGGCCTGGACGAGGAGGGCAAGGGCGCACTCTACTCATACGATCCGGTAGGCAGTTACGAGAGGGAGCAGTGCAGGGCAGCAGGTGCGGCCGCCTCGCTCATTATGCCTTTCTTGGACAACCAGGTCAACTTCAAGAACATGTATGAGCCGGGCAGCGGAACGGGACACGACTTGAAGACAAAACAAGTCCAGCCGTTGGCACAGGACCACGTCGAGGACCTAGTACGCGATGCGTTTACAAGTGCGGTCGAGAGGCACATTGAGGTCGGTGACGGATTGCAGATGATGATCATCACAAAGGAAGGCATAGCGGAGACATACACGCCATTGAAGCAGGATTAAGCCTGTGGTGAGGCAGAAGACAGAAACGAGCACAACGAATCAACATCACTGGTCAGACTACATGACCGGCGTCAAATATAAAGCTCCCATCCTATATCTGCCTGCTCTCTTTCCCAAAAAGTACAGTCAAGTCATCGATGTTCTCTTCGGCACTAACTCTACCATCAAGAATTGTAGTGGCCATTTGCACTGCTTCGTGAGAGTACTTGTCTTATATCCGCTTCAACGATCATTCAAAGAAGAAATCAGCTTCAAATCTGTCCTCTGGGGACTCAACACAAGCAATCTAATTATGGTCGCCTTCGACGTTCTGGGAATCATGGCAGGTATCCTAAGAATTAGCCATTGACAACCACTACAAGTGCACGGTCCAGGTACCTATACGCCAAACCAATCATTTCTACGATTTCTACGGCCAACGAGTCCGTTGCCTGCAGCAAAACTACAATACCGCAACCACCACCGACATGGACTCAATCTGCATGATCCAAAATATCACGGTGCCAGGATGTTGTTTGGAACGTCCAAGCTACTTGCAATCTGGGTAATCGACCCTCGCACCCGTTTTGAATTCATATAATCCGCCTCTATTCAGCGAAACAATCATTACAAACGAGTAGGACGACTGGATGTCCTGTCTATGCCGCATAAGAGTGTCGGAAAAACTGTTGAGCTGGGCGCACCATCTCTTCAGTTTTTGATAAACCCAAGTTGATGAAGCTTGAACTGTCGAGTCAAACGATTTATTACGTTTGTAAATAGCAAAAGCTTCGGCGATTGCGCAATACCTAGACCCTTTTTGCGGAAGTATGGCGTTCGCGGAAGCGATAGGACATGCTCTCCCACCATTCACACAACCCCAACCCTTCATAGTAGTTCCGCACAAACATTCGAACACAGGCTCAGGAAACCGATAGACCATATCTCAGTTATATGTGAAAGGAATATGCCATTGCCGTGACAACAGCGTCATGTTTAGACCAAGTGCGTGCCTTGGGGCTGCAGATCCGTGATCTAAACCGACCGTCCGCTCCTCCGCCCGACTCAAGCTCAGCCTAACATCCTTTTCCGGCATTTACAGTCCCTGATTGGATCCAGGAGCCCAGTTTCCGCCGACTATATCCTAGCCTGGCTGTTAGCCCTTGCGCCTTCCATTCCCTCCAGTTCCACGTCCGTTCCCGGATATGATTTCATGGGGATAAGGGGGTTTACCCTCCGTCTTACAGGCAACAGCATGCGTAGACACCCAGAGGGGTACAGATTGTTCCTTTATGTATCGTCTCCCCCGCACCATTCCAACAGCCTGGTTTCCTCCAACTAACCCTGCCGAATTTTCTCTCCATTTTTTATACCTTCTCTGTACCTAAATGAGAGTGCCAAATTCCCTTCAATTCACCTCAGTTTGGATTGCCTAGTCTCAGAGTTTTGCTTCAACTCTAGCTCCGCACATTCCCAACCGATATCATGTCGTTCTCAGACCCTGCATGGGAGGCACGAGACCTTCACAATCAAAAAGTAAAAGACGCGTATGAGCATGGCCATGATGCAGACGGAATAGTAGAAGATGCGTTTTCGAACGACGTTGAAAAGGGCACACCAAGCCAGGCACAATCTACCCTCACAGATGAACGTACTCTCTCAGTCGAGGCCAAAGAAGAACAAACAGAAACAATAAATTCGAACATAGTAGATTGGGAAGGCCCGGACGATCCAGAAAATCCGCTGAATTGGTCGACCTCAAGGAAATGGGGTATCGTAGCAGCGGTTTCATTCGTTACACTTATCACGCCTCTCGCATCGTCCTTTTTCGCACCAGGTGTGCCCCAGGTTCTACGTACCTTCCATGAAACCTCTACGCTCATCGCTACTTTCGTCGTCTCTGTCTACCTCATTGGTTTTGCTATTGGGCCTTTGATCATCGCGCCAATGTCAGAGTTGTATGGACGATTCCATATTTACAACATCTGTAACGTCTTCTTTATAATATTTAACGTTGGATGCGCTCTCTCTACATCCATGGGCATGTTGATTGCATTTCGTTTCCTGGCTGGATGTGCTGGTGCAGCACCTCTGACTTTGGGAGCTGGAACCATTGCAGACATGTTCCCTGCCGAAAAACGCGCTTCAGCCATGGTGGTGTGGGCTATAGGCCCTTTGGTAGGCCCTGTTGTAGGACCAATATGTGGCGGATTCCTTGTAGAAAGCATTTCATGGCGCTGGGTCTTCTGGATTCTCTCTATAGGTGGTGGTGCAGCTGCTCTGCTGTTATTTGCTGTCGGCTGTGAAACCTACCCACCCATCCTCCTCGAAAAGAAGGCAGCGGCTTTACGCAAAGAGACCGGAAACCCGAATATTCGGTCTAAACTCGCAAAGGACATACCCCCTCGAGACATTTTTGTCAACGCTATCACACGTCCGATGAAAATGCTCTTCCGCTCGCCTATCGTTGCACTGATGAGTTTATATACTGCCGTCACCTATGGTGTTCTCTACCTCTTCTTCACCACGATCACATTCGTCTTCGGGAAGACCTATCACTTCAAATCTGGCGCCATCGGACTCGCGTATATTGGACTGGGCGTCGGCATGGTTGCCGGCATGACAGCGATGTTCTTCCTGTCCGATAGGATTATTATAAGAGAGCAGGCCAATGGGAAGGCCACACCAGAGCATCGACTACCGAACATTTTGACCCTGCCCGGGGCTATCGGTTTACCTATTGGAATTTTCATCTATGGGTGGACTACAAACTATCACGTACATTGGATCGTGCCCATCATGTCGACTTCGCTAGTTGGATTGGGCATTCTGACTTCCATGATGACCATTCAAACATACCTCGTCGATGCCTTCACTATTCACGCAGCCTCTGCTATTGCTGCCAACACAGTCCTTCGATCAATATTCGGTGGAGTATTACCACTTTCAGGACTGTCCATGTACGATGCTCTAGGGCTTGGTTGGGGTAATAGCTTGTTGGGCTTCATCACGTTAGCTCTCATTCCTATTCCTGTGCTCTTCCGGTACTATGGGGAGCGGATACGAACAAATCCTCGCTTCCAGGTGCAATTTTAGATAGGTATATATGATATTAAAAGCCTTCAAATGGCGCTTGCATAGGGTTGGGCGTTGCATGGAGCTAGAATTTTTCCCTGTCTACACAAAATTAGAAATGTATTTGTATCTGCAGAAATTTTTTTTTTTTGATAATACATATAACACCTTCTCGATCTAAACCTCTGGACCTCTACCGCAACCCTGGTACACTTTACGTTCTTGTTTCCAGTATATGGCAAAATGCCACGACTATGGCACTTTGCTTCATGTGATAGCAGGCACAACTGCCCTTTTGATAGACAACCATATCTACACATGCCAAAGACCTGGGCTGTGCTCGGACACTAGAAGAACACTTACCAGGAGAGCGATCCGTTCCTCATTTATACCTTGCATATCCTATTTACGCGATAACCTGTACCATCTTTAGTACCATTTTGTATATTCACAAACGGTCAATTCCTTCTTCATGCATTGGAGTGAACACGCAACGACATAGCACTTGAGATATGGGCAATTAAAACCTATATATCCAATCCCCCCCCCCTTCCCCCCGAGCCGTGCTCTCCCACAAACCAAAAACGAACTAGCTTGGAAAACTACCATCTACCCATCAACACATGTGTTAGCTTATCCAATTTCTCAAACCCCCCCTTTTTTTTTCCCCAAATCTCTGCTACTCACTCCCACTCCGGCACCTCAACCCACGTCTTCGCGCTTCCAAATCTCATGCTCTTGGCATAATAATCCAACATGCCATCCACCTCCCCCCTCCCCTTTGCAAACTCGTCTCTCAACAACTCCCTCCCCTTGCCTGCCAGCCACCTCATTTGCCCCCCAGGGCCAATCCGCTTCTGCATCTCCCGACTAAACTCAACCGCATGCTTGACCTCCTTGCGATCCGCGTTTTTTGCCTTGATGCCAATAAAGCTCTGGATATTCAAGAACACGGCGAGATCAAGGAAGTTAGTCAGGGGGATTGTGGGGAAGGAAGGGAGGTCAGAGGTAGATGGGGATCTGAGGTGGTGGGAAAGCGCTGTCGAGGCTGCGGCATCAATGTATGTCAGAGGTAGTTTGGAGGTTTGGGAGAGGATGAGGAGGGAGGATTCGAGGCATGCGGCCAAGGCGGGCCAGATGGGTGTCTCGCTGCCGGAGCTAGAAGGGCGGAGCGATTTCAGCGAGATGAGGTGTGCGTTTGCCCATTGTGTGGTGGGAGAGAAAGAGGCTGGGAGGTGGGTGCGGCTTGAAGCGGGTTGTGAGGAGAGGAAGTCTCGGATGATGCGGTGCGTATATGTCACTTTTAAATACTCCGGTTTTGCCTTTGATTTTGTTTGCTCGGGAGGTGAGATGTCGAAGACTGTAAAGAAGTTCTTGCACGCGCATGTGAGAATGTTGCGCATGTCGTCTGTCCGTTTTGAGGTCTCGATGGTCTTTGGTGGTTGGGTATCAACTGCTAACGTAGTCTTTGTGTCCATTGTGATTGCGTGCGAGAGTGGAATGAGGTGTGGACAAGTGTGACTTTGAGCTTCAAGAAGAGCAGTGACTTTCCACAGCTGCTCGGCATCTTCGGGACCTAGGTTCTCTAGTATGTTTGGAAGCAGAAGCTCAAGTGTCTGCGGTAATGAACCCGCCCGGCTTCTAAGGGCAGAGAATCCGTCTTCTTCTTTGGCTTCTTGGAGCAAGAAATAGGTAGCTAGTTTCGCCCAAAGATATACGCCATTAGCTTTCTCGGCTAGTGTGTTGATAACATTCATCTCCTCCACGCTATCACGTTTCTTTCGCAAATTGACCAATGCGTCACTCTCACTGAACGTGTGGAGAATATGTGCCCCACAGTCCTTCTTCGTCCATTCATCAAGCACTAGGTTCGGTCGACCCTCAAAGGACGTTTGGATCTTGGGGCTTGCAAGGCTTGATACCAAGATTTTGACGTTCTTCTTATGTGTTGCATTGAGGATCATCTCGATAAGCTCGTTTGGATGTCCATCCATTTCATCCAAACCGTCAATCATCAACAGGAAATGTTTACTTGCGTCTGAGACCATCAGCTCAAATGCTTGTCGGAGTTCATCAAATGTAAAGTCGTGTAGGCCACCGCCGTATTTCGAGAACTGGCTCCATCGATTAGGGAAAAGGCATTGTATGATACCTTGGTCTTGTTCTAGTGGGCCATGAATCATATCTTGCAGCGATTCGTAGAGTATGGAGCGTAGAAGACCAACAGGGGAGTTCTGCAACTCAGTACCAGAGTTCCAGAAGAAAAAGGCTGCGGTGATGCCTGGTGAAGTACCAGACCACGCTTCTAGATGGTCGAAAACCTGAGGGTTACGGAAAAGGTATTTTGTAAGAGTTGTTTTACCACACCCAGGCTTCCCGGAAACCCAGAATAGATTCTCTCCCCTCGCATTCCCAAACCACTCTAGTAGACCCTTCTCTTCCTCTAATCTCTCGTCTCCGAACACCCACTTCATGCTCCCTTCCACGGGCCCCTCAATTCCATTCATCCGCTCATCCGCTTCCTCGAACCATAATAACCGAAACATCTCTTCAGAGAAATGCGTCTCCTTTTCCACGATGATCAGCTTGTCCACAATTTTGCCAAACTCTTCAACGTTCTTCTTTTTGTTTGATCGCCAGTCATTAGTGTGAACTGCATCTAGTGCTTCATTTTGCCATTTCTCCCAGTGTCGCAGTGCGATATTAGAATCCTCCTGTGCAAATAAAGGGAGCCCAGTTTCAGATGATTGGTCGAGATATTGGCGAAGAGCAAGCAGCAGAGAAGTATCGACCTCTCTGCGAAGAGCCCTGAGTTTCTTTTTCGTTCCTGTTACATCTTTCTTCTTCCATGCACTTTGCACAAGGGCGTCTCTTGCTGTAGAACATTTCGAGTCGTCGGAGAAACTATATCTTTCTGCATCGATGAGAGCATCTCGAAGGCTTTCTACTAGCTCTTTGATTTGCTCACTCTGCTTGAGGAGCTGTTGCGCTGCTTCGCTTAATTTTGCGCTCTTCTTTTGTTCGCTTTTTTTGTGCTGGAGCTTCCTTAATTCGCTCTCTTCGATAAGATCTGTGAGTCGATAGAGATTATTGATAATGTCCTGGAGGGCGGTGTTAATCTTGGTAGGGGTCACTAATGACTCGCTTGGCTGACAGATCGTGTGGTCCTTTCGCAATGTGTTTATACTGAAATCGATGATTTGAACAAGTGCCGATGCGAGGCCAACCGCAGGAATCGGCCTCATGTTAGTTCTGCCGACGTGCTAAAGTGTCGGGAATAGTTGGTGATAAAACGTGAAGTCGAAGTCCGAAAATCTAAGCGCCTCCTTTGGAGCGCACGTACATCTTCATTTCTGGTAGGTGTCCGTCTCACCTTTAATTAGCTAGCGCGCTTAGATAACTGGTCATGGGTATGATGTGACTTGGCACAACAACGCCATGGAAGGACAAGGCTGCTCCTCGTACTACCTAGAACGCTGATTATTGGCTAAGAAAAGCTCGCAAAACTTGGTGGAGACTTGCTAATTATATAAAGATCAGCTTGGTCGCTGTGATTAAAGTTCTACAGATATACAAGGACCAAATCATGTGTCCTTACTACAAAATCGATATGATCGCGAACGAGACGCGAAAGCCAAAAAACTATGATAACATGGAAAGTTGACGCAAGAAAATACAGTACGTGGCGGGTATCTCGAAAGAGAGTGTCCGGTTTGTATCCTCCAATGCGCTCCATCTGAATGCAAAATGCTAACGGTCAAGACTTTCAAACCAACAAAGTCGGATATCGGAATGAATATACTCGTAATGAAATGAAAAACTCGCAAAAATCATCAACTCTTGGGACTAGCGCTAGGTGCCTCACTCGTCAAGGTTTCGGGTTTTTGTAGACCCCCGTTCTGCTTATTCTGACCCGCTTCTTCCCTCAACCTTGCCACCTTGGCATTATCCGCTTTAGGCGGGTGGTTGTCTCCTCTCCATCCCTCGGAGTTCTTACTTGGCTGATGTCCTTTCATGGTATATTTTACTGCATTCACCTTTCCATTGGCTTCTCGTTGTACCTGGTGCCTGAAATGGCTAGCTGGCAATGAGCCTTCAGCTTCCAATGTGTCCAGATTCTCTTCGTCACTGCTGCTCACACTGCTACTCCTGCTTATTTGCGTATAGACAATGTGATCACCTTCTTGTTTCTTCCTCTCTCTCTGCTCATTCTTCATTGCTTCCATCTTCTCTGCATCGCCTTGGCAGTCCAGTGTCCTAATATGGAGGCCAGGGAAATTCGACTCGAAGAATTGTTTCAGCTGGGGAAGGAGTTTGGCGTTAGGTCGATATGTACCAGAGTCGTTATCAATGATAAGCTCGTAGTAGCTAGGATCTTTATTATGCGGCTCCTCCTGTGGGGGCCCACCATCAATGTCATCGGGCGGGTGGCTTTGGTTGTGTCTGGCCTCATCCGGCGGCGAGTTCTTGGGATGTTTAAGACGACGAATGAAGAACTCGCCAGAAAAGGCAACGTAAGCGGCGACATCGCTATGCATAGTGTGCTTGGACAGCATATCGATGCCAAACTCTTTGCCGGTTTCTGTAAAGCGGAAGAGGGCGTCCAAGGTGAGTACGTAGGTGAAGATGCGACCCCCTTGGTCGTAGTGCACTAGCTCAAGGAACTTCTGTGTAAACCGTTTGCACGGCTCCTGGAAGACTTTAAACTCAGTTGCATGGTCAAAGTTGTAGACGCGGGCATGCTGGTGGTGTAAAGCCTTGGATAGGATGAAGCCGCGGATGCCCTTTGCTGTGAACATGGACTTGATAAAAGGCTTGAACTCAACATAGCGGTGGTACATGGCGTCTGGGGTGGGGCCGCGCAGTTGCATCTGGTTGGACTGGAAGTTGTACTTTTCTGGCTTTGGCCGGCCCGTCCTCTTGGAGACCTGGCCGGGCTCGTTGGGCTCCTTCTGGCCAAGTAGACGGCCGAGCAGCGGCGAGTAGTGGCGTATCCAGAACTGGGGACCAATGGTATAGACACGCCCGCCATTCTCGTCCTGTGACCTGCCCAGGACTTCGGCGCTGACGTTCAAAGTGCCACTCATATGTTCGACCTTGCCAAAGCACACGGCCACGGCTCGCAGCAGAAATGCGCGCTTGCTGACCATGCGTTTCCGGATCGGGTACGTCTGGTCCTTTATGCCCGCCCATTGCTCGCTGACAGCGCTGGCGGTGACATGGACGTTGCCCAGGCGGTCGTCGTGGTCGGCCGGGTCCTCGTCGTAGATGCGGCACTTGAGATTGAAGCCCGAGGCAGGGACATTGGCCACGATCCACTCGCAGTCCCACACGGGGTTCGTGTTCTGCCGCACGGTGGGCGTGCGCATGATGAGGGGAGGGTCTTCGTGGTGTCGCGTAGGCAGGTCCGTCTGCAGCTCGGCCATGATGAAGGGGTCGGCGGAGAGGGTGTTGATGTCGGCGAGCGGGAGGTTGTTGGCGCGGTGGAAGGTGAACTTGACCGTGTAGCCCGGCGGCGCGCGGGGGATGGGCGTGTCGTCGAAGCCGCCCTCGGGGCCCTTCTTTTTGCTGTTGAAGGTGCCTGTCTTCTGCGGCTTGGGCGGCTCGTACTGCGCGCCTGCCGCCTCGTCGTGCGGCTTCTCCTGTGGCCTCGTCTGCGTTGGCTCGGCCATGGCTGCGAAGCGCGTCTTCGGATGCGGGCGGCAGAGGCCAATGCCGGCTCCCAAGGTGCAGTGTGGTGTGGTGTGGTGTCTCCTGGATACAGGGCGTGGCAGGTGCGGCGATGCTCGAGACGCAGAGCGGAGGTGGTGGCGCGGTTGTGGAGGAGATGGGGAGGGAAGGCGGCGGTCCAGTGAGAACAAGACGGCGCAGCAGACGGGGCTTGGGACGGAACTGCCGTAAACAAGCTTTGCTAAGCATCCGCTACCACTGCAGCCATCGCCACAGGGCAGCGTGAAACGCCTCGTGCCCGTCACTTGCCCATGCATCCAACCAATTCTGGCCTGCAGACGGGCCAATCCGTCATAGAACCCTTCAAATTCTGCCTGTTTACTGCGTCTGACGTCACCAGCACTGCTGGAAGCATGAAGAGCAGCCAACCCGGATAACCGGCTCCCTCTCTTCATCAAATAGCAGCGCCTTTCCTGCCACTATAGCGCTAGTTCGCATCATGCGGCTCATGTTTGATTGGCCAATCTTTGGTCTTGAAACACCTGCATGGACAATGGACTTCAGGTCTTTACTAGGGTATACTTTTATTCGCCATATTACAGTTCTGCCTCGGTTCTACCAAGCTTTCAAGAGCGAAGATCCTCCATCAGTGCCACTATCGTAATGACCCATCAAGGCCACTAGTCTATTAAATAAATTCGCTATGCATATGTTCTTCAAACAACGCCTCGCTAACCATGCTAACCATCCAACCCACTGAGGCCACAAGGGGTATAGTACAAACAGGAAACAGCTATCTTCGCAACTCGTACTACGCAGCAGCTCACACTTATGCGGCATGCATAACAATTTGCTTGCCCTTCATTGATCTCCACTCCACGAACACCGCACCGGCAATAGATACTGCTGCCGCAGCGACGGAGACGTAGAAGGTTTGCGTTAATGCTAGGTTGTAGGCAGTAAGCACGCCTGACAGAGAACCAGCGGGAATGGCCTTCTTGAGTTCAGTAGCACCGACTGTCAAGACGAACGAGGGGTCGAGTTCAGGGACCACGGTCTTGAGGTTCTTGATGAGCTGGTTGGTGAAGACGTTCTGGCCCACACTGATGAAAAGTGCACCGCCCAAAGTTTGCGAGAACATCATGATAGCAGTACCAATGGGAACATCATCTGCGGGAAGGCTTGTCTGGACGGCCACCAAAGTCTGTTGCATACCTAATCCAAGACCAGCACCGAAAAGGACTTGGTAGCCAATCCACTCGGGCGACTTGGTGTCGGTCTGGAAGGTCGAGAGAAGACCAGCACCAATAGACATGAGGACGCTTGCGGAGAGCATGAATGGTGTATAGTATCCGCAAGCCGTCACAGCACCACCGGCAAGCATGGAGACAATAACCAAACCAAGAATGGCAGGAAGGTTCATAATGCCAGACTTCGTGGCACTTGCCCCCTTGATAGCTTGGAACCAAATAGCTAAACTTTGTTAGTGGCGTTTCATAGAAGATGCATAACAACTTACGAAGATAGTAGACCATGACAAAAAAGCCTGCTCCAAGCATAGCACCAAACCAGGCAGAACCCCAAACATTGCGGTTCAAAAACACACGAGGAGGGACTGTGGCGTTTTCTTGCTTCCACCACTGAACAACCAAAAATCCAACGATGAGTACAAAGAAGATGACAAGGAGAGCAATGATGCGACCGTTCTTCCACTCATACTTGCTGCCTCCCCATTGCAGGGCAAGAAGCAAGCAAATGATGGCGGGGAGGAACAAACCGGTACCTTCAAGATCGAATTTCATAAGCTGCTGCTTCCATGTTGCATCAATTTTCTTCCCGCGGCGTTGAACGTTGAAGAAGGGAATGATGAACGCTGCTGTCACTGCACCAAAGGGGAGGTTAATGTAGAAACACCAGCGCCAAGTGAGATGATCTGTGAAAGCTCCACCCATGCTAAACATTGTTAGTACGTGTAGATCAGTCTCGGTTGGTATTTATACTTACAGCGGCCCTGCAACGGAAGCGATTCCGTACATGCCACCAATCACACCCACATATGTAGGACGTTGGCGCAGAGGGACTGTTGATGCCACAATCAAAATGGCACCGGAGAAAATACCTGCAGCACCGACACCCGCAATGGCGCGACCGATGATAAGAGCAGTAGAATTTGGCGCAACACCGCAAACCAGAGAACCGAGCTCAAAGATGCCGAGGGCAACTAGGTAGACCCATTTGATTGAGTAGAAAGTGTAGAATTTTCCGTAAATGAGTTGTGTCGCACAAGTGGTGAGCAAGTAAGAACTGCCGTACCAACCAACATCATTCAGGGCCTTGAACTGATCTGTAATACGGGGAATGGCTGTTGCGATGATGGTATTGTCCTACACAACATAAGCACAGAGCCTCGCGTTTAGCGAGCGCGATAGGGCCGACTTACCAAAGCTATACAGAAGACAGATAGACTCAGGGCTATGGTGATTGCAGCCAGCTTCCATTTTGTGGGGTAAACGAAGTCGTCTTCCTCATCCTGGGCGCTGGCCTGTGAGGCAGGTTTTGATGTCTTCTCATCAATAGAGAGCTTGTTGTCTGCGGTGGTGGTGGGATCGGCAACGGCCACAGATGCTGCTGCTGAAGGTATGACACTCTCGCTAGCACCCTTGTTCTCAACCAGCGAGGGCGCATGGCTCTGAGTGGCTGTTTTGTCTGAATCAGCCATACTGGATGGCCGCAGGTGGGTGTTTGTGTCGGTCATGCGTAGTGTATGCGGCAATGTATGAAAATACTGTTTGGATGGTGATTCCTGGGAAGCCAGTGCTAGTGCTATGTGGGCGTGCAATATGGGACAGCAAGTATGATGCCTGAGGGGCAAGTGTCTATAAGTAAGCCGGGAAAAGGAGAGGAGGATCAAAAGTGAGACGCCACAACGAGCAATTGACGGCAATTCACCATTTAGGAACGGGTAGCCCTATGCTTAGCGGTGTTCCGGCGACTGGGGGGGCACCAGTCAGGGCAGGTATGAGTCAAATCGTAGGACGACTATCAGATGCCACCATGCCGCTTTTGGCTAATAGCCGCTCGACATTTCGTCCGCCTCCATTACGCGAAGCCCAGGGCTGCTCTGTTATATCAGTCCGATCAGGGAGCAACTTGCGCCAGCCAAAAGGTGCTTCACATCGGATGTCACAATTGTCCTTGCAGTCGCCCTTCACTCTTCTCGGCATCATGGACTGATGAGATTGAGGACGCCTCGTGCTGGCTCGGTGCCTGCGTGCTCCGTTCAGCCCATTGGGTTCTGACGACCGCTAGGCAGACACGAAAGATTTTCGTCCGCTGCATGCAAACAAACTACGCGGTTGTGCAGTCGATGCAAATCTGACCACCGATGGTGCAAGCCACGCCGGAGTCAGGCCTGTTTTCGTCTCCGTGTCGGCCATCTACTAAAGTCCGTTCCGGTACCTCAGTGTTCACTACCCGCTTTCACCACACTTTGTCGCACCTCGATAGAACGACGTTTCACTCGGGGTTGGCTGAAAGAGCAAGCTCTCACAAACCAACGTGTCACGTTCTGCCTAGCTCTCGCAAGCACATCCCCAATGCAACGTCGCCCAAACTGCTCAGCACAAACTTTTGTAGCACGGCAAACAGCCATGTGCTGTTCACAGCAGGTCCAGTCGCATTCCGATAGCGACCGCGGTCGGATGAATAAGGGATGTGAGTAGAGGTGCGTGCACGTTAGACAATTCTCTAGGCATGTAGATAATCTATCAATCCCTAGTGTCGCATATCTGAAGGATCAATGCAATAAAAAAACTACAGTCGCTTTACTTCCCAATGGCTCTTACGTTGACCGCCAGCTCAACAAACATTCGCTTGGATCCACTTCGACATTTTATCCGCGCACACCTCATCGAGTGGCTGTACGTTCCGCAAAGCACTTGTTTTCTGCTTTGTCTGCGTTGTGTCACACCGTGATATCTGCCTCGACGCCTCATACCCCCTGCCATACGACTCCTTCCAGAGCCCTAGCAATTTCATCGCAGGGTGTCTGCCTGCCTCGCTTTTCTCCAGGCGAGCAAGCCACTCCTGCGGCTCCACAATTTCAAAGTCTATTTTCTCTTTGAGCTACCGTAACATTTGATGCCAAGTAGGCTTTTGATGCGAGTTCAACACATGATAAGCCGGCATGTCTTCCGCTATTACCGTCTCACTATTCACCACTCTTTGTTGCTAAGAACGCCTTCGCAGCAGTACCAACAGGCAGCCAATCTAATGGCTCTTGGCCAAGATTAGGCAGACATCCCACTAAGCTTACGGTGCTCAACATCATAGGCCAGGCTTCTTTCGTGTTCCAGACTCCTAATGTCGTATCGTCAGCGAGTTATCTGACGCGGAGGACTGTGATGCGCCCGTGCAAACTTGTCCGGTTGTGGGCTTCCATGCAAATGTGCTCTGCCACCCATTTGGAGCGCGAATAGCCAAGTGATGACGCAGAGGATGGATTCATCTGTATGCACTCTGGTATCAAGCCTGATAAGTTGGTTTAGCTGTTCGTAATAGATGCGGTGGAAGAACAATATATAAAACGAGGCCGTATCAAGCGAGGGACGCCGAGAGCTAGATTAAGGAGGTGACGTAAACCTGCAATATTGTCATCAATAAAGCTGCGGAACTTGAGGCGAAAGTTGACGCTCCATGCTACGTGAATGATGCAAGTTGTTTCTTTTGTCAGGTAGGCGTGCAAGTCATCACTTAATCCAAGCCGTTCGTGGCTGAGCTGCGTTTGGATGGGCTTGACTTTATCTCGACTGACGTCTGATCGTCAGACCTCGCTTCTGTAAAGCTTTATTGACACGCTCTTTCGCCGCAGATCCGTCTGCACCACGGGCTAGGCAATATGTTGTATTGACAGTCACAGACTTTTCTAGCAAGTCCAAAGTGTGCGCGCCTAATGCTCCAGTAGCCCCAGTAAGTACAATGACCTCACCAGAGATTTGACGTTCTTTGTGGCCATTTGTATGGCTCGTCGTTATGCTCGAGTTGAACGAGCTGTATCGCTTTACTAAATCCAACATTAGTTGCTGCTCATCATCTTCTTTCACGTCCCCGAGCCCCCGCCGTTTTCGCAATACCTATTCGGTTAAACGTCCAACAGTACTACAATCTTCGATAACGCTCATAGGTAGATCCTGTTTATGGGTAGGTATGAGGTTCCTAAGATGAGCCCCTCTTCGTATACAGGCAATTGAGTCAACGCCGTAAGAGAACAAGTCCATATCTTCTGTCAGGGCGTCCGAGTGTGAAGCCATGGACTTGATGAGGTCTGTAAGGTGCTTGGATAACTCGTCATCTGCTATTTCGGTGCCTTCGCTTGATTCTAATGATTCATATACGTCATCAATGACCTTTTCAAATCTCGATTCTGCAGCTCTTCTAATGATAGTCCCTTTACTGCTCTTTTCCAGCGGCAGGACTTGGTGTTATAAAAGCACAAGCATATAATATGGAATACGAGCATGGTCCTGACTTTCGTGGTTCATCCTTTTGATTAGTGGCACAATAGCCTCAAGAAGCTGGTGATCGGACATTTGGCTAGACTGCTGGGACCTTAAGAGCAATGCACCAGGAAAGGGCCTGCCATTACCAAAGATGAGGACATCATCTAAATATGGCGATGTTGTTATGACTGCTTCAAGTGGCGTTGGATCAAATTTCTTGCCGGTGATCAAGGTCAACTGGGAATCAGCGCGTGAATGATATAACCAAGCGTTATCCCGAGTCTTATGAGGCAAAAAGAGGTCGGCGGTCGCAAACGATCCATCCCTTCGACTTCTCTTTGCCTGTCTCTATTAGTTTCAAACGGCATACCAAGAAGAAGTTGAGTGCGCCGTATGGGGTCAACTAGGCCTCACAACAAGTTCCGCAAGGTCGCCACCCCGCACCTCAAAATCCAATTGGCCAAAAGGGTTATAGTTTCTCAAATATTGACAAACGTTATCTATGGCAAAGTCGCGAAATGATGATAGCAAATGCCACATTCGGCACTTCCAAATCTTGAAATGCGATTCACACCCGCCCTTACAAGTCGGTCGCCGACCTCGTTTGATAAAGCTGCACCACCTATCCCACGATTTCCATATTTTTCAGCCAGCGTAAACCGTCTTTGTTTGCCTCCATCATTTGGAGTACATAAGGCACAGATGAAAAATATTTTACATTGCGTATTATCTGTTCAGATGAGTATGAGACTGCAGCATTAAGACAATGACAGACGTTCCGCGCGGTGATAGGAACGTCTCTATTAGGAAATATCTAGATCATGGAGTTGCTTGTCCAACAGCGGAACAAATCTGCAATGCCCCTGTGATACAGAGGTGTCATAGTAAACGTGGCAATGCTAGGGACCCCAGGCAGATGTGGGAGGACCCCCAAAGCTGCTCGATGAGATTGCGGAATAGGTTTTGGTAGACCTGATGACGTTCCAGAAGTGTGATATAGGTATGCAATAGCTGTTTCATCTATCTGCGGGATCTCGATATCAAGCCCAATCGATTGTTGGACGACCTCGAATATATCTTCGTCGTCCTGTAGTGGCAGCAATTGTGCCTTGAAGACACTTGAACCTTGCTCTCCTACCAAGACCTTTTTTGCTTGTACTTTTTCGGTGTGCTCGTTATCGTGTACGAGGACAGAGACTACACATTCTTTACAAAGGTGTAAAATTGCCGCGGGCTCACATTGAGGCGCAACCAACAAGACTAGGCATCCAGGTTTCATCAATCCTAGCCAAGTAAAGAGAAATTCTGGGGAGCTGTGGCATAATAAGGCTACTGTATTGCCCGACATGCCCAAGGTGGTGTAAAGCCGTTTTGCGAAAACATCGACTCCTCGGTAAATCCCACAAAACGTGAGTATCTTATAATTCCATTCAGGCTAGTTCGGATGTGGACTTGGAAAACTAACGGTTGGCAGTAACGCATGATATTTCGCCTGAATGTAGATAAACTCACCGGCTGTGCGGTATGGCTTGGCTTTGCCCGAAATAGCAGCAGCTTGACCAAGGCTGCATACGAAGTAGTTTGTTTGCATTTTCCGTTCCCCCCCAGGTAAATCCAGGCATGAAAGAAGTAACAGTTAGTGGAGCAAGTTGAGTTGTCTAAACCCTGGAGATCAAAATTCGTGTACAGGTGTCAATATAATGTTGCTGTAAGGCACAATTCCAGTCGTGATATCGTTCAAATGGTGGAACCCGCACTCTGCATGTTGTTCAGGTTGCCTAGTAGACAGCAGAACTACAAATTGACCTCTGACTACCAATGTGTATTTGTTGACCTTGAATGATCCAAGAGCAGGCTCCGGCTGCAGGTTGAAGTAATGGATTTGAACTGTGAGCTCGGACCACCTGTTTAAATGTAGGTACCGATCGTGCCAGATTACAAGCAAATCATCAATAGTTTTAGGCGATAGAAACAGCTATCCACTCAAAGATTGGTTTTGCTTCGCCAGTCCTGCATGGCTTGCATCAATGCGGCGATCAAAGCTATACGAGGCAAAACTAGCAAGAAGTACTTTTTGAAACCATGTGCACACGTGTGCAGGGTCGCTAAGTATTGCATGGTGACACACGAATAGACGTCGTGAGGGTGTCAAAGTCCACGTCAGCTACTGACGACATTTAAAGCAATAATCCCTCACTGTTTGACGATAGCGCAGACAGAGTTGATTTTGCTGATTGCAACAACAACCAAAGGTATAACTGTTGGATAAGCTGTTCTGTTCTTTTGGTGTCAGTTATACAACCACCCTTCGCTCAGCACGGCAGAGCGCAATTAGACATGGGACTCGGCAGAAACGGCGTCATCAACCCAAAACTCGATCCCCAAGTGGAATTCCCGAGGCCAAAGCAGGCGCAGTGTCTGTGCGTCCCGCAGGACCTATGCAAGCCACGTCCAGATAGGGCAAATACGTGTGGGAAAACCGGATGTCGAGGACGCTTGTTGCTCTAGCGATAAGCGTTGTGTTGACAGCGCTATTGGCATTTCTGGACCTTGCAGCGGCCGTGCAACCGCGTCGGGTGGCGGAAGAGAAAATGTCTGAAACTCTGGCACAGCAGCACTTGACCACCAACAGCGGCAAGGCTGCGAGGACCAAGATGCCCAGCGGCAGTGATGTAAGTGCAAACGGCTGGCTGTCGAGCCCGGCCCGTTGGGTGGCACTGTGGCAGGTCTGAGAATCAGATGCTTTGGCCGGCGTGTCAGTCGACTGGGTTTCCATGGAAATAGCGTGTGCACGGCCACAGCAGGGCGGCATTGGAAGCAGCAGACAGCATTTTGCCATTGCCTAGGGCCCAGTCCAGCGTGTCTGCCCGCCGTCGCGAAATGATTGCCTAGCATGCGCTCTTATTTGCTTGCGTGCGTGCCTTGGCTGGCAATGGCGTGGAGGAATGTATGGAGAGCAAGTGGACGCGTATCCGGCAAACGGCACTGTCCAGGGCACAGTGCCTGGCCTTGCATTGGCCGCGACAGCGACAGGCCGATGATTTGATAGCCACAGTCCGTCGCATGGAGCCTATCGCGTCTGTGCGTGGTGGCAGCAGGTCGCTGCATCTTGTGGGGTACTCACCGTGCGGCGACTGTCCGACGCGTTTCTGAGACTCCTTCTGAAACTATTCGGCGCAGGCGGTGCACGACATGGGCGCGACGCTTCATCCGCAGCCAGGCAGCGAGTGCGGGCGGCGGCAGAGATAGAGTGCCGCAATCTCCTGGGCAGAGGGTGCGAGATTGTGCCCGTGCAAGTGCAGTGCAAGTGCAGTGCAAGCGCACCTGGCCGTTCCGCGTCTGAGCTTCCCCAGCGCGCTAGCCCGTCCGGGCCCTAGTGGAGTGAATGTACGCAGGCCTGGGCAGTATTTAGCCCGTCGCACCTGCCTCGCAACCCACAGGCATTGTTTCCACCACCCGCAATTGCTCCTGCACATGTAAGTTCTCTGCCTCTCGGCGTCTTTAAATTCCTTCCCGACAGCCCATTGACCCGTCTCTCTTCACAGACATCGATAGCTCCCACCACACCACCCCCCAGCAACCACATCCACCATAGTCATGCTCTGCTCTACTCTGTTTGTTGCCGCTGCGTCCCTGGCCGGCCTGGCCTCGGCCCAGAACCAGACCTTTGACACGCCCATTCCGTGCTGCTCGGTTGCCCCCAACCAGGTCAATCCGGCAAGTCTGCGCTCCACCTGGTGTGAGGCCAACCAGAACACGTGCGTCGACTTGTGTGGTGGCCAGGCCAAGATCGGAGCCAACGGCAACACGTGCGAGCCTGTACGTTCTCCAGCATTGCTTTACCTACCACTTGCTAACACTTGGCCTAGTCTACCCTGACATTCAGCTGCAAGTGCACCAACGGCTCTGATGTTTCCTCATCGATGCGAAACTACCAGCAAACCGTGCCCGGTCTGATGTGCCGCTACTGGCACGGACTCTGCATCAACGCCACGGGCACCAACGCCGCCCAGCAGTTCGGCTGCAACCAGGCACTCAACTCGTGCGGTAACCTCACTACCAAGGGCGGCGCCGATGCCTCAAGCTCTGCCTCGTCGCCTACTGCTTCGCGTACGAGTGGCGGCAGCAGCCCTTCAGGCTCTTCTGGTGCGGGTGCTTCCAGTGCTGCCTCGTCCACTCCTGGTGCTGCTGCCGGTCTTGTTCAGTACAGCACTCCCATCCTGGCTGCTGGTCTGTTGGCCATCTTCGGCATCGCCATGTAAACGAGCAAGCGTTTCTGAATGTACAGCGGGCGGGTTCCCTCTTGGACGGTAATGTGGACAGACCATGACGATGTCGCGCATGTTGCAGGCGGGATGGTGGACAAGGAGGACAGTAATGCGATGATATGAGGAAAACACGACATGCAATACCCAATTTCAACCACTTATTCACCATTATATCTCATGCTTGCTCTCAATACACCTACGCAACTCTAAGTGACATGTTAGGCGTGCTCGCGAACCATGACCCCTTGTATCACCTCCTTCTGCCCTTCCTAACTGGCCTCCGGGCTTTCCAGAGAGAGGGAGTCTGTGGATGCAGATGCATCATGTACCATGGTAGGTAGTCGCGCTGTGGCATCTGTCAACAGTCAAGACCAAACAAAAACGTCGACGCTACTCGATTGGTGTCAATGCGATCGCCTTTCCATTGGCCAATTGGTGTTGCTGGTGCTGGTCAGCCGACCCAGGATTTGAGCTGCAGCTGCTTTATCGATAAGCCGACTGTAGCCAATCCTTGCACAATGAATGCATTTTCTGGGAAAGTGTGCTGAACGACCTGCACTCAACAATCTGCCCATCTATCGTGAACGGATTCCCAAGGATTCCGAGAAGCTCGTCTTTCGACACTGTGGCCTCAGTCCTGGCATTGTCACCGCCACCCTCCGACTCGTCAACTGCATCTTTCGGCGTCGCCGCATCACAGGCAACCGAGGCCACAGGCTTCCTTCCCTACACCAACAAGCCAAGCTACATTCCGTCCACACTCACGGTCTAGAGTTACCGCTTCACGAGCAAAGCTTTTCTGCCCCCCTAAATCGTACTGACACCCATATAAGCTGGCCTCCTTTAGTAGTTTAAGGTCATACTCTTTCAAATTCCTCTCACCAACCAACTACATTATAGCTTGTCCCCCCCTTCTACCACACCCTCGACTTTCACAACACAATACATACCTACGAACCACCATTCTCAAACAAATTGACTCAAGAACCATGGCAACACTGACCGCCCAGCGCAAGCACAAGGTGACAGTGGTGGGCTCCGGCAATTGGTATGCACAACGCTTCCCATTCGCCCATAACTTCTCCAACTCACAGATCTAGGGGCACCACCATGGCCAAGCTAGTCGCAGAGAACGTCAAGGCCAACCCGACGCTATTTGAAGAAACAGTGCAGATGTGGGTATACGAGGAGGACGTCATCATCTCCAAAGATTCGCGGCACTACAACGGTTCAGACAAACCTGAGAAGCTCTCTGAAATCATCAACAGACTGCACGAAAATGTCAAATACCTCCCAAACATCACGCTGCCACCAAACGTTGTAGCCAATACCGACTTGCCGTCAGCCTGCAAAGACTCTACATTCCTTATTTTTGTGCTTCCGCATCAGTTTATTGCCAGGACCTGCAAGCAACTTGAAGGCAAGATTCTCCCATATGCACGAGCGATATGCTGCACCAAGGGTGTGGATGTAAGTGAGAAGGGCATCCGGCTTATGTCTGAGACAATTGGTATGACACTGAATATATACTGTGGTGCTCTGTCTGGAGCGAACATCGCTTCCGAGATTGCGCAAGAGAAATATTCCGAGACGACAGTGGCATATGATCCCCCCCCAATGGACTCGCGCAATCCAACACCAAGTGGCTCTCCAAATGCCTCACAGGTTGATCTTATCAATCCCAGCAAGCCAACTCCTGGCCCACGTTCAGCACGTCTCACTCCTCTCCCCAATGAGTACCCGGCTCTATCACATGAGAATGTTCGAAAGCTCTTCCATCGGCCGTACTTTCATGTGCGCATAGTAAATGATGTTGCGGGTGTGTCTCTCGGGGGTGCGCTCAAGAATATCATTGCCCTCGCGGCAGGTTTTGTGGATGGCCTAGGCTGGGGTGATAATGCCAAAGCAGCTGTCATGCGCGTTGGTATCCTCGAGATGGTCAAATTCGGAAAGGCTTTTTTCGGCGAGAGCTCACGCACAAGCACCTTTACGGAAGAGAGTTGTGGTGTTGCCGATGTGGTTACATCATGCATGGGTGGACGCAACTTTCGTTGCGCAAAGATGGCTATCCAACGTGGTCAAACAATCTATGAGATTGAGCAGTCCGAATTGAATGGCCAGAAACTTCAAGGTACCAGCACGGCCTACGAGGTCAATGAGTTCCTAAAGAGCCAGGGCATGGAGGCGGACTTCCCTTTGTTCACAGCTGTATACAACATCCTAGAGGGCAATGCCAAGCCAGAGGACATTCCTGAGCTCATTGAGTCAAAGCATTAAAGTGCACCACAAATGAACAGCCAATAATGCCACCAGGATTTGATAGGCCGGGGCATGAATTCATTGCATTGAGCAGATACAGTGGGTACCCATTAAGATAATAGATACGATGAATAGCTATTTGACCATTTGCCCAGACCTTCGTGGTGTAGACGCGGGATTGCCAGCCTCTTGTGAAAGACCACGCCTAATGAAAACCACTGGATCTATGAAAGCGGACACCGTGATCCAAATAAGCGCCATAGAAACCCTCGGAGCAGTCAATTTCCTCATCCCTAATGTCACCCAGATCATATGTGGTTCAAAGCTCCGCGGCCTCGGAAACTGCCCTCAACCAATGCCGATTCCTTCTTATCAGTCTTAGCAACTTCAACAACTTTCCGACGTTTTGTCAGCATGGGCAGATTTGCATCGAAACACGACTCGTGCTCGGCGTAATATCCAGGGAGGAATCATCTTGAATGGTTCTAGTTAAAGATTCAAACAGAGCATGATTGACTACAAACGCACCTAATCAATCCTTATTCTTATGCCGAATGCTACCCACGCTACTGGCGTCAGTATGCCCGTGCCACGGGCCGTTACCGTGCACTAAGCTAAAATAGGCAAATACAACAAGGACTGCTTTCTCCGCCTCTCAGATACTTTCCTTTTGTCAAAGAACTTGTTTGAAATCTGTCTGAGTATGACTTCAGATATATTATCTTCATATACCCTAGATTTAACCCGAAATCTGACCCTAACCTAAACCTACTACTATAGAGGTTGTTCTCGACGCACGAGTGATAGTTAGCCCCCTGAGGAAACTTGGGCTGATTCATGACATGTGTAATTGTTCACTTATCCAAACCCTTGGCTCCCTAATGCTCTCTTTGTATACTACGTAGAACAGTATGACCCTTTAGAGCTCGGTTCTCCCCAACCCCCACGCTCCCCGTCTGCCGCTTGATAACGCCCCGTTTTTCGTGTTACCCACCACGATACCTTCCTTCTTAGCAAAAAAGGAGCACTTGTCTGGATATAGTTTCATTTAGATTCCCAACTAGCGCCGGCAGGAAGGAGCTAATACCTAATATAGAGATACATCTCCATAGTATGCCGAAGTTGTGCCTTGGCAGGATGACGCCTCTTGACGCTACTAAGAACGGGCCCATTGTTGAAATTTCAGGTTATGATGAAACCACAAATAGTCTTATCTCCGAAATCCCCATTTTGGGTTTGTCAACCTTATGATTACATATCTGATTTCCCTAGAGTACTTCTTTAGCTTGATAAATGGATTTACTCTGTGGCTTCGCGTGCAACCTCAAACCATTTTCATCTTCTCCGTGAGCTCCATTCCACTTATATCTTGCCGGCTTGACCTTTTGACCACAACACGATGCTGTGGGGATCCAATGTCCACTCGCCACAGAGCCCGGATAATCAACGCAACCCATGGCACGACGACCAGTACCTCCAGGACGGAAGAGAGCAAACAGAGTCACTGAGAGAACAAAGTGGGAACAACAGTAGGACTAGCATTGATCTCGATGGAGGAACATGGGGCGAACGTGATGCAGCGCGTTTGAGCGCTCTTACTACAGCAGACGATATCCATGTCTTACGGGGTGAATTAAATTCACTGTTTCGAGTACGATCCCATGAAACACAACCAGAAAGGAACGAGAACCTTTTCAGATCCCTCAGCAGAAAAAGCAAACGCCAAAGTGGTGGACCACGCCCAACCTCCAGCACGGATCCCTTATACCAAAACTATGGTGCATACACAGCGGATGACACGAAAGACATACAAGATGACTTTGAAGACATAGATCATGAAGACCTTGGAGACTTTGGTGCTGTGGCGGCCGAGAAGGAAGACGGCTTCGAACTTGACCAATTCATGAGAGAGGGTCATTTTGAGAAGCGCAAGGACGGTCAATCAACGAAGAAAGTAGGTGTCGTCTACAGGAATCTCACTGTAAAAGGTGTGGGATCAACAACGACCTTCGTCAGGACACTTCCTGATGCTGTATTGGGCACCTTTGGCCCCGATTTATATCATCTCGTGTCGAGCTGGATACCAAGTCTGAAGCTTGGACGACCATCTCAGAAAAGGACGTTGATTCATGATTTCTCTGGTGTCGTCAAGGATGGCGAGATGTGTCTCGTCCTTGGACGCCCGGGCTCTGGATGTTCAACCTTCCTCAAAGCAATTGCCAACAACAGGGAGAGTTACGCCGCAGTCGAGGGAGAAGTTTCCTATGGTGGCATATCGGCAGAAAGACAAAAAAGAGAATTCAGAGGAGAGGTCAACTACAACGCAGAGGATGATTTACATATGGCAACTCTAAATGTTTGGCAAACTTTGTCATTCGCACTTACCAACAAAACAAAAAAGAATGAGAAGAGGAACATACCAATCATCTTGAACGCACTCCTAAAGATTTTTGGCATATCACACACAAAGCACACACTTGTTGGTGACGAGTATGTGCGTGGTGTAAGCGGAGGGGAACGAAAACGCGTTTCTATTGCCGAAACACTGGCCGCAAAGAGCACGGTGGTGTGCTGGGACAACAGTACGCGTGGTTTGGATGCGTCTACAGCCTTGGATTATGCCAACTCACTGCGTATCATGACTGATATTTCGAACCGAACAACATTCGTAACACTATACCAAGCTAGTGAGGGTATCTATGATGTCATGGACAAAGTCATTGTCATTGATCAAGGGCGATGCATTTATCAAGGCCCAGCGCGTGAAGCACGGCAATACTTCATAGATCTTGGCTTCCACTGCCCTGAGCGGCAGACTACAGCGGACTTTTTAACGGCAGTCACAGATCCCACTGAACGTCAGCTCCGTGAGGGATATAAAGAAAAAGCGCCCAAGACCCCTGAGGACCTGGAGAAAGCCTTTAGGCAATCTGCCCTGTATCAGCGTGGCCTCCAAGAGATTGCCCAGTATGAAGAAGAGTTAAAGGAAAGCGAATATAGAAGTGCAAAGGAGTTTGAAGGCGCAGTAAGAGAGAGTAAGAGCAAAACAGTCCGAAAGACGTCACCATTTACCGTCTCTTTCGCTCGGCAAGTACTGGCTTGCACCCAACGTGAGTTCTGGCTTACATGGGGCGACAAAACCACGCTATATACTAAATTCTTCATCATCATTTCCAATAGCCTTATTATTGGTTCTTTGTTCTATGGACAGAGTCTGGATACATCAGGCGCGTTCAGCCGTGGCGGAGCATTGTTCTTCTCAATCTTGTTCCTCGGGTGGTTACAACTAGCAGAGTTGATGAAAGCTGTCTCGGGTCGAGATATTGTCAAGCGACATGAGGACTTTGCCTTCTACCACCCGAGTGCCGTTACCATCGCACGTGTAGTCCAGGACTTTCCACTTATATTGGCACAAGTGATCCCTTTCTGTAAGTTTCCTTTCGACTCTCTCGCTTCTACTTCATCTAATCGAGAGTAGCACTTATCATGTACTTCTTAACAGAACTTGACATGGATCCTGGAAAGTTCTTCATATACTTCCTCTTCATTTACACGTCTACCATCTGCATTACATCACTCTATCGGATGTTCGCCGCTTTGTCACCGACGATCGATGATGCAGTGCGTTTTTCAGGTCTTGCCCTTAATTTACTGATTATATACACGGGATACGTTATCCCGAAGCCTTTACTTCTGGGCAAATATATTTGGTTTGGGTTCATCTATTACATTAAGTAAATACCCCCTCTTCTACCTTCGACGCTCACAGTGCTGACTTTTCGTTTCAAGCCCTGTCGCTTATTCTTACGAAGCGGTCGCAGCAAATGAATTTTCCGACAGGACAATGCAATGTGCCCCTAAGCAGCTCATTCCCTCCGGACCTGGCATCGATCCCGCATATCAGGGCTGCGCCCTGCCAGGAGCCCAGCAAAATTCAAACAGTGTACCAGGTGCAGATTATCTCGAGACGGCATTCAACTATTCTAGATCAAACCTTTGGCGTAACTTTGGTGTGGTCGTTGCGTTTTCCATACTCTACCTCATCGTCACTGTTATTGCTACCGAAACCCTCTCCTTTGCTAAGTCTGGTGGAGGTGCTTTAGTCTTCAAGAAATCTAAGCATATGAGAAAAGCTGCTAAAGATGAGACCATAGATGAAGAAAAGGTTGTAAGAGGAGAAGCAAGTGGGAGCTCGCTTGCGGCCTCTGGTAACGAAGAAGAGGCCCTAGGGTGTATTTCAAGCAGTGAAAGCATATTCACTTGGAAGGATCTCGAATACACGGTTCCGTATCATGGAGGAGAACGTAAGCTTTTGAACAATGTTAGCGGCTATGCGAAGCCAGGAGTAATGGTTGCGCTTGTTGGTGCCTCTGGGGCTGGCAAAACGACACTACTCAACACTCTGTCTCAACGGCAGAAAATTGGTATCGTCTCTGGAGAGATGTTAGTTGATGGTAAGAGTCTTGGAAAGGTAAGCGATTTCACACCCATAAAACCCAAGTGCCGGAATCTGGGCTAACTGTCATACTTGCAGGCATTTCAGAGGGGGACTGGTTTTTGTGAGCAGATGGACCTCCACGATGGCACCGCAACAATCCGTGAAGCACTTGAATTTTCTGCAATATTGCGTCAGGAACAGTCTACTCCCAAGCAGGAAAAGGTCGACTATGTCGACAAGATTATCGACCTGCTTGAGCTTCATGATATCCAAGATGCGCTAGTATCAAGCCTCGGCGTCGAGCAGAAGAAACGCTTAACCATTGGTGTTGAACTCGCCGCCAAACCTTCACTCTTGCTTTTCTTGGACGAGCCAACATCGGGCCTTGACAGTAATTCTGCCTACTCGATTGTTCGTTTCCTTAAAAAGTTGGCCAAAGCAGGCCAAGCCATCGTCTGTACCATCCACCAACCGAGTAGTGTCCTGATTCAACAATTCGACATGATTCTCGCTCTAAATCCTGGAGGGAACACATTCTACTTCGGACCGGTCGGTGAAAATGGCAAAGATGTGATCAAATACTTTGGCGATCGCGGAGTGAAATGTCCGCCAAACAAGAATGTTGCAGAGTTCATACTTGAAACTGCCGCGAAGCCATTCAAACGCAGAGACGGTAGTCGTATCAATTGGAACGAAGAATGGACAAAATCTTCCAACTACCAAGAGCTGCTCAAAGAGATTGATCACATCAAGTCTGATCGCAGTAGGAAGGTTGCAGAGCAAGAACATGTGGAGCAGATCGAGTTTGCGGCATCCGTATGGCTTCAAACTACCACACTAACCAAGAGAACATTTGTGCAGTATTGGCGTGACCCATCATATCTCTACGGGAAACTCTTCATCGCCGTCGTCATAGGCATTTTCAACGGCTTCACCTTTTATCAGCTTGGTAATTCCATTGCCGATCTACAGAATAGGATGTTCACACCATTCATGATTCTGCTTATTCCACCAACCATTGTCAACGCAGTGGTACCAAAGTTTCACCAAAACATGTCGCTATGGCAAGCACGCGAATTACCATCAAGAATCTATGGCTGGTTTGCTTTTTGCACTGTGAGTAATTCTACTCATGTATGGCGCTATTGTCACACACTAACTTCCTCCAGGCCCAAATCGTCGCCGAGATTCCAATGGCCATCTTTTCATCAGTCCTTTATTGGGTTCTATGGTATTATCCCACCGGATTGCCCACCGACACTTCGACTGCTGGCTATGTTTTCCTTATGACTATGCTGTTTTACCTATTTGTTTCATCTTGGGGCCAGTGGATTTGTGCTTTTGCACCAAATTTCACGGTTGTATCCAACGTCTTACCATTCTTTTTCGTTATGTTTGGGTTGTTTAATGGCGTTGTCAGGCCATATGCGGACATGCCTGTCTTCTGGCGTTATTGGATGGTAAGTCTTTTGTGCGCGAGATCCATAAAAAAAAAAAAAAAAAATCTCATACTGACTTGATCTAGTATTATCTCAACCCATCCAAGTATTGGATTGGTGGTGTTCTTGGGGCAACGCTCGACGGTATCCCAGTACGGTGTCATTCTTCCGAAACTGCAATATTCAACGTCCCTTCCGGCGAAACCTGCTCGTCCTACGCATCGGCTTTTGTCTCGCAAGCGCCTGGGTACTTACTAAATGGAAACGCCACAAGCGGGTGCCAATATTGTCCCTACACGGTTGGCAACGATTACTTGCAGACGATCAATATCAATGCTAACAACAAATGGAGAGACTTTGGTATCTTCTTGGCGTTTTGCTTCAGCAATTGGGCATTAGTTTACTTCTTTATCTGGAGTGTGCGAATCAAGGGATGGAGCTTTGGGTTTGGGTATGTGTTTGGCAAGATGGGTAAGGGAGTGGAGAAGGTGAAGGATCGAGTAGGAGGAAAGAAGAAAGAGTAAGAGGATAGACAGACTTGATTCGCATATCTCCCGCTCGTTAGATTGTTTATTTTATTGTAATTAGATTTAGACTTAGTTTCTATCGTGTAGTCTCACGCTCTATCACGCCTCACCTTCACTTCTGTTCACAACGAAGTCGTTCTTTCATAAAGAATTGCAAGGTCGTATTTTACTACAATTTTTTCACACCATCTCTTCTTCACCTTCTTCGCATCATCTACCCATGTTCGGTGCAAACCAGAACTGCAACATTACACGATGAATCAAACGCTCGCCTCTGTTCTTGAGGCGAAGGATCCTTTCATACAACTGCATGGTCGCATAGCTGTCGATCGCGCCCAGCTACATGAAATTTTCAAGCAGGATGCGTACGCCAAAGCAGAGAGGGCACTTGCTTGTGGCGAAGAACTGCCGCCCGATCCGTTTGGGCTAGATTCAGGCCTGCGTGAAATCTTGGTAAACAAACAGCTCGATTCTTACTGGACCAGAACAGCCATTTACATATTCATGCAACTTCACCCACCAGAGTAGAATTGATTCGCGAACTCGAAGCACTTGTCAGTCACACACGTCATCTCTCCGGAGGAGCAATAACCGTCGATTTGCAAAGAATATAACAAGTCATCACGAAGAGGGCGAGGCGATCGAGTTGATACAAGGCAGGGAGGGTGATAGGCACTCTCGACGTGATGGCTAGGATGATCAATCGCGCATCAAACGAGCCGTCTCAATATCTGGAAAATGATGCTACTCGCAACCCTAAGCATCTCGCGACCATCAGGTATGAATATGGCCGTGTCTTGTATTATCAGCGGGATTGGTTCTTATCGGCCTGGAATGCTTAGAGAAAACCAGAGGATATGAGTGCTGGAGTAGATTTGGGGCTCTGGGGCGCACTATTGGAGGGCGCGAAGTCGAGAACATCTGAGACTTCCGATATGGATGGGTGAGTCCTTGAAATGAAGGTCCATGGCCGATGTGTCAATACTCGCAAAAGTTCAAAATTGAATCATGAATCTCCAAATTGAGGAAATATGGATTGCAATCGTTAGCTGCGATATGTCAATGCTTCAGGTGAGCAGTCTAGGACACATGTGTATGGGCAGATACCCAACAATATGTAGAATATATATTGAATGATTGCTTTGATAAAGGATTGCTAGATCCATGGTTTATCAAGCCTCCTTATCAGATGGTATTCCTCACACCCCAACGCCGTGAAAATGCATTATATTCCCTTTCAGGATCACGCTCAAAACCTCTCCTTCATGCGGCCGGCTACTGTTCGCAGATTACCATAGACCTTACTTGGATTCTGGCCGAGAATCAGGCTGACAATGGACTCCCGGGCAATGTGAATATTCTTGAAACCGCCGAGAATGTGAATCTTCTGGTCAGCAAGGACGACTCGCGTCCGACTTGCGTTTTCGATGGCGAATTTTGTTTTACCGTCCTTGCCTGCTATGCGTCCGATGGCGCGGCCCAGGTGCTCGCCATTGAGTGTCTTGACATCCTTGATCTCAAAGGTTTCTATGTAGAGATCGTCAAGGCGGAGGAGGGCGATGGCGTCGTCGACGTCGAAGCCGAGGGTGAAGGCCTTGACAAAGTCTTCGCCTTTTTGCAGGGCGCCTGTGTCGGTTGTGGAGGGAGAGTTGCGTAATTCGACAGACTTGGTCTTGATGTTCATGCGAACTTGGAGTTTGAGGTGCTCGACGAGCGGGGGATAGATCTTGGGCCAGGCGGTTTTAAGTGGCGTCATACGGTGCGGAGGGATGGGCACTTTGCGTGTTTCGCGGCGGAAGGCGAGCGGTATTGACTTTGCAGGAGCAAATCTCGGGCGGCCAGACTCGTCAGTCATAGGTGTGTCGTCGGCAGGCGCATCAAGGGCGGCAAGCGAGGTGGTGTCGGGCTCTACGCCCATATCAATAAGTTCGGCATCGTCGTCCTCGGCCGGCAGAGGGACGGCGCTGGCGTCCATGGCCATATCCTGGGCCATATTCTCTGCGAATCCATCTGGACGGCGCTGAAGTGCAGTTGGAGCCGGCATAGTGTGTGGTGGTGTGGGTGTCGGTGCAATATATGATATCTGGTCTGTTGGAAGAGGATGAAATTCGGCGGGGTTATCGATAAGAAATTTTGGTGAGGCGAGCTTCCCCCATGCGGCCTAGCGACCCTCACCCACCGTGCTTTCATCTTCCGCTGCTTTTGGATCATGACGTGAAGTTTGGTCTGCATGTCCCTCTTCCTCCCTCCTCCTTCTTCTGGCCTCTCCCTCTGTCCCTTCCACCCCCCCCTTTTCTGCCACCACGTTCGCACCCCCGAGGTCTTGCGAGCGTCGAACATGGCGCTGCCGTGAATATCATGAGCAGGAATGTCGGCTTGCTTGGCGCTTCGTTGCGGCGCTCTCTCGTCCACCAGCCACTGACGCAAAATGGCCCGCCTCCGTCCTTTGGCCTGTGTGCGTGGTCACGCCAATATTCGAGGCACAGCGCACCGTGGCGGGCTGTCACATTGAACATCCGACGACCTGCCCTCCCATCGGCAACTGGCTATATCCAAGAAAGCGTCACAGTCGCCGCACAGGCGGCATGGAAGAGATATGCTTCGTCTCGCTCAAAGAAAGCGTCCAAAAACAGCTCTGGAGCCGACCGACGCAATAAGAGCTCGGTAACGAATGGCTCGCCCAAGAACAAAAAGTCCCCGACCCAGGCCCCGCAGGCTACTCTATCTCCTCAACCACAAGCTCCTCCCAAACCCTCTAAACAATCGCCCAACACGAAGCCCGATGCCTCCCAGCCCTCCAGCAAGCCCCTCCTCGGCCGCCTCCCCCACCACCTCCCACACCTATACCGCCCGAGCAAAGCCGAACTCTTAGCCGCTGCATCCGGCTTCTGGTCACGCATCAAGATTCACTTCAAGTGGCTCACAATTAGAAGTGCGCGTCCTTTCAATGCCGATGAGATATATGCACTCTTCTCTTGGATACTGGCTGCCCACGTGCTGTGGATCGTCTTGGGCACAACCTCGTTCTTGATGTTGACCGTCTTTCTTATAAACACCGCCTTTTCGCAGGAGACGCTCGCCAAGTGGATCGGCAATTATCTGACAAAGTCATCGGGCATAAAAGTCGTCTTCGAAACTGCCGTAGTGCCTAAATGGAAGGATGGGGTCATCTCCTTCCACAAAGTTTACGTATCACGGAGACCGGGTCAACAAGGCGGCAAGGTTAGCAAGGGCTCGCAAACCGAAATGGCTGCAGCTGCGGCTGCCGTGGCCCAGAAGGAGAAAGATGAGAAAGAGGACAAAGAAGGTATCATAGATGGACAAGAGGCTGAAGAAGACACCAATTATACCCAGTTTGACATCTCCATCGACACTGTCAACGTAACCCTATCCTTCTCAAAATGGTTCAACGGGAAAGGACTGTTAGAGGATGTCGAGATCAAAGGTATACGTGGCGTCATTGACAGAACAAATGTACGCACCATCGAAGGAGTAGATCCCAGATCATACAAGCATCAACATCAACCCGGCGACTTTGAATTGACATCTTTCAAGATGGAAGACCTTCTCGTAACCATCTATCAGCCAGGGGGGTTCCGTCCTTTCGCTGCCAGCGTTTACTCCTGCGACCTTCCCCAACTAAGGAAGCAATGGTTATTTTATGATTTCCTGTCCGCCAACATGATGTCCGGCTCCTTTGACAACTCACTCTTCACCATTCATCCTCGACAAACCCATAATTATACTGGTACACAGCTAAGTAGTGGGCGTGAATCCGAAGATGGCAGTACTTGGAAGAAGCACAGCCGAATCAGAATTGATGCTCTCAACATCGATCATCTGAACCGCGGCTATGATGGCCCCTTCTCGTGGATTCACGAAGGAAACGTTGATATCGTAGCGGATATCATGCTGCCCAATGACGATGACGAAAGTCTCGCAAAAGTCATGTCAGATATGTACGATAGAGTCGAGGCCACAGTCACACAGAACGGTCGGAAGCACCATTTCTCAGACCATGCTGCACAGGGTTTTGACGAACATAATCAAGACGACCAAGCCAAATCAGGTCAGGAGGGAGTAGAAAACAACCGTTTCATAATCATGGACATGCGCGTTCACCTAAACGACGTCCGAGCCGCCGTGCCTATCTTCACGAGAGATATATCATACGTCAACAATGCACTTGTCCGACCAATCGTGGCCTACATCAACGCCAAACGAACATTCATACCTGTAAACTGTAGGGTTGTGAAAAGAGTAAGTGAATTCGATGGCAGTTGGACATTATACGACAGCGGGCTAATGGAGGAGGTATCTCGCGAGGTAAGACCCACCCTCCTAATCATCCCTATACCAAATAATAACAATCGAATAGATGTACGATGCCTTTGCCCGCGATGTCCTTGACGATCGAACCACGCGCAAGCGCCGCATAAAGAAAGTTGGAATTTGGACTCTCCAGCTCGCTGCACAGGCACTTTTCCTCGGTCTGGCTGGTAACATGGCCTAATATTAATATCCCAAGATGACTAGAAATCTCATCTTCCTGTATAAAGATTACAACGGCGTGGCGTTTTTGGGAGCAAGAATAGCGGTCTACGGACCTTGGTTTTCATGGATAGGATGGGCGGTCAATGACTTGGGATTGATGGTTCAATGAGATGAATTTATGAGTTGGTGTTGTGACGTTTGATATATATAGTCATAGTTTACGACTAAACCCAAGGCATCTATTCCCATCAAAAGCCCTTGTTCAATGACATGATAGTTTAGGATGTTCATCTCGGCCATACTTCGTATTTCCATAGTATCTTATTTACTCGCCATCTACCCTCCCAACGAACACACCCTTGACCTCCTGGCCCGAACTTCCCCAGACCCTTTGACACGGAATCCACTGCACCCCTTTCAAACTCTCTTCTCCACACCATCTTATTTCTGGACCTGCATATAGCGTTGCGCTTGTCCATGGCTGTTCACCAATTTTGCTCACGTCCCTGATCTCGCGCGTGTAGAATCGCGACCGAGACCATGTCGGCGTAGAAGCAGTAGTGTGCTCGTCCACCTCAAAATCAATCGATGATGCTGTCAGGCCAGCCGCACTCCACTCTATATGCGCGTCGCGCGGTAGCGACGCCACCTGTGCGACAAAACACGGCGGGACAGATATATATTTTGCATGAATGGTGTCCGCATCAGGAATGCGTGCGCGAAACGTCGAGTCGTTGAATGCGGCGGATTTATTGTTGCGGCGGTCCCAGGGGTCCATGTCTCTATCGTCATCGTCATCTTCCTCTGCGTTGGACATGTTGGTTTGCATGTGAAGTTTATTCCACAGGTCTTGTGCAATGCAAACATGGGATTGTGCATCGCATGATGTGGGTATCAAAGCTACACCGGCGGTCCACCAGCGCACGTTTTTGGCGCGGCCAATGCGCCAGAGGTGTTGAAGGGAGAGAGCGGCTTGGCCACGGAAGCCGTGATCTGTGTAGATTTCCATAGATGCCGGGACGAGGGGAATTTGGCCGGCGATGTACACTAGTTCGCTGTCATTCATATGGTTGTCTTTGGCATGTGGCAGTTTGATAGAGATGGCTTGGCTGTAGGGCCCGATATTTGCGGGTGCCCAGTAGCTTCTACTTTGGACGTGGAGGCCTTGTCTATTCGTTGTTCGCGTAGCTTCATTTTGGTGACCTTTCCCGTCCTTGTCGAGTATGACACTCAGCAGTACGTCAATCCCCATGGGCAGTGAGTCTCCAGCAGCTATGGTAATGCGCGCAGGCGGATTGATATGATCAAAGTACTGTCCATATACAGGATTCAGGCCTGTAAAGTCGGTCATGTTGCGGAGAATTAGCGTGCAGTGGTTGATGTTTGACTTGAGGAGTTGCCATTGCCTAAAAATATGGTCCAGACGCAATAGAATCTCAGTCAGCTGTCGTAATGGAGGGGTGTTTGATGATGGTGAATTGTTACTGGTCAAGTTGGAGAGGGTAAATACAGTAGGTGTATCGCGGTACATATTTCTAGGTAATCGAGAGAGAGTTAGTGTATCATGAGATAACTGGAGTTCGTTTGGAGGAATATTAGAACCTGGGGCGTCGCTGTTGGACGACCATGACTCATCATTCTTGCCATTATTAGTGACGCGTAGTATCTTTTCAAACTCTTCATCGAAGAGATCTGGAATCCTAAGAGCACACTGTGTTTTCTCTGTGTCCTGGTCCTTCTCTTCTAGGGTAAACGCTTGGATTGCCAGGACAGTCTGTCCGCCCTGCAACACCTTCGGTATCGCGTCTTGAAGCCTAATTTTTCTCTTCCACAGCTCATTTGGCCCATCGAGCGCTAAAGTCTCAAACTCGCCGCCTTCACCAACCAGAGCACCATTACTTGCTTCCCCAAACCGGGCCATTGCTTTGCCAAGTTTAGCAACAGTCCTCGGATTTGCGACATCAAGAGCTAAGAAGCTTTCGTCCAAGCCGCCGGACGCAGTTTTGATGATGATTGCCTCTTGCCCTACTGCAGCCATGTCAAATAGTAGCGAAGACTGCGTGTACGGTGGCAGTAGAGGATATTGCCACAGATACGACAGTGGCGTGAGGCCCAGCCTCCACGCAACAGACTCTACGCGAGTACGCTGATATGTGCTCAGAATGGCACCCGTAGATACTGCGTTTGCCTCTGGGTGCATCCTCATGACCATCTCCAAGAGCGGCACCAAGTCTTCTGTTTCGTCATGTTCTCTATCTACCAGCTTCACATAGTCTCGATTTGAGTTTACCGCCTTGCCTGAAATTTCCTGGCGGTACAGTTGAATGTCGAGCGCCTGTTGGTAAAGCGGAATGACGGAATGACCCACGGTCTGATACATGTAGCTGTCGATGTCCTCTTCATTGTCATTGGTTGAACATATGGGATGCAGATTTCCCAATGCGACGATAGTGTGCCCATTTGCCCGACAGTGCAGTATTGAGAAGAGCGAGTCTTTGCCGCCCGAGACTAGCGCAATCACATTAAGAGAAGGTGCCATGGTGACAGGGAAAGGTCGTGAGTCGTCGTGCAAGGCGAATTACGGATGCCTAGTGAACTGGATGTTCGAGACCTCAACTTTGCTGAAACCTTCGGCCGCGCTAAGAGACGTCGTGATGGCCTGAGCCGCGAACAGAGTTCGGTACAATACCGATCATCAGGGTCCATATTGCTTGGCGTTTAGCGTTAGCTTTCACCAATTACCGCGTGCAATGAGCATTACACAGGCTTTCCATTGATCGACGCATCAGCTACGCAAGATCAGGAAGTAAATGTAAATGTGTAATATTTTTGGGTATGGTTCGATGTGCCAGCACTCTACTACAAAAAACGCAAGGAAATGCTTTGCGGAAGCAGTAGAGTTTCGAGAATTACAGTTGTAAGTGTGATGAATCGAAATTCCCAGAATGTTAGGCGTGCGCAGGACGCAGCCGATTACAACGAGGGTAAGAACGCAAAAGGAAATATCGATGTAGAAACGCGGCAACAATGGCCGGTAGCAAGGGGCCATGCTGTCGTAAATATGTGAGGGAACCAATGCCGCAAAACAAAAAACACCAAGTCTAAGCCCACCAACGAATACCCCGACCGTGGTACCATAGAAACCTGACTAACCATACCGGAACGCGCAACCTTAATAAGAGAAAAAGCCAATCTTGTGTGGTGCGTACCTAGATCGGATGTTGAAGAATACAGTTTGAGAAGAGAATTGAGGAACTTTTGCCGCGAGCCCGGGTAGAGCATACACTTCGACCGCCTTTGACGTAGCCTGTGCCGCCTGTCTAACCGAGCTGTCGTACGTAACAACGTGATAGTAGGCGAGCAGTCAACACGAGCTCCTTCTACTGAATGGAATGTCGTGATAGTTCGTAAGTTAACTTGCAAGGAGAGGTGGTTGTCAAAGCCTATTGTTCCCTCTTTCTCTTGCGCATGGAGGGCTCGATATCGGAGTACGAATCAGAGCTGGAGCTTGAGATTCCATCGGCAGCCGAGTAGAGAATCTGACCCATCATAGCGGGGTTTTGATTGGCAAAGGCGCCAGACTGCTGTTGAGACATCTCGCCATGCATTTCAGAACTATCCAATACACCCATGACGACAGCGCCTGTACCATGGGTACGTTGATGCTGGGAAAGGTTGTCGCTGCGAGAGAACTTCTTACCACAGTCGGTGCATTCGAATGGCTTGTCATGAGTATGGAGAGATCGGTAGTGACGCTTTAGGTGTTCCTGACGACGGAAGCGACGCGAGCAAAGAGTGCAGACAAAGGTCTTTGAAGGATCCTCTGTCAGAGATTGCTTGCGACCACGGCGGCTAGTGGGTGCGACAGGTGTAGACCCGTTCTCGTCAGAGCTAGAGTTGGCGGCATGATCCGCGTGACCTGAATGATGTTGGCTTGATGCTCCAGATGCGGTGTTATCATCACCTGACGCCTCTGTCTTACCCTGGTAGTCTGACTCGGCATCACCGTACTCAGAGCGAGCCTTCTTGGCTGATCGCTTCTTTGGTGCAGGAGCGACCGACATGTCGTCAGAGTTATCGCTATCAGCTGGGGTGAGGGGCAGGCCGTGTGCAAGCTCCTCCTCAAAATCGGTGAAGCTTTCGTCGCTTACAAAATCCTCTTCAGGGGTGAAAGCGACAAGATCAGTGCGTTGGCGCTTGTTGCCTAGAAACTGTGTGTTCTCAGCAGTGGGGAAGGCGACGAGACCTGCGAAGTCGTCTTCGCAATCAAGCTCGAAAAGCGGCTCAAAAGTAGGCAGGCCGGTAAAGTTGAATGACTGGGTGGGCTCGACAAAGTCAATTTTAGCAGACTCCCCTTTGAACACAACCTTGTGCTCCTCGTCACCAGGGCAAAGAGTAAGTGTATTGGACAACTCAGTGACGGAAACGGTAAGGTCTCGTGGGTTGCAAAAGTTGTTCTCGGCCTCGGCCAAAGGTGTGCGCGGCAGTGGTGAAGGTGATGGGGAGAGCGAGGGGCAGGATGTGGCAGAAAGAAGGTAGGACCCCTGGCTAGCCGAGGGCGGCTGTATGAACACTTTTTAAAGTCAGCCAGCCTCCTGCACCTTTCACTGTCAAGCAACCAACTACACAATCGTATTTTGATTGGGCGCGTGATGCATCAAACTTTGCTATTACAGTAATGGGAGCGCTTACCTGGTGTCATGGGTGGGGTCGCAGACCTCCATTCAATACCAGCTGAAAGAAGTTCAGAGAAGACCTCTTCTTCACAACCTTGCTTGACGCCTTCCATACTCTCTCCTGGGAAAAAAGCATTGACTGGAGTAGGAAGAATATCGCACACTGAGGGTGGGCTGCTGACGTTGCTTCCAGTTGAGGATAGAGGCGGAGTGGCAGGCACGTATGAGTAGTCAGTGTCGATTGGGCGCAGGTAAGGCGAGTCCTGGGGCTGAATAAGAATGGTTGGCTTCTGGTACATTGGCTGGGGAGACGCAACGGGAGTCAGCATCTGGCTGGCGTATGGGGTCTGAGGGTAGGCCATGTGCGAGTTGGCTGACGATGGTCGTTGAAAGTACATGGTCTGTGGGTGGAAGGTTTGCTGGCCAGACGGGTGGGGAGTGAAGTGTCCGTGTTGGCGGGTGTTCTCTCCCTGGGGATCTGGGTTGTAGTAGAAGAATGGCGACTGCATGGCTTGGGCTGGGTGCATGGGATATGAGCCTTCCATTGTATGTGGTGGTGTGATTGTACTTGAAAAAGTCAGAGAGCGCATTCGTCGAGGCGTGTGGTGTTTCTCACCAATTGTGGTATGCTACAGCGTAAGAGGGATGGGTGAATTAATTGTATGGATGATGGGTAATAAAAAGGACTAGTCGAAGGAATGACTGGACAACAGCTCGTTATAACGAAGCTATCTACTAATAGGCGATGATGCTACTGGGACGGCGGGTGTGTCATGGGTGGTCGTGCGTGGACGAGGAGTGGAGGGATATCCAAAGGAAGGAACGGCTACAATGCACAAAAAGACTGTGCAAAGTGAACCAAAAGCGGGCAACAGGTAGAAAAAGAGGTTGATAAACCTTGAGTCGCAGGGAAAAGCACAAGAGCTGAGGGACCGCGGAAGGACACGCCTGGATAAGTAGGCTAGTCGATCAGCGAGCGACGAGACGCGAAAAAGGAAGCCATGGCCACCATGACCAGGCACGGCGGAGGGCCGTGGCGGGATTCGCTGCTGAAGCCGGGGCGCAGTGCAGCGTCTCCACTTTGGCCCAACCACGACGCCGGCGTCCATGCAGCCCTCACCCCTGCAGACGCACCCCCCCCCCCCCCCGAGGACCACCACCACCGACTCAGGCCCTTGGGTGATAAAGCGGCGGCTTTGCATAACTCAATGCGCTAATTTTGTTCGCCAACACCTGGCCTTGTCCGTGGCTGCATGGCCTGCACAAACGAAATTAGGGCCGGCATAATTGTGGTTGGCTGCCGCCTTCACGCCCTGCTGTATCGATACCGCCATCCGCCCTCGCCGGATGGACAGATAGACAGGCAACGCTACAACAGAGCTGGCTACTGGCCAGCCCCGGGCGTACCGTCAACAGCTGGTGGCCGTGTGTGGGTGACGCCGTGGTTGGTGAGTGGTGATGCCAGAGATCCTGCTGTGTCTGGTTCGACAGACACCCTCCAGCCCATACAGGCCACTTTGCGGCCGCAGTGCCCTTCCATTTGCCATTCAGCCTGAGCCTGCCCCGGGCAGTCACCAGCCTATCCGCCCAATCGATAATAGCGATAACTGCCCGTCTGAGTGAGACCCTGTTCCTGGCCCATGGCTGACGTTGAGTGCCTGTTTCGAAATATTTCTTCAGTCCATACAACCCACGTCGCTTCGCTGTGTGTGATATGACGATGTTGCGGCGCCCCCCAGTCTTACGTCGCACGACACCGGCGCTGACGATTCGGTGCCACACTGGTCATCACAAGCCAACACCATCCATCCCATAACTAACCACCATCTCGACGCGCCGTGGACCCGCGGTTCCATCCAGCACACACGCCTGGTGACATCTATGGGCACCGTATGGGATGCATGCGCTCATATCTCCACACTTCGGTCCTGGTAGTCTGTCCTTAGAGTCGTGAAGCGCATCGCCCGTCCTCTCCTGCAGTAAAAAGCAGTCATGTTAGGTCAGGCTGCCATATTGCCACTGGCCTCCAGCTAGGACGACTCGACCTGCATCATAATTGGTGTTCCTGCATGGTGCTGTTGCTGGGTGATGGTGATTTGCCCACACAGCCCAAGCATTTCGCATCCGGCACCTCTTAGTGGTAGGATGGACCGTCGCTCATCCATGGTGCGACACGCTCGTAATCGATGAGCTGCACGTTGTCGCCATTGTTGCCATAGTTTGTCGTCTTTGGAGGGTTCAGACGTCCATCTGTTGGTGGGATGCAGCTCAACTTAGCTATTCATCGACCTGCGTCTACGTGAACCATGTTTCATGTGCACTCAGGCTGACGTTCATGTAGGAAGCTACAGCGACATTGCAGCTCGCAGGGTTAGTTTACAAAATAAACCGACTGGGCGCCTTCGGTGTCTCTAGGTATCGATAGCAAACGCCTGTTAGTGAAACTCATTTGCGTGTTTCTATCTTTCGTCGGCTATCAGAGTTATGCATGCCCTTGCTTCGTATAACTGTCAGCATTCAATAAGACCTATGCCGTGTTGAGCGTTCTTTTCTCATCTAGTTCTATTTCGGGGGCTTAGCGCTGAGTTGCACAACTCTATCCGCTGCATTTGGCCCGCTAGTACCGCTCTAACACGGTTAGAGGCCACGCTGCTTTACCTGGCCGGCTTTCCATGGTGCATGTCCAGCCAGAGCTCGCTTTTTACGCGTGACAACAGCGTGGTGCACTCTCTTCAACAGGCCGAAATCGTCGCCGCCTAGCATGCGACTGCCACCCCACATTATCGGTATCGCGCCGGGCTGATTGACTGGCGATGAATCCACCTATGCAGGTACGATGCAGGAACAAACGGCCACAAATATCAGCTCACTAATTGTTGCTTATCATCCCGCCCTCGAAAAATAACTTTTGTTGGTATGACAGCATATGCACCTGTTTCCTCGAATTCATTCTGCTTTCAATTTCATGTGACATCGCTCTGAGGAGGGTCATTCTAGAAACTTCATCTAAGCGGGGCGCTCTTACGACTCGGCAGGGTTTGAAGGGCAATGGTACGATTCAGGAAGAAGGGCCGTCGCCGTGCTCGTCTGTGAGCCATGGGCCGCAGCATGCGCGGCGTCCCTTCGCCAGTGAGTCGGGCGCCGGGGAACCGCGCATGGCTTCCAGTAGCTTTACTGTGCTTCAGCTATTCCCCACCAGATCGGCCTTGTCATTTGTCCAAGGTGGCTGAATACCCTGATCTTCTTTCAAATTTCAAGGAGGATTTCCAAGCTGGCGGGGCTGTGGCTGCTATGCCGCTCCCACACAGTTTGACTATCGAGGGCCCGCGTATCGTGACTCGCTATTTTGTTCATCGGGACCTGCATCAGTGAGCCGAACTCACTTAACCATATTTTGGTGTGCCCTTCGTGTTTCTGTGTCTCCTTCGCCAGTCTCGCGGATATCGGTATGCTGCCGCCTCCGCGTTAGAAATTGGTCTCGACCTTTGCAAGCCCTCTGCCGGACAGCATCGATCGGATTCACTGCTTGATCGAGACCCTTGCTTGCGTGGTAGCCGATGGTCTTGACGCACTCGATGTACGGGCGTGACAGTTATCTGTCACGGTATCATCAAGCATGAGCGCTCTGATCTCTGGATCTTGAAACGATCGCAGGTGCTCGCCATTAGCGCTGAAAAGGTAATGACAGCGGTGACCCATCCCAATAAGGCAGCTTTGAACCTGGATACCCTCACCGCCCGAGAGAGAGCACGGCTGTTGGAAGCATCAGAACAGCATTCGAGATTATGCTCAGCAAGGGCACGCTCGCCCACAATCTCCCGAGAGCCGCAACGCACCCAAACGACTGGTCCCTGGCTTCGTGTTGTGCGAAACTTCCCCACACTGATGCTAGGTGCTAGGTGCTCGGTGCTCAAAGTACACCGCGTGTCATGCAGCGTAATTGCTGAGCAAGGAAAACCCTTCACCGTCGAGTAGATAGCTCGGATTCTTCCGAGGTTGTCATCGATTGCGTGGAGCATCTGTAAAATACGGTACTGGTACGTGTCTCGTCTAGTCTGAGACAGTGAGTGGAACTGAGAGAAGCACGGTCTGGAGCAGTGGCGAGTGCTGAGTCTGTAAGCGTCGTTCGACGCACAACAGGACGCACCGTCATGAGTATCTAGATCAAGAGCTTTGATCTCTGGTACGATAATCTTTCTCGTAGAAAGCAAGCATGGTAAACATCTGCAAGGGACGAAGTGATATCTCTGCATATGCGGCTACCAGTACCGCACCACACTATCGGAAATTTCTGAGGCGTTGTGCTGAAATGTTTCTTCTAATTGCAGTCAGGCAAGCGAGAAAGAACGGCAGCCACACCTTCACCAGTATCCGGACAGACAGACTCCTGTGTCAACTGTTGGGCAGGCCTTTTGTCATGCAAGCTTCTTCTGATGATAGCCCGGGCTCTTGATGGTTGTGTTCCGCGTACACTACTTGCGGGAAAGGGCCGCCCAAGAGCGGCACGCACGTGTAGCCTTTGTGCTTGTGTTTTTGATGTAGGTTGCCGATCTGTGAGCAGATCTTTGGGGTAATTGAGGTAATATTGAAGATCGCAATAATAAAATGTAGATTCTGGCGCTGAGCAGACAGGTTTCTTTTGTCAATCGTTCTTCGGGGTCTTTCCCAGAGCCGTTCATTACTGGATGAACGAAAACGTCATGTTCCCGATGTGGAAGACAGTATTTTTTGTTTTACGTAAATGCACTCAAACGATTCACGGGCTTTCAGCAACGGGTGATCTGACTTCTGGAAATGAACGCCATGAGATGTGGACTCGAGGGGTGGAGCAGCCATGTGCTGGCTGCATTACCTGACTCATGCTGCATTGTCAGAAATCGAAATAGTGGGAATGGCTAGGATGTCATGAGTTGCATGTTGCTGCTGCACTTTGTTCATGGCGTTCTGTCGACTTGCTGTGAAGTCTCAACTGAGAAATGCCTCAGGAATTGATGCAGCCAGACCGACTCGCGGGTATCTGTGGAGTCTATTTCATGCGTCTCGCAGGCAAAGCGTGAAGGTATGCCGTGCTGTCTCGAAGAATGTCATCCTCCGCAAACGCTACTGAAACAAGGAAATATTCGGTGTGGTACGGTAACAGCGGTGACGAGAAAAGATGCGACAAAAGAAATGTAGCGCAGGTGTCGCAGCGGTTTCAACGCCTCACCTCGTGTCGCATTTGTGTCCGCGATGGACTGCCACCCGATGGTCGTCGACTCGTCGCTCCTCCGTCAACACAACAAGACAGGCCTCAGAAGGTGGTGGTGATTTGAGATCAGTCACCGCAGAAGCAGCGTCATTCTCTTCCTATCAGTAAAGGGTATCATCATCAGCCATATCAAAGAGAGGTTGGCTCCGATGCCGTTGAAGATTTTGATGTTCGTGAGCGCCAAGCATGCGCTACGGAAAAATGTGCGCCGGGCCCGGGCAGTATAAAAATCTTCACACATGCGATTTGTCTTCTGTTCTTTGTGCGGCAGAGGTTGATTTACAGTTTCCCCTGTTGCTTGAAAGCCGAATTATAGTGGCTTTTATAAGTGTCATTGACCTCCAAGATAAAACATATTGCATAATTGATCATATACACTTTGCAGATGCGTCTACGTTCGTGGCGCTTTCGCTGGAAAAAGGTCAAACATACTCCTTGCAAAAAACCAATGTGAACAAAAGCAGTGTTGTGCTATACACGAGTTCCAATTTTGGCATGCAGCGCAACTTCAGTTATGTGGCTGCTTTCACGCATGCTTTGGGCGTTCAACGATTAGAAAAGGCAAGTTTATTGACAAGTACGGGGCGGCTCCGTAGCAACTCAATGTAATCGTTACACATGGTCTATCCGAGGCATGTCTATACTTGACTTCTTCAATCATCTGCCCCAATCTTTTCCAACTTACCCATCTCACGCTTCTCACCGCTCTCGCCAATGAAGCGGATCCGGTCAATGCGCGTCCTCTCACTATCACCGTCGCCATCTGCCACAAACAGCACTATAGAGTACACACTCTGGAACTTAACAAACCTCAATTCCAGCTTGGCTGTAGCTTTCTGCGTGTCCCAGTCCGACTCCTTCAGCTCAATGGTCTGGGTAGCTGGAATATCCTCGGCCTCTTCGAAGCCTAGATTATGTTGGCGGTTGGTCCAAATGTGAATCGTTTTGGGCCTAATTGGTGCCTCGTCATCATCTTCGGTACCTGAGACACAGGATGTAATGTGGATGGTGTGGATCTTCAAAGTTGAAGTGAAGGGTACGTAGAGCATGAGTTGGTTGTCGACATCGCTCTCTACCCAGTCCTTGCTTGCTTCCGAACTAGTAGCTGCACCTTTGCCCTTATTCAATGTTTGAGGCTGTGCCGAATCGAAGAGTGTCCGCACCCCACCAAACTCGCTGTCTGCATTCAACAAGTCCAAGCCACGGACGTCGACTTGGTCTGTAACATCGGCATATCCTCGTGGAAGCCCGGCGCCTATCCAACCACTGCTGCCGCTTGAGCTTGCTTCTCCGAAGCCTCCAGAACCACCGTCGTTCTCAGCCTCAGCGGCAAGGCTTTTGATCGCTTCGGAGAGCTGCTGAGGATTAGACCCACCGTACTTGCGTATTTGCTGGTTGTTTTTGAAGATGATGAAGGTCGGAGTGCTGGTGAGGATTAGTCAGAAAGTCAATCCGAGAGCAATTTGTTGTTTGGAGGCCTACTTTGTGACATTGTAGCTTTGGGCAATTGTTGCCTGCGCCACTACGCTAACCTTGGCAAATGTGACCTTATTTGGCCTCGCAAGCTGTCCTGAAAGCTGATTATATACGGGGGCGATGGCTTTGCTCGACGTGTTTCCTTCGTTGTAGACTGTAGACAACAAACTTCAGCAACCCGCGTGTGATAGCGTACTTGCGCCCTGCTTACAGAATACGACAACAACACGTGAAGAAGCGAGCAGTGTGCTCAACTGCGAGGGAGACGATATCTCCACGGGATTGGACATGCTGAGGCGGAATGTTTGTTGTGGTGATGTTGCTAGTAGAACATGGAAGGTAGGTAATTATAGTGGGGGCGGGGTCCAACGAGAGGTCCCTTTGGTTTGACGCCGATGGACAGGCACCAACGTTGGATGGCGCGGCGTCACGAAGCTTCGAGAACATCACCAACCACAGCCAACCACGCCCTGTGCAAATCTAGTAAGCGACGCCCCAGGCACATGCTATCCAAGCTCGGTCTACGGCTCGGTAACCTAATCGACAAATTCATGGCAAGCCCTAGCAACCTCTACCTCAGCTTTCCCGAAGCTAAACTCCTGCACCTTGTCAGCCTCCTGCTCGTGATCGAACGCTGCGACGCAACACGAAGGGCACATCACTGGGATTGCTGGTACTCGCGCACCGTCCTACTTGCGAACGCTCCTGTCGCCATCCTTGCATCCTACGGCCTGTACAGATTGTTTCGCCCGGCATAATGTCTCACGTAGTCGTCTTTAACTCATATGCCAAGACGGTCAGGATACCTACCACGCCCGTAACGTACCTGACCGAAGTACGAGACGAGGCATGCCAGAAGTTTGGCGTCAGCAAAGACCAGTTCACGCTCAAGTAGGGAATATCCTTGATTACAATCACAACCACGAGTGCATTCCTGACACGCGTATAGATACAACAACAAGCCTATCTCGCTCTCACAACAGATCCGTCTCGCAAACCTGCCCCAAGGCGCCCGTCTTGAGCTCGTTCAAGCCTCGCGGTCACCAACTGTTATATCAGTAGCTCTTCAGCTGCCGGTATCGGAGAACAACGCTCGCCTCACGCAGAAATTCGCAAGCAATACATCATTATGGGAGATTCTTAGACACTTTGAGAGTGGTCAAGGAGTCAACTACAACTTCACCCAGCGTGGTGTACCGGAGATGAGCGGAACTTCGGGTGCAGGCAGGCTCCATTATGAGACACCTGTCATCACAGTCATGCCAGGCCATCGAGAGCAGGCCGACTTCGTTGGGTTACAGCAAACACTGGTCCAGTTGGGTTTCGACAGTGGATCGGCTCTCCTAAAGCTGTCATACAAGAATAGCGGCATGCCTTTGGAGGAGGCCATGTCTCAGATATCTCAATATTTTGTAACCGAGCAATCAACATCTGCTAGAGCTGAGGGCGCCCATACAGGAAATTCTGCCCAAAGCTCATCTCAACCTAATATCGAGTCAGCTGCCCAAGAAGCCACAGCAACCGTCGCAAGCGAGACAATTCGTAATCGGGAACCAGCACCAGAAAGTATAGACATTGAAACAGAATCAGCTACTCAACCTATCGCGAAGCCTGAGGCACCGACGCGAGGCGTTACAGCAAAGAATGTGGGTGACATCTCACTAAAGGGGGAATTAGCTGCTGCTTCCTCAGCAGCACCAATAGAGCCACCTAGCTCCTCTGCACTACTTCCTCAGACATATAATCAGTCTCGGAATGTTCAAATCTTTTCTGCGCCTACGTCGTCAACTCCACAAGCCGCACGGAATGCCTTCAATGAGAGCGACTACCTTCCTACAATCGAACATGCAAAAGTTCACCAAGCTCAACTATTGAGTCGGACTCGTAATCAGCGACTCCCTTCTGATAAAGAACTTGAAGAACAAGAAAAGGCTCGACAAGAGAAATTAGAAGTTGCCGCTACAAAGGGTGGCTCAATTCGCATACGCATGCCTGATGGCACACTGATACAAATGAATTACACCAAAGAAGATACCGCGAGTATCCTTTACGATTTCGTACAAAGCTTTTTGGACCGGAAAACTGAGCCCTTTGAGCTCAAGTACACAGGCCCAACCGGCCGTTTAGTTCTCATTGAAAAGAACAACAAGCGTCTAATGTATGACCTTCGGTTCTCGAGCAGCGAGCTCATCACATTTCAATGGGCGGAGACTGCCAGTGCGGAGGCTCGTGCATCGCGAAAAACATTGGCGCAGGAGTGGCAGATGAAGGCGCAGACGTTGAAAGTTGAGGAACCAGAACCTGTGCAAAGCCCAGCGCTCGTCAAGGGCCAGACAGTCATAGAGGGCAAACGAAAGGAAATAAACTCAGAGGACAAGGAAAGCAAGCTCAAGAATATACTCGGCAAAAGCCTATTCAAACGTAAGTAGATTGTGGCGATGGGTGAGTGCGCTATCGAAATGACTTTGAGGCATTTCAAGGGAGTTTCGGCTGAACGACTGCAATTTTTAATGTATTCCAGTGTGTCTAGCCTAATGATGAGTTCAATAGCAAATCATAGCGGCCGTATCTTGACCCGCATTATGCTCGTGAGCATGTTCGTGCTTCCGCTCCAGACCTTACTCTATAAAGAAGAAAGATGTAGGAGCAGCCTCGTCACCGAGTACAGCACGTTTCGATATAAGCATTTCTCGGCCCAACTACTGCCATGGTAAAGGCTGAATTGGAATTTGACATCCATGCTATGGCCAAAGTATCACACCATCACACACACACACACAACGCAGGAGATGCTATCATTGGCGTGAACCGATCGTCACATTTCATGATTTTGTGTGACACTGCTAGGTACATGAACCTTCGTTGTCCATTTTCCATAGCCTGACTCCGATATCGTGACCTCCATTTTATGGTATATTGAGACGTTTCGAAGTCGTGTCGAACTCCCGTATGAAAGACTTAACACCAAGGAAGAATCGGAAACCGGTCGCCGTACTGCTCCATCCCCTGTTCATAAACCGTTTAGTGACCTGCACGCCTCGACTCGGCAATGACGTTGGTCATCTCCTCAACCTTCCTCTTCGCACGGCCGAAGGTACCAAGCTGTGTGATGTTAGTATGTTGCCGGCGAGTGCTATGGGTGGCCCGTTGCGTCGAGGTTGTGAAGTACATACCCTCTTCTTGGCTAGACGACGAGCGCGCTTGTCCTTGGAGTTTCGAAGCAATTCGATAACACGCTTCTCATATGGGGCAAGTCTATAGCGACAGAGGTTAGCAATTGACAATCAACCTTGATCGCATAGACTGGTTGGCCAAGATGCAGCCTTCCACCTCTGCGGGGACGTGATTGCGACATACCCAGCAACCTCACGAGCAATCTCCCTGACGAAAGCGGTGCGCTTGGACAGGTAGCCCTTCCTCCTCGAGATCCTGGGAGCGGGGGTCCTTGGGGTGACCTCTGTTCACCAAATTAGCAGCCATTCGATGCTTCCAATAGTTGTCATGTGTGATTCCATAGCCATGGTGGATAGGTGGAAGGGCGGACATACTGTGGCCAGCGTTGAGGCCGATAATAAGCCCAGACTTCTGCTTGACTTCCTTCGGCATGTTGGCGGTCGTGATGTTGTCGATGGAGTTAGAGTTCGAGAGCTTTCAGTATTCGCCTGGGTTTTCGCTTGAGTGTGTGCGGTCCGTGCACATACGCTAGACCAGGAATAGGTGTGGGTCAGTTGGACTGGAGGAGAGTCCGTTGACAGGACCAGCAGCTACCAAAACTACCAGCCAAAACCAGTATAAAATTTGCCGTAGTTGATTTGGTTGCAGAGGTTGAAAGTGCGATTTTGATATGCGAGAGAATCCGCGTCCTAGATCCGAGTAGCAAGTCTACTAGAAATATGTATTCACCATCGCAGCACTTGTTGTGTATATTACAGCTCCTTTTCCCATTGATCCTCTATATCTTGCTGTCTGCCTTCGTCCTAGCTGCCGTGTTTCTAGATGCATCCAACACAAAGCCCACGTGATTGCTCAACGCTACTAAATCGCCCTCTGCATCGTGTACAAAAACTGCCAAATCCATCCGACCGTTCTTGACCTTCTTTATCTCGACCCTGATCTGTAGCCACTTCACTCCCTCTGAAGGCAAGGACTTCTTGATATCCAGATTCAATAATAATGTCGGATACCAGAACGGACCTTGTTTTGGATCTCGAAACGATTCGACAATCTGAGGAAACATATCCGCAACGAACCCGATAGATGTGTTGTTGAAGTTGCTGCCATCTGAAAAACATAACCACTCATCTGCGGCATTTTGATGTGCTTGGCCATCCCGCGGGAAATGGAAAGCAACCTTGCTGCTCGCTTTTCGAAATTTAGTGTAAGGCATCTCATTCATGCGTTTCCAGTTTGGGTCCGTATCTAGCTCTAACTTCGGAAGATCTACAGAGATGACAGGCGGAGAAAGCTTATACTTGGTGTCGAACGAGATGCCCTCTTCTTTGTCCATGTTGGAGTTTGTGACATATGCAATGATCTCTTGTCGGCCATCTTGCTCCATGGAGACATGTACGATAGAGGTTTGCCGACCAAGCTTAACATCATCAACCTTAAAAGTAGCAAGACCAATCTGCGTTCTTCGCAGGAATTCGACGTGTAAAGCTATCGTATGTGGTTGGTTTTGTTTTGATAGAGATGTGCTGAAATGGGTCCTAACAACCTCCAATATCAACCCAGTCACATAGCCTCCATTTGGGACTGTAACGCGTTAGCGAATCATCGTCCAACCGCACAACGTCTTTTGCGCATTCCGATCACAGGTAGTAATAGCATCACGTCGTTCGCCCCTGAAACCGCAGCAGTAACAACAAGAATCTCAGACGCGATAGAAGGTGTTTGAGCGTTATAGTGACTTACCACTGCCGATGCACCAGTCGTCATACAGGGTACTCGTGTATGTATTTGAAGACAGCTTTTCAACCGCGGTTGCTTCCTCCCAGCCTGGCATTCTGGATAGCAGTGCGTATCTGAAATTCGGATAAGAGCCTTCGACCACGCGCTTTGGGTCTACTTTTCAACTAGAGGGCGCGTCGCAAACTGCAGCAAAATGTCACTCAGTTGACTCATGGATGCCTCGGAACTGTGGAAGCACTCTAGCTATTTCCGGATTTGGAATTGCCTCGGCCGATTTCAAAGTGTGGGATGAAACCCAGTCAAACATCGTCACTCCGCAAGCCATCTTCCTATCTGGCTAGCCGTGTCACGGCAACTCGGCTAAGGCAGCCCTCGTCACGTAAGATGTCTTGCGGTGTGCCTTGCCTTCGCTTTGTCGTGCAGCCTCCATAATACCCCCAGGTCACTTTCACGGGCTTGATCGAGCTTCCCTCAAGATGCCTACCAAGTCCGAATACCCTAGCTTGCCGATACCTGATGTAGACCTCTGGGGTTTCCTATTTGAGAGAAAGGATAAACCGTTTGCGGATGACAAAGGTAGCTTCTACGAAACGACTCTGCCTTATTCGATAAAACTTATATTCTCGAACAGTAATATACCTTGACCCTTATAGCAAGCGCTCCTATACCTATGCGCAGGTCAAAGATGCAGCAATCAATTTTGGTAAAGGATTGAAACATCTATGGGACTGGCAGAAGGGTGATGTCCTTGCTTTATATACACCCAACTGTATCGACACCCCTGCGATTACATGGGGTTGCCATTGGGCCGGAGGAATTCTCTCGCCTGCTAATTCTAACTACACCGTCGAGGAATTGGCATTTCAGCTGACGGATTCTGGGGCCAGAGCTGTGGTCACACAAATACCTTTCATCAAAAATGCACAGGAGGCAGCGAAGAAGGTCGGCATTCCGCTTGACAAAGTCATCGTCATGGGCGACGAGAAGGACCCCTCGCATGTTGTCAAGCACTTTACAAGCATAATTAATACGTCGGGCTCAGCCAAATATCGAAGAACCAAAATGAAAGATCCTACCGAAGATTTGGCTTTCTTGGTGTATTCCTCTGGAACGACTGGTGAGATGATTCCATAGACGATTTACTCATTGAATGGTATATTCATTCTCTTCCAGGTCATCCTAAGGGGGTCATGCTCACTCACAGAAATATTATCTCAAACACCTTGATGATTAAGGCTGGAGAAGCCGGTCGCTTGAAGTCGACTGGTGGGCCCAACGGAGATGGAGACAAACTCCTGGCCTTCCTACCCTTCTTCCACATCTACGGTAAGGCGCTTAGGCAAATCTCAAGTATACCATAAATTGATAATGAATAGGGCTCACATGTTTGATTCACCAAAGTTTATACTCTGGTCTACAGCTTGTTGTCATGCCAAAGTTTATTCTTGAAGACTTTTGCAGATTTATTCAAGAACTCAAAGTCACCTTCGCCTACATCGTACCGCCAGTAGTTTTGCTTCTTGGCAAGCACCCTGTAGTTTCCAATTACGATCTCAGCTCAGTTAGGATGATGAATAGCGGAGCCGCACCTTTGACGCGCGAACTTGTAGATGCTGTACATAAGAGGTTAGGGTTCCCAGTCAAACAAGGGTATGGCCTCTCAGAGACCAGTCCGACGACCCACACACAGGCCTGGGAAGATTGGGATAAGACAATTGGATCCGTCGGCAAACTTCTACCGTATCAAACAGCTAAATATATGTCTCCTGATGAAAAGGAGATGGCTGTAGGTGAAGTGGGTGAACTTTGGATCAAGGGCCCCAACGTGTTCAAAGGTTACTTGAATAATCCCGAGGGCACGGCTCACGCTCTGACGGCAGATGGCTATTTCAAAACTGGAGATGTTGGATATCAAGACAAAGACGGCAATTTCTATATTACAGATCGTGTCAAAGAGCTCATCAAGTACAAAGGGTTCCAGGTTCCACCTGCTGAACTTGAGGGTATCCTGATTTCACACCCAAAAGTGGACGATGTTGCAGTTATAGGAATTTACGACAAGGAGCAGGCTACGGAGGTGAGTTATTCCACGTTGAAACAGCAAGTGAAGAATACACTGACCCGATTTTTTGTAAAATTGTAGATTCCTAGGGCGTATGTTGTGCCAAAAGACGGACTAGGCAAGACAGAGGTGGAAGCAAAGGAGATCGTTGACTGGTTAAGTGCGAAGGTTGCACATCACAAAAAGCTACGAGGCGGTGTGAGATTTGTCGATGAGATTCCAAAGAGTGTGAGCGGTAAGATACTGCGCAGGGTGCTCAAGGTAAAAGCGCAGGAGGAGATGGAGAACGAAGTAAAGGCGAAGCTATAGGTAGTTCGTTCTTGTTAACCTCATCTATAAATCGCCATTTTCATACCTAGTCCGTCAATCTTGGTTCTTTTTACTACTTTACTTTTCACATATGGGTAGCCTTGGAAGTATTCTTACTTGACCCATATTGCACCCTATCTGTACGAACTTTTGCTTCATTATCCCCATTATGATAAGGCATGTCAATAACCTTGTTTCCAGGTTCCTCATATAATTACAATACACTTGAGCATGGCCGAACCGAAAAAGAAGCGTGCTGCGGAAGAGAATGCCGAAAACCCGGTTGCTAAACGGGTGAGCCTTGAAGTCATTGAGGTCGAAGAAGACGAGTCTTTGTCCCAGGCAGAGAATTTCATGATCGTTACCAAAATCCATAGTAACTTCGATGTATTCCCTGCGCTACTCCGCAGGACATTGGAACTTCAGTACTACCTGACTATCAAATCGCGCATGGCTCTACTCTACTCTGGCACGGAGCCAAAAGCTAGGTTTACCTACAATATCGTCACTGAACGACGTGTCCGCCAATCGAGTCCGAGTGTTGGGCCGAACATTACCATCTGCAAAGCCAACTTCATCTCGCTTGGCCAGGCGAACACTGCCCTGTTGGAGCAGTTCCGGAGAACGCAGAAGGTTGCAATCTCCAAACCCAAATTTGTTTTGCTGAAGAAACGAGATGGACTGACGAATCCCGAATTTACTCACCTGCACTCACCACACACTGGAGAGATTGGTTGGGGGTTTGATGAAAATGAATGCCTCTCGTTGTTCTTGAACTTTGTGGAGAACAATCAACTGAATGAATTCGTCATCTATGTACAGCAGTTTGAATTGAAGGTGGAGAAAGGGGGTTGATGGTTGAAGTGTTCCTTTGTTCAGGGCCCAGGTCTGGGTGAAGAGCGGTTGCGGAGTGATAAAATAGACCCATGCAATGCGGAGCTAAGACCACAACCCCGAGATCCTTCCCAGTGAACCTCGACTCCTCCACATCAACACCATCTCCTGCACCGCCGCCTGGCCTTTGGACTTGCTGTTTTGATTTTGCAACTATTTCACTGATTAGGTTTACTTATACGATTCATTGACAGACATCAATCCTCTTGCGCACCCTTGAGGCAGCGACGACCGACAAACACAGTAGAGGAGGCAGGAGCCAAGGACAAACAACATGAACGCACCCGACAGGTACGTGAGGCTTGTTCCCTTCTTTCCCATCGCCATACGCAAAGCTGCACTCGCACACTCGCGCACTCGACACGTCGATATATCGACACAGCCATGGGCGTCAAGGACAGCGTCGACGACGCGACCCCGGGGTAGGTGGAGTCGACTGACTGCCTTTCACTCATTCATCATGAGTGTGAGCATGAGAGCAAGGCTTCATTTCGCCACCCCAGGCGCATGCGACTCTGGCCAAACAACCCACCTGCGCATGCATAAACGCCCCCACGTACAACGACACCCCTCCACGGCCAGTTGAGCACGCAGCACGATCACCACCACCACCTTGCCAGTATGAATCCGGACGGCACGACCGCGCCCTCTTGGAATTGTAGAATCGGCAAACTCATCGAGCACGACCCCAACGCGGGCCTGCGCGACGCTCAAAACCACCGTCATGTTACGCACAAAACTGACTATGATGCCGAGAATAGGTTCGAACTTTTTCTACTGGAGGACGGACAGAGCAAGGTAGAGTACAAAGAAGAAACTCGTAAGTGCTTGCCTGCGCTATCTTTGCTCTGCCCACGCTGCCGCTCGCTAACCCCTCCAACCCACAGGCGTCCCCAACACAGCCATCTTCACCTTCAACAAGGAAGATCACACGCTCGGCAATCTCCTGTCCCAGCGCCTTCTCAAGTACGACTACATCACCTTCTCCGGCTACAAGGTGCCCCATCCGCTGTTTGCCTCGTTTGAGCTTCGTATCTCCACCGACGGCTCCATTACGCCCAAGGACGCCATCATCAAGTGCTGCAAGGACGTTGTCGGCGACCTCGAGATGCTGAAGCAGAGCTTCCAGACGGAGTGGCTTGGCAAGAAGATTGTCAGCGAGGGCGAGGCCGAGCGTATGGCTCGCGAACAAAACACTTTCTAAACCATTCTGAGCATGCATTTCCTTGGCGTTTGAAAGACGACCGGTATACCCTTTTAGTCTGGCGTTATGGGATGGTCTAAGACCATAGAAAAGATGCTCGTAAAGTCTACGTAGAATACAACGAAGCAACCTGATCAATCACTGTCATCATACTTGTTTACCACGTCTCCCAGCAAAATGTCATCCGGCGCTGGCCCTCTATGATTCCTCACCCACTCACACTCAACCCTAAAGAAGATCCAGACCCACCTCCTAAACACCTCCAGCACCTCCATAGTGAAAATTCCGCCTTCCAGATCGTTAAAGTGGTCTAAATGTGGACTCAACTTGAGACTCCATGTACAGCGCAACAGGGCATCCATGACAACGGCACCATAGTAAAATTCCTTTGCATGAAACCAGCGATGGCGGCGTAGACCCCAGGGGTGCTCAGGGTTGTTACGCTCTTGCGGCGTGGAGAAGAGAGAAAGGTCCCAATCGCGTGCAACATCCCAGTAGAAACTGTAGCCTGAATTGACCATGACGGAGACCATCCACATGCGGAACAAGGTGGCTTCTGAGACGCCAAAAGTTGATGGTTCAGGCGAGCGCTGGAGGGCGCTGAGTATTATCACTGGGAAAGCAGTCGAGTATTTAAGTGCGTTGGCAAGATGCACACCTCCCCATCCCGTTGCCGGGCTGATTTGGCCTGTCCGTTTATTTGCTTTTTGTACACGTGTGTATTCGGTTAGACATTGTCGTAGCCGTATCAAGGACGGTATGCTGATTATGAAAGGGACCCAGAATGCACCGCCGCAATTCCTGTTTGGAGGACCAGTGGAGCTGCGGGACGAGAAGAACATGCATAGCGAGACAAATAAATCGCCCAAGACTTTTGCATAACTCGTTAGAGCATCAGCGAGCAGGATGTCTCCAAACTTGCCGTCCTGGGCTTCGGCTATCCCGCCGATGCTGATGCGCTTGAGTGTTGCGAGCGTCCTGCTGCGTCCATTGCGCGAGACAAAGGGTATAGGGGCAATGAAACCGATGACGAGGACGAGGAGATACAGGTTGGGTAGGATCTGCCATGCTGCAATATCTTTTGGGGACCCATTCGTCAGAGTCCAGAAGAGCAGGAGCGAGAGGGCAAGCGGGATGGAGAGGAAAGTGGCGATGCGGTAGCAAGAGAGGTGGTGCGAGGGGTGGTGAGGTGAAGTACGTCCTGGGTAGCGTATCAGGCTGGGTACATCGATTTTTATGAGCGAGAGGTAGTGCAAGTTGAGGCCCCATGCCCAGATGCCTACAGAGGAGACGGTTAGTATGGCGTGAGATCCTGGCGCTTTCTGCGCAGAGATTGGCGTACCTAGGACAATGATGAGAGCGACTCGGTACGGCAGCGGAAGAATGCGACTGAAGCCATCGAGTTCAGGCTCGACGGCGGGATCACCGTCCATGTTGGAGTTGTGTGCGGATTGCCGGTACTACTGCTGCTTCCCAGCCACGGTGAGCTCTCGCAGGCATGAGATCGAACGTCTCGCTCTCTTCGCCGTCCAGCTGGGCGTAAGGGGTGCGGTATTGTTGAAGGGGTAGCGCGTGTCCACTTCCCCCATCCAGGAGGTTTGACAGGAAATCAGAGCCACTTGCCACTAGCCACGCCCCTGCAGTTACGTCAGCTGTGGCTCGTGCTTTCAGCCGCATTCTAACCGTTTTGGGACAGCACCGCGGCCTTCCCCAAAGCGCTGGACCATGACACCATCATCGTCACGACAGTCTGACGCTTTCCCGCTACATGCAATTGAGTTGCATCGCCCGCTTGTCAACCGTCTGTCTCCAAGCATAAGCGACTCCACGCCTCCCCCACACTCTACCCTCCTCCATCCCATCCACAATTGTTTTGCCATTGTCGTACTTTGATAAAAGTTTACACTCACCAGTTCCCACATCCCCCACCCTACGGCCCACAATGTCTCCTCTCTCTGTCCCCAAGGTCTTTATGGCTGGCGGTGCTGTCGGATTTGGCTATTACCTCTTCATGCGCCAATACTGGTTCCCGAACCCCTACAAAACACAAGGTGTACAAAATATCGAAGACAGATTCACTGCCGGCGGCGGTCATCCTGCACATACGCCCGGCATCGCCACCAAGCGTGGTACGAGTAACCCAATCCCTGGCTTATTTGGTCACTTGTACCGTCATGAGCATTAGGTGCGAAATCATGCTAACTGAACGCTTCTTCCCCAGGCTCTTCGTCCGATAATGAGAGTAGGATACAGGACGGACACAAGGGTCCCGATTCAGATCATTTCAAGCAGAATATTTCATCGCAGCAATCAGAGGTATCTATCTCTTCGCGATAGAGCCATGGTTCGATTGCTAATGCTAAATAGCCTGTCTGGTCCGAGAAGTTCAACGAGATTCAATACAACAACCCCAAAGGCAAATAAATCTTTCGTCATGACCGATCGACCCGCGGATATGGGCGTCAAAGGCATATCCGTGCAGGATATAAAAGGCATTTCTAGTGGCTGTCATTCGGTGTTTCCTGCCTTCCGCCATTTTTCAAAAAACTCAAATCGGGTATGTAGACAAGTTACATGTATCGATGCACCATTAAATTAGGGAGACTTGTCTTAAAATGATGTTGACAATGAAAAAATACAAATCAGAATTCAAACTCGTATACCATGTATTGTAAGGAAACTGCCGATTGACAAGTTCGTAAACTACAACCTGTCAATTCGTCAAGTCTCAAGTGCATTAAGTGGACAATCACACTTCTGGGCGTCACGACCAACAACAGGGCAGCAATTGTGTGGGCAGAATGTATTTAACAAACATGCGGAGAAAAGAACAGTCGTGACGAGGTAGCATTTGAGCATACATCGCTCGACTTTGCATCGAGCTTCCATGATATTCGGAAATTCTATATCCCGAACCATCCAAAGTCCTCCTTCCAGCCCACAACGTGACAAGTGACAAGAGCACCGCTTCAACGCCCGCAACCTCCTCGATCCTTGAAACTAGTTTTAGTTCACAAGTTGCACGCTGGTAGACAACGCCAATGAGACAAAATTAAATAGTATATATACAGTGCTGTGCATAACAGGATGTGGAATATATTGGCCCCTCGCAGAGGTGAATTTACTCATCAAGCGTCTGATCACGACCGATTGATTTGTGCTTGCTGTATGCCTGGACTCTGTTGCATCTGTGCATTCTGCGGCGTCGCACTCCTACTTGGCGGCCGAGCGCTCATTACTGGGCTGCCCGCTTGCTGTCGTGCCTGCATCATGATCTGTTGTTGGACGAGCTGTTGTTGATAGTTCTGCACTGCATTTGGCGCCGGAGAATTGCCAGCCATCCCGCCATTCTGAGTGTGGAAATGATTATTCCCAATCTGCGGGGCTGGGGACATGCCAGAAGAGCCTGCTGCAGCATTCATTGCCTGTACAGCCTGTGCACGTTGGTGCTTAGCCATGATCCGTTGAAGATGATCTGAAGCGGCCTTTTGAATCTGCTCGTGATTCCATTCTGGATGTTGCTGCTTTAATGTGGTCTGGATCTGCATAATTCCCGGCATGTGGCCACTAGATACAGGTCGCGCAGGAGTTTGCGTGTTGCCGTTGATTTGATTTGTCCGGGGAGATCCAACGTTGTTGGTCATTCCGTTCCTGGCGCCGTTCATATTACCATTCATGTTCCCCGACAAATTCTGGTTTGACATTGAAGCCACCATATTTGCGTTAGGGATGTTATTCATGCCCATACTTTGGGTTATATTGCTGGCCATATTGATCTGCTGCTGTTGGAGTTGGAATTGGTGCTGCTGATTTGTATTTGGGAATTGTCCTCGTTGCATGGCCATGTGCATTTGATTTGGAGGGCCCATGCGTTGGGCGTTCTGCATATTGCCTTGCATCTGAGCTTGGGGAACACCAGTGGTCCCCATTGGCATACCAGCCATGTTTCCATTAGCGAAATTCATTCCTTGTTGATTTTGATGGGCTCGTGCAGCCATTGCAGCCATATTCTGACCCTGCTGCGAGGCCGCGTTAGCCGATTGTGCGGAAACATTAGGGTTCGTCCCGGGAGGCGCGTTTCGCTGCATTTGATTGAGTCCATTGGCCAATCTCCCTTGAGCTTGCATTTGAGCTTGGCGTTGCGCCATCTGATACTGTGACTGGTCAGGCTTGTAATATTTGGTGGGCATTGCACTAACTCTATGCAACTCCTGTTGCTCTCTCTTATCCTTCGCATCGTTCTCCCATTTGAAACGACTAATCTCTTGTGGCGTACGAACATTGTTCTTTGGTGCGGCAGGTTCATGGGCTTTACGCAAAGCGGCAGCCTTTTGAGATTCTGCTTGCTTGTGTGCAGCAGATTCACGCTTTCTAGCTAGCTTACGCATACCATCAATGATCGCAAGATGTCGATTCTCTCTCCTTCTTTCAACTCTTATTGGCGTGGTGGTAGGCCGCCTTCGTGGTTGAGCCGAAGTTTGCCCTTGTTGCTGCTGCTGCTGTTGGGCTTGATATTGTGCAAAAACCGTCTTATTCGCCTGTTCTAGACGGCCCTGGTAAGTACGGAAGTATTGAGTTTTAGACATCTCGGCGGGTAGACCCTCCAATTGTACCCAACGTTCAAAGCATTCCCAGGGTGTTCGTCGGCCTGAACCAGATACAAACATAGACGGCAATGACAATTGCTGAGAAACCAATGACCAGTTAAACGTAAACTCTTTCACTAGCGCCCGAAGTTTTTGGTCTTCTTCCCATAACCACTGCGATGGAGTCCTGTGCTCAAAGAACGCAACCGATGGCATGTTGAACTCTGTCGGGGGGCGGAATTGGTGCGCAGCCTGTAGACGATCACGCACATGCTTGTTCTCTGCATTGAAGAGCGCAACGTCAGTCATCTCCGGAGGTAGATCATTCCGACAGAACAGCCTTCGGCCGGGAGTCGATGGCATCGAATGTTCGGCAGAGGTCCCAGACCGGCTTGGTGGCGTAGACGGTTCATCTTCAGAATCGTAATCGTACCTGCTTCGTTTTCTTGGAGGTCCTCTGATCTGAGAAACCAGCTTTCCAGTAACATACTTAGAGACGGGAAGGATATGTGGCTCGGCTATCGAGAATGGACTGCCGTCGCTTGAACCTTCGAGTGTAGGTTCATAGAATGGCAACTCGTGGAACATAGTATCACTAGCGGATGTGCGGTGGATCTTAATGACAACATCGTTAAAGCCCAATGAGAAAATCCCAGTTGGGGGACCGGTGCTGAGAGGAGTATACAGCTCATCCTCATCGGCGAATGATTCATTTTCTGTTTCGTGTGCATGAGACTGCACAAGATCCGGTGTTGGGGCGTCGTTCATGTCCTCATCGTCGTGCTCTTCAAACTTCGCAGATTGGGGAATGCGTGCGTTGATACGCAATGCGACACGATCTTCAAGGCTACTTTGCACATACTCTGCACACCAATCGGCAAAAGTAGCCGCAAGCGTTTTCTTCCATTTCCTTTCTTCTCTGAAGTCAGTCTGCATCGCTTTCATTTCGAGAAGGAGCTGGTCATGGTGGGTGAAGGGGCGTTCAGGCTCAACCGATTTCTGAAGCTGTCGTAAGGACCAGCGGTTTGCATTTTGCAGCTGATAAACCCGTTTCAGAATTTTGTAGTCCTGGTGTTCGCGGATCATAGCCAGAGTCCCTGTTGTCGAGACTGTTTTCCGTGCAGATGACACAAGCTCCTGTAGAGGCGTTGATCTTGGAGGGTGGTGAGCTTGGTACTTGAAGAGCCCCTCAAGGTAGTCTCGGCTTGCATCCTCTGATGCTCCTTGTAGGGAAGCATAGTCCTCATTGTGAGCCTGCAACGCTTTCGAACTTCGGCGTGGGATCTTCTTGGCAAAGACAACTGTTGAGACTGCCTTCGACTGTGGATCACGAGTTCTTGGGCGAGGTGGACTGACTGATGTTGAGAGATTGGTTGAGCGAGGCGTCAACACCGTTTTGGGCGCAGCCTTGTCTGCGAGAATTTCCGAGATCGACTTCTGTCTGATAGCACCGGGTGTGACTCGTGTTGTCATGCGGTCGTATCGCGGCGTGTGCGCGCCGGTACTTCCCTGCCCCGTCACGGCTGGCGCATCACCCATCTCGACATCGTTGTCTGCAGGCGGCGTTGGATGTGAGTCTGCCTCCTCAATTTTACAGGGGGTATCATCGGTCATATCTGGATCTATTGTCGAGGGCTCAGGCGCAATTGTGGTAGGAGTTGGCAATGAATCTGCTGCATGGTCCGGTATAGCCCGAGTCTCAATGAAGTGCTGACGTGTAGATGTTCTATCACGTACAACTTCGTCCGCATGTAGAAGTAACCCGTTTGTTGAGCCTATGGTTGATCCACTGAGTCTACTGTTTCCATCGCGAACCATACGAATTGCTTGTTCGTCTTCCAATTGCTTCTCAATTTCGGGTGTTGGTGATTTGATGTCGCGCGCACGTTCTCGAGCTTCCCTCATTTGTTGCTGTAGCGCACGCTCATGATCCTCTTTCACTTGTTGTGCAGCAGGATCCAAGGAATCGTTTGTCTGTGGTGGTGGCTGGGAAAGCTCGTGGAAGGACTCGGTATCAGGACTAGTATCGGGTGACTGATGAGGCGCATGAGGAGTTGCTTGAGAGTATGCGCCTACGGTAGACGACGGAGAGGAGACCAGATCTGTATGACCATTGGCGTTCGATATTCCAGCCTTTTCATCTTCTCTTTGCTCCTTTTCAGTAACCTTTTCCGGTTTGCGTTCCGTCTCGCGCAATCTTACTCCTTGATGCTCTTGCGGTGGCAGGCGAACAGCTTGAGGTGCCTTTTGTTTATCGTCAATGACGGAGTCCTCTGCAACGGTAGCATTTGGCTTATCATCCGCGTTGAGAGTGACGATTGCAGACGGTCCCACAGATGGTTCATCAGCAACACAGCCATCCAAGACTTCAAGGTTTTGAACGGCCGGTACATGGGTAGCTTCATCTGAAGTACTAGTAATTTTGTTGTTTGCTCTACCATCTAGGTTTGAAACAGCAGTAGGAGGTAGGGCCTCGCCTCGAGAAGCAGCTGAAGACTGCTTAGCATTACCGGCCGTGTCTGGTTGCGCAGGAAGCTCAGTCAAGGGGAGTGTCTGTGTAACGGCAGAGGGCGAAGCAGACGCAGTGCGTAGCTGTTCCTCGAGGCTAGGCGGACTGATGATAGGAGATGGTGGCGGTTTTGGAAAATCAGAATGGCCGGATTTTACAGAGGCCTGGAAGGGTAACGTGGATGGCAGTGATTGTTGTTGTTCGGTGCTTGTTATGGGGAAGGGGAGAGTTGCATCGTTGAAGCGTCGACCTCTGGAGACGCGAACATGTTAGTGGAACAGGGCGATGATGAAAATGTACAACAACCATCCCTAAAAGAATTTCACACTGGATAACATCAAACTTACTTTTCTTGATCATTTTCTTCAAGAAATTTGGCCTCTTGTTGGTCGGGTGGAGTGCTATAGGCCCAGTCTACTTGAGGCGGGTGGCCGGTGTGCAACAGGCCGGCGGTTACCTTCCATAGGGCGCGAAGATGGCGCTCACGAGTCAACAAGCAATTTCTAAAACGTGAAATCAGCACCACCACGCAAAAATTTAAAATAAAACAAGCGATTCGACGTGTCGCATCAATATATAGATTGATATAAAGTGTAATGCGACAATATCGGGACGAGTTACTCACGAGATCTGGTTCTGTCTTTCCCGTATTGCTGCATCTCTTAGGCCGCTGAGGGACATATGAGGACCGGATTCTGGTGGCCGACATCCGTTATCCACGAGTGCCGCCAATGTGATGATTTTAGAAGGTTGTTGAACGCGTTTGTTGATGAAGTTGTGGTTGACAATACGCTGAACGATGGGGTTGACATGCGCGCCAGGAGTGAGGAAGGACCGCTTTGGCTACCCCCGCGGTACCGCCTGCTGCCTCCGTGATAACCTTGCGCTAATGCCGTGTCCGGCAAAGCGCCAACGGCAGAATTTGTGCCAGTCCCAAAATTTCTTGGGCCTGGAACTGCTCTCTTGAACAACGTAACTTTATTGCTTTACACTTTGAATAATCATGGCGAAGAGGAAACGAGAGGCTATTGACGGAGCTGCCGCGGTAAAGGCGCCCAAGAGCAGAAAAGAGGCAACCGCGTCGGTACCAGAACATGCTGTAGGTGAGAGAGGTGCTGTTGCAATCGCAAGCAGAAGCAAACTGGCACAACCCACTTCTGCACCAGCACCTGCAAGCTCAGATGCAGATGTAAAGACCATTCAAGTAATAACGGGCTCATATGAGCGCGTTTTGCACGGATTTGCAGCAACAGTACCGTATATACTGATCACGGGACAAGAGGTGTCTACTACACCTGAGCTCGAGAAGGCCAAGATTGATTTCTCTGACACATTCCTGTTCAACGCTCACACTTCTGCCATTCGCTGTCTAGCCCTATCGCCAGTGTCAGAAGAGGCTTCGAAAGTTATGCTGGCCACTGGCGGTACAGATGAGCGCATCAACCTATTCTCTCTGTCTACCGCACCTCCAGCTAAATCAAAGTCGCAACCAAAATTACCCTCCCTCCATGGCGCTTCCATTACCGAAAATCCCAAAAACAAAGAGCTCGGCTCTTTGCTCCATCACTCATCCAACATCACAGCCCTCTACTTTCCCACACGGAGTAAACTACTTAGCGCAGCCGAAGATAGCACTATAGCGATCACTCGGACACGAGACTGGACAGCATTATCGACAATAAAAGCGCCAATACCTAAACCGCAAGGAAGGCCCAGTGGAGACACAGCTGGCCCAGGAGAGGTACCCGCAGGAATCAATGATTTTGCAGTCCACCCTAGTATGAAACTGATGGTCAGCGTCGGCAAGGGGGAGAAATGCATGCGACTTTGGAATCTTGTAACGGGAAAAAAGGCAGGTGTACTTAATTTTGGCCGAGATGTGCTCACTGCAGGAGGAGAAGGTCGATTTGGGTCCGGAGAAGGGCGACGAGTTATCTGGGATCAAGATGGAGAAGAATTCACGGTTGCGTTTGAGCGAGGTGCTGTTATCTTCAGTATCGACTCGAAACCAAAAGCGAAGATTGTCCCAACACCAAAGACAAAATTACATCAATTGCACTACCTCCCGTCTAAGGTGCACCCGACAATAATCCTGGTGTCGACGGAAGACGGTCGCGTGCTACTGTACGACACCAGCGCCACATTTTCAACAAATCAAGACGCCAAATTGATAAAAGACGACATACCTTCCAGCAAACTTGTCGCGCAGATCGGAGGCCCAGGCGCTGGCATATCAGGCCGCGTCAAAGATTTCGAGGTCCTTCCGCTCTCTGCAACCACCCCATCCGCCTTTCTCATCATCACTGGTAGTAGCGACGGCACAGTGCGCATATGGTCTTTCAACGTGAAAGAGTTGGAAGGCGATGCGTCTGTCGAGCGAACTGAAGGGTTTACAGCGAAGCAAGTGGGAAAACTGCTCGGAACATACACAACCGGCACTAGAATTACATGTCTGAAAGCCTTTGAAATGACCGGGACATCTGACACAGAGGAAGATGAAGATATTATTGAGAGTCGCAATGATGAATCTAGCAGCGACGAAGAGAGCGAATAAGGTGCGGCTTCTATTGGATACCATTACTTGTGCGTCGTTACCGCACTACACCATCTAGTAATTCCGACAATTGAACAGGTGGATATGAGTTGCTTAAAGCATTACTAATAGGCCTAAATTACTGGCGATCAGGCTATATATGTGACCGACTGTTATTACAAGGTTTCGTAATCAGGCAATGCACACATACTAGGAATCCGTGGGGGCAGACAAAAAGAAATCTAAAGCGCTTAGTATCCGAGGACACTTTACTACCCCCTACATGAATAGCCTTCTAGATCGGGCCATATCATGTCAAGGGTACGATTTTCGAACTATTTTTTTAATTATTCCAATGTAAAAGTAGTCATCATACCATACACTTGGCGAACGGTATCCCTCAATTACTTTGACATCAATTTGCCTCGTCATCACTTTAACAGGTGCGAGGCCGTTCGAACCATTGCGCCCCTCGACCATACGAAGCTTAAGTTCAATCGCAGGTTGAGCCGCCTGCTGTACCTTCAAACATATATGTTCCCCCTTCACCAGCCGTGCACAAGCCATATGCACCAAATGCTTCAACAGTATGCCAAATCGAAACCCCGTGCTCTTGTCCAGTTTGGCTTCCTACTTTTCCATCCATAAGCGCCCAAGGCTTATGGTATGCTTCATGTCCACACTTATTGCCCTGCCTCCATCAAAACTACGAGGTATGTGAAGTCTTAAGAGCGGTCCTAGTATCAGAGTATCCTCGACTTTTCGTCAAACTCAATAATCCACTCCTTAAGTAAATATCATAGATAATACGAATGACTAGAGAGGATATTGCACAATCTCTTAAGCCACTCGGACCTTTGTAACGCAGTAAAGACCATAATTCACATAGTACATGTTTGGGTTTGCGAATGTATGGCCATATACGAGTCCCAATCAAGGCAGTTGCCTTCATCTGTATTGGTTTCCTTGACTGTGAGCAAGTTGGGTGCTACATTAAGCCATACGTACCTGGGTATGGACTTTCTCATCGTGTGTAACGGCAAGTACCATGATAGTAAGTTAAGGGTGTATTGGTTTTTAGAGAGCCACGTATGCACAATGAGCCGATTAAAAGTTTGCAACAAGTTTGCATCACCCAGGTACCTAGGTACAGTGATTACAAACTCGGTTACATGTCCAACCACTAATTGACAAACCCTATCCTGATGCGTAACACATGTCTAGCGGCTAACAAACCCACATGTCTAACCAAAGATGGTACATATTTAAGCTATTGTATTGGAACGTTCGATATTACGAATAATGAATTGCGGCGAGGATGGATTGGCCTTGTTTCAAGCATTCCGCGTTCCGATAGAATCGACGAATCATTAAATTATTGAGCATCAAAAACGCTAGACAGATACGACAGAGATGAAACGAGTTTTGAATGGAGTGCCAAATTAGAGGAAAATAAGCGCTGATCGGAGACTTGGCTTACTCCATCCATCTCACCAATATTTACATTCGCCGAGTATCCTGCACATTTATGTAGTGTATTACCTTTTACATTACTAGGGAGATATTTTTAGATGCATGTTGTATTCCGGATGGGTTGAGGAATTGGCCTGAGATTCAGTGGGGCAATCACTTGTTGCTAGAGTGTCAAGCACATGAACTCAACACTGCTCAACCAAAACCACATAATTGAGTTCACATGATGCCATTAAAAGATACGTATAAAGCACTACCATGTATGCCCATTCTACCACATTCCTGAAACCTAAAACGCCTTTCGCAAATGATTACAAACGCTAATCTGCCTCGCCCAAATGCGTTCAAGCACACGCCTCACAAGCCTCGCCACACGGCACCTCGATACCCTCGAGCACAATTGACTTTCTCAAATCGTTGGGCACGACGCTCTCCTCGTCCTCACCCTTTTCGCTTCCAAGCGCGGAATCGCTTCGTCGTGCGGTTTCCTCGTCAATGTAGGCGTATTCGTTCCTCCACTCGCAAAGCATGCGACTCGTAACATTGCTTCCGCCGCACAGCACAATGACAACCTTGTCATCGGGCTTAACGGGTCGGCCCAGTGCCTTTTCTAATCGTTCGTCGTAGCAGAGGGCGACGTTAATGCCGCAAGCTAGTTCGACCATGATGCGTTCGTCGTCAGCGAGACGCCAGCAGCCCATTGCAGCTTCAGCATCAGGCAATACTACGCTTCGAACGTTGCTTCGTTGGCCGTACTTGAATGTTTTGTCTGTTACACGAGCGCATCCTAGGCTGGTGGCCTGGCTTGTGATTTTGGGTAGGGTGATGAGTTCTCGTGCTTGGAGGGCGGCACTGAGTGACTCGGCACCAGCAGTTTCCATAGCGAGGATGGTGGTATCGTACATGGACAGATCATCCATGGCCTGGCAAATCCCATTCATGAGGCCGCCGCCACCGACGGAGCAGATGAGGACGTCTGGTGTGGACTGTTGAGGCATTTGCTGGGCGATTTCGTACATGACAGATGAGTTACCTTCCCAGATATCGGGGTGATCAAAAGGTGGGCAGTAGATTGTTGAGGTCTCGGCCTGAGGCAGTTAGATCGATGTACATGAGTTGAGAGTGTGACAACAGATGTCGAAGTGAACTTACATATGGCATAACGTGCTCCTTCAGATAAGCATCTGCATCTCTCCAAGCAGCGCCATATTGAATAACATCATAAGCTCCGGCAGCTCGCAACTTAGTAACCATCAACGATGCTGTCGCTGTTGGAACGACGACTGTGCATTGTAAGCCAAGGGCGCGGGCCGAATGGACAGCAGCAAGTCCTGCATTGCCGCCGCTGGATGCGAAGATGTGGGGCTTAGATCCGGAAGGTAGCTCTTCTAAACGGCGAAGAATATAGTTCCCAATGCCTCTGAATGGATGTTAGTATGTGACCGGGAAGTTGTGAGCAAGTGATGACTTGCCGTGATTTGAATGATCCGGAAGGTTGGAGGTTTTCGAGCTTGAGGAAGACTCTGCTTCTACGATTTAGAACTCCCCTTTCTCAAAAATATTGCGAACGACAGGATAGGAATTCAGGGGCACTAGTGTTGCAGTGTAGCGGGAGTGTGACCGTACCATCCTGCAGCTTCCGACAAAGCATAAGACTCCCTAAGAGGTGTTTGAACCCAAGGATTTTGTTGTACCTTTTGCTCAGTGTGGTACTCTTGGGCAGTTTTTGTGGCGGATAGTCTGAGATACTCCTTGACGGCCATTTTGGTGATTGAATTGAAATTTCAAATTTGAAAGCTGCTGTGAGGGAAAAGAAGAATAACAGGAGGAAGAAAGCTGACAGTTGTTGTAGGGGGCTGATATCTCACACTGATACAAGGCTTTTGACTCTTTATCACTACGCCAACAAACCTAACTATGGTCTTATCAGCTCCGCACTGACCCGCTACCCCAGAATATTTTGCCCGGTCCTTCCCTCAATTCCGACGGAGAACATGTGCCCACAGACCGCAACTTAGCCATTCATTACCCTATAATTGCTAGAAATTACCCTATAAGAATTCGATAAGCTCAAGCTCTGCGTGTTGCACGCGCAGAATGAGCAAAATGACACAAGCATGAGACGTGGCTAGAAATCTCATGGCCATGGTTAAGATTACCTGTTGCGGTTATCCACGGCGGCGTTTCTGCCAGGGATTACCGCTTTCCAAGATATACTGATACACCAGGGTTGACGCGGCGCGCCCTTGCTATCGTATATCATAGATACTCTCTTCCTCCCCAACGCTTGAGCGCATGCAGAAAGCTGACCCATGAGTCCACAGGTCGAAGATATCTCGGAAGAATGGACTTCTTTCGGAGGCCTTATTGAAGTACACTGCGGTCGATTTGCGGGGTTAGTGTTACGATAAGTGACGGGAGGACGGTGAGCGAGCTACATCATATGCATGCAAAGCCTAAGCCTCGACGTGTTCCAGACCGACTTTGGTATTGGTCTGCCTGCTATTATTGTTACATGCATCTGTTTCATGCATTTCATGCCCTCCTCATAGGTAGCTCACTATGCGGAACCGCACATTGCCTTCATAATGCAACGATCCATCAGCCAGCGGGGTATCATATGCTCCGATTTTCTCCTATCGTGATCCCAACTTGGTGTTTAGGCTGCGACTTGTGGGCGCGCCAACAAGCCTTTCCGGAAGTTCCAGTAATTGGCTCTGATGGGATCAAATTTCGTAGCCAATAGGTCCAGTGCTTTCTCAGCTTCGCCTTTGTTGTTTTCTTCTTCGGCGTAGATGTCAGCTAAGAGGTCGAGGGCATGACTGGAGTAGACTTCTTCGGGTCTGTCCAGATCAGCAAACTCGAGTGCGAAATCTTTTAGTGTGGATTTGGGTAGTTGTGCCACCCGAATGATGCCTGAGAGGTAGTTCCAAGGGCTCTGATTCTGAGGCGCTTTGCGAATAGCCGTTTTGGTGTATCTGATCTGCGATTAGCATGATTGCGACTACCACTAGTAAGCATGTGGAGGACATACTCGACTTCCCGCTTCGCAATCTCCACACTCGGTTTTCCGTCACGACCGCCGACTACGAGATAGTATCGGTGGTTCCAAGCCGAATTATTCCTTACATCGGCTTCGATCATTTCCTCCGTCCACTCTAACTCTTCGCGTTTGTCAAACAGATCAAACCGCTTAACCAACCATTGCCTATAACTCCATACATGATAGTTCTTAGAATCATACACTAGCATGGTGTTGATAAACTCGGGTTCACCCTCTGGTGAGCCAAGTGCGTCAATGATTGTGTGCCGGTGGTGCCAAATTTGGTAATTCTTGAGATGCTTGAGCGCCGTTGGATTCAGCCATGCAATCTCGTCTTGGAGTGGGATACCAAGCTCTGATACAGTTTTTGCGCGATACAACCTGCAATGGTCAATCTGTGTACTTCAACAGCCCTACGCGCATTGGAAATCTTGAGCTACCGTCTACTTTGGTAGTGGTTCCTGGCTACAAACTCACCAAACAGTATAATGTGCAGGATTCATGCTAATAATGTGTTCTGTAAGACCAAGCACTCTCTGGCTGAACTCGTTCTTCGCCATTACCGCACGCAGGTAGCCCATGGCCTCGCTATACTCCTCAGTATATGCGATTGCAGCGAGCGGATGCAACCCCCCATCGTGTTGTGCCAGCGGTTCGATGTCCGCCCACGCCTCGTCGTCATGGTAATATTTCGGCATTTTCTTGTTCTCCCTAGGCAATGACAAGGATACACCGCGCCTGTAGATGCTTGCGTGCAGGAGGTGGTATGGGGAGAGCAAAATGGTCGAGAGCCAGGTGCGAATGAAGTTCAAGGTAAGCATGGTGGGGTGTGATCAAGCTCCTAGAGCGTCACGCTTGGCGGAAACTCTTCCTCTTTCAATCATTTTTGAGGAACTGTTTGCGTGTCATCTGACCCTATTATTCACGGTCGGCCCCTTCCCTCTATTAGTTATTTCAAATTCACCCGCTCAAAGGGTACCCCTTGAAGACATATGTTTTCACTGGCATTTCTTACATATATGGTCTATGCTATGGGCCATCTATATGTATTGATTGGACATTCTCATTTCTCAATCTAACATAACATAAAATACATTCTCACAGATTCATAGTGACTGTCATGCTGTTGCTGTGCACCAAAAGGACTGGCGGTAGTTCCTGGCACAAAACCTCCAGGTCGCTGATGTACTTTACGCTCTCCGTCTCACTATCGCATGTACCTTCAGCAGGACTCGGCAGAGTCGTAAAGACTACAGCCGTATCTTCAGATTGTTGGCTCATGAGCTCATTCAGAATCAGGTGTTGGGCCCGACCAGGGAGATCGTTGAACGAGAGTGGTATTGCCTGTTGGGCCGGGAAGCCTGACGCAGGTGCGGCTGTATGGCTCGACGCAGAGGTCGGTACAGGGCTGTTAGCAACAAATGTATGGGGCGAAGGCATCTGCTTGGCGATAGTCGCAAGCCGCGCAGATTCGGCTAGAGCTTCGCCAATAGGATCCTTCTTCCTTGCTGCCTCCGGCGAAGGAGTATCAACAAACATAATGGACGGACCTGCAACTTCTTCGGATGCAATAGCTGCTCGAAGGGTGGGATTCGATGTGAACTTTGGTAGTGATGACTCACGGAGAGACGGAGGGTGGATGAAAGTTCTACTGTGTGATGATGATGAGAGCTGGGGTGGGGAGCTCGCCCTGCTGCGTGTCTTCTTTCCCTTTCCTCCGGATTTCATTACTAATGGGTTAGATGCTGCAGGACTGGGGAGTGGCCTTAGAGATGCTACAGATTCTGACATTGGCTGTTCTTGGTCGATCGAATTGCCTTTTGGCGAGCTCTGTGCACCTTTCCAGATTGCTCTTCGAAGGTCAACTTTTCGTGAGAAGAATGGAGATTCGGTCCCGGGCGTTATTCTTCTCGCCCTGTCTGGCACAATGCGGTGTCTACCACCATCACTCTCATCTGAGGAGGCATCTAGATCATACTCGTCAAAGTTACTACCACTAACAAGGGCCTCACTCTCTAAAACAACAGCTTCATCAGCGTCATCGCCTCTTCCGTTAGAGGATCGAAGTGAGTTACTGTCACTATCAATACCAAAATCCGCAGGTAATGTTTGGCTCCGGATTCCGAATGTAGTTCCTGCATCGCTCAAGTCAGCCACAGAAGCCCTGCTCCTGGCATCACGTAGCATTTTCTGGAGCGCGGAGAAGCGCTTTGGCTTTTTTTCGCGTCGGCCGTGTTGAAAAGCTGCTGTAGGCCATTGCGTAATAGCTTCAAGAATGTTAGTGGCTTGCGTAAGCTCCTGACTTGCACTCATATTTGCCGGTTGCCGAAGCCGTTTAATGTCCTGCCACCAACGTTCATCCTCGAGAGAGAGATCAATGTCTCTTACTGCCTGATCAAGGTCACCACCATCTCGTCCATTGACAATAATCTCGTACATCTTTAGGTCCCCGTTAGCTAGCCAGAAGACGAGGATTTCAGCTTGGATTCTGAGATTCCTGAGCAGTGTTGTGACCCTATCACGTTCCTCCTCGACATCTGATTCATATTCAACAAATACGCATACTCGCAATTTGTACATGCTTTTCCATGATGGGACGGTATGCAGTATGCAGCCAAGCTGCAGAATCAATGTGTATGTATCAAAGTTGGTCGTCAGTACATTTTTTCGACTGGGCTCATCGCCAGCAGTTGCGATTTCTGCAGACATTTGTATAGGCCATAGGTCGATATAGGTCTTCGAAGGTTCTATAATGTCTGTGGTTCCTAGTCCCACCATACTAAGAGCTCTCTGCCTTTTAGTGGGTCCAGTTGCAGGGACTTCGAGTTCTTTGAATCCTTTTCCAATAGCAACATTTGCTTGCAGACGCAAGACAAGGTCCTCGATGACTGTGACATAACTCTTGATTCCAATGGCATCCTCGGGCTTCATTGCATCAGTTGGTAGAATTCCCTGCATACCGCCGGATTGTCTTCGTCTCGCTGCTGCTTGAACGGCCTTGCGTGACACAGCGTGATTGGCAGCTTTGCTCGACGGCCTAGATGGTTGAGGGGAAGGAATATGGTTGTGTGGCTGAGTCTGTCTGAGCTCAGGCAGATTGTAAAATCCCATGACAACAATGTTGGGCCGCATGCCACCCAGTCCCGCACCTAGTATAAGATTACGTGCACCCCATTCTACTGCTGGCGAAATAGCGATATTGACGAAAGCTTTTATCCTCGAAAAGTCAATGTATTTGGTCCATGACTGTTGTTGCCTTCTGGCCTCGGGAACGGCTTCGGCAAAATTCGAAGTAACGATGACATGCCCTAGGACGAAGAGACCGCCTTTCTTAAGCGAATTACAGAATTGAATCAACTTATATTGGCGTCTTGGATCGTTGACCAACAGTAGAATCTGTGGTCTCCAAAATTTAACATGTTCTTGTCGCAGCCGAAGAAGATACTTCCGGACCTGGTGGTATATAAGACCTTGGCTAACATCGCCCCACGGTTTTGGTGGAGTGGTGTAATGGATGAGTAAGAAGATAGCCATCAGGAGCGCCACGCAACCAGAAGCGTAGACACCATCAACAAAAAACATTGTTGCACCACAAGCAATCGTGCCCACCGCAGCTGTTCGAAGATCGAAGAAGTGAAACGACGGGCGGAAGTTCGGAGCAGACCCTAATTTGAGGAGAAAACAAGCCAGATTCGTGACAAGGAATGTCATTAAGTACTATCTCGATGGTTAGTCTGGTTCTATTGGAAGGCGTCGAGCACATAAAATGAGGAACGGGTGACTTGTTACAGGCATAGGAAATAACTAGCAATACTTGTGACAGTAATTTTACGAAGGGCTAGAAGAAATCAACCTACCGTCATTGTGATGAATGAAGCAATTTGATTGATATTGGCGAATATGGTGACCTGAGCAATTGCATACGTGATACAGACCGCATATATTGGTTCGTCTGATCTTTTCGTGCCCTGACCAAAAAGCGAAAGTCCAGGTATCAAGTGATCTCGAGCAAGCGCTTGCAACAATTTTGCGGAGCCAATAACACCCATGAGTACAGAGAAGAGTGACGTGCTAATTTCCCCAAGAAGAATCACGGTTCCCGATAAATTTGTCTGTATTGCATTAGCGATGTTGACTCTTCTATGGAATAGTGCATCAAGTTTGGATCTGGCAGGGTTTGAAAAGAGTGGGCTGTTCTAAGAATAACCACGGGTTTGAAGACTTCTATGGGAATATAAACTCACAAGTTGAATGACGTTCGTATTCATGTAAAAGGTTTCACGGCTTATCGACGCAGCAAGCGCGATGATGACGACTGTGTATAGAGTAAAGGTTAATCCTAGTCCATAGAGAGTCCCTTTGGGAATCGCTTTGCTTGGGTGTTTTAGATCACCAGACATACTTGCACCCCTTCTATCATCAGTATATTTTGCTGATATGGTCTAGGCAACTTACGCAAGAATACCTCCAGTTGCAGGGAACAAGATACCGAATAGGTCCTGGAAGTTCTCATGTCCCTTGATTGCGCTGCCAGCTGCTCCTTTGGTGAAATTTGGAAATAGGTTTAGACGAAGGGTATCCATACTATAACCAGTGAAGACGATGCCTTCTCGTGTATCCGTAAAGGGGTCTCGGACGGCAGCTGAAAGTGGAATACTGATTATGGCCACAAGGAGAATGATCAGCAAACCATTACTGGCACGTGCAAAGATGCCGCTACCAGCCAAGCAGATGGTTGTACAGACAGCTAATACCATGGTGGCCCAGAGAAACTGCCACCAGTAGCTTTCAGGTAGCCACTGGCCCATGGCGCCCTCGCGTTCGCCAAAGTTGACGGTAAGACAATCGGCCAAGCCTACAGAATTCAGACTAGTGTTGAATACTGAACCGAGATAGAAGACGATGCCAATACTCCCACCAAATTCCGGTCCGAGGCTTCTCGAAATTAAATAATATGCGCCGCCGCCCCGAACTGTGCCATTGGTGGCAATGGCCGAGATTGACATAGTGGTCAAAAGGTTGATGAGGTAGCCAGTGATGAGCATGCCCAGCATGCCGAATAATCCAGCTTGGCCCAGAATAAAGCCGAAGCGTAGAAACATGAGGATACTCAAGACGTTGAGCGTTACTGGTACAAATACCCCAGCAAAGGTTCCCAGTTTCTCTATCCCACCCACTGGCCGTGGAAGCGCACCAGGTCGAGTTCTGGAAGCTTCACTGGTGGGTTGGCGTTTGCCATTGTGAGTAGATGGCTGTATAGAACCTGAGCGAGGCGAAGCGAATACACGATGGAACCAATTGCTCATTGAACTGTATACTGGTTTGGTCCTTTCAGCCTCAGCTCCATCCAGGGGAAGGCCATGAAGTGAGGAGGGTGCGCTGGCACTGGGAAGAAGAGGAGTGCCTTCATCAGGAGGGGAGTGTTGGGCGAAAGAGCGTCGATGCAGGCGTTCATTGTCGTCCGTTGCGGTACGGGCAGCGAAGTTGGATCTCGTTCTTGTGGGAAGCTGCCTTATCGCCTGGGCACCATCACCTGTATCAGTCATGGTCCGGGCAAGTGCACGATTGCTGTCACGTGGTTAGTGCTGCACGGGACTCGCCTAAGATGCGTAGATGGCATTTGGTCGGGCAATGGCAGTGGGCCAGGCCGAGGCATGGGAGAGTAGAGAAGGAAAAGGGCACAGGCGGGAAGTGGGCGCGTTTAGCGGTGACGGTAGGCAGGCGATGTGGAGGCTTGGTTTGTGGTTGGAAGGGTGCCGTGGGCAGCATGGCGTTGTGGTGATCCCGCGCTGCAGGGCAAGGGCACGCGCCCCACGCCGGCGCCGTTGGTGCAGCGAATGACCTCAGTCGTGGCTCGGCACAGTCCTCGAAACAGCCTTTGCGCTGCTGCACTGTCTCCTCTCGTGTCGCCGTGTCGTCTGGCTGCCTTGATTTGCACTTTTCTTATTGCCCCCAGACGTCTCGCCTGCCTGCCCTTGATAGAGCGCCCCCAGCCCTCTTGCTTCTGCCTTCCTTGCGCTCTTTGCTATCGCCGAGGATAGACTCGGATAGCCGAAAGCTCTGCTTCACCACCCACCGCCAAAGCCAGCGCCAAACGCGACTAACACGGCAATATGGCAGGCGACGACGCCCAATCGTCGCCGCCTCGAGCAGTTCCGTCCTCGCCGCCGCCGCCGGCGGGCTCAGGCCGGGTCTCGCCCGCAGAGTCGCAGACAGCGCGGGCAGAGAGCACAGCACGTCTAGGGTCGCCCATTCTCTCGTCCGTCCAGCCGGGTTCTCCTGCGCTTCGCCAGATTCCCACGCCTGCCCAGCTCGAGGACTCGCCCACCAGCCAGACGCCATTGCCTGGCCGCGCAGAGCCCCAGTCGTCGCTGCGCGGCGCGGCCGAGTCCACTCTCACCTCAGCGCTGAAAGAGTCATTCGGCCGGAGCCCTCCACGCTTTGGAACACCGCCCATACGCCCGCTCTCGCCCACCACCAAAGAACCCTCCATCCGCGCCCCGCCCAGCAACTACGGCTCCTTCGACGGCCGAGGCCGGTCTCCCGTCCCCTACGAAGACCCCGAAATCGTCCGTCGGCATTTAGTCGGGCAGTATGCCTCCCCAAGCCGATCCAACCGCGGCCCCGCAGGCGACGACGACACACAGTCTCAGACGAAAAAGGGCCAGGAGGAGGAAGAGGAGGAATTCTCGAGCCTGCAGCTTCAGGGCGGCGACATCACCCGCCAAATCTACAGGTGGAGCAAGCAGCAGCAGGAAGAGCAGGGCAAGATGCAACGCAGCAAGAGCTTCCACGAGTCTCGGCCGCGTCCCGACGAGCATGTTTTGGATATCGACTCTATCAGACAGCCAGGAGGCTTTCGGCGCAACTATCTACGGAGAACTGCTGCTAGCCCTTCCCCCGCACCAGGTCCTTCTGGCTACGGTACCCTTGGCCAGCCTCGACAACAACCCCAAGTCTTCACAAGCAATTTTCTCGAGTTTCTCACCTTGTATGGCCACTTTGCCGGCGAGTCACTCGAGGAGGATGACGAGGTGCTGGGACCCGACGAGTACTTCTCGTCCGATGCGCCCTCAGGAGAACACTCCGAAGACGAAGATCGCGAGTATGGCGAATCAAGTGCCTTACTCACCCCTGGGAAACGGAGAAAGAGGAAGCCCAAGAAGACCGGCAACGGCAGCCCCACAGGCGCGGCCCTGTTGCTTCTAAAGTCGTTCGTTGGCACAGGTGTGCTGTTCCTTCCCCGAGCCTTTTTGAACGGAGGTATGCTCTTTTCCAATCTCGTGCTCCTAGGCGTGGCAGGCCTATCTTACACCTGTTTTGTTCTACTGGTTGCTACTCGTCTCGCCGTCGAGCATTCCTTTGGAGACATGGGACTGCACATATACGGCAGATGGATGCGTAACATGATTAACTTCTCGCTCGTAATCTCACAGATCGGCTTTTCATCTGCGTACATTGTCTTTGTGTCGGAGAACATGCAGGCATTTGTCTTGGCTGTCTCGAACTGCAAGACACACATCGCTATCGGGACCATGATCTTGATGCAAATGATCATCTTCCTACCCCTGTCGCTGTACCGCAACATCAACAATATCCAGAAGCTTGCCCTGGTAGCAGACCTTTTCATTCTATTAGGCCTTGTATACCTGTATTATTATGATCTCTTTACCATTGTCAATCAGCATGGTGTTTCCGATATTGTTAATTTCAACCCAAGCAGCTGGACTCTCTTCATCGGCACCGCCATCTTTACGTTCGAAGGCATTGGTCTAATCATTCCTATCCAGACGGGAATGAAAGACCCGAAGAAGTTTCCCAAGGTCCTAGGAGGTGTCATGATTATCATCACTGTCGTCTTCCTTAGTGCTGGAGCACTTTCGTACGCCGCATTCGGATCCAAGACGAAAACGGTCGTTCTCCTCAATATGCCCCAAGATAACAAATTTGTCAACGGCGTGCAATTCATCTATTCGCTTGCCATTCTGCTATCGACGCCACTACAGATCTACCCGGCCATTGAAATCACCAGTCAGCAACTATTCAGCAGGACAGGCAAATACAACCCCTACGTAAAGTGGAAAAAGAACTTCTTCCGCTTCTTCATGGTCGCCATCTGTGCATGCCTTGCTTGGGCTGGTGCAGGCGACCTCGACAAATTCGTCAGCCTTGTTGGAAGCTTTGCCTGCATTCCCCTGGTGTTTATCTACCCTGTATGTACTACATTCCCCTCGTAAATCTTAGCTGACAATATCCTAGCCCATGCTCCATTACAGAGCTGTTGCACGGACAACAGCTGCTCGCTTCCTCGATATTTCTCTCGGAATCGTTGGCCTTGTGGGTATGATCTATACGACAACACTGACAATCAATCAATGGGTTCAGGGTGGCGCACCCAAAGCCCCAGGTTATTGTGATAGTCGATGAGTGCCGCAGCGACATGTAAACTTGAGTGCCCGTTCCAATCCTTGTACAATCATGTCACGTTGATACCGATTTCCTTTTGAGCATTGTTGAAGCATTTGGCGATTGTTGTAAGATGTTAAATTTGGGATAGGATTCACGTCCACCAGGGTAAGATCAACGGTTGTACATAGATAGGCAAAACATTACAACCAAGGGCATGAAGGGATTACCTTTTGTTCATGCATAAAAACGGGTAGACCTTTATGTGAGACGAGGCGTAATTTATTGGCATGAGCTGGCCATCACAGATTACCAAAAGATGACTACATGAGAACCGCCACTTGTGCCACTTATCACGCATGTTTGCACGGGCATCGCGCGAAGAGGGCGAAACACCCTCCGCACAAGGTCTCATGCAACTTTCAGCTGTGGCCAAAATACAGCACAGAAGTCAATTGCGCGTTCGCATGTACTTTTTTTTTTTTTTTTTTTTTTTCCACGTGAAGGGCGTGTGATAGGATAGTGGATTACAGCACACGAGAACGGAAGCCATGTAAGGCTGAAGGTGCGGCTGATGCTAGTGTGACGCCACCAAGGCAGGTAGTGGGGTCTGAGAGACGTTGCCATGTCAAGGATGCAGGCGGTCAGATCGTTTGCAGCACCATGTTCAAAGTGCATGTATTGGCAGGTTGTGTGTGAGAGCTGATGGGAAGCGGACAGAGCAAACTTTGCTGCAAAGACCTTGATGCTATGCACTAGTCGATTATCTGCTCACCGCACAGCTGCAACTCTAGGTCTCAGCCTGAGCGTACACGTTCGGGCTTGATTGTTTTGATAGGTTCCACGACGTGCGCCACACTATTTGGGCGAGTTTATTTGCACCGCTGTGCTGGGTTGCATGCAGGGAAAATGCGGAGGGACTGGTCCTTACCGTCTAATAGCACTGTCGGCGGGACAAGGTGGATGCAGTTGTCGTGGACGGAACTATTGCCAGGCTTTGGCAAGCTGTTGTCGCCCAGGACAGGGCAAAGACGGTAGAGCCGAGGCCAAATATTGGATGACAGGCAGAGAGATCCTTGCAGCCAGGGCGAATACGGATTGAAAAAGTCTCTGCTGACGTCGTTGGCCCATGGTGTTGAGCACCTGGTTGCGGCATAATTAGAAGCACGTTTGGGTAAGCGTGCCACACAGCCATGGGAAACAATACAAGTCCGGTTTGGGCGATGCGGCGACGGCGATTAGTGCCTACACGAGCAGCTTGGACAGCAAAAATCAATGCAAGGCAAGGTCGAGCCTGAGGCTGGAGAAAAGCGGGATAGTGTTGCTATTTTGATATTTTGATAGTGCTGCGCCTCTGGTCCCTGAGCAAAACAATAGCGGCGATCAGGAACAGGGCGGCGGTACGATTGGCCAGCCAGGCAGTGGGTTCCGATCGAGTAGGGATCCCGGCCAATGACATAATAGGAGAGTGGGAGGTGGGCAGAGAAGGGAAAGATGTGCTGTTTCGCATGGCACAACCGAGTGCCGCCGTGTGACCGGTGGCATGGACGAAAAGCGAAATTGTTGAAGGGCGTGTCGAGTGGTGGGATAGTTTCAGACGGGAGCCACCAACCGTGCATGCAGCAGCGGGCTTGGGCTAGCTGAGAAGAAGTGGGGATGTTCAGTGCTAAGATATAAAGCTCGACACCAACACCGCTCTTTGCTCTTCTCCCATCCCCGGCCTTTGTACACCCACCCATATACTTGCCGTCCGCTTCAATTACACTTGGCCATTTCTACAGTCGCTTTTCCATTCGCCCCCCACTCTTGTCTCCTCCGTCGCCATGTGGTAAGTCGGGCTGCCCCGCAGCGCCCATAGCTCTCCTGGCTGGGAACAAACAAAGGCTGACAGGGCGTGCCAGCGGAATCTTTGGCTACATCAACTACCTCGTGGAGAAGGACAGGAAGTACATTCTCAACACACTCATCAATGGTAGGTTGGACCCCTGAGGACCGCTGGGCTGGCCTGCACCGGGGCCACAGCTGAGCGGGGTACCACGAACCATGGCTAACAACCCCTTCCCATCCCCAGGCCTCTCGCGCCTAGAATACCGCGGCTACGACTCGGCCGGCCTGGCCATTGACGGCGACAAGAAGAACGAGGTCTTTGCCGTCAAGGAGGTCGGCAAAGTCGCCTCGCTCAAGAAGCTGGTCGACGAGCAGAACTTTGACCTCGAGAAGGTGTTCGATTCACATGCCGGTATCGCTCACACCCGATGGGCCACTCACGGGCCGCCCTCGCGTGTCAACTGCCATCCCCACAGGTACGTACCACATGCACGCCTGCACTGTTCCCATGTGTTGATCAGTCTAACCCCCGCCGACCAGGTCGGACCCCAACTGGGAGTTCTCCGTTGTCCACAACGGCATCATCACAAACTACAAGGAGCTCAAGACCCTCCTCGAGAGCAAGGGCTACAAGTTCGAGACTGAGACCGACACTGAGGCCATCGCCAAGCTCGCAAAGTACATCTACACCGAGCACTCTGACCTGAGCTTCCCCGCCCTTATCAAGGCCGTCATCAAGGAGCTCCAGGGAGCCTTTGGCCTCCTCATCAAGTCCATCCACTTCCCACATGAGGTTGTTGCCGCCCGCAAGGGTTCGCCCCTTGTCATCGGCGTGCGGACACAGAAGAAGATGAAGGTCGACTTTGTTGATGTCGAGTACAACGACGAGGGTGCCGCCCTCCCCGCTGAGAGCGCCTCTCACAACGCTGCCCTGAAGAAGGGCAACACCCTGCTTGCCCCCCCTGACAAGTCACTCCTCCACCGCTCTCAGTCACGAGCCTTCCTCTCCGACGACGGCGCCCCAATGCCCACCGAATTCTTCCTCTCCTCCGACCCATCTTCCATCGTCGAGCACACCAAGAAGGTTCTCTACCTCGAGGACGACGATATTGCGCACATCCACGAGGGTTCGCTGAACATCCACCGCCTCACTAAGGACGATGGATCCGTCAGCAATGTCCGCACCATCCAGACGTTGGAAATTCAGCTCCAGGAGATTATGAAGGGCCGCTTCGACCACTTCATGCAGAAGGAGATCTTCGAGCAGCCCGAGTCTGTCGTCAACGCCATGCGTGGTCGCCTTGATGCTATCAACAAGACAGTGACCCTTGGTGGTCTGAGGCAATACCTTGCCACCATTAGGCGATGCCGGAGAATCATCTTCATCGCCTGTGGTACATCTTACCACTCTTGCATGGCTGTCCGTGGTATTTTCGAGGAACTGACCGAGATCCCCATCGCCGTTGAGTTGGCTTCCGACTTTTTGGATCGTCAAGCACCCGTCTTCCGTGACGACACCTGCGTCTTCGTCTCCCAGTCTGGTGAGACCGCTGATTCGCTGATGGCTCTCCGCTACTGTTTGGAGCGTGGTGCCTTGACTGTTGGTATTGTTAACTCTGTCGGTTCCTCCATCTCTCTCCTCACCCACTGCGGTGTGCACATCAACGCTGGTCCCGAGATTGGTGTCGCCTCGACCAAGGCATATACTTCACAATTCGTCTGCATGGTTATGTTTGCGCTGTCGCTCAGCGAAGACCGTGCGTCCAAGGCGAAGAGGCGCGAGGAGATCATGGAAGGTCTTACCAAGATCTCCGAGCAGTTCAAGGAGGTTCTCAAGCTCGATCAGCCTATCAAGAAGCTCTGCGAGAGGTTCAAGGACCAGAAGTCTCTCCTCCTTCTCGGTCGTGGATCTCAGCACGCCACTGCCCTCGAGGGTGCGCTGAAGATCAAGGAAATTTCTTACCTCCATTGCGAGGCTGTCATGTCTGGAGAGCTCAAGCACGGTGTGCTTGCCCTTGTCGATGAGAATCTCCCCATCGTCATGATTCTCACCCGCGACGACATCTTCGCCAAGTCGCTCAACGCATACCAACAGGTCATTGCCCGTAGCGGACGACCCATCATTATTTGCAACGAGAACGACCCTGAGTTCCCGGCTGATAAGACAGACAAGATCGAGGTGCCTAGCAATGTCGACTGTCTGCAGGGTCTCATCAACGTCATTCCCCTGCAGCTCATGTCCTACTGGATGGCGGTTGCTGAGGGTGTCAACGTCGACATGCCTCGTAACCTCGCGAAGTCGGTCACTGTTGAGTAGACTTGAAGCTGAAGTGGTTCTGGCATTGGCGTCATAGAAAGGCTGGATATGAAATGTATGGATATAACCGGAAGGTGTTACGATCAGAGAGCCGTCTGGGTGGCAGTTTATGAACTTCACATGTAGCAGACGACCTCATGTACGAGCCTGGAGAGATGTTTGGGCTTAGATATCAGTCGCGAATAAATATTTACTGGATTTATGCTCGGGGGTTTTTTTTTCCAATGTTCGTGCCTGGTGGGCCCATAGAATGACGCTACCCTGGTACCAATTGCGGGGCAAGCTCAGTTTCTGGGGCTCCTCGTACCTGTTCCTGCATCGACCAGCCCATCTGAATGACACAATAGTCCACAGGCCCCAAATCACGATTTAAGCAACTGCAGACTGGTTTGTCATATTTGGCGTACGACATGACGACTCTCAAAGGCCCTGGTGCACCAAAATCCTATGATGGTTGGTCTCACCCCTCATCCTACCTTCGCCTGGCCCATATGACAATAGTCCTATTAATAGTTTGATAGGCTCAGCGCTGCGAATCGGCATCGTACATGCGCGATGGAACACCAAAATCATCGATGCCCTTTTAGACGGGACCAAGAAGGCGTTGAAGGATGCAGGAGTCAAGGATGAGAATGTGGTGGTGCAGAGTGTGCCAGGGAGCTATGAACTGCCCTATGCAGTCAAGCAGTAGGTACACTCCCTTCTCCCAGACGTGTCAGGTTGACACAGATTTACTGTACAGACTGTATTCTGCTTCCCAAGTCCAATCCTCGTCAACAGGCGTTGTAGGCGCTGCGGCTGACCTCCTTGGCGGCTCAACAACGGACCTTGCATCGCTCACGCCAACGCCTAAAACATCGACTGCACCATTCGATGCGATCATTGCGATAGGCGTGCTGATCAAGGGCGAGACGATGCACTTTGAGTACATTGCGGATGCGGTGAGCCACGGGCTGATGAGACTGCAAATGGAGGGCAATATCCCAGTCATCTTTGGACTGTTGACGCTGCTGAGTGACGAGCAGGGATTGATGAGGGCAGGAATTGGGGGGAGCACCGGGGGCGAGGGGCATAACCACGGGCTGGATTGGGGGAGTGCGGCAGTGGAGTTGGGGGTCAAGAAGAGGGGGTGGAATGAGGGCAAGTATATTGACTGAGCTGGGCCAGCGCTGGGCCAGCGCTGCAAAGACGCTCGCAGCGGGCAATTAATTTCTCAAGTGCCCATTCCAGCATGTGACTGCAGCAGGGCCCAGGCAGATGCGACACGGGGTGCGGCGCATAATGGCTGCAACGGCTGCAATCAGCAATGGTCGAGGGAGGTTTCAGGCGACAACGCTGGTTTGGTGTCGGGTACGCTCGGGCTGGTGGGCAGCGCAGCAGCATCAAAAGCGTTGCTGGGCGCAAAGTCGAGTGGTGACGGAGCCTTGCTGACTTGCTTTGCGCCTCCCCTTTTACCTAGCTAGTGCAGGGCTTGGCAACAGCGGTGCCGTCGACCTCACCTGGGCACCTTGCATTCTCGACAGACGCCATCTCCTGCCACCACGGCCTCTTTTGCGCGCGCAGACACGCCTGGCCTGCCCGCCCATCTCATTCTTGCCCGTCCCCTCTCGCGTCTCTGGTGTGCGCCGCCTGCTGCCGCCCCCGGACACGCCCACACCGCGTGTGCTGCGCGTTGTCGCCGTCCTGTTGCTTGCCCTGTCCTTGTTCCTGGCCTGCAGCGGTGTCGAGTCCAACGCCCAGCTCCCACCCAACACGGCCATGGAATTCGGCAACCTGTGCTGAACCCGTTGGCCCCAGGTACACTGTCACGCCGCCGCGGCAGTACGAATCGTGAGGCAGCCGCACTGGCAGCACCGTCCCAGGGCGGACGCGGCCGACAAAGAGACCAGGCGCCGCGACGGGCAGGACCAGCGCCGCAGCGCGCCGACTCGACCGCCGGGTCGCAATTGGGCCTCGTCCTCATCGCGTCGTGGGAGCACGTGCAGCCAGGACAAGACCAGCAATCACTTCGCTTTCCCTCACAACCATGCGCGGCGCTCGGGCTCGCTCCTAAACTGCGTCGACTCCACACTCACCACCACCACCATGTCTCGTTCTGGCCAGCCCATATCTCTCCATGCTCTTACTCCTTTGACCAGCTCCGACTCTTCTCCTCCTGGCAAGCTGCCTAGCCCGCACTCCGCCAATCCTTCGTATGAGACGATGATCGCGACGGCCTCCCGCGCAGCGCCATCGAGTGCGCCTAGTCATGTCACCCATACCATCACCCCCGTCAACACACCGCCTGAGACGAGGCCATGCATATTTCCGGCAGACGGTGTAGTGGCTAAACGCATAATATACGACCCCATCATCGACACGAAACTCGATAAGAAGGCAAGAAACAGCAGAGCACCACAATACAAAACGGTAGTGGATAAGGTATGTGAAGGCTACACTTGAAGCAATAGATGTGGTCGTCCTGTGATGCAAAGGCTAACTTGACTTGTGTCACAGGGCGACCCATCTCCTCCACCCGACCCGCGCCTGGCTCTTGCTGGCTATACCAGTGGGACCTATGTTCTGAGCCTAAAGGCCAAATCAAAGATACGGATAGCCCCATATGTCGCCAAGCCATACGCCTACGATCACCGAATCTCATGTGGCCCACCTGCCACCCAAGTGGTAGTAACCGGTTTCGACCAAATTACCGCAGAGTCCCAGTTGCGCGGATTTTTCTCTACATACGGCGATGTAGAAGCTGTCCGAAACCAGGTTCATCCTGACAACGGAAGCTCTTTGGGGATATGCTTGATTCGGTTTCGCGATACCCCACCTTCGCGAGGCATTGTGGGAGTTAGGGCGTCCGCTTCAGCCAAACGTGCGGAGCGAGAAGGCTCCAACCAGCGCCTAGGGCTAAACCACATCAAAGTCCACACGGACCGCGAAGGACGAAGATGCGCCAAGCTAGTGGAAATAGCTGTACAGCAGAGTCGAAAAGAAGCGGAGAGGCAACAGGCCAAACATGCCGCAAAGATCGCAAAAGCCTCGGCTCCAGCAACACCAGGGACCTTTGATTTACCCGCAAACGTGCCCAAGGGACCTTCAGGAAAAGGGACGCGCCCGCCCGTTCCAGTACCCCGAGAGTCTATGTCGCGAAAAGCTCTGCTCTCGCACCTTATTGAGCGCGAGCCGATCAAACCATCACTAAAACGTAAACCATACATCTTCATCGCACACCAATATGTGCCTGTTCTCGCTACCACCATTGAGCATCTCAAGAAGCGCTTAAAGAGCTATCGAGTAGAGGTACGGTGCGACCAGACGGGCTACTTTGCCATCTTTGAAGATTCAAAGCGTGGTGAAGAGGATTCTATGAGGTGTTATAAAGAGTTTCATATGGAACCCTTGTTCACCTATGTAATGAATATGGAGTGTCAACCGTACGGTGATCCAGACTATGAACGAAGCCCAAGCCCGGAGCGTGCCATGGCAAACAAGAAGCAAAAAGCTATCGAAGAGCGGATAGAACGAGAAGAATTAGAGGATCTGGAGCTCGAGAAGAGTCAAAGGGCAGAAGCCATGGATCCTGTAGTAGCAGCGCTTGAGGTGTTGAAACAAGAACTACAAGAAAAGATTCTTAGTGACATCAAGACTCGAATCGCAGCTCCTACTCTGCTAGAACTAATGCAGCCCGAACGACATGTAGAGAAGCGTCGAAGGTTGAATATATCAGAACCACAGCGGAAAGATGACGGCATTCGGCCTCCCTCCCTTCTCGTGCCTGGGCTGGATCCTTTCGGAGCTGCGACACCAAAGTCACGCGCCGCAGGCTTTGGCGGACGTGGTCGAAAAGCCCTCGGTCCATATGACAGAAGTCGTCAGGGAAAGAAACCTCCACGGATTGTTAATGCGTTTGCCGATGAGCGAAGAAAGACGTCGGCTCCAAAGCCTCGGGTTGCGCGTGGGCTTCATCGACAAATGATTGAAATGTTCGAAGGCCCTGAGTCGGATGACGAGAGTCGAAGCAACCTCACACGTGGAACAGAAGAACAGGAGAGTCGACCAATTAGTCGTGCTCCCTCCACTGACGTTGAAGAGGAGGAGGAAGAGTCATCTAGGGCCCATCGTGCCAAACGACGCCGTATCGAAGCTGGTTGGGGTGAGGAAAGCGATGATGAGATGATGGATGACTCGCATGCCAGGAGTCTGCTGGCTCACTGCATACACAAAGACCCTGAGAACATGGCAGAAAAGGAACTGGAACAAGTACTTGCGATCCTACCCCGTTCATCACCCATTTGGAAGAAGGCAGATAAGGCTCTAAAAGGCTTTAGAAGATTGCGGAAGATTGAGCAAGAAGCAGACGCAATCTTTGGTGTGGAAACAAGCCCTGTGGACAAACTTGAGCCAGAGGTCATTATAACCCAGGACGAAGAAGCCTCCAAACCCATTGAGACCACCGAACTCCCGGAAACACTCAAAACACTCAAGAAGAAGCAGGCCGCTAGCAAACCGAGGAAGAAAACAAAGAAGCAGCTCGAAGAAGAAGCTAAGGCTGCAAAGGCTGAGGTCATGGAAATCACTCCACAGGAAGACGAGGCTGCTGAACTTCAAGAAGCCAAGACGGTGGCTGACATTGTCATCATCGAAGAAACCCCCGACGAAGACGATCGGGGATCTGTAAATTGGGGCGTGTCATCAGATGAACCTCGCAAGACTGTCGACGATGACTTCAGTGTCGTCATGGATATTGATGGTTGGCAACACATGTTGAAGGATGAGGAGGACCTGCGCTTCCTCAGGCAAGCTTTGGAGTCGGTGACTGCAGCAAACATTGGAGATGCGCAGTCTTGGGCATGGAAACAAAAGTCAATCAAGCACCTCAACAGACCTAACGAAGAGGGCGTTTCTCGCACAGAGACCAAGATTGAAGGATACTACGTTCCAAATCCAACTGGCTCCGCTAGAACAGAGGGTGTCAAGAAAATCCGCGAGTCAGAGAAGTCGAAGTACTTGCCACATCGTATCCGAGTCCAGAAAGAACGCGAAGAGCGTCAACGACAGGCTAAGCAGGCAGAAGGAGCTGTCATCTCTGTGGAAGGTTTCAAGTTTACCACTGGCTCTCAAAAATCTTCAACCTCTAATTCTCGCGCTAATCGCGCAAACAACCGTCGGATGGTAAACGATATCAACATCTCGAAGAACCTGAATGGCGCCGAAGGCGACGCCTTGCGATTCAACCAGCTTAAGAAGCGGAAGAAACTCGTCAAGTTTGATCGATCTGCTATTCATAACTGGGGCTTGTACGCTGAAGAGAACATCACGGCTAATGACATGATTATCGAATACGTGGGCGAAAAAGTCCGACAGCGTGTTGCAGATCTGCGCGAGGCCAAGTACGACATGCAGGGTGTTGGTTCCAGCTACCTCTTCCGTATTGATGAAGATACCGTCATCGACGCCACAAAGATGGGTGGCATTGCTCGCTTCATCAATCATAGTTGCACGCCAAATTGCACGGCCAAGATCATCCGCGTCGATAACACAAAACGTATCGTCATCTATGCTTTGCGGGACATTGGGCAATGTAAGAGAAATCAAATCTTTTAAATGTTGCAACGAATACTAACAAATAACAGTCGAGGAACTCACCTACGACTACAAGTTTGAACGCGAACACGACGCACAAGACCGAATCCCTTGTCTATGCGGTTCGATCGGCTGCAAAGGCTTCCTCAACTAAGCCCTCTTCGACTCCAAAATAGCATTTCCCTACTACCCGTTCAACATCTCTTGCTTCTAGCGCTTCAACACCCTTTCAGGGTAAGAAAAGGGTCCGAGTTTTCCATTGGTGGACAGGCTGCATACAACTGGCGTTTATGACATTCTTCATATCTACCATTCAAGCTTGGCTATGTGTACTAATCAACAAAAGAAAGGACAGGCGTCTTACTATTTCCTTTTCTCACCCGCCATTCCTGTTGGTGTCTAGGTGCATACAGTCAATCTTGCATTATTTTTGGTGTTCAATATTTGTGACCTGCTCACATCGCGGAGCAGTGAGCGTTTGCCGCACGTGACCTTTCGGTCAGGCGGACTCCATAGATTATGAAAGGCGGATTTGGGCAAGGCGGGCTGGCTCGAGAAGAGTGTAGAAGGCAATCTTGTGACAGGGCTACGAAGTGGTGACTGCGCTGCTCACCTGTTGTTTTAACAATACCTAATTGAAATAGTCGTGGAGAACGATTTTATTTGCTGCATGGCGTACTGGCCATGGGTTGGTTCCACGTTCTCTTCCAGTGTTTGGTGGTGCCCCATCTTCATATCTTCACTCGACATTTCATCAAGACGTTTGTGCATCCACTTCTCCCACGTCATTCGCCTGATGAAATTACCTTCACATCCCTTGCACTACTTATTCCGCGTTCCACCACTTCTCATAATCATCACACAACTTGCACCAAGTCTTCCTTCCAACAATGAAACTTCTCGCCCTCTTCATCACTACCACTATGCTCGCCGCCCCTACCCTCGCCCACGACAAACTCCCCTGCTACGACGGCGCTTGTCGAAACAACGGCGAGCAACAGTGTGAAGACGGCACGGCAGGAGAGTCGAGGACGATGTGGGTTTGCTCCAAGAACTGCTGGGACCGTGTTTTCTGCGAAGACAATACAAGGTGTAAGTTTGATTTGGATTTTCTTGTTGCGTGCACAAAGAGCGTTTGCTGATGTCGCGAAGGCGCTGGAGAGAAGCCGGGTGCAAAGTGCGTTGCTGTCAATGCGTAGAGATTTGCCTTGGGGGCAGGGTTTGGCGCAGTGTGTACTTGTCTTGTATCTCTGAAGTAGTTGGTTGGGCGAGAAATACAAGAGCCATAGTTTGAAAACTTAGGCCAAGACAAATTTTTTTGGTGTGTACCTGCGCGTGTTGAAGTTGGTTAAAAAAAAAACTTGCTTTGTGTGAACGGGGAGGGTCGTTCTTTATTTTTATTTTTATTTTTATTTTTATTTTTATTTTTATTTTTATTTTTTTCGTTTGATTGCACGATAATAAGAAAAAAGAATAAGAAAAAAGAATAAGAAAAAAGAATAAGAAAAAGTATATTTCTTTGTGCATGAAGAGAATGGGGTTGACAATGAAGAACGATAACATTATCGCTTTGCGGCTCGAACTTTTGCTATAGGTATTGGCATCCAAACACCCGTAATGAACCTCCCAGCCATTACTATTAGCGTTGCCGTACGCGCTGCGCCTACGCTTGCCAAAAGACCCTACACAAGTTGGTGCAAAAGCAAAAGCAATGGCGAGCGTGTATGTTCTGTCCCAACCCAAAATTTGAGGAAGTCGAAGATAATCTGGACTTGCAACAATCGTTGTTGGGTGAAAACGCGTGGCGATAGATTTATATTTTATATGCGATTACGAGTAATAAGAACGAAATTTACTGATGTGCCATAGGCGTTGGCGAGATTCCGAATGTAGGATGCGTAAGTGCTAATGACTTACACGGAGCGAGATGGCTTTGAGCTGACTCTGTAAACGGTTAGAAATTTGGTCGCAATGGCAATTTAATGAACGCCCCAGGGCAGTGATCAGGTGCAACCCTTGGTGACGAACTCCAGGCTTGTTTCTATTCTGAAGATAATATCCATTATGCCTTATTCTAGAATATACCTTAAGATATGTGATGGGATAACGCTTCCTCCCAGGTAAGTCAACGACCCAACCTCACCTTGACACCTGTTCTCAACTCTGTACCTTCGCACCATATGTGACGCCGTACCTCTTCATGAGCCCTGGTCTAATTGCAACGCCCGTTCTAGTTCTCTATCGGCACTCAATTCCTTCTCCGCACCCTCAATGACCGCCCTCAAACCCCTCGCACACTTTCTCAGCTCGGCCTTCTCGCTCTCATCTAGCTCCGTCGGCATAGCCCTGATAATGCCGCGCCGGCCCACAACAGCAGGCATAGATAAGCAACAACTGAGGTCGGGCTGGTAGAAGCTCAATGGCCGCACTGTGCGCGAGTCGAAGAGAATGTATTTGCAGATACTAGCCGCAATGTTCCCAATACCATACGATGTACACCCCTTTGCAGCAATGATAGCCCCAGCAGCTCCACGCGTGTGAGCGGATATTTCAGCTTTGAACTCTGGGGTCAGTTTGCTTGGGAGTGCAAGGCGAAGAGGTGTGGTGCCAATCGTGGCGCTAGACCATGCAACCTAGAACGGCCCGGTCAGTTCTGAGTATGAAGCATCAGTTGGGGGCCTTGACTACTTACGAATTGGCTGTCGCCATGCTCACCGAGAACATAGGCGTCGATACTGTTTGGTGCTACCTCAGCCTTGTGCGCGAGTATCCCTCTCAATCGTGCAGAATCCAGGCTCGTTCCAGTGCCCAGGACTTGGGACTCCGGTAGGCCGGATAACTTGCGTGCAAAGTACGTGAGGATATCCACTGGATTCGCGACGAGGAGTAGAATTGTGTGCGGCGAAATAGGTGCCATGGACCCGAAGATTGACGACAGGATATGCAGGTTCCGACTAAGAAGTGATAGGCGGGACTCCCCAGGCTTTTGCTTTGCGCCAGCGGTAATGACCACTATGTCTGCTTGTCCGGCTTCCTGGTGTGTGCCGCCGCGGATTTTTGTCCCAGATTCTCCACGGTACGTGGCATCTCCAAGGTCTCGTACCTGCCCTTCTAATAGCTCTTTTTTGGGATCTACGAGAATCACCTCACTACAGATGGATTGAAGGATGAGCGTGTAGGCTGCATGTTGGATATACAGATCAGTCGATGTCTCACATGCAATTTGTATTCAGGACTTCACTTACCAAGTGTTGCGCCGACATCGCCGCAGCCGAGAACTGCAATTGTGGTTTTGAGTCTGGGTTGCTCCATGACGAAGTTGATGTTCAGATTCCACGAAAGAGGCCGATGTTGGAGCTGAGATGTCGGAAGTTGTAGTACAGAGCAGGGATGTTTGTATTTATGTCAAGTGGGGCAGCTTCAAGTGATTTAAGAACAGGGAAGGAACACGGAGCCTAACCACAGGGACTAGAAGTTACCTTGGGCTATATAGTTTATCTTCTGCTTCACATGATGTGACTCTGCACCTGCGGTTACTAGGCAAGTTATCGCCAAGAGCTGGGCTAAGCGAGTGGTGTGATACTTTTCGTAGAGCCCAGCCTCGTGTGCTTCGCCATGTTGGAGATGCGGAGGAGCCATCTGTTCCAACCTGAACCGGCTCAGTATTACTCGACGTCACAATCAATTTGTAGCCTAACTGGTGTGTGTATTCCAAATCCCTCAAACTCTTCAAGTCCATTCAGTAATTGATAAGGAGTGTATAGCTTGTGATTCAAGGTACGAGTCTGGCCCCAAAGCCTCAGAAATCATTCTTTACGCCGTCCTCCAATGGCAGAATGGTTTTTTGTAGCTGCTTTGCAACCTCATCGGCTTCCTGCCAAACACGAAGCACATTCCGCCCTGCGATTTTGGCCGCATCTTCATCACTAACACCTGATTCCAGTAAAGCAGCGATCAAATCTGGAAACTTGGATACATCCTCCAAGCCAGTCGGGGTAGAATCAATCCCATCGTAATCGGTACCGATGCCGACATAATCATAACCAATAAGTTCGCCAATATGTTTGATATGTTTCACAACCTGTTGCAAATTCGAGTTCTCCGGTACGAATTCTGGGAGATCTGTAGGCGATTTCCCGGGTTTACAAGAAATGAACCCAGGATTGAAGTTGACCATAACAACGGACCTGCGCTGTTTGACTAGTTGGAGAATGTCATCTGGCACATTACGTGGATGTGGGCAAATAGCGTAGGCGGAGCTATGACTGAAAATTGGAGGTGCCAAACTTCCACTCCAGTTACCATTGCTTCCGCCGACCAAAGCATCACGCATTGTATCTTGGCTGACGTGAGAAAGGTCGACAAGCATGCCTAGGCGATTCATTTCCTTGACAAGATCGCGACCTGCCGGGCTGATTCCATGCCAATATGGTGTTGCAACAGAGCTGCCCGTGACTGCAGCATCGGCATAGGAATTGTGACAATTCCATGTCAGTGTGGCGTAGCGGACGCCAAGCTGGTGGTACAGACGTAATGTTGAAATGGAGTTACCAATTTGGTGTAAGCCTTCTATAGCTGTTGGTGCAATGAGACGTCCCTCTTTGAAATTATTGATGGCCTCTGCGCTAGTTTTGGCCGGAGTAAAGTACTTTGGGTATTGTTGTTGAAGACGGTGGAAGAGGTCAAGCTGCTCAAGCGTGGCTCTTACAACTTGTGGTTGTTAATGACTTGGTCCAAGGTATTTCGGAGCAGAATATACTTACTGCCCGAGTATTTCGCATCCGAGAAGTCAGTTCCGTTACCCGATGGACAAGGCCAGAAAGCAGACCAGAAAGCGCCACCTTGCAATCCTGCTTCCAAGCGAGGGATATCTACATGTTGTGCTAGTCCACCATTTTCAAACTTGGTTTGGAACTCATTATTGTAGATATGGTTTTCGTATTTACCGCGTATAAAAATCATCAAATCATTGTGGCCATCTTCATGATAATTTCAGTACCTCCTGAGCTGATGGGGTACCTATGTATATTACTTACCAATGAGTGGGGTTTCCTTCAAAATGGCCAATGCTCGTTCTCGAGTGCTAAGCGTCAAGCTAGAAGCAAAAGTTTGGCCCTGGCAATAACCAAAAAGTTGATAAAGGGATAGAACAAAAATGAATGAGGAAAGTACGACGCGAGAGATAGAGCTACGGAGTATGAATGAGCCCTGTTGGCGCCTAGTTGGCGGAGCTGTCTCAGACCCTTTCATTTCAGCGGAAGAAAGCTTGCTATCCTGATCCATGAGGAGAAACGACACAAAGTCTCGTCTGAGGGGTAGCAACAATGGAAGTTAGGACCTCGGCGGATAAGTAGTCAGACAATATAATATATACCTCTTGGCATCCATGGACGGAGATAAGATTGTTTCCGAGATAACACATTCGCCAAACACACGCGACGTCGACAATATTTTCTGTCTCTCGCAATCCCAACCTAAAGGAGGCCAAAAGTACACCCTGTCATCGGAGATTATTTACCAAATGGCCATAATATCTGCATCTACGATGATACGCAGCCTATCGCTGTTCCACATGACCCTCGCAGGAGTCCTGTTGAAGAATCCCAAAATGATTGCAAATCAAAGCATCGTTACACTTCTAGGCCAGTCAATGCAACTTGTACGTATCTCAGAACGCTCCCTGTACCCAAAAAACACGCTAACAGTCTTAGCCGACACCCCGTGAATTCCAGAAACCCTCAGCCTCGATTGCTTTCATCGCTATCCTCTTCGCGTTCATTGGTCTTTCTGATATCACTGCTGTCTTTATGAACGAAGAGCTCTCTGACGAGTACTGGGGCGCACAAACACCCACTCGGCTCGTCTTTCTCTTCGCACTCACCGCATATACGTATATGTTTAAGGAAGGTGGCATGCTAGCGCCAAGGAGCAACGAGCACATGATGAGTGCAGGGGATACGTTGAACAATAGCATTGTGTTTACTTGGGGCTTTTTGGAAATGGCGGCGTGGTTCTGGGTATTTGTCACATTGCGCGAGGAGCGTCGTGAAAAGGCCCGAAGAATAATCGAGAAGCGGAAGGCCGAGGAGGGCAGATTGTAGTGTAAATGTCAAAGGTTTGTGCACTGCAAGAAAAATAAGCGAAGTGAACGATCCGCTTGTTCGAAAATAGACAGGAAGAAGTAGCTTGAAGAGAAGAACGATAGTCTTCTATCCCAACGAGTTCACGATGACCCTTCTCAAATCTACATCACTATGGTGGTGTATATATAAGCCTTTAGCATACCTCAAAGCCGAACTTGGTTTTGCCTCGTTCCACCAACATCCAATGTAACCACGCTCTCCAGATGCGCCGCTGACTGTCCAAACGAGAAGTCATACCGCCCTCTATCAACCCTCCACCTCTTCTCTGCCTCATTGAAATAGGCAAAGTCTGTGAGAGCAAGTTCCAAACCCAAGCTCTGTTGCTGGCCAGGCTCTAAAAATACTTTCTTGAACGCCGCAAGCGTCTTGATCGGGTGCTCTGGTGCTTGATGTGTCCTACCGACGTAAAGCTGAACGACTGTAGCCCCAGGTACGTTTCCCGTGTTTTTGACAGCAATGGTAGCTTTAAATGTGTTGGCGGAGGTACAAGAAACGCGACCCCCATACAGGGAAAAGGTCGTATAGGACAACCCGTAGCCGAACGGGAACTGTAACTTTTCCTTCGCGATGCGATCATAGTGTCTATATCCAACAAACACACCCTCACCATACCGCACAGTAAGTTGTCCATCTTTCTTTTCCCCTGGGAAATTGCCATATGCGGGCGCGTCTTCAATGCGCTTGGGCCAGGATATTGGCAACCTACCGGAGGGGTTCACAGTGCCGGTGATGATGTCTGCGATTGCATTACCTGCCTCTTGCCCGGGGAACCAAGCTTGGACGAAGGCTGCAACATTGGGAAGCCAAGGGAGAGCCACGGCTACACCAGTGCTGTTGACTACTATAGTCTTTTTGTTGACTGAAGAGACTGTTTCTACCAGCTTGTCTTGACTACCGTCGCGTGGAAGATTGAAGCTTAGTTGATCTTGGCCCTCGGTTTCCCAAACAGGTGAATGCCCAGTGAAGACGATAGCGATGTCAACCTCCTTCGCAAGATCACGAGCTTGTGCCAGCATGTCTAAATCATGTTCGATAATGCTCATAAATCCCATTCGGAGCCCAGGTAAACCGGCCAGGATACCCTGGGTAGTGCCTTCAGAAGGTGGCTTCGAATGTATTTGGATCTTATAAGATGTCCCTGCTGTGAATGATACGTTGAATTCTTTCTCGACATTGCCACCAAAGAGGAAGGCCATGGCATCTGGTGAATTACCCTTCTGCTCGAAAACTGTGTGACCATTGACTGTGATGGTTGTAGGTCCGATACCTGAGCATCCAAGGTAATGTGAACCCGTTTCCGAGGGGACGAATGTGGTGGTCATTCTGATCTCCTTATCTTTGGCCTCTGGATCAACGAGAGGGCTGAATGAGGCATCTTTGACCTTGTGAATGGTCTTGCTGGGTTTATTTGTGACACCTTCGCTGAACATTTCTATTGTCCAGCCAGAATTACCCTGCAGATCGGTACAATTGTGTGCCAGTGGGGGGAGAAGGCGGTAGATATGTGCACCTTTTGCGTACCTGAACTTAGCGTTGTCGCCATAGGCGGCTTTCAAGCCTTCTTCGGGGGTAATACGATAATGAGCGTTGAGGCTTGCGCTGCCTCCGCCGTGGATCAAAGCTTCCTTTGCCAAGCCGAATAAACCAATCGTTTTTCCCTTGATGTCTTCCTTCTTCAAAGGTAGGATATTGTTGTCGTTCTTGAGTAGAGTTATGCCTTGACCAGCAACATCTCTGATGAGCTTGCTATGTTCGGGATTGACAATAGACCGTTCAGGAGGTATATTGGGATTTTCGAACCCACCCACCTTCTTGATGAGCCTCAAGACATTTCTCGCCCGCTCAGTGATGGTCTCTTCAGTTACTTCGCCCTTTTTAATAGCTTTCTTCACAGCCTCAAGAGTCCGGAACCGGGTCGGCCCAGGCATCTCTAAATCTAAACCAGCGTTCAGAGAGTCGGCAGTAGAGTTTGTGCCACCCCAATCACTCATCACAAGACCATTCCAACCCCACTCTCCACGCAGTACCTGTTTAAGCATAAAGTTATGAGAATCAGCATGCGTACCATTGACCTTATTATAGGCTGTCATGACCCCCCATGGATCAGCTTCCTTCACAGTGATCTCGAACGGCTTCATATATATTTCTCTCAGCGCACGTTCCGAGACGATCTCATCAACGGTCAGGCGTTCAGTCTCTTGCTCGTTTGCTACAAAGTGTTTTATAGTGGCTGCGATGCCCTGGCCCTGAACACCTTTGACAACATTTGCGGCCATTTTGCCAGCGAGAAGAGGATCTTCTGAGAACGATTCAAAATTACGGCCACCAAGAGGGTGACGGTGGTTACACATCGTTGGTGCAAGGCTGCACAGTACTTAGTATGGAAAGGACAAGACGTGGGGGTCAGCGTACAGCACTCTTGCACTCTTTGTCTTTATTTCCTCTGCCAGCGCATTTCCTATTCTTTGACCGAACTCCTGATTCCAGGTTGCAGCCGAGCACACAGCTGCCGGGAAACATGCTGCTCGTTTACCACCTGTGAATACTTCACCTCGAGCACCATTTGGCCCGTCGCTTGTCTAATCAAGGTCAGCTAGGTAGGCCTGAAAAAGACCACTAGCTCCATACCTTGATGGCCGGTACGCCCTTTCCTGGAATAGGAACAGTCTCCCAAAAGTCCTTTCCAGCAAGAAGGGAGATTTTTTCTTCCAAGGATAAAGACCGAAGGATAGTCTCAATATCAGCACTCATGACTGAGAATTCGTGTGCTCAGAATTTCCAATAAAAAAAGAATATGTTCCGGAGAGGGACTTGCGAATCCTGCTACGTCAAATACGATAACACAGCCTTGGGATACGAGACTTCCGATTGAAAAGGAGAGAGTACCAACGCTCCATGCTTTCAACTAGGGAACCTTCTGAATTCTTATGCGGAATACGGAATCTGCTATCAAGTGACTCCTGGCGGAGTATCTCGCCGTAGCCCCGGGAGTCACTACAGATGCAAGGCATCTTGGTCCGTGGAATGAGCTGTCGATGAAGTAGTCAACAAAATCATTGGCTGATGGGTAGACTATTGATGAAGCCAGAAGCAAGCATGCCGAAGTTTTACCGGATACAGTTGGGATCCGTTGAGCCGTTGCCGAGAAGCACCGAAGTTCTGCCAGTTCGAAGGACACACGCATACTATTCACCGGCTAGATCATGCCGCGTGCCACATTGTGGAACTGAAAGATGTCGGTAGCTCGATACGGGGCCTAATGTGACCTGGGTCGAACGAATTCGACATTCGTGAGAGAGGCTTCACTTTGCCCATGGGTGATCGTGGCAGTTGTGTGGACTAGGGAGGAAGGTCCGAGGTCGACAAGCCCACGTGCTTGGCTGATGTGGATCTGCAGGTGTAGGTAATCGTGCGTCACTTTTGGTGCATGTTCAGAATTTAACAATCGACCTTGTTTACCATCCATCTAAACAGTGAGCCAATTCAGAACATTGCAGCTGTAGGATTTCCATATCTCTTTGTTCCCTATCTACGGTCTTCGGAACGTCTAGAATGAGTGCTCGACCTATGTCGAAGTCAAGCCGTCGGCACCCGCTCCAAAGATATGATTCTCCATCCAAAGGCTTCTCGGGCGCACTGCATGTCAGTCATACACACCGCTATCGCGAGAAGGCAAATCGCTAATCCAGATACAAGGTAGCTGGCCTGATCAGTTTTTACCATTCATTCAAATTGTGAGCACGGAGTATCCCGATTCGACACAAACACGACTGACGTCACTTGAAGTTTGGCAGATAATCCCAATCAATTTGTAAGTGTTCGATCTAGAATATTGAGAAAAAATTATGCTCGAAGACTCAATTGGCCCTGGAATCTCACTAATGCGTGTGTGGTATTGAGCCTCAACCCATGCATGCATTTCTCCGGTTCACAATGCCAGACCAGTCATTACACTCACCTTACCACATCATGGGTCAGCCCATGCTAATATTTTCCAGAACCAATCATTTGGCTGGCATCTCCAATTTCTCACCATCCTCGGCATTACTATCTGCACAGCGTGTTTCAGTGCTGGCCTCGCTGCAGACATGACCAATAGCAGTACTTTGTTTACTATCAAGAACTACCTTGCCCTTGTAGCTGCACCTATGCAGATAGTGATAAGCATTTTATACTGGGGTCTACGTGCCGTCGATACTGGACTGGTCGTACCGCCGTGAGTATTCTTAGAATTCTGAGATAGTTTATGCCATATATTGACCTTCGCCAACAGTGATCTCCCTCTCCCACCCCTCATCTACGACTTAACATTCCATGCATTCCCAGCCATGCTTCTCAGCCTCGATGCAATTCTGTTCTCCCCCCCCTGGCCGTCCTCGCCCATGAACCCACAAGCCCCACTCATCTCGCTAGTCACATCTACATCCGTCGCCTTCCTTTATTGGTGGTGGATAGAGGTTTGCTATTCCTATAATGGTTTCTATCCGTACCCCATATTTGCCATGCTTTCAACATATCAACGTATCGGTCTATTTGCACTGAGTGGCACCACGATGTGGGTTGTCGGGAGTGGGCTTCGAATATTATATGCGTATTTGAATGGATTCGAGACGGCGGAAGAGTCAGAAAAGGTGAAGAGAGCGAAGAATATGGCGAGTGGTGGAAAGTGGGAATGATGGTGTTTTAACGTAGGCGTCAGCAGTGAACGCAACGAACACAAGGCGAGCTTTCGGAACAAGCTGAATTCGGAATCATGTCTTTGAATTTGCACATTCAACGCTATACGGAGAATACAGAAGCTATATTTCCGTAATAAATTTACTGCAAATATGAAAATTACACAGTAGCACTTCCAGCTCCAGCTCATTTCAGCAGCACGATCATAACTGTGTGAGCAACGATTCTCAGGTTATTAGCCGTGTATTGAAAATATGTATGAAACTGCAATGTTGTGAATATAAATAATCGTAAATGCTATGTGTTATATATACTGGAAGATGTGAGTGGGTCGTACTGGAAAACATTAGAAATGCCTGTGATGAACAATCTTAGGATCACTGGTCACTTAATTGTTGTTGTTGTTGTGAACCGAATGCTAGAGGCAGGCCTAGGAAGGGGCTAGAGATACTACAGTTCGAGATTTGATGTGGATGGCATGATCGACGTTTATTAAGCAGGTACACACGATCATAGTTGCCCTCACGCGATCTCGCATCACCATGGCCTTAGCGGGTTTCGGCTTCGGAGCTTTAGGGGTTCCGCATCAATAAATCGTTGTTGAGTGTGCGAACAGTTGCATCATTTCAAAGGCGTCCTTCTCTATTAGAGCATCGAGATTAGGAAATATGAATTTAAAGCAGCGATATTTTACAAGTTCACCGGTTCCATACTCGCAGTCCATGCTTATAAAGACACTGATAGAGGGAGAGCCTTTGCAGCAATCGCTACAGTACCGGAAAAACTCAGCGTTTATTCATGATTTCCTTGAAACAGAAGGCATGTAAATCATATCGAATGTCATAATCATGATCCATATCACATATCGTCGTGCCAGTTTTCGAAATTCGAACACGAGGGGAAAGATGCGGCATGCGAGAAATCGCTAGCGGAAATCGTTTAAACCAAGAAAGGGTCGGAGCGAACGGCGGAGTGTGGAGCATCTATGGCGACATGTTGGGGTCGCAAGATGTATCTTGTGGCGTTAAAATCAGCTGCGGGATGGTAAATCATGACTTTTATCGAGGAAGTCCATACGCAGTGACGTTTAATAATGGATTAACTCGTAGATGGTGAGGGCGGAGCTGTGATTGTGCACTGGTCATCATCATCATCTTGGTGTTGCGATTCGTAAATTTCATTGTTGTTGTATAGATTCTCGTGGTACTGGAAGCCACGCTGATCCTGACCCCCATTGTATACAAAGGGGTGATGATGGAAACCCATACCGTAGTTATGGTGATTTCCGTATGGTTGTGAGGGAAACGGGGGCAGGACGTTCTCCTTGTTCTCATACTGAAAACTTTCGTTGAGTTGCTTGTAAGAAGCAAATGCCGGCGTAGGCGATGGCGACAACTGACGGGAGAATGTAGAGTTGAGATAGTCCAAGCTAGCTGGCTGACTAAAGGATGCCTCAATGTCATGATCATCTTGATAGACACCGAAACCGGCTCGCTTGCGCTTTGAAGCTCTGTCATTGCAGCCATAGTCAAAGATCGAGCGTCCTCGGTCCTCGTACTGGTTGCGAGAGGGAAACAGCATTGGGCGGTTGAGCTGCCGAGAATGAGGTGCATTCACGTCCATGCGAGCAAGCGCGGGTCGCATCCTAGTTGGCTGGGGACTTTCACTCTTGACTTCGGTCTCATCCTCATCGTCGTACTCTGAATTGGAGATCCGTCGCTGTCGCTTGAATGAACCCTGCGGTGTGAAAATGAGCTCTGTAGCCTCGACCTCTTGGGAGTTGAGTTCCAGTTGTTCGACAACTGAACTATCCTTCTTCTGATTCCTCTTGCGCCGCATCTCAGGTGTAGCGGAGTCGAAAATGTCCATACCGGGCCAGTAAACTCCCTTGAGCTTGGTAGATTCACTGACGGCCATCGGGTCGTTCGCAGGCTCGACAGGAGTATCCTCAATGGCACAGGAGTCGGCTGCGGCATAGCGATATCGGCGCCGTTCGCTCAGGTCTGAATACTCACTGGAGGTTTCGTAATCTGGGTTGGTGTAGCTACGAGAACTGGCACGTGACTCGATTGCCCAGTATTGCTGTACACTAGGCGCGAAGTTGCGGTGACGAAGGACAGGGCCTGGCCTAAGAGTGGGTGTAGGTGTGTCCATGGGCTCGATTTTGATGGTCTGTTGGTCAGCCAGACGCGGATCAAGGAGACTGCTGACAGCAACGCGACGCGAAGGACGTGGCACAGGGGCCTCTATAGTGAGCGCGGGGGGAGGGCGGACTGTAGCAGGTCAAAGGTTAGTAAAGGCCACAAGAATGCAAAGTGAAGACTTTACCGGCTGGCTTAGTTCGTGTGCGGCGTTTGTCTTTCTGGTTCATCCGCTCAGACATGAGCTCCTCGACGCCCCACTCGGCGTACCATCGGTCATAAGCATCAATGATTCGGCGGGATGCCTCTTCATGAGACGAACGGACCTTGACCTTGTAGTAGTTGGAGAGGTGGCCTTTGCTGGCAATGTGTGTAAGCAAATGCGAGACATCGCTAAAATTTGGCCTCTTGGGACAAATGTTGCAGTGCAATGGGATGTTGCTGGACGCCATTGCAGTAAGGCGTGGGTAAGGAGCGTAAGTGGACTACAGCAGTACAAAGTGAAAGCACCGTCAACGCAGTGCAGTGATGAATCACAGAGCGATGCGAAAGGAGCGGACTGGTTGTGAAGAAGGTGAAGAGGCGGCGGTGGGAAGCCTGCAGATGAGAGATGTGGTGCACAACGAGAGCCGCCAGTGATGAACTACTTCATGGCCCTTGACCGAAAGCAGACAAGAAGGAAGTAGGAGAGGAACGCGCACTCCTAATCACGAATGGTGATAGGAAAGAAGCACAAGATGTGAAGTAGGCGGACATTCGTGGGTCGGGAGGTTGCAAGTTAGCCCACGTGCATGGGCTCGACTTGACAGAAGAGGCAGGCACGACCAGATGCGTCTTGTCAAGAGAGCGGCAGCTGCCCAGCAACGAGAAAGAGGAGGTATTTAGAGTGTAAAGACACTACTGAACTGATGTGAAGATTGGGAGCTGACACATGGAGGCAAGACGAAGCGGTCATCACTTGAGAACAGAGACAGCTTGCGAGACAAGGGCTACAATCAGAGCAAGTGGTGAACAGTATACCCACCTTGCTATTCACTACTTACCTAAACATCTCTTTGTGACAGATCGTGGCATGCAGCTGAGCAGTGTTAGCAGTTGATCTTGGATAAACTACGACCACCTACTACACAGGATCCACCTCCTCTAGACCAGGGTACTTCAATAAACTCAACCCAGCAAGGCCAAAGACGGTGTGAAAGACGTCTACCATGTCCCCAGGTCGATCTGCGAGGCCGCCTGATTCTGGATCCTGCAGAAGTTAGATACCCATCCTCTTTCTTCCACAGCGAGATGTGTGCATACCTGGCACTGCAGAATGAATTTGGTCAATTTGTCACCATCAATCCAGTGTAGCTTACCCAGCATGGCCATGCTGCTCATGACCCACCAGCTGTAGCAAACGTCTTCCTTCTTCTCAGGTCTACCGTTCAAACCACCATTCTTGAGCTGTCGTTCGCTTAGCCAGGCACCCAGCTTCTCAGCGTTTACCAGGTCAAGTCTCCCTGCGATGGTCAATGCACCAACACACGTAAACACCTGACCAGAGTGCGACTCGGCACCAGGGCTTGTGCCATAACCACCGTCGAAGTTTGCACAGGAGTGGACGTGCTGCACCGCTTTTTCGACATCTACTAGATGCAGCTGACCCATGAGCGAGAGAGCATTTAGGGCGCCGTAGAGAAAACGAGTGTCTCGTTCTCCCCACTCATCACCAGCAAAAGTGCCAGTATCAGGATCCTGCAGACCCGCAATAACTGAAGTTGATGAGCATTACCTAAGTGGGATACGGCCTGGCGGATACGCACACTTTGCGATCTTCATCCGGCCACCCTGGACACGTTCATCGAGCTCAACGAAGGCATCCAAGGTGGCTAGAATCTGTACACCACTAACGGTGTAGAGCATGTGAGCATCATGTCCCGGGGCAGCGCCGAAGCCGCCATTTTCGTGCAGACAGGAGAAGACGAAGTCGAGTATCTCTCGGCGCGGAAGAGCATCCGGACGGGCTAGCAGATGCAGGGCGGTCAGTCCCCAGTAAAGTCCGTTCAGACGCAAGTGCTCGGTGAGCCAGTACTCCAGCTCGTCTTTGCGCTGGGGCGGGTCAGCGCGGGAAGCTGGTGGGCGGTGGGTGCGGTACGCACAGAGTCGAGGCTCTGGATATAGCGGACGTGCTTGTCTACCAAGAGGTGCATCTCGTCCGGCATGGTGTTAGTCATGGCAGCGGCCCGGGCAGGCCCAGAGACAAGGGAGCTGATGTGTGCGAGCGCGATGGATGGTTCGGAGGTGGAGAGTCTAGGTACTGTAGCAGTGCATTGATGGCTGTCCCTGGGTTTAGCGTGGGCCGGGATGGAGGCTTTTGACGCAACGAGGTGAAACGATCTTCGTGGGCCTTGGCACCGCGACGCCTCGCACCTGCCATGTTGAAGCCGTGCTGCGACAATCCAGTCTCGAGTGTGTGATTAGCCGCTGGCCAGGCAGGCAGTCTATTCGGCCGTCACCGCGAGTCTGGCAGATAGGTCGCAGACTCGCCGTCGCCGCCGCCGTCACAGTCGTAGTACCCAAAGTCACATACAGTGCATACCTAGTACATACTTACCTGTTCGCTGCTAGCTGGTAGCGTAGCGTCGCGTTCCTGGGCCCGTGCACCGTGCTGTTGCCGCCCGCCGCTCGTTCCTGCCCTTTTGTGTGCACACAGCAAGTAATTGCCGTGTCTACCAGGCGCACTTGCTCTTGCGCTGCTGAATTGCATTTGGCCTCTCTGCCACCGACACGTCTACCTCTCCACTTCACTCACCCCCTCTCCACCTGCCCATCGGCCCCCGCCCGCTGCCAGCGCCAGGCCTGGCTACTGCCGACTCTCTGACATTCGCACCGCCCGCCGCCGCCTCTAGCCTGCTTGCCGTCTGCCCTGGGATTGACTTCTTGGGCGCTTCTTTGGCCTTACTTGCTTGGTACTAATCAGACCGCGTCTACTTAGATACCCGCTCGACCCTCCCCCAACCGTGTTGCTGTCTTTGTGTGCCGCCCCCAGTGCAGGCCCCAGACCCCTTGTGCTTCTTCGACCAAGCCAGTCAGTACCTTCCGCCAGCTGCCCTTCCTCGTCTTTGTCCCAGGCCAATGTTGTACAACATGGCGCCCAGGGCCCGCCCCTTCGCTTTCTGTGGCCGTTGCTGACTGGCCTACATCACAGACGCTCGCTTGACACCTATCTGTCTTCAACATCTATCCTTGACCGTACGCCTGTACTTGCTGCGAGGGCGACATTGGGCGCATTTCCACGCCGGTTTCACGTCGCACCCGCCCTGTATCCCTCTCGGCGGGCTCCTGCATCCAAGCCTCGCCCAGCCAGCCCGCCAGCGGCCGACTCCAGACTCACGTCTGCGTCAAATACGCTTCCGTCCACGCCTGCAGACACTCCTGGTCGGGGTACACAACCACCTCAACACACCCTTTGCCGTTCGTACCACCTCCTGCGCCCTCTAATACTCTGCGTGCTGGAGGGCCATCCCTCAACCATCTGGATGCGCTGACAGCCATGGGCAGACATAGACTCGCAGACTTTGCAACCACCGCACTCGACCGCCTGCCCACGCCAGCTGGGACACATGTGCCGCATTGTGTGATACCGCCGGCACGACTCCCACACGCGCCGCTTCGTGTTCTTGAACACTCGCACTCGTGCCCCGCCACCGAGGCTGTTCCCCCACATACTTTCGCCGAGGTAGTTGGCCCTGTCAATTGAGGCGCTAATCGAGGCACAAACTTTGCTAAGCAACTGCTAGCCTTGGCATCCACCCCGGAAGCGACTGCGCAAAATGCCAAAATCGTCAACCTTGTCGCTAGCCATGAGGGGCAAGACAGGAAAGGACGTTGCCAATGGCCCCATGAGTCCAAAAAGTCCCAAATCACCAGGCCACTTCAGCGCCGCCGACCTCGCTTCGCCCAACGCACCGTTCCACCATCAACCCGAATCGCCTGCGTCGCCGAAACCGCGCAAAGAAACAAAAAACATTTTCTCCAACTTCCCCGGCAACAAATCCTCGTCACGCATGTTCCACCACGATAACTCTTCACGCCAACTTCCGGAGACACAACCCTCACCAGTTTACTCAAACGGACGTGGAGGCACCTCAACACCAGACCTCAGTCGTCCTGTCCAGACACCCACTTCTGATGGTAAGTTACAGTCGTTATGGAAGAGTATTGCTAACAGGCTTAATTTCTCAGACCATCGTTCGGAAATCGAACGTCTTGACCATCGAACTGGCTCTGGCAATTTGAATGAGCACTCTGAGAATGCCGATCCATCGCAACGCAATACCACGAAATCAAAAAAAGGCGGCATGTTGGGAAGGACGAGGTCCATTAAAGGAGAAGAGGCTTCTGGAACCAGGACAAAGCTCAATAAAGCTCCACCGCCACAACTGTCACCAGATATTGCAGGAACGTGGGCGACAAGCGGCGATGGATCATCGTTGAGGACAGCCCCGTTGGACAAAGGACAATCGTGGCGATCACGTGTTGGTGGCCAAAGCAAACTACGGACGCATTCGGCAGACGGACACGACAACAACCACAGGGACGAGGATCATGTCTCAAGGAGGGACCGTGCGGAGCAGAACTCGCAGGCAGGCTCCTCTTACAATGAGCACAAAGGTGGTGCTTTCATGTCCAATCTTCGTTCGGGTGCCCGCGATGTTGGTGGCAAGCTTGGTTCAGCCAAAAAGGGTATTTTCCAAAAGCTCGGTCGTAGTTCAAGCAGTCATGAGACCCCAACAACGGCTACCATTGCCAATGAACCCTATGTCTTCAAGGTCATTCATCGACCTCTTGTGGAACAGACTAGGGCAACAAGAATTTCTACTCGCCTAGAACAGTCAAGGGACAAGACCGAATTTTGGATGCCATCACTCCCTTGGCGCTGCATAGAGTACGTATAGTTATACGCGCACCACTAAGAAGGGTACTAACAAATATGTAGCTACTTGAATATGAGAGGCTGCGAAGAAGAGGGTTTATACCGAGTCCCAGGGTCTGCACAGCAGGTGAAGTATTATGAGCGCAAGTTCGATACTGGTAAGAGCATTCAGCTCCAACGTTCTCCCAGCTACTCACTCCCTCTAGATGGAGATATCGATTTGATTAGTGACCCGAACCTCAACGACCCAAATGTGATCGGTTCGCTATTCAAGGGTTGGCTTCGCCAGTTACCTGATGATATCTTTCCAAAGGATGTCCAGGCCCGCATTCAACAACAATGCCAAGGCGCCAAAGCCACACCTCAAATGCTCAAGGACGAACTCTCGCGCTTGCCGCCTTACAACTACTATTTGCTGTTCGCTATTACCTGCCATATCAGCCTATTGCATTCATGTGCAGAGTTCAACAAAATGAACTACAACAATCTATGTATCTGCTTTCAACCGGCGATTCGGATTGATGCTTTCTGCTTCCAATTCTTGATCTTGGATTGGCGCAATTGCTGGCAAGGTTGTTGGACTGAAAAAGATTATCTCGGAGACGAATTGGCATATCTGCAGTCCTTGGAACCACAGAGTCAGCAACCGACACCTGCTCATTCGGGCAATACCAATATTTCGCAGGTCAACCATGTTCGGCAAGCGACGGGTAAACGAAGTGGATCTGTAGACAGGAATGGCCGTATTGCATCACCTGCTACGTTTGGGAGGGATTCTTCACGCCATCTCGAACGCGACTCTTCGACGGAGCGCACAATATCGTCCTCCGGCAGCCGGGAAGTGCCAAATATTCATGGTACACCGAAGCGGGCACAACCATCCGTAAGCACTGACGTTCCAATTGATGGAGATGATGCTGCCACGCCCACGCAAGCTACCCTCCATAACCGCGGACCGTCTGATTCGACACAATTCCGCCTTGATCTGAGCAACCCACCGAGCTCTCCTTTCAATATCAAGTTCTGATATTCAGCTCGACAACAAGGAGGAAAATGAAGTCTAGTCTGACCAGCCATTCGAATTTGCATTTTCACTTCATTATCGAAGCTGTCACAAGCAGGACGATACCCACTCATAACCTTACTTTGGCTTGTGACAGCTTGTTTTATTGTTAAGTTTTAGTACCGAGCGCAGGAGTTTTGTTTGTGCATTTATTGGCCCTAGCATCGATGGAGTGGCGGCGTTTTACGCATGAAATCGCACAGCGTGGGTTAGCATTTGAGCGGCTAGGATAGGATAGAGGCACTGTGTACGATAATAAGATGCGACGAAACGAGCAGATGACTTGATGCTTTTCCTGGACTTACCTTTTCGCCTTGGGTTTGTGGAGGATCACAGTACCACTCTAATATTCCTTTGGAGCAGGACTTAGGACTATTTTGAGTTTGGCATTTTATGCCTCTTTGCACTTTCTTTATGCTCAAGACATGGTGGTAATTTGATATGTATCCCAGCACTAACGCAAAACATGCATAGCGAATGAAGTTCAGTCAGCAATGAAGTCACCTCCTTGACCAAGAAGACCGACCAAGAGCGTGGTGTCAACAATGTCATCAGTCTAGCATCTAAGTCCATCTATACGTTTAGTTGACTCCTCAACATCTCCAACACACCCGCAACAACCTTCTCATTTTTCCCTTCTTGTCTCTTACTCTCCCTACTCGCCACCTTCTCCAACTGCCTTGCAACTCCTTCATCCGCCTTCCACCACCCTTTCCCACGCTCCACAAACCTCACAAACCCATCCAATACAACCTCCTTGCCCTCCCAACTCTTCCCACTCAGTGCGCGATCTAACACAGGCCAGATCTGCTTACACGTCTGCGCCTCAATCGTGTCGCTACCGACAGCACTCGTAATCGCCAGCACGGCATTCGCCACCGTTTTGGCAGCCGTATGTTTAATCACCCATTGCCTGGCGTCCAAGTGGGCGTCTGCCAGCGCCAAGATCTCAGATAGGTAAAGGGATACGGAGCGGGGGCCCGCAACGTGGTCGTCCCACGTATCTGAGAACAATTTGCACACTTGCTCGTTCGAGTCGTGTTTTGCGAGGTAGATGAAGGGGAGCAAGGAGGCCGCAAGGGCGGTGAAGCGGTCGGTGGCGTGTTGGCTAATGGCGCGTGTGACGTCGCCGGCGAGTAATCGGTTCTTGTCGCTGCCTTCTTCTGACTCGAAGTAGAGCTTTTGGACAAATGCAATGGTGGATAGAATTTGTGAGTCGGTTGCTAGGCGGGCTAGGTAGCCAGCGGCAGCGGCGTATGATGACGATACTGTTTCGTTGCGGTCGTGGATTTGCTTGTGGATGAGACGTAGAAATTGGTCGGCGTAAGGATTGAAGACGAAACGGTGTCGTGTGGAGAGTGTGACGAGGACACGGGAGCACCCGACTTTTGAGGGAAGACCGACTGCTGATTTCATGGCGGCTTCGATGCGTGGGATGAGAAGCTGCATTGTCTTTGCGTCGGCGAGGTCGAGACAACGTTCAATAGATTCGGTAAGCGGAGAGGAGCGTACACTTTGGAGACGCATGTCGTCGATCTTTTGTTCAGTGAGATTGTAATTTTTTGCGTTGAGATGAAGGTAATTGACTGCTTCGGGTTCCAAGCTGCTCAACAGCCCTAAGAGGCGCTCTACAAGTTCTGGAACGTGTGGATTGAGTGTTGTGGCGTTCGCTTTCTTCACAATTTGAAGAAGGGTTTGGACAGAAAAGAATTGAACCTCTTCGGCGGAAGATTCAAGGCCTGATGTAGAGAATAGGAAGGGGAGGACACGAGTTAGTTGGGTATTTGCGGACTTGATAGACGCGTCACCGGCCTCGAGGGAGCGGGTGAGGATAGTGGTGAGGACGCGAGCGAGCGATGCAGCGGCAACACGGACGGTCTCTTTGATATCGTCAAGGACTTTGAAGCATTTGTCCCAGATCTGGGTGAGGTACTTTTCGTACTTGTCAAAGTTAGCGCCTGAACATTCATATGCTTAGTAGTGTTATGTACCTTTTCGATGCTGCGGCCTTGTACCAAATCTGCGATTGCTGCACAGCAAGCTTGACGGACACGCCATTCCTTTCCTAATATACTAGCTAGTAGATCATCCATGATAGCATCAAAGTGCTTGTTGATGGTTGCTGACGAGTCTTTGACTAGCGAGTTCCAAATGTCGTTCATTGAGCGTTGTACATTCGTGTTGGGGTCAAATCTGTATCCATGTTAGCAATTCTTTCAAAAATAGGACATGTTGTTCCATTCTACCATGGCCCACGTACCTATATCTGAATAGCTTCGGGTAGAGTTTGGGATTTTCTGCTAAATACCCGTCTACGCTTGAGTCTGAAAAGATGTTACTGAGGCCAAAGCGTCCAAAAGCTGCTCTGCTTGACCAGATCGAGTTGTGTGAAGCCATTGACATGAAGCGATATACCAAACTCGAATCACCGACATCAGTTGCCAAGCTTAGGATATCCTTGTAGGTCGTTATGGAGCCATCGCCGGTAGGCAGCGCACCTGGCTCGAATAGTTGAGTGTCCTCTGTTACATTGCCAGTGATCTTTGACTTGTTGTCTGAGAAAGAGCCTACTAAGTCCTGGACTAAATCATCTTTAAGTTGTCGGTCGCCCTTCTCGTAGACTAAACCTAGTCCCCGCGATGCTGCCTCTTGTACAATTTCATCACGGTTTGATAAGCAGCTCTTGAATGCAGATTGACATTGGCCGAGATAGTTCTGGATTTCGGCCTTGTGGCCGCAGTACTGAAGGAGGCACAGAAGCCAGATTACAGACGCCTTCCTTAATGAGGGTTTTGTTTGTTGGCAACCCTTTAGTGTCTTCTCAAGAACTGCTCCCAACGTCCTTTCGCGTTTGGGACCAGAAGGCGTTTGTAAAGGTGTATCCCAAGGATCTTGTATTTGGCCTGGGTGCAGCACATCAAGCTCAGAGATGAGAGCTTTGGATTCCCATCCACAAGCAAAACAGCTCAACGCTTCTCCAACAGAGAACTGAACTTCAGTTTCACGAACTTCGTGCAGCTCATATAGCTTTTCATCGATAAACTTATAATCTGTTGCATCCTCTGCATCTGCATCGGGTTCCTCAGTGATCATTGACAAGTGGCCTAGCGCAAGAATTGCGCTTGTTGTTCCTGCTTTCGCAGAATCATACACATGCTGAGCAATATCTTCTACTTTGGTGTATTTGGACACCGAAGTAGGCGTAATAACATGGAAGAGACTGAGTTGGTCTAGGCAGGTGTAAGCGGCTCCCTTCAGTGTCGCGTCTCTGGACTCTTTGAATATCTCCACGAGAGTCTGCAGGAGTTGATGAACAGGGTGATCATCCGTAATGCTATCTGAACTTGTAGCACTTCTCCAAAACGCTCTACTATAGAAGTAGCCTAGTGCGGTGATAATACCACTGATTTGGTTAATATCACCACCGATAGCTGACTTCCATGAATTCAACTTATCGTAAAACCGAGCCTGGGACTTCTGTAAAGAGTCTTGGTCACAATCTTTGTGCGATGCCAACAGTCCGTAAGCATGAGCGGCAGCGAATCGCCGGCCTGCATTATTCGATAATATAGAAGGCTGAAGAGCAGTGAAATCCTGAACAAGGTGTGCAAGAAGCCAGTGGCTCTGAGGCAACAGTGACAGTAATCGTACAAATGTAGTTCCAATATCACCAATATCAGTGAGCTCATTTTGGGTGAGTCGATCAAAGCTCGCCCTCAGTATTGCTGCTAAACACTGGGCATGGGTATCGGACGCAGCATACGCACGGAAAGCCTGACGGGCACGCGCATCTGTAGTCATTTGACTTTCCAGTTTCCGGCCCCAGTCTTCGACTACATTGTCTCCAATTCCCCTCTCGATCAGCGCTGACTGGAGAGCGATCTGAGAACAGAATATGATGACAGTGGTAAGTGCGTCTGGATATTGTTGGCCAAAGTATTGTAACTGGCCGAGGACATTTGCTGGCCCATCGATATCCATTGAATCTTCGTCTTCCCCTTGCTGCACAAAGATGAAGTTGACCAGCTTGTCGAAGTCAGGGAATATAAATTCTTTCTCCTCTTCGTTTATACCGGGAAGGGTGTTCGACATTTTGAACCAGTATGGATCAAGGCCTCGTTTTCCTTCTTCAACAACTTCATGTCTTTCAGCTGCACCTCCGCTTATGGCAAGTATATCTATCCATCGCGCTAGCACATCATCATAAGGAAGACATCTATTTGCAAACCGGGTTGCAACATAACGCGTGCTTCTTATGAAACGATTCGAAGCTGGTGTGGTGACTTGGCCTAGAGCAGCGTATCTCAGTAACAACCGCCGGAAACTAGGCATGACGGACGGCTCAAAGGGGTTAGCAAAGGCGCCCAGCACCGAAGAGAGAGCCTCTTCTATGCTGACAGCGACATCTTTCCCTGCGGTATCTTCTCGAAGCGAGCGAAATAGCCACTCTAGTAGGTCCAATGAAGGCTCAATGAGTATCTTCTGAGGAGCAGCTTTAGCAAGAAGACCTATTGTTTCATAGCCATATCCTCGCAGCTCCATATCTTGGTCTCTATCAGCGATTGGCCAGCCCTGGTCTTGCACAAAAGCTCTTAGATTTCCAACCAGACTACCCGCTACAATCGATAAGTCGGATGGTGCTCCACGCCGCGCAACAAAGTTTACGAGAGAAAATATAGCTGATCGAAACCGAGACGCTTCCCGACCAGCTGTCTTATTCGTTGGATTTAACTCAGCTGACAATAATCCTTCTTCCACAATCTTGGCAATTTGGCGAGGGTACGCCGAGCATTTCACTGACCTCGAGAGAACCCCCAAAATCTTTATTCGCAATGGTGTCTTCACTGGGAGTTGGCCTTCAGATGTAGCTCTTCTAAGCACGTCAGTAAGTCCTTCTCCGTATTGACAATTATGCATGTACTTACGAGCCGAAGTAGAACGTGAGTAGAGTCTCCACAAGCGCTCCATCTTCAAGATCTTTAGACAGCAACACCCGTTTCAAGGTATCCTCTCCAACTTCAGAGATACGAGAATTTGTATCAGCAGAAGCAAATAGTGCCGGGTAGAACTTTTCATCGTCTTTAAATAGGCCACTTGCCAAGAAACGTACAACAAGAGCCTTGGATTCGGTCAAGTTCAGACCAGAGTCAGAGCTTGGATCCCAGGCGTCTGGCTTGCCTTGTAACGTGAGAAATTTGTAGTGTTCTACAGATAGGCCGGGGCAGCGCAATGAGCTTGCGGCCTCGGGGCTACTTGGACGCACAATATGGAGCAATATTAATTTGCCGAACCACTGTGACAAGAACGAGGCATCTTGATCGCCTAGTCCTAAGGTGGATCTGAGCTCACCATCTTCCTTACTGCCGCGTAGCGGAAGTTTGAAATGGACGAGAAGCCGTAGGATGAGATGGAAGAGTTGAGAAGCGTGTTGGATGGATTTGTCATAGTCATTTGCGATTCCTTGGAGTAAGATAGGCAAGAGATCAAGCCGTTCGGGTACTGAGAGTCGTGAGATGCCTAGTTGGATGTACAGAATATCGAAGTGTCGAATGAGTGCAACATCTGGGTTTTCTTTGTACTGCTTGAGCAGGGCAGCAACGGGGAGGTTGATATCTCTAGACACGGCGTCAGTCTGCGTGGGTAGGTGTGCAGGAGAGTGCCAAGATGCATACTGTGACTTTGTGCGAGTGTTGATGTGCTGGCAAATGGAAATGACCTGAAGATAGAAGCCGCCATTAGCGGTGTTCGAGGCGTAGCGAAAAGGACAAGTTGGTTCAAGTGTGCACATATGTGAAAAGCCTACCTTGTTCCTCACGGCTACATGGTCCGAGGCGAGTTTGAGAAGAAGGGGGGCGAGATAGAGTTTCAGCAGATCCTCAAGCTTCTTTTCTGAGCTTGCTAAGGCTATACGCATCTCCACCTTGCCGACGAGAGCAAGTTCTTTGGCCTCAGCAGTCTGTGTATCCGCCATATTTGAGACGGGTGCAGAGAGTGGGCAGTGAGGCGTGGGATATATATATATATGTGTGTGTATGTATGATTTGTATGGTCAAGGCATGGGCCACTGTGACAGGCTGATGCGAATGGCGCGGCCCATGGCTGACTGAGCACGTGTGTGGTTGGTGAAGGCGACACCACCGGGCAGGGGTTGGAGTGAGAGAGTGCACGGGCGAAATTTGTATGACGCAGCACCGTCTGCCTGCAACAATTACATGCGCCCCAACATCGGCAACCACACCTACTGCCTCGCGCGCTGTTGACTTGTGCCCAGCTAAGCTACTCGACTGTTTCTATTTGCGGCCTCAGTATCAGCATTCACCCATCGCCCATTGTCCACCATCCACTGCCTGTTGGTCGCATTTCCATGGGTACATAGACTGCCCCACCGCCTCGCCCTCCGCCCAAACTTCAAAGCCCACCACCTTTGCCACCGCAGTGCAGACCGAGCCCATCGCTCACCATGGACGACGAAAACATTGTCAACTTCGTGGCCATCACGTCGTGCGAGCCCGACAAGGCTGCCCAGTATCTGCGCCTGACTGACGGCAACTTCGAGCAGGCCATCCAACTCTACTTCGACAGCCCCAACCTCGATTTTGGCGGCGCACAAGCTGCCCCAGCGCCCGCCCAACATGCCCCTACCTCGTCACGAGAGCCCATCACCATTGACTCGGACGACGACATGTCTGACTTCGACCCTGCCGCCCACACATCCACCCCACCAACGGCCCGGCCGCCGCCCGCGATAGAGGACGACGAGGCCATGGCTCGCCGGCTGCAAGAGGAGATGTACGGTGGCGGCGGCGGCGGCGGCGGCGGCGGCATCCCTGGCGAGGAGGAAGTGCGTGCGCCAATGCAGCGGACAACCGAGACTCTGATCGGGCCCGGCTCCAACTGGGGTCCGGCGGATGCAGACGAGGATGTAGACGCCCTCGTGCAGGAGCAAATAGCTCGCAGGCGAGCAGGTATGGCATATACGCGATACGCGCCCCTAAAACTGCAGAGGCTAACAACGATGATGCAGGTCGTGCCGGCATCTTCAACCAGCAAACCACCCAGAGAAACGTGTGGGACAACACGGCAGACTCCAGCGCCCGGAGACGCGAGCTGGCCACCGCTACCGGCGGTGCATCCGAGCAGTCTTCAAAGATGAGCATGCTTGCAGAACTGTTCCGACCCCCGTTCGAGATTATGTATCAGGGCGCGTGGGAAAAAGCACGAGACATGGGCAAGGAGGACGAGAAGTGGCTCATTGTCAACATCCAGGACCCGGCCATTTTCGACTGCCAGCGCCTCAACCGCGACATTTGGAAGAACGACGAGATCAAGGCGACTGTCCGTGAAAACTTCATATTCATGCAGTACGCCAAAGACGATCCACGCGGGCAGCAGTACATCAACTACTACTTTCACGCACGTGACAGCTCGGACGCTTACCCACACATAGCAATCGTTGACCCACGCACAGGCGAGCAGGTCAAGGTCTGGTCTGGCCCACCAATACCTGAGCCCGTCGATTTCCATGCTCAGCTGCATGAGTTCCTTGACCGTTACAGTCTCAATGTCAACGCGAAAAATCCAGTCGCGAAGCGGAAAGCAGAAAACAAGTCAAAAGATGTTGGCCGCATGACTGAGGATGAGATGCTCGAAATGGCGCTTCAAAACAGCTTGCAGAACGGCAAAGGTCCCCAAGACGACGATCCGGACGCTCTCACAAAGTCTTTTGATAATATCAAAGGCAAAGCCCCCGTCCAGGCAGCAGTCCCCGAATCCGAACCCGAACCCGAGCAAGAAGAAGCAAATGGTTCTTCAAACTCGGTATTCGCCAGCATTTCAGCATACGCACCACACACAGAGCCGACCATTACGGATCCTAAGATCACCGCTCGCATTCAATTCCGTGGCCCCACAGGCCGCCCTATCGTCCGGCGCTTCAACCTCTCAGACCCAGTGCGCCGCATTTACGAATGGATCAAATCCGATGCACCATGGGAGGGCAAATCAGGCGCCGAATTTGACCTCGCATTCATGGGCAAAAACCTCATTGAGCATATCGATGCAACCATTGAGCAAGCCGGGCTTAAGGGCGCCAGCATTATGGTTGAGTTTACTGAGTAAAGCATACTAGCACGGCGGAAGCTATCGCACGACTGAAGAAACAAGGTAAATCGTGGGCTTAGCTGGGCTTGTAATTAGGTGTGATGTGGTGGCACCAGGGCATTACACTCTTGCCTGAGTGTTCTTAGATTCCTTTCTCTTCAAACCACTATGATGGTGATACCCAAGCATTCATTAGCATTCAATAACAAGGAATACGGCATCGGAGCGTGAGAGACATACTAGCTCGTTACAATACAACATGCAGAACTGCTACTGCTACCGCCATCGCATAAGATTCAACACAATCCATAATAAAGACTCCTAGAGCGTTCAATTTTTATTTTTATTTTTTTTTATGCCTAGAAATGAAAATGTTGGTGCTCATTGGGCATTCGTCGTCCAAGACAGACTCTAAGTTGGGTTATCCACATTATGATACCATGTTCCTACTTCTTCGACTGATTTTCCCTTCTCTCATCCATGTCATTGTCCATGTCGATTTTGTCATCGTCAGTACCGCTTTGGTCCCCACTACCCTTGCTACTCTCCTGCGCACTATCCCTTCTTTCTGCCTTTTCCTCTTCCAAATTCTTGTCAAATTGCTCACGGTACTCTGCAGTCGCACTCCGTAGATCACGATGATGTGGAACCTTGTTAGACGGTGTTCCCTCAATCACAACGGCCTGTGCAGCACGACGTTGAGCTCCCGTATCTTTCGGGGTCGTTGGCACTGAGATCGCAGCCGCCTCGATTCCTAGCACGGCTGCAGATTCCGCCTCTCGAAGCAGATAGTCCACGGCTCGCTCCAGATTAAATTCGGAATCGAACAAGACTATGTAATTATACTTTTCATTGGCAAACCCCATACCTTTCAGGACAGCAAGCATCGATGCAATACTGGCGGCCTCCTCTTTAGATACAAGACTTGGCTTTTCATGAGCGCTGCCTTGTTCTGGGGAGTCTTGGTGTCGAAATTTGAGCGTAAGTTTCGAGTGCGACGGAGGTTCCGTCAGGCTCGGTTTAGGTATACGCGTCGCTTCTTGTCGTGGCGGGAAGGGTTGTGCTATACCGCCCTCAACTCTAGGCGGCTGAAGTTCGAGAGCTGGAGTACCAGATCTTATAAATCCGACTTGATTGGTTTCGTCTAAAGCGGATTTAATGGCAGGTATTGAAGAGCTGTTGCGTCTTTTCTTGCTGGCTTTCGAGTCGATGACGTCCAGAGCGGTTTGTAAAGACGGCCTCTTTGAAGGAACGGCCTGTCTCTCAATAGATTCTGTGATACTTTCTTCTTGATATCCTGCATCAAGTTCTGAGGCGTTCCCGCTTGACTTGTACTTTCGGCCCAATGGGACTGATATTTTGTTGTCTTCATCGCTCGACGACAGCAAATCTTGGAGCCTTCTCCTGGCGGCTACCAGTTCTTTCTCCTCCTTTACTTTGTCAAGCTTGAGCCTTTTGTTTGTTCCGCTCGGGCCTGCTCGTGTATAGTGTACGAATTTCGATGACTTGTCCTCGGATTTCAGGAATGATTCTTCCTCCGATGTCTCGGTTGTATACTCCGTAGTGGAACCTGTACCGTCGAAATGCATTTCTAGAGCAGCTTCTAAGACCCAGTTACATCGCCTAAGAAGCTCAATTGATCGCCCCGTGCATTGACCAGTGATACTCCTGTACTTTTCAATAGCGTCTGAATGAGCTTCAGTAGTGTCTTCGGAGCCCCATATTGTTTTGGCCTTATTTATGTCAACGATATCAGTAATTGCAAAACGTCGTCCTGGCTTGAGTTCCTGTTGAAGCCCCGAAAGATTTACAAAACGGTCGATGAGATCCTCTGTTTCGTCCCTGACTGAGTCTTCGAGCTCAATTAAAGCTGCCTTATTCTCAGGTGGGGCCAAATTTTTCAGTTCCTCAATCTCCATTTCCAATGTCACGGCATCTTTGAGTTGCCCGATCAAATAATCTTGCTCGCCCGTGCGCCTGTCGCCACTGTCTTCTTCTTCTTCTTCTTCTTCTTCTTCTTCCTCACCATAGAAATACGTGGCAAGATAATTGAAAATATCATCGGAAAGGCCGCCTTTTTGTTTGATGACCTCAAGATTATGCCGGATACGACAGCGCTCTGTTCCCATGTCTTTATCCTCAGTATTGCTTTGGATAATGCCAACTGATTCGCTCAAACGACCATATGAAAACTCAACCGGCATATATGGCTCTTCAACTAAGGCAAGCTTCATTTTGCCTCGTTGCTTCTCACTCATGCCGGCCTCAATATCTCTAGCTTCTGTTGAAGTTACAGAATGTACCTCCTAGTCAACACCCTGATCTCTAGTAGCTCTTTGCAATATGCGAGCATTTATTTGCCTCATTCTTGGTATCTTTCGAGGGTCTATTCGAATATTCCTCCACGCTAGTCGCGCTGTCTCGAAAAGGTATTTCCATTTGACTCTTTCCATTGGCGAGTGGGATCTGATTACCCTGCCACCATACCTGTCGACGACGTGTCTACCGAAGAGGATTTCTTTGTTGTAATTTAATATTGGAGTAGCAGTGAGCGGTCCGCTGTAAACCTGCATACCAAACATGCCACCACAAAATGCTACTATGTTCGCCCGGTCTGTAATATAGTATGCAAAATCCTTCCCATTTGTAAAAAAGCCTTCAATGTAGACGACGGAGACGAAAGGTAGCAACCCCATCTCCGTTCCATACTCGAGTGCATCGATTGCGTATGGTAAATCATCGATTTCATCGTCGATAGGGCCCAGTACTTCGAGCCCTGGGTCCCTGCAACTGTGTTATTTAGCATCAATCCTTAAAACCTTTATATGTAGTCTCTACTGCTGCAGATATATCTGACAAGACTCTGATTCGATGGCCTCGTCGAACGGTAGTGGCTCTAATGGAAGGCCAAACTCAATATGGAGCGACTGCATCTCGGTTGGTGGGGGGCGTGGCGCCGCCATGAAGTAGACTTGAAATGAGCTATTCAGGATATTTCAAAGTAGCCAAAGATTATGTAAACGGAATAAGCAATGAGCAGTGAAGGTATATCGTTGAAAGCAAATGAGTATCTGAATGATTGAAGAGAGGCAAGAAAACATAGGGTCAAGCTAACGCCAACACGTGGCTCTTCAGACAGAAAGAGCAGTATCGCCAGGGGCGCTTTCACCGTTCAGAATTCCTTCATGATCATCTCGTCGCCAATTCGTTGCGTGAAAGCTACCTTTCGAGTTCTAATCCTCCATATCCCACTCGCACCTGGTACACCTTCAAAATCCCCATCTGTCGCAGGCTGAAATACCAGTTCGTCCATATACCGTCCATATGCAGATAGAATTTTCCCCTCATGTGGGCCTTGCCCAAAATGAACTCCAACAAAATACGTTTCGGTACTGGCGCTTCCGTCGTAGTTGAGGATAATGGTTTGTGTCGTGAGACTGTGATGAGTGCGGATAGGTCCGAGACTAGACGCCATCGAAGATTGATTAGGGCATGTGAAGATCCAGACAAGACATATTATGTATACCGATTCTTTATTGCCTTGCTTACAGCATCCACTCCTTTGAGATCCGAGTTGAAAGGATAATCTGCAGCTACATCAGGCAGGAAGACCCTCTTCAAGAGGTCGAAATCTTTGTAATCCAATGCCTCACAGTAGCGAGAGAGAACATTCTTTATCGCTTGATAATCGAGTGAGTTAATCACAGACATTTCTTTGATACTTTCTTAGAAGAGTTGGGCTTGTAGAATGGTGTTGATGCCTGGATCTCGGAACCCCACCTTACATGGGGATACCCGAACGCTCAAGACATGGTGTGAGCGTACAAAGCAACACTTGGCGATTACCAGGCCGCAGCATAACTGGTCCCTTTTCAGATGAGGGAAGAGGCATTGCGTTGTAGTTTGATACATTAATAGTGTGCTAATCTATCGGCTGCAGCAAGCATCGACATTCCCAATACATTATTACGACCTCGCATGGTTTGCGGCAAAGTAGATAGTGAGATATTGTTTGGACAGACACGACACATGAGTTATGGTCCCATGTGCGTTGGTGAAGACCTGGACCACCTGCATAATTTAGTGAATTTTGCATACCTAGAAGCATTTCAGAAATATTCGATCCAATGAGTTCATCTGTCATTATGTTACATCACTAGAGGACGTGCTATTCTGACAATTTCAACTACGAGATGCGACATAACGTTGGAATTGCCTCGAACAAGTGCACTGAATGTTTGACGGGAAGATGCCGCGTCAAGACACTAGTTGACATAGAGAATTGTACTCCATCTCCCTCCCTATCAGATATATACTTAGTTGGGTTGTTCGCTAGAGAGGAACGATACTGGGTTGTGATCACTTTGTAGTCATGCCAGCGTTCGGTCGTGCATGAACACCTCCAAAGAATACATTTGCAATCCAACTCAAAGGCATTTGAAGGTGTTTTGTGTATGAACACGAAGTTTTCACTGTAGCATTGGCATCTCATCTGTCGATTTATATCTATCTTAAAGTACAAGGATGTAAAGCGGCCATAAGTGGTTTGTGGGTGGCTCGTGAAGGGTGTCTCAATTTTAAGAACACTTGGCTTGTTTCATGCTCTAATATTCTCTTACCGTGATGGCTTCTTTCCTAACTATCTTCGTCTATCACGAAAACTCAATCACAGCCATCAAATTGCTGTTTGGTGGAAGTTCCTTCCCCATCCCTGCTCTACCTCCCCGCCACCCACTCATCTTGGGACTTCCCCCTTGGGACTCCCCCATCTGACCCGACCCTTATGGCAATGATCGAGAGTATGTGTGGAGAAACACGAAGAGGTGTGGGTCAAACAGGATAAAGTCGAAATACCGGTGGCCCGCGGCTAACCCCAGATATCTGCCCTACGCAATCCCTGCAAAGCAATCTCTCCAAAAGTGAGCCTCCAACGGATCACGAGGCTTTGCCTGATCCTTGATATGAACCTAGTGTCGCACGCGGAACTAAAGTTCTTATATGGCTACCCGCACGCTATACGTGGCGAGGCACTCTAATCATATCATGACAAGGTGTTGTCAAGACGGGTATTTGACTTGTGCCTGACTCAGTAATAGATGGCAAACTCGATTTTGGGATCTGCGAATCCAGGTTAGAAGCTGTGAGGGTAGAATGGGTGTATATATAGATCCGTTGTCCTGGCTTGAGAGATGTTGTGTTTTTTTCTCCTTCATAGTGAAATACGACCATGCTGTCCACTTCTCTTACTGCCGCTCTGGCGTTTGCCAGCAGTGTCGTCGCCATCCCTACATATGGTCTTGATCCTCGTCAAGCTTCTGCCCTCAACGCTGCGATGGTTGCGCGCGGTCGCTCATATATTGGTACCTCGCTGACGATCCGTAACGACAACACGGAGCAGAATATCATCAAGGGTGCGGAATTCGGATCCATCACTCCCGAAAATGCTATGAAGTGGGATGCAACAGAGCCAAGCCGAGGACAATTCAGCTTCAGTAACGCAGATGGAATCGCGAATTTTGCTACGCAGAATAAGAAGCAGATGCGATGCCATACATTGGTGTGGTACAGCCAGCTGCCCAACTGGGTAAACCAGATCAACAACAACGCAACGTTGATGAGCGTGATGGAGAACCATATCAAGACAGTGATGGGACGGTACAAGGGAAAATGCACGCATTGGGATGTTGTAAATGAGGGTACGTGGACAGTGGCGTGAGAGGAGAAGACAACGAGACTAACAAGCCTGAAAGCTCTCAACGAGGATGGTACACTCCGCAGCAATGTTTTCCTTCGAGTCATTGGAGAACAATATTTACCCATTGCATTCCGCATGGCCCAGGCAGCTGACCCTACCACCAAGCTCTATTACAATGACTACAACCTCGAGTACGGCGAGGCTAAGCACAAAGGTGCTCTCAGGATCGTCAAACTTGTCCAGTCTTGGGGTGTTCGGATCGATGGTGTTGGTCTGCAGGCCCATCTTGTGTCTGAGCCCACTAATACCCAAAGCACCGTTACGCCCAGTGTTGCTGTTCTACAGAAGACTCTGCAAGACTATGTGGATCTCAACGTTGATGTTGCGTACACTGAACTCGATATCCGCTCCAAGACTCCAACCAACAGCCAGAAGTTGCAGGTCGAGGCCGCAGCCTGGGCTCGTGTTGCACAGAGCTGCATCAATGTGTCTCGTTGTGTCGGCATCACAATCTGGGTAAGCCTTCGGTCGTCCTTTTTCATAGACGCGTCAGGCTAACCATTTATTTAGGGTGTTGCTGATAAGTACAGCTGGGTCCCTGGAACATTCAGTGGTGAGGGCTCGGCCCTACTGTGGAACGACAACCTTCAGAAAAAGCCTGCTTATCAAGCCTTCCTTGATGTTCTGAACGGAAAGAATGTTACAGTACAGGCCTAGGTTTATTTGAGGTTCTCAAAAGAAAATATTGACTCTTATCTTATCAGTAAATATGAAAGCAATAAAATTTATCCTCAGCATCTCCTGTCAAGATTCGCATGCCTGTTCCGTGGTGATTTGAAGCATGGTAAGCAACTTAGGTTTAACTGTACTCTGCCACGGGTGCCTGAGCAAATTGATGATAACATACCTGGTGAAATAGCCGGACTTATACTTGCGGTTGACTGATCAAGCCGACAATTCACTGGGAAATACAGGAACTGGGGTACGTTCCAGTGGATGCCCAAAATCAGTGTCTGATATGACCGAAAAGACCCCGAAGTGACCGTCCCTCATTATTCATAATATTTTCAACTCTCTGGCCACTCTTCTTTCTGGTCAGTGTTTGCAAGCTAAAACACGTGCTGATATTTCCCTTTCAAGTAGGAAACTAAACATCCATCGATCTCTGTAATGCTTGAGGGTTGATCCATGAAGCAGCAAACCGACCTGACCTAAACGAGCACTCCCTACGGCACTCGTTCGCGCCGACCAATCATTGCTCGCCACACGAATGCGATGTGCATGAAGTGGATTTTGCCACGACTACGCCGGAGCGGGACGATGCCATACTCGTAAATGCATTGACTAGATCCGTAGCCATGGTCCGTCTGGCCTGGCTTTTGGTTTAATGACGAGCGACCGTGGTTGCGCATGTGGCGTGCAGACACGAGGTCCGTCGACAACATGCAGATGTTGTTGAATGTTTATATTGTGGCTAACAAAAACGTTTAAACGATATGAAGAAGTTTTAAAGTGCAGGCTGCACTTCTTTTTCTCGTCTCAGCACCCTCCGATTGTGCATCGGTCTGCTTGGCTTAGTGTGTGGTTGGTTTCGCTCGTACGCGCCGAAGGTTGGGTGCTGTTGGTAGAGTTCAATACCAATATGAAACCACGATGCGCCAGGAAATCAACGGCTTGATCTAATGGCATGCATCTGCCCTATGGATACGTATGCAAGGAACTCCCAGTGCAATTTCGGAATTATCATCATCTCTTGCCTCAAGCGATCTCCCCGAAACACCCCACATGCGGGTTGATCATGCGTCGAATGTAGATGGATGAATACCACAACAAATCGCAAAAGAGCCCCATGATACAAGAAGTCTTCCAAATAATACTAATGTTATCCGAAGATAGAAAGAGAGAAGCCGCCGCGTCGCCACGCAGGAACACAAAGGGTTGAGGGCTCAAGAGTCAAGACCGTCATGCCAAGCCTTCATGAGATGTGACAGCCACCAGGCAGGCTGCATATCAGGCCTCGTCACACGCGCGCCACGACCAACAAGCCAATAAGACATTCCGCTCCGTCCTTTGTGCTCCCGTGACCAAAGTCCGCTGCGCAAAACCCCGCCCCTAAAATGGTTCGCAGCAGATCCAGTGATCGATGGCTGTTCGCAAGGCGGGTGTCGATTGATTACCGGTTAGGGAAGGTTGGGCGGTAACAGTGCATATGTTATTAGGTTCGTTTCCGATAATTGTATCTGCAGTTGGTTGATTCTTTAGAGCATGAATGTTATTGCGCGCGCAGTTGAAAGGGAGACGAATCATGGAGACGAATCATGTTCGAGGAGATCTTGATTCGTTGACTCGTACGTGGGAATTCAGTGTTGTGTGAATGAGCCTTGGCGACGACCATCCGAAGGTATGTCCGTTTCATATACAGCTACCTCCCGGCAGCTATTCATAGTTTTGTCGTGAAACTTCAACAATTCAACGTAATTTTAATTTTTTTCACACAGAACAGTAAAGGGCGAAACCTTAAACTGACGCTCAAGAATACCACCCTAGCCACAAGTCCACGACTGATATTTCTTGGAAACACAAGCAGCAACGTCAAGAAGGTTAATAGTCTGTCAGATTGAACATTATGGCTTCCCGCCCCTTCAATCTCAACAACACATTTGTTGCGCCGCGTCACCCGTACCTCAAACCCATTCTATTCTGCGGAGTTATCATGGCTCTGTCTGCCCGGCGTGAGGTAATCTTACCCAGTTCACCATTGTATGACTACGGATTATCACGCTCCAGCACCGCTCTCAAAGCGGCAACATGAATTCAAAATGGGCTGTTCTATTTTCTGTTTGGGGCACATGCCATTGAAACGGCAATATTTGCAAAACGACTGAATGGTCACGGTGTCAGTGTGTTGAGCCTTGCATGGTGGAAATGGATGGGAACGTGTTTCGTGGGTGGAGTGTACCTGTATCAACATTTTGATGGGGTTGTTGGCAAGACTGCGTAGTTGAGCTGGTAGAACGTTGAGCTGTAGAGCATTGATAGGATTTGAAACGAAGCGAGGATTGTGGACAAGAGTCAAGTGCCAAGGCATAAGAGTTTCTCATGTGTTTCCCTCTTGCGATATATCGTTACAATATAACTTCAAACAACGCCGGTGCCGATGCTCTTACACAACCTAAGAATGTACACTACTAAAGGGGAACATGGGCCAATCATTGGCCTTCCTTTACTGCTTCTTCTGTGCATTGGGGCCCATCTCTTTGCTGAAAGCGAAATAAGACACCTCCAAGCTCGTGAGGGCCCTGATGCCGACCAGGAGGATAAGAAATAGTGGAATGATTGCGGTAAATCCCATGAACAGCCCAGGCGTGAAGTATTGATATCTCTCGAAGAGACCGCCAGCATTGGTTGCGTTCGCCAGCTTGACATGGGATGACAGGTCCCGCTTCAGTTCAAGTTGCTCGTAGACTCCGAATTGATCGTCCATCTCGTAAGGAGGATGCTCGTCTTCTAGTTGCGCTCTCGCCACTGATTCATCCATTGGGGAGGTGATATAGATAAGGGTGTAGTTATCTGGCTTGGCCAGTTCGGCAATGATGGAATCGAAGTTTTGGTCTGCAACTATCAACTCGTGTGCTTATCTGCGCAAGGCTTAACACATACCAGCACGCTGCAATGATTGTGTGCGTCGCGCCTTGTCTGGAGTAGGTGCCCCAGCCATGTTGCGGGCGCCTACACTATGGGGACCGCATCTTGAGGTCAGATAAGAGGCGATTGCATCACGATCCACCTGGCCAATGATTTCCGGCACAGCGAAAGTGGACTTTGTGCCGCCGTGCTTGCCGCTCATGTACTGTCTCAAGTATGGAGTCGAGCGACCGTCGAGGTAGTCGGCCGAGGAGACGCCCTCTTGTTCGAAGATGATGTAGTCACGTGTGGGGCAGTCCTGCAGCGCCTTGAGCACATCTGCCGTGGTTTGCGATGCGTCAGCGACTGAAGCGCCTTGTTCGAGGTTTAGGCTGGGGCTGTGGTTAGTCTGGATGCATTACGGAGCCGGCTGCAGTGGTGGTGCCTACTCTGCGGTGGAGAAGAGGAAGAAGGGCGACGTGTTGCGGAATGCGAGGGCCGAGGGCAGTGCTGCAAGAGCGAGGGCGCCGACCAGAGCCTTGGCCATGATGGTGATGCGCGGCATGGGAGGGGAGATGGAGTTGGTGTCTCTGCTGGCGCGCTCCACGATAGACTAGGCACAGGACGGAGCTTTGGCATGTTGCAGCGCCCTGCCACACTAGCCAGCTTGACTACCCGACAATCCGCCGCAACCTATGACGCGCATGCCGGATGGAATTTCGAACAGTCACAAAACCGCAGCGCGACTCTGCGCCACCCGCCGTGCCTGATGCCTAGTGACTCACTCTGAGTACAGTCCACACACTCGGGCTCTATATGCTCGCCACGGCCATTGCTCTGCGACCAGCTGGCCCTACACACTCGTCTCCTTCACATTCGCCAGGCCGTACATTTACTAGCGCCCGGGGTCCAGCCATACAATTACAGACGTCAACACACAATTGCACGCCATGTCGGCGGCGACTACAGCCCAGTCAGCAGCAGCAGAAGCTCCTACTGGGCCCTTGAGAGCCTCGCAGAGAAGGCGACGGCTGCGTCGGACCCCGAACAATGCCGCCGATCCACAAGCGGAGGCAGCAAATGCCGAGCAGCCACAAAGAGGCGGACGAGGGGCCCGGGGGCGTGGAAGAGGGGGTCACAGTGACTCTGGACGGCCCTCAGCACCCCAAACACCAACAAACCACGGCCGGACAGAAGTGGCAACCCGAGGCAACAGAGGAGGAGGAAGGGGCAGGGCACGGGGAGGGCCTGGCCACCCCAGATTCCCTCCCAGGACAGCAGCTGGTGGCCGGCAATTCGGCGGCCAGCTCACCGTCGAGGGCGATGCTGCTTCACAATCGAGTCTACAAGCAGACGCCCCAACCTTCCAGCCAGGCCAACCCATGGCCCAACGCAGAACACGGCCACCGCGCGAGAAAAAGCCACAGGCACCAAAGTCAAGCGCACCCGATATCGCCACGAGGACGCACGAGGATATCGACAACGGCCACTATGAGTGCGCTATCTGTACCGAGGACATCAGAAGGCACTCGCGGGGCGTATGGTCTTGCAGGACATGCTGGACTGTCTTCCATCTGGGTTGCATAAAAAAGTGGTCAACCAATCAAGGCTCCGCTGCTGCCCATCAGCAACTGGAGGACGGTGAAACGCCTCCCCCGAGGCAATGGCGCTGCCCAGGATGTAATTTGCCCAAAGATGTCATGCCCAAAGGTTTTCATTGTTGGTGTGAAAAGGAACTCGATCCAAAATCTTCTCCAGGATTACCGCCCTTCTCCTGTGGCCAGACTTGTGCTCGTCCTCGGATCCTCCCAAAAAGCTGCCCCCAGTAAGTTTTAGTCAAGTCAGGAATTAGGTACATCTGTTGCTTGTGCTAACTCGATGGCTTTAGTCCCTGCCCTATCACATGCCATGCCGGACCATGCCCCCCGTGTGGTTTAATGGGACCAACCAAACGTTGTTTTTGCGGCGAAAAGTCAGTGACGCGACGTTGTATAGACACTGATTATGAGCACGGTTGGGGCTGTGGTGAAGTTTGTGGCAAAGTAATGTCCTGTGGCGAGCACTGTGAGTAGCGCATTGCCATGAACTTTCCAACTTAATTATCTTTCTCACATAGATACAGCATGCCCCCGACTATGTCATGATGGCCCGTGTGGAGCGTGCAAGGTGCGAATGCCCGCGCGCTGCTATTGCGGCCAAACCCAGAAGGACCTTATGTGTTGCGACAGAGCAGAAGAGAAAAAGAGCAGTCACGCTCACATGGCAACGGATAAAACTGTTGCTGTAGAGGAGTGGATTGGCACGTTCGAGTGTCCAAGTGCTTGCGGTCGATTATTCGATTGTGGGAAGCACAGCTGCGAGAGACCTTGTCACCAACAGGACGCCGAACAGCCACAATGTCCCCGATCTCCAAATATGGTAACTCATTGTCCTTGCGGAAAGACGTCCCTTGACCAAATGACGGATGCCCCTCGATCAACCTGCGAAGATGCAATTCCTAATTGTACTAAACCATGTCGTAAAGCGCTCGATTGCGGCCATCTGTGTAAGCGGCTATGTCACCAAGGAGAGTGCTCGCCTTGTTTTGAAAGAGTGAATATCGCTTGCAGGTGTAGCCGCACCACATCAACCACTATTTGTCATCAAGGCTCTGTAGAGCCCCCTCAATGTATGAGGATCTGTCGAGTTTCTCTCAACTGTGGGCGGCACGAATGTGGTGATCGTTGTGTAAGTTTTTTTAAAGCCACTAAGTTGAGTTTAATCTAGCACTAACTTGCCTATTATAGTGTTCTGGAGAACGAAAAGCCGCTGAGCGTCAGTCAAATCGACGCAAACCGAGACCGCTCGATGCAGCGCCCCGCCAACGTGGTGATAACTTTGAAGCTGAACATATATGTACTCGCAGTTGTGGTCGTCCTTTGAAGTGCAACGACCCAGAGCATCGTTGCCAAGAACTCTGTCACAAGGGTCCTTGTGGTACTTGCCGAGAGGCCATCTTCGATGAACTGAGTTGCCACTGCGGGCGCACTGTTCTACAGCCTCCTCTTCCCTGTGGGACGAAGTCACCGCCATGCCGTTTCGCTTGCGAGCGTCCCAAAGACTGTGGTCATCCCCAAATGGCTCACACCTGCCACGGGGACGAAGAACATTGTCCAAAATGCCCGTTTCTGACGACAAAAGACTGTCTGTGTGGTAAAAATGTTCTGAAGAACCAACCCTGTTGGCTCTCTGATGTTCGTTGTGGAGATGTTTGTGGTAAAACACTTAAATGCGGCACCCATAAATGTCAGAAAAACTGCCATCGTCTAGGCGAATGCGAAGAGCCCTGCAGACAACCATGCGGAAAAGAGCTTAGCAAATGTAGGCACCCATGTTTGGCTGCTTGTCACTTTCCAGGTACCTGCAAAGAGGAGAAGCCTTGCCAACACAAGATTTTCGTTACCTGCGATTGTCAAAGAATCAAGCAAGAATCCAAGTGCGCAGCGTCAAATTCTGGGGACGGGAATCTAAAGAAGGTGCTCAAGTGTGATGAAGAGTGTGCGCGCCTTGAGCGTAATTCTAACCTGGCTCGTGCCTTGAATGTTGACCCCGATCATCAGAGTGGCCACGTACCCTATTCCACCGAAACGTTGAATATGTACCAGCAGAACTCGACTTGGGCCGCTGCACAGGAGAAGCAGCTTAGACTTTTCGCTGCTGATCCAGACGCCAAACGGCTCAGATTCAAGCCAATGCAAAGTCATCAACGAGCCTTTGTGCACTCTCTTGCTGAAGACTTTGGCTTTGATTCAGAAAGCATGGACCCGGAACCACATCGGCATGTTGCTATCTTCAAAACTCCTCGTTTTGTTATGGCACCAATGAAGACTTTAGCAGAATGCTCTCGAGCTCGTCAAATTCAACGCGCTGCACCTCCACTCACCACATCTTCAACTGCTACTCTTCGCCCGAAACCGAGTAATACAACGGGTGACCCGTACAACGCATTTCTGATTACAAGCCCGAGATTTGCTCTAACCATTGATGAAGTCAACAATACTGTCAGAGGTGTGTTGGCAAAGACTTCATTTCGACTTGAATTAGAGGTCAACTTCTTGCCCAGCGATGCAGTCGCTCTGAAGCCGCCTCTCATAGCAAGACTTGGTATGGAAGAGCGCGAGATGCAAAAATTGCTGGAGTCCATACAAGATCCTTTATCCCAAGCTTTTGCAGCCCAGAAGATTGGCAAAATCCAACTTGCACGTCTCGATGCTTCGCTCAATATATTGCGAAAAGAATCGGATACCGGCCCGGGATCAGGATGGAGCACGGTTGCTGCCGCAAAGAGTGCTCCACTGCGTCAAGTTACTAGGAACAGCCCCTTTGGTACAAAAGGTGGTTTTGCTGTGCTGAGCCTAAGCAGTACAAAGAAAAAGAAAGAAAAGCCAATCGAAGTCGTCGAAGACTGGGAAGCAGCAGAAGAACAGGAAGAGGAGAAGGAAAAAATAAGCGGAGCTAATAGCGCGGCTATGAGTGAAAATGAAGAAGGTGGAATGTCACGACCTCGTAGTATTGTAGGTATAGAGGGTCCTTCTAGTGAAAGTCCTATCACGATGAAGCCGGGTACTACGCGATGGGCAGACATGGAAGATGAGTGAAGCTGTGGAGTATTCTCAGCTCGACTACTGTTAGGCGTAGTTCTACCTGCATATTCGAATTCTCCTTAGTAACTTCATGGATTACTACTTTGAGTCACTCAAGTAGACTTTGATGGATGTTTGTATGAAATTCAGACATCGCAGGTATATCTTAAATCCTCTCGATTGTATTGCTAGAATAATGCTAGGTGAGGTTGGAGTGAAGAGAGTCGCCTTTCTAAATCAGCAAAAAGCACACAGTCTTTTTGGTTAGTCAAGGACGTCCAAATATATGCAGTCATCTCTTCAGCCGACACAGATTATATGTCTTAAAATAGGAATGAACCGACATTGATGTGTAGTTCCTGTACTGCTCATTTACCTCGCCCATGTTCTATCCACACACCTCATACTCTAATCAGCGCTCCCCCACCCCCCACTTAATACCCCAATTCACATGTCGTAACATCCTCTACAAAATGCCTTTCGCGATAACTTCTCGTCCACCATAGATACCACGGCACAATATTCATCTTGATCTTATGGCCCCACCACGGCGTATCCTGCACCGTCTTGACCACACTCTGACTCTCGTCAAACGCTACATCAATCCTCGCCCTCCTCAGCCTCTCGTACGCATCAAACGCCTCTTTAACCGGCCTATCCTGCCCTCTATACCGCTCCATCCACCTCGCAAGACATCTCGCAAACAAGACGCCATCCTCAAACACGATCCCCGTGCTCTCGCCCTGCGGCGGCATAGCGTGCGCAGAATCCCCAATCAGCATGACCTTGTCCGTTGCCCATTTCCCGCCTTTTGTCAGCGTGAAGACGGGCCACAGGTACAGATCCTGCGCGTCTTCAATCGCGTGTCGAATCAGCGGGAGGCTTGCGCCGGCGGCGTACCGGTCCAGCATTTCTCGCCGCGTTTGCTCGGCATGCGCCCCTGCTGCTTTCCAGCCGTCGCGCGAGGCAATGTCCGGCACTTGCATGAGGGCCCCGACGTACAGGCTCTCCCTGGCTTGGTTGTAGTAGGATGTGAGCAGGATTCCGCGGCGGCCAAAGTTCATGCCTGAGGTTTCAAAGTGGGTGGCTTCGAGCGCGCCTGTTGCTGTTTTTCGCCGCGGCGCAAAGCCAAATGCGTTGCAGATGCCCGAGTAGATGGCTTTGCGGTCTGGCTCGACGTGTTGGAGGCGGGTGACGCTGTGGATGCCATCGCAGCCAAGGAGTATGTCACACTGGGCCGTGTCTCCGTCTTGGAAGCGTAATGATACGCCTGCAGGGTTTTCGTCAATGGAAACGGTTTTCTTGCCGCATGTAAGAGTGATGTTGGCATGTTTGTCAATGGCGGCGAGAACCCCTTTTAGTGCTTCGCCACGTGTGATTCGCAGCGCTGTGAAGGGCGGCGAGCCGAGTCCTTTGCCATTTTGTCCTCGGAAACTAGTTTCGGCAATTTTTTGTCCCGTGTAAAGGTCAAAGACTTCGACGGCTAGACATTCTACGCCGTAGTTTCGTGCGTGTATTTCTGAAAGGGCACCGAGGTGGGATAGGAGGCGCAGAGCGTTTGGGGTGAGATTTACTGCGCCACCGATTGTGCCGGGTTCTGGTCGGACCTCGTAGATTGTGATTGACGGTAATGGACATGTGGATGGACAGAATTTAGTTAGAGCTAAGGCAGTTGTGAGGCCTGCGATGCCCCCGCCAAGGATGACGATATTCAAAGGTTCGTTGGAAGCCATGGTGTCGACAGATCGCTTGATTTATCCCTTCGCTCAAATACTATGTGGGGGGATGGTGTAGTTCTGGGTTCAGCATGTGCAACGATGATGGATGATATTGCGGGTTTCCCGACCTCTTAACTCTGTCAGAAAATTAAAAACATACATCGATAACATAGACCCGCGCCTCTGGAATAGTTGCATGTTTAGTGCTGATAGCGAGTTTACGTTGTTTCCAAGATTAGGTTTCTTTTCGGAAGGGGTTGGGGAACCGTCCCGCAGCTGCGGTTGCACAACCTCGAAGCGAAAACTGTGAGCTCATTGGATGCACTGTAATACTTCCCATCCTGAGCGAGTGATGTTTTTCGTGTAGAGCAAGAGCACTAGGTGGATAGTTGTTGTCAATCAAGCTTGTGGTTGTTGTATCTATAATTTTTTAGGAGATATAAGTAAAACTCCCGTAATTATGTCAAGTTTGGTGCTTTCCACTTCAACAGCACCGAAGTAACACATTACCAACCACCTGTAAAATGTATTTACATATACCACTAAGGATTGATACATATAGTGAAATACATGGTGTAAATTTGTGCCACATCATATCATTCACAGAGCACTATAGTTGAACCACCAGCGCCGCACAAGCGATAGACGCTTTTGCATTGATTTGAAACACTTAGGCTACTTGACCCCATGATAGCGGATTTCATGCAAAGGTTGGCCATTGACTGGGTCTTGACGTTTTCCCGGCTCTGTCTCTTTCTCACAACCATAGTTTGTGTATTTTTGCAACTCTGCCTCTCAATCTCAACGGTTCCTCTATTATGCTTTCCTGCACTCGGTTTGTAACCAGATTTGGTGTCTATACTCATCTCGCATTAGCTCTTCTTCTCAGCTTTAGGCGGCACAAGCCCGACCTGCAACCAACTCCAAATATTGAGCCCAATCTTAGTACCGGTTTCAACGGGTAATCCAGCATGCCAGCTCTCTGCATATCCACTTCCATCAGGTCGCATGTTCTCCCAGTATATTGCATTTCCAGCAACGGGCTTGAAGGTGATGCCCTCTTTGAAGCTTGGGTCTGCCGAGTTTGATGGGCACTCAATAAACCGACACCATTCGTGGTCCGTAGATGTAGGGGCCGGATGGCTCAGCCGTGGGAAATGTGTTCCTCCCCCCGTGCAATTTGCCGCAAGATAGACCATAAAACTGCTAACACGTCCGCTGTTTTTTGTTGCTGTACTCCAGTCATAATGGTACGTATAGTGTCCGCCAGTACCGTATCGTTGAGCCCACAACTTTTCGATAAAGACGTCTGGGCGCCAGCCTTGGAAGCGACGGGCGCGGTCTTCGATACACTTGACTGTTGAGTCACGAGGCAGAGGTGCTTTTTCCGAATGTCGAATAGTAGTATCGAGTTTCTCTTGACCTGCGTTCCAAATCGTCGAGGGAGTAAAATGTGGCGAACTAGACAATCCGTTAAATGACATACAAAAAAAAAAAAAGTTTTAAGCCATGGTATGGCATCATGAAATTGTCCAAGTCGTTTTGAATGCATCAGACCAAAACATGGATATCTCACGTACCTAACCTCAACAACGTGCTTTGCTTCCCCCTCGCTCAGAAACCCCTCAAGATAGACCACCAACGGCTCTCTATTCAAAATATGAACTCCCTTATATGCATGCTGTTCACACACCAAATCGGCATCTGGAATGACTAGGCTTTTCAACTTATCAAAGCCAACTGCACTATGCTCAATGGCACTTGTACCCGAATACGAATCGCTGACAAAAGACGACAATGGCGCGCCCGCTAGTACATATACAACAACCGCGAGAAAAGCATACTGAATGAGAGACGAAACGGAAAAAGAGGACCAAGAAGACGAATGCATCGCTAACGGACAGGCAAGACGGAAAGAGGAAGGAGAGAGAGGGAGGGCGAAACATGGCGGCAGGAGCATTGTTTGGGCTTGAGATTTGGTGTGAATTTCGGGGAGGGGGGGGGGGCCTAGATATTAAGGGTCTAGCGGCACAGGTGTGACGGGAAGATAACATTGAGCCCGTTGTGTGGTCTATGCGAGATCCTGCTTTACCCCTTGTTGGACAGGGGTGTGATATGAAGCAATGGCCAACGCACCAGGAAAATAAAATAAAATAAAAGATGGAGCCACGTCTAGAAGCTTACCCCTCCAGTTGCATCGTATCGTATTGCAGACAAGATACTGCTGGATATATCAGGTGCTTTGTCCTGTTGTTATGGCTTGACTCGTTAGTCTCACATATCTATCACACACTTGGACTATAAAACCATAGTCAGGAGTGGCCCCAGACTGCTCAAATTACTTATGCATTGCACGAAAGAGGCACACCGCCTATTACACCTCTATGAACGCCAATTCCCTAAGGGTCTTTGAGAATGGTCAGGCTGCTAGCTGAGGTGGAGGAAGCAGCTTTCCTTCCAGACAAAAAAAAAAAAGTTATCGTGATCTCATCAGAACCTGCAACCCAGAAACTGGAAATCCTTCACTTGGTATCCCAGTCTAAAAAAAAAAAAAAAAAGCTACTTTAACAAAAAGGATGTTCGCACGTTGACTCGTCAGCACCGTTTCGCCTAGATCGGTGAAGACTGGTCAGGTATCAAGACCAAGAAAGCCCCCATTCCCACTGCGCCTCAAACTCTTCAATACACTCAACTCCATACGACCCTGAATGACTGCTAGTAGTATCCCCCTCTGGCGGTTTACGTGAGCGTACGTGACTGTTTCTTAAATTGTGGCCAATTAATATTTGCCCCCAGTTTGGCGATCGTGTTGGTCGGCTATCTCCCGTGCATAAAATTCTACTAGCATGGTTCCGTATGCTTCCATCTCTTCCAGTGGGACGGCGAGGCGGAAATCGTTTAGCAGTAGGAATTGTAGTTCTAAATGATTCAGTTCAACCAAGGGCAGCCCGCCAACCTACAAGGGTGTTAGTGCAGGCACGCTTGCAGGAGGTGAGATAATGCGTACTTTAGCGTATCTTGAGTTTGTATAAAAAACGTCAGAAAAGAATTTGCTTGCGCAAGTCACGCCAGCAATGACCAGGCGGTGGATGTTGAAGCTATCAACGACGAAGAAATGCGAGAGATTATAGGGATCGGCATCCAGATCTTGCTGGGGTGGAGACGGTGGTTGGCTGGTCTGGGAAGGCGCATCAGGCGGCTTGCCGAGAGAACCAGATGGCGGGGGTGTCGCTGCTTGCACTGAAATGGATGTAGATTGTGGTGTGGCGGTAGCTGTGGCGGTAGGGTCGGAGGGCGTTTCTAGATTGGCGCGGTCAAGCGATTGTTGATTCGCTTGCCGCAGACTCAGCATTGGGCCGGCATTGACTCTCTCCGTCATGCGGTCGAAGTAGACCAGCAGGCTGAGGAAGACCTCGTAGGTGGTGGGACAGTATTTATGGATGCGGCTCAAGTAGCTGAGGATGGATATGCTGGGGACGTTCTTGCCGTGAAAGGCCAAGACGCTGGTGGTCTGCTGGCTGAGGCCCGAGGTGCCCTCCGGGGGCGGGATCTGGCGGTGCAGGTGGTCGTGCTGGCGGTCGTTGGTGGTGGTGATTTTGGTCAGCAGGCCGGCCACCATTTCGATGATGTCGGACACGGGCATCTCGCTGATCTCGTACTGGGGGCCAATGTCGGCCGGGTCGCGGCGCTGGCGGCGCGACAGCGAGCGGGTCTGCGAGAAGGGGCTCGCATCGTCAATGGCGAAGCTCTGGATGTGGGACAGGCTCTTGACCTTGATGCGGCGCGGCGACGCAGAGGCCGAGGCGGCGGGAGAGCGGAGGGAGTGTGCCGGCGAGGGCTGTGGCAGCGCTGGCGGGAGGGGGTGGTGCGAAGGGGCAGAGTGTGAAGGGGCAGCGCTGGCTGGCGTTGAGCTCGCGGGCGGCGGGGCTGCTGGCTCGGCCATTGGGGGTGCGGTGGGCGGAGGGGTGTGAAGGACGGCAGGCGAGCCCTGGGGGTGCGATAGCCCAGCTCCGCCGCCGAACATGTTAGTGTGAAAGTGGTTCCCACCGAAGTCGCTCACCACGATCGATCCCATGCCGCGAGAGCACGATGCGGATGGACGTGGGAGAGGCGTGCAGTGCAGTCGGGTGCAGAAATGCAGTCTTCGCTGCAGTCTTCGCTGCAGTCTTCAATGCAGTCTTCCCAGCCGTACCCAAAGCGAATTGGACGGCGGCGCGTCAGGGCACAGGGCAGAGGGGGGAGGAAAAGGAAAAGGCGGTCGGCCGTGTTGGGCGAAGGGGGGGGGGGAGGGGGGAGGGGGGAGGCCGGCTTGGTTACGGGAGGACGTTGTCGAGTCGAGGATGCGTGGGAGACGCCCAGACCAGGAGGTCGTCATACCAAAAAGGCGCTTGGTCCTGGAGCCACCCCTACCCTTGGTTGCTGCCCGAGTCTGTCCGCTCCGCTCCAAAACATCTCTCCCGGTGCTGGCTCATGCATTGGACAGGTGACGGGTGGCTACAAGTCTTGGATGCTTCTACCTCGTCTATCACTGCACGTCCTAGATGCTCCTTCCCTGCCTTATCTATAGCTGCCTGCACCAAGATGATAGCGATCCATCCACCTTGGCCTGCTGCACGTGATTCGCGACATGTCAGGAATGGTCTATTGGGGCTTTCTGATTGGCTGCCTGCGGTTGCTGTCGGCCTCGCTGCCATTTTCTGCCAGCACATCGGCGACACCTACTGCCTGCCGGGGCCCTCGTAGCCCTGGTCTGGCAGGTACAGATGTCGCTGTGCGCCTTGGCCTGTGAGCACCACCATGCGTATCACCCCGCCAGAGCTGCCGTCCCACTTGATGGCCTCGGCCAGCGCACCCTTTACAAACTTGATGCCGTCCTCCTCGCTCATGCCCTCCCTCCAGTTGGCGTCGCAGTAGCCGTAGATGTATGTCGAGCCCGAGCCTCCGATTGCATACGACTGCTTGTGCAGCGATCCCCCCAGCGGTATCGAGTACACCTGCCCGCCGTGGCGCTGGTCCCATCCGGCAATAATCATGCCGGCACTACCCCACGTCAGCACAGTGCCCGCTCCACACGGGGCGTCCGACTCACGAGAGCTGGTCCTTGTTGGAGTAGCACAGCTCCTGGAATATGGCGGCCGCCGTCTGCGTCGTTGGAGGCTCGTCGTTTGTGGTGCCGTACATGCCCAGGTGGTAGTGGACAATGTCGGCGACGGCCTGCGTGTCTGCCGCCGAGCCGGACCGGCAGCACCAGATGGTGTCGTGGACCTGTGTGAGCTTGTCTGTGACGCGGTTCGCAATGTATGCGCCTGTCGTGGTCCTGCTGTCTGCGCCCAGTATCACGCCGTCCTTGAAGTTGATTGCCATGCTGGGTGCGATGTTAGAGGCTGCAATTGAGCAGTGCGTGCAGAGGGTGCAGAGGGTGCAGAGGGTGCAGTGCAGAGGGGACGCACATGGAGGTGCCTAGGCTGCAGACAGGCGTTAGCTATAGAGCCGCGGTGCGTGGGGCGGGCAGAGCGTACTTGACTTCGCCCTTCTTCAGGTGGTTCATGTCGACGTGGATGCCATCTGCGCCCGAGTGAGCTTCAAGACACTGCGTTGCCTGCGCGTGTGTTTTACCTTCTCCGAGCATGCCGGTGGACATCATGGTGGCGGCTGGAGCTGGCGGCGTGTGCAGGCAGGAGAGAATGCCGGATTGTGGGGTGCGAGGGTGAAGGTGAAGGCGAAGGCGGCGGCGGCGGTGGAGGTGGTGTTGCGGGTTGGTTGTGGTTGACGCTCCAAGGCAACACGAGCTGCGCAACAGCAAGCTTGCCTGAGATGCAGGCTTGGCGTTGGGGACAGTGCCGCCCGCCGTGAGCTCCCCTCGACGAGTCCCTCCCACCCCCTTGCCCTCTGCTATGCCTTCCGGCCTCGATGCCTTCCTCTCCTACCTGCGGCTTCCGCTCTTGGCCTCGTCCGGTGTCGCCGCCGTGCTCAGCGGCCTCCTGTATTTCAAACAGAACGAGCTCATCTACCCGCGCAACTTCCCCCCCGATGCTCGAACCAGCGTGCCCCGGCCCTCTGAGTTCGGCATGTCCGACTTCGAGGAGCTCTTCGTCCCCACGCCCGACGGAGAGTCTCTGAGCGCCTTCCTCATCCGCGCCAGCAAGCAGCACGCCCGCAATGTCACCGTCCTCATGTTTCACGGCAACGCAGGCAACATCGGCCACCGCCTGCCCATTGCAAAGATGCTCCAGGACGAGCTGCGGTGCAACGTCCTGATGCTGCAGTACCGGGGCTACGGCCTCTCGTCCGGAAATCCAAACGAAAAGGGGCTCACCATCGATGCGCAAACGGGCCTGGACTATATTCGCCGTCGCCAGGAGCTGTGCAACACGCAAATAGTGGTATATGGACAAAGCATCGGCGGCGCCGTTGCAGTTGGCCTGGTTGCTCGCAACCAAAAGCATGGCGACATTGCTGGCCTTATACTCGAGAACACCTTCACTTCGCTCAAGAAGCTCATTCCTACGTCAGCCCGCTGCTTTCCCCCCCCCCCCCCCCCCAAACAGCCGTCGCTAACCATGCTAACAGCGCCTTTCCTCCTGCCAGGTTCCTTGCTCCGCTCTGCCACCAGATATGGCCTACCGAGGCAACATTGCCCCAGATCACCACCATCCCAGTCCTCTTCCTCAGCGGGCTCCAGGACGAGATCATCCCGTGAGCTGCGCTGCTTCTCCACAGAGCTCCCAGGCTAACTTGAGCAGGCCTTCGCACATGGCCCGCCTGTTCCAGGTTTGCAATGCTCCAAAAGTCTGGAGAGAGCTGCCAGACGGAACCCATAACGATACGGTTGCCAAACCTCGCTACTTCCTATACATCGAGGAGTTTCTGCGCGAGTACGTAGACCAATGAGGCCATTGCTCAGACGAGCCGCAAATCAATCTGTCTGCCTGTCTGTCCATAGTCACTATATGCGAGCTCTACGACAATGTGTTCGAGTACTGGAACAGCCAGAAGCCAGAAGCCAGACTCTGGCGTGCGCTGAGCAGAGCGCAAGCGACGCACTGCCGCGTATTCCACGCAAGAGCTGGAATGCTCGTCTGCACGAGGTCAAGCGTCTCACAGCCAGCTGCAAGGGCCACAGCAGCCGCACGTTTCAATGATAGGCCAGGAAACGGCAATTTGGGTGGCGACGGAGGGGCCTGGCATGACTCAACATAGCATGGGCTTGCGTGTATGAAGCGACTTGATAGCGGACAAGGGCGCTTTTATTGTAATGTTTGACTTGCACTAGGACTGCAGAATAAAATAAAATGGAAATAAGAGTCCCATCAATGGCCGGATCATGCGGAGCGACCGTTGGGTATGACCGCATATGCTAAAGTTGGATTATTGGATTGTTGGATCATTGGATCGTTAGATCACTAGGGCCAGGCCGTGAACACGTGCAACCACTGACAAGCAGGTGATCGCCAGGAGAAAGTTCCGCTCAGCTCTCGTGCCTCCCCGGCCAAGTACCTAGGACTTCAGGGACTCGAGCATGTTCGCGTGCGACAGTGATCTTCGACACAGCCACAGCCACGTCGCTCTCGTTCCGGCGTGGATGGGGCTTGGAAACAATATCGGCAGGGCACTAGCATCTCATCCCTGCGACTATCGGCCCTTACGCCACCGCCATTACGTAGAGGCCACAACGGGGCTTGACGTTTCCCATCTAAGTTGTGACCGAAATTGCATATTCTCGCATCATCAGAACATGGGGAAGTGCTGATACCGCTCGCTTCCCTGCAAGCCCCAACGACAGGCGAAAGACACGTCGAGCTGCTCCATGCCAGGCCCGGAGCCCGGCTGCCTTCATTGGTGCATCAGCACCAGCCTCTGTTTCCATGCCACCATCTTTCGCCTTCGCCCCCCCGTCGCTGATGAAATCAAAAACTGGCTGGCGACTCCACCGGGCGTTCCTGTGCTTTGGATAATCTTCAGCCCGAGGGAGTGCCGCATGTCGATCTTCTAACGAGCGGCCATCCCGAGATGTGGCAAAGATTTTGGCTTACTATGATTGGTAGCCTTAGGTCCCGCCTGCTGTCCTACACAGAACACAGTCGAACGAACGTTTGTGGGGGGTGGGGGGGGGGGCTGGTTCCATTGCTGCCGAGACGCTGACACTGGTCTGGTGCACCCGTCATGGCCTCGGCCGGGCAGGCCGGTTCGCAAGCACACCTTGCCTTGCAATCCACATCGTCGTTCTTTGCGACTCTCCGCGGCCCTCAATAAATGCACCTCTGCCGAGACTTCAACGCTACCTACCCGGATGCTCTCCGGCCCTGCTTTTTGCCGGTTGCCCCCCCTGTCGCCGTTCGAGCACTGTTCTCCCTTCCAGCCATGTCAAGTCCCACGGCGGCGCCCACGGCGTACACGTCCGTGTCGACTACACGGCCGATTGACTGACTTTATCTCGAACTAATCCCAAAACCATGTAGAGAAATGCTAGCAAGGAAGCCCTAAATTTGCCCTTATGTCATGGCCAATAACCTTTGTTCATCCATGGCCCAACAAGCGCTTGAGTGCTGCGCCGGAATGTGACTTCAGAATCCAACATGTACATATGCTTACATGACTCTCATTGTGTGCGACATGTCTCTTAGCCATTTCTATCCAGTTAGCTTTTAACTGGGGCTGGGACAGTCCGCTAAGTTTCGCACAAGTACCAGGATCAGCGCCATCGACCCATGGAAATCTAGAAACGGTATCACTCGCCACACTCAACTATTCGCAACTTCCACAGCACCTGTTCCCCACCCTGTCCTTGTCTCAATGCATCCAATCAACTTTTGCTCACTGGTTCCCGATGATCATTTTGCCTCCAGAGTATCGGCTACATCCCATGCTGCTCCACAGTCACTCTGACAGCCACAGGGTATCTATGCTGCGGTCCAATCAAAAGTCAATGGGCCACGCTTGCCGGAGGCAATTGAGGCAGAGGCTTGCAAAATCTCTAGTGTCGCACCCCGTCTCGCTGGGCCAGCCAGTGGACCCCTCGTAGAGACCCTTTCTCTACCAGGCCACGTCGTTAGCAAAGCATATACTCTCTACATCATTCAATCCCTGCCGTTACGCTGTCAACTCTCATAAGGCTTGACCAGAGCTCTTCAGCCGTCTGACTGGCCGTCTAGTTCTTACTATCATCTTTCTTCCGCCTTAAGCGAGCTTGTCTTACAGGTGTACTTTTAACGAAGACGCTAATCGTCCCTCGTGTGGTCTCACCTACTCCACGCTTCTTTTATTACACGCGACTTTCACACTGCCTCGTTCTCTTATTGGCATACCCTGAATATCAGCCGCCCTAAGTCCCATCATACTCTCGGTACTCATCCTACCCGGTTCGCCACCCTTTCATAAGATATTTTTGATATACTTTTAGGTATGTTGTTTTTTTTTTTTCGACTATGTTGATAGAAGGGGGCTGGCTACCTAGGCATTATACACCTTCGTTTTGCTACAATCGTTTAGACACGTGGAACATGGACTGACATGGCTTTCGTTTGGGTCCAGCAGTGGTTTGCGCTACCAGTCGTCTACGAAGGACCAATGGGCGATATACCTCCTGCATCTCGGCCACAGGCTTTGGACAACGCAACTGCCGGTTTTGTGCGTGAAGGGAGCCAAGCCCTTCATCCTCCGTCTTCCTCCCCCCACAATATTACGGACAACAACACCCCGTTTTACTCGCAACTAAGTTCCATTCCACCAAGCCAACATCGTCCAGATTACCGCTCACTCCCACCTCCATCCTCTCAGTACCCGACCCAGGAACATGTCACCCCGGCATTAAACATGGGCTCAATGGCCGGCGCATTACCAGAATACAGCTCAAGCGACGAAACGGCACTCAACTCACAGGGCCCACAGTCTATACCACGCTTGCTCTCAGGTACATCAACTTCTGCAGCTGTTTATCAACTCGGGCAAAACCTACACGTGCCTATGCACCCCTCCAGTAGCTCGCCCAACCACCTCTTACACAGCAGCGGATATACTGCAGGGCCCTACCAACAACAAACTTTCGGCCAAGTCCAGCACACCGCGTATGCTCCCTATGCCGCGAATCAGGCACGCATGCCAGGAGTAAATTCGAGGCAAACTGCTTACCAAAACTTTCCGCAGCCGTCACAATATATGTACTACTCAGCTCCTTATGGGCCTCAGGGACAATACAATCCTGCGTACTCAGGTCCGAGCCCAGCAATGTATGACAGAGGTAGTAACATGGCAAGCCCATCCGGTGGACTAAGCAATCCACACATTATGGATTATCATCAACATCTGGCAGGCGGCTTCAACAACACTCATTTGGGCCAAGGGGGACCACAAGGCGAGCACACTACCGTTGGTCCTACACACGGGGTCCCCTTCCCCCCAGTTCTGGGTAAGTCGCTATTTTCCCTTCCCGTGTATAGCCTATTGCTGCTGGAAACTCTACTAAACATATGGTCGTAGGTATGCTGCAGTCCGCACCTGTAAGCTCAGTTCCTCGTGGACCGCCTCGAAAACCAAAACAATCCGGGCATGCTTTATGGGTCGGAAATCTGCCTCCTGGAACAACAGTCATTGCTCTCAAGGATCATTTCTCGCGAGAGGCTACCAAAGATATAGAAAGCTTGTTCTTGATATCGAAAAGTAACTGCGCCTTTGTAAACTATCGATCAGAGGAGTCTTGCACAGCCGCTATGCATCGGTTTCACGATTCCCGTTTCAACGGCGTACGCCTTGTCTGTCGGCTGCGTCGCAGCTCCGCACCAGCTTCCGGAGTACCAACCGGCCCTTCAGCCATGGTTGGGAGCCAGCAGAATAACTCTTCGCCACCCAAAACCCCACAACACTCGGGCGAGGCTGTTGGTGGTGCTCAGGATGAGGTCGCCGAGTCTCCGTCTGAAAAGCCAGAAGGCGAAACTCCCAGTGCTTCCATCACCCCTAACAAGTACTTCATTGTGAAAAGCTTGACACTGCAAGATCTGGAACTCAGCGTGCGCAACAGCACTTGGGCCACACAATCGCATAACGAAGACATCTTGAACAAGGCTTTCCGGGTAAGTTTATTCTCAAAGCGTTAACTATTACCCTCGAAATTGACTTGGGTAGTCAACAGCGAACGTCTACCTGATTTTCTCGGCGAACAAATCTGGAGAGTATTTCGGCTACGCTCGTATGACCTCACCTATCCTCGAGGACGGGTCCCGGTTCGTAGGGTCAACACCCAAACCAGAGGCCATTTTGGACGCTAGCGATGTACCTAAGTCGATCCCTACAGTAGCGACCGAGTGGGCTCCAAGAGGAAAGATAATCGACGATTCGGCCCGCGGTACAATATTTTGGGAAGCAGAGCTATCTGAGAACGAGGCTGAACAAGAAGCGCCAGAGAAAGATGACGGGCAAGAAGATGGAGATAATTCGGTGACTGCTCAGAGTTGGGGCAAGCCGTTCAAGATTGAATGGGTTTCTACAGCTCGTCTACCATTTTACCGCACGCGCGGTCTTCGCAATCCTTGGAATGCTAATCGGGAGGTTAAAATTGCGAGGGATGGCACCGAGCTTGAGCCCAGTGTTGGAGAGCGACTGATTCAAATGTTTCACCGCGTTGGACCTACACACACTGGGGCACCAACGATGCCATTACATGCACAACACCAGGCACGCCCATTCTAATATTGAAACTATTTTTTCAATTCCCTCTTTCATGATCGCATACTTAAGTATATTGGAGCATGGCACGTTTAATGGTGAAGAGCTTATTGGATTTGCCGGACAGGTCCTCTACCGTCAAGCCGATTGAAACGAAGTTATAGAAGAAGCAACGATTTAATGGAAGAACGATACAAGGACATGTCTTGGAATGCTTGCAACACACGGTTTCCTTCCTCTTTGTCCACATGAGCACTGACAGTCAACTCCAGTATTTACTCTTTTCCTAGTGTACCATATGTCTGTCAGGCATAAAGTGTAATCTTCTACTGTGTATGATAGTAGTTAATTGCAAGATGTTCCGAACCTCCCCACGTGTCTCGCTTTACATACCCTTTCCCAAGGAAAAATTTATGGTCAATACTTCCTCCACAGATGCACATGATAGCCTTTATTGACGTCGCTTCATCAGGCCATTCCCGCCACCCTTCGCTTACGGCTCTACGGAATGCACGTTGATGGCCCAATTTCACGTAGGTAGGCATGGGCAAAAACGGACAAAGGTGCTTCTATGCAATGTTAAGCGCCTCAACGCACAAGCTCAATAGCGCAAGATAGAAAAGCAATTAAGAAAAGATCGTATTTGCCTAGTAAGGTGGATAAGCAAATTAGCCTCCCGACCACGTGTCATGTCACTAGCAATCTGACTAGCGAATCCTTTCCTAATCCGTCCTACGCTGAACTCCGACGGGGTCCACGACTCAACCTCGACCGACCGCTGCCCCCCCCCCCTCCCCCCCTTCCAGCCCTCAACTCGATCCCACAACTTGCACTGCCTCAAGTTCTTTTCTCGCGATCCCCGCCACCCTGGCGTGGCTTTCAGTCACCATGCATGCTGGTAGTACCCGACCAGCTGAAATTGCGTGGTCAACGAGGCATCCCGGATCCTAGATCCTAGACCCGACCTTGTGTGGCCTTTCGGTAAAGTTACGAAAACGGCATCGGGCCGTCCAACATGGAATTGCGCATTTCGCCATCAGGGCTCGTGCGTGTGGCGGTGCAGCGACAGCGACAAGGGAGGGGGGGGGGGTCATAGCTCATAGCCAGCACTGGATGCGGCTGAGAAAAGAGTTGCCGCGCGGAGGGCGGGATGGCGTGGGTTTATGGAGTTGGGGCCCTTTGGGCAGTGTCTGCGAGGGAGGGGAGGGGGGGGGGACTAGCAGTGATTGATTTACATGCGGGCCGTGCTCAACTCTACCTTTGGAAGTTTACCTTTGCCTTTATTTACTATCTAAACGAGACGAATAACACACGGGGCTTCGCGGCTCTAACGCACCGAGACTTTATCCATATGCAGGGTCTAAGGACCTAGGTCCCGGACGAACTTTCCATGCCTTTTTCCAATGGAATCATGTGAGACAAGGGGTACGTACCAGCACCATCACATGGCTAACACGCACTCTGGACCCACTAAACAATATACATATTACTCGGGGGCCCTTTGCTGCTCACTTCACCAGCTTTTCCTCCAGGCTCAATAATAGGTCAGAAGTCCTCTTTCGTCGTTTTTTTTTTTTTTTTTTTCCTTTTTCCCCACCCCTTGTTTGGATGCTTGTCTCTCCCGGCTCGTATCCAAACAATCCCCCACCCATTATCGGTATTGTACTACTTTCCAAGTTTCCTGCTTCGCTCCGCGGCCCTTTTTCCATCCACCATGCAAAGCTACCCTTTTAGGTACATGTGCAGGGAAGGAAAAAGAAAAAAAAACGCATCTCGGACACGTGCATGCAAGCAAGCACATGACGAAATACCTTGAAGAAAAGAAAAGAAAAGAGATCGGGCGAGCTTGCCGGCACGGCCCATATCGAACCCCGGATGCAGTAGATCTCGGGCCTAGAGGGGGAACCCCCTTTATCGTAATCAAGCAAGAGCCTCAAAAGTATAGGGCCCCCCCTTTCATCTCATTTTCAAGTTTCGGGGGTTATCGACTACGGTATACTAGCGCACTCTTTGCGTAAGTTTGGCGCTTCTAACCTTCTAACCCCTGAAACTTTCACAATGTGGCATGTAATAGGGTTGGGTCCTACGCATACAAGTTCATTCTAGCAACTGCGTTCGTCATAGACCTGTATGCCGGTCGACTGTACTGGGTAGATCGTGACAGAAATGTAAAAGAAACCCAAAAAACCACACTGATTGCCTGTTGTATGAACAACCTCGATAATCGAAATTCCCATCCAGGTGTAACATGATATCGTACATACTCTTGGGGGCATATAGGATATTCATAGAAGTATGTTGAGCGCCGAAATTCCCAGAACACTAGCATCAAGAAGCCTGAGACGGCTCCTGCGACTAGCCCAACAACCTCATCAAATCCTGCACGCCAGCCCCGGCTCGCTTCTTCCTCTTGCCATCTTTCTCCGCAAACGCAAGGTTCATCAATCTCCTCTTCTCCTCTTGAATCCCTAGTACACGCTCTTCTACACTACCCTCCACAATAAGCCTGAATACCTTTGTCTCGCGCTTCTGACCCAAGCGATGCACTCGATCAACAGCCTGGTCTTCGATGGCTGGCGCCCACCAACTGTCGGCCATGATGACGTGGTTAGCTGCGACGAGATTTAGACCAACGCTGCAGACAGAAAGGGACGCGAGCATGATTGTGGTCGATGGATCGGTATCTAGGGCTTCGAGCGCGGCGTCGCGTTGTATCGCTGTCATGCTCCCATCGATACGCGTGAATTTGAGTCCATGGAGCGTAAGGTGGGGCTGGAGCAGGTCGAGGAAAGATGTCCACTGGCTGAATACAACTGTCTTATTGCTCGGATCCTTGGCTGTTGCCATGAGGATTTCTAGTAGGGCTTCGACCTTGCTTGACGTATTCTTCTCAAGTGATGCCTTATCTGCGAGCATATCTTGTGTGAATATTTCTATTTTTGTAGGAGCTTCCTTTGCAGGCTTGACAGTGCTGGTGGCCATCGAGTCTAGTTCAGCTCGACACATGGGGCATTTCTTCTGGCCTTCGATGACACGGTCAATGCAGGTGGTGCAAAAGCTATGTGCACATTTGGTGATGACGGGATCTTTGAGGGTATCCAAACATATTGGACACTCTTCTTGAGATTCAATGAGCAGCTGCAGCATCTCTTGGAGGGCTGCTTTGTTCTCATCGTTGAGGTCAACGATACCTTCAGCTTCGAGTTGTTTCATAACGGACTCGAGGCGCTCCTCGCCTACAAGCTGCCAATGGTTGCAGACCTGTCTCATCCGCAATAGCACCTCAAGGAGATGTCTGTACGTATCCATCCCCTTCTTTCCTCCAATGTTGCTGCGATATAAGTCAAGTGTACCCTTGGCCTGAGCTTGAAGAGCATCATACTTTTCCTGTTCGTGACTATGCAACTGGATCTTGTGGATATATTCCGACAATTCTGGCAGCCGAAGATCGATAAAAGACATTTCTTTCTTTCGCCGCAGGCAAATACCAGACATAAGCAACTGAAGTGCCCGGTTACCCTGTATATCACCACTAAGAACTGGTCGTATAATCGCACTATGGAAGATCTCGAGGCGATCGAGGCCCCCAGAAAGGCGAAGGAACCGCACAAGGCTGTATAAATCCTTCAGGTTGTTGATGATGGGTGTACCGGTAAGAGCCCAGCGAGATTGGGCCAGAAGATTGGTGATGGCCATTGTTCTCTTTGCCTTCGGATTGCGCGCACAATGCCCTTCGTCGAGAATGACACGACGCCACTTGACGGAGTAAACTCCAGACGACCTCGGTAGTTTAGTTGGCTTTTGAGAATACCATTCCGACGATACACTCTCATAGGTACTGATAACAACGTCGTAGTTTTCGATCTGTTTAGGCGTGATGGGCTGTTTGCGGGTACCATGCCATATCATCACCCGCAAAGCATGCTCAGGCTTAATATGCTTCTTTATCTGGGTACTCCAATTGCTCATAACAGACACAGGGGCCAGAATGAGGGTAGCATTGCACGCGTCAGCATCCTGCCGACGTAGCTCACGATCAGCCATGATGAGTGAGATGGTCTGGATAGTTTTGCCTAAGCCCATGTCATCCGCAAGTATACCACCCGAAGCAAGTGCTGGATTTGTGACCGAAAAATTTGTGGCTAGATTTGTAAAGGCGTCTGGCATTCGTGAATGACGTTGCCATAACTGAACCACATCTTTCGTGCCTCGAGCTGGAAGTTGAGGTGACTCCTTGTCAAGCATCCATTGAAGACCTTGGAGTTGGAAGGGATGTAGCTCAGTAAGCAAGGTGCTCGGCTGGACGGCTTTGGGCATGGCCGCCTACACGCTGTTAGCGAAAACTTGTCATGGTATCTGGTAGGACTGACCAGGTCATTCTCCTTGACGCCAAACTCTTCTATTACTTGTTCAACGTTCCTTGGATTGTAGCGCGTGCTACCTCCAATGATATCTTCAATATTAGGCCCAGGACCAAACCCTTGCGAAGAGGTAGCCATGAACTCAGCCATGCTATTCTCATGATCTTGGCCAGCAACCCCGACGACGGCCCCACCCTTTTTCTTAGCCTGTTTTGCAGCCTCTTTGGCAACTTTCTCCCTTTCTTTAGCAGCTGCAGCTTCTTTGCGCTTGCGATCAGCTACCTGTCCAACGGGTAGCTTATCAGCCCGCATTTGACTCAAAAGATTTTCTCGCTCGACTGGCTCATTGGTTCCGTAGAACTTGAGCTCGATAGGGCACTCGTAAAAACCTTTTTGTCCAGTAATCGTGGCTTCAATGAGCAGGCTACGGTTGTCCATGTATTTCGCCAACTTTGCCGCCACAGTCCTAGGGAGGTGACCAATTTGATCGCCGTGAACATTCAAGACGCGAATCGCGTTACCTTGTGCGGTCAGAAAACGGACCATGGACAATACACATAAGCTATTTCAGCAACCAGGCACTTACTGTCATACTGATTGCTTGGCTCCCGTCGGACGACCACCATCTCATTTATGGTGGCATACCCATTATAATATCTGCACCCTACAATCTTGCCATGCATCACACCATAAAGCATCCAAGTATGTTGGTTCTCGCTAAAGTCTTGTGTCCCCGACACGTCTTCCTCTTCGTCATCTTCGTCATCATCATCATCGTCATCAATGTAAACAGGATCTTGCCGTGACGCGCCAGCTGAGGAGAAATGGGATTCAACACGCGCCTGCTTGGGTGCGCGAGCATTGGGCGACTCTGCAGCAAGTTGAAGCGCTTTGGTAGCGGAGCGCTTTGGGGGCGCCATTCTTGTCGTAGCCAGTACTGTAGGCCGTAGAGAGCAGCATGCCCTGAAGCTATGTCGGACAAGACGGGCTGTTCACGCTAAGATAACCGAAGACACGCTAAAACGCGGGGTCACGGCCGTGCTTTCACTCATCCCCAGGATGATCGAGTTGGCCTAGATTTTCAGGAGTTGGATATCATTAATGTTTCCGATGGCTTGTAAGGTAATGATAATAATAGCCAGTAATTACACAGCGTTTATAGTAGACAATCCCGCCACAGTCCTGCAGAATCAGCTACCTTACTCCTCCAACTTGTACTCAGCCGCATCTTGAAACAAGTCGACAATGCAACTAGCAGACCACGACTGCGTTGGGCATGAATCACCGCAGAACTCGCCATTTTTCTGCGTCAATTCCGTAAGGCCAGCCCATGGACTCTCCTGAATAGCCTTCATGCAACCAGCCAAACGACGTGTAACCTGTTGGTAGCTCTCCACTCGTTCCTCAACCGTCTTGCGGCGCTTGAGATCAAACTTGAGCAATGCCCTCAAAAAGAATCCAGTTGGCCATACCCATTCAGGTCCCTGGTGGTAGTTCCTGCCTTTAGACGTGTGAAAATCGGTCGAGTCCTCGCTATTGATGTAGTATGGCCGGTAATTGAGGTCAGATGGATCGAGAGTCTTCATACCTTGCGGTCCGAGCAGGTTCCGGTCAGCCATCTGTAGCGCATACAGTGCATGCTCTGGGTCAAAGAGATCTGGTGCAACTGCCATTGCGACAGGGAAGTTAGGCCGCAGTTGATAATCTTCGTACTCCTTACCAGACCTGTAAAGGTCTTTGTAAATCCCACGACGGTTGACGATCTTGGGGTTGACATCATAATCTTTGTCTTCCTCTGGTGTTCGCGGGACATAGAATGTCCGCTCGAAGTTGGCTTTGATCTTTTCGGCCCAAGCCCTGTAGGTAACAGTTTCTTTGCCTCCTGGCAATGTCACCCCTTCATACTTGTACTGCCCTTGCTCGTACAGTTCTGCACACCACCTGACAGTGCTGTATAGCATACCAATCATCTCTATGGGAGCGCCATCTCGTGGTGTTCCCGGAACTCCCTTGCTACCTGCCTTTTCACTCTCACCCATCTTGTCCATCCAAGTTCCGCAATTCGATTGGTTCCCGCCAAAGATGAGACCCGTCTCGAAATCAGTAAAGATCTTAATATCAAAACCTTCCGATTTCATCTGACTGTCAATGTTTGGCCCTGCGTCGTGCTCGCGAAATTCTATTCCAGAGGCATGCCGCTGCAACGCTTCTTGAATTACGTCTTCGATAGTGGAAGACACAGAGTAGGCTCGCTTGTCATCATGTGGAAACCAAGTGTCATTGTTGGGGAGAAAGCGTCTTCGAACCTGCTCCTGAAGCAAACTGAGACCATCTGGCACGATTTTTGTATAATCCTGAATGTTCTGCAGGAACCACCAAATCGAATCTCGTGAGTTATATCGAGGATTGACACCAGCTCCTAAGAGATTGGGAACCATGCCGTGTTTGAGAACACTTGCGAAACAAAAAATATGTTCCTTTGCGTCAGCATATCTCCGTGTGCCCATGTAAAGGCCACGAGCTGATATCGTAATATCACGGCCCCAGCAACGAGCCCAGCTAACCGCAAAATGAGGCAGCCCGGCGGCCATGCTCGGGACTTTTTTATCTGGCCAAAGTGAGGCACTCTTTACATTGCCTGTTACCTGAACGCTGACGAGTGCAAGACTCTTCAAGAAGTCGTTGCCATTTCGAATATTGTTGCCCATCAGTTCGATGGCTCGTTCGACTGCAGCATTGTAGGCAGTTTGTATGATGAGTGCAAAGTAACGTGGAAGCATGAAGTTGGGGAGTTTGCGAATAGCATCAAAGCGCTCTTTCAACCATTTCGCTGGCTCCTTCACATGGCTGTATTCTTGCTGTGCCGCAGCACGTTCGAGTCGGCCAACACAATAATCCAGTGCCCATTGGCCTTCTCGTAGATGATTGCAAATAGGGTGACCCAGATTGTTGTCATTGACAATGTCACGCAGTGGACTCCACCAGCCTTGCAGACCTGCGTACACAAGATTACCATGGCCTGGAATGTTGTATGTACCCTCTTTTCCGTCTGATGCATCAAGCTCCTCAGCGTTGCACCGGTATAGGATAAAGTTCAAGTCGGTCAAGCTGACTTCGTGGAATGCTGCTCGCGCTCCCGTGGTGACAAATTTGTCAAGGCCGTCCGGACGTTCAGCACTTGGTACCCATGTTTCAAAGAGTGCGATACTTCCTGGGGGAAACTTGTCGGGGGTGGTGATTGTTGTTGATTCGTCTGTGGATGCAATGTTTACGCCTTGTAGACTCGTCGTCCGGCTAGGCAAGCCGCGTAGCGTAGTTTTGTCGCCAACAACACGGTTTCTAGTCTCTTGACTATTATCGACCTCCAGGTTCCAGGCGCCAATAAGTTTTGCCTTTGTACCTGGCAATTCAGTCTTCCCAAAGCCTCCATTGCCGTTGCCATATCCTGGGAAAGCTGTATGTGCAATTAGAAAGTACCCTTTTCTTGTATGGGGGTTGACACGATGCACAGTAATGTACTCCTGGTCGTGGTGAATGTATGTTTCCGTGTATCCCTCTTTGCCCATCTTGACATGAATTTCATTAACAATCTTCCGGATGCCACCAATACCGCCCTCACCAGCTTGTGCTTTGATGGGCTTGTCGGTTGAGCTGGCTGAGGAATAGAGCCTCTTCTCATGTACCAGCTCAATCAACTCTGGGTAGACTTCATCGAAACCAAATACACTTCCAGTAGCACATGAGCACATGGCAACCAGAGCAGCGGTTGAAAGTGTATCACGGGCGTCTCTCTTCTGTGCCGGAGTTTCGTTGTCGTGGGTGCAGTCCATAAAGAGAGCATGCACAGGACTGCGTTTGATTTTCTTGATGACTCGATGCGTTTTGCTGCCACCAATGCCGTTACTATCGTTGGCGTTGAGAACCTCGTCTGTTTCAAAGCTGCCAATAGGTACACCGCCGTGGCGATGCACAAGCCTACTTAGTTCTTGTGTACTCCAAGCCTGCATAGCCTCTCGGATGAGGCATGCAATTCCCAGGCGCATCACAAACTTGAAATCCATCTCTTCGGAGCCAGTGAACAGCTCAGCACAGACGAAAAGGTTAGGATTGACGACCCGTGCCTCGTCAAGCATATATTCTGCCAGATGTATGGGGGTTGAATGGCAATTGTCGATACGAAATCCTTGGAAATACTTGGCCATTAGCCGAGTGTACTTTGCCATGTGTTCCCAGAGGAACGGATTGTCTTTAGGGCCGCTCCCATATCGAAGTTTGACACAATCACCCCAAACGATGACCTCTCGTCGCAAGTATGCACGAGACTTAGGACCAGCGTTGTCTCGCATGGCATCTGCAGCCCAAACCCATCCATTGTTTACCAGCGCGAGCGCCTCTGGGTTGTGCTTCTTGGTTATGTCGTTAAGCGGTAATCGGGTGAAGTAAGTTTCGATCAGCGGGTTTGCATCGTTGACTTCGCCAAGCTTAGGGCCATGGGCATCTATACGAACATACTTGATTCGGTTGAAGAGTTGCTCTAAGATCTCTTTTGAATCTCCATCATACTCCCTGTAAAAGGGTAGGTTGAGTTCCTGCAAAATTCGAGTACATGCTTCATGTACTTCCCGCTTGTCTAGCTTACTGCTAGTACGACTGTCGTAGCGTCCAAAAAGAGCGCAGAGGAATCCAGCTCCGGAAGATGGGTCAATACGACGCCTATATCGCTCACCCATCCTGTCACCGCCGACAAGCGCATGGTCGACCAGCCAATCGGCCTTCTGCTTTAACGTCCATTCCTTGACGGCATCGAGACCACGAAGACTTGCCTCACTAAGGCTACCTTCAATGAACCTGGTTTCGCCTGCAATCCACTTTTCTAAGATGGCATTGGTGTCTCGCTCCGTATCGACAACATAGTATTCCCATAGCTTCAATTTGTTGAGAACATGCGTCTTTACGCCATCCATAACTCTCAGAAGATCTCTCTCGTTCTCAAACTTAGTTGGCAGCCTGTAAGTAGACAACTCTTTGCCGAATTTGAGTAACTCTGTATCTAATTCCAGAGCAGGTCTCAAATGAGGCGCAGTTTCGACACTGTAACCAGATTCCGGGTGCTCCTCGAGCCACTTACTATTATTTGCCGTGTGATTCCAAACAACATCAGTCATGGCGAGCATGTTGAACTCGGTATGCATCTTCTCCACCATTTGTGCAATATCCTTCTCGCCATTGGAAAAGATGGCTTTGTCGAATTGCAATTGATCATATATACTGTACGGGGAGTTTGAGTCGCCACGAACCATGAGTGGAGTGAAATGCACCATATTGTAGCCGCGTTGGCTAATACCGCGCAAATGTTTGTCCCAGTTTGTCGGATAAGTGCCCATAAATTTAGAAAGAGTCGAAAAAAGGATAACGCTCTCGACTGGCAGTCGTTGGCTTTGTAGAGTCAGCTCCGGACAAACATCAATGTAGTATGTGGGTGTGCGTGTGGGTTCTGGTGAGGCAACGTCGGTGAAAGACCACTGCGGAAGTGGCGTGTAGGTTGTGTAAAAGGAGTAGGCATTGGCCTCGTGGATAGGGATATCGATCTCGGTTGTTCCGTTGAAATCTGGCTCGAGCCTGTGGGTCTTTGTTAGTGATATTTGTGAGATATGGGCTTGGTTCACGGGTAGCATACTTGTACTCTTGGTACTGGTCGCGCTTGAATTTTTCTCCCTCGGCAGGAATGTTGACCCAAAGACTGCCTTGGCGACATATCGAACTGGTTCCCTGAATCTGGAAGCGACAGGAATATGCAGGCCTGGTAGGAGGTGGCAAGTAAATATATGTTCCTGGGACGTCTGGAGCGCCAGAGTCGGTTAATGGTAGCAGGTATACGGCCTGTGAGGCTGATTCTGGAGGCGTAGACATGGTTTTGAGGTAAGAGCGGCTTGTAAACAATGGCGACAGATGCAATAGGTATCCTGAGGTGTGGCGGTAAATTAGTGAGGTCTAGGGTAAGATTGTTGAGGAGCAAAAGTAGGTAAGCTGTTGTAGCTTGGTCAAGACTTTGAACAGTAATCGAGTCGCCCGCACAACAAGAAGGACCAAATTCTCTTCAGGATGCAAAACTGAGGTAGGAACTACAGCGTGAGATCGGCGATGGGAGCCGCGAAGCAACAATCCAAGCCCGTTGCAGGCTCAAGCCGTCAGGTACCTACCCGCTAACTGACGTCATCGCCCCAAGCCCCGGGTTGACTTCGGGCCACATGCATGCCTCAGTCCTCCCCTGCGTGGAGGAGGAGGAGGAGAAGAAGAAGAAGTGAGAGTAACAAACTGTAATTTAAAAAAAAAAAAAGACATTTAGTATTGGTGATTTTGGAGGATTAGCTAATTGTACAAACCTTTGGCTTTGAACTGGTCGTCAACATTGGAGATGAGGGCTGGGTACGAAAATAGTATCCATGTCCACACCCCAGCAGTAGAGTTGATCACGCCTTGCAGCAACAACACCCCTTCCTGTTTCTTGAATGCTAGAAAGCAGCCAACTGAGATGTTTCCCACGATATGGAGTGTCAAAATAATGTAGACGGTGATGTATGTCCTAGCCTTGAGACCATACGGGTTCCAGCGATACCGTTCGCGTCTCCTCCTCAACAGATATTTGATGGACTCATCAGCGCGGACACCTAGAATACCACCACGGTACCAAGGCACAAGTTTAAGCTTTTCATCTTCCTGAAGCTTCATTGTTAGTTGGCTAGTAGAACCTGATTTGCACCAACAACATGTATACCTTTTCTCCCGTATCGCGACTCTCCTCCGTCTCCCGTTCTGTGGCGTTATATTGATCTGCCAGCCTGTCCTGCTCTAGGGCCCAATCCTTGAGCTCAAATTCGAGATAACCCGCTGCTTCTTTTTGTGGGATCTCGATAATGACACGATCTTCCGTGGGATCAGTGAGGGAGTGAGCCGCAAGAAGGTACGCCATTGCATCGTCGCGATCCAATTCTAGGGAAATATAGGGCTCGTTGGTCATAATGGTAGGCATATTGGCACTCGGTCATATCGTGCATTGAGATTATGACGTGGATTTGTGGCGCAGGCAGATGGCTGCGAATGTAGCGTGGTGAGAGAGGTCGTTGATCCCGTGCGTCGTGGATGACACTTAGAAGACATTGAGCGTCATCAATCAAGTAGGAAGAAAGTGCGGTTATCCCGTATTTAGATAGAAAGGAGGGTCTCGGAATGAAGGGCAGGAACGACCGCGCATAGTTAGGGACGTTTGGCCAGGGATGCGATGGCGCCAGCGTCGAATCGCACGAGACCGCGGGCCGAAAAGTAATATCTGATAGAAAGACTACGCACTGGAGTCACATTGGTAGACATGCAGATCGACAGTTTCTTCTCCCATCACATTGTCTCCAGGAAGTGGCCAGTGAAGTGTCATGGTCTTTCGAAATCCAGCCACAGCCATCAAATCGAAAAATATTTTCTCGCTGATATGACGCATCTTCATCGCGATTGCTATCTTAATCCCTGGTGAGATGACGCTTAGTCGTTGCAGCGTTTTGACAAGTGCTGGACTGATGAAAGTTGTGAGTGGAGGGAGTTGATGTAAGGCAAAGGCTAACAGATGACGTACCTGCTGTCTGAATTATACGTACAGTCCGCAGCAATGACCAGACCAAGGCATTGAGAAGACGATTGCAGACCTACGGGAAGCTCATTATTCCAGTCTAGCACCTGAAACTCTAGTGTAGATCCTTTCGCCAGGTAAGCTTGATTGATATTGCGCACCGCGATCTCCTGAGCTTCTGCAAGATCGGTCAAGATAACTTTTGCTCCTTCCATGACCTGGGCAATAGAGATACCAACCATGCCACAACCGGTGCCGAGCTCCAATATATGAACCCCTGCAGCGTGTTGAGAAGGCAGCAAGGCTTTGGCGAGTTGACTGTCTATATTCAAGAGGTCACTGACCTGACACGAGAGCGAGATCCCTGCGTCCCTGATATTGTTCAGCGGTTACAAACATAGACAACAAATACGTCACACTACCACAGATGCCGAGCAATACTCTCGCCAGTTTCCTCGTATATGCTCACGGTATTATTATCAGGAAGTCTGAAGCGTCTCTCGACAACCTTTTCAAGTTCGCCGATTGTTTGTAATGGAGAAAAGTCGGCGCTCCAGGCAGATACAATGCCAGGCATATTGTCATCACATAGTCTGCTATATTCGTCTCGAGTTGACTTCGATTCTACTCCTACTCTTACTCTGAAGGTTGAAGATGTACGATTTTTGGCCAAAGGGAGCATGATCGGCAGACTTCGCATGCCGGCAGTCCATTGTAGTGTTCGCCATACTATGAGCTGCTCTGATGGTTGCCCAGAGAGCAACTCTGCTGACAATTGGATGTCATGTGGGAGAAAGGAGTCTCCCAAATCAGATGTGATGGTGATGAGACAGTGTATTTGACTCTTCGCCGTACCCTTCTCTACGACGGCCCGAGGCGTCTTGAGGAAACGAATATATCGCATGAGGACATCTAAGAATGTTGTATAGGATGATGTGGGGGGCCAACAATCGTTCTCGGTCGAGAATGTGGGGGGCGGCTGGGCGGCCGGAGAAGGCCCGATCTATCTTCAAGTTGACAACCAAGGCTCGGAGCTGCATGCCATCTCAGCCATTTCATCAGACTTTACCCTTTCGGTTGCGTAGGAACACATGTTCAATCTACATTCCTGAGCTCGATGCGCTGTCGCGACAACGCGCGTCAGAGCTGCGACACTTGAAAGCGCAACCCCAGCCTCGTCGTCTTCGCAGACGCAACGTCGACATGTACAGGCGCAGCGATCCACGATGGAATCGCACCATCCAGCACTTGACCTCGAACATTGAGCATGCGAATGAGTCTGCACAAGAGAACATATACAGCTTTACACAGCGCTACATCAACCCCTGCGTCTCATCCATCACCCAATGTGTCAACGCTTGCACCACGCCCTGCTTCCCAGCACGCAATGACCGCAGGCGACACCGCACATCGCGCGGCCGCGCCGAGTCGAGCTTCGATTTCTATGATGACTGGGAGGAAGACGAAACGGAAGGGCTGCTCGGCTGGGGAAGCGAGAATCTGGATAGATTCCTGGGCAGTGCGAGCACATACGGGACAACAAGCCAACCTGGGAGCCAGCGTGCGATGAGCTATGGGCAGCGAAATCGAGATGTGCGATACAACACTGCGCGGAGAAAGAGCAATACACAGGCGAGAGATGTTGAACGCCAGGACCCAACGATCATACCCAGCTCATCGTACTTTGGATTCCTGGGACGCCTTCCGTTCAAAATCGGCGGCAAAGGTTTGCGGTACAAGCCGAGTGCGGCAGACCTGACAGATCATCCTGGTGCCTCGCGGCGAAGCACCGAAGAAGAACAGCCACTGATTGAAGACAGCGAGGAAGAAGGGCTGGAGCGAAGCGAACACAAGGGCCATCAAAGGCAGAGGAGCGACACCCATGCTTCAGGGCACACCACGGATTCACTGAGCTCAAGGGGGGATATATTCCCCAGCGAGGATGAGATAGACGATGCCGTCCCACTGGACGACGAATTTACTTTGGTGCTGGAGCGCCGAACCACCGGGCAGTTGAATGAGGAAACGAGCAGCAATAAGCGCAGCACTAGTACAAGCAAGAGCAAAAGGCCATCAGGTACTCGCCGTGTATCCACGCGATCGGCATCTTCAAAGAGTACGCGTGAGTCTGCGGGCAGACGATCAGAGGAAAACACGTTACAGCGCCCTATATCCCCAACAATCGAAGAGGTCGCTGTTCCTACACTAGACGACCTACAAAAGGAAGAAGAACGCCTCCGCATGGAAGAAGAACAGGAGGTACAGAGGAAACGATATGAAGCACAGCACCTCGCTATCCAGCGCGGCCTGGTTCCTGATCAGCAACAGCAGTTGAAATCCCCATCGATGAAATCAATTCGTTCTCAGCGGTCACCATCGCCACAACCGCCACTACAAATGGCCACTGTGCATCCCACCGTCTCGCCATTGGTTCGTTCACCTGCGAGTGAGCATGCGCCGCCATTGGATCCAGTACCGTTCCCAGGCTTTGTGGATTCACAAACGATGCCAGATAGTAGCTCGTTCCATGTTGATGAATCAGACTACTCCAGCATCGCACCAACACCAACGAGGTCACTATCACTGAAAGACGAACAGAGAGAGATACAGACAGACGAGGAGTTTGTGCCTGCACGACTTCCTCATTTTGGCTAAACGAGTGAGCAAATATGCTGATGGGTTATGATACGTAGAGCTATATTCTAACTAGTTAAGTGCCTACAATCTCATGTTGCCAAATGTGATGGGCTTTTTGGTCAAACCTTGATATATCTCGTCTAGCGCACCTCTCTTTCGCTTCTTGCCCTCTTTCTCAAGCCTTTCCTGCTCGTCTTCTTCATCTTGCTCGGCATCTTCTTTCGTTAGCGGTTTCCAGGCTGCTATGCTCCCGTCTGCATGTGAAGAGTACATCTCAACGTCGTGCGCGCGCCAAGCTAATGATGTAATTCTATCTTTTGAGTTGCGTTGTCCTTTTGTAGCGCTGTCAGACAGACGCTTCCGGGGCTCTTGGCGGCGGAGACGATGGAAGAGTTTGCCGTCAAAAAGTTCATATCCAATAATTTCATGCTCGTTAGGGTAGAATATGACATCTGCTGATGGTTGGAAATTCTCCACAGGCGGTAATACAGGAATGCAAGGCGCGAGACCATGATTTTTGACCATGGGACCGAAATTTGCGAGCGTGTTCGCAGCATTTTCTGTATTCCAGACGCGGATGCGTTGATCGTGACCACAAGTTACAAGATGGCGACTATCTTCAGTCCACACAATGCCATTAACGGGTCCTCTATGTGCTTGACCCCGCGCAGAATTGCGTGAGAATGAGGATGTGTGTTTGTTTAATATGCCGATAGAGTCTTCGAGGTCAAGGACACCTAGTTCACCCACGCTCCTTCGGATGTCCCAAAAACGCACGCTGCCGTCTGTTCCACCACTGGCTAGAATGTGTTCTCGTACTGGACTCCATGCTGTCGAAAGAACCGCACCTGTGTGCCCTGCTAAACTGTGTGTATTGGCACCTGACCTAAGATCTATAAGGCGTACGTTGGGGGTCTGTGACGCGCATGCAACAAGCAAGTGTGACGCGATTGGTGATAAAGCAATATTGTATACAACCGAGTCAAGGTTGAATGACGCCGATGGCGCGAGGGTTTCGCTGGAGCAGACCTTGACCGTATGATCGTATGAAGAAGTGAGGAATGCAAGCGAGTCAAACGGGTAGAAACACAGCTGAGTAATCCCTAGTTTGTGTTCTTTTGTTGTCCTGTTTACGGCAGAAAGTGGCAAGTACGTTTCGCCAGCTTCGGTCGTAGACGTTCCTGCCTCAAGGTCCCATATTGCAACCGACGAGTCCGCACCGCCCGAGAGAAGATATCTTCCTTCAAATTTATCGATAGTCAGCGCATTCACGCCTGACAGGTGCGCAGGTATGCGCTCGTGTGGGTCGTCTTCAGGCGGCAGGTGTTGACTGAACACTATCTCAGACGGCTGTATTGCAGAGACGAGGCGCGAAGCGGTCGCACGCTTAAGAACATGATTTGGAATGAGGCCGTACGCGCGGTCAATCAAATTTTGGTGGCTCATATGCAACTACATGCTTTAGTATTAGAGTGTTGGAAAGGTTTGGAGTGATGCAAACGCTTTTGATATTGAATGACGTTGTAGCCTGAAGCTATGGCCAACTATTTATGTAGGTGATCTCATAAGCCATCATCCACTCGCGGGCTCTATCGAAGCAGGAACAGCAAACCATGATACGACAAAGACAGTATCAATCCTCAGGACCACCTAGTAGTGATGGAGGCGCCATGTCTGAACGGCCGACAAAAGTCCGGAAGTCCAATATCTACGATGCTGTAGCGGGTAAACAATATTTGATCGAGCTGGAAGCTTGTGCTAATAGTATCAAAGGGAATGTTACGCAGGCTGGGCTGCTTGGGAATGTGGCAGACACCAAAGCCTCCCGACAAGCATTGCGTCCAGACGAAGTTTTGTTTAAGCAGAGCGATGCACCGATCCGGTATGAAGAGACTGACTACTATTTTGCACACGAAAATTTGCCTGTAAGCCAGCAACTGCCAAGTGGGGATTTACTGGGCGCATTGCACGCCTACATATCGAAATTGTATTCCAGGTCTGAAGGCCTCGAAACTGACACCGCTTGGAAATGTATGGACGAAACTGCGTTGATTGCTTTTGGTATTCTCATGGAAGAGACGGCAAGAGAAATGCTCGGTGAAACCGGTGATCTTGCCTTTGTCGAGGCAGCAGATGACGAAGAAGAAGAAAGCGATTTAGGAAGCGAAGATGAAAAAGATGAACAGGATGAGCAACAAGTGCATAGTAGATTATCTACACCGGCAAACAACGCAAACGATAGGTCAGAGTCATGGTCGCCTTCAGATGATGAATCGCGATACAGTACGGATGAATCAGAATGAGAACCTAGAAGTGAGCCGCACCAATGTCAGAGGATGGAACACCCAATTGTAGCTCAGTGTGCTCACTGAGGCGGTGATTTTGCGGACGTCAGCTATGGTTGTGCCTCCCTCTTCAGAGCTACTAGCCTAGCTTTGCGTCCAAGATAGAAGGCACGCGTAGCCCACCTCTTTCTGCCCAGTTATTCTAGTCAACATCGCCTCGTCCTCTGTTCTTTCTTCTCACCCTATACCTGCAGGGTATACACGCTTCAATTACGTTCGCACACGTGATGGTAAGATAGAGATTTGGTCATGATGCCCGTTCCTAATGACTCTATTTAGGCACCCAAGACTCAACCCAATGCACAAAAGGCTGCTACTATCCTTGCGTGGTTTCACAAAACAGCGCTCGCTCACAGTATCAAAGATCTTGAGAAGACATTGCCTCAGGTCGGGGCGATCAGTGGAATGCATGTGAAAGACTATCTCCAAGCTCTCGCAGATGACAACAAGATCCGTGTAGAGAAGATTGGTAGCGGTAATTGGTACTGGAGCTTTCTTAGTGACGATAAGAAGGCCAAAGATGCTGCCATAGACAGAGCTCAAGAAGAATACGACAAGGCCAAAGTGGCCATGACAGAGCTTCAATTGAAAGTAGACGATGCGGGAGCTGCACGCACTGAAGATGACGATGTTCTCATAGAAACAGGTAAATTCTTTCTATTTCTTACAGAATGGATACTGAGAGCATCTAGGCTGCGACCGCAAGACACTCGTCACAAAGCATGCGGGCCTGACCAAGGAACTCGAGCGGCTACGGGCCGAACTGGCCGCATATAGCGAACAAGATCCAGTCGAGGTCGAGAAAAAGGCGGCTGAGGCTCAGAATGCCCGCATGGACGCTGAAAAGTTCACCGACCAAATCTACAGCATGGAGAGCTGGATCAAGAGTCGATACAGCGGTGATCCAGAGGCTGTTTTGAATATCATGAAGCAGCTTTACAACGGTGAATTTGACGAGGAGGAGGGTGGGCTACGTGAGCTTTGAGATTGTGTTGCGGCCTGATTATGCTGCGATAATAGTGAGCGTTGAGGTGGGTCGGCTTCAAGTAGAAGGGGGGCTGTGCATAAATGAATCATTTCGAATCATCTAGGTAGTCAACCGCGGCTCATCAAGCGCAATGCATGCCTGAGTCACTACTTGGAAATGACTGGAAAGGTTGTGAGTCTTAAGGGTGTGGCTGATGTATGCGCCACGACGCTTTTGGCACAGCGCCATAATTCTAAGGCGGCTGCACAAACCACCACCATACGCTTTCGTCATTACAAGAGGCTCATTGCCGCATACCTTTTCCGTTCGTTCATTCTTTGACTCTAATTATTTTTCGAATTCCTGTGTCGATTGTCGCCTGCTTGCTTGCTTGTATATATAACGTTGAACACCCAAATTCGATACCCCGCGATGGCTTTTATTGGGAATCTTGGCACATCAACTGGAGCTTCGGAGCAGTCGCAAATTCCGGCGAGCCCACAACGGCGAGGTAGAGGAGGCCGAGGCCGAGGCAGAGGCATGCATGGTGGATCCGAAGATAGATACGAGCACCATGGGCACCGCGGGCGTGGAAGAGGCGATGCCCAACATGGGCGCGGGCGTGGAGGAGGCCAAAGGGAGGGTACAGGCAGTCGCGGAAACGCTGCGGATAAAGGCAAAGCCCCCCTACATGAGGCTGAGGAGCAGGCTCAGGTGCCTCCGATAGCCCCCAAGGTCGTGCTACCACAGGCCAACGACGATGACCCAGATGCCGAAGTCTGCTTCATATGCGCCTCGCCCGTTCAGCACACCGCCGTCTCTCCTTGCAACCACCGAACATGCCATATCTGCTCGATTCGCATGCGGGCACTATACAAAACAAAAGCCTGCGCGCATTGCAGGGCCGAATCTGACTATATCATCCTTACCGACGATACCGAAAAAGACTATGAAGATTTCACAGCTGCCGACTTTTTCCAATCGAACGATAGTTTGGGCATACATTTCGAGAATTTACAAGTCTTTGAGGATACACGCCTGTTGCTACAATATAATTGCCCAGAGGGGGATTGCGACGTAGCTTGCTTGGGATGGCCAGATTTGCACCGCCATGTCAAGACTGCACATGGAAAAGTTATGTGGTAAGGATCTGCTTTTTTGCCTAGCTAGAGCTGCGCAGAGAAAGCTGTAGCGAGGCTTTCTACGGCATTATAGCTGACTTCAAACAGTGACCTCTGTACACGGAATAAGAAGGTCTTCACTCACGAGCACGAACTGTTCACTCACCCCGAATTGAAGAAGCATCAGAAGTTTGGAGATGATAACCCCGGCGCGATTGACCAGAGCGGATTCAAGGGCCATCCGGAATGTGGCTTCTGTCGGGAGCGCTTCTACGGAGATGACGAGTTATTCGCACATTGCCGTGACAAACACGAACGCTGCCACATTTGCGACCGACGCGATGGGAGTAGAAAACAACAGTACTTTGTCAACTACGATTCCCTCGAAATCCATTTCCGGAAGGATCATTTTCTATGTCCCGACCAAGAGTGTTTAGAGAAGAAATTCGTGGTTTTCGACTCTGAAATGGATCTGAAGGCGCACCAGATTGAGACTCACCCCAATGGCTTGACCAAAGATGCTTTGAAGGATGCTCGGCGAGTAGATATGTCTGGTTTTCAGTACCGCGCGTCACATGAACAAGAAACAAGTAGTAGGCGAGACGACCGGAGACGAGAAGGTGGAAGAGGGCGTGGAAGAGGGCGAGATCCCAACGCTGAGCCTTTGCCTGCATCGTCAGCACAAACACTAAGTAGAGCTGAGCTTGCCTATCAACGGCAGATAGAAGCACAAAACTCGCAGTCATCGACAGGACGGGCTTTTGGAGGCCAGCTCACAGCTACACCCACGCCAGGCGAAGCTTTTGCAGCTAGGGCCCCACCCAATACGTCTGAACCGGCTACAGTGACGGCCTCGCACCCTCCTACTGCTAGCGGTCTGACCAACGGCGTCCGTCAACTAAATATCAATCAGCAATCGACAAACTCTACGCCGCAAACGCCTCAAGATCAAGCACGCGCACTCAGGCACAGTGCTGTGATCGAGCGAGCGACTGCCATGCTGCGCAATGATGAACATAAACTGCAAGAATTCCGAAACTCAATATCAGCTTACCGTAACTCAAAGGTATCAGCGACGCAATTAATCGAGGGGTTCTTTGCTTTGTTCGATACCGACTCTAAAGAGCTCGGGAAGCTCATCAAGGAGTTAGCAGACATTTTCGAAATAAGTACGAAACGTGAAGGTCTTCTAAAGGCATGGAATGACTGGAGAGCGATCAACGAAGACTATCCATCCTTACCAGGAGCAGCGACAGGGCTTGCGCTCAGTGGGAGCACGGCAGCCCATGGCGGGTCAAGAGTGCTGAAACTGAAGAGCTCGACAGCTCAATCGTCCCGGTCGACAGTAAACCAGAAAGCAAGTTGGTCTTCACCATCGTCAAGCAACCCGTTCCCTGCTTTACCGGCAGCATCATCCAATCGCATTGGAGCAAAGCCTGGGCAAACACCTTGGGCATCCTCGTCTGGTGCAGCAAGTGCCCGTGCTTCGCCGTTGCCTTCAAGGCCTGCGTCATCAACAGGATTGAATAAGAAAGCGACCAATACAGCGGATGCATTCCCTGCGCTGCCGGCAGCGGCAAAACCGGCCAGTACCATTTTCAGTCCTGGGTACGCTGGGCTTGGGCTTCGACGAGACAATAGTGGACGAAACGCACCAGTCAACAACCCTTGGGCCGGTGCATCTGGAGCTGGCAGCGGACTACCAACGCCTGGAGTAGGAGACGATGGGGCGGGCAAGAAGAAAGGGAACAAGGGCAAGAAACAGATGCTATTTCACTTTGGGTGAGACGTGGCGCGTTGCCGGTGAAGGTGTAGGCTACGGAAAGATATTCAGGCAGATTGGACGGCCATCTATATCTGGCAACAAGGTGGGCTGGCTCACGTCACCAAGCGGCGGACAGAGTGAGGGTGTATGTATTAGATAAGAGGAGCCAAGGTAGATTAGACAGGAGGTATGAGCATGTGTATATCAAATTCGCGATGCAGCCGAGGACGCCGCAGACAGCACATGATGACATTGGCGGGGGCAACGGCGATATTCTGCGCGCCTCCAAGCCGAGGCGGGCGCCAACGACCGTTCCGGCGGATTTCGCGCGCTAGCTCTCCCGCGACCCATGCAGTGGGACAAATAGAGTTGGGTGCCCTGTAGCAAACCAAGAGCGGACGGATAATGAGATAATGAAGCCTCGCAGAAGACTAGCAGGGCGACTATGGAGCGATCTGCTGAGCTAGAATGTGACGGTACCGAAAGCAACCCAAGGCAAAGCAGCTGGCCGTGGTTACTAGCTGGAGGGCTACCCACGGGTGCGCAGCGCGCAGCGCAGTCCCTGATGCAGCGCATGTGCATATCTCTCAGGACCTGCCCTACCTAGGTAGATGCTCATTGCTCCACCCGCCAGTCTGTCTGCTCTCTTCTTCTCTTTTTTTCTCTTTTAAAACGCGCCCGGTCGTCTTGTCTCGCAGCAGCCAACGACCCTCGACCCTCGACCTTCGACCTTCGGCCTCTGACCTTCTCACTGGCGCCCAGTGCTGCGCAACACACGGGTACCCCCTCAGTGCAACATCGACCCGTTCGCAAGGCGCCGCCGTGCATCGTATCAAACTTCTTTGTCTGCAGTTGCTCGCCACGACCGGTATTGTTGTTCTTGTTGTTGTTGGGCGCCGCTTTCTCCCTTCTCCTGTCCTTCCACACCCCCCCTTCCCATTCCCACTTCTCCCCCCGCAAGCCGCCAAGTCGTGACCAGACCCCGCGACCGCGACCGTGACTGCGACTGCAACCGATAGCGCGCGCCACGCCACGCCATTGCTTTTGTCCTGCAGCTCTCTTGTGCACATCGCCCTGCTTGTTCCTCCTGGGACCGGATTAAACTTTTGCCCCAGCACGACTGACAACACTCCCGCTACCACCACCATGTACACGCACTCGCGCCAGGCAAACCAGTACCCCGTCCCCGCCCCGCAGCAGCAGTCCAGGCCCGATGTTACTTCATTACCTCCCCCACCACTACTTCAAGACTCGGCGAGCATGATACACCACTTGCCTCCACATCAACAGCAACACCAGCTGCCACCACACCAGCACCCCCACCACCAACCACAGCAGCAGCCGCCGCCGCAGCAGCAGCCACACCAGCCACACCAACCACAGCAGCAGCCACCTGCCGCTCCCCAACAGCAGCATGATCTGTCCTACCACCAAGGCGACAACCCCGGCGACTTTGCAGGCTCCAGAGACGGCCGCATCTACAAGTAAGAGCCCCATCCTACTCCCAATCCGGCACCGCGCTGATAATGACAGATTGGTAGTCGAACAGCAGCCTGTCAGAGCCCGAATGTGCGGGTTTGGCGACAAGGTAAGACAGCTCACGCACCTGCCCCATTGCCATGGTACAGCACTGAGGCATGTGGCCAATGATAGGACCGACGCCCCATCACTCCGCCGCCTTGCATTCGCTTGGTCGTGTGCGACGCCAAAACGGGCAAGGAGATTGACTTCAACGATGTAGACAGCACCTTCTTCGTCCTGATGGTCGATCTCTGGCACGAGGACGGTACTCGCGCCGTCAATCTGGTCAGGCACAGTAGCGCCGCCCCCACCGTGTCCATCTCCAGTAGCACAGTAACTTCTTATCCTCCTGCTCCAGAGCGCCCCATGTTCATGGCAACGCCTGTAATCCCCACCTGGGACGGTTTGGGCAACCGAATGGCATCAGCGCCTAACCCGTATGGACAGCCGTCAATGACACAGTACCCATATGCTCCCTCGACGAGCACGCCCAGTTATCCAGCATACGGAGCGCCCAACAATTATGCTCAGGCTCCAGCTCCCATGGCAATGGCGATACCAGCCCCACCTATGAACCAAAATCATACCAGGAATCTGATAGGAATGAACGCTGTTAACGCCTGTCGACTGAACGATCCAGAGGGCAAGACTGGTTTCTGGTTCGTTTTGCAGGACTTGTCCGTGCGAACTGAGGGGAACTTCAGGTATGCTAGCGAGCGCGTCACCCTCTACATTCCTCTACAGTCACTAACAAGCGCAGACTCAAGCTCAGCATGTGCGACATTGGTACCGGTCAAGGTACCAATGCCGTCGTATCACAAGGCAAATGCCCCGTACTAGCCACCAGCTTCTCGGAACCTTTCACAGTCTATTCGGCCAAGAAATTTCCCGGAGTTATAGAATCTACCCCACTCAGCAAGTGTTTCGCACAGCAGGGAATAAAGATCCCAATCCGCAAGGACGGGCCAAAGAATTTGAGCAACCAAGCTGAGTACGATGCTGATGACATGTAGACCAAGATCAACCCTCCTAGAGACGAATAACGTTTCCAGGCTAAGGATAATCAGGGAACAAAAGAACAGACAGAAACTAGATTGTGGCGACAAATCAAAAGACGCACTCATTGCAAAAGATCCAAACGTTGAAGGGATCACAAACATAGATGGTATACGCACATTTGAATGCAGACGAGGCAGCGACGGAAGCAATGGTAGAAGCAACTTCAACTGTGGAAAGTGAAGAAGAGGCGGTTCTCACTCTTCGCCTTGGCTCGTCAAAGGACCTCTGACGCGTTCTTAAAGTCGTACACAGAACCGATATTCTTTCACCGGGGACTGAATACAGTACTTGTTCCCATCCTCGTTTATTTCCATACCTCGTGTCTTTCTTCGACGGCGTTTTGTGCACACTGGTGGGCTCGGTGCAGCTTTTGGCGAAGGAGGCTATTGTCTTGGATTAAAAGCTAAACTTTGTTGATTTCGGATACTTTCTATTCACGGTTTCTGTACAGTCAAAAGGTATCGCACTCTTGGATATCGATCTCTTCTACTAGTATAGTTTTATTCGAGCCATGCATGCATCAATGATTGCATGAATAAATGTGCTTAAAACCGGTTTCAACGCTTTTATTAGATCATTATATTGTTGTATTGTTATCTAAAGTAAATCTATGACTCATGGCATGGCTATTATATACCTTGCATGCCCGATACTTCGTGGTAACTAGGTACAATCATAGCACCCACCACACGTAACCTATTAGCTTTTGGCTCCTTTCGTAATCATGCACACACACACACACACACACCCGCCTTCTTACGCATGTTGTTGGAATGTTTGTATTGGTCCTAGTTCGTATTCCATGAACCAAACACTACTTCGTGATCATGTAACATCGACTTCTTGCTCACGGTTGTTCATCTTGACTAGCCCTCAATCAATACGTTAGACCCCTTACACGTTTCTTGTCCTTCAACAACGTCTTTTTTGAGTTCTCCAGCTCTTTACAAAATGTTTTTTTCTTGAGATCCATGTCTTCCCATATTGCCTCGGAGGTCCTATTGTGACGATAGAGCACCTCCTTCAATATATACTCGCCATCACTGGCAAAGACATCTGCGATATCTGTAACAGCGGTTTCATTATCAATTATGTTGCGTACCACGCGCTTTGATAGGCGCATGATGCAATCGTGGATTGGGCGCTGGTGTGGCCGTAAACTGGCCTCCCACTCCATTTCCTCGGCGTCAGATGTAGGAATTGGGCTTTCGGATGATGGTGATGACCCTGCAGATGTAGAACTATGACTACTAGGTTCACCAGAGAGGGGTGGAGATGAGCGAAATTGAAGGGGTGAGCACTTGACAATGGGCAGAGGCTCATCCGATTCGTCGTCCACTAATGTTTTGTCACCGTCCATATCTAAATCGGCCTCGGTATCGGTTGCTTGTGGAACCGTGAGGATTGAGTTGACCATTTCGGCATCGTCTGTTTCTTCTTCACTTGCTAGAGCCGCTTTCCGTGCAAGCTTTGTGAGACCTTGATGATTCATCACCTTGGGCTGGGTCACATCCGTTTCCTTCAATTTTTTCTGATTGTGAGGTGCCAGCTTTTGTGTTGATGACTGACAGGTAAGGCCTTTACTAGTTGCTGAAGTCGGTCTCTGTTCACAATTCGTTCGACGCGCAGCCTTGATCCGCAGGTCTTCTTTGTCATAGCTTACAAGCACATCAGTTTGACTGGCTATGACGGCCATACGTTCATTTAAGCCCGACGTATCATCTCCCACATTATCTCCTGTCAGGCGACGAGTGAAAGGAGTTGTCTTTTGACTGTCGTGGCGCATCCTGAAGGGGTCGCTTTTCGCAGTCTGTATATCACCCTTCTTCTTTTCGAGATAAATATCCTCACGATCTGCGTGTCCGGAGATGGCTGTGGATTCTGCGTGGGGAGACGCAGGTACAGGCTTGCTGTTACTAGAGAGAATTTCTGTCTCTGTTGTATCATGCGAAAACCTGCTGCCACGTGCTGTGCTATTGAGTGGTGGTGATGATGATGGTAAAAGCGAAAGTTGTGTATTCGGAGGCTTTCGCGGTTTAATCGGGGTGCGCGGCTCATTTGCTAACATGCTCAGTCGGTATTGGCGTTGTGTTGGATTTGACGGAGGGTCTGGAGGTGGAGGTGGAAGAAGCGGTTTTTTGAAGGCTGTTTGAATACCCTCGGTTGACCTTTGCAAGCCCATTAGGTTTCCGATCATTGAAACTCGAGAGTGATGACTAGGGGATAGAGGCTCGTGAACCTCGTTCTGCTTAGGCCACTGCGATCTTGCCTCATTTTCCGGCTCCTCACATTTTGTTGTTCCATTATGCCGTGTTCTGGCGAGGCTCGAAGATGATCCATGCAAGGGAAGGTCATCAACTGCGGTTACTCCATGTTCCCTCTTTGCTTTTTTCTTGGGCTGCCTCGAGGTAGAATTTCTCTGAGTGTCAGGTTTTCGGTTGGTCTTAGTGCTCTTTACTGGCTTTTTCTCGTCCAGGCTGCAACCATTGTCCGGTTCCTGTTTTCGTTTGCTCCGCGTCTTCACCCCAACACTGGTACTGGGGGCGACCTGGGGAGTTGTACTTTCTTTCATAGTTTGACTGCAGGGGCTCGATCCAACGTTTGTACAGCTTGGCTCTCCGTGATACTCTTCTGGGAAATCGAATACGTCGAGATGATCACACACTCCTTGTGAAGCCTTTTCCTTTATGGCCTGTGAGACCTTTGGTAGCTTTCCCTTGCCGGAGGCAATAGGCTTCAATGCTGTATGCTTATAAGCAGAGCTACTGGTGGATAACACGATACCATCAGGCGAGTTAGTTGACCCACTAGTAGCCTTTATTGACGCGATATGTTCCGGTTCTTTAATCCCTTTTGTAGGCCGTATGTGTTTGTTATCTTGTGCATCTGTCCGCTTCTTTGTCTTTGCCACTTTGGCCTGAAGTGATCCCTGTTTTGACTGGCAGTTTGTTGCCTGCGTGGGGGCATCGGGGGTTTTCCCTAGCAGGTCTGATGATAAATGGCCCTTCTCTCTGTGCGGTTGATCTAGCTGTTGGCGACGGCTGATGTTTATTGGACTACTACGACAGATACTGCGCTGCTTTGAAATATCTGGTTGGGCTTTTGGTTGTTGAGCGACTAGACAATCAGAGTTTTGGAGTTCTTTGAGAGCTTCCTCGCATTCTTTAGCATCTTCCGATCGCTGAAATAAGATCGTGAGCTCGGTCGCTGCTCGCCCCGACATGTCCAGATGATACGCCGAATTTTCAGGCTGAAGCATCAAGATGAGGTCCCAAGGCTCATGTGTTGTCTTTCGTGACTGTGAATCGTGTAAAGGAGCCGAGGGTCGCCCTTTCGTTCCTTGAATATGAGCAATTGGTATATCCAGGAATCGAATATTCCTCAATGCACTATCTGGCAAAAGCAGGGTGAGAAAGTCATCTTGAATGATTGCAACAGGTACTCCGTTGTTCGAAGCTGCCCATCTGAAGCCATCTGAAGCTTCTATGGAAACAGGATAAAGGATTACTGGGTCCGTGGTAGGACTGGCCAGGGCCAGTTGATCCAGAGTATCCAGGAAGTTTTGGAAATTGCAGATCCACTGAGGACCAGAATTTTCGGGAAATTTTGGCATGCTGTTTCTAACTTTATCAGACGCCCAGAAAAGTTCGAAACCAACACCTTGCTCGAGTGCCTCCCGTAGGATAAGTCCAGCAATGATTTTGGTCTCTTCGCGCTCGGTGTAGCTGAGAATGACGTCGCCCAGGCCTGAGAGCTGCTCGACATTCCTCATGTGCTTGACCACTGCAGGTGATGCGGCTAGCATTCCCATTAGTGCGATTCCTATCCATCTTCGTCGGGTACATGAGCAAGTGTTGTAGCAGAAGGCGCGCAGGTAATGCTCAGCGACTAATGGAAGAGTGCTGCCGCTATATTCTTGGGCTGACACGAGCTTGTATAACCGTAGATTTGACGCGTCATTGTCAGGTTCCTTGAGCGTAGCGTCGAATGCTCGGCATGTCATGGCGTCGAATAGTCATGAAGACACAGATGAATCCAGCAGCTAGTGTGCAAGTGGCGAAAGCAATTGAAAACAGAGAAGAGGGCCAACAATGAGAAAAGTTTGCGCGAAGACAAGGTAAGAGAGACACTTGCATTTCGAGGGGCGATCGAGGCCTGACGTTTGATGTCTAGGAAGGTACGCGATAGTTTCGCGTTGCCCCTCCACCCTCACCCACACTTCTCACATCAGCATAACCGTCTCCAGTCATGACGCCTTTGAGCTTGATTTATATGAGAAATTGCTACTAGAATGGCCAGCAACGGTCGGAAATGTACATGTCAGACCCTGCCGTCCCCGCCAGGCGCAAAGACGGACCATCGCGACTGCCGGTGTGACCCGAGTAACTCCTGCTCAAGCCAATAGCGCCTGAGTGTCATTGAACAGGGCCAACAATGATCTCTGACGAACCTCCAAGGAATCGTATTTACCGATACTTTCTCGAGTGCTGGGCTGGTTGAAGAAACGTCACTTTTGGCCGTGCCCCAATTAAGTCTAGCGATCTTAGTGGCGTTTTTCACGCGTCTTCAAAGTGCTCTGTTAGTTTTTCACTGCAAGTAGGAAGCATAATAAATGATTGACACTAAGCACCAGCCTCTCGTTCTTGAATCTCCTTGCCTAAAGAAACAGGGCCAAAGTCCAACAAAGTACCCGGGGAAATATTGGCCCTCGCGCTCACCCCCTTCCTCCAAACGCTCCACAACATCATAGCGACCGCGCTCCTTCGCAATATTAACACAATATGTACCTCTATCCTCTTTAGCTTGTTTACCAGGTGCCAAATCCAGCAATAATGCTACACATTCTCATCGTGCCTGTATACATGTTAGGTAGAGTGCCGTACACTCCTACTTACCTAGCGCGTCCCAATCATCGAATAAATACCACATATCACGACCTTCTGCAATAACCTCATAACATAAAAAAAGTTACAGTGGCTTCAAATATCTCTCTCATCAGCAGCCCCAAGGTCAACTCGGGACTGTTTTGATACGAATCCTTGACCAAGGAGCCGCTTAGCATTGCAATCGAAGCTGACTCCCACGAACTATTGTTGATATGTCGCTCAGTCTATGTTCAAATAGCCGTTTTACAAAGTCATATGAGCCGTATACAACAGCGCTAGCTATGGTAACTGGAGGCCTCGCCTCCATGAGCGTCGAGGCCCCAACCATGATGCACAAAAGTCTTGGAAAAAGTAGAAGATACTTTCAATCTTACTGCAAGCCCACATGCAGCTAGCGCATCTCTTCGCTCACTATTCCCCACATACATCCAATGGCCTGATCCTCTGCCGATGCGTGCTATGCAGGATTGTGGCGCGTCGATGGGCTACTTCCTCTGACCTGTTGATCAACCGAACGCTTCCTTCGCTTTCGCTTACTTCCACGGCGTTCTGGACACGAGTCCTAACTTTGCCGAACACCCACCCTCAGAACTTAATAACATCGCATTGTACCAAGCCATGTTAGAATCGCTCATGTCCGTTCAACACTTGCTGCTTTCTCTTATCGAGGCTAGTGCTTCTTGTTCGCATTGGTAACTTCTGTGAGATGTGCATGTAGGACTAACCCCGCAACGCTCGGCATCATCAATTCTTTCAGTAGGAGAGACAGCGAGGAACTCCCCTGTGGGACACATCTGTCTTGATGGCTAGCGATGAGGGAACCACAGTAGATGGCGGCCCTACAACACAATTAACGCCTACCCTCCCTACCATCAGCCAAGCTAGGTTGCACACAATCATTGCTGCACTTTGGCTTTGTTTATTCATTTCCGCTATGGACACCACCATCGTTACCACTGCACTCATTAAGATCTCGAGTGGTTTCAATGCTTTGGAGCAAGGGGCATGGCTTGTCGCTGCCTATTTATTGACATACAACTGTAAAGCCCTTTCATTAGCATAATCGAGTTACCTTGCTAACTTTGACGTAGCGTTCCTGATGATTACAGCGAAGCTCAGTGATATATGGGGCCTAAAAAATCTCTTATTATCCTGCGCTTTGATATTCTTGGTATTTTCCATGGCTTGTGGCGGAGCTCAGAGTATGGCACAGCTGTAAGTTGGTAAAATATGTTCGGTTTGGACCAATAATAATCCCTTAGAATTGTGTTTCGAGCGTCCCAAGGCATTGGAGGCTCCGGACTCTATTCACTCACTTTTGTGTCAATCATGAAGCTAGTTGTTCCGGAAAAAATCGGCTTTTATTCAGGTGTCATCAGCTCAGTATTTGCAATGGCCAATCTACTTGGCCCTTTATTTGGAGGGATGATATCCGATCGAACGACGTGGAGATGGATATTTTTTATCAAGTGCGTTAGTTATATTCTCTGCATAGCACCAGCTAACCAGGTAGTGGGCCGATTGTCACAATTGCAACCGTCCTTCTTTTCGTATCCTTTCCTCCTTTGAAGGATGGCAAAACAAATACCGAACGCATAAAGAGCCTAGACGGAATAGGAGGGTTGTTTTCCATTTTCTGGCCGATACCTCTAATTTTCGCTTTACAGGAAGCTGGAGTTTCGCATCCATGGAACAGCGGCATTATCATCGGTACGCTGACAACCGGCATTGCGCTCTTCCTCCTATTCGGACTTTTTGAAGAGTGGGTTACGTATAAATCGTCAAAAGAACCAATTTTTCCAATGCACTTCCTTCGAAACCCCTCCATGGCGCTTATTCTATTGTAAGGGGTACAGTTGTTTCCTATAGTACCGATCTGACTGCGCAATAGGTCTCAATTTCTTCTTGGAATGCCGTTCTATGTAATCTTTGTACAGGTTCCACAGCGATTTCAAGTTGCCAACTTCACAAGTGCAGAACGTGCAGGAATTCTTCTTCTTCCTGCAACGCTAATGACTCCTATCGGGGCCATGGCGTGCGGGCTGGTGGCAAAGAAGATACCTATTGAATATATGTTGATCATCTCCACTGCTATTGTATGCCTTGGTGTCGGACTCCTTGGGAGCCTACCAACATACTCCGCTCTATATCCTGGAATATATGGCTATGAAGTCATCGCAGGTTTAGGGTTGGGTTTATCGAGCCCGCCCTATTTCATGCTCATCGCAACCTCTATCCTAGAAAAGGACATACCTGTCGGTACGGGCGCACTAAATATGGTCCGAACACTCGGGGGTTGTGTGGCAGTTTCCGTATGTTCGGCCATACATCGTGAGTTCATCACCGACCGCCTCTCAGCATTTCTTTCGCCCGCTCAAATATCTGCCGTGCAGAAGTCTAGCGGCTATATTACACAGTTGCCTGAAGACACACGAAATCGCATCGGTCACATCTTTGGTAGCAGCTATAATAGACAGTTCCAGATCATGTTGGCCTTTGCCGGGCTGAACATCGTCGTTGCTATCATCATGGTCCCAGTTAGAAAATGGATGGGTATTTTTGGTGTGATGCCTAGACGGAAAGAAGACAATGAGTTTACAATGGCCACAGAGTCAAAGGCAAACGATTCAAACCCGAATGAAGACCAAGGAGATATTGCCATGAACCCTTCAATTCAGGTCTCAGGCACTGACCAGTGCGCTGAGGGTATCATAGCTACACAACCAAAAAAGGACGTTGATCAGCCTGAGATCGGAGTATCGCAAGCGAAATAACCCGCTATACAAGAAGGAACGAAATTGTATGTTTTTCGCTGCCTGTACAGAGAGGGGAAATCAGTTCAGCCAGATAGATGAGAAACAGAAAAGCGTAATTCGTTCAAGGTAGTGAAAATCGAGCATCGATATAAGATTGTCCTTACTCTTTAGCTTCTCAAGCGAGGCATTGCCAATATTGATGCTGCAGGAAAGATTTTAGCAAGTGAGTTTATCTCATAAAGTCAGCTAGGTAAAGGTAACTCAGTATCTAGCATTGGAATTGTTGGGCTGACGCCAAAATCAGCTACCAAGAGGCAACTCCTCCACCCTCTGGGATTCGTGGTTACATACCTGAATTTACCTAAGTATAGTAGTAGTCTCATACTGTATTTCCCTTGTTCCGATCGGCGTAAGGGATACCGGTTCTTGTAAAAGCCGAATCTGTCAACCTAGATATTTCCTAGAGTGAAACAAGCCATTGACATGGCCTGACATCGTGTGGCTCCGGAGGCAAAACGAGGTGCATGGGGGCCTAACCACTGCTTAGAAATCCCACAAAAATCTATTGTTCGCTCGGGGCAACTGCTAGCGCAGAACACAAGCAATGTGCCGAACGTTGACCGAATAGAGACGTTCGAAGAAGCACGTCACAAGGATCACTTGTGGAGAAGCTTAGCATTGACTCCACATTTTATTGGTTGCTAGGGTTCACCACCCCGCAACCGAGGATAGCTTCCGAAGCTATGCTGCTCGGCACCATGACGTTATATTGTTGAGGGAAACTCAGGACTTGAGCCGGTGTTTAACTTGTGTGACGATGCGACTATTCAACTTTCAGCCGATGCATTACCAATGGCGATGATGTGTGATTCAACAACTGATCTGTCAGGAAGTATCAGCATGCGCTAAGTCGAGGTGTGGGGAAGCGTGGGCCAGGTATAGGGTATTGTACTGGTCATGAGAAACAACCTTGTTAAAGTGGTTCGACAGCGGGACTCAGGGTCCCGAAAAGGGAATAGATCGGATGTTTGGTTCGCAGCGTTCATAAGGGACTATCGCCCCTCCTATCTAATTTGCGTTTTGTAATCATAGTCTTGTAACCAACCCCACTGAGTTGGAAGTGTCCCTGTTTCGCTCCCACAAGTCCAGATTTTGTATCAACTGGTTTGGCCTCACCTCACAACATGACTTCAGCAACAGATAGACCTAGCGACGGCATAAGCGATGAGAAGACCGTTGGAGACGAACATTTGAACGATAAGAGCCATACTATCGAAGACCTGGCAGATCCCGATGCTGGTCTCAGTGAAGAAGAACGTGCTGCTCACGTATGTTGTAACCTTCCCTCATTCGTTATAGCCACACTATTACTAAAGAATTCCGACTCACGAAGCAAAGGACCGAAAATTGCTCTGGAAACTTGATACGAAGCTGATCCCGTGGCTTTCATTCCTATATTTGATTTCGTTCTTGGACCGTACAAATATTGGCAACGCGAAAGTCGATGGCTTACAAGAAGACTTGAAGATGACCAACGGGCAGTACAATGAGAGTTTGACTATATTTTTCGTCAGCTATTCTGTATTCGAGCCGTTGACGAACGTGCTATTGAAGAAGCTGCGACCAAGTATATTCCTTCCAGTCATAATGATATTGTGGGGAATCTGTATGACATGCATGGGATTGGTCCATAACTATGCCGGCCTGATGACTGCTCGCTGGTGGCTAGGAGTGGCCGAAGCTGGTCTTTTTCCTGGAGTCAACTACTACCTCTCTTGCTGGTACAAAAGATCTGAATTTGGAATTCGTGCTGCGATCTTCTTTTCCGCGGCTGCTCTAGCAGGATCTTTTGGTGGCTTACTTGCTGCAGGTATTGCTCAAATGGGCGGAGTTGGCGGTAAACCTGGATGGGCTTGGATCTTTGTGAGCACACTACATCTGTCAGATAAAAAAAGGGTGAACTAACGAAGCTTCTAGATCCTTGAAGGCCTCGCAACAATCATAGTTGGTATAGCATCTTACTGGATGGTCCATGATTTTCCTGCTGAAGCCACTTTTCTCACGCCTGACGACCGCGCGCGCGTCTTACGGCGTCTTATGGCAGACCAACAAGCATCCGCCCATCACGAGACTTTCCAGATGAAATATTTCTGGCAAAGCGTCAAGGACTGGAAAACGCTCATGTATTCCATAATCTACATGGGCGCAGATGGGTCTTTATATAGTTTCGCCTTGTTCCTTCCGACTATTATTCAAAATCTAGGATATAAATCTACAACGGCGAACTTGTTGAGTGTGCCTCCATATGCAGCAGCAGCGGTGGTCACCGTGTTGATTGGATGGATTGCAGATCGTACGCAGCAAAGAGGATATTGTAACATCTTCATGTCACTCTTCGGCATTGTCGGGTTCAGTATGATGCTAGGAAGCTCGAAGCCCGGGGTGCAATACGCTGGCACATTCCTGGGTGCGTTGGGCATCTATCCGTGCATCGCAAATACGATCTCTTGGGCCTCTAACAACGTTGAGGGCGTATACAAGCGCGGTGTTACGCTTGGTTTCGTGATCGGCTGGGGCAATCTGAATGGCGTTGTCAGTTCGAATATTTACCGGGCGAGGGATAAGCCGCGGTTCTTCCTTGGGCATGGGGTTGTGTTGGCGTATCTCACATTGTTTCTGTTTGGGGGTAGTGTTGTTACGAGGTTATTACTAGCGAACGAGAATAAGAAGAGAAGGGATGGAAAGAGAGATGTGTGGATTGAGGGTAAGGGTGAGCAGGAGGTGCTTGAGATGGGGGACAAGAAGCCAGACTTCTTGTACGTGCTGTAATTGTGCGCCTTATCTTGGATCGTGTGTAATGAATCCAAGATGCCAAATTGTAGTAAATACGAGCCAGACTTTTATGCCGAATGCACCTGGGATTTCGCAGACCGCCAGGCACTAATGCGCCGCCCAATGCATATAACGAAAAAGGGAACGAAGAAGAGATCGTAAACAAAGCCTCAAGCTCCATTTTTCCTGCCGTTCCGGTCGTTGGCCCTCTGCTTCCTCTCATTTCGCCTGACGCGATCCTTGCGCTCCTTCCTGCTGTCTGCCCGCGCATCATGGGCCTCTCCGCTCGCCCTCTCCTTCTTCTCGTCGACCTCGACCAGCCAGTCGTTCTCGCCGTCCTTGTTCTTGCCCTTGTAGCCCCATTTGGGCACCCACTCGCCACTCGCGTCGTCGTAGACCAGCTTGCCGTCGCGCTTCTTGTCCTTGATGCCCTTCTTGGCAGCGAAGCGCTCCCACTTGGTGGGCTCCTTGGCAGCTGGAATGGGCTTTTCGCGGGGAAGCGGGGTGGCTGGGGCGGGCAGGATGAGGTGGACGCCCTCGGAGTCGGATTTGATTTGGCAGGTGGTGAGCAGCTGGTTGATCAGGGCCTGTGCGGCGTCGCGGGCGGTGGCTGCAAGCACTTCCTCGCTGGCGGCGGCCGGCACGGGATTGGCGTCGTTGGCGAGGAGGTTGCCCAGGTCGAAGGTGAAGGGCGTGGGCTTGTTCACCGTGACGGGTCGAGCCGAAATGGCCGAATCTGCAACAGAGGCGGCCCCATTGAGGCTGGGAGACTTGACGTCCATGGCCCCGCCGTTGATGCGGTCGGCCAGCGCAATGCCGCCGTCCATTTCCGTGTCAGACATTGTTGGAGGCGGGTGTGTTCGGGTCGTGGGTCGTGCCTTGTTCGTGAATTATTATCGGCGCAGATTATTTTTTGGAGACGGCGAGTCCGTGCACCCGCCCGCGCGGACTTGTGAGTGCACCACCACCTTTCTGCACCCATTGCCATTGTTCCTGTGGCCAGCATGGCGCCCTCGATATGTCTCCGGAGCTTCCCGCAGCTCTCCATTGACGTCGCCGCACACCCTCGGACTGCACCACGCCTGCTGCATCCCCGCGTTGCCTTCTTTTCTACCTCTGCTGCTCGCTGTGCGAACCCATCGCCAAAAAAGAAAGGCATCACCGCCGCCCCCAAGAAGGGCGTCAAGTCGCTGAACACCAAAAAAGGTAAAAATGCCCCTAGCGGCGATGCCGGCAAGCGGCCGGCTCAGGGCGAGAGGAAGGCGCTGCGCAAGCGAATCGTGCTCAGCAACAACAACGCCCTCGACGTCTCCTCTCTCAAGGACCTGAGCAAGGAGAATGTCCTGAGCACACAAAATGAAGGCAATATGATGGGCTTGCCTGAGTCCATTGTAGATGCTTTGAGAGCTGTCGATGCCTTCAAAACATCCCAAGGATGGAGCCTCTTCCGGAGGCCGGCAGTGTTGATGAGGAAGGAAGCCATACAGCTGGCACAGCTTCTCAGCGACGTAGAAGAGTCGGCAGCTAGGCAGAAGAAGACAATACGAAGGATATTGTCAGGGGAGAGGATGAGTGGGAAATCCACACTGTTGCTCCAAGCCTTGTCCATGGGCTTCTTGAGGGAGTGGTTCGTCATCAATCTTCCCGAAGGTAAAGATGCTCAACACAAATACCAATCTCCACCATCTGACCTATCTTCTAGCTCAGGATATTGTCAACGCTCACACCGAATATGCCCCTCTCCCAGACTCGCAACCGACCCAATATACCCAAGACACCTATACCGCAGCCCTACTGCAACAAATTCTCAAGTCCAACGAGCACTTTCTCCAAGCAACACCATTATCTACAAAACCTAACATTCCCCTTCCCCTTCCTGTAAAAGCCACTTTAAAGAATCTTGTTCTCCTTGGTTCAGCAAATCCGGAAGTATCATGGCCCGTCTTTTTAGCTTTGTGGGCTGAATTATCGCAATCTGGACGTCCTCCTATCATGCTCGCAGTTGACGGTCTATCCCACATTATGCGCGATTCTAAATATCTTTCTGCGGATGTCAAGCCAATTCATGCCCATGATCTTACTCTTGTTCGACACTTTGTTGACCATCTTTCGGGCCAGAGAAAGCTTCCAAACGGTGGCATTGCCCTAGCCGCAACATCGCATTCCAATGCACCTACATCTCCTGCCTTGGACTTCTGCATCAAGGTTGCCGAAGCACAGCAAAAGACGTCAGAGCATATCCCGCAATGGAATCCCTATAGGAAAATCGACACGAGGGTAATGGAGGCTCTCAAGGAGTTCAATTCTAACAACAAAGACTTTGATATTATCAAGGTTGGAGGCTTGACTAAGGATGAGGCTAGGGCAATCATGGAGTATTATGCCGAGAGTGGTTTGCTAAGACACCAAGTTAGTGAAAGCTTTGTAAGCGAGAAATGGAGTCTCGCAGGCATGGGTAATATTGGTGAACTAGAGAGGACTAGTGTAAGACTGAGGATATGAGTCGTTTGTGGTTGAAATGGCATTAGGATTTGTACCATATCTGGACCTACATGTCTTGTAGGTCATGTGCAGCAGCCGCAATGACGCATCGTTCGCACAACCTATACATGAGATTCTTGTGAGTAACCTGCTCTTTCTTCGTTGCCTGCAGCTAGTGCTATGGGTACATTCAGCCCAACGCACTTTCCAAAGGCCCCAATCCACATCATCAAATACTCCCCCGGGACTATGTCTCTATTGCCAATGCTAGCTTGCATCACCTCAGCTGTCTGACAAGGGTGGATGAAGAAAGCCGGACGATTCGTGGCTGGATGATCCTTGTCTGTGTTAGTTTTGAATTATATTTGCATGATGTATTTGCTCACCGCTATAGTGACGCCTCCAATAACACCTCCGTGCTCAGTCTGGGGCTTGAAGTCTGAGGGTATTAAATGCGAGTACAATGTGTCCATTGTTGGTGGATAGCGGTGCTGCGGATCCCATATATGGGTATATAGGACTGGTACACGATAAACTGGGGAGAGGAGAATGTCGTAGTGAATGAGTGCTTGATTTTCTCCTGGCAAAGAAAGTACTTCATCATCATCCTCGTTTAGCTCATCGTGTACGTCTTCACCACCAATGCCACTCCCTGTGCTGCCAACATCAGGGAGCGTCTTTGTAATTCTGAGATATTTGGTTTCACAGTGACAGATGACTTCGGCTGACTGCCATTCAACTTGCAAGTGTTTACATTGGTCAAAACATGCAAGTATGCTACTGCATGCTTCGCTGAACTCAGCAGCCGTTAGGTGCGATGGTGAGGAGAGCATCTAGCATGAGCATGCATTCGGCCGATACCTATGTAGTCAAGGCGGTGCCGTGATGATCGTCGGAACGATCGAGTCGGCGTTTTCCCCGGACAGTAGCAGAAGGATGACTTGGCACATGCACCTGTCTGCCTGGACCACCCAAGGCACCCGTGCTACCAGAGTTTAGCTCCGCAACCTCCGTTGCCTGAATTGCCTGAATTGCCTCGAGTCTTTGGCATGCCTTCAGCGTCGTCTCGCACGTTCCCATAATCCGCCCCAGCACTGATCTTTTTCTGCCTCGGCCATACTGCAGCCTTCGTTGAGATGCCGGCGCAGACTGAGAAAAGTCAGCTCAAACGCGGCCGTGTAAGTGATAAGATAGCTGGCGCTCTCTGGCACAAGAATCCTCCGCTGACATCTGATTTGATAGCAATCTCAAGGCGAGGTTGTCGAGCCCAAAAAGGCTCGCCTTTCGCCACCGCCAACTAGCTACCTCAAGAAAAGGCAATTGCCGTCGCCTGTCACCCATAGAGAATCAACCGCATCCGATGATTTCAAGGAAGGCACTATCACGCCCCCCAACAATCGCCAGGCACCTACTTCTCAAGCTGTTCGCAGCCCCAAGAATGGTCTCTCGTCGCCTCCCTCAGACACGCAGCCATTCTCGCAATTCAAGTACCCAAGCCGAACGTATGCAGTAGAAGATGAAGAAGGCCAGGAGGTGTGGGGCTACCTAGTACCAATCGACGATGAATTTAGCAAAGTCATGGTGCTGCGGAGACGTGAGGCGTGCCCCGTGTCTCCTGCCAAGATTAGTAAAACAAGTGGAACAGAGAGGGTATCGCGAAACGAGTATCGAGCGCAGGAGGAGAAGTACGAGAAAGAGAAGCAAGAACACGGCATTGCTGCCGGTGGATACCTAATTGGCCGGCACCGTGAGTGCGGTACGTAATTTTGGCGCAAATCTGCCAACGATTCGATCTAACGGTCACAGATCGTATCCTAGAATCTCCTACAGTCTCGAACCGCCATTGTCTTCTCTTTGCTGAAAAGAAAGGTGGTGATATTGTCGCGATCCTTGAAGATCTTTCAGGGAATGGAACCTTCGTCAATGAAGCTATGGTTGGGCGCAACAAGCGTCGCGAATTGCGCGATGGCGACGAAATTGCGATCCTAGACGAAGCTCGTTTTGTCTTCAGGTACCCGCTGATACGAAATACGCACCGGTTTCACCAACAGTACACCATGCAGGAGCAACTAGGCAAGGGCCACTTTGCTTCCGTATATCTATGCGTTGAGAAATCCTCGGGGGTTCAATATGCAGTCAAGAAGTTTGAGAAGCGGTCGGGCCCCGGCGAGAAATCAAAGGTCGATGGTCTACAGCAGGAAATTGGTGTTCTAATGGGTGTCAGCCACCCCACACTCCTCTGCTTGAAAGACACTTTTAACGAAGACGACGGAGTCTATCTTGTTCTTGAGTTGGCGACTGAGGGCGAGCTATTCAATTGGATCGTCATGAAGCAAAAGCTGACCGAGACGGAAACGCGCAAGGTTTTTGTTCAGCTCTTCCAAGCTGTAAAGTATCTAGTAAGGATAGTCTCCATATTCTACATGTCTTCGCTAATATTTACTAGCATGAACGAAACATTGTTCATCGTGATATCAAACCCGAGAATATTCTCCTGACTGACAAACAACTTCGAGTCAAGTTAGCAGACTTCGGTCTTGCCAAGATCATCGGCGAAGAGTCGTTCACCACCACTCTGTGCGGCACACCATCATGTATGTCGATTACTTTTCTTCGGTCGACAATAGCTAAACTGCTTAGATGTCGCACCCGAGATCCTTGAAAATTCGAACCATCGCCGTTATACTCGGGCGGTTGACATATGGTCCCTGGGTGTGGTGCTATATATCTGCCTATGTGGTTTCCCGCCGTTTTCCGACGAGCTTAACAGTCCTGACAACCCCTACACCTTGTCACAACAAATCAAGCTCGGCCGATTCGACTATCCATCACCATACTGGGACTCAGTCGGCGACCTAGCCCTTGACCTCATTGATCGAATGCTTACAGTTGACGTGGATCAGCGTATATCTATTGATGAATGCCTCGAGCATCCGTGGACGACCAACGGCTCTATCAGCCTGACCGATAGTACCGATGGGCTAACAGGTGCCATTTCTAAACTCGATTTCTCGAAGCGAAAAATGCAACGAGAACGCACCATGTTGAGTGATATCAACGATATCAAAGTCAGAAGGGTGATTCAAATTCCTGAAGGGCATGACACTGTCAAGGTGTATGAGAAGAACCCAAATCAAAAGGTAAGCAAGATGAAGATAGTGCAGGAAGTGCGACCGGACCATGAACGCGCACCAAAGGAGTTTGTTGAGATGGGTGGGAAAGGTGACGAAACGTTATATTCGGAAGAGGAAGGTGGATCTCGATACGTTACAGACCAGAGCGCTGCATCGTTGAAGGGCAAAAGCTCTTGACGAGACAAGAGACGAAAGGATTCGGGTTCGTTCATGACCTTAGGCGTACTTAGGCTGGCATGGTTGGCTGGAGTTCAGGGCAGATGGAGGAGTCATGTAGGACAAGGAGTAATAAATTCTGGGCAAGTATTACACGTGTGTTCTGTCTTCAGTTAGCATGCAATTGCGAATGCAGCATGCAGAAATATTTATTTTGCGCCCGCTCATGGATGATGGTCAGATGATCGGGCCTGGCTTGTAGCGAATGGGATGAAGCTCTGTACGCAAAGATGTCACGTGTTAGGGGGCCGGACATTACGTCGTGCGTAAATGGTCAGATTGTCGTGTCGACAGGCTGGCCGTTCGGTCCCTAGTCCCTGCCAAGGACACGCGCTTGCCAGACCGCCTTCAACACCGAAGGACGATTGCCTCATTGGTGCGCGCCAAAGGTTGTTAGAAAATAATATATCTATCCCAGCGAGCCCGACCTCCTCGTCAACACCACCACCCAACGCCTTGCAACTACGTACTCTGCTTTGTGCGCATCATGGGCATTCTCGCTGACATTGCCGGCCCACTGGGCGACTTTGCCGCCAACTCCTCTGTCCCGGTCCTCGTGGCTGCCGGCTTCGCCTCCTTTATCGTTCTCGCAGTCGTCCTCAATGTTTTGAGCCAGCTGCTGCTGGCGAAGCCCAACGAGCCACCAGTTGTCTTTCACTGGTTTCCTATCCTCGGCAGCACCATCACATATGGCATTGACCCGTACAAGTTCTTCTTCGCAAATCATAAGAAATACGGCAACGTCTTCACCTTCATCCTTCTGGGCCGCAAGATGACCGTGTGTCTGGACACCAAGGGCAACAACTTCATCCTGAATGGCAAAATAAAGGACGTCAATGCCGAGGAGATTTATGCGCCATTGACCACACCCGTTTTTGGCAAGGACGTCGTTTATGACTGCCCTAATTCGAAGCTCATGGAGCAGAAGAAGGTGCGCATACCATTATTGTCGTAATACCATGTAATATGTTGCTAATCCACGGGCCAGTTTGTCAAATTTGGTCTCACCCAAGAGGCTCTCCGCTCCTACGTTACCATCATCACTCAAGAAGTCGAGGACTTTCTCAAGGGCCATAAGGCATTCAAGGGACAAAAGGGAACGTTCAACGTACCCAAGGTCATGGCTGAGCTTACCATCTACACCGCCTCTCACGCTCTTCAGGGCGAGGAGATCCGCAACTCCTTCAACTCCAAATTCGCCGAACTCTACCATGACCTCGACATGGGTTTCTCTCCCGTCAACTTCATGCTGTCTTGGGCACCCCTCCCACATAACCGCGCTCGTGACAACGCGCGTGAGACGATGATCAATTTATACTCTGAAATTGTCCGTAAGCGCCGCGCAGGCAACATGGAGAAGGACTCTCACGATATGATCTGGCATTTGATGGATTGTAAATACAAGGATGGCACACAGGTTCCTGAGCACGAGATAGCCGGTATCATGATTGCTCTCCTCATGGCAGGACAACACTCATCGTCTTCCACAATCGCTTGGATTATGCTCCGCCTTGCTCAGAACCCGCACCTCGTTGAGGAGCTTCTTGCTGAGCAGAAATCTGCTCTTGGCGAGGACCTTCCCGAACTTACATATGAAGACCTCGCAAAGCTACCGTTCCATGCCCAGGTCGTCAAAGAGACCCTCCGCCTTCACGCACCCATCCACTCCATTATGCGCAAAGTCAAGCAACCTCTTGTCGTTGACGGTACCAACTATGTCGTTCCCACCTCCCACAACCTCATGTCTTCGCCTGGTTTTTCTGCACAGCTCGATACACACTTTGTTAATCCCGCTACGTGGGATCCACATCGCTGGGATGCCGGTCAGCACAATTATGAAGAGGCTGACGGCGATGATGAAAAGATTGACTACGGCTGGGGTGTTGTGTCCAAGGGCACCAACTCACCGTACCTCCCGTTTGGTGCAGGAAGACATAGGTGCATTGGTGAGCAGTTCGCATACCTTCAGCTACAAACGATTCTTGTTGCCTTTGTGCGAGAATTCAAGTTAAGGAACGTGGGAGGCAGTAAAGAAATTGTTGGCACAGATTATGCGAGTCTGTTCTCGAGGCCGCTCGCGCCCGGTATCGTAGAGTGGGAGCGAAGGGGTAAATAACTATAGAGGTATGGAACTAATGGACGATAATGATGGCGTGGGTATCTTTCTCAAGAGCACGCCGATAGGTGCGATAGACTTTGAGATATATATTATTAATCGAAGACATGGGTCTTGGACGGTTGCCAAACTCTTTCTCTGTTGAACATGAATTGTAATTTGGACTTTGGAACCGAGCGTCCGATCTCCCTCCGATCATAGCCGAGGAGATAGTCCAACAAAACCTTGTGCTTTGCCAATGAATCACAACCGCATATTGCGGCCACTTCCTTTCTTAAAGTATTAGGCGCTCTACATGCCCTGATTGGTAAGATTGAGGGAGTTGCTGATACAAAACCATCGTGTTTGATCTTGCCGAGAGTCTTCACGAACATCACAATACGATACAGGAGAGGGAATAATACATTATGACGCAACTCCAACAATTGAAACGAGACTACCCATGGATCCAAACACCGCTGATAATCGGTGCACCAATGCGTCTAATCTCCCTAGCAGACATGGCCGTTGAGGTGTCAAAAGCTGGTATGTACACGTCGAGTTATTTTTCATGCCTACACCAACCACGTTCATCAATATCTCCTTACAAAGAAAGCCAACGAATATGCTTACCACTTGACTTCATTCGACAGGCGGCATAGGTTTCATCGGCGCAGGAACAGATGTCTCCGACCTTGCATCTCACCTCGCCGCCGCCACCACTTTGCTTGCATCGACACATCTCTCAAAATCACCAACGCTTCCCATCGGGGTAGGCTTTATCAACTGGGGTGCCGACATGGGTGCCGCAATCTCACTGGTCGGCCAGTACCGTCCTGCAGCCGTATGGTTCTTTGCGCCGACATCTGTATCCTCGCTCGTGGAATGGGTCACGAGGACGCGGGAGGCCAGTGCCGAGACGAAAATCTGGGTACAGGTTGGTAGTGTCAAGGAAGCGAGTGATGTGGTGAGTGGTGTCAGGCCAGATGTACTCGTTGTGCAAGGGACAGATGCAGGCGGTCATGGACTGGCGCAGGGTGCGTCGGTCATTTCCTTGGTTCCTGAAGTTTGTGATGCTCTGAGTGGTCTACAGCATGGCGATGACGGAGAGTATACAGGGCCTGTCATCGTGGCTGCGGGTGGGATTGTGGAGGCGCGTGGTGCTGCCGCGGCGCTGGTATTGGGTGCCAAGGGCGTGGTGATGGGCACCCGCTTTCTGGCGGCAACTGAAGCGAATGTTGCAAAGGGATACCAGGGTGAGGTGATTTGTTCGCGGGATGGCGGGCAGACTACCGCAAGAACTAAGGTTTATGACAATCTAAGGGGGACGATTGGATGGGCGGAGACCCATAATGCAAGGGGTATTCTCAACCAGAGTTACTTTGATTCTCTAGCTGGGATGGATGACAATGAGAATAAGAGGCTGTATCAGGAAGAAACGAAGAAGGGGGATGCTGGGTGGGGAGAGGCTGGGAGAATGACGACGTATGCGGGAACTGCTGTGGGACTAGTGAAGAGTATTGGAGGAGCAGGAGAGATTGTGAGGGAGGTAAGGGATGGGACGGCGAAATTGTTGAGAAGTACGAATGTGTTGTTGTGACGGATTTGTATTGAGGGTTCCGTTGACGAGGTAAGAATCCAATATAGCAGACTTCGCGAATGTTTTTCGAATGAACAAACCCACACAGTATCATGCACTCACATATTATTGCTAATAACTGAGTGTGACAAACGGTAGTGATTACTGCTATATGTGCGTGTGCTAGAACAGCTTTAGTAGCTTAACAACAATGAGAGCCCCGAGAACATCAATGAAACATCTGTCAACTTGCTCTACCGTTCGTTATCAGACACTGCTCGAACACCCGAGGCAGAATACGGACGGAAAGCTGACTCGGGCTCAACTGGGGTTGCAGAATCTATTGACATCATACTTGCATGTGTGCCTGGGCGCTCCTCATCTTCATCAATCATGCTTCTGTCCCTCGTCGTGTCAGTTTCGTCTTCAACCTCCTGACCTATGCTTGACACTTCGATTTCAAGAGCCGCCATACGATTGACAAACTCTTTTTGGAGCTCCTTGAGCCATGCCGTGAGCACATCACCCTCCAGAACGCTATCCCGGGCCTGGAAGAGATGCTCACGAAGATTCAGTATGAGTTTGCGGCGCTTCTCCCGTAGTACAGTCTCCGATGTCTTTTTCTTCTTTAGCATACGTGCTTCGAGTTCTCGTGCAACGTGCGTAGCATGGTCGACAATACCCGAGGGCAATGGAACAACACAGGCAAGAGTCAGGCCATAATGACTTGTTTTGACAGCACCTGGGGTGATACGGTACAACATTTTCATGCTTTGGTCGTTCCCCGTCTACACGCTATATTAAAATAAAGGTATTAAGCATACAGGATGGACTTACTTCAACAGCGAGATGAAGACTCTGTACTCCTGCACGATCGCCCATGATGACTGCAAGATCTTTGAAGTGAGTCGCGAACCAGACCAGAGCCTATGAGTCAATTAGTAAGGGTTGTATACCAGCTTTCCATTGCTCACTTTGCTTGAAACTAGAGCTTCTGCAATCGCCAGTGCAATAGCCAGGCCATCTCTCGTACTAGTGCCTCGACCCAATTCGTCAACAATAGCCCTTGAAATAGGTCATCATTAAAAAAAACCTCTAACAGTGTTAATCAATGATCGCTTACAAGCTACGCTTATCAATATTGCGCAAAATGAACGCAATCTCTCTCATTTCTGCGGCAAATGTCGACACATTTGTCTCAATATTATCGTCCATACCTAACCTTGCGAAGAGCTGATAGAATATCGGAAAAGAAGCATAGGCAGCTGGAACACTGAGGGTGGCCAGTCAGCATAGGTCAGAAAGCGCTCAGTAGCACATACTAGCAACCAATATGTGCCATTATCACCATCAAAGCCACAGATCGAATGTAAGTGCTCTTCCCACTCATATTGCACCCAGTGATGATCTGAAACCGCGCCTGCTGGGCGGAGTAAATATCGTTAGGGACAAACTTAGTTTGCATGATCTTCTCCTTGATCGGGTGCCGTCCTTGTTGAATGGCTAACGTATCTGTAAGGTGTGGCATGGCTTGAAGTAGTTAGTATAACTACATCAAAAGATACAACAAGCCTTTGCTCACTGTAGTCGTTCACGGTCACAAGCTGTGCGAACGCAACAACCTTTGGTCGGTTAATTCAAACATCCTCTCATCCATAACCTTGGCACATACCATGTCTAGTAGTGCAATAGCTTCGCATATCTTGAACATAACATACATATGGCTGCGAACTTCTTCGATTAAGTTTTCAAGAGCTTGGTCACCTTGGGATCATTAGTGGCGAGAGAATGGAGGCAGATACAATACGCACTCATCAAGATTACCTCTTGGTGTGATAGGTTAATCTGCAACCATTAGCACAAGATGAGAAATAACCATGGCAAGTTTTCCACCTTCTGATTACGTTTCATAAGTTCAACTGTTTGACACTCAATGTTTTTTTTGCGGCGAATTATGTTGGTGAAGATGGGAGGCAGATCTCGTCCCTCAAGTTCAGATTCGGAGATTTTAATGTAGAATTGGCGGGCATTCTCGTACTTGACATCAATTCGATACTTGTATTCCTCTGTGCTCATCAGTGAAACCACTTAGTTGTGCTATGAACAATATCTTACGGCCGACTTCTGTGCAATGCTGATATGCATCCTCTGAAGCCTCTTTATACGTTGTTCTAGCAACGTCTAGTAGACCGTTAAAACCAGACTTCACTGCATATATACGCTGATTCCTGAGCTCCAGTGGTTGTCTCGCGTATGTGGCATCTTCGTTGATAACCCGATCGATAAGCTCCTGGATGGGCGCGACGTTCTCCGGGGCGCAGAGCTAGATGAGTCAGTCGGAAATCTTCATCCTAAAATGCTCTTACAGACTTTGCGGATATTGTCCAACATCTTTGATTTCGTGCCAGTCAATGCTTCATAGATGGGGTGCACAGAATGTATGAAGTGTTTGAGCATGATAATATGATTGATGGCTTGTTCGGTCGTCTGTATGGTTGGCCGGCTTGGTGTGATGATCAACTACACATGTTAGTATGTCAAGAGCACCAGATGAGCATTATGCACACCGCAGTTAATATTCGGTCAGCGTCCAGGAAGTTCTTCAATGCTGGAGCCTATTAGACATTTTGCAGCACCATGAAGGAACGACTAACCAGCACGGGTTGCAAAAAACATCTCCTCCCTGGTAGTCAGATCATCAACCGCTGCATATCGTGTTGTGAGTACGTCTGGGTCAGTCAATGGTTGTAGAACGTTGTTCCGAAGAAGTCGTGCTCCCATGGGTGTCAGCGTCTCATTAAGAAGGCCATATAAACAATGTTTCGACTTTGGATCATGCAGATTCTGGACAAGCTCGAGAGAGTGTATTGTAGATACATCAATCATCATTGAGCCCTCAGAAGGCTCATATCTCATCCTAAGCGAATGATAGGCGAAGGCCATTCCTAGGCCTAGATCAACGTGTTTAAGAACCTAATTAGGTATTAAGTCATATCCTATACAGGGAAAACACTACTCACTGCCGCAATACAGCAAACGGCATAGTAGTTGCCTGTCACTGAGATCCTGATTGCTTCGACATCCTCTTTGAAAGCAAGAGATTGAATGTACTCGAATCCCGTAGATTCAGCCCAGTAGCGACGATCGAGCAATGATAGTTTGCTACCTATGTCTTCCAGATTTTCTTCGATGATGGAAAAGAGCTTTGATTTTGGGCTTGCCGCCGTCGATACGATGAGGATCTCGGACGGACCATACACCTTCAGTTTGTGGATAGTATGAACGTAAGTTTGGCTGTCACATATCTGGCAAAGAACTGCTTCCGCAGTATCTAGATTGACGAAAGCTAAGCCAACGGTGGGCGAGATGCCACGAGACTCAGCAACTGCACACACAATATTCTGGGCCTCAATCCTTGCAATTGTGGATGCCCCAGTCCTAGGTCGCGCAGTTGAAGGTCTGCCAGTACCGCCTCTTCGAGTGCCTGGGCGTGAGGTAGTGGTTGCATAATCCCCATATCCGTATGAAGTAGATGTAGCGGTACTGTAGGAAGTAGACAGTCTAGAACGTGTTGACATGGCTGTTAGCGCTGTATGGTCAGATTTTGATCAATGATTGCCATCTTGCACCCCTCATATTCCAGATGGTTCAGCGTATTGCATTTGCTTACATCGGATGGAGGAGTAATACCGCTAACGCGTCGGGTGAGTCGCCAGCGCGTCATCCCTGCTAGCGGCTTTCAGCTATTACTTATCGATAACCCAATTTTTTTCAAACAGGCAGTGGGGTCTGTATTAGCAGTGGGAATTTGATCAAGGAAACACTATTTTGCCTGAAATTCGCTGTTAGAAACACTACCTAAATACCGGATTCTTGACAATGGCGACCCAGTACCCGCCACCCTCCAAGCGCCAAAAGCGCGAGCAGGGAGAAATCGCACGTCAACAGCAAGACGTCGACACGACAATTCCCGATGGCACAGTACGAGTGCGTTTTGTAGATCAGGCCACAGGAGAAAGCGGCAGCCTCCCCGTACTCACCGTACCGTTATCGCAAGCCTCAACTAAGAACCTCGAAATTTTATTGAACGAGCTCAAAGATCAAGCCGACGACCAAGTACCATATAGGTTCTTCCCGGACGGAGCCACCGAAGCACTTGGGGATAAAGAGGATCTCTACAATGCGCTAGTGAAGTCAGGAAAAGCTTCAGCAGAAAGCGAGATTGTGCTGCAGTATGCACCCCAGGCTATTTTCAGGGTGAAAGCCGTGTCAAGATGTGCAGCGGCGATATCAGGTCATGGAGACAACATACTCGCAATCCAGTTCTCACCAATGAATTCAGGACGTATGGCAAGTGGCAGTGGAGACAAGACAGTGAGAATATGGGATTGCGACACTGGCACCCCAGTACACACAATGAAGGGACACTCGAAATGGGTTCTGGCAGTCAGTTACTCGCCAGACGGGTCCCTTCTGGCATCCGGAGGGTACGATAATGAAATTAGGATATGGGATCCAAATAACGGGAAGCAGGTTGGAGGGCCGTTGAAGGGACACACAGGCTTCATCACCTCGTTAACATGGGAGCCATACCACCTTCAAGAGCTAGGGCGTCCGAGGGTAGCTTCATCTTCGAAAGACGGTACGGTAAGAGTTTGGGATGCAATAGGTGGCAAGATCGATTACGCGCTATCTGGACATAAGGGCAATGTTACCTGTGTCAAATGGGGAGGTACTGGACGAATTTACACTTCTTCGCATGACAAGACCATCAAGGTCTGGGATGCTTCTGTCGGTACATTGATCAGCACTTTGTCAGGCCACGCCCACTGGGTAAATCACTTGGCTCTTTCAACTGATTTTGTGCTACGGACGTCTTATCACGATCACACGAGGAAAGTCCCCGCAACGCCTGAGGACAAAGTGGCAAAAGCTAAGTTGCGGTTTGACAAAGCTGCCACGATCAACGGCGAGGTAGTAGAACGCTTGGTGACCGCTTCAGAAGACTGCACTCTCATCCTATGGACTCCACTGAGCAGTGTAAAGCCAGTCACAAGAATGACTGGACACCAGAAGCAAATCAACCAGGTTACCTTCTCTCCAGACGGACAGCTTCTAGCTTCTGCAGCATGGGACAACCATGTCAAACTTTGGTCTGCTCGAGATGGCAAATTCATCAATACCTTACGAGCGCACGTCGGGCCTGTTTATATGGTGTGCTTTTCTGCGGATAGCCGGCTGCTAGCCAGCTGTAGCAAGGACACGACGCTGAAGGTGTGGGACATGAGAACGGCGAAGCTCAAGGAAGATTTGCCTGGTCATAAAGACCAGGTCTTCGCCCTGGATTGGAGTCCAGATGGCGATAAAGTAGGGAGTGGAGGAGCTGATAAACAGGTGCGGATATGGAGAAATTGAGGGATAGGCCGTATGAAGGCGGCAATGCATTATTGCTTGATACCCAATAGATGATTTGTATATCCACAGCTTCTGGACAAGTACTCGGTCACCAAAGTGTTGTAGATGGATACTTAAGACAATCCTAGGCAACAGAAGCTGCCCTTTTCCCTATCTCACAGGGTCTCGACAAGTGTCGGGATAGGCAGGGATGCTATAGTGGGGCATGCAAGGCGGATACCTCGTTTGGGTACTTTGTCCGGATGGTAAACAAAGCAACGCAAAGAATGTTTTGACCATGCTACAAGACTTTCAGACTCTAGCTTAGATTATGAGAGCCATTGATGGCCATATGACGGACATGGTTGAAGTCGAGCACTGGAACATGGTGAATCTACCCAAGATAACCACAGTGCTCGGCACTATGAATTGTCACTGGCAAGCCACATTCCTTGGTCGCGTAAGCAGCGGCGGCTTCAGACAGAAACGCCAATGCTGCGCCAAGATCTGGGGTGTTGAAGCTTGGTGGTGATCGCATCTGCAAAATGCAGACCGGCGACACTAGGAGACGGGCCTAAGCCAAGCACCCCACGCAGCTTTCGGCCGTGAAACTCTGCGCTATCGATGCCGCTACTCACACAGGCGAGATGAGACATTTCAGACACACTCGCAGTGTTTCTTGAATGGCTTGGAAGCTGCCTCTCGTATGCTTGTGCGCCCGCAACCACTGCAGACTCCAGAGCGCTGCGGCTGTCGAAGCTCAGGCTGCCTCAGTCAGAAACGATAAGCGGTGGCCATGACATAACCTCTGTGCATTGCATGCCCGCGGGCAGACCATCCACTGTCGTGCAGGGGTTGCTTGGGCCGAGTAGAGCTGTGCATTAGCGTCAGCGGCGCCTATGGAGCACTGCTGCACGACGATGTTGAGCTCTCACTATTGCGCGCGTCCGGCAGCTATAGCGGGTCGCTGAATGCACAATTGGAGCCTCGCTTTATCAAGTTGTGCTTGTGAAGTGATGCATGTTTCTCGTCAGGGGACGGGCCATGGCCAAGCAAAACTGTCGATCCTCTCCCGTAGACGACGAAACGATGCACCTGGCGCGATTGGCCCATGCAACGAGGCAGCTTCGCTCCGGGCAAGGTTAGCTTCCTTTTTCGCGTGTTGAGCTTGCTCCGTAATTCCCAGCCATCCTCGACTCCTCATTAAGCTTCCGACTTCCTCACTTTCTCATCAAACGCATTTTTTCTACGCCCAATTCCAATATTAAAATATCCGCGACTCGGTAAGTAAGTTTCTCTTGTTCGTTGCCAGTGCCCAAATGGACAGTCGCTTGCCCCCATGCCCCCCACCCATTTCGGACAATCCGCTGGGCCCAAGCGGCCAGGCCATGGATCCCAAACAAAATGCCTCATTACCGCAGAAAATTTCGGCACGCTGGCGTCTTTAAAAGCGGACGAGCTGCCTGCGCGCTCTGAACCTCTTTTTCACGTTGATGCTCGTACTCGTTCTTCCGACAACCTTCATCGAGTTCATTGCTGCCGCGACGTTGATCCGCCTGCGTTGAAAAGCTTCTTCAATAGCTCCATAGCAACTTCTGGAGCTTCACTATTTCACACCTTTTGCGCATCATCTACCTAGACGGAGTCGCTTCGCCACTGTAAGCTTCTCATTCGTTTTCTGAAGCGATTAGACCCCCACATGGGGTGGTCCATCACTATCACGCAAAGCTTCATGTGATGCGCCAAAGCTTGGCTGCAAACCCTTCTCCACTTTAGCCTCGCGGGACGAACGAAACCTCTCACTGTCTTTTTGTCCTGAATCTAGGCATCTTCTGATGTTTCCGCATAATTGATTGAGAATGGCTTGCTAATCAATCTCTACACAGAACTTGAAACTACATCCATATTCGCAATGGCCGCCGTTAATATGTCTCTTGTCTCGCGCAGCGAGTATGCTGTTCACCAATTGATGAAGCGCAAGAACTGGGCGCAGCGCGAAGTCGGTGTCATCGTTGTCTTGGTCATCGTCTTCCTGGTCTCTATCCTTATCATCGCCATGTTCATCAACAAGAAGGTACGCTAGCCCCAAACAATTACAACGAGGAGCTCCTTTCCGACACCCCATGCAGAAGAACGCAAAGCCGATCGCTACGTAAAATACCCCATCGCGAGTCAAGCCGAGCCAAAGCGCCGTGAATGATGATGTAGGATGATGGACGATTGGTCAGGAGGAAGTTGATGGCACCTTGTAACACCGTGCGTGAAGGCATGTTGAATGCGAAGAAAAGGACCTTGTGTATAATCTGTATGGATATTATTACTATTTGGTGTATGGATCTGGTTTCCCTAGAATTGTATCAGGGAACGGACACCAACGAAGGGTTCGTAGTAATAATGAAACAATCAAACTCTTTAACATGTCTTGGTCACTTATGTTGTATGGCTTTGACTAATCGACTGCAATACCTGAACCCTCCCTGCAACACACAGCGTCTTATCCGTGCCCTACGTTGGAGGCATGCCCAAATCGCACTCATCTAGACTGCCCTATGAAAATGGAGTCGGCGATAAGCACCATGGTTGCTATGGAACATATTATCAAAATATGCGGCTGAAACGGCCCGTAAGCAACCTTAGGAGCCGAATTATCGGACTGCATATGGAGATTGGCAAGTAGTCTAATGACGCGGTCTGGGCGCTCCTACTAATTTTAGGTAAGCATAATTAGTTCATCCACAAATGCTCACCTATCTTGCCATTGAGGTCTAGCATCAATCATCAAATTCAACACGTAAAACAGAGGAGCCAGCATGTAGCTGTGGGTGATATTATCATATCGTTTTGTCGTGAGAGACACTGGAATGCGCATAGGTCCCTCTCCCTGTTTCTTTATATTGCTCAATTACAATGTTGTGGACCACGTCTGCCTAAGAACAAATGAAAAGCTGTCGAAGAAACCCAGTCTCAGTCATCCATGACAAAGCGCTCGATATCCTTTAAAAGCCCGTATGAAAATTGAGTGAAAAAAAAAACTTCCCCTCAAAGAAACGACCACGCCCATACATATGATCAGGAGTGGCAGTTGAAGATGCGAAAACCACAGCCTCATCTCTTTTAAAAACTTGGTGTAAAAGGTGTGTAGACGAGAAGAAAGCGACGGAAACGTTGCTCAAATCGCCCACATGCTAGTGATGCTGGTTAAGCGGCATTGGGCAAGTAGCCAGAAGGAAGGCCTCCGCCGATGGCCGAGCGCGCATCCTTCTTAAGAGCCTCATATTGGACAGCTAGGTCTGGAAATTTCACCAAAGCCTCTTGGATTTGAGTAGGAACGTCGCAGATTATCTTGCGCCATTCTCCCTGACGCTTGCAGACTGTGCTGATGAGCGCTGCCATACAGTTCAAGGCAATGATACAGATGTTTCGGACCCATTCGGCATCAACAGTTCCCTCTGGGCGCTCTAAGTCTTGTGTATATGGGTTGATTAGAATCGGCCATGAGAAGTTGGTCTGTTGTGAAGAAGGCGCAATAGTAGAGCGAGAAACAGGAATACCGCCATAGGCTTTTCCGAGGTTATAGAACTGTGCCCAAACCCGGTCGAAATGGATAGCGAACGGGCTAGAAGGCATACGTTCTCGAGAAACGTTGCGATCATGCTGGCCTTGACGAAAAGCCATTTCCTGGACCGCAAGGGGCTCAGGCACTCCGGTGAGGGAGGAGCCGTTGGGTGCTACTAAGATGGTGGGTGCCCGGAGGTTGGAGTTGAATGACGTCCTACCAGGGCGAGACGCAGGGGAGTTCTGGTTGGCGAAAGAGTCGCGGTGTTGGTTTAGGACGACGCCCTGAGGACTTCCCAAAGACACAAGGTTATTGACATGTCTACGTGAATTCGTCATCGGGTGGGGCGAGCCATAGCTATAGGCTGCTGTGTTTGGCGTTCCGTTTGTGTCAATGGTCAATTGGGGCCTCTTTGGGGTAATGTTGCCCTAGAGAAGGTCAGTAAACTTGTAAATAAGGTAGTAAAGTTTGTATGCTTACACGCTGCTGCTGTAATAATTGCGCTCCGCCAATAGCAAGACCTCGCGAAGGAGCCACAAGAGCTGTTCCACCGCCAGAATAGACGTGTTGAGTTGTGGAGCCGTCAGATGAGGTGGGCGAGCCTGAGGCACCACTCCCATCAGACCGATCCTTTCCCAGCGTGTTTAGAGCCTCGAATGGATTGCGAGTTGTGAAGCTGCCAAAGTTGCCCTTAGTGGGTGTACACAACTCGAGGGCTTGTCAGTGGCTGACGGGGAAAGCACAGCAGCAGCAAATTTACTGACCTGATTTGTAACCATAGTGTCTTGTGATATCTCCAAAGCTATGGTAGTGCAGATGTGACAACGGGGGAACAATCGTGGGCAACCCTGGATGTCGGATGCTGTGTCAATGGTGAGGTGCAAGTAGAGGAGCAGTACTTGTAGACAGGAACGCGCCAAGATTACAATAAAACGCGTTAAGCTTTCCTTAGCTAGCTGACGTGAAGGTGGTTGGCTTCGACTTTACTTTGCTTGGAGGCCGTATCAAAGTTAAAGTGGGGCTGCTCAAATTGTGCCTTCCGTTTTGGTCCAACGAATGGGGTGAAGGTGAGTGGAAGGCACATGAAATTTGGGGACATAGTGCAAAGGCTTCTGCTTTGTCTGGTTTCATGTGGTGAAGGATACTCGCTACGTTAGTCAACCAAGTTATTAATTTAAAGAGGCCGCTGTGGCAATGTGACCGCAGGTACGCGTAGTTCATATAGAAACCGCTGGTGTCAAGTCTATTGAATTTTTCTTGTTGTAGGAGATCGCCAATATACGTTCGCTTTTGTGAGATGGGTCGCATATATACTATAGCAATATGTTGTAGAAGCATACTGCTCCTATGAAGTATAGAACGTGGTACAAGGAAAAAGACGAAATGTAATACAGTGACAAAAATTCATGAAGGAAGGTAAAACACGGTCCGAATAGATATTCCATCATTTATCAAGAATGACTTAAAAAGATAGTATACTCTCCACTTTCGTGACGAGGTCAGGAAGAGGCAACAGATGTCGCTTCGGTGGCGAAAGACTAACAGTACCAATAATCTCACCGCTTGCGTTTTGTCACTTGTATGAGCACCGAAATGTTGATCTGAAAGTAATTATGAAGTTGGCGATTGCACTAGGTTCACGTGTGTGTGGTATGGTGTGGTGTGGTTGCTCGAGCCGAAAGGGTAATAGCGCGCATCGAATTGGCAGGACAACAAGCACACGGAAAGTATTGCCGGCTACACCAGATATGCACGCGAAATATTATCCCTCATTTCCCTATCGTCGCAATCTTCTTTGAGATATCTTCACCTCACACTCACCGTACACTGTAACTTGGCTGTTTCTAGTGGCATCACGGGGCCTCTCCCACGAGCCAATGACAAACGCCCTATGTGTATGGGCCGCGGTCAGCCGCATGCGGGGACTGTAGTCGGCCGTTAAGTGCAGTTGGTAGCGATGCCGCGCGAAGTATGAATCCTATGAGCAAAAAGAGGCTACACTCGGCACCACAGCTTGGAACAGCAAGAAAATAAAGGGTAGCCCCTTCCCTGAGTTTCTGCATTATCCTACCTTTCAACTAGTCGTCATTACTACCATCAATTATCAGATCAACTACGCGACATCCACCATGGCTCCAGGCACAATTCATTCCGACACCACAGCTACGGCCAATGGCACTACGTTGAAGCCAACTGCGCGCGCCTTCCACCCTACGGGCACCCCAGATCCTGCACAGTATCATTCTTCGTCAACTTCAGACGCTATCAGCGCCGAGGCTCAGTTCGCCGCACACAACTACCACCCATTACCAATTGGTACGTATTCTTACAAGGTTGATGCTTGAAACTTAATATCTACTAGTGTTTGCGCGTGCAAGCGGCACCAGTGTCTGGGATCCAGAAGGTAAACACTACCTCGACTTCCTATCAGCCTATTCGGCCTTGAACCAGGGCCACTGCCACCCCGAGCTCGTCAAGGCCTTGGCTGAACAGGCTTCACGCTTAACCCTTAGCAGTCGAGCATTCTACAATGATGTCTTCCCGCGTTTCGCCGAATACGCGACCAAACTATTTGGATTCGACATGATTCTGCCAATGAACACAGGTGCTGAGGCTGTTGAAACTGCCGTCAAAGTTGCCCGCAAATGGGGATACAAGGTCAAGGGCATCCCACAAAATGAGGCCCTAGTTTTTTCTGTTACGGAGAACTTCCATGGGCGCACCGTGAGTACAAATTGCAGCAATGTAGACGGATAACTAACCGTCACATTTCAGTTTGCTGCCATTACCATGTCAACCGACCGTGAGTCACGCGACAACTACGGCCCATACCTTCCGGGAATTGGAAGTGTCTGTCCTTCGACCGGCAAGCCTATTCGGTACAACAACGTAGATGATGTTCGAGAGGTATTTGAGAAGCATGGGAAGAACACTGCTGCTTTCCTAGTCGAACCTATACAGGGTGAGGCAGGCATTGTCGTACCAGATGACAGCTATCTGCGCGAGGTTAGAGCGCTATGTGACAAGCACAATGTCCTACTCATCTGCGACGAGATTCAAACCGGTATCGCGCGCACAGGCAAGATGCTCTGCCACGAATGGAGCGGTATCAAGCCAGACCTTGTTCTCCTCGGAAAAGCTATCTCAGGTGGCATGTATCCTGTCTCCTGTGTCTTAGGTTCAAAAGAAGTCATGCTCACTATCGAGCCGGGTACACACGGCTCAACTTACGGAGGCAACCCATTGGGTTCCGCTGTTGCGATTCGTGCTCTGGAACTCATTGGAGAAGAGAACATGATTGAGCGAGCAGAACAACTAGGATATAAGTTCCGCGAAGGCCTAAAGAACCTAAACAGTCCAATGATAACTACCATTCGAGGCAAAGGCTTGTTGAACGCAATCGTTATCGATGAAAGCAAGACCAACGGCCATAGCGCGTGGGATCTTTGCATGCTCTGCAAAGAGAAGGGATTGCTGGTAGGAAGAGCTCTTAAGATTGCACATATCAAAATGACTGAAAGTACTGACGCCCTTCGACAGGCAAAACCTACTCACCAAAACATTATCCGCCTCGCACCGCCACTTGTCATCACTGAAGCAGAAATCGATACCGCTCTCTCGATCATCAAAGATGCGATTTTGGAACTGCCAAATTTGAAAGAGAAGCGAGAGGAGGAGATTTTGCTAGCAGGAGAGAAGAACGTACATATTGTGGTGAACAATTGATTGGAATGACTCACTATTTGAAAGTAATGTCCAGTCACTAAATTTGGATATGCACAGTATCGGGGTTTGTGGAATTGGCCCTTCGGCAACCCTTATTCCGAGATGATACCATCCTTTTCTGAATTTGCAAAGGAAGAGGCCGAAATATTCCCTTGATAACTGGCTTTCTCCATGCACAAGTGTGTGGTGCTGACAATATCACTGTTACCATTGGTTAATGATATAACTTGACGCAAGACGTATGAAGAAATTATCCTCTAAGCGATCGTTGCAAGGGGACGGTGACATATTCGTATTGCTATGACTGTGACAAATACCGCCCTCCACAGATGTTGCCACTCAGATATCGAATCCATTACAGCCAAAGATAACCTTTGCCCATCATAGTAAATATCACTATCTTCCTTAACAAGACTTTCAAGCACATCGGCGAAAATCTAGCGTGAATTGCTCCTCTTCCGCCGGATTTTTTTTTTACCTTTTTGATCAACCTAGAGAAAAATTTCCCAGGGGTGTGAAAAGGTAGCTGCAGTCATCCGAATTGTCGGTGAGTTACTTACGCGAACTGGTCTAATGACTGTTAATGAGCTAAGAGGCGGCCCCACATGCCGATCCAAGGCACATTTGTTCACTGCTTTGTATCTGCGATACCTATTTCGCCTAAATACAAACTTGCGGACAAGGAAGAGTGATCCAAGAGACAATTGTCAAGAGACAATCAAAATCGCAAAGATACCAGTGGCGATAGGTATTATATTGTACATTGACATATCCAAGGAAGAATGCATTATTCGCTGCATATTTATACATAATCATCGGGTCGTCGGAGAAGAACAGGATCCGAAGCCACTTTGTCGAGTCGAAGCTTTGATGGAAGTTCCGTTATTGATTTTATCTCCGTTTCCGACCGCGAATCATGACTTGTATTTGACCCTATCCACCTGCTGCCATATCTGTATTACAGTTGCTGACGTTGTTCGATATTTCTCCAACATCCACACTCAACAGTCATTTCTTTTACCCGGAACAACCTGCATAGCCGTATTTGCCACGCAACAGTGATTCTACACCAAACTGTTTCCACTGCAATTTCGGCTTATTGAGGTTCAACGTTGATAATGTCTAAATCTTTTGAGTCGTTCGATGAGAAGGAAAAGGAAGAGGTGTTTGGTTTGGTAGATCCCCAGGCGGCAGTTCAAGATCCCACAGAATCTGAGCCTTCGGACGATCCGAGATTTGAACCAATCAGGACCGAAAAGGTATCAAAGACCGTCGCAAATACCGACAGCCACAACTCAAGGAGCAATCTATCAAGAGTACAGAGCGGGACTAGCACGTTCACTGACGTTAGCGAGGACTCAGACGCACACAATTCCCTAAGGCGGAGAAAGTGGTATCGCACGAATCCTTTGAAATGGGGGCCTATACCTCCAGTTCCGAAAACGCGGGATATCTGCCCGGAGTATACAGCCGGTGTATTTAGTCGTCTCACTTGGCACTGGATGCAGCCTTTAATGTCTGTTGGATATAAGCGACCCCTCGAGAAGAATGATTTATGGATTGTGAATCCAAAGAGAAGTGCTGATGTGCTGGTGCAGAAGTTGGAAACAGCTTTCAAGAAGCGTTTAGAACAAGGGAAAACGCGTCCGTTACTGGGTGCCTTGTTCGATACGTTCAAATGGGAGTTTCTCCTGGGGGGTTTTTGCCAGCTCAGCTCATCAGTCATTCAATCGATAGCGCCATTTGTGCTCCGATACCTTATCAACTTCGCCGTCAAAGCCTACGTTGCCGAAAGAAGAGCTGATGTGCCTCCGCCAGACCTGGGAGAGGGGTTCGGGCTTGTAATTGCAATCACCATATTACAATTCCTCCAAAGCTTCGCTACCAACCACTTCATGTACCGTGGTATGATGCTTGGCGGAGAAGCAAGAGGAGTTCTTATTGCGCTCATCTTCAACAAGGCGATGAATTTGTCAGGGCGAGCAAAAGCAGGTGGAATTGCTGTGTTAGAAGCACCACCTCCGGATATTCAACCTGGCAGCAAGGCCCACGTCAAGTGGTACAAAAATATGCTAAAAAAAAACAGAAAGGACGACACGAAGGGATCAGCAGGAACTGCTGGCGTTGCTGGCGATGGCGAGGGCTGGGGAAATGGAAGAATCATTAATTTGATGTCAACCGATACGTATCGTGTCGACCAAGCCAGCGGGTTCTTCCACATAATTTGGACAGCTCCTATCAGTATTTTGATCACAACGGCTCTTCTTTTGGTCAACCTCACGTATAGCGCTCTTCCTGGTCTTGGACTCATCCTGGTCATTATGCCGGTGCTCGGCCAAACCGTAAAAGTGCTTTTCCGCCGAAGAGTTGCCATCAACAAAATTACTGACCAGCGGGTTTCTTTGACGCAAGAAATCTTGCAAGGAGTCCGATTTGTCAAATACTTTGGTTGGGAGACGAGCTTCCTGGAGCGCATTCAAACCATTCGCAAAAAGGAGATCCATTCCATTCAGATTCTGCTCACGATTCGCAATGCCATTCTTGCTGTTGGTATGTCAATACCTGTCTTTGCTTCCATGGTCTCTTTTATCACGTATTCACAAGTGAACAACCACCTGGATCCGGCACGAATTTTCTCCTCTCTTGCGCTATTCAACTCTATGCGTATCCCGCTCAACTTCCTTCCACTTGTCATTGGTCAAGTCATTGACGCGAACGCTTCGATTAAACGGATCCAAGAGTTTCTCCTGGCAGAAGAAGCGGAAGAAACTACAACCTGGGATTATAATGCCGAAGATGCTGTCAAAATCAAACATGCAGATTTTACGTGGGAGCGCCAGCCAACCCAGGATGTCGAAGACTCAGCATCGGGCCTTGGTGGGTCAGCGGAGAAGAAGGAGTCTTCGAAGAAAGACAAGGAAGGCCAGAAAGCAAATATCCGGTCGAACAAGGATGGAAGCCTGCCAACAACACCATCTGATACCACAGTAGTGGAAGAAGGCAAACCATTCGAGTTGAAGGAAATTGATCTCAAATTTGGCAGAAATGAGCTTGTCGCGATCATTGGCAGTGTAGGATCCGGCAAGAGTTCGCTCCTTGCAGCTTTAGCGGGCGACATGCGAAAAACCAATGGTGACGTAGTCATTGGTGCTTCGCGCGCCTTTTGCCCACAATACGCTTGGATACAAAACGCGTCGGTCCGGGACAACATTGTGTTCGGGAAAGACTTCAAGCAAGCATGGTACAATGAAGTTGTTGATGCTTGTGCCCTTCGTGCAGATCTTGATATGCTCCCCGCAGGAGACAAGACGGAAATTGGCGAACGGGGTATCACCGTGTCTGGCGGTCAGAAGCAGCGGATGAGTATTGCACGCGCGATATACTTTGACGCGGATATCATCCTGATGGACGACCCGCTGAGCGCCGTTGATGCGCACGTCGGCAAACATATCATGGACAACGCCATATGTGGTCTTCTCAAAAACAAGTGTCGCATTCTTGCTACTCATCAACTCCATGTGCTTGACCGGTGTGATAGGGTCATTTGGATTGAGGAAGGTCGAGTTCAAGCCGTGGGCACATTCGATGCTTTGATGGCCAACAATGAAGGATTCCAACAATTGATGAAGAGCACAAAGAAGGAGGAGGAGGAGGATGAAGATCAACTGGATGATAAAGATGAAGAAATTGAAGAAGTCGTAGACGCCAAAGGCAACCAGAAAGAAGCGAAGAGGACAACTAAGAGGCAGAAGAAGGCTGTGGCACTCATGCAGGTTGAAGATCGAGCGACGAAGAGCGTGACATGGGGTATATGGATAGCGTATATACGAGCTGGTGGCGGCATCTGGGTTGGCCCACTCGTGTTCATGTAAGTGTTGCGAAGGCGTTTAGACGCTTTCAACTGACTTGAATGTAGTCTGCTCGTTCTCTCTCAAGGCGCGAACATCGTCACCTCACTGTGGCTTTCGTACTGGACCTCTAACAAGTTCGGGTATAGTGAGGGCGCATACATTGGTGCATATGCCGCCTTTGGTCTTAGCCAGGCTATGTTCATGTTCTTATTTTCTTGGGTCGTAGCCGTGTTCGGAACCAAAGCTGGTAAGACGATGCTTCATCGAGCCATCACTCGTGTACTTCGAGCCCCCATGTCCTTCTTTGATACAACGCCGCTCGGTCGGATTACGAATCGCTTCAGCAAGGATATCGACGTCTTAGATAATACCATCACGGATTCTATACGAATGTACTTTATTACATTGGCCATGATAGTTTCGTAAGTTGCCCTCCTGGTTTAATGAATATTTTGACTAAGTATATTCACAGAGTCTTCATTCTCATTATATCGTACTATTATTACTACGCAATTGCATTGGGTCCTCTGCTAGTTGTGTTCCTGCTCTCAGCTGCCTACTACAGGTCCTCTGCTCGCGAGGTGAAGCGACACGAGTCGGTTCTGCGGAGCACAGTCTTTGCGCGTTTTGGCGAAGCTGTCATGGGCACTGCAACGATTCGTGCTTATGGGCTTCAGGATCGCTTTTCGAAGAGCGTGAGAGAATCGATTGATGATATGAACGCTGCGGTAAGTCACCATCACTTCCAATGATTCAAGAAACCGTAGCTGATTGTGTTGTTATATGAAGTACTACCTCACTTTCGCGAATCAGCGATGGCTTAGCGTTCGCCTTGACGTTATTGGTCTCTTCCTTGTTTTCACCACTGGTGTCCTCGTCGTCACCAGCCGTTTCTCCGTGAATCCAAGTGTCGCAGGCCTGGTGCTTTCCTATATTCTCACGATTGTGCAGATGATCCAGTTTACAGTCCGACAGCTTGCTGAAGTTGAAAACAATATGAATTCTACAGAGCGTATCCACCACTACGGTACCGAATTAGAAGAAGAAGCGCCGTTGCACATGGGCGAGGTGCGACCCACTTGGCCGGAACACGGAGAAATTATCTTCGACAACGTACAGATGCGGTACCGCGAAGGGCTTCCTTTGGTTCTCAAGGGTCTTCATATGCATGTACGTGCTGGCGAGCGTATTGGCGTTGTTGGTAGGACAGGGGCTGGTAAATCATCGATTATGAGTACCCTATTCCGTCTTCAAGAGTTATCAGGAGGATCTATAGTCATTGATGGCGTAGACATTGCAAAGATTGGTCTGCATGACCTGCGCTCGAAACTCGCCATTATTCCCCAAGACCCGACTCTGTTCAAGGGTACGATTCGATCTAATCTGGACCCCTTCCATGAGCACTCAGATCTTGAGCTTTGGTCGTCTCTACGCCAAGCCAACTTGGTATCCAACGAGTCCACTATGGACGACAGCTCTGGTCGGATCCACCTCGATGCTCAGGTTGACGAAGAAGGTCTCAACCTTAGCTTAGGACAACGACAGCTACTGGCCCTCAGTCGCGCGCTCGTGCGCGGTTCTCAGATCATTGTCTGCGACGAAGCTACAAGCAGCGTGGATTTTGAAACGGACGCATTAGTACAGACCAGCATGAAGAACGGGTTCAGAGGCAAGACATTACTGTGCATTGCCCATCGGCTGAAGACCATCATTGACTATGACCGGATCTGCGTCATGGACGCGGGGCGGATTGCAGAACTAGATACGCCGGTCAAGCTCTACGATCAGGGCGGTATCTTTAGAAGCATGTGCGAGCGCAGCGGAATCCGCAGAGAGGACTTTGTTCCGAGGGAGTGAAGTGGGAGGCCACGTGCAGGGTAAGCGTGCGGCTAAAAAGGAGGAGGCGGTTCCCGGGCCAATGGAGGACGAGTGTGATTGAAGGAACGTGATTGATGGGAGTTTGGGCAAGTGCATGGTTCGGCGTTTGTGGCGACATGGGCGACATGGCCGTGTCTGCAAGAAATGGGTGCATACTGGGTCAGCCATCTTGTTGTAGATAGGCGATCTTGGTAGCGAGCTTATCTCGGAGTGTCTTGAGTACATGGCATGATCCTTGGTAATTAGCATTTTAGTCAACTTGCCTCGCTCGGTTGGGAAGTGGACAAGTGCGAAAGGTGTTGAGGGGCCATGAGTCGATGACGGCTGCGAACGTAAGGCCCAGAGCAGCAGGTTTGTGTGCAGCAAGGAGCATGAAAGGAACGAGAGGCTAGTCTTCTGGCGGCCCAAGCAATGGGTTCCATGTGGGCTTTAGCCGGATTGGGCATGGGCGGGTGCTGAGCTCAACAGCCAAGGGCGCCCAAGAGGACGCGGCCAGAGATAGCTGGGGCCAGATTGGCGGGAGGCGCGAAGGTAGCCCCTTTTGGCGGTGGCCAGGGACGGCGGCGTGGGCTGCAGGAGGGCAAAGGGCAAAGGACAAAGATGCACGGCGGCCCATTGACGATCGATGATTGACGACTGACGACCGACCAGACGGCACGAAATTGAGGGCAGGGCGAAGACAGTGTGCGACAGTGCGACAGTGCGACAAAGTGCAAGTGGGCCAGTCAGCCATCAGTCATGTCAGTGCCCAGCGCTGGCGGCTCTTCATTGCAGGAACGCCGGCCCAAAGCGGCCTAGCGGGTCCGACGACAGACGCAGCCTGGAACTGAGCAATTCACACACAGACCTCCTCCCTTTAGCAGCTGCTGGGCGAGAGTAGTCTGCCCACCAAGCATTATCGTCGACTCTGCCCCAGCCGTGCTCCTCATATTCTGGGCCTCCTCCCACCCGCGTCGCTCCTTCACCCAGCCTCCATTCCATTCCATTCCATTCCCGGCCAGCGAGTTCGTTTTGTTCCAGGTGGTCAAGAGGACGTCGCTCCTTGCAGTTGGTCTGCCCATCGCTCCTGACTGCCCCCTCCTGACTGCCTCCCTCGCGCGCCCGTCGCCATCGCTCCTGTCTCCTGTCCGCTACGACCGTCGCTCCTTCCCGCCACCAGCACGCCCGCTCGACTGTCTCCAGTCGCACGCCGCCGCCAGTGTCAGTGTCAGTCCACCCGAGTGACCACGGCTCTTTGCAGCCAAGACACGCTCACACCACGCCCCGTTCCAACGCGGCCATAATACCCCCCATTGCCATACCACACTCCTTGGCTACGTCACAGACACACCCTCCCCATGGCTGCAAACGAGAAGCACGAGCCCGTCACCTTTGGTGTCACCATTGAGCGGCCTGCCAGTCCCCCCAGCAAGCAGACGGCCCTCCGCTCCCCACCTTCGACCGGATCCGCCATCTCGTCGTCGTCGGCAGACCTCGCCCGCAAGGAAATGCCTATCGACTCGTCCAACCCCTACTCGGCCTTCTACAAGCACCCCGAAGCCCGCCGCTCTATGGACGCCAACAGCGCGCCCCAGAGCAAGGTCCGTCTCGACGTCGCCTCGCTCGACCGCGACCTCGAAGCTGGCCCCCCGCTGTCCGCCGCCACTACCCAGCAACCCAAGTCGTCAGTCGACGGCAGGATCAAGGAGTGCACCATGTGGCCCTCGCGCCAGGCCGTCATCGACCAGCGGAAGACGTACAAGCGCGCTCGCGGCTGCAATCTGTTCAAGAACCTGACCAATAAGCAGAGACTATGGGCTAAGATCGTCATTGCTCTCCTCGTCGTCGCTGCCGCTGTCGGTCTGGGTGTTGGCATCTCGCGCGCTGTCGGCGGTGGCGTCTGGGCTGGCCAGGGAAGGAGCAAGGAGATTCCACACAACTAAGCTTCGCCAGTAAGATCGCCTGCCCTCACACACGTCACGTCATTCACTAACCACGGCCGCAGCTTCACGACTTCCCATACTCTCTTCTGCAGCTCCATTCTTCGATATCCCCTTCGTCTGTTCATTGTTCTCCCGCATGTAGATATCATTCGACCTTTTCTTTGTCACGTATCCGTGTCATCTTCAGCATTGGCTTTCCTTGGCCAGTCAGACACATCATTTGGGTTTCCGCACGGCGTTTTATATGGATGAAAGCATGATCGGCCTCTGTCATTTGCGCATGCATAGCGCCACCGGAGTGCCGTGGTTCTATAACTCTAAACACTGCAATAGGCGCCAAAAGGAAGCATATGTTGTCGCAATACAATCAAACATTGCCTCTACGATGATAGAGGCTACTCTTCATCAGCATCTACCACCATTGCATCTTGTTTGTCCATCTCCTGATTATTGACTGCTTCCCATGATCCATGATCCAATATTTACTGACACCTACTCGCTACTGGTGATCCTTTCTCCTAATTGAGCTTATTCTCGTAGCAGAAAATTTATCCGCACACAATAAATCAAACCACTTAGCGCCAATCTCGCTTGCGAGCCATTTCCGTGATGCCATTTATCAAGCGTTCAGGTTAAGAGCTCGGGCGAAATTACGAGCCATGCAAAACTGCAAGCCTGCCTTGAGAATCACTTAATCTGGTCTTGCTACCAGCTTTTGTTTGAGAGGGGAAAGCACGGTGGTTTGAGTCTCCGCTAAAGACCTCTTCAGTTACTTGAGCATGCACGGGCGGGAGATCGACTTGTAAGTGCTTACACCGTTCGTCGCACCAAAGACCAAAGGTGGCGACATGTTACCGCTAGGGTATGCTTTCCATATATGGCCAGGATTCGCTCACACTTGAAGGTTGAATCAACCTCATGAAACATATCTTGTGTGATGTGGAATTTGGTATCCACCCAGGAAAATCTACGTGTTACTACCTCTCTTTATTGTAATGTCGTGATTTCATAAACTCATCATTCGCTTTCAATTTCCGTAATACACCCCACCCCAACTTTCAAACAATCCATCAGTATACCCTATAATCACTCCCCTTAACCCTGGTGGACTAAGTGTCCCCCGACAGACCCTCCCCATAGCCCTCGATGGCTCTTGCCGATAAATCCACACCGCTTCTGTGACGCCCTTGGGCAGATTGTTCGCATTTTCTATCCCAAACACAATGAGCACTATCAGCGTGATACACCCTCCAAACATGGTCAACCACGGCCGTTGAGCCTTCACGCCTCGCGGTCGCCAGTCCGAGTGGCTAGACAACATCAACACCGAATCGAAAACTTGGCATACCAAAGCAACAGAAATAGCAATAATGGTCCCAAGTAGCCAGTCCCGTTGCTGATCAGCTGGAATAGAGATGCAGCCAATACCGTTACTAGTACTTTCCTTGACTTGATATTTCTCGCAGTTGCCCGTCGTGACGGCGACAGCAAAATCCCGGAATGCGGGTGAGCACCAGTTCACGTGGAGGTCTTGGACAAGGCGGCCCTTGACCGCAGCGTAGAGGCCGTAGCATTGCAGGATTATGAGCATGAGGAAGAAGATGAAAGAGACGAGAGCGACCACGGCGTAATGTAGTGCGTTTGGATAAGGCGATTCGAGCCTATTGGCTACATTGCCTGGGCCATTATTGAGCGGTATCATTCGAATGGCTTCGGTGAGTGTCAGCTATTGAAATAGGAGAACAGGTATGGATCGAGTCTGCCTACCATCTCGTGGGTTTGTTCTTCCTCTCCCTAGTCTTAATTTTCTAACGACTAGTGCCTTGACATCATTCAAAAGGTCCTTTATCGCACCCCAAAGCACTTTCCAACCTCTTGGCGGTTCGTCCCCGTCTTGATTCTTCCTCCAGTCTCGCCAACAAACGTCGTGCTTCTCAATGATGAGCACCACCATCTGTAACATGGCGCCAATGTCTAGAATGAGGGTGACCGGCATCCAGACTAGCACCTCGGAGGCTGCAAGTGCTGTGCTGACGTACGCTTGTGCAGTGAGTGCTATGCTGAAGACTGCCAGGCCCAGAGCCTACACACAAAATCAGTCAGTCACGTGTGCCATACGAATTCGAATAGAGCACACCAAGTACTGTGCGCTTTCCCACTTCACTACACGTATCACACATGTTGGTACGTGTAAAAATAATAGGATAAGACTAAATAGCCAAGGTAGCATGCTGCCACCTAAGAACGAGGTTAGAACATGTTGATAGTGATCTGGATATGGCACGACAGCACCTGGATCTGGCCTCAAATAAGTCCGCGGGCATGCCTCCTGCAGAGGCTCGAAATCAGCAAAGATACGATTGGGTGCGAGCTCATATGTAGGTGCAAATTGACAAGCCATGTTGAGCTGCGACCAGCGGCCTCGTAACGAGGTGCAGAGTGTGTTGAAAGGGCCATTTCAAGGAGCGAAGAGTGTGATATAAATATGTTGGAACACTAAACCCTATTGTTTGTTTGTTTTTTTCTTCTCTCATTCCTAGTGCAGTCAGATACGTAAAATTATGAGATGTTTATGCACGGGATCGAGGTGTAGCGAATGGTGTGGCTGTGCAGCTAGGCGTCCTTGTGTACCCATGTTTCACACCCACGCCAACACCCTACTGTTCAGGTCACTCACTTATTGAATGATGGCGGTGTCTGCATGCCATGACATAAATGCTCAAGACCTGGCACTGAGTTCTTGACTGGCTATGTTCAAAATGACCTAGACTCAGATTCAGGAATGATGAGCAAGATGCTCAGCCGAGTGCATTTGAGGAAGGGCGGTGGCTTGCCACTGACCACAGGTGCTACCCCACAGCCGTAGTCCTTCGGCCTGATACTGCACTCGATGTATGACAAACGAGTATTGCCCGCAAGGCTGAGGCTGTGAAACCGCTCACATTCCATTTGTCACTTTTCAAGCTAGAACGCGTGTGGCCATTGTGGTGTTTCCCTCCTTTTTAACACAAAAGGTATCATTGTGTTGCGGCCAGTCGTGCATATAGGGATGAGGTAGAGTATTCGAGGCGGTGAGAAGAACAAAAACTTTGTTTAGCCGGCTAAGCGCCTGATATGCTGGTCATGATGTTGAAGGAGTGTTGGCGGCACAAAAATAACTACCCCATCATAACTACAGCGATGTGTAACCACCCGTCCAAATAAGATGTAGCTCGCACCAATTCCTCCACGCTTGCGTTGAGGGGCAACACTGCACCATGCAGTACAGCTTGTGCAAGGAGAGGGCTCCGTCTACTCGGAAACAAAGTTGGCAGAATCTGATTTAAAGCTGTGCCAATGGTCTGCGGTTGTTCTGTAAAGCTCAGTTACCCTTTGCGGCTATGGATACACGCAATACCTACTTGAAGATAAATTTGTCGGAACCAGGCTTTGTACAACCCTCAAACTGCCTGGGGTGGCTTCTTCCTGAATAGTATTTGATGCCGCGTGCGGAAGATACAGTCGAACAGGGAGGTGCCGCAAATTAACTCCTTGAGGATTCAATAATTTCTGGTTGATCGGATTATATAAATTGAAGTCGTGCTTCCTCACACCTTCCCATAACTGCGTGCTGTCTTCTTTACTTAGAAACATGACAGTCTTTCCCGTCCCCGTCCTCAAGTAATCTGCCTCTTTGACACTGTGTATGAAAAGATCATGAATATGCTTATCTTCGTTGTCAAGGTGGACCAGTTGCTCGGATGGGAAATCAGAGAAGTGGACTGTCAGGCACCAAGGCAGATGCTGGCGCTCAGGCTCTTCTACAGCAGCGTCATGTCTGTGAGAAGAAGTAGTAGAATCTGCAGGGTATGCCGGCTCGGCGCCGGCATAAAGATCATAGAGCAAACCAAGGGGATAGTGCCATTTCAGTGGGACACCTTCGTAAGAAAGCCATAAGCCGGACGGCTCGACTTCGGGATAGATCAAATTAGCAGAAAAGAAGGCATGGAGTTTGTGGATAAGGAGACCGAGATATGACAAGCGGGGAAATTGAATCTGTGAAACGTCAATGTCCAAGTCGCCAGGCTGCAATATAGGAATGCATACCAGGTATGGGTACGATTCATCGTATGTTCTGCAGTCACCTTTGTGAAGCCTGATCTCTAGCGGTATGCTCCCGGCCCACACGCTCTGGCGCAGTCGGCTCGTGACATCGCGGGAAGACATGAGAGAAAGTCAAGGTTGGAGATGCAGGATAACGCTTTCAGGCAGACTACGGCGGAACATGGACTGGTGGGGTTCGGATGGGGCGGAGTTAACGGCGGTTAAGGTTGCTTGGCGCGGAGGTGACCCCTGGGCAGCTGCGTCTCTCTCTGACAACACGCCGACTCCTATTCGTCATGTGAGTCGGCATGGTTTATTCTCCCACGCTAAGGGCGACGGTGATATATGGGGTGCATTGCCAAACACAGATGGCCGACCTTACTCTTCCGCCCCACTGGACTGGGACTATGAGCGTAGCACTCAGTCGCAAACGCTCTCGACTTGCCTTAGACTCTGACTGCGATGAGGACATAGAGCGGCAGAGAGAGCCGTCGCCTGCGCCTTCAGCCTTCAGCGATACTCTAAAGAGATCGAAAACCCAATGTGAGCTGGATGAGCTCGGAATTGTAAACGAGGAAGAAGCGTGGAATGTGGACGTCGATGCAATATTAGCTAGCCATCGCATTGCAAAGCCGCCGAGTGGAAACGTGGAAGCACATGACAATTGGGCTAGGTACAAGAGGGGAGAGTCCATTATTGTGCTCTGCGTACAAGGCAATGTGCAAATACACTATGATTTGCTCTGGTAGGCCCTTCACATGCGCTGCACACGAATGTTGTTAATATCTCGCAGTTCGGCACTTCCAAGCCTTTACAACATCTCGCCCTCACTCCAAGCCTTCGTCCTCTGTCACGAACCTTCCTCACACAACCCTTCCTCTACTGCTCCTTTCTCGCTGCCTCTGATACAAGCCGTCGAGCCATCCCACAATCACTTCGTCCGTCTAGGGCTGCTACACCCGTTGGGCGGTGGAAAGTTTCCATTAGATGCACTTGTGGTCTTGGACCCGAGCGGACGACGGAGGCTTGTCCTGCCGTTTGGATGGGGCGCGGGGAAACATGCAACCACGCCAGCTGGACGGGGCATACAAACACGATTGATGAGACTACTAGAGACATGTATAGAGACACTCGTCCAATCATGATGACGAAAAAGCCACGGGAAGGGAGGTAGGGGGGGCACACGGAGGCCATGCATGTGAAGAGGAGTATTGACTTGCCGACAGATAATACCCTAGTTGTTTCATTGAGATACTGACCTGTCGCCGTCAGACCACAAATATCTTGGGGTGAGCAGTCAAATTGAATGAAATGTAATCAATGTATCGTTAAAAGATTTAAATAATTATTTCGTTGTGGCCAGCGGATCTCTTGTCCTACTGGTCTTATACAAAGCCGTATCATAGAAGGCCAATCAATTAACCGAATCTGGTCTCCTTATCCTTGATGGGGATATCACTGCCAGTGGAAGACTTGTATGTCTTGCGAATATAATCAGAGATTTGCTCGTCTTTAGCTTGCTCGATGGCAGACTAGTCCAAATCAATAACTCCAACACAACGGGGAGCGAATGACGACATACCTCATTATCCTGTGGACCCTGACCGAGGAACTTCTCTTGGACGAAGTCAACACCTAGAATTCGGTGAGTCTCAAGAGAAAGTGGAAGGGTATAGATTCAATTTACCCTTGTCGAGCAGATCTTCGTTCTTCTCAGACTCCCTACCGCCGCCTGCCGCAGTGTTCATCTTGTCGCCGAGGCCACCAAGGAAGCCACCACTGGACTTCTGCTCTCCAGACGACGAATCTTGGGCATGCTCCTGCCCGCTCCGCTGATTGCTGTTACCGTTACCGGCGAGCTTGTTGACGAAGTCCATGATGGTAATGTGGTTGTTGGTAGTTGATTGTTAGTCGATTGTTGGTGTTGGTGTTTAGTTATAAAGTAGAATGGATATTGGATAAGACGGTTAGTGGTAAAGAGCCCCGATATTTAAGCATCGCAGTCAAGTCTTTGTAAGACAAGGCAGGGTAGTTAGCAGGATTGTGAAGGTCTTGGATGTCGTAGCTTTGTCTGGGCACATGTCCGAGGGCGCGTCTTGGGGAACGTCTACGTCATTGCAGCTCGAGATCCCTGTCAGCGCGGGGCAGCTATGATGCAGCGGCAGCGGCCATGGCGATATATTCGCGCAAGGGCACTCACTCCCATTTGTTACCAATCGCGACCGTGTCTCCCAGGTTCCAGGTTTTGCTGCTCTTGGAGCGTATCGTCATTGCTGTCCTGCGGCAATGATACCCATCACCATCATTACCGGCTTTCTGGGCTCGGGTAAGACCAGTACGTCCTTCCTCGAGCCGCTGGTCTGCCCATTTTCGAAATCCTCATCTGATTTATCCTAGCTCTAATCCTTAACCTCATCCCCCAGCTCCCCAAGACTTATAAACTTGCCCTCCTCAAAAACGAATATGGCGATGTCGCCGTTGACTCCCAACTTGCATCCTCACAAGCCATTTCCGGCGTACAGGAACTTCTCAATGGTTGTATATGCTGCAATCTCGTTGGTCAGCTGTCTGACGCCCTCGAAACACTCGCAAACGACATAAATCCCGACCGCATCGTCATTGAAACGTCTGGGTCTGCTTTTCCTGCAACATTGGCCATGGAGGTGAACAGGCTAAGTAGAGAGACGGGAAATTACGTCCTAGATGGCGTGATGAATGTTATTGATGTAGAAAACTGGAAAGGGTATGAGGATACAAGTTACACAGCCAAGATGCAGGCGCGATATACCGATCTCATCGTCCTCAACAAATGGGAGCTAGTTAGCGATAGAAGACTAGAAGATGTTGAAGACGCGATCCTTGCATTAGAAGTAGAACCGCAAATACCACGGACAAAAAGTAGAAAAGGTTGGGTAGACAAAGACATTATATTCGGCTTGGACGCGCGATTGGCAGGCCTTGCGGAAGATCAGAAGGAACAACATGTGCACGAACACGATCACAATCACTCTAGCGAAGTAGAAGTTCTAACAGCCACGCTACAAAGCCGTGAAGGGAATGGTAGCATCAACATCACTAAACTCACTGAACTTCTCTCCGACCCCACCAAAGACGAAGTATACCGCATAAAAGGAATTATATACGCTTCCACGACACCGTCATCCTCAGATCCCGAGCAGGACACGCACCGGAAAGCCTCAGACGGCAGGACGCGCTATATCGTTAACTGGGCATTTGGGTGAGTACTCATGCTTTATGCTCAAATTTGAATTGAAGCTTACAGTATCGCGGACGCTGGACATTCACGCCTGTGGCATTACCTTCCACATCCGAGGTTGTCGAGCCAGAACTCAGGGTGACAATCATGACAGCAAGGCACGAGTCGAATAAGTGGAGAAAGGAGATAGAAAATAGTGGGCGGCTGGAGCTGCAAGACGGATTGGAAAGCACATTGCTAGTCGAAAGGGTTGTGTGAAATATGCAAGACATGTAGATTCGTATACTCTGGAAGGTCATGGCGTGGTTGAGCGATTGACTTCATCAGAGAGATATAATTCTTTGTTACCTTGAAGAACCGCCTCTATATATCTCACCAGGATTTTTCGAAACTCTGCAGACATCGGGTAGCGGCAAAATCTTACGGATACATGTGATCCACCCCCATTGCTTCTCTTCTGCCTTTACTTGAGCTTCACTTTTAACACGCCCATCCATGCTTCTAACGCACTGTTAACATACTCTTTCGCGTAATACTCCACATCATCATCACTTAAGTGTACCCGTAGTGTGTCGCCAGTGATTCCCCATCGTACTTGTGCGATGATCGTTCTCAAACCCTTCGTTTTGATCAGATCAATATAGCTTTGTGCTACATCCTGAATCACCTGGAAGCAGCTAGTTGTCACATATAGTAGATTATGGTCGTACTTTTCAGATAAAAGTTTCTTGAAAGCATGCTGATCCTTGCCCTTGGGCTTGAGAATGCGCTCGCGGATGAGTTCAACAAGCTTGTGGGTTGCACGCAGTATTTCGAGCTGGGAGTAACACGTCATAAGCATGTTCTCATGGATCATGGTAGGTTCGTCTTCGGGCTTCGGCGTGGTGACTCTAGGAATGCGCAACTGTTCCAGGCCTAACCGGAGATCATCCATATCGGTGAGAAGGTCATCGAAGAGCTTGAGGCTGCTTTGAGGACTGCGAGTTGGGACATGGATTTCCTCGACCAATGCAACAATTTTGACCCAGTAAACATGCGTACGTCGTTCCGCCAGGGTAGGCCCATCAAAATCAAAATCAGCATCGTCATTTCTCTTGATGGTGGGGCGGAAATCGTGTACCGATTCTCTATACAGTAGTTGTACAGACCTTTCACGATGTAAGTATGTTTGAACTATCCAGATATCATTAGGGATGCCGCTGGGCATAATGAAATCTAGGAGTCTTCCGGGGCAAATAGAGATTTCGGAATTAGGAAATATTTTCCGGTCGATGTTGTCAGATATGTTACTGTAAGCTGGCGTATACAAGTTAGTCTAAATAGTTCTTGAAGTCGGTTCACATTATATAGAGTCCCAAGTAGGCATTACTTACTTTTATAATCGAGTCGTGGTATGTTAGCCACTGGTTCTCCTTTCAGACGAGCTATCCGGACACGTTCAGCATGGCAGATGTGCTTCGTCAGGCTTGAGTTCAGTTTCCGTTTCAGCGCCAATGTATCTACCGCTTGATCCCAGACGAAAGAGGGCATATCAGTGAACAAATAACCGTTTGTCTTCGTCTCCATCCTTTCGATGGTACTAATGACTCTTACCAGCTCTTCGTCTGTAGAAAAACCTCCGTAACCACTAACACCAAATGGGTGTGTTTGAGAGATCCGCGAGAGCATATAGGGTGAGAGTGTATCCATAAGCATTTCCTTGCACTTTGTATAATTGTACATTCGAAATGCAATGGTTCCTAGGCCGAGATTTAGGTGCAGCCTTGCAGTCAACAAAGAGAGCGTCCTGTTTTGCTTCTCTTTGTCATTTTCCACAAGGCGCCGTGCATACATCGAAGCCTGTAGTAATATTCGAGTGTTGACTGCACCTTTAAGTGAGTCTATTGCATTTGGTGTATAAATGTGGCCATGGTGCAGCCGAAGAAGTGAGTAGATTGTTATACAACCAAGATCCGAGTTCAGAGGCCATAGGGACGAAAGTCTTGCAGCGCCGAGAAAAAATTGCTCGATACACTCACGTGGTGCGGGGTGTTGTTGGGAGATGATCAGCAGGTACTGAAACCTGAGAACATTGACAACTTCTGGCTCAATGCTGTCAAACCCAATCTGGGCCGATGTTAGTTCAGTAACACTAGATATTCTAGGTAGATGGTGTGATACCTTTTCAGCGTAAATTGGTTCAGTCACTTGTTTTTGGTGGGCGATAATAAAATTAAGGAATTCTCGAGCCTGTCCAAGATCAAAACGCTCGACAAATGGTCGAAGGTCTTCGAAGCAAGAAGGTATATGCGCATAGTGTGTAAAGTACTCTTTGCAATCCGGCAACATAGGTGTTGTAAGCTGTTGACGCAATTTCATGTACGTGATTTGAAATGGTCGGTCTTTGGCTTTGCATTCTGCTCCGAAACATCGTTTCATTTGGTCAGATATGAGGGTTTGGCCCCTGAGTCATTAACATATGTCTTAGAAACGTTACAGGACGACTCACTCTTGCCCAGGTCGGATTGCTTGCACAGCGTCTAACAGCGCAGCCCAAAAATCCCATCTCCATGCACACAGCTCCCAGAAGGGCGATTTGGGCTGAGCTACCGCATCTGCATCTAATATGGTCTCGTCAATAACATCCAGGCAATGACGCTCAAGTCGGAGCCAATCTTTTCGATCCCTCAAGAACTTTGTGATCAAGCTTGACAAATCCTGTCGGTGACGATGCAGAATACCTTGGACAGACTCTGGAGGATTTTCCCAGAGACCGATTAGCTCGTGACAGCGATCTTGGCGATTGAAAATGTCTGCCATGAATCGTAGATCTCGGATATTCTTTACAGAAATTGGGTCATCCTAAGATACGTAAGTCTTATGCCAGTTTTGTTCCGCGGAACTAATGTAATCATACCGGAGGAGCTGCGTACGCTTGCTTTATTAGTTTCATTGCGATGTCGGCTTGGAGCTGAGCCATGCGATCGTGAGCGCCTATTTGAGCACGCTTCTGCTCAGCTGAAATCTGAGTCGCAATTATGAGAGCAAAGTGTGACTGCTTTTTATCTGACAACCCTTCTTTGTTATAATTGACGATTGCCTAGTGTTATTTAGCATATGAACTTGAACGTCAAAGAGACCATTCGAGCCAACTCACAAGCCGTACATCCTCCCAGCAGTCTTCTTGCATTGCCGTGTAGAATAGCGTATCCCAGAGTGCTATGCGATCGTTTTTACGCTGCATGGTCTTTGCGGCTGATAACCAAGTCCCGAGAGCTTCTTTGCCAGCGCTGTTGCAGCCCCACTCACTTTTATGGTTTCTACGCATAGCCTCGATAAACAATTTGTACATATAAGAAAGCAGTCGAGTATCCACCACAGGCAACTGATGGACATCTATCAGAGATTGAAGGATACCCCCGGGACTCAAATTTTGTTGTAGTGCAAGATCTGCTTTCCATGTCTACCTCGAATTAGTAAGAATTGAAAATCGGTGGTATAAAATGGACATGCCATGAGGAAAGGATTACTGGGTTGCTTCTTCAGGGCCTTGTCCACCACTGCGATTGCGAACTTCGGCTTCGGATAGTCACGTTGGGCCTTTGAGAGCTTTTCCCAATTGTTGAACGCCATGATGGCAACTGCATTCAGCGAGGGGATATAATTTTAATAATAACTTGACTGTGGAATTCGTAGTGAGTGTGCTGTGTGACGAACCTGCTGTATGTGTGGATTTGGCGAAAACATGGGAGGGGAGGCAAGTCTAAGCGGGACTCATGGTCTGTGCGCCGTTCCTCCTTGTGAGAACGTGCGAAGCAGACTTCTATAAAATTCTATATTTGAAGAGTCTGAATATGATAAACCAGCCCTCAGAGGCACCAGTTATTATTAATGTAAATTTTTAGGACATACACACGTTGGGTCCCGACTAAACTTGCACATGACAGCAGCTGAAATTACTTTACAAACTAAAGATACATGTCTATAAATCTACAGGTGCTACTCTTCGCTTGGCAGAGGTGGGAACAAGACGCCTTGATGGCCCGTACCCAGCTCAACTAGCGGTTCTCCATACGTCAAGTCTTTTCCAGGCGTACACCATTCGAGTGTTCTCCGATCACGATGTACACCCAATTGATCCAGGAGGACGCTTGCCTTATTTGGCATCCATGGCTGGAGTAAAATGCCACTTATACGAAGAGCTTCGGCAGCCTCGAAGATGATCTTATCTACGTCTTCCCCTGGTTCACGTGGGCCAAAGTTTAGTATCTTCTTCCAAGGACTGGACATTTGGAAGAAGTCATTTGCCTAGAGGAGGTGAGCGCATGAGGCGGAGTAAAGGGAGGCAGCACCTACCCCTCTGATGAAGTCGGCAAGGTGGCGCACTGCTTGTCGAGGTTCATATTCTTGAAAGGATGCATTGACCCGTGACGCAATTGTGGAAAGAGAATTTTGCCAAAATCTTGCGCCTGGTCCTTCATCCCACTCGTGTCCTGGTCTGCCGCCAACACGCTCTATCGCGCCCCTTATACTCCAATTTTTGTTGCGTAAAACGCGGGAGGCTAGATTACCCAGCTTATTGCTCAAGAACTTATTATATAATTCAATAATTCTGAGGTTGTCATAACTGCAGTCGTTACGTATGCCACCTTCATGACCCATGTAGAAGCGCATGATGTCTGCGCCGAACCTATCAATGGCGTGAAAGGGATCGACAACTCTACCAGTAGATTTGGACATCTTCGAACCCCCGAGGGTCCAATGCGCATGAGAGAGTATCTTTTTAGGTAGTGGCAGGCTAAGTGCCATAAGGAAAGCAGGCCAATAGATGCAATGGAAGCGAACAATATCCTTACCAATGACATGGCAATCTGCAGGCCAACCACCGGCATTTTCGCGACCAGGTGCCCATGGGTAGCCCGCTTTGGTGATATAATTTACCAGAGCGTCTAGCCAAACGTATATTGTTTGTGTCTCATCGCCTGGGACTCGTATGCCCCAGCTTAAACGGTCATAAGGTCGCGATATTGAAAGGTCTTCAAGGCCCTCTGTTACCGCCTGAACCACCTCTGCCATACGGTGCTCTGGAGTTATCCATGTAGGGTTTGCCGCGTAAAATTCCAGTAGCTTAACACGAAATGCAGATAGTCGGAAATGGTAGTTCGTTTCGGAAGACCATTCAACCTCGCTTCCGGTCTCGATTGAGCACTATTATTCTTTCAGTTGCCGATCACCAATTCTGATTCGTCGATGTTATACCATCATCTTTCGCCCAGTAGGCGGATCGAGGTAGGCTTGCACGGCCGACTGTGGATAGAAGGCTTCATCCGTCACAGAATACCAGCCCTCATGCTTTTCCTCATAGATAAGTCCCTTTTCTTGCAAGAGAAACTATGCACCATCAGCCAAAGTAACTCCGAAGGCCGAAGATATCTTTTCCGCACCCAGGCGTATTCAACTGCGCCCTTGTGTTCTCTATCTGTCGTCCGCACAAAGTGATCATTGGTGATCTCGGCTTTCAGCGCGAGTTCCTTTCAAGTGTGAGTAGTTACATAGTCTTGTAGAGGACTCCTCCGCAAACATACTTTGAAAATATCAGCGCCTTTATCGCAAAATAATTTTGGATCGGCCCCCGCCTTCGCTGCTGCTTTCTGAACTTTTAACCCATGCTCATCTGTGCCTGTGCATAGTATTGCGGTGTTCCCAGCCAGCATTTGCCACCTCTTGATGATGTCTGAGAGGACCATGGTATATAAGTGGCCGACATGGGGAGCAGCGTTGACGTAGAATATCGGTGTGGTGATGTAGTACGGTTTGGTTACTGCGGTAGATGGTTTAGAGGAAATGTATCGATTGCGGCCGCTCCGAGCTTGGCATGAGGTACAAATCCATGATGATTTTTTTGAGAGTATCGAAAAGGCCCTCTGCACTACTGGAGTAGCTGAGCTAGCTACGCGGGTTTGCATACTTTCGTCGCTGCGTCGCAGTTACATGGAAAATCGTGAGAGCTTCATTGCTGATAGCTATGGCGCTAGACCAGAATGGCTCAAGCGCGCGCTGAATAAGCTACCCACGGTCTGGCATGACAACGTCCCTCCTTTCTCCTCCTCACTCTTGCATCTCGAGTATTTGACAATGAGTTTACACTTTTTAAATTTCAAAGCCATCGTGCCTATTTGCCAGATATATATGTTGTATACCCCAATGGTTCGGTCTTGCCAATCTAACACAACAGTGTTACTGCTAGTCATGTTACTTCATTGGTGCCTCGCAGCTAATCAACTCTGATATCACTTGATCAGTCATCAATGATCGCATGATTATATGATTGATGAGGGTGCTCCTCAATCTACCTAGGTATACAGTAGTTTCGCTGCATTTCATCAATGCCAATGCCCTCACATACATGGATACTCACACAAGCATACACCGTCACGAATGCCTCGTTTGTGCATGGCTAAATATATACCAATAGATACTTCAAAGCCTCGAAAACTTATATACCATAATATGTCCTAGATCCAGTGCCACTGAGCTTTGTTTGTGGCGTCAAACAAGCACAGCTGTTCTAATCATCCATGTGCGCATCGCGGGAGCCCCTATCAACACCATGTGCCCCAGCCCTAAAATTGCCCCTTACATATGATACTGACTTTCCAATGAATTGTATTTCTGAATATGCTAGCGGATACAAACTGCGGCCCCTCGATTTTGCCAAGCCTTAAACCCTCTATTGAGCCTATTCAGACCCAAATGAGGAAACTTCAACAGCTTCAACGCCTCTTCAAACAAACAGAAATCCCTTATTAAACATTCAAAGGAAGTACATGAGCTTTATGCGCTTTCGACCTTAGTGGTCCTGATATAGTTGCGAAATATTCTAGACTGCGGTACAGGCTGCCATGGCGCTCTTTGAGGTCATGGGGATCTTACAAATCTGAATAGCCGGCCGTCTTCTCAGGACGATCCCTTTGAGGCTATTCCATTCACTTGTGTGCGGAACATGCTTATTGGGTCGCCTATTGACCTCTATTGCAGCCATTGGCCTATTGACTATCGAAGACCAACAGTCCTATTCCCTGAAGGTATTCTTTGTACCCATATAATTTCAACTTTAGATAAATACCCCCTTCTCTGGCCACATGCTGTTTTCCTCACCATTGAAATCCTGGACGATTTTTACCCATTCCTTTATAACGATTCTCGTTCCGCCATTCGTTCGGCTGACACCTTCAACTCAAATCATGAGGTTCAACGCAATCATCGTCGCTTACATTTTCGCGGTCACCTCCTACGGTGCCGCTCTCCCTGTTGCCGAAGAGGCTGCTGCCCCCGAGGTTGCTGCAACTGAGGCTGCTGTGGACACCCCTGCTGCTCCACATCGATATCCATACCCACCCCAGTTCTGGGGTCCTCCGCCATTTGATCCACGCTTCGGCAAGCGCTCTGCTGATGCTGAGGCTGAAGCTGATGTGCAGTGGAGTTGGTACCCATGGAGGCCACCTGGTCAACCCTACGGCAAGCGCTCTGCTGATGCTGAAGCTGATGCTGAAGCTCAGTGGAGCTGGTACCCATATCGACCAAAAGGCCAAGGTTACGGAAAACGCTCCGCGGATGCTGAAGCTCAGTGGACTTGGTACCCATATCGACCAAAGGGCCAAGGTTACGGCAAGCGTGAGCTCGACTTCCGCGCATAAATCTAGCGGCCTTCATCTTCAAGCGCAATGGCCATCTTCTCCTTGGAGGATGCCACCGTTCTTGCCTATATTTATTCTATTCGCCCCGTTTGGCTTTGGTTGATACCGCAACGATGATAGACGAGAATTTTCAGTGACACATACACTAAGTCTAAATTCGGGTTCAACAAACTTACATATTATACTATTTGGCTCACACATTGTACACCAGCGCGCGCGCAAGGTTTCGGTAGAGCATGACCGGTTGCTTTTCATTTGAGGGAAGGCTGGTCTTTTTATTCACGTATATACTCTTCTCAAGCAAATAATTCATCTTACTCAGTAGTCTCTACCCATTCTTGCTTTGGTTGCGATACTTTGTTGATGCGAGAGAACTATTTAGTGACATGCCTCAATGTCAAATACATGACGTACAACCCTAGGTACAACACAACCTCTCTGTTACAATGTAACTTCCGCTGTCACTCTCACGTGCCATTCTAGTCTTTTCGTTACAGTATTGACAATTTCTGAATCACATTTCTGAATATTTATCTCGTCATCTAGCTAATCATTTACCATGCTAATAATTGTCACTAGCACCGCACTTGCCTCACCTCATTCTGTTGAATCTCCGCTGTTGCCATTGGTATATAGCTGCTACCAATTACATGCAGATGCTGTTTATATAAATTTCTCCCTGATTTTAACAAACCGAAGAGTTTAGTCTTACTCTTTGGACGCAGTGGTCGTGATGCACCTAAAAATTACAAGATCTGCATGATGGACCTATTTCTGCCAGTAGCTATTCATTCGGGAAAGTACAGCAGGAGCCCCGCCGCAATCATGCAGTACTCTAATTGCTTATGCGCATATGCCGTATACACGAGTTCAAAGCATATTTGAAGGATCCACCCCAGTCGGAGTTGTAAAATAAGCAAATGGCGGGATATAAACTTCCGCGGTCCCAAAATCGACATTTTCGGTGAACAAGAGTTTCAATTAGAATTTGACAATGCGCTCATAGGGGCGCAGCTCTTCCAAGTAACTGGCTCGCATATGTTTCATGTCGGCCGCATATGTAGCCATTGACAAATGTTTGTAGGCTATTCCAGTCATATGCTGGGGCTGTTTCTCAACGGAAAAACACCCTCATGCAACGACCGAACCGTGTCTTAAGTTCATGTATTACGAGTCACTGGCGAGATGTTGTATAATTTGCTCAGTGTTAATTAGCGAACTTTGCAAACCTGCGGCACATCCATTCTGAATCGCAGTGATCATTTGGTGCACTTGTACCTGCCGCTGAAACGAGGTGGTGCTGAGTTACCGTACTCCATAGCTGAGACAGTGCAACGTTTGTGTAATATCATTGCATTCGTTGTATACCTATGTTTGTGCTTCCTAACTAAACTTATCCTATCCTATCGTAACTACCGCTTTTGGAGAGAGAAAATGCCTTCACCAAATTGCGCAATGAGTGCGAGAAAACCGATCCAAATATAAACGCTATCATGCCATCTCCAAGCCATTAACTTATCGATCCGGATGGATCTTATCCTATTTGAACCTTGCGGTTTTGCTGAATGCTCAAGTCTTAAATATCGAGAAGAGAAATGATGCTATATTGTGATGGAGGAGAGATGCAACGCTTTATTATGAAGACGGTCAGCATGAATAAGGAAAGGGTATAATAGGGGTCATGAGCACTCCAAAAGGAGTAGTGTCCAAAAGAGAGAACGAAATTCAAAACGCCGACTCGCTTGCTGAATAGAATTTTGAAATGAAAAGACAAAAAGAGAATCACTGTTTGGTTCATCACACGTTCGTACCGTTCACGTTCACCTCATATCCATCGGCTTTGGCCTTTAAGGCCTTGGCCAGCATCAGCTCGCGCATCCAATCGATGCGCTCGTCGCGACCTTTGACGGCAAAGTGGTGAACCTTGCCGTTGGGCATGACCTTTTTGACTTCACTCTTGCTGGGTACAGTAGGAACGAGCTGAAACTCAAAGTTAGGCTGTGCAGCCTGCTCTTTCTCTTTGTGGTGGCTAGATGATAGCTTCAAAGCCTTGAATTTAGCAGAGAATTTGTTGGAGGCAAGGGATGAACAAGCAACAGCGTAGTCGTCTACATCAATTGTCTGTAGAGCGGACGAAGATGGGAGTTCGTTAGGGTGCATAGCGAGCATTGTACCCTGGAGGCGAAAGTGGTGGTCCTGCCACTCATGGCGCAACATCTTGGTGCGACGCTTCTTCATCCAGCCATGGTGATTCACACCGCTGTATGAGAAACCTCCCTTGGGTAGCGAAGGCACAGAATCTGTAGCTTCACCATCAAAGGATTTAGGTTCTTCGATTGGAGATGATTTGGTACTGTCGTCGGAAAATTGTGTTCCGTGAAGAGTGCCATCATCCGAGTGAGGACCCTGTGAATTGAAAACCTGGCCCTCATTCAATGCCGGCATTTGCACCGAGGGCCGTCGTCGTTCAAGTCGGGAGCCAGCTCTCTGAATTTGGATCTTGTACTGCATGTTAGGAGGGACAGACTGACTTGTGTCACGAGATAACAGCTCAGTAGGCACAGCCGTTACAGGAACGTCCATATCTGAAAACGGCGTACCAAATCGGTAGAAACCACCCGGAGAAGCTGTGCGACAGGGAGAAAAAGCGGTGTCGGGTGCGACACGTGCACTCTGTGGGGCAGCGCTACGTGGGTTACCAATTGGTTGGGCCGACATGGAACGTGCTGGCGGAATGGTGAGTTTTGGGAGACTCTTGAGATTGGTGTGTGGTGCTGGCACAAACTCCGGAGGGTGCATGGAATGATTCGGAGTGGCGAACGGGTCGAATGATCTCATCGTGTTCGCTGAGGTTGACGCCGAGAATGCTGAAACTGCTGGGTAGTGTTGCTGCTGTGGTATCACCAAAAATGGACGCGGGGGGAACATTTCCAGCGGCGGTGTCGGAGGAGCTTCGATCGGCGTGGCAGTGCTGTACGGTTGCTCAATACCTTGCAGTGATAAGAATTGTCGCACGTTATCTTGGGGATCCCGTTTCTCCATCTCCTCAAGATCCTGCAAGGTGAAATCGGGCAATTGGCTAGGTCCCAGTATGTCCGAGGAAGCGACTACGGATGGCACTATCACGGAAGGAGTGGTTTCTGATATTGGGCGGTGAACGTTCTCTACAGCTCGGTTCGCTGTTTGGGCATTCCCTGGATCACCAGCAATGAAAATGTGTCCACCCTTTTCTGGGGAGATTGGAAATCCATGCTCTTCCTGCAGTCGGGCAAGCTGCCGTTGCTGTTTCCTCCACTTTGCACATCGCTCGCCTTTGGCGCATGTATGTGGCTTGGGAAGTAGCTGCTCGATTGCCACGATTGAGACTGAGTGCGCTGGAGTAATGACGTCGTCTCTTTCGTTAAGATTTGGTCGTCCGCGTGACTTGTCACGACGACTCTGCTTCCTATTCTTGCTCTTCGATCGCCCCCCTGCTTTAGTGCAAGGGCGATCGGTATCTTCGAAGGGAGTTGGGGCTGGCGTGGCAGCGGCAGGAGACAGTAAGCCATCGGCTGTGCGCAATGAGTCAATCTGATGCCACAATTGATGTCTCTTGCCGAAAGATTGTATCTCTAGCTCTTTCAGGTCGTCCAGTTGAAGATCAAGTAGCACAGCGCCAGTGATGTCGTGGTGAGTGAACTTGTTGATTACGTCGTTGTCAAAACCATTTTGATACATCCATGTGGCGACGTCGCGCGAAGTCCATGCGCGCACCTCAGCATTGTTCAAGTGCGCTACGGCACGAGCAATATCATTGTACTCCTGCTGAGGAACTATCGTGTCTGGTGTGGCTTCCCTGAAAGAAGTCGGGAATCGGGATGGAGGGTCTTTTGGAAGCAGCGGTGACATCTGTAGCGCATAATCAAAGTCATTCGAGGGTTGCGATGCACGAAAAAGATGGGGACCCCTGGGTCCTTCAACATCTTTTGGGGCATGCCACAGTGCAAATTGTGGTCGAATTTCGTCCGACGGAGTTGTTACTTCTTCAAATGTGGAGATAGTTGTTTGACTCCGTCTGTTATCACTCTATTGTACTTATTAGAGTAGAAAGGTAAATGAATCTGTGATATAAACATACTGATGAGCCACTGTATTCCTCGAATTCGCTTGAATCATCCTCAATATCGGTATATGCAAGACTTATATGCGAAATTGGGCGCTCGAGCGATGATCGGGCAGTCAATGCGGAGGGGAAGAAGGATTGCACCTTTGCCCTTTGGAACATCTCCACGCCTGGCTCCAATGGAGTGATGGGTGTCATCATGGCCTGCTATGGAATAGTCAGTCTGGATTTTTCGATGAGCTGCGAGGTTAAATCCCAGCTTACCATGATCACGGGTTTTGCGCACAAGCGCTTAGTTGCACGGAGGACCTAGGTATGGTTGTTCAGGTGTTCAGGCGACGATTCCGAAGCACGTCTGTAGCATGGCAGGTACTGAGTAGTTGTCAAACGTTTCCAAGAGTGGATCGGAGGTAGCAATGCTTTTACATGAGCGCTTGGGCGGGGTTTTCTTGCTGCAGAGCCAGCACTGTGATATCGCATGCGGGTGGGAAGACAGGCTCCGCATTGGTAGTGTGTGACTTGGGCGCTTACCGGCAGCACAGAAGTGCAGTTGAGGAATGTGATTGGCGTGATGGATAGTGACTAAGAGAGCTAATCAGGCCAGATCAAGCGGCTTAAATGCCATTAATACTTGCACACGGGCTAGGGCCGCACTAAGACGCACATGCATTGCAGCACTTGTCTAGGGTCCCTCTTCGTCCCGACCCTAGTGAGTCAGGCGCCGCTGATGAGTACAGAGGCACGCAGATCTCGAGTAATCCAAGGCACTTTCGCGGGTCAGTGCTCTCGGGAATACCAATTTTCAATTTGACGTTATCCAGTCGCATAGGAAATGCCGCTCGGTCCATCCTCAAGTGACTTGACGTTGGGCGTCACTCCGCGTGGCTTTGCCATGCTGTTGGCCACGTATGGGGCTCATCGGTAGCCAGGTAGCGAGGTTGCAAATGCGGCTGCCAGCCACGATAATCCACTCGGACAGCCTCCGGAAGATGCCACATGGATGCGGCTGGACGCATGTTGAGGTAACCCTTGATAAGGCATGGTCGTGCGCCACTAATCTAGATTCTCGAAGGATACAAGACCTTTTTGGTGTGCACATAGATACCTTGGACTTGTTCTGTACATGATGGATTGGGCCCAAGGCTTGGTGAATATGCCTGGCTGCGTATATTCTATGCATCATACGACAGAACGAAGAGCAGGTGCCAAGCACACTTGAGGTTGATTTCTCGTTATCGCCGCATCGACCATGCAACACAGGTAGGCAGTACCGTCTGCCAGGTACTTGGTGGGTCAAGTCCAACTACAATGACTATACACCCGAGGTTTGCGAAAACGTTGACTCCAGACCACCGCAGTCAACAGCTTGACGACCCCGTGACTCAACTCTCATGCGGTGTCCACTCGTTGAAGACAAAATGAGCAACCTCGTGCCCTTTGAAATAGAGGGCCCGCTCGAAGCGTGAGAGGAACAGTCAAATCAGAATGCAAAGATGGGCATGTTACTGGAAAGTAGGGTAGGGGTGCGCAAGGATGATTTCACCGCAAGTCAACAGGCGTGACCTGACCTCGGTGGACGGTCGCTAAGGGACGCGAATCTGGCAGTGGCTCCGAGCTCAACCGTCATGCAGTGCATGAACGCTGTAGAACAGACTGCCAATGGAAGTTCGAGGCCGCTTGGTACATGGGCAAGGTGCTGCCGACGTCAGGCCTGATATACGAGGCGAAATGTGTTGGGGAGCAGCCCAGAGGTGGATAGGAAAAGAAAGGCAATATAGGTATTGCATCCTTCCGCTCCAGAGTGCTCCCGAGCACCAGGGAGGAGATTCAGGAGAGGCAGACACGGGTTGGCGCGGGTAAGTATCGGGTACAGCACAAAGTTGACGCGGTCAGGTGAGGTGATGGGATGCAAAGTCGGCCGATGTGATTCGTCTCATTCGTGGATATGAAGAATAAAAGACTGGTCACAGTGGAAACGCAATCACAGGGCGGGCGCAGGCGGCGATTGGCTACCGACACAGGGTTTCAATACTTGGAAGGCAGGGCTAGGCCGCAGGGGGAAAGGACAGACGGGGCGCGGAAGTATCGAGAGAAAAGGCCCCTAATGCCTCATAATGCCCATAATTAGTCCTTTTTACATGCAACACCGAGGGCACAAATTAGTGGCCAACGATTAATTAGCAACCTATACATAGGACCAACGCCACAACGCACGGCACCGATATACCCTTGCCGAGCCAAGACGCCCCGCACTGTGTGCCCACGGCGATAGGCACGGTGATTGGAGCTTGGACGAAGCTTGTTATGCAAAACTCAACCACACCACCACCACTCAGCGCGATACCGCGCCCATGCTCGCTTCTGCATATGCATGCTAGCCCGCCGAGGGCGAAAAACCTTCGCGTAGCTCGAACAAGCTCGTCAACCGACCTGCCCGGTTCGGTGTGCGCTCCCCACCAGTGGAAATGATCACGACAGCTCTCGACACGAATTGGGCCTGCTCTAGCCTGCCCCTCTTGTCGTCGACGCAACGCGAGCCATCGCCTGCCGTCCCACGAGTCACTCGTAGCTCCTCGTGTCGGCGCTGTTGACTGCGCTGCACCGGTGGCCACTGGCACTCTTGCTGTCGCTTCACTCTGGCATCGGTTGCTCTCGCTCCTGCACGCTTGGCGCTTCCTGACGATCTGCGCACACCAGCGAGGCCACCACCAACGTCCGGGACGGTCAGTTATCGAGCCGCTGCAAGTGTTTCCTTGGCTGTACGCGGATGCACCTCGATATGCCCCCGCAAGAGGAGGTTGGGACGCATGCCGACCAGGGCACCTCGCTCAGACTAAGCATGGTCCACGACGACAAGGTCCACCCACCGCTACGCCTAGACGGGCCATTTAGCTGCTAAACTTATTGCGGGGGCCTGTGTACAGATCGATAGCCGTCGAGATATGCATGTGTGTGTGGGCCCGGTCCTGCTCCTGGCTGGAGCGCGGCGGGTAACGAGCCCCAAAATAGCTGCAATCAAGAATTGACCCCAAATGTCGAATCCAGGCTGCACGGTAAGACTAGTCTGTCCAATCACCGTCCCGTGCTGCCACGCACTATGGCGTTCACCCCCCCATTGTGTTGGCGACCACCTGGCCCGATAATACTCTACTCCAAGAATAGATTGAGCAATATTTGCTAACTTTGTGCCAGTTGCGGCACTTATAAGGTACATAGCTTGCGCTTCATGTCCCACCACGAAAAGGTAGACGCATAATTTAGCTCCGCTCCTTCCTTACCCTCAAGCCCGCTGGTCGAGCTTCGAATACCCATCTTTAATTGCGAGCAGCCGGGTCGAGCCCTGCCATCCTGTCCCTTGCGAATCGTCCCGTTGCGCATTAGTCGTTATTGCCGCATTGTTTACTAGTCTTCATACCACAGCTCCGGGCCTTAGTACATCAAGTGTCCATGTCCGCCTCAACCCATCTCACATCTGTTAGCAAACAGTCTTCAACCATGGTAGGAACTACAAACGCCGCCAACTCTGCAAAACAAGCTGCAGCAAAAATGCACCGTCGCTCAAGAACAGGTAAGCTTTGGTCCTTATCCTGGTACAGGGATTCTGTGCTTGGCATTTTAGCTAACAGAGCTGTACAGGGTGCTTCACATGTCGCCTTCGACGCAAGAAGTGCGATGAGGGAAAGAATGCCTGTCGCGCCTGCAACCACCTCGGCCTCAAGTGCGAATACAAGAGACCAATGTGGTGGAGCAACAACGAGCAAAGACGCAACCAAAAGGAAGTCATCAAGAATATCATCAAACGAACCAAGCTCACCGAGAAGACTGCCCAAGGCATCTCCATGGGCAACAACACTCCTCCCAGCCTCTGCCACTCTATGCAAACTGCAGACACTTACTCAGATGGAATCTCATGCACTCGTGCCGCTTCCGTGGATTCGCAAAACTCACCGGAATTCAATTTCAACACCGTCGGCACTCCAGACTTTCTAAGCGGTTCAATGCCTCCACCCATGTTTGCGCCTTCCTTCCCACTCCCAGGGCAATATGGCCCATATGAAGTCGACATCAAGACTGAGAGCCAGATGTTCATCAACGATATCCCCACTCGCCGGGACTCAACAATTTCCACTTATAGCCACTACCAAACACCTCCATCAATGGGCGGTTACGCAACTGACAACTGGGTTCAACAAGACTACTTTGAGAGCCATCGAGAATCCTTCACTGAAGAGCCACTCGAAATTCCACTCTTTGATTATACCAACCATGGATCATTCAGCCCCTCTCACAACCCCGTTGTCCAGGTAGATGAATGCGATCAACACCTCCTCACCCATTTTGTTGACAACGTCATGCCTTTGATCTACCCTGTCTTGGAAGCGAACCAACCCGGATCAGCACGCGCAGAGGTCATTATGCCCGCTTTGGAAATTAACAAGGCCTACCAGCACTGTTGCCTGAGTGTATCGGCACTGCACATGAAGACAACCCTTGGATTACAAGGAGATCAGATCGATCAAGACATCTACCGTAATCGATATGCTACAGTCTCGCAGCTCACTGAAGCCCTTTTCAGCGACAGCCTCCATGCACAGACCCTTGAGGCCACGCTCGGTATGATCTTTTTCCCATGCTCCGTTGGGCGTTTTGATGATGGTCTGGTGGATATTCCATGGCATCAACATTTTCAGGCTGTTCAAAGCCTAGTACATAAGTTGGACCTTCCATACCAGATGGTTTCGCTGAACGGGCAAGCAAATTCCCAGCCCCCTTTCAACATGACGCTCGCTTCCTGGATTGACATTCTTGGTGCAACAATGCTAGGCAAGACACCATCGTTTGCCGATACCTACAGGGAGAAGCTTATCGCCGATGCACCCTCAGGTCTTGCAGAGCTTATGGGCTGCGAAGATCGAATCATGTACCTGATCTCCGAAATTGCCTGTCTTGAGGCACTCAAGCTGGAGAACATGGATGAGTCGCAACTGTGCCAGCACATTCAGCTCCTCGGTGAGCAGATTAGCTTGACAGAACCAACTCACACCCCTCTCATCCATCCCTCCACCTCAGCAGGAGAGCTACATCCTAAGCAACTCCGCAAGAATATGACCGCAGTTTTCCGCTTGGCCGCTCGGATCTACCTTTGCAGTCTCGTCCCCGGCTACGATCGCACGCAGACAAGCAGCATCAACCTAGTCAACGCTTTCTGCAAGGCTATGGACTCTATTCCTACTGGTGCTACAGGTTTTGACCGCTCTCTTGTCTGGCCACTTTTGGTGGCCGGATCAGTCTCTCTGCCGAGCTCAACTTTCCGCACAATGTTCGCACAGCGCGCAGCCCAACTGGGCGACGCCGCAGAACTTGGTTCGTTTGGAAGAGTCAAGGAGCTTCTAAGAGAAGTGTGGCAGGAAAACGACAACAACCTTGCAAAGGGCATCATTCAGAGTGTTCACTGGCGGGACACGATGCACACGAAGGGCTGGGACTTCCTGTTGATTTGAAGTACCGGCTCTTCTGCTGGTAAGCATCCTGGTCTAGTGATGCACCTTTTGCAGTCATTCTTTCTTCAAGTGATTTGCGTCTAGACTCGATCCATGCGTCGAAAGCTACTTTTTTTTTTGTCATATTCCCAAACAGCATTATACCCCTTTTGTAATTTCGGCATTATCAGCTCTGGGGAGCTGAAGAGCATCTGGACGGCGCAGGAGGGATATGATGATATTACGGCTGAACGGGTTCTGCTTCCCCTGGCAGCACCTGTACCTGGAATAGGGGGGCTTGGGAACGCTAGTGCAGCACCCATTTTAGATGTATAGTAATTGATTGGGACTCGGTGTGAGTTCGATAGATGGAGAAGAATCGAAGATGAAACGGGCGTATCGCTCGCAACCAACGAGGTTGTTGTTGTGCATACTGCAAACGTGATTGGCTGCCCCGTCAAGTGGCACACTGGCACCCTACGGACAGCTATGAGGGGCGCTTGTTCTAATTATAGGTATGTATTGCGAAGCAAGCTGTCTCTTGATGCGAAGAGCGATTTTGCGAAGTAGACGGATTTCTGTATGTTTTTGAAGAGGGTAGAGGGTCGTGACAGGACTGCCTAAACGGAAGCCGTCGCATAACGGCCCGCATCTGACTGCCAATTTGCGTGTCCGTTATTAACGTTGCACCTAGACTCGTTCCCCACCCTTTTGTACACGCCGCCTCGCCATTTACGCGCCCTTCTACGTCCACATTCCCCGCCCCAATCCAATGGCTTCTTCGGTAACCGCCCCATTTACAGCTATAGACACCATAACCAGAGTCCCGGCAAAGGACGAGGTGGAGTCGCCCAGTATCTCAAGTACGAATGCGCTCGCACGCTACGAATACGAGGCCGGCCATGCCAACGCCACAGAAGGCACCAAGATTCTTATGGTTGAATGGGAGGACGACGACACTACACGGGGTGTGCGGGGCGACTGGCATATATCATGGGAGGGCAGCACAAGAGTCTTGCCTGCCAACGACCAGCCTGTCAACGATGTAAATCGCATGTACTTCTTACTGCCTCCAGGAGTAGCTGTGCCTACAACTCTATCGCTCACCCTTCGGCCACAGGACACGGCCATATCACCTGTCGTATGGAATACTAATCCGCTGCCAGCTCTATTCCCCCCTGAACTGGGGGCATCTGCTCGAGCAGCCGGCAAAAAAGGTGTCTTGCACACCATATGGGCAAAAAAGCGATTGCAGGTCCTGCAGAAGGAGATTACTGCAGAATCACAAAATAACATCGAAGGTATTGGTCTCCTCATGGCTGTGCAGGAGAAGGAGTGGATCGAGTCAACATTTGGTGTCAACGCGAGGCCGGCTGGACTGAGTCTTTCTCTCTTGGAGCCATCAGTCGCACCGTTCAAAGGCGGCCCTGCTAGTCCGAGGTCGCCTGGTGGCGGACGGCTTATGGAGAAACTTGCTGGCCTGAAGTTGAGCACAAATGAGAAGGACCTGACGCCTATTGGTGGTATGCCACATTCCAACCCTCTCTCACCAGAGTCCTCAGACATCGCCATCTCATCGTTCGCTGTTTTCAAGGGGACAAGTCCCAATGCGCTTGCAGCAAAACCCACCCAGCAACCACAGTCGCAGCAAGCAGCACCGCGGAAGATGGCAGCTGCAATTCCGCCCCCATCCCTTGTTGCTCAACAGAGTTCCGGCATGGGTTCACTGAATGCATTGTCCGGACCAGCCCCCGTGTTTCAGTCGCGAGGCCCGCCAGCACTTGAAGATGATGACGACGACAAGGATGATGGGCTGTTTGCACTCCCGATCAGCCCTCGAAGTCCGGAAGTGGGTAAAAGTCCATTTTCATTTGGTGGAAACGAAACAGGCAAGTATCTGCAAGAGGGAAGTGCTGTCTAACGATGGTTCTGGTGGAGGTTCATATTTATCTTGGAGTTTTGGTTTACAGGTGTTTTCGTAGAGTCTACAGGTTGGAGCGGAAGGCATCTTATATTGTTGAGTGATACCTGGGTTACTCGCCGCCCGCTAGAAAAGCATAGCTATGTTGAATTGTTGGACTGCAATCATCAACAGTCATCTATTCTTCTAGTGACAGTACTACCTCCTCAGCCTGCTGTGCTGATACCTATTCACTCACAGCTCAGCACGTGCTCGGGTGCCTTGTTGATAGTCACGTGCGCATAGGTGTCTAAGTGGGTCCTGTAAACACGGACTCCCGTCGCAGCTTCCGCGCTAGGGCTCAGCATCACAGAGCTCTCTCACCTTCCACCCAACCTCTTTCCTTAACATCACCTTCTGCGCAACCTTTGCCCGACAATCCTTCAAAGCGCGGATCACGAAGCAATCAGATTCGCAAAACGATGCTGCCAACTGGAAGAGGAAGCATTGCGCATATCGTGTACACAGGGGATGAAGCTCCTTCTGAAATCAAGAAGCTCCTCGAGGCGGTCGTGAGTACAGTCAGACCGCGCCCGCTCCTCTTGTGCTAACGTCTAACAGGTAGAAAATGAGGACGACTTCGATAGATGGGAAGCCTTAGTCACTCGCGCCTGTGAGCTTGAAGGCGGCGTGACCCGCAACTCCAGTCCCTCGGCTATCGAGCTCGTGCGCAATGTGTACGATTGCTTCCTCTCCAAGTTCCCTCTCTTCTATGGTTACTGGAAGAAGTATGCCGATCTCGAGTTCTCCATTGGCGGAACCGAGACGGCTGAAATGGTGCGTTTGATCTTGTGTTTGCTATGAGACGGCAAAGCTAATCGTCACCAGGTCTACGAGCGCGGCGTATCCTGCATCCCACACTCTGTTGACTTGTGGGCAAATTATTGTACCTTCAAGATGGACACTTGCCATGACAATGACATCATTCGAGAGTAAGTTCTGTCCTCCCTCCGGCGGTCGCTAGCACATGTTTCCATCTGTTTTCTTTCGTACGAGCATCGATGATACTGACAACAAAGTCTTTTTGAGCGCGGCGCCCATTTTGTCGGTCTCGACTTCTTGAGCCCTCCCTTCTGGGACAAGTATATCGAGTTTGAAGATCGTATCCAGGAGCAAGCCAACGTCACGAGGCTATACAACCGTGTCTATCGCCTTGCGACACAGAAGTTCACCCAGTACTCTGAGAAGTTTGCCGCTCTTCTCAGCCAGCGTCCAGTTGAAGAGCTAGTCGATCCCGAGACGCTTGAGACCTTGAAGAATACGGTTCAAGAGGACAACAAAGGCCAGGCAGAGAAATCGCAGCTCGAAATCGATCGCCAGCTCGCAGGCCTTGTTCATCAAAACTACATCGAAGCATATACCCATACTCAAAAGGCGATCACAGATCGTTGGAGTTTTGAAACCGCCATCAGGCGCCCATACTTCCACGTAAATGCGTTGGATGAAGTTGAGTTAGACAACTGGCGCAACTACCTTGATTATGAGGAGGAGCAAGGTGATTTCCAACGCACCTCGTTCTTATACGAACGCTGCCTAGTTACAGCCGCCCTTTACGAAGAGTTATGGCTTCGTTATGCGCGATGGATGTTTGCACAGGGTAAAGAGGAGGATGCCCGCCTGATCTACATGAGGGCTAGCTGTATCTTCGTCTCCATCCCGGATGTAACAATCCGACTGAACTGGGCCCGCTTTGAAGAGAAGCTTGGTCGCATCTCGGTAGCGCGTGACATCCATGTAGCGATTCTCGACCAGCTCCCTGGGCATGAAGAGACTCTCATGTCCTTAGCCAACTTCGAGCGACGGCATGAAGGCAACGATGCTGCCGTTGACCTTCTTGAAGCATACATGACCCAATCTAACAACCAGGTTGGTGGCCTATTGGCCTCCGAACAAGTGCGCATCCTTTGGCAGTGCAAGGGCGCTATTGACGAAGCTCGCAAGATCTTCGTAGACAAGTCTGGCAGATTTGCGGACTCGCGCGAATTTTGGTTGAAATACCTTGAATTCGAAATGGCACAGCCATCCGAGAACCAGGCAGAAGCCCACGAGCGTGTCAAGGCTGTCCACGATGCGATGCGGAAGACCGGACACTTCGCGCCAGGAGTATCCAAAGAATTGTCACAATTCTACATGAATTACCTACTGGACCGTGGAGGCAAAGATGCTGCGGAGGAGTACATGCAGCTGGACAAAGATGTCAATGGGTATGTATCATCTGCTAAAAGCGCACCTCCCCAATCCCACCCCCAGAAACGCAAGGGACAACCTCACAACACAGCAAACAAGCGCCATCGCAAATAGTCCGTCGACGTCATACCCATCGCAAGGTGGACGTATTGCACGATTCGCGGTTACCTCGCTATTACCTCCTAGTCGTTCTTCATTCTGCACATGCTTCTTTGTTCTTTGTCATTTTACATTTGCCCGGCTGCTAGCGAAATGTAATCACCACAGCTCTCGGCCTCAATTGAAGCTTGCTAACCTTGAAGTTACACCCTCCAGAGCGAACCAGGCCGAGAACTTAGCCTCCATGACTACGTCCCACCTCATCAAGTCTGGCCAACAGACCCACTAGCAGGTGCATGAGGTCACATGGTACATAACACAAATCTTCCACAACTCGCTCTCACTGACTATCACCCAGTTGAGGTTCGTTAGACCCCTCGGTGTCGCTTCCCACCGACCCCAGCATCCTGGCCCCTCTATTGCTTATAAGCTCTGATTTGCTGCGTTACATACCCACGTCGGACCATAGGAGTTCCGTTGCAGTTCAAACCTCCGCCCGACACTCATGTTTATCCAGCAATTCAACTTTGCCGCCTGTCACAATGAATTCATTCAAGGTAAATAAATCCACTCTCCTTTGATTGGTCATTTGCTTTGTTTCTGTACTATATTCTCTGGCGTTGGAATAGGAGCGCGAGGATTGGAGGCCCAGGAAGAGTGCTTTACCCATAATGTAAACGGTTCTTCCACGAGTGATTGTGTAGCCCAATCGTGGTAACCTAATGAGATATCATCCTATGACGCACCAATGTTTTTCAGGTGATGAAGTTGAGATGACATGAAATGTTCTATTGACCCGACTGCCTTCTATGTAGACGAATAGGTAAATGACTTTTGCTCTCGAACAATTACTGCCAGAAATAGATTGCATCAAAGTCATTATACCATGTCGACGTTCCCTTTTGCTGGTTACTCAATACCAATGTTAGATGTATGCAGCAACCGATATATCATAAACTTTCTTGACTAAGTAGTGCTGCATTGCCTTTGCGTTATGCATTGTCATTCAATGATAGATTTGAAGTAGCTGAGTATGATTTGGCTGTTATTGTTTCTCGATGGGAATCTCCTATATGGCAAAACCACCACTGTTCTTCTGCCTAGGTTCACTCGCAGCCTCAAAGGTCCCGTTCGCCAAGCGTCTCAGGCCTTGAGCCGTACTCGACCCGGGAGCAACCCACGTCACATTGGCTCCCAACTGCTTTAAAAATGCGGTCGTTCCATTATTAAAGTCCCATTCAAAACTTACCTGTGGCGGCGAAAGCTGATCATGTATTCTCGGCTTAGCAAGCGCCTGGGCGGTCGTCAAATTGCCATCGAGAATATGCAGCAAGTTCTGGATCGTAGCCGTGATAATTCGGCTTCCACCTGCCGCCCCGATTGCGACATAGAATGCATTGGCCAGTGTGGCATTGAGGTGTTCAACAATGACAGGGCTAATGCTCGAGAGCGGGCGTTTGCCGGGGCGGATAAAATTTGCTGGAGATGGGACGTAACCAAAAGCATTTGAGGTGTTTGGGATGGAGAAGTCGTTCATCTCGTTGTTCATGATGACGCCAGTTTCTGGAACCACGAGTTTGCTGCCAAATAGCAGATTGATTGTTGTGGTGAGGGTAATGGCTAGGCCAGTGCTATCAGCCGATACAATATGGCTGGTTCCTGGTGTTTCGAGGGATTCGAGACCTTGTGGATTGTAGTAGGATATGTTGAACACTTTGGTATCTGATATCTTGCTGCGTACTTCGGCGGCGGTTTTGGCGGAAATCATGCTTTCTTGATACTGATCTATTCCAGACACAAATAGTGGATCGCCTAAATTGGCACGCATGCCGTATGCAAATTTCATAGATTCGTCTAGACGATGGGTAGTAAGGTTAATGTTGTTTGGTTCATAGCCCTCCATTGTCTTTAACACATTAAGAGCAACTTCTCCACCACTAGGGGCGCTACAGGCTGTGAGTTTATAGCCACGATAATGGATGGTAGAAGGTTTACGGATGGCGACAGTGTAGTTTTTGAGATCGTCAAGAGTCATGGTGCCATTTTTAGCTTGGAGCGCACGTATTGTGGCCTGTGCAATGGGGCCAGTGTAGAAAGCATCAGGCCCTTCTTTGGCAATGGTCTCCAACGTATTGGCATAACGTTTGCGAGTGATGGTCTCATTGAGTTTGAGCAGTCGGCCTTCGGGGGCAAAATCCAATGCAAATTCTGGATCGTTGACAAGGAAATTTGATGTTGAGTTCTCGCCTGCAGAGCCTGTGGCAGAGATCATGTACTTGACGAGATCCTCATTCACTCGCCAACCATTCCTAGCTACATCAACGGCGGGCTGTAGTACGGTCACCCAAGGCAGTTTTCCATAGTTTTCGTGTAGACGCTGGAGACCACGGAGTTCGCCTGGGATTCCTGAGGCTAGGCCGCCTTCTCTACTAGCCAACTCATTATTCTTGTACATGTCCTCGAAGGCCGCTGCCGGGGCTGTTTCACGGAAATCCAGGAACTCATAGCTTCCATTGGGCGCTCGAACCAACATGAACCCCCCACCCCCTAGACCTATTATCTGTTAGTGAATTAAAATCGCATATTCCATGGCTAGGCCTACCACTATGGTACATGCCAACAACTCCTACACAAGCCACGGTACCAACCATTGCATCAGCTGCATTGCCGCCGGTTTTTAGTAAGTCAGTACCGATATGGCTACAGATGTCGCTCTCCGACGCAACGGCACCAAGTTGGTCATGATGCAGTACCGGTAGCAAAGACGTGCTAGACGGGCTCGTGGGATATGGACTGGCAAGCACGGCCTGCATGGTTGATAGGGCCGGCAGCCACCTCACTAGAGACAACATGGTCACCAATGCTGAGCTGGATGGGATGGTGAACAAAAAGTAGGGGATTAGCTCAAGTAGGAGCCGGAAGTCCTGGCTTATCAATTGTTGACGACCCCAGTTCCGTTCCACGTTCCTCGATTGTGTGCGACTGGACGCTTGACGCTTTGGGAAGGTGCTGAGGATCAAGGCAAGCTTTGGCAATGGACGCACGGTTCACGATAATACCATGTCTACTTACCTTTTGCTGCCTATCTTGATGCACATAAATATGAGGGTGTAGGGGGATTGCGGGCCGGGCGGGGGTGGCCTAAGTATAACATTGAGGATCCGTAAGCCCGCAAACTGAATGCATTTGAGAAATAAGCTTTCTCGGTTTGAGCCGCGGGAGCTTGGTAGCATGGTTGGAGGCGTGTGGGCATGACTTGTATCCCATTTGACTGAAGTGGAGAAGAGGTAAAACAATGGAATTGTTGATGTTGCAAATGGAAAACGTTTGCTGAATTCGTCCGTCGTGGTGTCCTCGAATGCATGATAACGTGACTTCGTGGAACGCGCCGCCTCCTAGACTGCGTCGCACGCGTCACCACCAGCGCGCAACCCAACTCAATGGCGCCCAAAAACAGCCAATCCTCCCAAGGCTCATCGCAGAAGAGCAAGCAGAAGACCATTTCGAGCTTCTTCGCCCCAAAGCCGTCACAAGCACCAAAAGCCGTCCCTGAGCAAGCCGCACCTGCTGCATCACATACGCACAGGGCGAACCACCCTTCCAGTGATGACGACGACGACGACGACGACGAAGGTGAAGACGACGCCCTCCCAGTTCGGAAATCTATAGCTGTTCGGAAGCGTGTCGTTGAAGAAGATGACGAAGACGAAGACCCCGGCCATTCCTCACCCTCCAAGCGCGTGCGCTTCTCTAATAATGACCCGCGGCCGTCACTTGAACAAGCGTCTGACACGATTTTGAATGCAGCAAAGCCTCGCCAGATTACTGAGAGGACCTCCAAATTCTTATTCTCGTCTTCGCCGGCCGTCCGTGATGAGAACGACGCCGGAGACGACCTGGTAGCCAAACAAAGGCAACGGGAGAAGTTGCACGAGAAATTTGTGAAGAAACTAGGACGACCGGATAGCTTTGCAGAGCTGCGAAGAAAGAATAAAATCATCTCCGAAGATAATACAAATGGCGAAGAGGCAGAAGGGGACGAGGGAGACGAGGAGGAAGAGCCAACCCCGAAGCCTACAAAAGGAAGAAAGGGTGCCGCATCTAAGAAGGCTACCCCCAAATTGACTCCCATGGAACTCCAATATCTCGATATCAAGCGGAAGCACCTGGATACCATCATAGTTATGGAGGTCGGATACAAATTCAAGTTTCTTGGTGAGGATGCCCGTGTTGCTTCCAAAGAGCTTGGAATCATTTGTATACCTGGAAAATTTAGATATGACGAGCACCCATCCGAAGCTCACTTCGATAAGTTTGCGTCTGCGAGTTTTCCTGTGCATCGACTGCAGGTGCACGTGAAGCGCCTGGTCAAGGCGAACCACAAGGTTGGTGTCGTTCGCCAGGTTGAGACTGCAGCGCTCAAAGCTGCTGGAGCCAACAGGAACGCTCCCTTCGTGCGGAAACTCACAAATTTGTACACTAAAGGTACCTACGTGGACGATGTGGAAGGTCTAGAAACGCCCACCGCAGGTGCGCAAGCAACGGGATATTTGCTTTGCATCACAGAAACAAACGCCAAAGGTTGGGGTACAGACGAGAAAGTTCAAGTTGGGTTAGTTGCTGTACAACCCGCAACAGGCGATATTATCTACGACGATTTCGAAGACGGCTTCATGCGCAGTGAGATCGAGACGCGGTTACTTCATATTGCTCCTGCAGAGTTCCTAATTGTGGGTGATCTTTCCAAGGCTACAGATAAACTGATACAACATCTTTCAACCAGCAAGACGAACGTTTTCGGTGACAAGTCACGCGTAGAAAGAGTGGAGAAGCCGAAGACAATGGCTGCACACTCGTACAGTCACATCTCCAACTTCTATGCTGGAAAGATGAAGCCAAGCCAAGAAGGCGGATCTGGACAGCAGGGCGCTATCCTAGACAGAGTTCATCAACTTTCAGAGCATGTTACAATTTGTTTGTCAGCGATGATCACGTACCTGACCGACTATGGACTGGAGCACGTATTCGACCTGACAAAGTACTTCCAGCCTTTTAGTGCCAGGTCGTATATGTTGTTAAACGGCAACACCCTGTCAAGTCTCGAAATTTATCAGAACCAGACCGACTATACCGCTAAAGGCAGCCTCTTCTGGACCATGGATAGGACAAAAACTCGTTTTGGGCAACGGTTGCTGCGGAAATGGGTTGGTCGGCCTCTGATCGATAAAAAGAAACTCGAGGAGCGTATTGCAGCTGTCGAAGAGTTGAAGGAAGGCGAACACACAACTGCAGTGGATAAAGTCAAATTTCTCCTCGGCAAGATTAAGACTGACCTGGAGAAGGTGCTGATCCGCATATACTATAAGAAATGCACACGGTCAGAGTTGCTAGCAGCTCTTCAGGCCTTACAAGGCATCTCAAGTGAATATCTCTCAGCTCAAACACCCGAGCAGAGTGGGTTTTCCTCTACACTACTCAGCGAGGCGGTCTCGAATGTGCCCAGAATCTACGACGATATCAATGGTTTCCTGGAAAAGATCAATACACAGGCAGCAAAGGATGACGATAAGTATGGTTTCTTCTGCGAGGAGTTTGAGGCTGAAGACATCAACGACCTCAAACTCAGCATCGCTTCGGTTGAAGACGACCTTAACACTCATCGTAAGGACGCCGCTGCAAAGCTCGGGAAATCAGAAGTCCACTACGTCACAGTAGCAGGGATAGAATTCCTCATCGAAGTGAAGCGTAAGTCGCCAGAAGAAAAGAAAGTACCAGCATCATGGCAGCAGGTCTCTGCAACAAAAGCGGTCCTCCGTTTCCATACACCAGAAGTCAAGCGCATGTTGCAAGAAAGGGATCAATACAAGGAGTCGTTGGCGGCAGCTTGCGATGCAGCGTTCAAGCGCCTGCTCGATGACATATCTGCAAAATATCAAGAGTTTCGCGATTGTGTACACAGCCTAGCAACACTCGATGCACTCCTTTCTCTTGCCACTCTCGCAAACCGGCCTGGGTACGTAAAGCCCACCTTCACGGATACAAATGGGCTTGATATTATTGGTGGTCGCCATCCAATGGTGGAACAGCTTCTACTCGACAGCTACGTTCCCAACGACTTACATCTCTCCCACGAATCAGCCCGTGCTCTACTTGTCACCGGGCCCAACATGGGCGGTAAATCGTCCTATGTGCGATCCGCAGCTCTTATCGCTATCATGGGCCAAATCGGATCCTATGTACCCGCCACATCAGCTCGACTGGGTATGTTAGACGCCGTCTTCACCCGCATGGGTGCCTTTGACAACATGCTCAAAGGTGAATCAACATTCATGGTCGAACTCAACGAATGCTCCGATATTCTCAAGTCAGCCACCCCGCGCTCCCTCATCATCCTCGACGAACTGGGCCGCGGAACAAGCACATTCGACGGCGTTGCCATCGCAGAAGCAGTGCTTGATTACGTTGTTCGCGACCTCAAGTCGTTGACGCTCTTCATCACGCATTATCAGCATCTAGCGCGTTTGCAGGACCGCTTTGACAAGGCGTTGAAAAATGTGCATATGAGTTTTGAAGAGCGGGATGGTGGCAGGGAAGTAGTGTTTTTGTACGAGGCGGCCGAGGGCACGAGTCATCGCTCTTACGGTCTTAATGTCGCGCGTTTGGCACAATTGCCCGAGAAGGTGATTGCAGTGGCAGAAGTCAAGTCAAGGGAACTAGAGGAGAGTATGGGGGCGTACAAGCTGAGACATTTGTGAGTATTAGGCTACTTTGTGACAACATAATTGAGAGCTAATATGTACTAGGGCAAGGATTATGGAAGGTTTATCAACTGAGAAAGCGGAAAAGAGCCTCGACAAGCTTGTCCAGGGTATCGAACAATTGTAGGGGTTGTGTTTGAAGCAGTATGTGATAGGTTTCGCGTAATCGATGGAGGTTCAGAAGATTAAAAGACAAAATACAACATGATGGATATCAATCAGCTCGCGTCAATTTCGAATAATTGCGATTGTTTAGGATACTCTTTATCACGACCCGGTTCTAGACTTTCAAGGGTCGTTGCCTCAAACAGCGATGTAACTAGGGTATAACTTTCTCCCTACATACTCACTCCTCGCCAAACTCATCCTCGTCATCCACCAAAACCAATGCCCTTTAGTATCTAAACATACAAATACCCGACCTCTCAGGATCAAGCTTTCCCAAAATAGGGGTACACCTCTCGAGCGCCAACGCCCCGTTGATCACCAAACTAACCATGCGCCCCAAAATCTCCGCATAGCACTTCTGCAATGCAGGGTTCACATGAGGCACACTAATGATCGTATCTAGCCATTCGCAAATCTGCTCGTGCTGCCATTCAGGACTGTAACCCCCGGATCCCGCCGTGGCTTGCGGGTTGTATCCGGCCGCTGTAGATGTCGCGGTGCGCATCTGCGATAGAGTCCAAGGCGACCACGCGGTTATGGGTGCGGCTTTTGTTACGGGTACTACGAGTGCAGGACATCCATCCAAAAGGTGGAAAATTATAGTGCCGCAGCCCGGACGGCGAGATTGGGACCACTACATCATTCATCAACTGCGGAACAAGAGGAGGGACCCAGGAATATCTTACCACGCCACGGTAGGGTGCGATGCCGGTGAAAAGGATTAGCATGCGGTTTGTGCCAATGTCAATTTCGGGGTTCGCTTCACACATGGGGAGCGTGTGGGCGGATTCAGAGATGAGTTTGTGTGCAAGGAGGTAGTCGCCTGAATTGTTTGTCAGTTTGTACTTTGTGATGCTTGGAAGGAGAAATAAGTGTGCACGCACTGACCTCCAAGAAATGGGCCAAAAGACTGTGCAATAGCAAAATCATTGGCTCTTGGAATCGACGGTGTTCTTGCTGACGCAAAAAGATAGGGACAAAACCATCCTTTCTCGCACGCCTGGGTGCTAGCAGTGGGATATATCCCTACGAACCGTAGATCAGCATCGACGCCCATTAATTTATGTTTTATACCGACTTGCAAACTCTTCACGTTGGTTGTTTGCAGCATCTTTTCTTCCTCGGGGAGCATGTGCTCAATAATCCCCTTGTCGATAGCCTGTTCAACGATCTGGAAGACGCCATATTTCAGTATAGTCGAACCAGCAATTGCACCTGCTCCAGAATTTACGATTTCTGATATGAAGGAGTCGGCACCAAATGCTGAGGTTACACCGTCGGCTACACCGTCGACCAGGGGTCCACCCACGAAAGCAAAGGTGGTAAAGAGCACAGCATCGCGGTACCGCACGTTAGGCAGTGTGACAGGATTATTATCACCCCATGGACTAAGCGATGTTGGCATTTTGGCCGCTGATGTAATAGTTTGCACTGATGAGCGTGCTACACGGCCCACGAGGGTGTCACCGAAGAATCTTTTAACACTGTCTGACTTTTGTGCATCTTGTGGACCGCTTCCGTGGCCTGAAGAATGTTTGGAGCCAAAGAGTCCCGAGGGTGCAGTAGCGGTGTAGGCTGGTTTTGCGACTGGTTGTTGGATCGGCAAGCCTACTGGAGGCGACTGTTGGAATATTGGTTGTGGGCCCATTGCTTGCTGTGGTGGCATTGTTTGCTGGACTTGTTGTTGCAACATCTGTAGTTTTTCTGGGGGATATCCTTGAACGACTTGTTGAACATGTTGGAGTTGTTGTGGCGTCATATTTTGCACTCCCTGGAAGGACTGTTGGCCCATGGGCACAGGCTGCTGCATAGGCTGAGGAGACTGGACATATTGGGGCTGTAGTAATTGACCTGGAGGTTGCTGGGGCTGGGACTGTTGTTGCTGGGCCTGAGGGTATGCGCCTTGGATTGAAGGCTGACTATAAGGACTCATCGATGGAGCCGGGGTAGGGGCAGGAAGCTGATGCAGTTGAGCTGTGTATGGTGGAGGGGCTGGAGAATTAGGGTCAAACAAAGGCACTGATGGCGGTGGTTGTTGCATGAGGGACATTTTTTGATATTTAGAATCCTTGCTGTGGATAGAACAACCCTCTACTGCGTGTAGATTATGTCGGCGATGTGGCCAGTTGTTACAGAAGGCTGCCTGAACGAATAGCTATGTGGGGTCGAAGTGCTGTGGCTGAAGGAAGGAGTGGCTTTGAAGCTGGACTTGACGGCTAACGAGAGGACGACATGCACAACAGGAAACGACGACAAAGAAGAAGATGAAGAAAAAGAAGGCTAGACAGATATGCGGAGAGAGATAGGTTCACTGGTAGACTGTAAGAAATACGAGGGGCTCAGCCAGCGCCGTATCTAATGCTGTAGCTGAGGTGCAGCCCTGACGAGTGGCGGCACCCCTAGCCAAGTCTGGCGAAGGGAAGCGAAGGGTGGCGCCGCAAAGGGCGAAGGCCTTCTGTATGTGCAGGCGTGTGGCATGACGGGGGAGTCATGGTGTTTGAGGTGAGCCAGCCAAGCGACGAAGAGGGAGGCACATCACGTGCAGGCGTGCAGCGTGCGGACGGGCAGGGCAGGCGCCGAGTGTTCGCACATGCCAGACATGCCAGGTACTAGGGGACTAACAGACAGGTCGAGGGTGTAGCGCCCGCCAAGTGTGACGAGATGGTCGGAAAGGCGGCCTGTGGCGCGTATCTGGCCGGCACAGGCCAATCACAGAGACGGGCGCGTGGTCAAGTCGATGGAGCGCCCGCTGCAGCCCAACTGGAGGACCGGAGAGGGCAGAGGGCCATGGGCGAGGTTGCGCACGTGTGGCACAGGAGAGTTGCCGTCTTCCGCCTCGTGCATATTACTTGCGGCCGGCCCTGCTGCACCCGCGTCATACGCTATTCCATCCAGCATCCACGTCCTCGACCGCCTGCCTGCGTGCCTACCTACCTACCTACCTACCCCGCCACCGCTCGCCGTGTCACCGCCCTCTCTCCCTCTCGCCTCCACCCCAGATACGTGAGAGCCACTCCCTCTTGGCCTACAGCCGCACGCCATGGAGGGCCGCAAGAAGGGACGGCCCGAAGAGGAGCTCTTCCTGCGCACCCAGGACAGCAACCCAGAGACGCCTACCGTGGGCCCGCTGAGGATACAAAAGGGACGCGAGGGCATGAGCCCGCCGCCGCGAACAGACTCGGCCGGCAGCTCCAGCCAGCCCGCCTTCTCGCGCCCACCGCCGATGCCCACGTTCCCTGCCCCGCCCAGCAACCCGCCCACTGCCCCGCTGCCCTACCCCGACGACCGCCCGCCCAGGCTGCCCACCCTCTCCTCCGGCCGCTACACCCCCGAGGCAGCGAGCTCGAGCGCCACGGGGCCCAGTCCCACCTCGCCCAGCCAGCGCGCCCGCTTCGACGCCAGCGACCCCAACAGACCCACGGCCGGAGGCTATGGCGCGCGCAACCACGACGGCTCGCTGCAACCCTCCAGGCTGGCCGAGCGGCGCGGCACCCAGCCCAAGCCGCTGCCAGACTCGCCCGGCCCCGACACGCCCGACAAGGACGGCCTTTTCCAGAAGGCGCCGCTGCGCAGGCCCAGCGAGCCCGCGGTGAACCCCTATCCCGACCACCACCAGCAGTACTGGCCTGTCCCCGGCGCCCCAGCCTCGTCCAAGCAGAGCGAGCCCGTCCTCCACATCCCCAATCCAGGCGGCGTCAATCGCCTGAGCTCCACCGCCTCCAACTCGACCGTACGCGCCCAGCGCGGCTCTCCCCCGCCTCCTGAGACTCCCATCATACCGCCCCCGGGCGGCGGTATCGAGGCGCGCTTTGCCGCCGCTGGCATTGCAGGGACAGGCACCTTGAACAGCCTGCAGGCACAGAGCGCGCAGACGGCGGCCGCTGCCCAGCGAAACCAGGTATACGCAAATCAACAGCCACGACCCGGCGTCACACCGCCCGCTCCCCAGCAGCAGCAGCAGCAGCCGGCCCGGCGGCCATGGACGCCCACCGAACAGCCAGGAAGTAACCCACATGGCCCTCCTCAGGTCTATCAGGGCATGGACACAGTTGGGCCGTCAAGCAGTCCTCCACAGGGGCCTCTCCCCCAGGCGCCAGGCCAGCGCTTCTCTCCTCCGCCAAACAACGTGCCACAGAACGTGCCTCCCGAGCACCCACTAAACCATGACATGGGCCGCTTGCACATGAGCGAGGAGCCGCCACCAGCCTACTCGAGCATCACCCACCCACCGACCAACCAAGCACAGCCATACCCCAACGAGAAGGGGCAGCAACCCGCCGCCCAGGCTCACCGTGTATCGCTGACAGATCCAAACCAAGGCCACCCAGCCTTCGCAAACGATGTGCGCCAACAGCCACAGCATACAGGCCCCTCGCAACCCACACCGGTAGTAGCGCCCACACCTACACCTAGTCAATTCCAACAACAGGCTCAGCCAGCCCAGCCAGGCCATACACCGAGTCCGGTACCAGCACCAGCGCCAGGCCCAGGCCCAAGCCCAGCATCACCACCTCCACTGCCTGAAGGCTGGATAGCACACCTGGATCCAAGCTCGGGACAGTACTATTACATCCATCTTCCGACGCAGTCAACACAGTGGGAGTTCCCCAAAGGCCCCACGCCCTTGAATCTCAACGAGCCCATGTCACCAACCGGCACATTTGTAAACCCGTTGAGCCCTGTGGGTTTTGGAAAAGCCCCTATCCAGTCACCCGGATTCCAGCCTCAGACTCCAGGCTACTCAGGAGACTTCGGAATGGCACCACTTGCAACTCCAACCGCTGCAGGATTCACTGGACCGCCTCCACAGGCTGGCGTCGACCAATACAAAGTCAACCCGACGAACGGGGTGTACTTTGGACCGTACCTACGATACACAAACATGGACCTTGAGCGCGGTCTCTGGCTCGGCTCCATTCTCCTTGTGACGAACACGCCCCACCCTCCCACCATCCACATTCACCAAAGCCAGGACTTGTCACCAAATCCACGGCAACTCAAAGCCAATCCAATCTACACGCATCAGACGTGGATCTTCTACCGATACGACATTGATTTGAAGATGGACGAAGAGCACGCTGCCAAGTGGACTTATGCAATCACGTCTCACCTTGGCTGCACACGTTTCGAATTTCTGGTGGCAGGACGCCATGAGACAAGTTGGAGATTCATTGCTCATTCTGGAAACGACTTCGCGCTCAACGTCAATGCTGCCGAAAGGACCAAGCTTGGTGGCGTGGGCCTCATGTGGAAGGACATTTTACAGAAGAATTCCGAATGCGGTGGGTTCCATGTGCAGTTGGGCCTGGGCGGCCAGATCTATGCAGACCGACTGTGGAAGGAGCTACCACTCTTGAAGCAATGGACAGCTACGAGCGGCAAGGAGATCCGCAAGAATGCTCCGTGGACCGCAAAACATGAAGAAGATGTTTGTCACGCATACTTCCACTACTACACCAGTCATTTTGACCAGCCACACCTAAGAGAGGCCTTTGCTCAGATCCCACATATCCTTGTGCTGGATGACCATGACATGTACGTATGTTCCCTGTATTATAAAGACGGGTAACTAATATCTCTTAGCTTTGATGGCTTCGGCTCATACCCAGAGTATATGCAATTCTCCAACATGTTCAAAAACATTGGAAGGCTAGGCATCGAAATGTACCTGCTCTTCCAGCACCACACGACGCTCGAGATACTACGCAATGTCAATAATGACATGGATCTCTTCACAATCACCGGTACCGGTTGGCACTTCATCAAGTATCTCGGCCCCTGCGTTACAGTCGTGGGTCCTGATTGTCGGTCTGAGCGCAACCCTCACCAGGTCATGGCAGGTCCAACATATCAAGGCATCTTTCCCAAAGTTGCAACACTGCCACCAAGTGTTCAGCACTGCATCTGGATGATACCTGTACCCATTATCTACCCTCGCCTGGAATCTGTTGAGCATCTCGCTCATTCCATGGCCACAGGAAAGAAGGCTGTCACAGGGACCTTTAACATGTTGGGCAAGGTGACGAGTTCGGTTGCTGGTGTAGTTGGCGCTAAGAGCGTAGTCGGCGATGGATTCGGCGCAGTCAAGAAAGCAATTGGCAAATCTGGACTGATGAGTGGCGTTCTGAGCCCCTTCGGAGAGATTGATATCCTCGATGAACTGCGAGATATGTGGACACATGACTCAAAGGTAAGCAGTCCTACATCGTCATCAAATAACATACTCACAACGCACAGGACCTGGAACGAACATATCTCATAAGAACGTTGCAAGGTATTGCTCACAATAAATCATTGCGGATGACCTTCTTCTCTGGGGCCGTCGATTGCTGTGGTGCTGGCTTAGTCCACGACCCTTCAAGACCTCAGGATCACAAGAGCATGTATCAAATCATTTCAGCCTCTGTAGTCAACGGACCACCCGGAAGCTATACGCTACGACTGCTTCACAACAACCGCGCGTTATTCGTACCGCAAAACGGACATCGCAGCAACCACCAAGCGTCAGATACAAAAGAAGATATGATAGAGATTTTCACTCAGGACGTCAACGGCCAACCGCGTGAGTACAAGAGATTAATGGGTCGGAGAAACTACGTCGCATGTGTAATCTACGATCCTGAAGTCGTAAGCACAACCTTTGGTCAGACGGTGCCTAGCCATGGTAGTGGAAAGCTAAGTCTGGCGGTGGACTTTATGGTACAAAACGAGGGTGGATACAGTGCGCCAATGAAATATGGGCCTGTCATCGTGCCCAGTCTAGAGTATGGGCGATAGGCTGTTGGCGAGTCTATATGACTCTTGTATATTTGTGTCTTGTGCATAGCAAGCGTTGAGAGCTGTTACAGGGTTGTTGCGACTGGTTTGCATATAATGGCGGCATTGCTAGCGCGGAATTCAAAGAATAATGAATAAATATTCGAAATGAATAGTGTCAAAATTGGCAACCTGTAGGTGTTATTGGTTAGTCGAATGCAATAATTACCAGAGCCAAGAAATGACTCAGTCTTCTCTTTGTAGAACAACGGCAAAAGCACAAACTCTAGCGTACTTGGGATTTTAGTGAAGAATATAATTGCGTTGGGCCAACTTGCGTTGATATTTAGAACCAAATCGTGTGTGACGTATTGCACGTTATTTGTCAGAGGGGCGGCCAGTACCGGGTAGATTCTCCCAATATCGGCATCAACATCAACAATGTCTTGGCTTTTTTTCGTGACACAAATACTCTAACAGTGGCATCTTCGTCATGGCAATGGCGACTCATTCAATACCGGCGGCAGTATTACCACGATTCCTCGTACCACATGCGCCATGGCCTTCGAAAGCTATCCGACCAGCAGCTCTCGGTGCGCTTGGAGTACGGCGACATCGGACCTCTCCAGCTTTTGCACGACACGGCACAACCCCTGTTGCAACAGTACTTCAGCGACAACCCATACCACAATGGCAAAGGAGCTCATCACAGCTCACTGCGCAGCGTACATCTGTTCTGAAGTCCTGCCGCCATTTCAGCACAACTACGGCTCAGCAGAAAGACCATCATTTCGATACACTCAAACTCGTGCAGAGGCTCAAAGATGAGGGCTTTACCGAGCAACAAGCAGAGGGCATGATGAGAATTCTTAGCGATGTCATCGAAGAGAGGCATGTCCCCAACGACTTACTCAAAACTTCTAAATTGACTCATTCAGTATACAAAACCTCACACGAACCATGGTCCTTCGAGAGGATCAAGAGAAGGCGACCTATACACAGAAAGTCGACTTTGCAAAACTTCGCTCCGAGCTGACAACGGCTGACTCGACGGAATCGTCATTGACACGCGCGTCCCACGAGCGCCTCACCAACGAACTAGCCAAACTGAACTCAAGGCTACGGGACGAGATACAACGAACGCAGGCTTCTGTACGGCTGGACCTCAACCTCGAGAAGGGTCGAATCAGGGAAGAAGCCAATGCACAGGAACTTAAACTCAAGGAGACCGAAACTCGAATAGAGTCCGAGACGGCAGCTCTCCGAGAGAGACTTGAGGCTGTCAAGTTCTCGACTCTACAGTGGTTGATGTATGCTCCCGGGTCTGCCATATGTTGGCTCCAAGCAAGGCTAACATGATTGTAGGGGTGTTTGCACGGGTACTGCGGCACTCATGCTCGGTGTTTGGCGTTTACTGATGTGAAGCGACGGCACTGGCATGTTGTAGGCGCCAGACGGAGAGCGAAAGTGGGAGACTAGATGAGGCAAGGCGAGGCTGTGACGACAGTTGGCTCCCAATGCAGGTCGCCGCGTTGGGATATCGGCAATGGAAAGGCATATCCCTGCGGCGCATAATGCACGCGTTACAGCTTTTACACAGCCACGATGGTGGAAACACCGCAGTCAAGCACTGAGCAGGCAGCCGTGAACGAGCAGTTGAGCGCTTCCGCGTGATAGGAGTGTGCAGCGAGTGAGAAACCGGTATTGCAGCGTGTTGTTGATACGGGCAGCCTTGTAATTCAGGCAAATCAAAGATGCAGGCTCTGATAGGCATTGGAGAAAGAGGAGCATGGAGTGCACGCTCCCCCAATGACGTAATGGCTTGGTGTGGGATGAGTGTTCAGGGCTTCAAGTGCAAGCAGAAAGCAAATCAATATGGCACAAGTACCAGTAGTTACGAAGTGACACGACTCGCTGATCAGGGAGGAGAGCTGCGATACTGCTGGATGGCATGGCCAGGTTTTCTAGCTCTTTCCATGATTGGCCCCCACCCAGACATGGTTCGGAGTCAATTTCTTGCTGCCGCACTCTGTAGCGTGACTGGTGTGACAGGCAAAAGTCGACGGTGACGAACAAAAGGGTGCACACGTGAAGATGGCTAGCGAGATCAATGCCCAAGCAGAGGAGTCTTCACGCTGGAGGATTGGGTGTGGGCTGGGCTAGGCTGCTCACGTGCCGGGCGCGGCCCCTCGTTGCGTGCGAACATGGGCGTGTGTGGGCAGCCGTGTGTGGTAATATCAGGCCCAGGCAGCCCAGCAATGGAAAGGCAGAGAAGCCATGTGAACGAAAGCGCGGTTCAGGCGACCGTTTAGGGTAGGCGCAAGTGCTGTTTGGTGCTGTTGTCTTGCCAAGCCCTTCATCTGCTCTAGAGGCAGCCGCTCGCTTCCTCCACGGCTCCAAAACACTTCGACCCACCCACCACTCTTGATCAACACCGCCCGCCTTCTATCCTTCCGAACACTCCTGCACCACCCACTGCCCGCCCCGCCCCCTACATCTGCACACATCACACCCGTCACAATGGCGACTGAGGTACGTCTGTCTTTATCGGCCATGTTCCCCACCGCTTGCTGGCGGCGGCATGCCCCTCGTCTGCACCCTGATAAACATGCTAACCTGATTACAGCGCGAGAGGTACTGCACACCCGCTCTATGGACACTGTGGCACTCGACGTTAACTCGCCAACAGCAAGACTTTCCTCGCCCGGCTTTGCGAACAGGCTGAGCGCTACGATGGTGAGTCCCGCGCCGCACCCCACAGCCGTCACGGCGCATGCTAACACGATCCCCGCAGAGATGGTCACGTACATGAAGGTTTGTCACTACCACCGCTGCTACTGCTGCTACTGCTGCTGCTGCTACTGCCGTATCTCGCGCTCGCAGGCTAACCATTTCACAGGAAGTTGCCAAGGTATGCCCACCTTATCCGCCCGCTATGCGAGCAGGCGCCCGCGACAACGGACCCAGCCCGGGCAGCATGAGCTAACGCAACTTAGATTGGCGGTGAATTGACCGTTGACGAGCGCAACCTCCTGTCCGTCGCCTACAAGAACGTTGTCGGCACACGACGCGCGTCCTGGCGCATCATCTCCTCAATTGAGCAGAAGGAGGAGTCCAAAGGCTCTGAGAAGCACGTTGGCACCATTCGTGACTACCGACAGAAAATCGAGACCGAGCTCGAGAAGGTTTGCCAGGATGTCCTCAACGTCCTTGACGATTCTCTCATTCCCAAGGCCGAGTCGGGCGAGTCCAAGGTCTTTTACCACAAGATGTGTGCATTCCCAGGCCCATCCGCACCAACTAGCACTGACAGCCGAACAGGAAGGGTGATTATCACCGTTATCTTGCCGAATTCGCGTCGGGAGAGAAGCGCAAGGTCGCTGCCACCGCTGCGCACGAGGCCTACAAGGTATGACGCAATCGCTACACGCACACCACAACACCAAACTAACCCCCACCCAACAGACGGCTACCGATGTTGCTCAGACTGAGCTTACTCCAACCCACCCCATCCGTCTTGGCCTGGCATTGAACTTCTCGGTCTTCTACTATGAGATCCTGAACTCGCCCGACCGTGCCTGCCACCTTGCCAAGCAGGCATTCGATGACGCCATTGCCGAGCTCGACTCTCTGTCTGAAGAGTCTTACAGGGACAGCACTCTCATCATGCAGCTTCTCCGTGACAACCTCACCCTTTGGACGTCATCGGACGGCAACGAGGCCGAGCCCTCTGCCACCGATGCGCCCAAGGAGGACAAGCCTGCAGAAGAGGCTCCCGCTGCCGCTCCCGCCGAGCCAAAGGCCGAGGAGCAGCCACCGGTTGCCGCTGCTCCCCCTGCTGCCTAAGCATACCTCTCTTCTCTCGACCTTGTACAACCGCAGTCACCCTCATCTGTTCTAGAATAGACGAAGGAGGCTGTCATGGCAGCGAGCGTCTCAAGGAGTTGTATGTGTCTTATGATTTCAAAAATTGGCTTTTGCAGCAAGCGGCTCGGATGGACGGATTCCCAAATGACTGATGTATTCCCCTTTCCTCTCCCCACAACCGACACCATCCCCATCGAGCACAGAGTATTTGTGCTTATTCGCCCTTTACCAGCGTTGGCACTATCGGCCGACTTCTCGTAAGTCATGCCGATTGCTCTCATGCACCATGGAGGCTTGGTGTACGGTCCCTCGATGCGATACTCAAATTCCCCTGTTTTCGTTTTGCGGTATATGACCACCTACCCGATGGCGGACTGGGTCGCAGAGCTCCTCTGGGCAGCATCTTTTGAGGCAAGACATCAATTCAACAGTCTACAGAGCAGGTTCGCAAAGCTCCGGTAGTTGTAATGTTCTCATCTGCACTCTTAGATAGGTCCAAGACACCCCTATTTCAAACCCACCTTTGCACTTTGAACGCGTTGCCACTGTGAACCCAATCTAGAAAAAAGCCAAATCGGCGTAGACTTATCTAGTTTCCTACGAAGCCCTGGTGCATGATATATCGGCCCTTTCGCCACTACGTAACAGGTCAGCCAGGGTCCGAGTGTTTGTCCCTCTACAGCAAGATTTACCGAATGCACCCCCACTTAATTTTCTAAACATTCGCCACTAGACCTCGAATCCCATCTCAGATCCTCAAACCAACAACAAACATTTTCAAGTCACATCTTACATAAGCACTGCATGTAAAACGTGTGAAGCTACCCGCGGAACAGACGACTTCATGGCATACACAAAAGATTACTATGATATCCTAAGGTTACGCGCCCCTACTCCCGGCTCATCCCACGAAGTATCTTCCGCAGAAGTGCGCCGGGCCTATAAGCTTGCACTCTTGGCAACGCATCCAGACAAGAACGCCACCAGTCCTAGCAGCCGCTCCGTCGACGAAGTCAAGGAAGCTTACACCATTCTTTCGGACCCACTATGTCGAACCGAGTACAACAACTTTCTCCTTCACAATCCACATGTGGTATCTTCGTCAAGCCGAAAGCAGCAAGAGGAACTTCAGGCCCCCTCGGACGATTTCGTGCTTGGGTTAGAATTGCTGGATCTCAGCGACTTTGATGTTCTGGATCCCGGTTTTGTATTCTCAAATACACCCGATGAAGAGGCGGTGGTGCAAGAGAGTGATAATGAGGGGCAGCAACAGATGGAGTGGAGTCGAGCGTGCAGATGTGGTGCCGACAAGGGTTTCAAGATATTGGAGGAGGAGTTGGAGGATGCAGAGGGGAGAGGAGAAAAAGAGGTGCTTGTTGGATGTGAAGGGTGCAGTTTGTGGGTGAGGGTTGGATTTGAGGTTGAGGTTGGGTGAGGGAGATAAGTGTGGTCCACCAAGGTTGAATGCTTCAAGCTCGGCTGTAGGTTGAGTTGAGCCTCGAATGCCCCAGTGTCTTTGGCATAGCCGTTTCTTGTCCAGAGGAGGCAGCCGCGATCAGAATCCTAGATTTACTACTCTAGAGATTGTATTGCAGAGCTATGGGGTGGGATAAGGGAGTGATGAGAATAGAAGCAATTAGAAGGTAAATGGCCAACTGAGGAATTAAGTCAAAGCAAATACCACGGAACATTACCGTGTTGAATGTATGCAAGCTATCAGTGTCACAATAGTTACACCCAATTATTCTGGTCCCATCTTATTCACGACGCAAGGCTTCTTGGCCACATCGAAGGGTAGGCGCGGCCATTCCAATTAACAGGAAGAGCAGCATCACAGGCTCACATACACGCCTTACTCTACTTCACGGCCATACACAAGAAAACATGACATTGAAATCCTTCTGATTCTCTCAGTGACACAGTTGTTATAACCTTGGAACCCGCGTAAGGCATTTTCGGTTTGCACCAGCACATTGAAATCCGAGTCAAAGAAGTGATATTATGCACTTAGGACAATTACATAATGTACATGAGACGCCCTCCAAATGGATATCATCCTCGCAGCCCTTGAACGGCAAAGCAGCAAATAAACAATGTCTCATGGCCCAACCATATAAGACAAGCCTCCCAGAAACAAGCAAACAGACTACCGCCAACTCCATATCTAGACCCACGATAAAATTCCACTTGGCCTTCTTAGCGGGATCCATGTGTATTATCGATTGTGTCGCCATCCTCTAAGTTCACCTCTTGTTTCATATATTTCGACTCTGCCACGAACGCCTCTCAAATTTACTCAGAAAGGAGAGGCTCGGGCATGTTTGGGATAAGAGTCATCAGCTCCTCCTCCGCTTTGCGGAGCTGCTCCCGGAGTTCAGCTTTCAGCTTTCGCAGCTCAACAATACGTTCTTGTTCTTCTCGCTTGAGTTGAGCAATCCATTCGAACTCTTGCTTGTCTAGTGCCCTAAGTTTGGCAAACTCGGCAGGATCGTTGCTAGATTTGGTCCACCACCTGGGATCATGAGGCGCTGCTAGCTGGCTAGACTTGTTGTCTTGGCCCAAGCCTTTCATTGCCAGCATTGTCCTGACTCCGTCAACTAAGCTGTCAAAGTCTGGCACGCGCGGGATCCTATAGCGGTCGCAAGTGACCTTTACGTTTCCACTTCGCCAGTATTTCTCAGGGCAGCACACGATGATCTTCTCAGATTTCGCCCATAAACCCAACTCTAGTAGCGTAACACCGCTCAAGGTATCTTGGTCGAAGAAAAAGCAAATCACATCTGCCGTATGGAGGGCATTTAATTCCCAAACCACTTGTTGCCTGAAGGATTCGTTGCTGGCCTTGACGTCAACTTTAGGATCCCACCCGCCACGGCGGGGATTGTAAACCGTGATGGGAAGGTCTCGGAGGTGTTCGGCCAGGCGCGACTGCCACTGAACTGCCCTGCCCATTTCTATACTTCCAGCAGTGAATATGCTGAATTCATTTTCAAACTCTGGAGTGTTGATTGCTTTGCAGTGGGTGAACTTGGGGTGTTGCTTCAAAGAGTCTGGTGGTGGAGGTATGAGTTGATTGTATGTGTCCGGCACAGGCCCTTCTTCGCCATTGGGTCCAGTTGGGGCCTTTTCGACGTCGGTCTCTCGCTTGCAGCCAGGGCAAGCCCAGAATTCCTTCTTCTGGACTTCCGCGGTAGCTGGAGTATCCATCTCTGCAGCGTTATTGTTCATGTTTGAGCTCTGACTTAGGGACTTTTGCACAGCAAAAGGTGTGCCGTTGGTGGGGAGTTGTGAAATTCGGAAGATTTATGTAAGAAAGTTGAGGGCTGAGGGTTGGGTAGGAACATCAGCAAGTGCTTGACTATTTATACCAAGAGATAGTGGGGGACTCACAGGGCCAACGGCGCGGCTACGTTGTGTGACTGGGTAGTACCTTGCGTGGGTGGCGAGTCAAACGCAAACGGATAATGCGACCGACTAGTTTTGGTGCTTTAATTCTTACAATGCGTTTGGAATGTTGATACAAACACTCTTGTTTGCGGTTGGGGCATTATATCTTTCGCGACCCTATCTGCGCCTGCTAGCGGGCACCTGATGAGGTGCTCCGCCTACATTGCAGCGGGAACGCTCCTGCGCCACATCCTCCCTCCTTTGTTGACCAGGTACTTCACACCGACTTGCACTCTTTCATGATTGCCTAGCCGCCAGGCCAGGCTTGATCAATATGGCTGTGGCTGATGAACTATAGCGCTTCTTGGGCCGTTGTAGCTCAATAAGGCAGATCGCAGGGCGGCGAGCGAGGGCGGTCGTCTCCGCGCGCATTTTCCTAAGTCGACATAGGCCGGCATCTACTCCGTATCAGGGCACTAAGCATAGCGTCAAGGGCGGTTATCAAAGGATCGGGATGGCCGATGAGCTGCTACAAAGATTGCAGCTGAGCAGTGGGAGCGTACATGTAACATAGTCAAAGACAATGCGAGCTTGCACTTAAATCATTGTCAACGCATGTTGCCCTTCTGCAGAGTCTCTGGCTATGCCGTGATTGAACACATTACATGAACTCGTGGGGAACCGAAGCCTAAAGCGTGGCTGTGTGAGACACGAGCCGCAATCTCGGTGTTGTAAGGCTGTGTCACCAACAAGGTACATCCACCCGTGACATCTCCCAACATACGACTCTACCGTGTTCCATCATCAGCATCTTCACTCATAACTAGGGTGTGCCAAACGATTTACCCACTTTCTGCTGCCTCGGCTTATCCTGACCACCGGCTGACCATTTCCAGTGGATTGATGAGAAGGCAGCTACAAACAACCAAAGCCCCTGCCCCATGATAGCTGATGGCGAAAGATAACAAAAAACTCACTGATGAATCAAAACCGCCCAATCTGAAGCAAAGAACGCATACGGATATTGAGTAGCCCTTGAAAGTATCGCATCATATCGCGCATGCACCTTTCCGATACAGTAAGACAGATTTCATCAGCCGCAGGGGCAACAATGGAACATCACAACTACAATAAAGTCGGTGAAGGGTATTGTAGCATAAACAGTGTCTTGAGGCTATTAGGCAAGGGGATTTACACATGCGGACCCTTGAATCAAAACATCGGTAAGTCTTAAGTCTCCTCAAAACGAAACCGCAAGGTAAGTTGCCTCAAACTAAATGCCTGAACAAAACCCTCAATTATGTGGTTCGCTGAGCCTTTTCCTCCGTGACCAAATCACGCCGCGTATGCACGAGGCTTCGCAAACATGTCTCACTAATCTTCCCTTTCCAGTATGAGTCGTTTTGCTCCAACGCCAGTTATCTTCATCGGTTTGGTTTGATCATTCGTGAACCTTGTTTCAGTATCTGGTCCAAAACTTACTTTGAATGACGAGACTTTATAATATGTTAGCTGGGAGCTGTCACATATCCAGAGGGCGGTCTCTTACCTTTTGACTGGCGGTCGGCGCCCTACTTGGACTGCGGCTCCATGGGCTTCTCAACGTTCTCACCTGCGCCAGCGCTCTTCACTCCCTCCTTGTACCATTCAGGGCGAGGCTCCGTGACTGTCTCTCCGCGCTTCCTTCGAAGAGGTTCTGTGAGCTCCTCGGGGCTCTTGCTTGACGAGGCAACTCCAGTCAACATCTCAAGGCTTACGTTTGGGTGAGGTTGCTTAAGCCCCTCCGTATCCTCGATATGCATCTGGTTCATAGCCAGCGGGTTGAAACGGCGAATGTTCTTTTTAGCCTCTGTGCCTTTGGCACTGGAAGTTCCCTTCAATCTCTCAAGACTAGCCTTCGAGTGAGGTTGCTTGAGTCGCTCCATCTCCTCGGGAAGTACCTGGTTCATAGCTAGCGGGTTGAAGTGATGGATGGTCCTGCCCTTGGCCTTGATAGTGAGCTCGGACTGGCCGATGCCTTGCTGCAGATCTTTAGGCGTAGCGGTGAAGGTCGGCTTCTGTTTGAGAATGCTTCCTGAACCGGGAACATACTCTGGCACCTCACCGATCTGGAAAGTCAGCGCGGAAGGGCCATCCACAATATGACCGCAAGTGCATTTGATATCAGCGAAGGTAACCATAGCAGAAATGGCTTGCTGGCCATGATCCTGTTCAATCTCCTTGGTCATCGTCTGGAGATTCGCAGTAGAGTCGTCCGCGAATGCCGTCTTCTCTGAACCGAGTTGTCCTTGTTTACGAAGAGTGACCGATGACTGAAGCTTACGTAGCATAGAGAATGGCTTAACAACTCGAGCCCTCCAAGAGATGCCACAATTACCACAGAAGATGCCGAACTGAATCTGACGATCCTCTTCAACAAGGAGCTGGACTGCGAAAGGATCTTCGACTGGCTTGTATAGTTTGATGCTTCCAGCCAGGGTGCAGCTCTCACAAGGTTTGTGTGAGCATAGGCAGCGAGCAGCACTGACGATTTGCTGGGGATGATGGATCTGGTAGAGCATCTGCGACTTGTGGCACTGGCAGCACCTCCACTGACCGACGAACAGTGGGCCCTCACGAAGCTCTTTCTTAGTAGCGCTACCAGTATAGAATGGGTCCTCGGCCCGCGCGGTATAGTAGCCCTCACCCAAGTCACTGTACTCACGCACGGTGTTATTCAAGCGGGGAAAAGAATACATACTGTCCTCAGAGGCTTTGTGGGTGAGCTTCTCTGGAGACCTTTTTTCATTCCCATGGCTACTGGTGAATTGTCCAGATTCAAGAATTTGGGGCGAATATGGTTCCATGCCACTGACAATGCTTAGGTTGCCATTGCCATGGTCACTCAAAGCCATAGTTTCGAACTCTCGAATGGTTTCAAGACCTTGACTGTCTGGTATGTGTTAGCACTGCATGTTATGTCATCGGGCTTTATCATTTACCTGCTTGCACATTTTCATGCTCGTCACCTGCCGTCGACTTCTCAGGTTTCTGATGGAGAAACGATTTCATCTTGCGGGCCACCCTCTTTAACACGTTCTTCCTTTGGGGATTGTTCTCGGAACTCGCAGCTGAAGAAATTTGAGGTGCTGGAGATTCGATCAAAGTTAGCTGCGAGCGCATGAATGGAGCATTAGCACTGCGTGTTAGTGGATGCTGCATGTTGCGTGTCGTAGTTGGAGAACGATGAGACGGAGAAGATGAATGGAGGTAATCGTCTGCCATCGGAAATGTCGTAAAGGGGCTTCTAGTGGTTACAACCTTTTGCAGTAGACTGTTTTTCGCCGTGTGCACAGCAAAGCCACGGTCTTTTAGCTATGGAGAACCGCTGTTATTGAGTGCGGTGTGGTGTAGAGTCGAAGAGCGAGCTGAGTCAGTAAAGATTTCATACGCGTAACTAGAGGCGAAACACAGTGCGATCAAAGATCAAGTTTAGGTGAATGAGAGCCATAGCAGGCAACACCGCAGATCAGTGTAAACAAACAAACGGCGGCATAGGTGAATGCAAGATTTTGCGACCTTGTGTGAGCAACTGATTAGCAATGACATGAGTACCACAGAAAATGTTAAACACAATTATTTTTGCTTAGACGTTACGGCATCCAAAGACAAGTTTCATCACCACCATGATAGAGGCCTGCTTGTGTGGTCTCCGTGCACTTGACTCGAAGTACAACCTGATCCGAATTATGAATTTCGATCGCATAAAGCACTTGACAGACAGAAAACTGTACAACTTATCTATTATAACAGCATGCCTATTCTACTATGGCCGAACGCCTGTGACCAGTAAAGACGTAGACGGCCGGGCCGCGTCAGTGTAAGAGAAAGTGGACCCCACTCATTCATAGAAAAGCAAGTTGCGCCTTTGTGTGCTCTAAGCCTTCCAATCCTAGTTCAGATCTGCGCTGGGCTAGACCCTGAGCCGGAGGAGAGGTAACTTCAGGCAGCAAAGAGTGGGTATTCATTCTATACCAAGCAACGTTAGCATAATTCCAGATTCCACTGAAGTATGTGTACTTGGCTTGTAGAACCAAAGCTTCGCAGCAAGGCCTCCTTCTGATGTAAGCACAAAGGCTCTGCCACAATACAATACCAGTATCTCCCCTAGCATTGACATCGCAGCACAAATTAAAGTTCTTAATTGAAGATGACCCCGACTTTTGAAAGTGGGAGAATCACTCTCCTAGTTTGAGGCGCCTGATGCATGCAATAGACAATATATGATAGAATTATATGACTACAAGTCATAGGTCATTCCTGCCTTATCTGTAGTTATACAAAAAAAAATTGTAGGTAAGCCAAGTATCGTCAGGCGGCTACATCTCAAGTGGTCAGCTTCCCACTTTTCCCATGCCAAGAAGAGAGCCACAATGTGAAGTTTAGGTAAAGCTGTTCTGCGCGGCCAAAGACGATATCACCATCGCAAATGAGCGTCCCGGACACATATCGTGCAGAGCGGCAAAGTTAGGAACGTATTGGGAAGGCACACACCCAGTCTTGTCACAAGAAGCGAATGGTCTCAGACTCTCAGCTACAGAGTCTATTGTGGGTTCAAAGGTAATTTTCTTACCACTCTTGATGAAGAATAGACAATGGTGCTTTGTGATGCTCGTTAGGTGTCAAGTTGCACCCTCCTCGACGTCTTGAGCAGTCTAGTCGGCCGCGGTGGAACAGGCGGCGGAAACAGGGAAGACGGATGTGGTTTGCGGTTTCTTCTCGGCAGTCGGGCTTGGCGTCGTTCTCTGCACAATTCCCTCACCACCAACTTGCTGCTTGCACCCCAACCATCTATCGCCATGTTGTCGAGGACCTCTCAAAGAACAGCGCAGGTATGGAACACCCTATTTCCTCCCAATTGGGCCTCCGGTGTAGGATATGACAAACTAACACACTTTGTGTAGACGCTCCTGCGGGGCGCGAAGCCAACACGATGCGGCCCGTCCGTGGCTTTGAGGAGTACGCACCGATGACATGGTCACTTAGATGGGTACATCTCTGACAAGCTGCAGCAATGGCGACGGTCAAGTCGGACATCTTCCAGCCTACCAAGTTCGGCGGCAAATACACTGTTACCTTGATTCCTGGTACGCTGCGATAGCCGCCCCAAACTTGGATATAACATTGAACAATGCGCAGGTGACGGTATCGGTGCCGAAGTTTCTGAGTCGGTCAAGGAGATCTTCAAGGCCGACAACGTGCCCGTCGAGTGGGAGCAGGTAGATGTTTCGGGTGTCGAGACTGGCAATAAGCACTCCGAGGGCCTGCTTCGCGAATCCATTGCCTCGCTCAAGCGCAACAAGCTCGGTCTCAAGGGAATTCTCCATACACCCATTGAGCGATCTGGTCATCGCTCTTTCAACGTTGCCCTCCGCCAGGAGCTCGACATCTACGCCTCCATTGTCCTCCTCAAGAACATCCCCGGCTACCAGACCCGCCACAAGGACATCGATTTCTGCATCATCCGTGAGAACACCGAGGGCGAGTACTCTGGTCTCGAGCACCAGTCCGTCAGCGGCGTTGTCGAGTCGCTCAAGATCATCACCCGCGAGAAGTCGGAGCGCATTGCTAAGTTTGCCTTTGCCTTCGCGCTCGCCAACAACCGCAAGAAGGTCACCTGCATCCACAAGGCCAACATCATGAAGCTGGCCGACGGTCTTTTCCGTAATACTGTCAAGAAGGTCGGCGAGGACTACCCCACCATCGAGACTAACGATATGATTGTCGACAACGCTTCCATGCAGTGTGTGTCGAGGCCACAGCAATTCGACGTCATGGTCATGCCCAACTTGTACGGTGGTATTCTATCCAACATCGGAGCTGGCCTTGTCGGAGGCCCTGGAATTGTTCCCGGATGCAACATGGGTCGCAATGTAGCCGTGTTCGAGCCTGGATGCCGTCACGTTGGTCTCGATATCAAGGGCAAGGATCAGGCCAACCCTACTGCTCTGATCCTATCCGCCGCCATGATGCTGCGACACATTGGTCTTGACGACCATGCTAACCGCATCTCCCAGTCTGTTTACAAGGTCATTGCTGATGGGTAGGTGTTTCCATAAGCATGTATCAAGAAATTTGCTAATTATCGTATAGTGCTGCACGAACACGTGACATGGGAGGCAACTCTACTACCCACGAGTTTACTCGCGCTATCCTAAACCAGATGGAGAAAGCATAGTTGATTCATGATGTATTCCGTTTCAATGTTTTCCTTTCCCGAATACTGAACCAGCGCAATAACCCCACAAATCCACGAGCGAGACGCTGTGAATATGTACAAGTAGATCAGCTAGGATAAGATGTGCATAGAGCTGTACTTGTAGGTGATATATAGGATGTGATATGATTCAATTTACATTCTTACAGCCCATGCATGGACCACGATGCATACTAGCCATACTACTAATCTCTATGACATTTAACATAAGGTAAAACATTAGCCTATCTATCAAACATATTCGTACATAGGTGCTTCGCTGAACTGATTCCCTCAATATTCCAATGCAGGAATGTATGCACATTCTAATGAACAGTAGATATAGTTACAAGGTCTCATCGAGTCATGACACTTCATTGATATAATAAGAAAAAGGGATTTTCGAGTGAAGCCTAGAAATTTCTAGAGGCTAGTTGTGTGGGCTCGCCTGGCTTGATGTAGTGGTCAGGAGTATGCCGTGAGGTATCGGTGTGGCCATTCGTGTAGCCATTAGCATGTCCATTGGCGTATCCGTTGGTATGGCCGTTGGTATATCCACTACCTGGCGCCGCACTCGTATTGCCGCGGAAATACTGTCCGCTTTCCGCAGCGCCATCACCTATACCTCTCCTGTCGCCCTCCTCAGCCATCTGCATCTCAGTTTTCTGGCTTTGGAAAGATTTTGTTCTTAGTGCAGGCAAGAAATCGACGAAGAAGCTTAGGACGTAGAGGCAATATAAGAATGCTATGATCCACTCGAGGATGGCGGCCGTGTTCCAGATGTGCTTCTTGGAGCACACGCCAAATGCAATGCAGAGGGCAATCTCAAGGAGAATGAACGCAAGCTTGACCCAAAACGAGATTCGCAATACGGAGTGTTGGCGATAGTGTATGCCCAAGCGTTGATACTCCCAGCAGATAAAGATTGCTGAAACAATAAATCCAATGATGAACACAGCCAGAAAGATATTATGGAGCTTGTTGTGGTTCTTGCAATCGAAAATGGTAAGGAGGATGAGGCCTGCTGCGCCCACAATGGCTGCGAATGTCGCGCAAGCAGAATATGCTTTTTGCCAAGCCGAAGTGTTCGGTGTAAGTCTGCCAGCATGGCGAAGCCATCGCTCGAAGATGAATGCTAGGCTGAAAGTCAGGACGGAGACCGCTGAAAGAGCAATGAACATGGGCTTGAGAACGTCTGCACCAATATCTACACGATGTTAGAAAATGATCACGTCTGTTACTATGAGGTGTATTGTGGGCTTTTTGACTTACCAGAAATATAAGGAATGCGCTGTCCATTACTCATAGTCGAATATATTGGTCGTCCTGTCGAGGCCCAATACACTAGCATGGTAATCAGGCATGCCATCCATGTTATAGACGAGAATATGGGAACAATCCAATATGATATTCCCAACATGATAGTTGATGTAGCAAGTATCGCCGTGTAGCAGAATGTCGTTGAGTTGATAAGTCCTCCTGCCAGTCACGTACTCCTTTGATTTCGGAAGCGGCGCGTTCGATGAAGAGGCACACGACAAGACTCAAACTCGTGTGAAAGGAGGATGCTGAGTGGTGCCACTGGATGATGAAAAATTCAGAGTAAGAGATTAATTTAAAAAAGGTCAGACAAAGGAGATGAATAGCTCGCATAAGCTTTGTGTTGAGTTTTATCCAAGTATTGTTGATAGCAGAATGCGACCATGATGTCATTTCTGTCATCATTTTGCTTGCACAAGCCTGTCTAAGCATCGTCGGTCGTGCGAGCGTCTGGCGATCTGCGGTGGCCATGTAAGTATCCACGTCACCAGGAATTATAGCGAAAAAGGAAACGCCTGTGGAAATAGTCCAGCACCTAGAATGTTTGTTTCCATCTCTGTGAGTGACCTGAGGTCGTGGTTGGGTTACTGTCGCTCCGGCTCCTGCGATGATCGACCATAGCTCAAATCGCAACTCCTTCCGCACGGCCTACATTAGATACCATTGCCAATAAGGCTAATCAAAGCTTGTTCTCAGTCCTCAAAAGAATATCGTAGTCGCTAACGCTACCGAGGATCGCGCCTGTTGCGAGTCGTGCAGATTGTCGATTATCTTTTAGAACACGATCGATTGCTACATCACATACCGTTTCGGCCTTTGCAAGGGAAACTCGGCGTTAGAAGGGCGCAAACTCCGTGGATTAGACTTTGATTTCGGTTAAGAAAGCTATGCGGGTAGTTACAGTACTAGGCCATAAGTTTGGAATATTTTCGCACGGGCCGCCCAACACGAGATCAACACCTCATCGTTTACAGCCACCCACCACCTAAAATTATATAGAAACTCGGCTTTTTTTTTATGTATTTGAAGATGATTGAATCAGTATTTAGTCTACCAGCCTCGCGCGCGCCTACAGGCTTGAATTCTTCTCGGCATACTCATAATAAGTTTGCGTATGAGCGCACCTGGTATACGCTGCTAGCACTCCCACTCCTCTTTAGCTTGTAAGGAGTTATTATATTGTAGATAGTGCTTATACATTATCTTTTTAAGATGCTACTAGAGGTGCTTGATAGGGTTGAGGTTAGGTAAGTAAGGTGGCTAAGTTATAGGTGTAATGTAGTGTTAAGCTATCTATCTTATCGTTGCGCGCAAGGTGTGTATGCGCGCATTATCCTGCATAAAAAGCTAAGACTGCTGCTAGTTAGGCAGTAGGCCTCTACGAAGAGCTTTAATGTAACTTTAGCTGGAGTAGCTACGTCGTCGTGCATTCTTATCTCTCTCCATAATAACGAGTAGACTACGGCGTAGTCTACCTTGTTTATCTAGCTATATACACGCCTATACTATCTGCGCTAGGCGCTTATAGCCCTCAACCTTAGTAATTATCTCTAGCTTCTATTTCTCCTATGTAAACCGAAAGCACCACTCGCAGTTGTAGCTAGAGCCCTTCTAAAGAGAGCACTTATCTAAGAATTTAAGCGTACGCGAGTGCCACTAAAAGTAACAGTACTGTTGGCAGAACTGCCAGCGCTTTTGAGCATAGATAGGCTTTAGTTTTAGTTGCTTTTTATAGCAGTAATTAGTAAGGCCAACACTCTTAAGGTGTCTATACAATGTTGTACGACTAGGTGGCTTCGAAGGCGTCCCATCTGTATTCACAAACACCCTAGCTTTAGCAAGCTCTAAGTACTCTAGCTTTGGCTACGCGCGAGCCTTGCGATAGATGGGCTTCTTCTGACGTAGTGATAGTATAGGTGGACGGCTACTACGAGGTTTATCCTTTGCGCTGCCTGTTTCGTGCCATTTCTTCATAATCTTGCTCACAGCTAACTGTGTACACCCAAAAAACTCTGTAGCTTTGCTCTGCGCTGCACCTGCTAATACCATCCCGATGGTATGGACGCGTGTTTCCTGACGAATATTTGGCTTTCTGCGAGCATTTCCATCTATCTCTCGTCCAAATCGGCGTTGTGTAGCCATAGTTGTGGTGGGTTGAAGTTGAGATCACCTTTGGAGTTACATTGTGGGGTGGGCTTGGCATTCCAAACTTTTGAAACGTGACTGTATCTACTTCCACAAAACTCCTTGTTTCCCGTCTTCACCGAAGCAATTCTTCCAAGCAAACGATCGCCTTGGATAATAGTATCCGTAGGATAAGGCATACGGAGTATATGTCTTTTAGGCCATGTGCGCAGCTCTTCAGATGAAACAGGTCCTCATGCCCACATGGTAATTAGTGCAAGCGTGAACGCCAATCCGGCAGTCTTTGGAGCAGCGTTTGAGCATGGACACCAGGATTCCAGTGCTTGCCAAGACTAGCGGTGACAGTTCTGGACGTGTCAACAGCCTCTGGCCATGGGTAAGTTGGTCTCAATGCAATACCCAAGGGTTGGCGGCTGTAATGAATGCAGATTCGATGTACCTAAGATTGCCATGTGCAACGACCGGCGATTGATCGACTGAAGCTCGAGGCACCTGTCAGTATTTTGCTACGACGACTGTAACACTTTGGAAATTGAGAAGCTCCCTTGCATCTTGTTCATGCACAGCACCATGTCCTCACAGAGTCAGGAATCAGGATAGGTATGTGGCAACTGGGGACTAATAGCAAGGATCGCTGGCGACCTCGATATGGCTTGCCCGTCCGTGAACAAGTCGGAGAATAGACTACTTTCAAAGCGCAAGTTATGGCAAAGCGCAAGGCTGGTAGCCGCCAAGTGCAGGCTTCCGCATGGCTCAAAAGCGAGCCGATCAGCCGTTGCAGCACCCAATGCATCGAGATTGGCACCTGGGATTGACCCTCGGGGCGCGCATCCTTCGCGTCGCCCCGCGCCGATTGGCCGTGGAGCTCCCAGTATGGCCATACATGATTGGCACATCTATCGTAGTCGCGCAGGCGTCCAGTTTCAGTTCGACCCTCTTCCAAGTTTGTTGTTTACGTTGGTGCACTTGGTGTCGTCGTAATCGTGCTGTCTGCCATCGAAAAACCTGTAACCGATAAGATTTACCCGTTGCAACCGCCTGCCTCATCGGAGATAAAAGTCCATTTCCCATCGTTGACGCATGTCCAGCTCTCACCCGTGTGAAGCTCGTGCCCTTCAGCCCCCACATCAAGAGCTTTCGTCTGTTCAGCCATTTCATAGGTAGGCTTCCAATCCAAGGCATCCCCGCAATCACTTTGCATGAACTAACGGCTCATCTCTAGGTCCATATTCAATGCCTTCCATTCAATCGAACTGAGCGACCTCGCTCCTCCATCCTCCCCAGCTCAACAACATGGGGAACAACCAGAGCACTGGCAACCACCACAATCGCTTGTCGAAGCCAAAGACCAACACGAACTCGCCAATACAAGCATTCGCTGCCGATTCTCCCCTTTCGGCCTCCTCGAAATATGGCGATTTGAGTGCGAAAGGCCGACACCAGATTAGGGAAACGCTCCTCTCGCCTATCGACAGCGAATTCGGGTCAACAAAATGGTCGAACAAGGATGGAGACGTTGGCGAGCCGGCCCCACTTGCTCGAGGACGTCCATTGTCTGTAATTTCCAGGTCAAATTCGAGGACCAATTCGAGAATCAACTCGCGATCCAATTCGCTGTCTTGTTTTGGAAGCAGACATGGTTCTACAACCAAGCTCACGGAGCTTCATGGCTCAAAAATATCAGTGGCGTCAAATACACAGGTGGACTTGGACGCTGCTATCCGCCTGTTACAGGAGGTGAAGAGAAATGGCTCGCCTGAGGATCTCGCTGCTCTTCGTAAGTCAAGAATCGTCCATTTTCTGAAGTGTCCAAATGTAGCAGTTATTAGTCTCAAGACATACGGTCCCTGAGCTTCGTATGTTTCTCGCTCTAGTGCATTTTATTGTCCTCGTCGTTATTAAGGCGTACAATAGTTGACACTTTAAAGATGAAGCTTTGGAATCTTCAACGGATATCGCTGTATCCGTCGTAGACCAACCGAGACTTAGCCGCAAGATTTCGGTGGCCGAAAGATCATCGTCCCTGACCAGACGACGCTCGTTACTCCAAACACCTGGTATTGCCACTCGCAACTCGCCTGTGGAAGGCCGTCGCAGAACTTGGAACTCGTGGAAGGCTCCTAAGATGGCACCCGAGCAAGAAGCAAAGTGGGCGCTGAGCTCGAAAGGCATCACCCCCATGAAACGCCCTATGGCGCTTGACCTGGCCGAAGAAAATTGTAGCACGTCCTCATTACGGGCGCAGACACCAGGAGAGTTGGATTATTCACATCTTGGGAGTCTGAAGCTAGGGACTCTCAGTATTGTGAATGGGGCACCATCGCCCGCTCCTAGTGCCAAAAATACAAAGCAGAGGTCACAGCATGGTGGGACAGATGACTACTTTACGGTAGCAGAATCGGGATCCAGTCCGTTGTCGATGAAAAACACGAAAAAGCGCGGCCATGTCAAAAGCAAGTCCTCGGTCCTCCCTGCGACTACTCCACTCTACGACGATATCAGTGCAGCACATGCACAACCGCAAGCAGAACAGGATAGCTTTTCCATAACCCTCAATCACATGGCTACAGAGTATGTGGAGACTTATCAAGCATATGTTCCGGACAGGTCATTCGAAAATGCCAAGGCAGTCAGTTATAACATGGAAAAGAAATTCACTTTAGAAGACAACGCTATTTTCCAGGAAGAAGCTTCCCAAATAATTGCTGGCACAATTTTTGATGCCCCTTCTACTGCCATTGAGATGTCTGGGTCTGTGCTGTTTTCCACAAGTCCAAATGCTCCCGGTCCGGATAATCACGCGATCAAGCCAAACCGACGACGACCAATCCCGCAAACAGCCGATTCTGGGTACTCCTCTGGATGTAGCCTTCGGGCAAGCGATCGAGGTCATCAAAATGCTAGCCCGATAGCATTGTCAAAGTCTTGCAAAGATAGTGGAGACCAAGCAGAGATAGGCGGAATCGAGATTTTACACGTTCCTCAGCTTGGACTTCTCGACACTAAAGAAGAACTAGATCGAAGACTAGAAATCTTGCATGTCCTAAACCAATCTGAAGAATCTGCGGTATCAGATGGCATCCTCTCTCCGATGAGCCCACGTTCAGTCACATCCAAATCTTCGTTTAACAGCACGAGTTCGACAACCAAAAAGCGTTTGCAAAGGCAACGACCATCCAATCCAGAAGTACCCATCGTTCAATCCTATCAATCGATTCCAGAGGGCACAATTCCAGATATCCCAATTGATGTACGAACCAAGTTTACCCGACGCTTATCGCACACACCAGGAATGGAATGCCTTACTCATACATACCCAACCAAAGACCATGTTACTACAGCTGACCCAGCTACTAGTACTTTGTCGGTTACTTCAGCCCACGTTATTTCTCAGTTAGCCGAGCTGGAGCCAGAACGACCGCCCACGCCGCCTGCGCCTGTTCGTCGACGGAGTCTTTCACTTTTCCGGAGAAGATCCATGATTGGGAACAGTAAGGATGACAAGGAGGAGACAAATCAATCTCCTGGTGTCGTCGACCTTGGTACCATTGCATCATCTCTTGGGAGCTCCCCATACGATGCTGCCTTGTCTCGTCCTCTACGAAAGACAGTCGTGTCTCCAACGCATCCTCATCAGCTTGGTGATGCACTGCCGCGAGTCAAATCCATGGTCAGTATGGACTCTCAGGCGGCTGCAGAGTTTGCCCGTATGCGTAGCAAAGATCGAGCACTGGCCGACCATGAAATGCTTCAGCAAGAATTGCCTCAACGCAGGAGAAGTTATCACAATCTAAGGAAGGATATAGGTGAGGCTAGGAAAAGGCGTCCCCAAATCTCGGTCTACGAGATCCCTCCTATACCGTCGCTCAAGCCTCGACTAGAAGTTGAAACCCAATACCACATTTCAAATCAAGTTGAATCTCGAGTTTATCCGAAGGGGCAGATCGTAGTTCCACTCGTTGACAAGTACAATGAATACGGGCAAAATGTTGTACGGCATCACGTAGACTGGGACGCACATGCTCAGCATTGGTGTCAACGCCGCAAGTCAATTGGAGAGCGTCTGCGCACAAACGCAAGCCCTCAAGAGATAAGGCCCTTTACCGCACATGCTCGAAACCCTCAACCTCGCGAGGGTATCACTGCCTGGGATAGATACGGGGGTGGTCTTGATCGCAGTTACGAGAGTGCAGGCACTCGCAAGCAAGCCACTAAAGCTTGAAATAACGCATCGAACACGGCGCGTGGACTTAACCAATGTACCCGTTATGTTGCGGCGCACATACTCTCACGATTAGGAGGAGCTGAGTTAAGCAGCGCAAATTTGACGTACTATCTGTTTGGGCAGCCTTGCATATCATCATTTTAGCATCAGCGAGGTCAATATTCGGTACATTTACGCACTTTGACACACATACTCAAGCACATATAGGAATTTCTAGCGGCATTTTTGGGGGGTTGGGACCTGGCGTTTTCCGCTTTGAGTAGCTCTTGCATAGCGGTCTCTGGGCTGGCCACGAATCAAACAACAGTTCATCCGATACAGCGAATGCACAAGCTGCATGAACACGCGCATGCTCTAGTAACGGTGACGGGAAAAACGTGCTGCGTGAACCTTCTAAAAGCGTAGAAGACCACGTTCGGCCGCATCGCCGATGACTGGTGTAGCAAGTATCTACCTAGCTAATCAATAACGAGTTGCGTGGTTTTCTGGACAAAACTGGGGCAGTCGTGGCAGCGCAATCTAGCAGGGGATGATGTCAGTCAGAATTAAGCGGGCAGTGGGCAGCATCGCCTGTGTTAGGTAAGCCGTATCTCAACCACAGGCCATGCGCGAAATTCCTCCCACCGCTCTTCTTCACGTCCACCACGCCTCCCCTGCCACTGTCCTTCGCTTCCCCCCCGCTATAGCCCACACAAACGACCTGCCTTTGGTCGCTACAAAGGCTCGGTTTAAAACGGCCTCTGCCTTCATCCCCCTCAACCTCCAAGTTGTCTCTGCCCGCCCTGCGCCACACCTCTTCAACACTATCCCGCCGCCTCGAAGTGCCGTCAACCCAGGAGCTGCTCGATCTCTTGTTCTTTTTGTCCCCCAACCCAATCCTTGATCAATCCGAATTTCAGCTGCCGCATAGCACGTCCTTTGTATGTGCTCACTCTTTCTTCCCCCAACTACAAACACTAACCGCTCCTCAGGTGGTTCTTCCCGAGTCGGGAAGACCTTGCCAAAGCCTAGGCTTCGTGCCTTTTAAGCCTCCATAACACCCTCTCAGCATCTTGTAAAATCAACTGCAACCTCGTTTTCCACATACCCAAGCATCAGTATCGGGGTATGGAATCTTCTGCCATCACGACTACCGAAGAATATTGCCTTTCGTTGAAAGGCTCTTTACAGTCGATCAATCACCACGCACTGGGCGGTGTTGATAATCATGGCGTCTGGAAGTCCAAGCAGTTGATTGGGCATGCCCTCAAGAGCCGTGTCGAGGCTATCGATTCTGATATTTGCAATGTTGGTGATGAAGATGCCTTTTTTGTTGCTGATCTAGGCGATGTTTACCGCCAGCATTTGCGTTGGAAGAAGAACCTGGCCCGTGTCAAACCGCACTATGGTGAGCTCACGTACCAAACAACCTTGGGAACTTATCACTGACGTATACACAGCGGTCAAGTGTAACCCCGATCCGCAAGTTCTGCGCCTCATGGCTGAGCTAGGAATGGGTTTTGATTGCGCATCCAAGAATGAGATTGAAACCATCTTGAATCTAGGCATCGACCCATCGCGCATCATCTACGCGCAGCCTTGCAAAACCAAGTCATATGTCCGCTATGCTGCCAACTCTGGCGTTAAGCAGATGACTTTCGACAATGCTGATGAGCTCTACAAGACGAAGCAGCTCTTTCCAAATGCTGAGCTCTTCCTGCGTATCTTGACAGACGATTCGGCCAGCTTGTGCCGTCTAAGCCAGAAGTTTGGGGCTTCTTTGGACACCACCGCCGAGCTGCTGGAGCTTGCGAAGAAGCTGGAGCTCAATGTTGTAGGCGTAGCATTTCATGTCGGTTCGGGTGCATCCGATCCCAAGGCTTTCATCAAAGCTGTCCAGGATGCCCGGTTTGTCTTTGATCAGGCATCCAATCTTGGCTTCAACATGCACACCTTGGATGTTGGTGGTGGCTTCACCGGCGACGCCACTTTCGAGCCGATGGCGGCTGTCCTCTCCACTTCCCTGGATGAGTACTTTCCACCTCACGTCCGAGTCATAGGGGAACCAGGACGCTACTACGTGTCCACTGCATTCACTCTTGCATGCAATGTGATTGCTCGCCGCACTATCGCTGATGCTACACTCGGCACTACATCATACATGCTTTACATGAACGATGGTGTCTATGGCAACTTTTCGAGCATCATTTTCGACCACCAGCACCCTGTGCCGCGAGTTTTGCAATCTGGGAACGATGTTCTATACGACGTCCGTCGCTCGGGCTATGATACGCCATCTCAGGTCGAATATTCTATCTGGGGCCCCACGTGTGATGGCATCGACATCATCTCATCAAGTTGCGCTTTCCCCGAATTGCTAGATGTGGGCGATTGGCTATATTTTGAAGACATGGGTGCTTACACCAAATGCTCCGCCACGAAGTTCAATGGCTTTACGGACAGCCATGATGTTGTGTATGTATGTAGTGAGCCTGGTGCACAGGCTCTGTTGGACCTGTAAATAGCTAGAGTAATGAAGGTTGCTTAGTTCAAACTATATAGATAGGTGGTCATATGTCTGGACTCGGAAGGCATTCTGAAAAGTTTTTGTTACGTCTTGATAGAATTTCATTATTGTTTGTATTGCAACTTACCAGTTCTTACTGTTTTTGTGATGTGATAGCAGTTTCTAGCTTTGGACCGTTCATGATGATGGGCTGTCCCATCGTACTAAGAGACAAATAATTCGATCATTGATTGTCGTTGTCTGTCAATGGCGAAGTTCTAACCCAAGCCACTGTGCGGCCGACTCGAAGTCCGATTGGCGGTGCTAGCACTCATTCTATATCCGACTAATCCGAACCCTCAAAACCAACTGGTGTAGGCACCAGTTGGTTTTGAGATGTCAATGATTTCCATATCCGCCTATCGGTGCGGGCATCAGTCATATTTGGACCAGGCTACACTCAAGATTAACATGCAGACAAACGTGCTAGATTTGGGTATCAGAACACCCATTTCTATATGACATTCCGTTTCGTAGTGATAAATAGAACCCTTCCCAGCCCTCTCAGGTATATACTTGTGTTGCACTATCACCCTATACAACGTCGAACTATTGATTAGAGCAAAATATTCATTCCTCAGCTCCGATTTTGATAACAGAGAAGTATCGAATGGGCACCTTAAAAGTCTTCTTGGACAAGACAAAGCATACTATCAGTTAACCGAAGGAAAGGCAAAGAGGGAAGGATATGAGCAGTTGGAGAGACGAAGGGCATCAGTTGAAAGGTGAAAGCTCAAGATGCAGGAGAAGAGAGCTGCATCAAAGCTGGTAATTACACCATGAATGGATTCCAAATATGCGCGCCTTTTACTTCATGTCATGCCTCGTTCAGTGTATCATGAAATTTTACTGTTTTCATTTCCGATGGGGCCTCTTTTACGAGGTTCAATAGGTCATTGAAGAAAGGTTATCCGTGTGACGCCCGTCCATCCATGCCATGCCGTCGACGTTGGTGTATATGGCCCTTGCCCTGCTGACCATACACTCATGCCTCTATCGCTCCCAGTCTATTGTCCTTCTATGCCGTACGCTTACCCTTAGGGTTCTTCTTACCAACGTCGGAGATGGTAAGGCCTACATATAGTGTTAGCCTATCTCGTCCAGTGTATTCAGAAATCCGTGCGCGTACCTGGGGGCAAACTCTGCTTGAGCTTCTCGGCCTTGTCGGTATCCTTGAGGACGAGAGTGTATACGTTCTTTGAGCATCGGACCTTGAACTTGATGTTGTTGACCTTCTTGTTCTTCTTTATGCGGGCGGCTAAGACACTGTTAGCGCCGCTTCTTCTCTCATTATGCGCCTCCTCTGATCAAACGGTCCGTATAATGAACCAATTGCTCGCAAGGGACCAGCGCGCCGTAATTTTTTCTCTTGCTGCGGAACTCGAAATTTGGGTAGACGTACAGCTGGCATCCTTGCGCCTGCAGATCTCGATGAACTGCTTGATATCAGAGACTTCGGAAGGCATCTTGGCTGAATGACGAGTCGTTTCGGAAATTTATCGTGATCGTGAACGTGAACTTTGGAATTTGGCTTGTGGAGTGGCATTCTCGCTTGGAGCACGGGCTGCAAAGGGGCTTTATTGTGCTAGAACCAAATAGGAATAGTAGCGTGACGACGTGTGTGGCGGGACTCCCTATCTAGGGCCAGGACGATGAGGAGAGGTTGCAACTTCAAAGTGTTACCTGTTGTCCTCATCAGGTTTTCAAAATCCATTCACCAGTGTTAGCCCTACTTCATACTGCTCACAAAGCACATTACCCGCGGTCACAAGTATCTCACGGTCATTTTTACTTGCTACCCACACCTTCAACATGCCGACGCCACTCGACCGTGCAACCAACCAACGTGTAAGTGATTTATGGATCCCCTGGGACTTTCTAGTCGTCGTAGGTGCTACCTTTTCAAAAGCCTCCAAGTATTGACTGAGCTTAGGCTCCCTTTTTTGCCTTTGCTGCCCTCGTGACCGGGGTGGCAGCGTGGAGCATCTGGGGCCAGGATCTATTCCCAAGCAGTGATCCTACCGGCGGTATGTGATGGCTTCTGAGCATGGTATATGAGCGAGTTCTCACTAAAACTACTCAACAGATCCGGAGACATGGACTCACGATCAATGCGTTGCCTGGCTTAAAAACGTACATCACCCATCTGCTATTCTACTATTTATGCATTATCTAGCCAAACCATGTTATGCTGACCATGGATATAGAGAAATCTCCACCCATCGCCACTTGCAACAACAGCTGAGCTTCTAGAGCGGATCAAGGCAAACATGAGGGTGGCACGGGAACGAACACCAAGACAATAGGCCTTATCAGCTACAGGTTTTGGTGCATTTAACCAATATCTAGCTTCCTATCATGTTTACAGGGATAAGTCTTTACTTCATCGTATGGGGGATAATTCATATCAAGCATGAGCGATTTGAGATGAAGCTGTCGGTCTAGTTCTAACCATGGAGTCGATGTTACTACAAGACCTCTATCCTCTTGCCATATTTGACATTGAATGTAAACTGATCCTTTCGGTCCAGATACACAATCTTGCGACCTAAACCTACAGCATGCACCGCCTTCTTGAAATCATCCAAAGGACTTAGGAATAAATCGTAGTCATCGAAATGCAAGGGTATTGTCAAGTCCGGTTTGATCAGTTGCATCAATTGCACACCTTGCTTTGCATCCATGGTGACCATGAGCAGAGGTATCTTCGGTCCAGGGATTGTCGTACCGCCTAAATGTATCAGCATCAGATCGATATTCTGATCCTTATAGCGTTCAGGAATCTCATTGAGCTGGTCAACCATGAGGGTATCGCCAGATATGTAAATACTATACCCGCTTTCAAATGAATCGTTAGTATTTAGAGACTTTTCAGAGAGCCCAACTCAATCATCCATCCATTGGTTGGTGGGACGGCACCAAGGATATTGTTGGCAATATTCAATGGCCCCGGAGGCACGTGTTTTCCTGGCATACCAGTTATTTTGAGACTGGGCCTTTTCTGTCCGGATTCTCCCCCTTGGATATCCAACATCAATTTTTCCCAAAAATCAAGTGAATGGACGTTTGTAAACAACTCCTTGCCTTTGCCTGTCAAGCATTGATAAGCATGTGGTGTCGGTATAATTGGAATATTTCGCGTTAATTTTTCTTCGACCTCCCTATCAAAATGGTCTTCATGGTAATGGCTGAGAAATATCACATCGATGCGTGGGAGATCTTCTAAGTCGATAGCTGGATTTGCTTGTCGTGTTGCGCCTACGCCTGGGCCTAGATAGACATGATCCCCATCGTGCAAGAAGTTTGGGTTGGTGAGGATGCGTAGGCCAGCCCATTCAATGATTGTGGTTGCGGTACCGACAAAGATGAGGGATGCGTTGGCGGAATCGTTAGGTGCGTTACAAGGGTGGAATTTGGTTTCCTTTGCAGCTGGTAGAGAGTCGGGCACTGAGGAATGCTGGAGAGTAGGCGGACGAGAGGCCGAGGGCTTGATAGAGATATGCTTCGTGGTTGCTGCTGGTCTTCCTTAGGTTGTGTAGATGTTGTTACGGGAGTTTATGGTAGAAACGTTGTTGGTAATTCTTGTTAGATTGAGAGACCAAGGGGTGCAGATATATTGCACGGGAAAAGAAACTCGTTTTACGCAAACTAATTGGATAGAATAGTTGTGACGACAGGAGACCATAATGGCGAATGTTCACGCTACAGGGTATATGTTAATGATGATGATTGTAATCTGTCATGCTGTATCTGGCTATGCTGTATCTGGCTATGCTGTGTCTGGCTATGCTGTGTGTCTGTATGCTGTCTCCTGTCGCACTGTAACTGCAAGTAATGACGCCGTGAGACGTGTGTTGTAGTAGGGAGTGCGTGGGAGTACTGTGGTTGTGTCGCAAGTCGTAGAGCTTGATCCCTGTCACACACCGTTTTAGGAGGGAGCAATGAACACCTGGCGACTAGGAAGTAGGGACGCTTGCTGATCCATGCTTGTGAATGTTATGGAGGCACAACCAGGGAACAAGGGAAATACATACTGTTCCTGTTGGCTATATAGAACGTAATGTGGATAGAAGCTACAGACCATCGTTGACGTATATTGATACGAATTGGGCGCGTCCAAATCTAATGTACTCGACGCGCGATCCATTCAACCTCCGCAGCAAAGCATCTCTAGCGTCCCCATCAGCATACTCGTTTTTGCAGTCGGCTGTGCAAAAGACAACACAGCAGTCCTCGCAAGCCCTCGCCTCTACCAAGCAGGCAGTCGAGGCCACCAAGCAGGCGATCCAGGACGCCGACATGTCCTTCGCCGTCCCGCGCAACGTCCCCAATTTCGAAAATGCCCAGCGCCGCTTCGAGGACAATGTGTGGAACAAATTCTCTGGAAACGAGAAGGAGCTTCCCATGTACAAGGACAAGCCGTCAGGAAAGACATATGGATACGGCCCAAGGAGCAGTCGGCGAGGCTTCATGAGGAGCCGGAGAGGGGTTGCGCTGATTGCGCTGACCGTACTGGCACTGCTGTACTGGTTTGGCTGGTCGAGTGCGCCAGCAGACGCCACCAAGGACATCACAGGCAAGGGCAAGGGCTGGAGTGGGAGCAGCGGAAGCGGAAAGGGCGCCAAGAAGGGCAAGGTCGACTGGGACAGGAGAAGGGAAGATGTAAAGAACGCTTTCTTGCTGAGTTGGAAAGCATACGAAACCCATGGATGGGGCTACGATGAATACCATCCCGTTTCTCGTAATGGCCGTTATATGGCACAGCCGAATGGCTTGGGCTGGATCATTGTCGACGCCCTCGACACTTTGATGCTCATGAATCTCACTCAAGAGCTCAACCATGCCCGCGAATGGGTTTCTACCACCCTCGACTACAAAAAAGATCAAGATGTGAACACCTTCGAGACCACAATTCGCATGCTTGGCGGCCTCCTATCGGCCCACTACCTTCAAGAGACATTGCCTGGTATGAAACCAGTCGAGGCCAAATACGAGGACCTGTTCCTAGAAAAGGCCGACGACCTTGCAGACCGTCTGATGGGCGCCTACGAGTCCCCATCTGGCGTTCCGTGGGCCAGTGTGATCCTGAAAAACGGCCATGGCGAAGCTTCCCACGCTGATGGCGGAGCTTCTTCGACAGCAGAAGCAACAACTCTCCAGCTTGAAATGAAATATCTCTCTTACTTAACCGGCGAGGGGCATTACTGGGAAAATGTTGAGAAGGTAATGAAAGTAGTGGACGACAACGGTGCCAAAGACGGACTTGTTCCTATCTTCATCTACGCTGACCGAGGCACATTCCGGGGCAATGAGATCCGCCTCGGAAGCAGAGGCGACAGCTACTACGAATACCTCATTAAACAGCATCTCCAAACTGGCGAATCCATATATCGTGACATGTGGGATGAATCCCTTTCCGGCGTCAAAAAGCATCTCCTCACATACTCCAAGAATTCGCACCTCACTGTTCTCGCCGAACGTCCCTCTGGTCTAACAGGGCATCTGCGCCCAAAAATGGATCACCTTGTATGCTTTTATCCAGGGACAATCGCACTCGCCGCAACAGGTGGTCTTCCCCTCTCCGAAGCTAAGAAGTCGCGCACTTGGGGCAAGCAACAAGAAGAAGACATGCAATTAGCCCGTGAACTCACAAAAACTTGCATGAGTATGTACCGCGTCAATCCCACAGGCCTCGCCCCTGAAATCGCACATTTTCAACTCGACGACCCGCCAAAAATGTACCACACCGAAATACTAGCCTCAACAACAAATCTCGAGATAGATACGCCAGACAAAGAGGGCTGGAAAGCGGATTTCGAGATTAAACCCAACGATGCGCATAATTTGCAGCGACCAGAAACAGTCGAGAGTCTGTTTTACATGTGGCGCATCACCGGCGACGAGGTGTACCGCGAATGGGGCTGGGAAATATTCGAAGCCTTTGTCAAACATACTCTCGTCGAGAACGGCGGCGGCTTCACGAGCGTGAATGATGTGCGCGAGATTCCGCCACCAAAGAGGGACAACATGGAAAGTTTCTGGCTTGTAAGTTCACACTCTCGCTCAATTTCATATGTGTTATGCTAATCCGTCTGGTGTTAGGCTGAGACGCTGAAATACTTTTACCTCCTTTTTGGACCAAACGATATTTTGCCATTGGATCAAATTGTGCTGAATACAGAGGCGCATCCGTTCCCGCGATTTGACCCAAGCAAGAAGCGGTTGAAGACTGGATGGAAGAGAATTCCGAGAGATGAAAAGGGAAATTTAGTACTTGAGGAGGGGAAGAAGGATGAGGCTAGGCATAAGGCTAGTTCTGGGCATGACTGAACTTAGTAGAGCTGTATATTACGTTGCATCATTGGCGTTTTTGTGGATATATGAGTCTCCGTGTCTGTAAAAGATCAATTTGTTTGTTTACAAGACATAATGAAGGAGCATGCCTCTAGTTACTATAAATTATTGGTGATTCGCAGTTCAACACAGCCATGACATTGATCATACAGTTGAGTTTTGGGATATAAACTATAACTACCTTGTTTAGACCCTTTCGTACGCCTTGCTATGCCTGTGTTCTCGTATATCATGAAATCGTGACAATGTCATGAGTAGGATTTTTGAATCGTTGTCATAGGAGGTCTAGACCGAGAAAGTAAAAACGATACGCTTTGTGTTAAGTGTAATTTAAAAAACGCATTGAACGAGGAAAGACTTGCAGCCAGCAAAAACACATACATGAAGTGAGGGTATGTGTGCAGACTTAGACAATACCAATCACCTTAATTCGTTTTGAGATCTTCGTTCTCTTCACCAATCCTGGGTGGACTCTTCGACTGAGATGTGGGGCGGTAGGGCGAGCGACTGCGTCTGAATATGATTGGGTCAATCGGGTTTGTCCTGTGAACTTAACTGGGTGACTTACGATCGTCTTCTCTCTCCTTCTCTCTTCCTCTCCTCAATCACATTCAACATAGTCTTCCTTCCATCTTTTGCTTTGACGTGTGCATCTTTCATGCTCATGCTAATCTTCTTGCTGGCATCTGCTTTCAACAACCTCTTGAGCAGTAAATGTCGCATAAGTACACACACGAAGACTCCACAGTCGCTGCCGTTCTCCTGCTGTGGTGAGTCTAGCATGGCAATATACCGCAGTCTCTTGCCAATCAAAACTTCCATTTTCATGGTTGTGCTATAGGCCTCTCGATCATTTGCATTAGACATGCTGTCATAGTGGAACGACACGCCGTCAATTATAGAAACAAGAAGAAGAGACCAATGTGATCCTCCCTCTGCGCGTGTAACGTCTGCATTGTCGTTTATTGGTAAGAAGACGTGCGTTACTGAGACGAGATTGGGTAGAACGCCTTTGAGAGTGAGTGGATCGGCTGTGTTCATGAGCATGTAAGACATGGAAGGGCGGAGCAAAACGATGGAGGCTTTAGGAAATGCGATGAGTTCTTCACGCTCGAGGTATCTGTGTGACGTGGTCAGGAATATTGTGGGGGCAGGGGGGCAGAAAAACGGACTCTTGCCAGAACGCAATTGCCTGAAGATGTTAGCCTAGATGCAAAGGGTATGTATGCGTGTGCTTGTGTACATTGTCTGTAAGCCAATCATCCTTGATGCTGTCAACGTCTTCTTTCAGTACTATATCCAGTTAGTCCGTCCATATTGCACCTGCATTTGTGCACCATGTGCAAGAACGAAAACGGGGGCGGCGCATACTCACACCTCACGTCGTGATCTACCCAAAGTTAGTAATGCCATGCAACTTTCACTACGACTTACAGGAAAGATAGCCGTCGTCTGGATTCAAGCTATCTCCCAAATGCCGCCTCGCCCCATTTACTAGTTTGGACAAGCCCATGTTGTTACTCGTGCGATTGTCACCGCCGGGTCGTAGTAGGTTACTACTAACACTCGAAATCGCGTAGAAGGCGCGTGATTCCCTCAAGTTCTGAGCGGCTTTGCAGTTGGTGTATAGAACGTTGCGCAAGGCTACAAAAGGCGAAGCAAGAAAATGCCGAGTCGGAAGGTAGGAAAGTAGGAAGGATTTATCGAGGCTTCTGCCTTGTCCCACAGTGCTGGATGCACTGGTTGTGTGATGCAGGGTTGCCGAGGGGTACCGCGAATAGCGGGGATGACGTCGGTTCTTTGTTTGATTGGCCCGAAGCCGATGGGACGACCTGGTGTTGGCCACTTCAAGCCTATGATTCGTATAGATAATTAGTAGTTATTTGAGGTTAGGGTTGCGTATTCTGTAGAGACGTGCGGCTGCTGTGATCAAACGGGTAGCATTAGGGTCAGTGTTAGAGTGACGGTTCTTTACTTGTCTAGTCATTGAGCACAACTGAAAGGTGACTGTGCTAGCCACCAAGGACAGACAATGCAAAATTTCATAATCTTTTCTTTGATGATCTCTAGGTGTTGCCTAATGACACATTTCTGTGATAACCCTTAATTTCGCAAGAAGCTTCACAATGATTTTGCATCGGTGATGCCTGATCAAATGACCTGAATATCAGGAGTCGCACTTTCCCCTTCTCACATATCTACGGTAATTGTCCAACACTGTGAGCTTCGCCGTTCGATTGCGACTTTCCAAACTGTTCTGGCCTCTCCACCCTGAATAGCCAGCCTTGCTTGTCCTCAATCTTGCCCTGTTGGAGTCCCTTCAATGTGCCAAGAAGTTTTGCGCACACTGGAGGTACCTCTTGCTGAGCTGCTGGGTAAGTAAACTTATCATTCTTTGACTCCATAGTAATTGACTTGATAGGCACTATCGCCGCGGCAGTGCCAGCAGCCAGGACTTCGTCGAACCCTTTGATCTCATCATAGGCAATCTGATCATTTAATTAGTATTCTATTTACTGCTTTGTTTAGGGGAACAACTCATACCTCTCTTGATTCTGTCTCCCAGCCGAACGACTCAGCAATCCGAAGTATGCTATCTCCGGTGACACTCTGAATGATGTTCTTACTCTTGGAAGCAACAAGTTTGACTTTGTCGCCATCTTTCTTTACACCAATGAAAGCTGATGTAGAAAATTCATCTACCATGCTTCTGGTTTTGCTATCTAGATGCAGAGTAATCCCATAGCCTGCCTTATATGCCTTTTCACTGTGTCGCAATACTGGAGCGTAGTTGCCACCAACCTTTGCAGAACCAGTGCCTTCTGGAGCGGCACGATCAAAATCTTCTAGGATGATAGCGTCTACTGGATTAGTTCCATGGTAGACACCGGTTGGGATGCAGTAAACTACGAATGCGTACTCCTGTGGAGGATTAAGGCCCAACTGTGCTGAGCTACCGAAGAGAAGTGGCCTGATATACATAGCCCCACCGGTTTCATGAGGAGGTACGTAGGCGGCGTTCATCCCTACGGCCAGGCTGCAGCATGCGATAAAATGCTCCGAGGGCACCTCAGGAATTGAGATAAACGAAGCTGAATGCTGCATCCGTTCGGCATTCTTGTTCGGTCTGAAGATGTTGATTGTGTTGTTTGGCGCACGGAAAGCTTTCATGCCCTCGTAGCATTGCATACCGTAATTCAGTCCTGGAGCCATGCCGTGAATGCGAAGAAACGGATCCTCTACAAAGACGGGTGCTGTCCATTTCCCTGTTTGTACTGAATAATGTGACTCAACATGACCGTTTACTGTGAGACAATGTCAGAAGTTGCCTAGAGTGATATGATGTGTCCATGGCCAAGTAGTATTGGATTGGAAGGACTGCTTCAAAAGCAAGTATCATGGCTTTAATCTCGACATTCGGTCTGTCTATTTACTGACCTTCTCGGATCTTGAAGCCCATATTGGCCCAGTCTGGGAATTGGATCAGCATCAGAGTGCAAACATGCTATGCACTTCAATCGAGCTGACCTACCGATGGTATCGACGGGTGGGGGAGGAAAGTTTGCCATTGATCCAGTGATACGAAATTCTCAACACCCAAAGTGTGGCTCTAGGCAGCCTTCGACTGTTGACAATCTGGTGCTTTTGAAGCTGAAGAATATCGAATGAAGTAAACTTTCAGCTGCGATATCGGTGACGTATTGCCGTGAACATCCGTGAACATCCGTACCAATATACCAAAAGAAGTCCAGCTATTGTTGTCAGAATCATATCCTGGGCTTATTGTTGACTACTCTTAGAAGGTGATATTAGTCAGCTTAGTCCACCTCCAAGCTTCTTCAAGAAAGGCACCATGGCTCCTAGAGTTTGACGATATGAGGCGAGGTAAAATATGGCTTGGCATGGTGTGATGCTGCCACCAACGCTTCAACATGCGCCGTGAAACCTCCCTTTCTATTGTCCACCTTTCTGAAGTGACACCTCACGTTCTATGTGAATTTTTAGCCTACTCGACGCCATGCTACGAGCGACCGGCTTCGCAGGTCGATTCATTGCCCTTGCCCTCCTCGCATTTGTCATCTGCACAATCCTCCTCTATCAAGGCCCGTTGAACCACCTGTCACCTACACAGCTGCGCGGACAGCAACGGAGCCAGACTGGCGGAGCTATCCTCACAGGACACGCAATTGCACCGAGACTGGGAAATGCGACGGCGAAGTACGTTCACAGGGATAGCTACGCGCCCAAGCCCCCCTTGGTCACGGAGTCAAGTGGTCTTTTGACTGACAGGCTGTATTAGGGCAGAACTCGGTCGCGCGGCGTGGAAAGTGCTGCACACAACATTTGCTCGCTTCCCCGTGAAGCCGTCGGATGAGGAGAAGGAAGCGCTACGGTCCTATGTGCACCTATTCCAGCGCCTATATCCCTGGTATGTTTGCGCCATGCGACGCCGCAGCTGAGGTCATACACGTACTAAACCATCTCCGCAGCGGAGAATGCGCAGAGCATTTTGGGAAGCTGCTTGCTAAATTTCCGCCTCAAGTATCTTCACGGACTGCGGCAGCAATGTGGGGGTGCATGATACATAATAAGGTGAACGCGAGGCTGAAAAAGCCTGAGTTCAACTGCGCGGACATTGGAGATGCATACGATTGCGGATGTGGAGACGAGTAGCCGGCAGCTTCGGGGAAAGGCACAGGCACAGCTGCATGATACCCCGGGCTTGCAGGCGCTAAAGCAAGTAGAAGGCAGATCAACACGAGCGATCATGGTTGGGAGAGGCGCAGGCAGGTATCTAGTGCTATGTATGTAGCTAGGCGCTCAGACATGCGAACGCCGTAGACAGCAGACTAGGATTCGAGTGGGCTGCAGGTATCTGATGTTCGTTCTGATGCCGCGCAACACGGCGCAGTGGGCTTCCAACATGACTTCCGAGACATGATGGAGAATTGTGCCTGTCAGCAGGGCTAAAGCCGCAGGTGATGGGGGTTGGAGTCGAGATTACGAGATGGCCATCTCACGGGAGGAGCCCTGGAGAATAGCCACGCGGACAAAACTTTGGCGAAACGAGAGGCTTTATCGCTGTTATCAATAGCAGACCCGGGCGCCGAGAGGATGAGGGGTCGCTTGTTTACCTGCGACGGGGCGCTCTTTCATCCAAAGCGTGCTGACGGTCATGGTGAGTCGCGACAGACTGACAGCAGTGGCGACGGTCACGCCAGACGGGAGGCCAGACAACGCGACACGGCGACGGGCTTCGGCGGGCAGAGCACCACCAGTTCTGTGACGTGCGGCAATGCCTTGTGAGAGCCCGAAATGGCCAAAAATACCCATCACATGGCTGCATAAGTGGTGGGCCAAGTGTCTCACAAAGGGGCAGGGTTGCGCGGATTGGTCTGCTTGCCCAAATGCCTTGGAGATTAGCTGGGTGTGCTATCCCCCCGGGGGGCTAGCTGGCGGGCTAGCGCGTAACAATCTCCAGGCCTTGACGGGCTTGACAACAACGCAAGGTTGTTTCAAAGCTGGCACACTGCTATCGATGCTGGACAGAAGAACCCCTCGCTCCCGTGCTCTCTCACCGCATCTTGATATTCCTGCAGCGCCAGCTCACACCGCTCATTGCTTTCCGGAATTCTGCGACACTGGCCATCATGGTTTCTTTTAGCTGTGTATGGCTCCCTATCAGATTCATGTCCCCACCATGTCTGCACAATGCAGCAGCGCTGACTATGACCGCAGGAGGGGTGCGGCGACGTCCTGACCAAAAAGAAGCTTGATGCTCATCGAAACCAGTGCTATGGCGCTTCATTCACTGTAAGTCGTGGTGCGCACATCCAGTGGTAAACACTCGCTCACAACAACAACAGTGCCTCGACTGCATGGTCCATTTCGAGGGCAACAGCTACAAAGCGCATCAGGTACGCCACGAGCCTTTGCGTTGCTCATGCATCTAACTAACCATCCTGTCAGTCCTGTATTACAGAAGACCAAAAGTACCAGGGCAAACTCTACAAGGAGAAGAAGCCAAAGGGCCAACACCAGAAGAAAGACAGCGCCCAGCAGGACAACTCACAAGCCCTGACTCCACGCAATGCTTACGTCGAAGAAGCTGTCGAGCTAGACAATGCCGTCGCAATCGTCGACGCTCCTCCTCGCGCACCTACTCCACCTCCAGCCGCACTATCTCTAGGGTACCATGAGCAAGCTGCAATCGAAGACGTCAACGTTTTTGACTTCCTCGAGGCCACAGAAACGCCCCGTGCTGCCCCGATATACCAGCCCGTGGACGAGTCGCACATGCTCGAAGACAGCCAGCCCCCGGCATATGAAGAAGAATATGTCCCGACCATTCCAGACGTCATGAAATTCCAGCTTGCTGATGATAATGAAACCTTTGCTCAAACTGGCTTCACATATGGTGAAGAACCTATCCGACCCTCCAAGGAACGATACGATTCCTACACAACCCCTGCGCCAAAGCCGAAACACTCCAGGACCAAGTCGCGTGACACAGATGCTGAGACCACAACTAAAAAGACTGATCGCAAGCGTAAGCGCAATTCACCGGCCGAGCTTGATATGTCCCTTGTCCGTGCCCAGGAAGAGAGGGACGTCATGATGGCAGACGCACCCCCTTCGCTCCACTCTGGCCTTACTGGTGGCCTCAACCGATTGCTCGCGCGACCGGAGTTTCCGCCTTCGCCAGAGGACTCTGCGGACTATGCTAATTCACCACTCAGCCCTATGAAGCGCGCAAAGCAGGGTAATTCTGCCGCACTTATACGTGCGCAACGGGAATGGGAGGTGCAGGAACAGAAGACACGCAAGGCGGCTATCAAAGAACAGAAAGAGCGTGAAGAAAAAGAAAGGAAGGATAAGGAAAAGAAGGACAAGAAAGCCAAGGAGCGAGGTCGTGAACGTGATCGCAAGGAACGCAACGCTAGTACAGCCCTGGTCAAGGTTCGGCCCAAGAAGCGACGAGATGGATCTGGCACCGAAATCCGTAGGCTGCGCCGTCGACAGTACTCTTCCTCCGTCTCGCCAGCCCCTCGAGGCCGCAAGGCTCTCAAGGCTATCGAGTACCACCCTGCTGACTCGCGTTCGCCATCACCAGATGGCAATGGCCAGCTCATTGTTCGTCCTGGTGGCGAGCTCGTATCCAATAACACTGTGACAGACGCTCGAGCTGATTTGTTCATGTCGTTCATCAACAAAGGTCCAGAATCTGAGCGCGGCATGAGCGTCAACAAAGCCCTGAAGAGATACCATAGAGAACGTCACGACCACCGGGATCGCCAGCCATCCAAGGCCGATGAAGAGAAGGAGCTCTGGAAGAACCTGCGTTTAAAGAGGAATGACCGGGGCGAGATTGTCCTCTTCTTTTCTCCCCCGGAGACCTCCTGACTAGACAAAGATCTCGACATCATCATTAGGATTCAGGCATGGAGTTGCAGCGACCCTGCACCCAGCCAGGAGTCGAACGATACATATGATTACGAAGAGGTCGGGCTCTTACTGTGAGCATTAACACAAGAGGTGGATCTTTTGCTGGTGACTGGGTGTGGTGGCACCCTTCTTCTTTACCTCTTTCTTCCTTCTTGGTTGATACCCGACTTTATGTCAACGCTTCTTCGGGTTAGTTTGGTGCAAAGGTTCTTGCACAAGGTTTTGTTGGATCTCTTCTGTTCACATACCCGGCATATCTTGTCTTGTCTTGCACATTTGTCACAACAGTGCTTTTCTTTCGGTCTTGGTTCCAGCTGTTGTCTTGTCCCGCATTTGGTATCTTTTGGCCAAAATGCACTGCGTAACCTTAATACTCCTTGGGCAGGACCCGTTCCCGTTCCTAGGCGTTTGAGCTATGCGATTATGATTATGTCAATGTCAATATCGTTACTCTACTGCCAGTTGTCATAACATCTGAGTGAGGCTATGAAGGATTTCACCGGATGCTAGAGTGCGTCCTTAAATCCCAACTTTTGTTGGGCCGGATATGGATGAATATATACGAGGTGTGGTCAGCTCCGCTGTCATGAAGTATGCTCTACAAGGGCGAGCAGAGGCTCAAACGCCATTAGAGCCGCAGTGACGAAATCAGAAGTGAGGCTTCCTAGTTTTACGCTACATAGGAACCCTTCGATTGAATTTTAGCTTAGAGTGTCGCCAGTGCTTATGAGGCACTTTCTGTCCCTACCTCATGCATAGCAATCTAGGGAACCAAGGCACTTCGTTAGGCTGCATCGTTGCTTGGCGGCCAGGGTGTTGGCTCCGGGGAACAGCTTCCTGTCGCCAGGATCCTGGAACATGCATTAGCCCTCTTGTTACGCAGTGTTTTGACATCTATCCGAGTGGCGGCATACTACCAATGAGTAGTATGTAACTCATCAATGAGGGCGTCGGGGTCAGTGGAACGGCTTATATCAGTAGCCGAGGCAGACCGCGCACACAGCACACGGTGTCTCTTGAAGACGTACACCTCAAGCTACCCAGGGCTTTCTAGCGAATAGCGCCCTTGACAAAGTGTCAGCGCGAGCATTACACATCGTGTGGGTGTTCGGTAATTGTAGGCTTAACCCACCAGCCTAGAGTCCAGAGTCCCACAGTAGGTTGCCCTTTGCTAAACTCTATCGCCAACGTCACTTCCATGAACCACGAAAAGAACTATTTCTCTATCTTATGACAGCCAATCACTCCGAATGCGTGTGTGGATCGTCTGTGCAGAACCAACCACTGTAAGTATTAGATGCATCATGTACAGCCACACTGCGAAGCCTTCTAGAACCGCACTGGAATACTCAGCACTGTCCACCTTGAACCGGTAGATCGGCTCTACGTTGCACATTCTCTCCACAGTCTACTATGATTTGTTGTCTTGACGCAGCGTGACGCTAGCCAGAAAGCACTCCACCCCAAAGGTTGACCGGTTGCGACCTGCAGCTAGGATGTGGGTCATATGAACGCCCACTGGCTCCAATCGACGCCCTGTAGCATGGGGACCATCGACTCAGGACATCTCCCCTACGGCTTTTGACACGACCATTTCAGTCATGGACTAATTAGACGTAGGAACGTGATAAGGCCGTGAACAACTACTCGTCAATTGCCCTGCCGGCTGTGAGTGCGAGGAAACAAGGTTCTGGTCGTCAGCCGCAAGCCTGAGCATTTCGCCAGATCACAGGAAACAGTATATCTTTGCATCCCTTCAGCCTGAAAACCACAGTGGCAATTTTTGTCTTGCAACGCTTTTCGTTTTTTTTTTCTGTACAACTCTGTACTCTGTGCTCATTCTTGTATGACACCCTGGCGAAGGGGCCCCAATTTAAAACATTTTGTGCATACATTCGGAAGGTACTCGCACCTCGTTTACACCCCCATTCAGCATGACCCAACACAACTACATGACCTCACCTGCAATGGACTCGCCATGGCAAGACTTTGTCACATGGGATGGGGGAGAGGAGCTATACGACCCTTTGTTTGATGACAACAGGACATACGGCGAGTTACATGGAGAGAGCCGTGCACCAGACTATCATCTCTCCGAAAGCGTCACATCTGAGCAGCCATATTTAGCCTTGGCACCTCTATCATTTGCAGATGGTTTACCGTCGCTCGAATACAACGTTTCTGCTCCACCTTCTGTCCTGGGCGTTTCATCCTCCTTCGGTCAGGTGTATTGCACCTCCCCATCTATCGACACCGCCACCACTTCACCGTTAGTAGAGCATATAGATGCTCGTGCCTCTGGGTCTCTTGGCACCTGCGACAGTGCCGCCTCGCCCCTTGCTTATTCTCAAGACTTTCCTATCCTAGATACAAGATATGAGCGCATTGCAGACAGCTTGACTTCTACTGGCTCCTTGGAAAACACAGCAGAGACTGTCTTCAACCCATATGTGGCAGGTTCGTCACATTCATTTAGTGGCTTGGACGTCAGAGCTTCCCAGGTCTTTGCAAATGTTGGCACATGGACGGATCAACCTCTGATCATAGAGCCAATCTCGGAGGTTGATGAGTACAGCACAGATGTGGCACCAATTGCCATCCCGTACCCATTTTCTAATAGCTTCGATGATGCATCTACACCCTTTCCTCGATCAGAAGACCTCGACCAACACAATCGCAGCAGAGCGGTCACGATTCCGCAGTCAAACCGCTGGCCAGCGAGCCATGACGCTGCTGTTGCTCGATCACACTGGGCCTCAAGGGTACCTCCCGTGTTATCTGTATCCCCCATCACCAACCATCGGCCTCATACTAGCACTCTATCCAGGAGCAACTCACGTACCGGATCGCGGCGGGGTATGGCAACACCATCACCTACAGAAGGCTTTGGATGGGTCTCCTACCACATGAATTCACATACAAAGCGTCTTACTCCGACGAGCACTGAGGGCATGCAAGGCCGAACACCGCGAGGTCGCAAGAAGGGCCTCAATGCGGAGCAACGCCACAATGCAGCTCTGATGCGAATTATTGGCGCCTGTGGTAATTGTCAGAGGCGGAAGGAGAAGTGTGACCCGGGAACACCATGCAGGTCTTGTTTGGAACACTATAAAGGAGATCTTGTCAATCATCCCTGTCGCGACCGTGTCCTTAGTGATCAGTCTGTTGCTTTCTTGTCCGATAAACTTGGGTGGCATCCAACGGCCCGCTCTCTTGAGTCTTTTGTCACACCTAATGAGGTTGACATAGTATCCGATATCACATACAATATTCCGCTCAGCTTCGGCTTCGGTCCTCCGCTTTTGCTGCCAGTCCATGCACTGCATATCGAACAGCCACAGGCTCATCTGCACGAGCACATCGTCTATGCCTGGCCACCTGGTTCAGGCACAGGATCTAGGCATACGAATGCTGTACTTCCTGCACTTCTAACAAAAGATAGCATGTCTGTTTTAACAGAAACGCTTGACAACCATCTATCACTGCTGGTATTGCACCACTTTCGTCAGTTTCCGTTATTCTGCTCACCACTTCGGATTCTACGCGATGTGTACGTCTTCTTTCGCTCGCGTTCGTCTGACTGCCGCATCTTGTATCAAGCGCTGAAGCTGCTGGTGCTTGTCCATATTGGTGGGGATATTTCACTACCACCGCCAAAAGATAACTCGGTGCTATCTCAGCTGGTCAAAAGCACAATGGATGTGCCTAACAACCTCACACCAACGCCTTGTTTCATCCGTTCACAGTTTGGCAGCGTCATGCCTGGCCTGGCTCTTGGCTTGATGAAGGAAGTTTTGTCTTCATTAGAACTGCTTCTTCTAAACCGTGAATGTGACAACTGGCCTATGGCCCTGGCAGTACTTATCATCATCTTGATGACCATTGAATCCATTCACTATCATGCTGCCAAGTTACCGTACCACAACATCTTTGATTCACCTGCTCCTTCAACTTCAGAAGAGAACCACAGCGTCGATGAAGAAGGTATAAACACGCTACTCAACTTTTATAGCTCATGCTTTGCTGGATGTCATACAAGACTTCGACCCGACTGGGAAGGCGAAGCCAAGTCACGATCCAAGGGCAGCTTTTTATCTCCAGAAGATATCTTCATTGAGAATGTTCGACAGAGCATCAAGAGTGCGAGTGATGTTGGATACATCTCGCGCAAAGCTACTGAGAAAAGGCAGGATGATGATATGGACTATTTCTTCGACCGTCTTGTAGCTCGATTACTTCTCATGAAGCCTTGAGCATATCCTATTATCGGTATCCTCTCTTTCCTCTCTTCCGTCTCGTTATGCTTATCCGTTTTTATCCTTTTCACGCGTTTAGCGGATATTTGTCAATCTATCGTTGCATCTATCTAGGCGTCACGGAGGCTCCTAGATCAGTTGTAGGCAAAAGAGGCCATTTCCTTCGTCTCTAAATCGCTTTCATTGTTGCTATTCTAGATTTCTTTTGGGTTCACAGCGACAAATTGCTCATTTTCACGACAAGATCACGGCCGATTGCTGACGACAACTGCGAACACGGCCTTGCGACGAATTACGAATGGGTGGCGTTTTTAGTCTGTTCCGTTCATCTAGATTATATTTTCCTTCTTGATTGTAGGAATGTGGTGAGATATGTATTGTATTTCTACCAAGTTGATCTTGTGGACACCGGTCATCACGTAGAGTTCTATAGCAATTTACTGTATTGAAAACCAGTCTTCTCATAATAACATCATGCTTAAAATTTACACAATCGTATCCAACCAGCTGCAAGCAATATCTACAAACGCACCCCCTCAATGCAAAATGTAATGCGCGCTCACAAATGCCCAAATCGCGCAGCTAAATAGAAATCTACCAAACAACAAGTTTGCATCTAATACACGGAGCAGCTTGACTCCGCTCTCTGAAGCGCACTGGAGAACATGGTCTGCATCGCCATGTAATGAAAAATAATGCCGCCCAAAACAGCAAGATGCCAGATATTGTGGCTACATCCTACATAGTCGAAGAGACCGGGACACCATCGCTCTGGCACTTTGCTTGCATACAGCAACGCGCCAGTCATGTATACAGTCAAGCTCTTACCAAGGGGCGCATAAAAGTACTGTGCCCACTCGATGCCGCGGCTATGCGCAAGCTGTCCAAAAGGCAAGAAGCCCGTGAGGGCGAGCGAAACGTAGAACAAGACGCGGAGCCACGCCATGTCAGCGCGGTTGAAAGTAGGGTGCCAGGGTAACAGGACGCCACCGATGCCGAGGAAAGCGGTGATGAGCATGTATATCCATCGGGAGACGGGTTCGCAGTAGAAAGCAGCGTACTCGGTAGTCATGATGCTTGCGGCGACGAGGAGGCTGATTCCGGTGTAATCGACGCATGCGAAGCGTTCGAGAAGTGTTTGGTTAGAGACCGAGTTCATGGTATGCCATATTGTGCTGCAGGCAAGGCATTTGCATGCCGCGAAGAAGAAGACGGCTGCGATGAAGATGTCGGCTTTGGTGCTAGCACTGAAATTATCGCTGGTTGGGTAGAAATAGAAGGCGATGGCAAGAACCATTAGGAAGCCAATCAGGTGCGTCCAGATGTTTATGAGTTCATTATGAACGCTGACGACGGACCGTACGCAGGCCCATTTGCCTTCGTGGAAGCGGTAGCCTTTGAGAATGTGAGGATTTACCCGCCACGGTTCGGGCAGGTCGTCATAATGGATCAGACCATGTTCGTTTGCGCGAGCGAGAGCGCGCTGGACAGCGTGTTCAATGGTGAGCTCGATCGTTTCACGTGCTCGCCGTGCTTTGTCAAGACCACCGTCTACAACCCCTTTAGCGAGTTCGTAGCCTTCGTCCATTTTCCGTCGGCCCCCTTCATAAAAGTCGTGTGCGTAGGCACTGATAGTTCCATCTTTCAGCTCGTATGCGCGGTTCTCGAAGTCGGTCAGGTAAGAGTCCATCAGTATTATACCTTCGAGTACTTTTTCTCCTAACGTCTCCTTGCGCTCTAAAGCCTCCATATATCGTTCTTCGAGTGTTTCCACAAAGACAGCAGCCCGCCGCCGCCCAGCTTCGATTGCACCATCCGAGATCTTGGAGCATGAGTCGCGAACGTTGACGAGAGTGGTCCACGCATATTCAACACCGGCGTCATACTTGAGAGAGCCGTACGACTCGAGCAAGTCCAGTCTGCAGTTGAGCTCATTGAGGAAGTTACGCAACTGGTAGGAGTCAGAGCCGAAGGGCGCACGGCATACACATTGCACCACATACCAATACGTGAAAGTTTTCTGCTTCCTGGGTGCAGGGTCTGGTATGCCAGGAGTGTCGTCGTTGTCGTTGGGCAACGAAAGTTCCATAGGCCCGGCGCGAAGGTCGAACAGGCTCTTCCTGTGTAGTCATGACAGCCGTGCTAAGCCCACTGCTCGACATGAAGCGCGGCATGGGGGGCATCGATATATAGGAATGCGCCAGCTGCGCGGGGTTGTTCGACGTGGCGGTTGATCAACCGTGGGCGAAAGCAGCTCTAACGGATAGGGGCCCGGTCTCCAGCTTCTCAAAAGTAGGCGCACGTTCTATCGATTGGCTGCTTTGTGCATGTGCCTCAATTGAGGTTCTGGGTAGGTGGCTCTTGTCTGGTAGACGCTGGGAATTTGTTTAACGGTGGGTCTTGTCCCCACGAATGAATTCACTTCAATGGCTGCGTGGTTCCGAAAGCGGCAAAAGATTGGCCAGGAGCGACATGCAGCGAAAAACGATATGCGGGAACAGCCAAACCGTGAGCTGAGTACGGGTGACCTTAAAGAACGTAGGATGGGGTTAAAAGAGAGTAGTTTGGCGTGTTGGCGCTCGCCATTCATCCATCAATGTAAAGCGAAAGCCTCGCATCCGGCCCAGTTACTGACTCTGGCGTAGCCATCCTTGCTGGGCCCTGCATCTCAGCGGGTGGACGGCTTCTGATTGTCTTGGCGGCCTTTGACAGGTACGCCACCCAACCAGCAAGTGCTGGTTGGTTGAGAGATTGGTCGGGGCCGGTACTCCAGAAATGCCTGTGGGGTCTAAGATTCGGCTTCTTGTGCCCATGGTTGTGTCCCAAAGTTGGAGAGAGCAATCGCCCTTCAGCCGTCGCCGCTCGGCGCGCTTACTGACCTTCCCACTTTGCGACCAGCCCGGGCCTGGAAGCTAGAAGCATGTCCACGTGCACGCTTCTCCGTCAGCTATGACCGCAATTATGCCGAGGTGGGAAAGTACGCGTCCAATACCTACAAAATGTCTCACCGTGTTGCAATCTTTTAGGATGTGCCCCGTAGCCGCACAGCGTATGTGAACAATAAGTGTAGTGATGCACGTGCGAGGTGTGGCGTCGCAGGGCTGAGGTTGGGTCGACATTGCCCAACCTCATCATCTTGAAATTTTCTGCAGCATCACATTTACCTATATTTAGTCACAAATTACTGGCAACATGGTGCTCCAAGCAATCAAGTATTCGAGAGGGCAGCTTCAGATTCTTGACCAACTGAAATTACCACATACAGAAGAGTATGACCACATTTATTCTAGCACTGATGCGTGGCATGCAATCAAGGAGATGCGGACGCGTGGTGCGCCAGCAATCGCAATCGTCGCAGCTCTGGCTCTGGCAGTTGAGTTGACTGTCATAAAACTGTCATCTGTTGCAGAAGAGGTGCATGTCTTCATCACGGAGAAGCTCGACTACCTCGTCACCAGCAGACCAACCGCAGTCAATCTAGCTGATGCAGCAAGGAAGTTGCGAAGAACCGCTGAGCAAGCTGCAGCAAAAGGTGGTGCCGATGGTAATTCAGTGAGGGATGCATATATTCAGGCTGCAGAACAGATGTTGATCGACGACGTGAGCGACAATGAGAACATTGGCAGACATGGGGCCGAATGGATAGTGAACAATTCTGAAGCGGGTAAGAAGGGACCAATAAGCATGCTGACGCATTGCAATACCGGGTAGGTTACTCGTCATATTGACTGAAATCGTCTGCTGATGTCTTAGATCTCTTGCAACTGCAGGATATGGCACAGCCCTTGGTGTTATACGCTCGCTACATGCGAATGGAAAGCTGAAGCACGCATTTTGCTCCGAAACTCGACCATACAACCAAGGTTCTAGATTGACAGCATTCGAACTTGTCCACGACCAAATACCGGCCACCTTAATCACAGATTCCATGGCAGCAGCACTGCTGCGGGTGAGGGGTGAAAGCGAGAACATTGCTGGTATTGTGGTCGGCGCAGACCGTGTAGCCGCGAACGGAGACACTGCCAACAAGATTGGAACCTACTCGCTAGCCATACTAGCAAAACATCATGGCATCAAATTCCTGGTTGCCGCACCGCGGACTACTATTGATCTCGGCACCAAATCTGGCGCAGATATTGTCATCGAGGAACGCCTAGGTAAAGAAGTGACACTAGTCAAGGGTCCAAGACATGACGGCGTGACCTTGGATTTGGGTGTTGTCGAGACGATTAGCATCGCCGCGAATGGTATTGGCGTGTGGAATCCGGCTTTCGATGTCACTCCTGCCGAATTAATTGACGGTATAATTACTGAAGTGGGCGTGGTCGAGAAAGATGATCAAGGCGTGTTCCACCTGGATTCGGTATTCCAAAAGGACGGTTCAGGAGTCAAGCCATCAACCGTTGGGGGGCGTTAGAGAGTATATGATAGACTTGGAAATTTGATACCACGAGTGTGGACTTGATTGCGCCTTGGCCAGGGGTATAGAAGTTAAGATTGAACTTGCCCATCTCTATCTGTCTAACCGTGTAATCGTAACATTCGTTATGCTCAAGAACCTGCGTTAGGGACCCATCCATATACTTCCCCGTGCAAAAGCCCATGGGATATTTCAAGGAAGCGCTCCTGGCATAGACCAACAAGTTATGACATATCACGGAAAGCTCTTTCGTTCAGTCTCTGCAGACTTGTCGCTGGCTTCCTTTGTGTGGGCCTTGAGTTCTTGATCAGCCTTCTCTGCCTGCGCAAGAAGATCCTCAATCTTCTTCTCGAGAGAGTCAAGGTGCCCCTCCAGAGCGGCTGCAGTCTGCTCGCCGCGTTGAAGCTCCTGGAAAGTCTCCCGTGATGGTCAATACTTGAGTCTAAGCGTGAGTATTTGGGTGTACCTTTGCGAACTCAGCATCTGGGTGCGACCCGGCTATTTGCTCGTTTTGCTCTTTGGACATATTTGGTGGTGCAGCGCGGCTTGTATCGTGTCGTAGGGGGCTGAGTGTTCGAGCTCGACTTCCCAAACGCTGGATGACGACTAAGCTCCAGCCTAGCGCCAATCACAGATTCCACAGCAACGCTCCCGAGCAATTAACCTTCCACCTCCGCTTACCACCCTTCTTGTGTGCCTCGTATATTTCCACCTTTCGTATGCGCGTCGGTAGACTCTCGATTCGATCTGCGACAGCTTGCTCTCTATGTTCTCCGGGTCCAACTCATACTTAGGGGGCGGCAACAGCGCCCGGCCTGGGCAGCCCCCATATGGACAGCAACAACAACAATCATATGGCCAGCCTGGGGGCTTCCAGGGCGGATTGGGGCCTCAACCGACAGGGTTTGGGGGAGGCCCAATGCAACCACAGTATACTGGTTTTCCGGGCCAGCCGCAGGGTTTTGGGCAACAGCAGCAACAAGCTCAGCAGCCGCAGTACACTGGCTATCCAGGGCAGCAGAACCAATTCCAGCAACAGCAAGCCCCCCAGCAGCAGCAATTTCAGACGGGGGCTCCCCAGCAGCAGCAACAGCAGCCGCCAGCTCAAGCCCAACGACCGCAGCCCACGGGCATGACTTCGTCGCAGATGGCTGATTCATTCAGAGCATCCTCCTCGGCCTCCTCAGTCCCGCCACCTGTGCCCGCCAAAGTTAACAAAATTCCTAATATACGGCTGTCGTTCATCACGGCGCAAGACCAGGCCAAGTTTGAGCAGCTGTTCAAGTCGGCCGTGGGCAATGCGCAGGCCTTGTCAGGAGATCAGGCGCGGGACCTTCTGATGCGCTCCAAGCTGACTGGGGATGCTTTGTCTCACATCTGGTAAAGCTAATCCTCAACGCTGGAATGCACTCGACTGACAAGACCAGGACTCTCTCCGATACGACCAAGTCGGGCCAGCTCCTTTTTCCCGAGTTTGCCCTTGCCATGTACCTGTGCAATCTCAGGTTGACCGGCAAGGATCTCCCAAACACCTTGCCTGACCGCGTGAAGAACGAGGTCTCCAGCATGGTCGATATCATCTCCTTTAGTATTGCAGAAGATGCAAATCCGGCTAGCAATGCGCCCAAGTTTAACGAAGGGCCCACAATCCAACAACCACAACCGCAACAGTCGAACAGCCAACTGCTGAATACTCTGGCGACGCAGCCGACCGGTTTTGGCCAATCCCCGATGGGTATGCAGCCTATGGGTATGCAACCGCAGCCCACAGGATTTGGACAGGCTCCAGGAGGCTACAATGGCCCTCGGCCACCAATGCCACCTATGCCTACCGGCTATGGCTCAAACCTGGCCCCTACCCAAACTGGCATGGCGCCTCTCAATGCTCAGCCCACGGGCATGCCTGGGCAATGGGGCTTGGTGAACAACCCGGCTAGTGGCCTTCCTAACATCGAGGCGTTGGCGGCACGAATGATGCCACAGACTGGACGTGAAGGGGGTAATCATACGACCGCTGGTTTGACTGGAAATGCGACTATCCCATGGGCTATCACCAAGGGGGAGAAAAAGCTCTATGACGATACATTCGGGGCATGGGATGGTATGAACAAGGGCTACATCAGTGGAGATCAAGCTTTGGAGATTTTTGGGCAAAGTGGTCTTCCCAAACCTGATCTTGAACGTGTATGGACATTGGCCGACTCTGCTAATCGTGGCCGCCTTAACCTGGATGAATTTGCTGTTGCCATGCATTTGATCTATCGTAAATTGAACGGATATCCTATCCCCGCGAGACTGCCACCCGAGCTGGTCCCGCCATCGACGCGCAATATCAATGACTCAATTGGCGCTATGAAGAACCTCCTGCGTGGGGATGCGGAGGATAGGAAGAACTCAGGTGCATTTCTCCAGCCGCAACGCACTGGTGTTAGCTATCTCAAATCGCACTCTTTCCGGGCTGGAAGCCCCGCGGCTGGAGGTCGCAAAGATGCCACTGTCTTTCGCAACAACGATGACAACATTGGATATAAGTCTAGCGCCAGACATCGTCTTGGAGCTGGCGGACGCTCGCCTTCTCCGGCGCAGCCAGCATCCCCTTCATCTGAGCGCTCAGACGAAATGTCTATAGAGCAACTACGGAAGAGTGTGAAGGAGAAGCAGATTCTCTTGGATGCTATGGACATTCGCGACGAGAATGCCGCAGACGAAGATGATGCGCTTGATTGCCGAGACCGACGAGAAGCTGACGACCTGTACCGTCGTATTCGCAGGATACAAGAAGATATCGATGCCCACCCAAAGGCATCGCTACGGTCTACCGACTCAGATGCAGAACGCCGCGCGCTCAAACGGCAGCTTCAAAATTTGACTGATCGCTTGCCTGAGCTTGCCTCCAATGTCCGTCGCACAGAGCGTGAGATTGCGGATGCACAGCTAGAGCTTTTTAGACTAAAGGATGCTAAAGCGCATCCTGGATCTGCCTCCACAATCGTTGGCACTGGCCCTGGTGGCACTGTGACTGAGTCTGATCGTTTGAAGGCCCGTGCTAGGGCCATGATGCAAGCACGCTCTGCCGCTTTGACAGGGAGACCAACACCCGCAGCTGATGACAGTGGCGCTGCAACGGAGCGCCTTGAGAAAGAGACTTCACGTATTCGATCTGAAAGAGAAAACAACGAACGCATGATTCGCGATGTGGAGGATAGTGTAAAGGAGTATACCAAAGGCCTTGAGTCAAGTCTAAAGGAGGGTGGACACGACAATGCTAGTGAGCACGAGCGGCGCAGATGGGAGGAAGCTTTGGGTGTTGAGGATGAGGTGAAGGATTTTATCTTCGATATTCAGCACAGCAGCCGGGCCTCTCGTATTCGCAAAGAGGAGTAAGTATACTTTACAAGCCACTAGAATTGATACTCGTCACTAACAAATCGCAGTACGCCTCGCGGTGCATACCGATCAACTTCTCAATCCGAAGAGAAGCGACCAGCAGCCTCTAGATATGAAAGCCTATCAACTAGCGCTGAACCTCCACCTCGTCCATCCACGACACCTTCAACTTATTCTGCTTACAAGACACCGGAAGAGCGTGCCGCTTTCATCAAGCAGCAAGCTGAGCAGCGAATGGCTGAACGACTGGCTGCGCTGGGGATTAAGGCTCCCATCAAAGCCGGCGAGACGGCACAGCAGCGCGCGGAGCGTGAAAAGAGAGACCGTGACGAGAAGCTTCGCCAGGCCGAGGAGGAAGATGCTCGCCGTGAAGAGGAGCGCCAAAGAAGGCTTAATGATGAGTCAATTGCACCGCCTGCCGCACAGAAGGGCAGTGGCAAGAAACCCGCACCTCCTCCACCCGCGTCACGGAAGAACAAGTCAGACATTGCACAACACGATGTCAAACAAGCCGAGGCGGAAGCAAAGAGGGCGGAGCATGAGCTAGCAGAGAAGGTGTTGCGTGAACAACAGGAAGCACAAGAAGCGGACAGAAAGCGCATGGAGTATGTCTTGTTAAATATTTTGTCTGAGCGTCACTAACGATTGTCTTAGGGAGGAAGAACGACGACAGGAGAATGAGCTAGCGAAGGAAAAGAAGGCTCAGGACGCTCGACTCCAAGCCCTTCAAGAACAAGTGCAACAAGGAAAACTGAAGAAGGCGGAGGAGAAGAAGCGAAGGGAGGCTGCTCGGAAAGAAGCAAAGGAGCAAGAAAGCCGACTCGCTGCTCAGCGTGCTGAGATCGAAGCTGCTCGTGAGCGTGAGCGACAACTGCAGCTACAGCTTGAAGCATTAGAGGATGACGACTCCTCTGATGATGAAGGCCCGCAAAGTATCACCCCGCAAGACACTACACCTACCGCTAGCCAGGAGCTGCCTCGAGACACAGCGCCCCCACCAGCACCACCAATGCCAATCCACCAAAACACTCCACCCTCCTCTGTCGCCAGCCCACCAGCGTCATCATTGACAAGCCCGCATGGCGACACCGAGACCAAGAACCCATTCTTGAAGAAGATGGCCTTGAGCAACCAGGAGAACAACGCGACCCCCCCACCTCCACCAAGTAACACGAGTGAGGTCTCCACCAACCCGTTTCATCGCCTGACCCAAGAGAATGCCAATAAGGCTGCGACTCCAACATTCAACGAGCCCACGGCGCCTTCAGGGCGCAGACTTGGCCGACAAGATGATGATGACTGGTCTGTCGTTGACTCTGATGATTCCTCTTCTGATGACGACGAAGGGCCCACCCAAGGAGGTGCCAAACAGCTTGCCTCCATTCTATTCGGAACCATGGCGCCACCTCGCCCATTATCCTCGATGGATAATAAGAGCCCTCGTGCCGAGAGCCCTGCTATTACATCGCCTCCTGCTGGCGTCCCACCCCTGCCCATGCCATCAAGCGCTGCGCCTCCTCCCCCCCCAGGTCCACCACCACCACCTGGCGGTGCGGCGCCGCCGCCGCCACCAATGCCTAACATGAAGGCGGTAGCTGGACTTCCTAATCGCGGAGCACTGTTGGGCGAGATTGCAGCGGGTAAGGGACTAAGGAAAGTGGAGACGAAAGACAGGAGCACGGCTTCTACTGCGGGTCGAGTTTTGTGATGGCATTTTGGGTTTGGATGATTGCAGTCTGGTTCTTGGTTCTGTAGTATATTTGCTTTATGTACAGATTGTTAATAGTGGTGCTAATACACTCGGTCGCTAGCATCAAAATCGCCTTGCCTTGATTGTCTGTTGGGCTCACTTACCATTGCGTTCATTTGGTCTCAGCGATAGATGCTTGTTGCCTCTCAAGGTCCATTGGTTCCCATCCTCCGCTGTCTGTATAAATGTCTCACTCCTGGCTCACTCTGTCCTTCTCGCACTCCCCCGACTTTTTTTTTTTTTCACTTAGTTCAAATTATGGTGTTCTTTTTTCCGGTTAATGAACATTTTGATGCTCCCTTCTTTCACTCCGCCCAAAAGGCCAACGCACTGACCCGTAACTCTGCCTCCAGACACTCGTTCACCTCGCCTTCACTTTGCCATCGCCGCCAGCGAAACTACGGGAAGATAAATACACGTGCTAATGATTAGGTAAGACTTGCTAGCGCCCTCTGGAGGGGCATATAAACCCCACTGCTTCCCTCCTCTGGGTCTCCTTCCCACTCCACCTCAACTTATCTCAATTACCAATCATTCAAACTTTGAGGTATCTATTGACTCAACCACCAAATATATTTCTGTCTTTCGACATCACACACTCATCTCAACATGGTCTGCTTTCTTCACTGGGACCGTCGGTCTCAAACAACCTTGCTCAACCACCTCCATCAAACATGAGCATTCGTGTTACCGCCATGACTCAGTCAACATCAAGTAAGTGGTTCGACCTTCACCCACTCCTTGCTTTGCTCATTATCAACAGTTATCTGTATTACATGGGCTTCATCATATCATCTTATATGACATTGTCATGACTACACCTTGTAGCATGTTAAACCATGTTCCAGCCACATCACAACACAACTCATCACCATCTTCCATTCAATATTTAAGCTGGCTCGACATCGACACCTTCCATCACTTCGATCCTCCAACAATAAATCTACTCAACACAACCTGTGTTCTGTGATTTGCTCACATGCAGGCGTGCTTCGCAAGAAGTTCAGGACAAACTTGGTGAGCATTGATCAGTTTACTTCATCGTCATCGTCATCGAAAACAAAAAAAGAATACAAACACGCTCCCTCTCCAAACGTGTGTTCTGTGATTTGCTCTCATGCAGGCATGCCTTCTTCAAGGTTCGGGACAAACTTGAGTAGCATTGATCAGTTCATTTCGTCTTTGGAAAATCCATACACACATACGCTCAAAATTAACTGTGTCTGCGACATACTCTCATGCAGGCGGCTTTGCAAGAAGTTCAGGTCAAACTTGATGAGCATTAATCAGTTCGCATCGCATTTGATTTTAAACCTTGGAACTGTTCAAGCTTGCCTGCTAAGAGCTCTTGATCGAAGATTTTTCTGATAGCAGGTTATTGTTTGTATAGGGTGTTATTTGTAGCTTTAAATTTGGCAGCACATCAATCAATAATCACACACACATACACACATTTTTTCTGCCTCTCTGCCTTTGTGACTCTGTTTTCTGACTAGCTCTCTGCTATACTGCCATATAACATCTTTGCCTCCCTCGTGGTTGGCAATATGGTTGGTCCATGGTTTTGTGCTCATAGCGGCGTTGCTACTATACATTGGCAAGAAGTACCATGAAGCGAGTTCACGTGTTGTGGCTACTGCCTGGCCATGCTAGCTTGCAGGGATGCGCGCCAAGGGCGATGTCATTGCGAACCACTGAATTGTACAGCCATCTGTCTTTCCCCATAACATCATTGCGCCCTTCACAGGGCGCCTTCAAAAGCGCTTAATCGTGGTACTAGACTATCTACTGTGGCGCTTCCAGTTCACAGCCCGATATCTTCAGTTGCAAAACTGCGCCAGACACATTTCCCCCACAATCATGGCCGCCCCCAAAGAGGGCGGCTTCAAGATGTCGCTGGGCGGTTTGAGAGGCAAGGCTAGCCTGAAAGCTGCCTCTGCACAAAACACTATCAAACGAGCCCGACTTACGCTCGGCGATGACGATGCCGACGACTCAAACAAGAGACAAGAGATCTCAGGCTGGGATACAGCAGAAGGCGGGGCCATTGATATTGGCGGTAAGAAAGAAAAAGAAGTTCTCAGAATAATACCGGTGCCACCAAATCGCAAATGGGGCGGTGAAGCGCGACAAGGGCGCCGGGCGAAGCCTTCACATAATCAGATGCACACTGAAGCTGAGGAGGTGCGAGTAGAGGAGCCGAAGAAACAATATGGGCTCACAATTCTCAAGAAGGAGATCCCTCAGCAGAACGGCGCGGAGGGGTCTGCTGAGCTTGCTGAGCCTGCTGAGTCGATCGAGGAAGTCAAAGATAATCTAACAGAAGCGCAACGACTTGAAAAAAAAGCTCTCGACGCGTTGCTGAATGATAAAACAACGGATGATGACCTTGTTATACCTATGGGAAGCGAGCAAGAAGCCCTCTACGACGACCTTCGCGATGCGCCTGAGGCACCTACCCTTGACGCGTACGAAGCGACACCAATCGAAGGGTTTGGAGCTGCGCTGCTTCGTGGCATGGGTTGGAAAGACGGCGAAGAGATTAATAAGAGTGGCGCTGCAAAGAAGGCAACTGTGATCAAGCAGCGCCCGGCGCTACTCGGCATAGGCGCAAAAGCAGAAGCAGCGGTGGGCATGGAACTTGGAGCATGGAATGGAGGCAAGCAAAAGGGCAAAAAGCCCCCAGAGACCTATAATCCACTGGTACTACGTAACAAAGTCACGGGCGAGATCATTACTGAAGAAGAGTTGAAGATCAAGTTGGAGCAACAAAATATGGTACAGGATGAGAAGCCAGCAAAAGACCGGCGAAGACACAACCATGACGATGAAGAGGATGAGAGAAGGCGCGAAAAACAGCGAGACAAGAGAGACGACCGATCTCATGACCGAAGGCGCGACGACGATTACGAGAGTGAGCGGCGTCGAGGCCGGGATAGCAGGGATGAACGCCGCCGCCCAAAGGACGACCATTACGACAGCGACCGCTGGCGCGATAAGCGTAGAGACAAGTATAGAGAAGATGATTACGACAGCGAGCGTCGGCGTGACAAGCATCGGCCTCGCAGTCGCAGCCCTGACGAAAAGTGCGAGAAGCGCCGTGACCGGTATCGCAGTAGAAGCCGAGACCCACGACGTGATGAAGGCCGTAGAGAAAGAAGTGTCGACTCTGACGACCGACGGAAGCGTAGGAGGGAGAGAGACTATGAGCATGATGACGAGAGGGATGATAGGAAGAGAAGACACAAGGATGATACACATTACAAGCATTAGATTTCTGCATGTTTAGTCCAAGACTTTCTTTGCAATTGGTGAATAAGTGAGGATGGCATTGCACGGCGTTTTAGGAGATAGAAATGATACCACATCAACTTGCTTGGTCAAAAGCTAGTGATGTCCAAGTGGCAAATAAACTCATACCACTACGTGTAGCCATACCTTTATTGATATCGAGCAAATCACTCTACTCCTTACTCCTTGCCTCCTTCTGCTTCCTCTTCTTCGCCCCCTCCTTCATCCTTGTAACTTTCCTATCCGCCTTACTCTCATATCGAAACTTCTTCTTCTTCTTTTTCTTCGGCCACTCTGTTTTCGGTCTCTCCTTTGTCCATATCCTCTTCCCATTCGCATCTCGCTTTATTTCAGGTTTGCCGTTATTCACTTTATCGTCCTCTACGGCTTCAGCATTCCTTGCTTTATTTTCGTCATCAGCATCGTCATTATCGCCAGGTCTTGAGAACCCGGCGCGTGATATGCCGACGCTCTCAATAGTGACGGTGGTATATTTGTCCTCGTCAATGTATTCGTCTTCCTGATTTATTGGTTCTGGGTCTTCGAAGCCGGAGAAGTCGTCGTCATCGGCCGAGTCTGAGTCGCTAGAGGCTCCTAATTCGCTGATCTCGCCATTGGCTTGTTTGACAAGGCGATTTACTTCCTCAACGTGTTTTTCGAGATCGGCTTTGCGCTGTTGACGGAGCTGGGTTGGTAGTCAGAATAGAATTTCAAGGTAACGTTGGCGTGCAATTCGCTGAGTGGCTGAGTAATAATCGTACCTCTCGCCTGAACCTCAACTTCTCCTCCTTCTCTCGTTTTGCGGCTTCGTCCTGGGCATGTTTTTGGCGGGCGACTTTGCGCTTGTGAAACCCGGTGAGGTATTCTTCGCGGGCGGTGGGGTCGAAGTCGATCTTCTCGGGGGCTATGACGGTAATTTTGCGCTTTTTGTTCGGCGGCGCCATGTTGCGCGGTACACAATATGAAGTAGGTGAGAATTTGGAAGTGGTGTAGTTCCGGTGTCTGGTGTGTCCTGAATCAAGCTGGAAAATTGTTGCAGGGATCCGGGGCTCAAGTGGAGAGCGGGAAGTTTAGCCGAACCGACTTGGGTACATTGCTGCTGGCTTGCATCGTAGGCATGATTGAACTACCCTTACCTCGGATTGGGCATTTACTTGGCCATAGTTAGCACGGCTAGTGCTTAGGCTACGTTTGATCCTATGGGTTCTTTTTTATTTCAAAATCAGGTATGTCTTTTCACGTCTCTACAGCGGTGCTCAATATCTTTTTCCTCCATGACAAGGACTCTAAATGCCGCTTCGCCCGATTTGTTATGCATAAAGCCTCGTCAACATCTTGAAGTTCAGGATCTCCAAACATAGCCAATACCATGAGCCCGAGGAAGGAATGGTACATATCCGGCGGATCTCCTGTAACCTTTCCAAATCCTCCGACCATATGCTGCGTCTTATCAAGCAGCCATTTACGTATGGCTTTTTGCTGGACGATATCCATATAGCCGAGTAGTTTTAGTGGTGCTGATACCCAATATGCGTAGCATGTGTCTGCCACCTTGTTGCATCGTCCGTTTACACCGACCCATTGAAGCTCGAAAGAGGGATTCAGCTTTCCTTGGATGCTTACTTCTGCCTGCTTGGGCAAATAAGAGCCCAATTTAACGAATGAATGTGCATCATGGTAGGTTTCTGATGTATCAGTTTCCTCGTCAAATGTATCAAGACCATCATCATTGTCTAATGTGGCTGTTTGCCGCGAGGCCAGCCATTTGAGGGTATGTGGGAGGTCGGTAATTCCACGCAAGACGCCGTCTGATTCTTGAGAAGGGGGTAGCGGCAAGCGATCAAGGAAGTACAGTGCAGCTATAGCACAGCAGGTGAAGCCACCGTGTGCTTCAGAATACGGGGCTTCTGATATGCCTCCGTCATAGGATTCTGACTGACGTACGCAGTTGACAAAACCGTCAACATCAATGTCTGGCACGCCATCGCAAGGACCTACGAGTTGACCTCTCAAGATCCAGCGGATGGCTGTGGCCATGTATCCGAACCTTGAGTCGTTACCACCATGGACAAACCCATCTTCGCTTACTGTTTCTCCAAAGCTACCTTCGGGTCTTTGCATCTTAAGCAGCCACTGTAAAATCTCCCGTCTTTTGACCCTTTCTAGATCGTCTCCCAACACGACCAGCGCGAGGAGTGCAAAAAAGGTGCCGGGTATATGCGGCGGATCCCATCTCTTGTTTGCGTCGCTACTCAGCGCCCCAAAATCAGACCCTGGCCATGGTCGGAAACCACCTGCTGGCAGCTGGCAGTTGTAAACCCAGTCGATGTAACCTTGCCGCTCTTCTGTGGACAGAGCGGAGTCCAGGTCGCCGAGGATATCCAAGGCAGAGACGGTGAAGAGGGCCAGGAGCATGCGGTTGGAGTCATTGCTGGTGTAGAAATGTGGCAGGAGGGTTTTCAGATTTCGCCTCCAGTACTTGATATGTCTGGAGTAGTTGAGGTGGGACTCGGAGATAGTCGTCGGCGCCATTTTAGGAAGTCTTGAATCGTGGGCGGGTCCGTTTACCGAGCAAGGAGAAGGTCAGGGCAGTCCAGGTAGTGGGGAAGCTTGGTAGGGTGAAGCAATGACAGCATTCGGCCCTAGTTCGGGTAGGGCAAAGCACGGGGCAGTGAATAGAGAGATATTTTTATCGTGGCACGTTGCTAGCGGGCGGCGCATAGGGTAAGGCTTGGGTAGGAGAGACGTGACCCTGTCAGCAGCGACCAGGTGCAGGGTTAGGCTTGAACTTCAGCTCTGCCACCCGTTGGAGCCACAGCTGGACTGCAAAACTCCTGACGGCTCTCACTCTGTTCTGTTTTGTTGTGTTCTGTTCTCTCTGCCCCCATTCTATCGTTGGCCCTCTCCTTCCACACCCTGACTTCGGCGCTGTTTGTGCCGCCCAGCCTGTTATTGCGCTCCACGCGGCTCCACGCTACGACACGGCAGCTGTGCTTGCCCGTTCCCCATATTTCGGTCTACCCACTCCACTGCCAACTGATCTCGACCACGCTCGCGACGGCGTGCTGCGACCCCCGCCCAAGAGGAGACTGTAGCCACCATCCGCCACCATGACGACAGGCTTTGCGGCGTCCTTCTGGTCCAGCGACTATGCTGGAGGTACGGGCCCAACATGGCTTACGCCTGCGTAGCACATGCACACACGAGTACTGACACAGCCAGGTCTCGGGGTCCTGTTTGGCAAGCTCCAACAGGGCGTCCAGGAAAACCAGCAGATCCTCACCGTCGCCCGCATGCGAGCCGATGCCGAAGAGCTGTATGGAAATTCCTTGGCTGGCATTGGCCCGGCCTCTGAGCGCATAGGAGGAGGCTTCAACAGAGACGAGGGCGCCAGTGTGCGAAAGGTCTGCAGCTGCCGCAACCCTGCCCTCTCCAACCTGCAGCTGACCGTGATTAGGCTTACGAAGGCGTCAAGACGGAGATGGAATCTGCCTCTTCGAGCCACAAGAAGATCGCGTCCAACATTCGGGAGCTCGTTGTGAACCCATTTGGTCGCTGGTGTGAGGCACATGCGGCCCGCGTGCAGAACTCGCAAGATGACCTCCAGTCGCGCATCAAAATACACGATCGCCAAGCCGAGGCGGTGCGCAAGTTCCGCTCGCAGTATTACAACAAGTGCCGTTTGGTCGAGGATCTCGAGGAGGAGGACAAGCTGGCCTTCCAGGACCCACAGAGCGAGGCTGCCCAAGCAAGCCCTAAGGCCAAAGTTCCCACCATCCAGATGACTGCCCCCGAGGACAGCGAGGAGGACCCCATTGACCTTGGCGACGAAACATACCAGCCTGAGCAGATCAAGAAGATCCTGACCCACATGCTTAACACTATCAAACTGGGTGAAGTCAAGGTGCCCATCCTCGGAACTTACCAGAACTGCTCCAATGGCGCCGATATCACCGAGTACATCCAGAAGCACCTGTCCGCTACCAGTGTAAGCTATGCGGAGAGGATCGGCCAAGACTTGGTCAATAATGGCTTCCTGCGTCTAGTTGGCAATGTTGGACAGACCTTCGCGAATAGCTCTAGGATGAATTACCAGTGGAAGACGAAAGCCTTCACAATCACCGGGCTGCCTGAGAAGAAGCAGCCTCTTGCACGCTCGTCAACCGGCATGTCTCAAATGTCGAATGACAGCATCACTCCAGATTCTCCCGTTGGTGCTGTGGGCGAGTATCTTTCGGGCTGGAATCCTCTAAACAATCAATATCCAAATGAGACACCTTCAGAGAGGCTCCGACGTGAGGCTCGTGAGTCCGATGAGCGTTACAAGGCATCTGTGAAGAAGCTCGACTCATTGCGTTGCAACCTAGAAGAGGCCATGGTTGATCACCTAAAGTTTATGGAACGCTGCGAGCTAGACAGGCTCAAAGCTATCAAGGCTGTCATTTTGGATTTCTCTGGCGCTGTCAGTAACGTAATACCCAGTCTACAGAGCACCGTAGACAAGATGATGCTATTCCAAGAGACCGTTCAGCCCTTAGGTGACCTTCGGTATATGCTCGAGAACTACAGGACCGGCCCATTCCTCCCCAGAGTCACCACTTACGAGAACTACTACAACTCAGTGGATGGTATGATTTAAACCAAGCCCCATATGACTTATACTAACGTTAGTAGAGCAAACATTTGGCGTCGATCTTGAAGCTAGAGCTCGCTCTGACAAAAAGCGTGTTCCTGTCCTGATTACCACGATTCTAACCTTCTTAGACAATCACTATCCTGACTTGGAGGGCGATGAGGCACGTCGTGGAATCTGGCTCGTAGACGTCCCATTGGCGCAGACTCACGATCTACGTAGCAACATTAATACCGGCAAGCGATTTTCGGAGGAAGTGCTCGAGAAATACGATATACCAATCGTCGCAAGCGCCCTCAAACTCTACCTTTTGGAGCTTCCTGGTACGTTATATATATTTTGGTGTCCAACACTCAATACTCAACACTTGACTAATTTTAACAGACTCCCTCGTTTCTTCGCATGTGTATGAGATTGTCAAGACTATTTACAGTACCACTGCAACTGATGTGACGGAGGAGACTCGCGTTTCTGTTTTACAATCCACACTTGGTCAGCTACGCCTTGCCAACATTGCCACCCTGGATGCCATTTGCACTCACTTCACTCGCCTCATTGAGTTGACTTCGGCGGACGAGGCCTATGTTACTGCTCTTGCAAACGCACTTGCTCCTTGTGTCCTCCGACCACGACAGGAGTCGACGTTGAGCATGAACGAGCGTTACAGCTACCGCCTAGTGCGCGATCTTTTTGCTCATAAGGATGCAATCTTTGGAGAGTTGAAGCGGGCCAGCACCCTCACGCACTCTTCGTCTGGCGCCCAGCGCCCGCGTGCTATTTCAACCGACGAGAGCAACCGTCGGGCGAATATGGAGGAGCGCCAAAGAGCCATTGCTGCTCAGCGCTCCCCACGGGCAACATCGCCGGCTCCCAATCGAGGCACTGGGTCTCACCGTCGTGATCGAAGCCAGACCCGTTTCCCTGTCAACACTTCGTCGCCAACGGAGACACGAAGAAACACAATGAACCGCAGCTCTCTTGAAGTGCCTGGCAACCCCGATAGCCCGACTCATGATGAAGCAAGCACAAATGGCACTTCGGAGGCCATGGTGGCTACTCCTACGGCAGCAACACCGGTTGAACATCCAGCGCCATCTAGCACGCGGGTGCCCTTTCCCAGAAAGCCCGCTGGTGGGCTGTCGAGGGGTAATCGCGACTCGACCGGCAGTCTGAGAGGCGAAGAGGCAGGATCTAGAGGCGTGACGCTCGAGGACAAGCCGATGGACGACTAGTAGTCTTACGGGTGCCAACCTCAACCACCCTTGACATCAACACGAACGTTTACGGCCTCTTGAACGCAATATGACGAATTGTACGGGCGGGATAATTGGGTGAAACGAGTTAAATAGATGGGCAAGGCCTTCAGGGCGGCGAAGTGGGTTGGAGGTTGAGTGAATCAGGGCGGAGCCTTGTGCGAGAATGCTGTAAGCATAGTTGATATAGCGGTCTGGCGAGAATTTTGAGTATTTGATTGACAGGCCATGTGATAATAGGCAGCAGCATGTAGACGAATATGGTTATCTAGACGTGTCTCCGACTTGGTCTTGATCTTGATCGTGTCAGGCTTTTGATCGTGTCAGGCTTGTGACCGTGCCTGAGGCTGGGATGGGAGGATAGGCCCGGGAGCACCCTGTCAGCGGCCAGTGCCATCACGTCACACCCACCCCAATTTCCAAGGCGGAGCAGCTTGCAGCGACATGGGGTCTTGTCAGGTGTGGCTGGGACCAACATCTCACCCTCGCCCGGCGGCTCGACACTTAATCCCCACCGGTCGCCGTTCGTTCGGTGTCCTGTCCAAGTGCCTATCTTTCTATTTATCACTCACGACACTCCCTTGACGGCTGCAGCCTCGTCGCATTGGACATTGCACCGTCCCTGTCGCAAACCAGACCCACCAGTGGACCGCAGATCGGCCCGCGAATCAGGTTGCGATCGCATCTCGACCATGTGCCTGGTCAAAGTCAAGCAGGAAGAAGAGCACATTGTGCCCTACCGCGTCGTCGACCGCCGCGAATCGCGGCGCCGGGCATCGCACGCATCGCACGCATCGCACGCATCGCACGCATCGCACGCCTCTCAGCGGCGGTACTCGCGCACCGAAGTGGTGCACCACGAGTCGCCGCGCCCTTCGGCCTCGTATGTCGCGGTCCCAACGCCGAAACCGCTGGCCATTCCCGCGCCGCAGCCAGTCCCAGTCTTTGTCCAGCCACCGCCCGCGCCCATGCCCATGCCCATGCCGCCTCCAGCGCCGAGTCACATCAGCCACCACAGCCACAGCCATAGTCAGCACGGCGGCGCCCACTATGTCGAAGTCTCGCCGCGGTCGAGCATGACGAGCCGGACGTCGAGCCCGAGCCGCAGCGAGTATGTCTATCGCGAGCGCGAGTACAGGCGAGAGAGGCAGCACAGTCCCGAGCCGCACTACGACCATTACCGATATGTGGAGCCGGCGCCCAGTGAGAGCGACCATTATGAGAGGTACCGGGAGAGGAGCCGGCAGAGGAGCAGGAGCAGAGGCGGGTATGACGATGCAAGGGGCAGCTTTAGGGACGAGAGGGTGAGGGTCACGGTTGAGGACGAGGGCAGGAGGAGAAGGGATTACAGGCGGTAGTTTTGTTTGAGTTTGCAGCGACTATTTGACCATTTTCTCTGATAATGCACTTCCAATGAGCACAGTACTGTGGCATGCTGCAAAGTCTATTTATTGAACAGCTGATAGGCAGTGCTGGACAAGGATTCAACCGATCTACATAAGTGCAGCCGGGGAATCCTTGCGCCAGCCCGGGCACCAGCGAATGGATTGGCGTTGGAAGACGTCAAGTGTAAGATATTCAGCTCACTACACGTGCTGACCTGCCACCGCTGCCCTGTGCTGCCCCGTAGCCCAGACATGTGCGAAGCCTCTCCTCCGCCGACCTCCGCCCTTGTCCGCCATTGAGCATGTCCATCCGTGTGCTGATCAAAGAATACCCGCACCGCGCCATTGCCCTCGCAACCTCGACCCACGCCCTCGTCCTTCGACACAGCTCCACCTCGGCCGAGAGCAATGGCAATGGCAATGGCAATGGCAATGGCAGTAGCAACCGCAATGCATCTTCGACCTCGCTGGGCAGCAACGCCGCTGCTGCTGCACGCTGCATGGTCGAGTTCGCCCGCGTCCAGGATGTCGACCTGAGCGACTACCGCGGCCTACACTCGGTCTATGCCCACGGCACACTAGGGCTCATCACCGTGAACGGCGACGTCTTTCTCGTCGTCGTGAATGGATCGAGCAAGGTCGCCACCGTCCGCCCGGGCGAGACGGTGCAGCGCATCCACTCGGTCGGCTTCTTCTGCCTGACCAGCTCGAGCTACGACGCCCTCCTCAACGACGAGGTCAACCCCTACCCCACCGACTCGGTCGACGATGAGGGCTACGAGATGGGCTACGGGGGCAGGAAGGAGCAGTCGCCCCTGGAGCATCCCTGTCTGGCGCTGAAGAAGATACTGAGCAGTGGCACCTTCTACTACAGCTCCGATTTCGACCTCACGCGGAGACTGCAGCACCGGCATGCCGATGCCGGCACCGTGTCCATTGAGAGCCTCGACGCTGGCTTCCTGTGGAACTCGTACATGATACAGCCGCTCGTCGACTTCAGAAGCAGACTCTCCCCCAGTGACAAGGAAGCCCTGGATACCTCAGGCATCTTGACCTCTGCAATTCGCGGCTTTGCCCTCACAATCACCATCCCTACCGCTTCTGCGCCCATCAAGACCCAGGGATCAGGAATCCCCTCCTCCATAACTCTCATCTCTCGCCTGTCGTGCAGGAGAGCTGGCACACGATTCAATTCTCGTGGCATCGACGACGACGGCAACGTCGCAAACTATGTCGAAAGCGAAACCACCTACTGGACGCCCTCTGGCGTCTGCTTTTCCTACGTCCAGGTGCGAGGCAGTGTGCCCATCTTCTGGGAACAGCAGTCTGGCCTTTTGCCCGGCCAACAAAAAATCACCATCACAAGATCGGAGCAAGCTACACAGCCAGCATTTGATAAGCATTTTGAAAATCTGGAAATCAGCTATGGCGCCATACACGTGGTCAACCTATTAAGCAATGAGAAGCCACAAGAAATAGAGCTATCACAAAAGTACCGCCAGCACATCAAAAACAGCCCGCTCAATCATGGCACCGACAAGAACAACATGGACCACGCGCTTATCAGGCTTACCGAATACGATTTTCACGCAGAAACACGGGGTCCAGGCGGGTACGAGTCAGCCAGCATGATTTCTCATTGGATACAAAGCTCTGCAGATGCATTCGGTTATTATCTGTCCGAGGAGGTCGATGAGCGTTCAAGGATCAACGGGGAAGATCGTATCATCAGAAGGTCCATGGTCATACTGCAGCAAGAGGGAATTTTCAGAACAAACTGTCTGGACTGCTTGGATCGGACAAATTTGGTGCAGACCATCATCAGCAAGATGGCACTCGAGGTTTTCCTAAGTCACAAAAGCCTTCGTGCAAGTCAAGACTTCTGGATGCGCCATTCTACTATGTGGGCAGACAATGGTGATGCTCTATCTAGGATATACGCAGGTACTGGTGCTTTAAAGTCTTCATTTACCCGACATGGAAAGATGTCGCTTGCGGGAGCATTGGCAGATGCCCGAAAGAGCGCAACGCGCATGTACATCAATAACTTTGCCGACAAGGGGCGACAAAACACCATAGACATGTTACTTGGACGACTCATGAACCAAGTGCCTGTACATCTTTATGACCCGGTAAATGATTATGTCGTAGCCGAGCTCCAGAGACGGGCGACGGAGTTCTCAGAGGCAGAGGTTATCAACGTCCTCGTTGGCACCTTTAATGTCAACGGCAAGACAAATGGTATTACTGCAGACCTATCGCCCTGGCTTTGTCCAGACGTCGACCCTTCACAACAATGCCCAGAGATTGTAGCGGTTGGTTTCCAAGAGATAGTAGAGTTAAGTCCCCAGCAGATAATGGCCACCGACCCCGATCGACGGGAACTATGGGAAAGAACTGTTAGGCATACTCTAAACAAAAACGCTGAGAGGTACAAGAAAGCAGAATATGTGGTATTACGAGGTGGTCAACTGGTTGGCGCAAGCTTGTCAGTTTTTGTGAGATCCGATTGCCTGAAGCATATCAAGAACGTAGAAGGTAGTATTAAAAAGGTATATAGGACCCACGTTACAATGCATTGAAATATGGCTAATACATCATAGACTGGCCTATCTGGAATGGCAGGTAACAAAGGAGCTGTTGCAATTCGTTTTGAATATGGCAACACTTCCATTTGCCTCGTTACCGCACATCTTGCAGCTGGATTTGCCAATTACGAAGAGCGTAACCGCGACTACAAAACCATCAGCCATGGGCTAAAGTTCCAGAGGAACCGATCTATCGAAGATCATGACACGGTCATATGGCTAGGTGACTTCAACTATCGCATCGGGCTTAGCAATGAGAAAGTTCAGAAGTTGTGCCATGTGGGCGACCTCGAGACTATGTACGAAAATGATCAGGCAAGTTTTTTTTTTTTTTCCCCCAATAATTATACGAGTTTGCTGAGCTGACATGCGCAGCTAAACCTTCAAATGGTCGCTGGCCTGACCTTTCCCTACTATTCTGAGGCGCGCATCACCTTCCTCCCAACCTACAAATACGATCTTAACTCTGACACATATGACACATCTGAAAAGGCACGAATACCTGCATGGTGTGATCGTGTACTTCGAAAGGGTGATAATATTCGACAAATTCATTATGACGCTGCCCCGCTTCGATTCTCTGACCACCGCCCTGTATATGCGACATTCCAGGTTCTCGTCCAGAGAGTGGACGAGAGGAAAAAGGAGGCCTTGAAAGAAGAACTATACATGCAACGTCGAGAAGCTGTTGGAGATACTCGAGCAGCTGGGCGCTTGGGTGAAGAAGAAACAGATGACGAGGACCTAATTGGCTACGAGAGTGTGGAACCTGGGCTACCACCTGCAAGCTCAGCCCGCAGAAAATGGTGGCTTGACAATGGTACATAATGCCCTTCTTCCTACATTAGCTTCCGTACTGATCTTCGGAAGGTCTCCCTGCTAAAGCCCGCATCCAACCGCCATCTGAAGGGTATATTCCAAACCCAGCGCGGCCAAGTAATCCCTTCACCCCCAGTCCAGAACCAGACTGGGTAGATGTGAAGCGTATAGGAATCAATGACAATAGGCCCGAACCACCGCCAACCCGAGGATCACAACGGGCAAGGCCAGTCGACTTTAGTGGAACCAGCACGGCAAGCTCAATGTCCAGCTCTACCACCAGTCTACATCAAGGCAGGCCTGCACCACCGCCAAATCCACCAGTGAGGAAACTCATCGTCCCAGCATTTCCTACACACGCTACACAACCGGCCAATTTCGACGGAAGCCGCGATGCCCTCACTGACCTTGGACGCACCACCTCCAACGCCTCGACACGTTCTCTGCCCATCCGATCGAGTAACCCGACTTTCCCACCTCCACCACTCGCACCAAGAAACGGGCTCCAAGTCCTTCGCAAACCCGCTCCCCCACCTATCCCCAGCAAGAAACCGTCTCTCATTTCAAGAGCCAGCACGTCTACTCCCCCACAATATCGCGATGACGATACATACCAAGAGTCTCAAAGACCGCAACCCCCGCCTCCGCGCCGATCCATGGCGGAGCGAAGACCCGTGCCTAATCCCGTGGATGATCATGGCCATGCGAAGCCGCCGCTTCCTCCTAGGACAGGGACGGGCTTCGGCGCGGCAAGTAATGGTGCTGGGAGGGGGAGGAATTTACTGGACGACGAGCCTGATGATGTGGGAGGGTTGAAGGGGTGGGAGGTTCTTCAGCCCGGACGATGAAGGGACGGTTGAAGAAGCAAAATGTGCATTATGTAGATATGGATGAATTAAAAAAAGGGAGATGATGGCCAGAAGGTACAATTTAGGATATCTTGATGGACGCTTATAGAAGCTGGATACTTCCCGTCTTGAACTCCCAATTCCCGTCTGAACAATTAATTCCCGGTAAATCCCTTTGAGCAACTACACGCACCCCGTTCATGTTGATGTCACGCATGTCCATTCCTCCGCTTGGCCTCCTCCAACGCGGCCTTCATCCTCCTCTCCCTCTCAACCTCCTCACTCACTCCCCCCTTCTCCCCTACCAACTGTTCGATCTCCTCCTCATCCTGCTCAATCACCTCCACCCTCCTCAAAAACTCATCTAGGAACTTCTTCTCACCTGCCGCCCGCTCGTCCTCGAGCTGCTTGATCTGCTCGGGCTTTGCATTCTCCGCCTTGGCCGCTGCAATCTCAGCATCGAGGTGTGCGGCATTGTGCTCGATTTCCATGTCTTTGAAGAGGGATAAGAGGGCTTTGCTTGATAATTTGAGGTAGGTGAGGGTAGCGTGGGCACGGGAAACGAGGGGTGCGTTTGTGGCGGAATCGGTGGTGTCGAGGGCACGAAGGGCAGCGAGGATATCATCGATTTCGCGCTGCTCGGTGCCTACGGCTGTGATGACGACTCCCTCAGCAATAGATACGAGCTCGCCTATGCGCCCTGCTTCGTCGCGTTTGGCGCGTACAAGCGCCTGTTTCTCCGCATTATCAAAGTGCTTTTCTACTGTTCTCATTTGTGCAATGTTACCGCTTGCGTAAAGAGGTTGGATCTCTGTCTTCTTATATCGCTTATCGCGCTCGGCAACGGCGAGGACAACGGCGTTTTGCCGGGCGCGGATGCGCTTGTGCATTTCTTGAAGGAGAGCAAGACAGGCTTCGGTGCTGGGGGCGTCGTTGGTAGGATCCAAACTCTGGATGCCGGACACAGAGGTATGTAGTAGGTTTTCGGTTTCAATGTACAGGTCCATGAGGGCTTTGATATCGGATTGCAGGGCGTCGTAGACTGGGTCAAAAACAGCCTCCACGTATGTCTTGTATTCAGCTCGGTCTTCTTGGGCTTTCCGTTCACCTTCCTGTTCCTTAAACTCCTCCTCAAGAACATTGAGGTCGGCGTATGAGATCTCGTTGTTGTTAAAGGCCTCGTCATTAATTTCTTCGTTCTCTTCTTGTCGTTTGCGGCGCGCTATATCATTCTTCTTTCGTGATACTGCAGCCGTCTGCTCCCATTGCTTTGTAAGATTGTCAATGTTTCTTGAGTCTTCTTTGAGATTCGCGAGCTTTGCCTTCATATCATCGATGAAGTGATTAGACGTTGGAGGCACGACCTCGGTAGGTAAGAGGTCAGCCAACGCATTAGAGGGGTATTTTCTAGGCGATGGCGCAATAGACTTAGGGCGATTGGATGACGGAGCTAAAGGTGCTGGAACAGAAACCTCGGGCGTTTCTCTATCACTGCTAGGAGGCCGGTTTGCAGAATTAGATTTCTCTGGTCCGTGAGCGCCGAAGAAAATCTCATCGTGATGCTTGCTTGAGCTCGTGGTCATGGCTGGCCTCTGCTCAAAGGACTGGGGAGTATTAGATATAGGAGGCGCAGTCACTGGAACACTCGGAATCGACTGTCTATGAGTTGATGGAGCGGCCTCATTCGAGAATAAGGCAGGAGGCACGTAAGCCTTGTATTGCTTAGGTTCCTCGCCAGGCGGCGGCTGGATTGGAGTCTTGTTCATATCCCCATCCACAGAACTTGCAGGGGTCAGGATAGCTGTTGACTGTGAAGATGAATTGGGTACTTGCTGATTCGGTGGGATATCCCCTGAAGGCATGGTAGCCTTCCGCTTCGGGACAGGTCGGCCACCAGGACTGAAGTCATAGTCATCGTCATCAATTATTTCTTGTGGTTTGTTAGGCACCTGCAGTTTGAGGTTCTCTCTACCAGCGGATCGCATGGGCATATTTGAGGAGTCCGATGTCGATACAATACTTTCACTAGGAGGTGGGGCATCGTAAAATTCAATGCCTCTAATCCCCGCTTCGCTCTTCACAAACGCCCTGAACGTTTTTATCTTATCTTCAACTTGAGGTTCACTATCCTCCCCACGGAGCATCGTAATATACCTCTCTAGTGAACTTGCATACCATGGGTTGATATCTGGAATCAGATCGGCAGGCACTGGAAGAGTCTTAACAGGCTCCTTCAATTTCTCTGCTTCGAGTTCACGTCTCAGGGCTGTGATAATGGCATCTCGCTCTTCGATGTTGTGTTCTTTGCCCTCTACGTCCTCCTTCATGCGCTCAATTGTCAAGTTCTTTTCCTTGACTTCGGCCTCAGCATTAGCCCTGGCTTCTTCCGCAGCGGCCTTAGATGACTCAATTTGCTCTATAGAGGTTCTCATAGCCTCGATCTGCTCTTGGAAAAGGATTCTTTCATCTGCAGCATGGGCCCTTGCAGATTCAGCGTCTGCTTGAAGTTTCTGGATCTCAGCATGCAAGTCGTCCTTTTCCTTCTCCATCTTGGCCCGTAGGAGCTCAAGAGCCTCGTCTTTTTTCTTCAATTCTGCAGCATGTTGTTGGGTTTGTTGGGCCCCCCAACCACGGATATCTTGCGTTGGCGTTTGCTGAGTCGCGTTCCAAGCTCCATCACCCATTGTAAAGCCTGTCGCTACGGGGGGTAGTTTTCGACTGGGTGTTTGCTGTACCGCTTTCGTAGATTGTGCTTCCCAGCCCCCATTGTCTATAACAATACCCTGTTGAGTGGATGGTGGTTGGTGCTGAGACTGTTGTTGGGCTGGTGTGCTCTGCTTTGGCGGTTGCCAAGCTCCATCACCCATTACAAAACTCTGTTGTGCAGAAGGTGGGCGAGCGCCCTGGAGTGGTTTTGGTGAAACACTGAGGGGCGCCGGAGCCGCGTCTCCCATGATATAACTCTGCTGTGGAGGTTGTGAAAACGACCGCTCAGCAAGACTAGCTGCGACCGGAGGTGGAGTGGGTTGGTAGGTATCTCTTCTCTCACCAGATACTAATGGTACCGGCTGCGTCGCTGGGCTAGGCCAACCGTGTGTTGAAGGGGGAGAGGGTCCAGCGGGTAATTCTGGATGACTAGCAGGCAGCTCTACGCTGTCTAGCTGTGCTGGCAGGTCCTTTTTCGCAAACATTTCTTCATCGTCAATTTCAACATCACCCCCAAAATGCTCCCAATCCGAAGGACCACCAGATCCCAAAGCACTAAATCTCGACTTGTCATCACGCGGCGGAGGTGGTGTTGGGAGTTTAGGCGGTGGCGGCCTGGGTGAGTTTGTCCTATTCCCCTCACGCTGAGCTTGTAGATTAGCAAGCGCGATCGAGCTGACTGAGGCGGTTCGCCCAAGTCCGGTTTGCTGGTTTGAATTGAAGCTCATGCTGTTTCGGTGATTGACAGGCGACACAGGCTGACTTTGTGGGCTGGCTTGATTGAAAAAACTAGATGAAGCAGTGTCGGTACGAGCAAGGGGCTTTGGAGCTTGAATATCCTGTCCTACTGCTGATGCATATGAGGTACCCCCAAGAGAAGTCTGTGATTGCTGAGGCTGATGACTTGGTTGCCATTGTGGTTGTTGCGGCTGTGGCCCAGTTGGAGCTTGTCCATTTTGCTGGGGTTGGGGCAAACCTTGGTTGGTTTGTTGCATAGGAACATTAGGTGGGTTGTAATTCTGAGCATATTGCCCTGGTTGTTGCATTTGCTGCCCTTGTAAGTTTGGGTCATGGGTTTGCTGATGCGCAGGCTGCGGCTGGAATTGGCCTGGTTGCTGCATTTGCTGACCATATGGCTGTTGCTGAGGCTGCTGTCCTATAGGGGTTTGTTGCGGTTGTTGCATTGGCTGACCATATAGCTGCTGTTGTGGTTGCTGACCAATTGGATTTTGTTGTGGAAATTGGTTCGGTATCCCTAGAGGTTGTTGTGGCATCTGTCCCTGTGGTGCATATTGGCTTTGCGTTTGCATTCCAAACGGCTGCTGAGGCTGCATAGGCGATTGGGCATATTGCGAAGGAGGGGGAGGTGGCTGCATAGGCTGAACTCCTTGATAGCCCTGTGCATAGAACGAGGGATCTACAGTGGGCTTCGTGTACCGAAATTTCTTCGACCCTCCTTGAAGTGGAGCATGTTGTGCTTGTTGCCACGCAGGAACATCTGGTGGCGGAGGAACATATACACCTGGCATTGGATTGGTATTTGAAGGCATGTATGCTTGTACACCCTGACCCGTCAATGATGGTGGTATGTATACCGGCTGTTGCTCGTTCGGACTGATGACGGTTGACTGCTGAGGACCGGCTGATGGAGGGTTTGAAAAGCTAACTGCCTGGTTTGCATCATATACCGAGCCAGGCCGTCCACCTTGAGCAGGCGGGAAGTAGGAACCGCCAGATGTTGCCGAAGGGGGTGGCGGAGCCGCATTGTTGTACTGCTGCTGGCTCTGGCCTCCCCCCTGGACTGGGTATCCTCCTTGTTGTTGTGGTGTCTGTTGAGGCCAGCCTTGATTCTGTTGGGGCTGTTGTTGTTGCTGTTGCTGCTGCTGCTGCTGTTGCTGCTGTTGCTGGACTGCACCAACAAACCCAGCCGGCTTTGGCGGTGGGGGAGGAGGCTGATCATGGTGCTGTTGGGGGTATGGATGGTGGGGCTGCTGTGGCTGTTGTCCTCCTGGCATAGCTCCATATGTGCCGGGATTATAGCCACCTGCGGCTTGTTGTTGCGGCTGGTTCCATTGCTGACTTGGGAGCTGATTGTTCTGCGCCGGTGGGGCCCACTGGCTTTGGTTTTGCGGTGCAGCAGATTGATATCCTCCATAGCCTGGAGGGGGTGGAGCGGCTTGCTGCTGCCCCGCGAAGCTCGCGGTGCTCCCAGGCCTCTGGTAAGTCGATGGCTGGCCGTAATTTTGCATATCTGCTATTCCTGATTGTACTCCTTTGCCCTCTCCGATAATGCAGTATTGTGTCGAGCCTCAAGTTTCGCAGCCTTGTGCTGTCAAACGCGTGTCGGCTGGTATGCGCTCAGCGGTGGTGCTGTGGGGTGATATTATTAGACTCCTGCACAAAGACGCAATATGCACGAGCACGGCAAGGGTGCAAAATCACAGAAACATGATGCACGTGAAGCAGAGGGATAGTATTACAAGGCAAGTAGAGTAGATACAGGAGGTAGAAGGAAGCCCAGTGGCTGCGTGTCGTGTCATTTACAAGCCTGAGGGCTGAAAGTCCAAGGCGGAACCGAAGCGGCAAGGTCTCACAGCCACAAGCTTCGCCTTTCCTCATCCATCCTAGTCCGCCCTGGTCCTTTTGCCGACTCCTCTAGCCTTCCTCTGCTTGCCAATGTGTTCGACAATGTACTGCACGTCTTTAGCAACCGCCTCTAGAATCTCCTTCTTCTTCGTGCTCCACGGCGCAGCCCGAGTGATGCCCCTCGCATCACTCCTTGTTATCATGTCCCAACGATGCCCCTCGCCATCCTTGTCAGATCTTGTTGGGGCCTCACACAGTCGCTCTAAGGAGACATAAATCCCTTCAGTGAGGCTATTCCCGTTGTGCTTGGCTTTCCTTCGCGCTTCATCCCCTTGGTCGGTGCTACTATGCGTGCTATCGTATGTTAGAGAATGCGATTTTATATGGCTCTTCGACATCACAGCTTGGGCTTCGCGAAGCGTTTTGAAATTGATGGGAAGTTGGACAGTGTGAGATTGAGAGTGAGCTACCAGCTCTTCCGGGCCAGGCACATCATATGTTGAGTGAGTGGTCATACAAAGGACATGAAAGACGCGGTCTTGAAGCATCGAAATACCCAAAGCTTTGGGCATCTCATGAAACATTTGAAAGACTGAAGAGTGTTAGCAGACGGTCAGCAAACACGAAAAATCCTGGTAGGACTGACTGCTATATCTAACTGGACCGAGAACAGTGTTGGAAAAGCTTCATAGAGGCCATTACTCACCAGACATTTGAACAGTTGTCACTCTCCATTCTGGCTTGAGCTCGGCCACCACATGCCTAAGATCCTCTGCATTCCATCTTAAAAGCTCATTCGCATCGAAAACGCTTGGTGTATATTCGGTTTCCTTGCGACAATGATCTTGAGCTAGCAGTGTGTCCAGCTCCCCATAGTCTACCTCGAGCGCGGCATGGTATGACCGCCTCCCTAGCCATGCTGAGCTGCCTTTGCCCTTCGACCGTTTGTTGACTGTGACGGTAACATTTGTATCTGGTCCATCCTTTGCTGTAGATAGGGACGGCATTGTGATGGAGGCTTGGCTGCCTTTGCGCGGATATGTTCCATGTTCGCTCCAACTGGTATCCTCAAAATCAAGCTGATACACTTCAGCAAGAATAGATCTAATAAATCCTACGAGCGATATTACAGGGTCATCCTTGTGCTGAGAAATGTCGGTATGTGGTGGAAGCTCGTGAAGACACAGAGGCTCAAGGTTCAGATATTTGCGTGCACTAGCCAGAGACTTCCCGCAGTGTGTGCAGATACCTGCATCTAACGGCGCATGCGAACCCATGGCGGAATGAGCAGCGGGGGCCAGCGGAAGTCTTGGGACAAGATTTGCAACCCCTACCACGAGGCTTACAGTTGGCTGGTCTGGGCCAAGGCGGACTAGCAGGTTGGAACTAACTACAGGTAATCCACCAAGATGTCGCTTCGGTATATATGCACCAAACGGAACAATTTCTGGTTGAGAGTCGCGGACGGTGGCGCCTAACACGAGTAGCGATGCTAGGCTGAGCTGAACCAGCTGAACCAGTTGTAGACTTTGCACTGTACTTAGGAGAAGGTCCAGAATCGTGGAATAATTTTCAAGTGCGATGAGAATCAGGCGAGGAAATATTATGAGCCATGGAGAATGGGATGGACAAGATATCTGTGCAACATTGGGGTGGGACGTGTAAAGATATGATACATAGCGTGAAACAGGAGTTTTCCCAGAGCATCACTGCGTGGTTGGAAATGTGGCTATATGATTGGTTAACGCAGCTGCACATAACATCGCTCAACTTCTGAGGATTGTTGGATGTAAATAAGAGCGAAGAGCGAAGAGCGAAGAGCAGTAAAGCCATGCAACGGAATAAATTGCTTTAGGCCAAGTGCGCTACATACCTATCTTGGTGCGTACCAGGGGCAGGCATGAAGTCAGATAAAAACACGTGATAACCCATAGACCATCATGCCAGGTCTACCATCGCAGCGGACATATAAAGAGCTTTGGAGCGTTTTGTTTTGTGTCGCTTGCGGTACAGTGGGTGATAGTACTCTAACTCTATGCTCGGCTCGTTTTTCTGATCTGGGTAGGTCTATTCGAAGGGATCAACATCCTATGCAGCAGTAGACATGTCGAACCAATCAACTATGAGCGCTTAGGTTACTAGCAGCCGGTCCTTGTGCGTGGTGCTGCCAGCTCGTGTCACACAAGCGCCAGTCGCTCCGCGGAGCCACTGCTGGCATGCGATTCTCAAATTGCCATACCAGCTCCAGCCAGATTCGCTTTACATGCTATCGATAAATCTAGAATACCTGCCAGCCTGTGTATGACTATTTGCTAAAGCGATTTGGCGACTTGTTAGGCTTCTTGGTGCGAGTGGGCCCGGTTGTGCTCAATCGTCTGAATTGTTGACGCAAAGAACTCAAAAAGCAACGACACAATTATCTTATCACTACCCAGGCATTTTCGTTGAACTGATCTCGATCGATGGTGGAGTTTCTCGGCTTGTGCTGAGTGGCGAAACACAGACGATTACCGATCAGCACAGCGGAACCAACCGTTCGGTTGCTCTGTTTTCTATCCGTGGGCGGATGCATATTCTTATGTCAGCTTTGCAGGTGTATCCATAACCCATAAAGTAGCTTTGTGCGACTATCAAAAGGTTTGGACGCAACGTTTAGAAATATGAGAAGAGGCAATAACAGGGTGAATATTCGATAAATTGCTACAAAAATAATGCAGCTATGCGAGCACGATGCCTGTGTAGTGCAGTGCGATCATGAACGTAACTGGCATATGCCAAAATAATTGCAGGAGCCCCGTGGCATTCGGCAAACCCCTTCCGTTCACAAATCAAATGTGAGATAAGTTAGAGATGCTAGAGTAAATGGCAAGCATCGAGGTCATAAGTTGTGGGCCAAATGGTTGTCCATCTAGATCCTCTCACAGCATTCAAACCGCCACCTTGATGGTTCCTCCATGAATTGAAAATGGATTGAAAAATATGTTTTGAGCAGGCGGAACGGTCGATGTCAGACCACATCAATTTTCCGTCTCTTCTGTCGTATTTCGACGTGCTGTCGGAGTAGACTGTGAATCCCGTTCCGTAGCAGCTGACCATGAAATGTGGAATCTAGAGCATAGCCGAATGTCAATAAGGGCTTGGATGGTTTTGACAGACGGCAAGGTGATGAGTAAACGCGCGTTGTTCTATTACTGACGTTTTGTAGTATTATTCGTGACTGTGACATAGACTGAAATGCAAAGATATAGTCTTTGGCGGCGCGATCATTCACGGTGAGCCCGCCAACTCGATTTCTCCATCACCTGCTACACCTGCCACTAGCTCTCCAGCTCTCACCAAAGCAGCAAGAGGTCCTTGCGTGCGATAGTCAAGTATTTGCTGCGGCAGCTGAGAAAGTGGAGCTGGTGCAGAAGGTCGATCAAGTGGTGATGGCAATGGCCCCATGCTGGGTATGGGCTGTGGTAGAGTTCGTAAGGTCTTGACCGAGTCCAAAGGGGGTAGCGCCAAAGAATGCCCCACAGGAGTAGAGTTGTTGTATCCACTTCCGCTGTGTCCGCTTTCAGATGACCAGGTAGTGTCTTCCCGAGTAAGAGGTGGCAGCATGCTGGAATCGCGTAAGGGCCGTCTTGAAGGCAATTCTACGGGAGGCTGATAGTGTGACATTGATGAATATGAGGGAGGGGTTGTGGAAGTGGATTGGCGGGATGGGTGCGTGTACGTGGAAGGTTGGTATTGAAAAGCCCCATCTGGTGGGCCCCTCGGATCCCTGGCTAAATTGGTAGACGAGCCATCAAACATTGAAGAGCGTGGTGAGGCGGATATGGGAGAATAGTGGTCGGCTGTTCTCGGAGAATTCAACGTAGATAATGGGTATGATGCAGGTGACGTAGGTTTTGATGGAAAAGGAGGTACTGTTGAGAGGCGTGAGGGACCTATGGGAGAATTGGAGTCGGGCCTTTGCAGTCCTGTCGTGGAGAGGTCGGGTTGGACTGAGCTTAGTCTTCTGTTGGTCGCGCGTTCATGTTGGTCCAGGGTACTACTCCGGGTTGACACACTCGTCTCGGTCTCAAGTTTTGATCGCTTGCCTTCTATATCCGTCAACTTAGAATTAGATAAAATAAAATGTTGGCGATACTGACCCTTTGTTGGAACCGAATGCTTGGCCCTAAAGTCCTCTAGATACTTCTGGTAGGCCTCGTATTGTGGCGTCTTTTTGTAATCAGCGAATTCTGCATAGTATTTTTCTTTCGCGGTGTTAGCCTGTCGTTCGCAGGCGTCTCTTTCTTCCGCAGGCAGCACCTGCCATCGTTCTCCGACTACCTTGGCGATCTCAGTGAAAGAGAGGTCTTGGCCTTTTAGCAGCTCTCTGACGTCTGTAGGATGATTAGCACAAGAAAAAGCGAGCGAGGGCTATACTGACGGTTAGAGAAGATGACATAAGCCGAAGGGGGTCGTTCAGGTGCGTATTCATCGGGCTACATCATGTTAGAATATTTCCGGATATTGCGCCGAGCATGAAACTGCACGCTAGGGATTGAGAGGACCAAACTGACTTTGGGATGCCGTCGATATTTTCGCTTGGTTGTTGTGGTTGTAGTTGTGTTAACCCCAGTTGTAGAAGCTTCGCCATGTTTGGTTTTGCTTTCAGGCCCAGATTCGTCGCCGCTGCGATAGGAGCCATCGGCGCTTGTAGTCCTACCCAACGAGATGGGCAGTGGGCGATCGGAGGTTTGTCCTCGCGAATCGGCTATGGCCCTTTGGAGTTTCTACATAGTTGGGTTAGTTGAGGGGCGGAGTCAAAAGGATAGAGTAGAAAATTGGAGCAACGTACTCTTCGATGGCCAAGCTTGACACTGAGAAGACTTCTAAAGGGATGTAAGCTTGATTCAGAGTGTGTGCAGCACACGCAAGGAAGGCTCACAAGTCAGATTCGGTAATATCAAGTACGGTTTCCCAGGTGTCGAAGCCTTCGGCGGTGAATGCATCGAAGTACTGGGACAGACCCAGTCGCGCCAGCTGGTGTCGCAAGTCGGTCATGTAGAAAAGCGGTGGGGTGAGAGATTGGGGTGTTGTGGCAAGTGGTTGTTGGAGTGGTTGTGCCGATATCGATAAGCCGGCGAGGGTATGGAGCTGGAGTTAGATCGAAAAGTCCCAGAGTAGGAAACGGTGACGGCGATCGTTCTGAAATTATGGCCTAGCAGTGGCGAGGGGTCCGTGATGGGTGTAGTGTATGGCGAGAGATGGCGAGAATAGTTTACAATACAGATATGAAAAAATAGGAAATGGTAAAATTCGGTAGTCGTGTCCTGATTGGCGCGGAGAGATACAGTGGCGGCAACCTTTTCGTAACGAACACCGGGTAGGGGTCAAGTGTTGCAGGGCGCAAAGCGCAAGAAGAGAGTTGGGGATGGAGAACTAGATGACGGCCATAGGAGGTGGGAAGATGGGACTGGATTGGGGAAAGGTGGGTCCACGGACCGACTCAGCAGGAACGTGTAGTTAATGTCTTGTAATACAGGCGCGAGGGAAAATTGATCTTGTCTAGCAGCACTCACGGGCAAGGGGACGCTGGCTGCAGACTCGGATGGGCACGACCAGCACGACGGCCATTCAGAGTCAGACAGCAGGCTGCGGGCATTTGGCGCGTCAACGGGCGGGCGCTGAGGAAAGAAGAGCAGGACCTAGGTAAATTGGCCCACAGTAAGTAGCGGCACGAGGATTGCGGTGAGATGACGAGGGTGCGACGTGGTGTCGCAAGACCATGAGTCCGGGGCACGGCTAGAAGGCTGGGCTGGAGGCAGACATGGCGGGAATGACGGGTGGAGGGGTGGCTGTGTGGATTAGACGTCAGGCGGTAGTGGAGGTGAGTGGCAGCAACAGCATGGCGGAAGTCGAGAGGGCAGAAATTCGGGCTCCGGAGATTCAGTAGTGGGTAGTGGCAGCAGGCCAGTCAGTGGGATCAGAGCACGATCGGCACGCGGCGCAACTGGCAGGGGTGGCTGCATCCACCATCCCAATTCTCTGCCAGCCCAAACAAGTCGATGGCGCCGTTGCAGGGCGGATATTCTGGGCTGGCGGCGCTATGATTGGGCTGCGTGGCCGGAGAGCACTGCCGAGTTATTGGGGTGACGCAGGACATGTTTGCAGAGAGATAAAGACGCCTCTTGCGAGCGCCTGTCCGTCGAGAGACGACGAGACAGCCGCTGGAGGGCAGACGACAGACGGCAGCCTCACTTTCAGCTGCAGCTCGACAACAGCCCACCACCCCTAGGTCCAGACAAGCAGGAATGGGCTCGTTTGCGACTCTTCCCACCCTCGAGGCAGGCAAGGCACAAGGCACCCGGGCTCTGCTCATGCTGAGCGAGACAGACGGGCCGATCGCTGGATCAGCGATTGCCTGCAGACTGCAGACTACCATAGCCAGAAGTGTCCGTGACGACAAGTGCCCGGATGAAGTCGAGAAAACGTACGAGGGCGGGTGGAGCCATGCCATGGCGTCTGCAGTAGCTGTTCCTGCCACCAATCTGTGTATGCATGTGTGCGTGTGTGCGTGCTGGCCGCGCGTGTGGCGCGCCGCTGAGGGCGGAGAGGAGGTCTGGGCGCTTATCGCTCCGCCCCAGCCCTCGTCTGCCCTCCACTTCAGCAAATGCCATGTACATAGGGATGGCAATTTGGACGATGCACTCGGGCCTAGGCCGGCCTTTATGTCACCATCCGGTCACTCGTGGCATCATGTGCAACCCAGAGAGGCACGTTGTGCCATGGCGAGAGAGGCATAAGTACGTCAACTGCTATTTGCTACCGAGACGTGTCTGACTAGGGATCCCAAATTAAATCGCCCACACTTGTTTACCGTACCAGCTGCTATTCGTGCTCGAGAACCGTCTTGCCGTCTCCCCCGGGCACCATCTGCGCACTCATCAGCAAAGCCATCCAAGTTGCAAGCCGCGCACAGTGCTTGCTTGCTTGCTCCTTACCATGCAAATGTTGTTGCCGTTGAGTAGGATCTTGGGCAGCTGCACGTTGCCCTCGGCAGGGTCGCTGAATGCCATATTAGCTGCCTGCATGTCGCAAATGCTATCAACGTGGCCTACATTTCGGTTACTTCTTCGAGCACCATGTCTGAAAACGTCAATTGCTGCCTCGGCTGCTCGCTAGAATATACGCACTGACGTAGTCGTCAAAGCCAACTAGTTTTCCAGTGAACTCTGTCAGAGCACATGTTAGACGTCGTGTTATCTGTTCGGCTGATCAAGAACGCACCCTTTCCGCCGTTCATGATGACCCATATCTGCGATCCGACACATTTGTCAATGAGTTCTATCCCAGGTCAGCAATCCGCGTCCTCAACTTGTTACCTCGTCTCAGACACACACACCTAGAGGAAGCAGATTTTCTAGAGCCATGGCGGCGATTACCTTGAGCTGGTGCGTATTCAAGGCTTAGCCCAAACGAGTGCTGTGGATGGGATGGAGGGGGCAAGAGTGATGGGTTTGATATCTTGGCGAAACCACACAACGCGCTAGCCCGCAGGTTCGCGTAACTGCACTCAAGTCATGCCAGGGTCTAGCACCACTTTACAAGGCAGACATCGCACTGCCTATCCCTCACAACTCCTCTCGGCCTATCGTGTGCATCTGGTGCCATGGAGGGTCATGCTTTTCGGACGACGCGCTCATATCTCAAGCGTGTCGTGCCTCCATCGACGCGCCTGCCATGAATTGACCGCAAACTATGAACAGCGACTTGCCCATCACCAGATGCCAGTGTAATTTTTGCCATTGCGCCAGTACTCGCATATGTTGATTGAAACTAGTACTCTTCAAAAAACCAACCTAAGCCGACCTGAGCTATTACTCGTCACCATGCAAAGCACAACCCCTCCAATAAAGTCTCAAATGTCACTCACATCCACGACTGCCTCAGCTTGCAAGTGGAGACGCGGACGACCTGTTTCTGCTCCCTATGAAAGCCTTAAGTCTATGAACGGCTCTCCGGGCCTGTTCTCGCAACATCCGTCGTTGCAGTTTACCCATAGCCTTGGGGCAGTCATGGCAGGTCAAGGTCAGCTTCGACAGGCCTCCAACACACGACGCACATTTATTCCTGAAAGACAGAGGACCGAAACATCAATCAGCGATTCATTACACCATTTGCGCCCCGAAAACCCACCCCAAACCATCGACTTACCGCCAGTGACAAGTATAAGAGCACAAAACACATTTCCCACAATTGCTAATTCACAACAACTGTCTCAGCTTCACACAGTTCACGGTGGCCATTCCACTCAGTCGCCAGTTCGCGAGGACATGGTGGGGGGAATGATGCAACATACAGTACAAAAAGATGACTATAAAGAAGGCTTAGAGCAACACAATTTTTCACAAAACGACTCCGCGCCACAAGGAAATACCAAAATAGGGCAATCCAGCGACTCCACCTACATTCCTAGTCAAGATTCTGAAAGTAGAGCTATCAACCAGTCAGAAGATGAGAAGAGCGAAGAAACGGAGATCCAAAAGGAGGAGGACAAAGAAGAAGGAGAAGAACACATTCCCCTCGATTATCAAATTCCGGAAGATGTTCTTCGCGCTGCAATGATGGCTGCCCCAAACACGCATGCCAGCTTCTGGAGTACTACAATGTATCGTGGATCTGATGGCCAAAAAATTATAACTCACTACTGTAAGTCTAAGGAAGTTGCAGAACGAGTTGCCAAGAAGTTTCAAGAAGAAAAGATTCTGGGATTTGACATCGAGTGGAAGCCGTTTGCGAGCCCTAAGTCTATCAAGCACAACGCCTCCCTAATCCAGCTTGCCTGTGAAGACCGTATTGCCCTTTTCCATATTTCTCAGTTCCAAGGTACCACTGTCGAAGACCTCATGCCACCAACTTTGAAAGCTATATTGGAATCACCGGACGTATATAAGGTCGGAGTGGCGGTGAAAGGGGACTTCACAAGGCTACAGAAATTTCTCAACATTCAAGCCCGGGGAGTGTTCGAGTTAAGTCGACTCCACAATCTCGTTGAGATGCATGCGACCGAACCAAAAAAGGTTTCAAATAAACTCTCTGGTTTGGCTGCGCAAGTACTTCAACATCTTCAACTACCCCTGTATAAAGGCGCGCAACTTGATGACGATCCAGAAGACACCCCAAACGTGCGCGTAAGTGACTGGAGTCAGCCTTTACAGTTCCAACAGATCCACTACGCCGCTGCAGATGCATATGCAGGTTTTCGGTTATATCACCTTCTTGAGTGGAAACGCAAGCAGTTGCGGCCCACTCCTCCTACGCGGGGGCTTTGTGACAATGATGCGAAACCTGTGCAGAGAGTAAAGAAGCCCAGGAAGAGAAAAGCTATTGTAAAGCCGAAAGATGCCGCCCAGGCTACCGCGAAAGAAAGTGCATCAGATCAGGACGAAGTAGACGGGGAGGAAGTGGAATATGATTATGAGACAGCACCGGAAGATGTTTTCGGCAGCCACGAACTAAAAGATCATGATTTAGCCTCAGCGGCCAGCAATGGGCCAACGCCAGTCAAAAGTAACAGCATCGAAGATCAGGGAACTTCGACACGGAAGCTTGTAGGTCGAATCAATCTCTCTTGGCTGAAAGGTCCCGACCCCGGATATCCTGTTCTTCCCCAAGAGCCCGAAGAAGATGCGCCTACATCGGCTTCTTCGTATGCTTTCGACCCTTCGGCCATTACCCGTCTGAACGAAAAACCGGCAATCACCTCGTCTGCTAATCGTCTCGTTCCGGCGGAAGTGTCCACAGATGATGAATTTGCTGACCCGGAACTCGAGATGGCTCTTCAGGTGCTGGATATGGATGCTGATGGAGCGCTCAGAGAAACGATGAGCTCGTCCTCCACTGCAGCTTCCAGACCCGCGGTCTCAGAAACTATCCAGGTACAGAGGGATGGAGTGCATACCGTTAATCACGAATCCTCAGAAAACGGAGACGCCAGCAACATGGAGATGTCTGATTATAACCCACTCAAGCTCGAAACATTCGAGCTCACCACACCTCCACGGCCCACGGTCCAACCAAGCCCTCCCAAAGAAGTGCAACGCACACCCGAATATAATGCCGCAACAATATGGGCAAAGAACTATCTCAATTCGACTATTCCGTCACCCACGTCAAAATTGCCCCCGCGCATCCGTGCAACAGTACCGCATCTTCGTGCGTACCACCTCTGGCACCATCAACATCTCTCAATAGACGACATTGCAAGACACTTGCGTGATCCGCCTCTTTCGTTCAATACGGTGACGGGGTATATCTTGCAGGCTGTGAGTCTAGAGCGGTTGGAGTATGAAAAGGGAGCAATGCGAGACGTAATGGTGGAAATGCCGGTTGCAATGAGAAGGGGGAGATGGTCTTCGCTTGCAAAAATAGTCGGTGCCTAAAGCAGATAGGCGATTTTTATGGTGCCAGGCAATAGGGATATATCTAGAATCATATGGGGTACATATACATATTTTAGCATCATGGTGGAACGGGCGCTAGGTCAGTTGTTATTCACTGCTATCTGTCTCATCGCATTATCATTTGTTTAGTACGTGATGTAACTTTTTGCTGAACGCAAATGCTTTTCCGAATGCTAGATATTGTCTATAAAGCTTTGTATGCTATTCCATGCCTTGTCCTCACGCTCATAGCCGCCAGGCCTACTCGAAGCTCTTCAATAGCTCCTGTAATTGCGCATATGTGTCATCCGGATTGGCAACTTTATGTCCAATCGTCCTCTCGTCACTATAAATCTCCCAGTCATTTCCACCGGGATACGCCTTGTCACCGAAGAAGTGAATCTTATCGTATACGATGCCGCTTCGATCCTTCTCCTCTGCAACATGCTTGAGGCAGTATGTCTTGTCCCAGCCAGTGGGGAAGATGTCGAAGGAAATTTGTCCGCCGATGGAGTAGGTGAGGCCGTATTCGGGGAAAGCCTCCTTGAGCTTTGCGACCATGGTGGGGCGAACGTTGTTGGCAATGTCATAGGCCTGGTAGTCGTTACGTTCTTGGGTTGATGCATTACGGCCAATAGGCGAGACGTTGATCATGCCGTTTCGGAATTCGACGAAGGTGCCGCGCTTGATGGGGATGTCGAGGTCGGCAATATAGTGGAGAATCCTGCAGGAGGAGTTATTTTTGCTCATATGTGTATAGTAGAGTTATATTTACGTACCATTTGACGAGTTTGTTGTATTTCTCTTGGCCAATCCACGATATGAAGCTCTGGCTGGCCAGCTCCTCGCCCTGTCGGTATGCGGTGAGGCCATTCTCAGCAAAACAAAAGTCGAAAAGAGAGGTGACGTTGATTTCTGGTGTTGCAAGCTGTTCTTGCTGCTTTGCCAGGTTTGAGCCGCCTACGAAGCCAATGGCAACCTTGTGACGGAGATCTGAGAGCAGCTGGAGCATCGCAGGGCTGACGAGCTGGAGTAACTATTTCAGCCGAGTTGATCAGCTTATAGATACAACACTACATACCTGGCGAGGCTTTGTGAGTGTGTCGTCTACATCGAACAGGACTATGGTGTTCTTGACTGGACGTTGGTCGAGCGGAGGATATGCAGAAGCCATTGTGAAGGTGTTGTTCTGTTGGAGCTGTGGATTTGTGAGAATTATATTCTAGCCAAACAATGCCGGTCAAACGATTTACAGGAAATCTTACCGCGGTCTTTGAACAGGCTCAAGCAAGGGGACAATGTTGTATCTTGAATTGGCTGGAATATATCTTTTGGAGGGGCAGACAGGGATTGGCGATCCTCACCGCAGTTTCGCGACTCGAAGGCGCGTGGAGTGGTACCTGCCTAAACTCTCTTCGTCCTGGTCAATTGTTTGGACCCTGTGCCTTTGGTCACGATGCATTTCTCCATCAAGTTAAACTTTGCGACTTGCTGCAAATGTTTTCTCTGTGGGCGTCTTGTGCCTGAGTCGAACCCCTTCTTAGCTCAGGAGACTACTGACATTACCTAGGTGTTATTATTGAATGCAAGGTCCTGTACGCGTGGTAACGCTAGAAACCGATTGTGCATGTACTAAAACGGAACATCTTCCGCCAGCACGTGAGCGTTTGTTGACTGGACACATCTTCACTTGTTGGAATATGTATCTAGGGACTGATCGCTCGCCTCGTCACGCATTGAAATTAAGCCACAGATGAAGCAATTTCCTACTTCAGCCCTTGCTGTCAATTTGTTAGTGGGATTTCTATTCACCACATTATGGACCTACGCATCAGTAGCCTTCGAGCCTCATATATAAGTGAGCATACATTGCATATGCAAGCCTTTTACCCGTACGATAGGGTTACACATGGTAAAGCCTATAGTGCATTCGATCATACGGCAGGTACCACACCTGGTAAGAATCACAAAGGCACAACCCCCAAGACTTTCTTTGAACAAAGTAGATTCAGTTTGGGCATTCTGCTGTTGTCTGAGGTTATTAGAAGGCGGCAGGCCAGTCATCAATTAATTCTGAAAAGATATTGAAAAGACTCTAGCTTGCACACGTCAGCAGTAATCGCACATTGTCCCGTTCTCGCACCTACATGGAAGGGTCTACACGGCCCACAGAATGCATATATTAGACCCGTTGATGTTTTGCCTGCATTGGCATCCGGATTGAATTGGAATATGAAGGGCGCCATCTTTGCTTACTGTAGTACACGACAGGGAAGAGCAGGCTGACGAACAAGAACTGCAAGGCTGAGTGAGCCATGTATTGCTTCTGGCGCTGAGCCCTGCGTTGCTACAATTCAGGATCTACATGATAAAGAAGGCTTCGAGACACGATTCTTGGTTCATTCTACGCTTCGTTGCTGTTTGGGCTTTACGTACTGTGTTCATGCGTAGAATGTGGGTCAGTCCGAGCCAACAGCCCTATTCATAGTAACTTGCGTCACCGTCCGTCGATGCCGGCATAGCTTCGTGCGACCGAAAACGGCAGTGCATACCACACGTACCCAAACAACAGACTGGTATACTACGAATAAGCTTTATGATTGGTGAATCTTGCATTTCGTGTAACAAACTTCGACCTGGCTAGTGACCGGTCAGAAAGCACCGCAGCAGCAATTCTATCCAACTCACAACATGGCAACAACCTCACGCGAGCACAACAAGAATCAGTACCTCCCACCAAGCCCACCTCCATCACCACGTTTGAAACGGAGACGTCCCAGAAAACGAAATAACTCGTTTGAAAAACTTGCCAATTCTCCACTTCCTTCCCCACCATCATCTCCATCGCAAAGCCCACCCAAAGACTATGACCAAGAATCTCTATTCACAAAAGTAAGCTTTTCGCATTACCAAACCATGCCACTAAAAGCCTAACTTACTCAAGTTCGTCATCAACCCCATCTTCATAACATCATTCATCCTCTCCCTCTCCTTCATAAACCTGCGCGACCGCGCCCAGCGCACCTACGCTCACTCCAACACCTCATTCTTCGCATCCTTTTCACCCTCGCGCTGGCTTGGGCCCGAGCCATATCAGGATTCTATGGACTCGCGATGGTGTCGACAGGGCTCGACAACACATGTATTGCCACACGATGCGATAGGACCAAGAGAAGAAGATGCGACGGGGACAAAGAAGAGGAGGTCGTGGCATTTGAATAAGAAAATTAGGAAGGTGGCTAGGCTGGAGGTCAGCGATGCGTTCGAGATGAGAGGCAGATTTGTTGTGGGGATGCTTGTTGTTGTGGGCTTGGGTTTGGGTGTGCTGGGTGTGGTTGGGAAGTGGCTTTTCCTGATGATTATAGGATAGGTTTGGGGGTGGTAAGAGTAGTGAAATATAGGAATAGAAGAGAGAGGGTTGATGGACGATGGATGAGTTGTATATGGATGGGGCGAGGAGAACGCTGGGAAAGCTCTGTTGACATAGGTTATGGATATATGAAGTATACGATATTCACGTCATCAAAACGAAATCACAATGGAATAGTTCCGGAGAGATTTGACACCGAAACACGGCCTAATCGCAATAAATCATGATATTAATCGTCTACGCAATAGTCATACAATCATAACCATATCCACTCCATCAGAATGTCGGTCTCGTCTTCTCCCCCTTCCACAGCCCCATGACCTCGCCAGTCTCTCCGACCCACTCCTTTACTCCCGTAACAACCTGTTTTGCCAAACCGGCATTTGTCCCACTTCTCGCCCTCCTCTTGCCCTCCATTCCACCACCACCTCCCACGGCAACGCCACTTCCACTTGCGAAAGGCACCGGTACTTTTCCGGCGCTTATGTAACTGCTTCCTTCTCCTGTTGCGTATTCTGAGCCCATGGAAGGCAAAATGTTTTCGCCGGCAGATAGTGAGACGAATAGAGCGAATGGAACGAACCAGACACAAAGTCCAAAGTAGGATGCGATCTCCGTGAAAGAGGGAGTGTTGAGGTCACGGCCGTAGGGGTACGCAGAGTACGAGGACGACAGAGGCGGGATGCTGAAATGGCGGAACCAGAGATAGTGGTTTGCTATGACGAGTGCTGGGACTTGAATCAGCATTGGCAGAAGCCAACTAGGAAGAAGTACGGTACCGCAGGAAAGCAAGAACAATGGATCCGTAAGCTTAACAATGGGAAAGCGTCTCAAGTTCTGCGCATATATGATGTGTGACACAACGCTCAGCACACTGAGGCCCACGGGGAATCCATCTACGAGCAAGAGCAGGACCTGTAAGCCCACTACGCCATAGATCAAGCGATGGAGAAGCTTCTTTGCGAAGACGGTGTGCTCCTCGACTAATTCGGAGAGGTAGTATAGGCCAGAGGCTACAAGGCTCACATCTCATCAGCGTTTGGTCCTGTGAGAGATGGATTGATGACGTCGTTGGATGAGCGAGCTATACGCACCTATGGCCAGGGTCAAGAACCCAAAACCCAGTATAACTCCCACGTAGCCCAGAAGCGGTAGTATCCACATGGTTTGTCGAAAGATGTGGAGTAGGGAAGCACGGCGCCAGATAGGTGGCATTCTCGGACAATAGTGGGCCCGAAAAAGTGTCGCCGCGGGAGAGGACGTGTGGGGTGAACTTTTGCAACACCAAAAAAAGTTGCGAGGACGACGCTTGGCAACGGCGCTTGAATTGCAGCCTGCGCACCAACCGCAATCATGTCGCGACCAGAAGACACACTGTATTTATCATGACACTATCTCTCACGCAAATTTTGGTCGTATTGACGATATACCAGCCCCCCAGACCTCTACTACAATGACACCGAGTCTCGCAAATACACCACCTCGTCGCGCATCCGCTCCATCCAATCGTCCATGACCCATCGTGCCCTATCCCTCCTCTCGCTCACATCGCCCAGCATGATCCTCGACATCGGCTGCGGCTCCGGTCTCTCGGGCGAAATCCTATCTGAAAGCGCCGAAGAAGGCACGCCAGGCGGTCCACACGTGTGGGTTGGGTTCGACATCAGCGCATCGATGCTAGGCGTTGCGCTGGAGAAAGAAGTTGAGGGTGACTTGCTGCTTGCGGACGCGGGGCAGGGCGTGCCCTTTCGACCCGGAACGTTTGACGCAGCAATCAGCATTAGTGCTGTGCAGTGGCTTTGCCAGGCGGAGAGTAGTGAAGTTTGGGATACGCCGGCCGCACGGCTGAGTCGGTTCTTCAATGGCCTGTATGCTGCGTTACGGAGGGGGGGGAGGGCTGTCTGCCAGTTCTATCCAAAGAATGACGAGCAGAAGAAGATGGTGAGTCAAGCGGCTATCAAGGCTGGGTTTGGCGCGGGCTTGCTTGAGGACGATATGGGGACCAAGAATGCGAAGACATACTTGGTACTAACGGTGGGTGGGGGCGATGTCGACGGGGATATCACAGGCGTTGTGAGAGGCATGGATGGCGTGGATGTCATGAATGCGCGGCGGAGGCAGAAGGGAAGCAAGCGGGGGGAGGACAAAAAGGGCAGCAAGGCGTGGATCCTAAAAAAGAAGGATCAGATGGAGAAACAGGGCAAGGTGGTCAAAGCAACATCAAAGTACACGGGCAGGAAGAGGAGGATACAGTTCTAGAGGTCATGTGACGGTACCACGATACGATGCATAGCGAGGCGTTTGGTTGGGCCCAGTATTCGATTTGCTCTTTCACTGTATTGCACCGAGGAATTATATAACGCGTACATGCCCGCCCAGCAAGCAGGCACAGAAAGGAATCAGGTATGCACGTAGGGGCTAGGGGATAATGATGCTTCCTCCTCCCTTCTCCTCGCGGTGGGCCAGGAAGGAGAGACTTTGCGCAGCTCACATGTTCTCGAGCTGGGAAGCAAACTCCTCGAGCTCCTTCTTGGTCTCTGCGTATTTCTTGGCCATCTCCTCGTACTTGGTCTCCCACTGATCGCGGGCCTGCTCGAGGGCTTGGACTTTGCGTTCGTAGTGGCCAGACTTGACGTCGGTTTGGCGGAGCCTGCAGCGGGTCAGCCATGGGGCGTGCATGTGCGGGACACGTGGGGGCGGCGCACTTCTCGTTGAGCTCGCGGATGGTCCTGTCAGACTCCTCAGCCTCTTCCTCAAGGACCTGGACCTTGCGTTGGAGCGACTCTGCCTGGGAGCCGGCAGTGGCGCCTGCACCCGCCTCGTCCTTGAAGGTTTTGACTTGCGCTTCGAGCTTCTCAACCTCGGCCTCGAGCACCGAGTTCTTGTGTGCCAGGGACGTGATCTCCTGCTCCTTCTGCGTCGACTCCGTCTCGAGCCGGTTGGCCTTGGCCTTGAACTCCTCGGCGCGGACGCTGGCCTCGTCCGCCTCGACGCGGAGAGCCTCCATGCGCTGCGTGACACGGCTGGTTAGCTCCTGGCCTGCCTCTGGTGGCCGTGGCGGCCGCGGTGGGTGGTGGAGGAGCATGGCGGGGTAGACGGGACGCTCACCTTCTTGATCTGATCCATGACGGCTGCTTAGGGTGTGTGGGGCGTGGGTGTTGGTGGGAGGCTGGGGAAGTGCAGATAGGGAGGCAGCAAGAGGGCTGTTTGTTGTTTGTGTATTGAGCAGGGTGTAGTTGTGAGAATTGTGCTCGACAGATAATGCATGCGGGCAGTGAGGCGCCTGCCGAAGGGGCCCACCCCTGCCCCCCCGCCAAGCACAAGCTTGGGCTAGCCTGGCAGCTTCCCTTTGCATAGCAACCAATGGTAAACAGAGCGCCTGTCAACCATCACCAGCAACCATCGCCGGCGACCATCACCACCTGCTCTACCGCGCCGCACCACGACTCGCTCATGTAACCACCGCCATGGCCACCCTCGCAGCAAATGACCAGGAGAATGCAGTCCGCAACATCGCCATCGGCCCTGCCGGAAAGCCCATCAATGCTGGCACAAAGCCGTTTGGCGCCAAAGCCCCCAAAACACCCTTCAAGGTTGCCCTCAACGACGAGAATGCCTTCAAACAGGCCGGCAAGTCGGCCCTGAAGACCAGTGGCAAAGGCAACGAGAACCTGCTCATGACGAGCAAGAAAGGGGGGAAAATCGGTGACAATGTCTTTGTCACGCCTGCTGGTGAGCTCATGTCACATGCTCAACTATAGAATAAGACGACTGATACTCTTCAGGCCCGCGCACTCGCGCGCCCCTTGGGATGAAAACCACAAACGCCAAATCCAATGCCTTCAAGACGCCCGCCCCCCTGTCCTCTGCAAAGACACAAAAGGCTAGCCCGCGCCTGCGCCGTCCAAAGGTCAAAGTCCATCAACCAGAGCATGATGTCGAGTCTGAAGATGATGTCCCGGAAGTCGAGTACATGCCTCCTAAGGAGATTCCGCTTGCAGATGACATGGACGACTACCTCCCCAAGGACTGGAAGTTTCCCATGCTGGAAGGCAAGAACATGACTCGCGGTATATGGGAGGCATACCACAACCCAATCGAGGATGATGGCCGCCCAAAGAAGTTGCGAGAATTTGAAGAGGAGCTAGAGAGGGAAAAGAAGCAGCGAGATGTCGACTTCGACAAGGTCTTCTCAGCGCAGATGGCCAAGGACGATGCCGAGATGCGGCGATATATGGGCATCGACAAACCAAGAAAGGAGGCATCCAAGTCCACCATCACGAGCGCAGTACCGAAGCGTGCAGCTACCGGCATCTCCACAATCAAAGCTAGGTCTGCCGCACAAGCTTTGTCACCAGGAGCAAAGCCTAGCTTTGCTGCAAAATCTCGGCTCCCAACGGGCTTCGTATCCAGCAAGAAAACCACAAAACCGTTAGTGGAGCCAACCGTCTCTCGTCGCGCTGCCGCTGTAGCAGCGTCGCACAGCACAATCGGCTATGCACAAGGTCGTGCCGGTCGCTCACCGTCAGCGGCCCGTAAACCACTCTCTAATGTCACAAAACCCGCGCCTTTCTCCGCCACCTCCCGTTGGCCAGCTGCCCCCAATGTCACGGCCAACCGCTCAGCCAGCGCTAATCCTGGTACCGTGCGATCACGTAGTGCTTTCTCGCGCTCAAGCTCCACGGCTACAGACGCTACCCTTGTGAGCTCCTGCAAAGACAAAGAGCCATATCGCACCGCCGAAGATGTGGAGCGGGAAATAGAGCTCATGTTACTATCACGCTCGGACGACGAGGAAGAAGACGCCTGGATGACTAGCTTTAACAACCAACTCCATGCTGATCCTCTTGATGACGAGCTTGATGGTTTCCAGCTTCGCCTTCCTGAGGGTTTCTAACTCGTGGTCGACTCATTGTGTTTGTCATGGGCGTTTGACTTGGGTGTTTGGAGTATTGGTATTGGACATCTTCTAGCTTGATACCTAGAAGCATAGAGAATATGAAGAATAATTATGCATCATGCATCACTTGTGTCTCCCAACCCCATTTGCAATACCCTCGCTACATCCAACCTAGTACATCGATATATTCAACTTGATCTCATGTCATATGCCTGATTTCGCTCCCCCATCACTTTACAAAAAGTGCCGGCTCCCTGCCCTGATAATTACTCCCCCATAAACACCACCCCTTGTTTCCAATTTTGCGCGCATCGCACGTAACTGTACACCACACTAACCTTGTCCCATCCCATGCCCCACAATGCGCGCTTACCCAGTCGACGAAAGAGAAGCTTTGATTGAAAAAAAAAAAAAAAAGCCAAACACCCAGAATGCGCCATGCTAAACGAGCACGCAAGTTTGCTATGCGCGGCCTAAACACCGCGTATTACATTCGTATATCATAAAAACCCGCCCTTTGTCCGCCTTGCTTCAGATCGCCGTTGTGATCTCGTCGACCGCGTACAGGTTCTGGTTGAGGATTTTGTTCATGGTAAACATGTGCACGCGGTCTTGCTTGAAGACGGCGCGCATCGCATCGTCGCATCGGATCTGGCGCTTGTCCGCGGGGTCTTGGAGGTCGCGCTCTTTGACGTATTCCCAGATCTTCTTGACGGTTTGGGGGCGCGACAGCTGGGATTCGCCGAGGAGCCTGGAGAGGGCTGGGGAGAGAGCCATTGGTTTCTGGAAGCGGTGGGATCAGTATGCGGGTGTTGGGTGGGGGATTGGGAGAATGGAGGACTTACGTGGAATCCACCCTTTTTGCTGGGGCTCTTCTTTTCTGCTCCACTTCCTGATGCAATGTCGCTGTCGTCCTCGTCTTTGACCCGGTTGGAGCTCTTCTTCTTGGTTTTCTTTTTGGGGAGGGGTGCGCGCTTCTTTGTGTTGCCGCCACGTGTCGAGCGCATGCGCGAGTTTTCTTCCATCTGTAGCTTTCGAGCATATGCCGCATCATCATCCTCGGCTGGTCGGCTCTTCTTCGTCTTCTTCTTAGGAGGCGCAACGTCATCAAGCTCCGAGAGCGTGGACTCCTCATCGGGTGATCGCTTGTGATTAGACGCGTCGGAATGGTGACCATTAGGCACCCTTGCGCCATTCTCCACGGGTGGTAATTCGTTTTGTGGTTGCGGGCTGACAGGGTTGAACTTGTCGAAGCGCTGCATAATGAGCGCAGTAATCTGATCCTGTTGCTAGCCTTAGTATATGCTATGCTCTGGTGGGCCAAAGCTTATGGTACCTTCTGGTGTGATATGTCATGGTTGATCCGCTCTTGTAGGCCCTTCCGTATGCGCTTCGCAGAAATGGTGTTTAAATCACTGGCCGACAAGATTTCGTCAATGATGTGGGAGTAGGAGGCCTGGAGCTCTGTGGCTAGGGGCTCTGTATTAAGTCAATATATGCTGAACGCGTGAAGGATGCCGAATGCGCGCTTACCCGCCATGATTATGGTGTTGCGACGTTGCACAGCAGAAACAAGCAATGAGAAAGCAGGCGAAGTACCCAGGAAATTTCCAAGCGCTGCCAACTTTAGGAAAGCACAATCGCAAAGCCTGGAAGAACGACGGCGAGACGGGTGGTGTGGATACGCAGTACTATAGCCTGGGGTAGTGCTCGAGTAGCCGAAGCTTAGACAAAACAGGCGAATGCAGTACGCTGCGATGTGCAGATATACACCAACTGCACCTGGGCCGAGAGTTTTGATGTCTCTTACAAGCAATCAGGAAGCTGGGTCGTGGTCTGGAGCTATATGCAGGTAAGAGACAGTAGCAACACCACCACCACCGGCCACTTCAGGCTGGCTGGTCCAAAACGGCGATGCCGATGTAGCGGGGTTTGCTCGAGCAAGAGTGCAGCAGCGAGATGCGCGGCTTGACGATTGCAGTGCTAGGTGAGATGACGATGGCGATGGCAGCTGCACAAGCGTCTTAGAGAAGTAGATGGTCGCAGGCAGCCTGATTGTCTCAGGTCTGAACGGTGAAGTGAAGTGAAGCTGGTCACTTGCGAGTGCACAGACCCACGGCTCAGGAACAGACGCCGAAGATGTGGAGGAGGCTGGGGAAGCGTGAGAGATGAACCATGGACAACACAGTGCCACCACAGACTGCAGAAAGCTTGACCAATCAAACCAAGCGTGACGTTCACTATCAGGCTTCCATGTCATCAATAGTCTGCAGTAATTGCCCTCGTTCAGCAGGTCGCCTAACTTGCTTCTTCGGCAAACTACCTACTACCTCCCATGTCCTGTAGCTATCCTGCCCGAGGTACATGGCGCTAAATTCCGCTTGCAGAGCCGCCTGCTCAAGCCTCACATCACTAAGCAGCCAACACCATACATTTGCTTTTCCACCGCACCCTTGATCTGGTACCAATCCGCTCGCCGCTCTGCATACTCGTACACCTCCTCTGCCCTAAATATCCCCTTGTACCGGTCCGTATCCGCAATAATGGTCGCGATTTCTTTCGCCTCTTTCGGATCAATGAGATAAATCTGGGAGAGCTCCCGGAGTGCGGTGAAATACAGTATCAGTGACTTGTTGCGTAGGGAAACAATGTATGAGTAGTATGCGTTCATGTCGCTGTGACTGTCAGCTCTTGCAACCCTTCATCACAAGGCTGACGTACCTGATGAGCTTTATCGCGCCATCAACACTGATCCTCTGCCGCTTGAGGTGCTTGCAGAGCGCGGCAAACAAGCGCACGCCAACCTCTTGGTTGAAAACATCAAGCACATTCTTATCCGTGCTACCAACCAGCATGTTGGTGTGCGATGAGACAACGTCCACTATCCTAATCGCTGCCACGCTAGGCCCAATATCGAACATTTCCACTGTTCCTTTAGGCCCCACCGGAGGATTGAAGTCTTGAGGGCGCTGTATGGTGCCACACAAGTACTCAACCTCATCCATCAGAACATCGATACCTTTGTTCAACCCCGCAGCCACTCGTTCGTCTAACATTGACTCAAAACGCTTCTTTTCTTTTGATGCAAGACTGAGGAAATCGTCGCGGTCTGTAAGATTGGCGGCAACGAGTTCTTGATAGTAGAACACTTCGACCATTTGTTGTATCAAATCGCCAACGTTGACCAACTCCAAGAAAGCAACGAGTGGCGCAACGCCTTCTTTGCTATGATCAGCAACCTCCCGCGGTTTATAATCTGCTAAGTGGCTGACTGCTTTGTCGAATCCAAGCTTCATATGTCGGTTACCAAGAATTTGCACTAGGTTGATGAAGATTTGTTCACTCTGCTCCTTGGCCTCTTCGCCCGATTGACCACCCAGTTGAACAAAGCGTGCGGCTCGCTCCAAGCTCGACTTGGCCATGTGTGTAAGGTTCAGGGCAACTTCAATACTGAAGAGTGACCGGATACCTTCCAAGCGAGAGTTCATAATAGCCGCCTTCGCAGCGAGCTCCGTTGTTGGCGCTTCTGCTGGCAAACGTGGCGATGGTGCACGGTCACCTGGAATAGGTGTACCTGATCTTGAGGTTGGTTCCAAGGTGTTACTTCCATTCAGAGCCAACACATTGGGATTGGATTTGCTAGCACTCGATCCGCCAATAGTCGGTAGCACATTTACAGGCATCATCACTACCTTCTTGAAGGATGCCAAGAAATCTTGTTTCGCAGCCTTTCGGTTGACGTTAGCCATGTAGAAAGTCTCGGTCGTCTGTTCTTCCTCTGCAAGTCGCTTTTCCCAGGCATCGACTTCAGCAGCAGACTTTTTTATAAAGAATGCAAGCTCTTCTTGTAAGTAGAGGTCAATGTGTTGCTCGAAGCACCGACCGATGGTTCGCATTGCATCTTCTTGGAAAGTTGGCTTTGAGCCATGTGTAGGTTTTAAGGACATTGCAAGTTGCAATGCTTGGTCGAAAACGCCTGCAATTGCTTTTAAGTATATCTCAATACCAATATCATGCGATTCGTCCAATAGAGTTATGAGATATTCAGATATAATGTCCTCGGCCACACGGTCCAAGAAAGATTGAAGCACATCTACATTTGGCGGGAAAACGCGGTCAATAATGGCTGCTTCCTCATTCAAGGCAATTGCAAGTCCACGAAAGAAGTCATGCGAGGGCTTGAGGTCCAATTGGTCAGCGGCGTGATGCTGTAGGCAATCTGTGGGATTTCCTAGTTTCTCCTTTTCTAGCATTAAATGGTGGTTGTGAATGAAGGAATCAAGGCACGCTGCACCGCCATTGAGCGTGACCAGGACTGTTGCGAATCTTTTCATGCGGCCATCGAAGTCTTTCTCTGCGTACCCTTGCTCGAATTCTCGAAGTACGGCATTCTCAAAGACGCCTACCATGGTATCTAGTTTTTCTTCACGCTGATACCAGCCTTGAGAAAAGTCGCTCTTGGCAAATGTCTTGAGTTGGGCCAGCATATGTGCCTGTTGTTCAGGGTCGCGGTATGTTCGAAACAGGATGGGATCTGTATGACTGGTAGACCTTGATAGATCAAAGTAATATGGCGCTAATGCTCCGTAGACTTTTCCATACTCTTGCCGCGCCATACCCCTGATAGAACGCACTCTAGACAGGATCTTCAGGGCTGTCTGTGGGTCTGCCATGATTGCCGGTGGTGGGACTGTGCCGCCAGAAGCCGAGAGTGTCGTATCGCTGAAGCCACCATCCAATGTTGTTGCCCTCGATCGAGACGCGGCAGCTGATGAGTTCTGTTGCATATCGTCCTCCTGCATTGCATCAAATAGCGTCATGCTAGTCTTTGCATGCCCGTCTGCACCAGGTGGGAAGCCATTGGCATGGCCGTTAACAGCCTCCCCAGCTCTGCGTGCATCTTCGGCCTTTTGTGCCTCCAGCTTCCTTCGCATAGACTCGTCGAAGCGCCTCTTGGCCTCGACCTCATTCCAGCAACCCATGCTCTTCAGCCGCTGGATCCAGCGTGAGTCATCATAGACCATCTCCTGCATGCGTTTCGACGTGCGGGCGAAGCTGAACATGTCGGCGACGGGGAGGTAGTCGAGAATGGTGTTGATAAGTTCTCTCTCGGTCAGCCTCTGGAGCGGCATAGAGCAGCTTGTCCGTCATACCTGCTGGCAGAATTGCTTTGGATTCTTGCACCATCTCGACGGACCGCAGAGACGACAGGAAGGATGACTGCGAACTCGGGGGCATGGCCCGCTTGAAGTTTGATTTTGTCGTCATTTCTGCGGCTCTCAAATTCTTGGTCTCCTCTGGTTGTAATTTGTGATAGCTCTCCCCGCCATGTCTGTGGTGGAGAGAGGCGGAGAAGGGTTGTTGCGTGTCCAAATGCGGCGCTTGCTCGGGGTGTGTGGAGAACTGGCAGTCGATGGCTGTTGGGGTTGGCTCAAGCTCCACGAGACATGAGCTGCATGCCGGTTGAGCCCCACCACGACTCGCCTTCATCCATCTCCAGAGCGGAGGCTCAGCCCTACCAAAACATTGATCCTCGTTGTTTCTTGATCGCCAGGATCCCCTTCATGGCATTTCCTCCGGCGCCGCTATCATATTATCCAGATGCGCTTCAGGTGCCCGTCAGGAAAGCAACGTTGCCCTGGTCCCAGTGTCGCGTGGTTATGAAACAGCACACGAGCGCTCAACAAGACAGTTGAATTATAGGTAGCCTGGTCTATTACACAAGTTACATTAAAGGTTGCTAGTCTACCACATTTGCTGCTGTTATTATCCAAACCAGGCATCCAAGCCATCCATTACTTCCAACAAGCATCCGATAACATGGTCACTATATTACGACTTCCTCTACAAAGCCGCGACCAGGCCGGCAAGGGCCATTCCGAGCCCAAGGCCAGCACCTGCAGTTGGCAATGGCGCAACACCTGCCCGACTAGCACTAGCAATCGAAGCAGTTGGTGAGCCGCCAGAAGCTGCTGCGCTACGGCTGCCGCCCGAAGTTGTGGCCGGAGCAGTGCTGTTGCCTCCCGAAGGCGAAGGTGTGGCAGAACCAGACGGGCAAGATGGCTTGGTGTTGACGTCTACGTTTGCAATCTTGCAAAGCTGGACGGCGAACTTGATTGTTGCTATCATGTGTTAGCCAGTGGCGTGAGGAACATCAGACTCTCGATGGCATACAGTCAATGTCTGCTTGCGAGCAGGTCGCAAACACACAGCAGGATACCGAGTTGATGACTGCAGTATTTCCACAAATGCAGGCAATGTCGGCAACACCACAAGTGCCCACATTGTTGCCAAAGCAACTTTGCTACAGCGAATCTTAGCGCATGGATCAATGGGCAGCTATTGCTGAGCACCTACAGCGCATTTAGGGATCTGGTCGAGTGGGTTTTGGGCCAAAGCTACGGAGCTGAAGGCGACAGCGGCAAGCACAGAGACACGCATGTTGAGTGGCTGAAACGAGACAAACGAGGTTGCAGTGGTGTGTACTTGAACAGAGGAGTAAGGGTAGGTAGCCATGGACGAGGGGGCATGTCAATCTTTAATGGGCACGACCGACGGACCGAGCTAGGGGGCGTTTCCCAAGACGGGTAAAAGCTGGGGGTTAGATGCATCCAGACTGCTGGTAAGGCTGGAGCGCGTCCCTCCATTGGCTGTTTCCTTGTCCATTGCGCCAATTGATGTGCATGCTAACTGGGCTGATGTTTGCAGAGGTACGCCACCAATGACTTCAGCACCAAAGAAGCAGATATGGCGCGCTGAAGCACAGCTTCAGCTGCGCGTGGATTGTTGTTGTTGGTAGTCTACGACGGTGTTATTCGGTTTCCGAACGACAGCTGGCTCGGTGGATAAGCAGGAAATTGAGTTAGCGTTGCTCGATTGGCGTGATCGTAAGGCTGCAACCACGGCATACTATTCGTATGAATGCGACCGAGACGGCATACTCGTTCCCGAATCGGACCTTGTGATAGTCTGTAGTACAGCATGATTTCTTCATGCGCACTTGATAGTTGAGTTCTGAATAGATAGGGGTTCCAAACAGCACAAAATGACAAACGCTCATCCGAAAGCCTAGATGAATGCCCGTGTGCCTCTCCGTAACTTAGTATTATCACAGTAGGCCCGAGTGCGGTGTGTGCATCAGACAGAAGACCTGTCCGGTCCGATAGCACAATCTGATGAAGAAGGTCATCGTGATTCATGAAGCCTGGCATTCACGCAAGCATAAACAGCCAAAAACTGTGTTCCAGATGGCCCAACATCACAAGCTACGTTTCACCCTATATTGAGCCGATGGGTTGTTTCGAGGCTTGCGCCATGGGCAGGTAGCGTGGATGTGGGTGGGTGGGTGGATAGGTGTGTCATGTTAGGAAATAATTAGAACAGCCAAGCTGTGATTTTCATTCAGCATTGGGCAGCTCGCAGTAGGGTCACAGCGTTGGAAACATCAGCCAGGATGTTGAATCTTGGGCTGCTAAACGCTATCTCTTGTCAATCGTCCTCTAGATGGTGTATGAAGCACACAGTAGCAAGAGGGACTCATGGTTTGGTTGCCCTTCCAACGCGATCGGCATGGAGGACCTCAGCACAAAACAAAGCATGCGCGGCAGATGGCAGACAGTCGCCATGACAGTCCTTTTGGAGGCAGTGCCACACGCCAACAGGGCATACCGCAGGGCGCTCCCGTCACATGCAAGCAACGTCTTGGTCCCAGGGCGCTGGGGCGCAGCCAGCAGACAGGCAGAGGGCGCGAGAAGGGCACAACAGTGAGGAAGGACGAGCGAGGTCGCCTGTGTCATCGATAGTCACGATAAGTAGGCCAATCCAGGGATGAAACTGCGGCTCGGTGGTTAAGAGGTTATGCGAAGCTGTCGGCGAGAAAGGCTTAAGCACACACCACGTCTGTACCTGCATACGCAAGACCGGCTGGACGAGCAACCACACAGCGTGGCGGCTTGACGTCACGGCATGTCTAAGGAGCCACGGTGCCACCTCTGCGGCCGTGCGGCCAGCGCATGGCGGCGGTGGTGGGTCACGGGTAGCTTGAGACAACAACGTTCCTGTCGCTGTCGCAAGAAGCCGGCTAGAAGTCGCGAAGAGAAGGATGAAGCTGGGAGGATAGACAATAGCAGAGCTGGTAAGGCGAGTGAAGCGGCCAATAGGCTTCCCACCCGCGTCCTTAGTCCAGCCGCCCGCTTATGTCATCCAGCCATGACCACGGCCATGGTAGAGCTCTGTTTGAGACACCGGCGGGTGAGGCAACAGCTCGATTGGACAAGGTGTCAATTCTGGCGAGTTGTTTCGTCCCATGTCCATTTTAGGCACTGTCTGGGATGACTCCCAGTGATGAAATCCCCAAGCTTCACTTGCTGAGCAGCGTTCGACTGCGTACCCAGATAGGGCCACGCAGCACCTATCGTCGTGGGTTGCCCTCTCTGGCTTGTTCCACTGCCTAGGCCCGGCCCGTGAGAAACATAGTGATGATATCCATGAAGTGTTGAAAGACAGAGGCCAACTTAAATACCTGACCTGTCTCTTGATTCATAGTCCCAGAGACTGATACCAACCTGAACCACAGCAGCAAACTATTATCACATCGAAATATCCCTTCTTATCTTAAGCCTGCCCTCGCCCACCGTACTCTTGCAATACCGCCGGCAGTCCAAACTTGTTCCTTTTTCACCTTCGCCACCATGAAGTCCTCCATGTGCTACAAACCGAGAACTGGCGCTGGTCCAGATGTTGTCCAGCCCCGAGATGGCCAGTGATTGTATCATCTATTCTATTCTGTAAGTCGTGCCTTTGCACATCCAAAGCGGCAAGTCGCTGATCCCCAGCCAATAGCAAAGCTGCGATCTGGATAAGCGACCTGCATCAAGATAGTGCAGCTGCTCGTCCAACCCAACCCGACGCTGGACGTCCTACCTTTTTCCACACTCGACTATTTTCTGCCTTCAATTCCGTAAACTGCGCCGCCTGTCTTACTTATTTATTCTTTCTCTTTATTGTTTTCGGGTTTCGACGTAGAACGAAGTTCGCTGGCGACTTCCGAGTGCACAATCGACAGTATTTGGGGCCAAGCAAGAGGCGCAGCACCATCTCTCACGAGCTGCCTCTATCGATACCGGGGGGCGGGCTGTGTTGCCGCCGGTGAGCGAGGCTGTTGTAGACGCCGGAGTCATCGAGCACTGCATTCGACTGGAGGACCTTAGCCTGCCACTCATCGACAACAAAATGCCTCCTGACCTTGCCTGGCGGGAGCCTTGTGTCTGCCCCTTGTGGCTTCGGCTTGCGGCTGTGTTGCGCCTAGTTTCCATCTCTGCCAGTCCAGCTAGGCAGCGAACATGGGTTCACCATTTCGAGTCACGCTTCTGCCTGAAACTTGTTGCTTTAGGCTCGTACTTGGTTTTCAGGCTTGGGGCTTCGAGCGTCCGACTGACCTTCAGGCGGTGGACTATGGCAGCTTCACCCAGGATACGAGCTTCTCGAAGGGCGCTAGAAGCTTTGCAGCCTGATTGCAGCCTTGAATATCACCCTCTGGCCAATCAATTTTCCGCCCCAAGGGTCATGGCGCAGCATTTTACACCTTTTCCAGCGTGCCATTGGGGTTGAAAGTGGGAATCCATCTCGAGGGCCTGCGTCATGCCTGAAAAAAGGCAGTCATTGCCTGTTCCTGAGTACAGGAGAGGACTCATTGCTAAGGCACTCTTGGGGCGGCGCCTCCAGCAGGCCTCTTTGAGTCTCTAGGGTCACTGAGACTTATATACTCTCATGGTTGCGCCTCAAACGGCACCACCCTACAACACCTTCGGCTGCATACAGAAACAACCTCGAGTCTGCCTTCATATCCTCAGCCACCACATACAAGGGCCTGCACACAACACCAAATACTTAATAACCTTCCACCACCAACATGCGTGTCTCAACCCTCGGCCTTCACCTTACCCGCACTGATCCACAACCGCGCGACGGAGGTGCTCCCAACCCACGATCCGATACATCTTCATCAATGCTCTTATCAATGGCTGGCGATAAGCCTCAGCCCAGGGATGGTGGCTAAGATCCATCAAGCCGATCATTGTATGTCAATTGCTGGAAGCCATTGCCTCGCAAAGTCTAACATATACAAGTTCAATCCGTTGCACTCAACACACACAATGGATTGGCCGAACGACACTCCACTGGGCCTCTATCCCTAAGTCGTTAATCGGTTGGGATGGGAAGGTCCCATTGGGCTTAGCATTGGTTTCTTCTGGTCTCGACCTGCTATACACCTCAGTTTCCTCTTGGACTTAGCGACATTTATTCTCCTTTGACTCGACTCTTTCTTGGACCTGCATATCTCGATGCATCTTGGGCGTTTTTGGGGCTGGTTTTGGAGCCCATTAATTGGGGCGACTGTATGATATAGCACAACGTGGATAGATTTCTGGGATTGGGCATTGCATAGAAGACATGCTGGACATAGTAAGAACGGCAACGTTCCTGCTGCCCGCTTGCGCGACGGTAGCTCCGGCCACATTTGGGTTAGATAACGGTGTTGGCGTTTGTTGATTTTTTGCTTTCTTGTAGGATAGGGAGCGAGTCAGCTGTATAGCCGGAGAGAAGGGGCCAATACAATCAGTTACATCTGACACTTAGAGCGCTTGACCGTGATGCGATGGGTGGGCAATTTTGGATCAGGTTGAGGTGAGTCAGATTGGGGTTGAAGTTGGAAGGATTCGCATCGTGTTCGCGTGTAGCAGATCAGATGTGATGCACCCCACGCTGCCGCCTGCCATGGGCTTGGCATAGATAACAGCATTACCTATGTAGAATGATAATTGCTTCCTGCACTGCGATGACATGGAGAACATATTATCTCAGGCCTTGCTTGCACTTCCAGTCTTGTTCCATCTCAATGCAGTCCTCACGATGGAGTCTCCTGCATCCTCGTCAAGGGCAAATGCTCCCATGCCGAATGGCACACAGGCACAGGCGCAATACCCCACCGGCAGGGCTAACTAGTAATAGGCAGTAGCTTGACTAATGCAAACGCCGACTGGGAGTCAGGAATCACGAGCCCAAAGTAAAGGGCACCGAACCGTGTCAATCAACCGCGCCAAACAAGGACCGCCGGCGCATGGCTAGGCGCGAACTGGTGACTGGTGCGGGTCGCGCTGGAGCTTGAGAAGGGACTGTTTCCTAACGGCACGGAAAGTCTTCTCTAGGGAGTCTTGGATTCGTGCCTTGTTTGCTGCTCTCAGCGACAAACAAGGGACGCATCCAGATAAGAAGTTCTGTAGACAGACCATCGCGCCATTTGTCGCAGTGTCTTTATCATCAGCTTGCTTTATCCTGCCTGACATTGCAGCTCTCCTCAATTGCACCAACACGATACACAATGACCACCCATCCCTCCCAGGATAGCCGCATCCTTTCCCACGGCCGCGGCGGTGCTGGTAAGCCTACCATTCTCTGCATCCTTTTTCTTTCTGCCTGCAGCTATCGACAACTGGTTCATGCAAATGCTGAAGCCTGCCAGGCAACCTCGCCAAAGATGACCCCTCCGCCAAGACCAAAGCTGAAGACCTCGTCACACCGACGCTCAAGTCCAGCACGTACACGACCGGCCGTGGTGGGACCGGCAATATGGCGCAGAACGACCCAGAGCACCCTGAGCTTGCGCGTGCCGCCCAGGACGTCGATGCGCCTGTGCAGGCAGCTGAGCCCAAAGGTCCCACCCACTACGGCAGAGGAGGAGCCGCCAACATCATCAACAAGGATGGCCAGCGCAAGAGCGAAGATGTTGGGCGCAAGAGCGAGGAGGCTAAGCGCGGCGAGGGCAACGGCAAGGGCGGGCTACTGGAGAAGGGCAAGGGGCTGCTGAACAAGCTGGGCAAGAAATAACCTTGACACGAGACGAGGCAAGACCATGGACGATGTCATGTCCCGCGGTCGAATCAAATTATAGTCTTGGGAGAGTTGGCCATTATTTTTCTAGACCTAATACAAACTGCTCAATTATCACCACGCAGGCCCATGGAGAGTCTTCCATCATTTACTTGAACTCTCAACGCACAGAAACATGCCATCTGAAAATCCTACACAGATCTGCTAACACTAGTGTATGCTATAGCCTCAGCCTACCTAAAAGAGCATGGTACCAAAGCTCTGGCCCGTTTGAGAAGCCGCCAGTCAGGTATTCGAGCCCACCACCTATTACATGTCAACTATCAAATTATAGTGTACAAAGTAAAGCCCGACCAATTGTCTTGAGCGGAAACAAGGCGGTAGCAAGCACGCGATACGCGGGGTACTACCAGGGCAACGCCACTATTTCAGATACCCAGCGTCGTCTATCTCCGAGCATCTACCACTTCTCACTTTTTCAATATTATAATTCTCTACGGTTCGGTATATCATGGCAACATGGGTAGCCATAACCTATCATGCTCACGGTAATAAAGAGCTTTCTCAAGTCTTATCAGCACAAGGAATGGCCAACTCCGGACTTGCGCCTGCCCCCGTTTCCGACAGACTGGATAGGTATCCGATCGCTAAACCCTACCTACATGCTGCAGGAAAACCGCCACATTTCTTGCACGTTCTTTGTATTTCCAAGCTTTCAGCTATATTTGTGGAGTACGGGTAGGACGGGTAGTAGAAACTTTGTCTGGCTACATGGATACCTGCATATGTATCAGGTCATCAATAGTAGATCTACCCACCCGGGCACTCATACAGCGGCAAATTCGCCTACCCCCCACCCTCCCCAAACCCAGTCAATTACAGCTCCTGCATCTTTAGGCTTGAGCGATGAGGAGTTTAAACTTTTCTTCTCTTGCCACAAACCCGGTTTCTAGACTTGTTTCCGAACCTACATTAGCACAGAGTATACAAAGTCCATTCTAGGCCGTTACAAGTGTCATTTCTGCAAACATATACAACCTCCCTGTCAACTTGTAACAAGTGGGCCAAACCTTAACGTTGTTGGACCCCACCCGATTGGGTTATTTTAGCATCGTTGTCGATTACAAACTTCCCTGACTGTCGGAAGTCTGTGCCATATCTCTGTTTCAAGGTTTGTAGGTAAAAATAAGAACCATAATGTCCTCAACAGAAATGGAAACAGAAACAGCCACTTGGGTCCACTATCATGACGGAGGCGTACCAGGACGTCGCCGTGTCTTGACCGGAAAGGCAGCAAAGGAATCGTTCAATGAGATTCCAAAGATTGACTTTCGACGTGTCTATTCAGACAAACTTGAAGATCGGAAACAGTTAGCAAGGGAGGTCAGTTTTGCTTGTCGAAATGTGGGCTTCTTTTACGCTGTGAACCATGGGGTAGACGAGGAGCTACTGAACAATACTTTCAAAGCATTAGAGAGGTATTTTGCCCTTCCAACAGAGGTGAAGATGGAGTGTCACAATGCAAAGACGGAGCTATTCAGGGGTTATGAAGCGTTCCTGGAGGGCAAAATGGATCCAACTACCAGAGGAGGTTAGCGAAAACTACTTTCTGCCTACACCACCAGCATATTAACACGCACTAGACCTCAAAGAAGGCTTCCTCATGGGCGATGATGCCACCGATCCCGAGCAAAAGAGACCAGTGCCAGCCTCTGCGACCCCTCGGAATCAATGGCCTACCCACCCAGACGCCCTCTTCTGGCGGCCTGCATTATACCGATACTACGAAGCCATGTTCGACTTCAGCAAACGCATGCTCAACATCTTCGCCCTCGCCCTCGACCAGCCCGAGAGCCACTTCGACAGCGTAACCACCAACCCAATGACACATATCCGCGCCGTACACTACCCACCCCAAGAAAAAGCAAACGACGTCGGCATCGGCGCACACACCGACTTCTCCTTCTTCACCCTCGTGTGCCAAAGCAAAACCGCTTACCCTGCCCTCGAAGTCCTCAACGGCAACGGAATCTGGATTCCCGTGCACCCAGAACCCCACACTTTTGTCATTAATATTGCTGACTTTTTGAAATTGGTGACGGGTGGTTCATGGCAGAGTACAGTTCATCGGGTGCGTAATATGGGCGGCGAAGAGCGGTATAGTATACCGTTTTTCTTTAGTCCGAATGAAGATGCGAGGGTGGGTGTGATTGAGCATTTGAGGAAGGACGGAGAAGCGTATGAGGAGGTTGTGGCGACGGAGTATTTTCAGAGGAGGTTGGTGATTGATCGGCGGTCGCATTTGGAAGAAGCGGAGAAGACAAAGAAGGGGGGGTATTGAGTGTCAAATTTGTAGACAAGAGTGCTAGTGTAAAATGATAATTTGATATTATCCCAAAAACCTTTCCTTTGCTTTATAGTCAAGCAGTGTTTGATGTCAGACCCTCAATCTTGAATAGCCGTAGTGAGTCAAGTGAGTGATGTTCCACGCATGGTATCGAAACTTGGTCAAGTAATATATTACTGGCCTAGAAGTGGAGTATGGAACCTTGGACGGCTAGGCGCACAATATCTCATCAAGTTTACTCATTATAAATTTTACTAAGTTCTCCAATCAAACATTCTTCCCAAATGTGCCATGCAACTAAGTGCTGTTATCCTTATTCTCACGGCTTTCGGCAAACTCATTGATCTTAACAAAGTCCTCGGACCAAGCAACATGCTGTCCATCAGCGTCGGCGAACGTAGACAAGTCAAAGCAAGAAATACTTAGCCTCTCAAGAGTTTCGCTAAGCTTCTTCTGCGACGACCCCATCGGCTCATCACGGATGCAGATGCCTAAATCAGCTGCAAGCAGACACTCTATGTCTGTCCCGCTATCGCCAATATAAACGATTGGTGCCGGGTTGGTCGGTCTTATACCTTTCAAATACCTCAGCTTGTCCTCGCTGCTAATAATCTTGTTGGACTCTTCTGGGCTGATCTGGCCACTCGATGGAGGCCCATAGGCAATGCCTTCAAGTTCGTTTGCGAAGATAAGAGAAGCGCCCACCTCGGCATCTACAGCCTTGAGGCAAGAAAAAATGAAATGGCGGCTCCAGTTCACGCTCAAAATATGGAGACTGTAGCCGCTGGACGCTCCATGAACTGAGCGGGTCCGAATGAAATCCAAGACGCCGCGCCGCATAGCTACCTCTCCCGAAGTCATGGCCTGCTTCGCACCTTCTGCCAATTGCTCGGTGGTCAATCCTTTGAAAATTTCCGACTCGAATACACGGTCCAGACTTCTCTGTTCGACGTCTTTCATCCCTTGTAGTAATTTTCTCTCTCCCTCAATTGTCGTAGGGAGAGTACCACCTGGCACAAGCTTCTTGAGTGTGGCGTTGTAGTCGGCAATGTATGCGTCCACGACATGTTTCCAGCGGTCCAGTGTAGGAAATTCAGGTTTGGTAGAGGCAGCCACTTTGACAAGCGCATCAAGAGTGTCTTTCTTTGTAATAGTACCGTCCCAATCGAGGATCCAGTGTATGAGGCCTTTGTGTGGGAAGATGCGTTTTGTAGGCATTCTCAAGGGTGTTGTCCTATTCGACAATGATGTGTGGTGGTATGTGTAGTGAAAGCTAGAGAGTTGTCTGAATCTGTGCGTGCCTGGAAGTAAACGATGCATGCGGCGGTATGATGAGTTATTAGCGTTACGTAAATTTCTTCTATGGAATTTCTCAAGCATGTATTAGAATGTCATGTTTTGGATGAGGAAATCAAAATTCAAAGGCTTGGTGAAAGCTGTGGATGGTTGAGTTCATTTAGAAAAAAAGTCACGTGAGATGATAATTGAAAGCTGAGGTCCTGAAGAGCGTGTACATGACAATGATTCGCGAACTTTAGTGGAAGATGAAGATATCAGGTGTTGACATTCACGATGCCAAAATCGTGGGCGTATCGGGAGACTGGGCACCGGGATTGTCCGAGAGGGAATAAGCGGCATGTGATTGGTTCGCCACTTGACCTCGGGCTCGATGAACGCAACACTTGACCCCAAGACATCCCACAATCTCCACTCTATAGACCACCACCATGGCTTGCACACGCGCGCTTACTCGTCTGGCTACGAGACGGACATGTATGTACTCCTCTATCATGTTTAGCGAGGCAATTGAACAAGTTATTGATCAAGCGTCACAGCCGTCCGGCCCGCACTCTTCACCCGCGGCTTTGCCTCCGTCAATGATACACATGCACGCGAGCCCATTTCCAAAGTAGCAGAAAAGACTGTGCCCAACCCGACTCGATCTCCTATCCCGGAGAGCCAGACTTCGAATATCAAAGAGCCGGAGCTAGGGAAGGATGCAAAGCCTAAAACTTTCCACATTTATCGATGGAACCCTGACGAGCCATCCTCGAAGCCTAAGATGCAATCGTATACGCTTGACCTGAAAAAAACTGGACCCATGATGCTGGATGCTTTGATTAGGATAAAGAATGAGATGGACCCAACCTTGACTTTCAGACGGAGTTGCCGTGAGGGTATCTGTGGAAGCTGTGCTATGAACATCGATGGTGTCAACACACTGGCTTGTCTATGTATGTTGGCTTGATTGCAGTAACTGTGAGATTAGGATGCTAATTGAGGTTCAGGCCGCATCCCTACAGAGTCAAACCAGGAATCTCGCATTTACCCACTGCCCCACATGTATGTGGTGAAGGACCTTGTGCCCGACATGACGCTCTTCTACAAGCAATACCGTTCCGTTAAGCCATACCTCCAGCGCGATACTCCTGCGCCAGGCGTACGTATATTTATACCCCTCCAACCACTGAAACTTATTAAAATTATATAGGGTCGTGAATACCTCCAGTCCAAGGAAGATCGCAAGAAGCTCGACGGCCTCTACGAATGCATTCTCTGCGCGTGCTGCTCAACTTCATGCCCATCATACTGGTGGAACCAGGAAGAATACCTCGGACCCGCCGTACTCCTCCAATCTTACCGCTGGATCGCCGATTCGCGAGATGAGAAAAAGGCTGAGCGCCAGGATGCGTTGAACAACAGCATGAGCTTGTACCGATGCCACACCATTCTTAATTGCTCGAGGACGTGCCCCAAGGGCCTCAACCCCGCATTGGCAATTGCCGAGATCAAGAAGAGCATGGCTTTCACATAAGTGTGGAAGGGGCTTAGTCAAGGAAAAGGGTGGTGGAATTGCATTCGCTGTATACATACGCGTATTGCATCCGATGTTTTTGAAGTTTGGCCTTTACTTTTCAGGACTTGTATGCGAATAAATAAAGCACATTTAGTTCCACTGCGTTTTTGTCATTGATGTGGATATGGCACACTATTGGCGAGATCAACACTAAAGTTATTGAGCTCGAGCTCGGCAAGTAATCCTCTGCTAGGCTTGCCACTTTCTCTACAAACAGTAGTCTTCAATTCTACTATACAATGAAGTGCCTACAGTAGAGCTATGTCACTTGGTATCTAAACACGATGCAAACTCTTATTGGTGCACATTTTCACCTTATTCCTTATCTTCTCCCTCACCCACACCATTCGCCAAACTCTTTCTCGGCACCTCAAAAACATGAATACCATTCTTCACCTTCGCGGACATCCACCGCGCAAGTCTCGGTTCTTTCCCCACAGCCGCCACAATACATAGCCCGTCCTTGCCCCGGTCTCCACGCTCCTGGACCGAAAGCCCGTTCACAATGCCCCTGATTAAAATCGGTTCGTCGACATTCCCCATACCCATGTCTTCGTCCTCGTTAACAGGGACACGACCGACCGTGCCAACAGGCTCGATAGATCGCTTGTCGGCGCCGAGTTTCCACGCTCGTATCCAGCCGTCCCAACTGGCTGTGAGAATGAGGTCGGCGAAGGGCACGGTGGCAAGCGCGGTGACGTATCTGGGCAAACGGGGTCCTGGCTTGACGGATGTGGTAGCGTCGTGGTTTGCTGACATTTCGTCTGGCGGGAGGGGAGGATCGCGGTCGTGTGTGAGGGGATAGACGAAGAGGGGTTTCTTCCTGTTGACGGACCAGAGGGATAGCGCGCCGTTGTCAGAGGCGGTGACGAAGAGGGTCGCGTCGAGAAGCGCAACGCAGTCGATAGAGCCTTCTGCGTATGCGATTGGTGGATCCTCTTCATTTTTGATTTCCTCCTTGTCCTCTTCGTCAACATGCTTGCCGAATTGGCCTGCACGCAGCTTAGCCATGCCTTTTTGTCGCGCAGTTCCGCCACCATGGAAGACAAGCTGGTTTTCTTCGACGACGCGCCATAGACGGGCTGAGCGGTCTCGTGCGCCAACGCTAACACATGTTTCCTGGTTGACTTCAAGGCCGCCGGCTATTCCAATGACTGTGTCTTGGTGTCCGACCAAGGTTTCGATGTAAGCAGACTCGGGCGCACTCCATACGATGACGGCTCGATCTGCTCCTCCCGAGAAAAGTTGTTCTGTTCCTCTCCTAAATGAAAGGGAGGTGACGGCGTCTCGATGGCGAGTGAAGAGATGTCGAGGTGTGAGGGTATCGGCGTCCCAGATGATCAAACGAGCATGCTTGTCTCCAGTTGCCAGGTACTTGCCCGAGTCGGATACTGCAATGGACACTATTTCTCCAGTGTGTCCAAGAAAAGCTCTGTCTCCCTTTTTGTTTTTATTTCCTTTTCGCCATACGAGTCTCTTTGGTGTTCTTCGCGGTGTGATGTTGGTTGGTCGCTCTGGGTCTGGGGCGTAAGATTTTGGATCTGCGATTTCCCATTTCTCGACGCATAAATCTTTGCTGATGGTCCATGCGAAGGGCAGCTTGGCCGCGCAGCCTGTAACAGCCTTTTGCAGTCCTGAGTGGCCAAATACATGTGATGCATCTCCAAAGTCCAGCTCGTTCGCAATGCTCTTGTATATCTTGCCCTTGTTTTCTGCAACGTCCTCTTTCAGCCTTTCAGCTATCAGGTCCTTGTCGATTTGCTCTGCATCAAAGCCGACCTCCTCTTCCACCTCGGTGCGAATGTTGTCGAGATAGCGCTGTGCTAGTCTGAGCCGTTTTTCTGCCGCAGTCTCCCCTTCGTCGTCTGAACTCTCCGACTGGTCCTCCCCATCCTCATCAAAGAAAGCGCCTCGGCCATCGTCTGAGCTCTCACTGCCGCTTATCGACTCTTCTCGTTCAGGGCGGCGGGGAGCTTTCGCAGGTCGCGCAGCATTGGAGTCGCCAATGCGCCTTCTGGGTGCGCTTGAAGAAGTCTCGGCTCTCTTTCTCTTCCGCTGCGAGGCCGGTGTGGTGAAAAACGAGGACGACATAGCGGCAGGCGCAATGGGAAGAGTTGTTGAAGTTTCCTCAAGAAGTGATCGGCCAACTTTTTTCTGACGCCGATTCGAGGTTAGCGCAGCCGCCCGTGCACCTTCACGCAGCTCTACCATCCACCAGGCACACGAGACGAGCCCATATCCCGGTTAGCATCGCCATCGCCCTCTACGCCTCCGTCCCCGCCTCATCGCCGACTCTCTGTGCTGCAACTACGCCCGCCACCGGACCGACGCCCTCGTGATTCCTGTAACTCCTCTGGTGGCAGCAAACTTAGGTGTTTACGCCATCATCACCGCCTGCGCTCGCCTGTCGGACCACCGAAACCCAGACACATCCTCACCATGGGCGACTCAGAACGCGAGCATGCCATCGAACAGTACAAGGAGAAGCTTCTCGAGTCAAGAGAGTGGGAGGCAAAGCTCAAGGAGCTACGATTAGAGCTCAAGGACCTGCAACGTGACTTTGACGTATCAGAAGACAACATCAAGGCACTACAGAGTGTGGGCCAGATAATAGGAGAGGTGCTCAAGCAGTTAGATGAAGAGCGATGTAAGTTGACCTCCGTGGCTGGCGTGAGATTCTTGGGGCATACACTGAACCGCTGCAGTCATTGTCAAAGCATCGTCAGGACCGCGATACGTCGTGGGCTGTCGGTCCAAGGTTGACAAGGTGAAGCTAAAGCAAGGGACTCGGGTTGCCCTCGATATGACCACCCTCACCATAATGCGCATGCTACCCCGCGAAGTCGATCCACTCGTTTATAACATGTCGCTCGAGGACCCCGGACAAGTTAGCTTCGGCGGTATCGGTGGTCTGAACGAACAGATCCGAGAGCTGCGTGAGGTAATTGAGTTGCCGCTGAAGAACCCAGAACTGTTCCTCCGGGTAGGCATCAAGCCACCAAAAGGTGTCCTGCTCTATGGCCCACCTGGTACAGGGAAGACACTCCTAGCCCGTGCCGTAGCCAGCAGTTTGGAGACCAACTTCCTCAAGGTCGTATCCTCAGCCATTGTCGACAAATACATTGGAGAGTCAGCGCGTCTCATCCGTGAGATGTTCGGCTATGCCAAGGAACACGAGCCTTGTATCATCTTCATGGACGAAATCGACGCCATTGGTGGACGAAGATTCTCAGAGGGCACATCAGCAGATCGAGAAATTCAGCGTACGCTGATGGAGCTGCTGAACCAGCTAGACGGTTTCGACTATCTCGGACAGACAAAGATCATCATGGCAACAAACCGACCCGATACTCTGGACCCCGCGTTGCTGCGTGCTGGACGTCTGGATAGGAAGATTGAAATTGCCCTTCCTAATGAGGTTGGACGTCTGGAGATTATGAAGATTCATGCGGCCAGTGTCGTCACAGATGGTGAGATCGACTTTGAGAGCATAGTCAAGATGAGCGACGGCTTCAACGGTGCCGATTTGCGAAACGTAGTCACCGAAGCGTAAGTTGAATCATGCCTATAGGCCAAGATCAAACGCTAACATTTCACAGCGGCCTGTTTGCTATCAAGGACTATCGGGACTCGATCAATCAAGACGACTTCAACAAGGCGGTGCGGAAGATGGCCGAGTCGAAGAAACTGGAGGGCAAGCTGGAGTATCAGAAGTTGTAGGGAGAGGCTGCACTTAGACTCGAGCATTGATACTCATGGTACTCAAATTCAATAGAGCAACCATGCCATACATATTAAACACAATGAATGAATAAGAAATAACCTTCTGCTCCTAATACTCACAGATCTCTACAGTTTGCAATGCTCGAGTGAGATCTACAGTACTAATGTTGACTTACCAGCTCTTCACCTTGAGTGCGAGTCGGCCCCACGTGAAGACGCGCCGCGTTCGTCTATCGTCCGTAGCCTGAAGAACGTCAACTTTTTGCGCAGCCATCTCACATTTCTCTACTTCACCCCAACACTCAACTGACGATAAATATGGTATCCGATGGGTCTGAGTCGCCTAGCAAGGCTAAGCGGTCTCGTGCAGAAATGGAAGTAGACGATGGCGTGCTGGCGACAAGACCTGCAAACCAAGTAAACGACGGTGAGCACACACGCACCAAACACGGGCAATTTATCTAACTTTACATAGAAGAGACGTCTTCAGACGATGACGATGACTTTGGGCCCGCGCTACCTTCGTCAGCACCAAAAAAGAAGAAGCGACGACTGCCGTATGAGAAGCTTTACGTGGCTGCCCTTCCAACCGCACAACGTTACTACAAGTCGCTCATGCACCGTGAGCAGCTATGCTTTACCACATTAACCCCGCATACCGATTTTCTAATCACAAGCTCCATTGACGGAGTCGTCAAGTTCTGGAAGAAGGACTTTGGAGGCATTGAGTTTGTAAAAGAATTTCGGGCGCATAATGGAGAAATACGATCAGTCAACGTGAGCGCAGATGGTCGGAGCTTTGCGACGGCAGGCACCGACAACACAGTCAAAATATTTGACGTTGTTACATTCGATCTGTTGGCTATGTTGAGCCTGGACTATAGTCCAAAAGCTGTCTGTTGGATACATGGCCGTGGTGCTAGTTTCCCCCAGCTTGCAATAAGCTCAGAAGAGAATGGCTGGATTCGAGTTTATGATGGCAGAGGCGACAATCTGGAGCCATTACACACTCTAAAAAGCATACACCGGGCACCGGTGAGCCTCATGGCCTATAACAACACATACGATTGCGTTATTAGCGTAGATCAAGGTGGCATGGTCGAGTACTGGCAACCGAATGCGAACTTTGAAAAGCCAGACAATGTCTGGGCGTTGAAGAGTTCAACAAACCTCTTCGAGTTCAAGAAGGCGAAATGCGTTCCATCTTCGATCACAATATCACCAACTGGAAAACAGTTTGCAACATACTCCTTCCCAGATCGCAAGATTCGAATATTCGAGTTTGCGACTGGTAAGCTCTACCGCACCTACGATGAATCTATCGAAACTATCAACGCAATGCAGCAGGCCGGGACGGCAGTCCAACATCTTGAAGACATGGAGTTTGGTCGCCGGATAGGCATCGAACGCGACCTTGACCAACCCTCCATCCGTTCTCGTCTTAATGTCATCTTTGACGAAACAAGTAACTTCATCCTCTATGGAAGCATGTACGGCATAAAAGTCATCAACACCCTCACCAACAGACTCGTCAAACTATACGGCCAAGAAGAATCTATCCGACCTCTCTGGCTCTCACTCTATCAAGGCCAGCCCGAAAAGAAAGGCGTTTTTACCGTCGAAATGGCCACATCTGACAACCCCCTACTCCAGGAAGCCGAAGCCCGAGACGCAATGTTAGTCACCACAGGAAACGGAAAAGTGCGATTCTATATGTACACCAACGACTCTTCCGCGTCCAAATCTGACCGCGACGTACAAAATGAGAAACCGCGTACCGCCAATGCAGGCAAGAAGGCAGAAGAACGAGTCGCGGCAACAGGCACTACCGCTGTCATTCACACTACCTACGGTGATATCACCATTCGTCTCTTCCCTGAGGCGGCGCCCAAAGCTGTCGAAAATTTTGTTACGCATGCACGCAATTCTTACTATAATAACATCATCTTCCACCGCGTAATCCGCAAATTTATGATCCAAACCGGAGATCCTCTGGGCGACGGTACTGGCGGAAGCAGTATTTGGGGTACCGATTTTGCTGATGAGTTCACGCCCAGTTTGCGGCACGACAAGCCGTACACGGTGAGCATGGCGAACGCAGGCCCTGGAACGAATGCAAGCCAGTTTTTTATCACGACGGAAAAGGCCGTAAGTTTTGGTCTCGAAATTGAGCGTGAACTATTTGCTAACAGGCTTCTAGTCCTGGCTTGATGATAGGCACACGATTTTTGGGCGTGCAGTCGCGGGTATGGATGTTGTGCACAAGATTGAGAATGCGAAGGTGTACAAGGAGAAGCCAGAAGTTGATATTAAGATTATTAATATTTCAGTCACATAGACGGGGTGTAAGGAGGAGGGTCTATGATACACGAGTAAATCCGCAAAGAGTATTGACAACAAAAGTCCAGAATTCAATCACCTTACCTGCTATGAAATCATTACCAGAATGTCAACCTGTCTGCCACCCAATCCGTGGCCTTGAAGAAGACATTGTGCCTATAGAAAAAGCTCCGGTTCTTTTTCCCCAAGATATCTATTCTCGTTAGCATCGTCACAAGTCAAGCACTCCACACCAGACTTACACATGGGCACCGACAAGGCACAAACCCCAACTTGCACACAACCCACGATAACAAAAACCTCCTTGATTCCCCCTCCCCTCCGCCCCGCATGCACAATCCAATCAAACCCCTTGAACGTCAGCGCAAACGCAAACACATTCTTGAACACAAGCAAGCACGTAAACGCCTCAATCGCCATATCGCGATGCGCATCAACAATATACAGCGCGCTCGCGACGGCCCCACAAACCATGCCCATGACCACCATGGCGAAGAAGAAATCCGGCCAAAACCAGCCGTACCGCTGTGCCTCGGCGCTCGTGTACCCAAAGCCAATGATGCCCGCGCCGCCCAGTATGAGCTGGGGCACCACGAGCACAAGGCGAAACTCGGGCTCGTAGACGCCGCCGTTTGCGCGCGTGAGCAGCCGCGCAGACCAGTCGGAGATGGCGCCTGTGAGCGCGAAGCCGAGGAGCGCGCCGATGAAGGCGCCCGTGTACATGTAGCCGGTTTTCACTTCGCCGAACCAGAGTGGGGGGCCGAGCATGATGGCTGCGAGCACGATGCCGATGAGTACGGTGAAGCCGATTAGGGTGCCTTGTATAAGGCAGGCCCAGAGGATGCCGGGGTGGAGGAAGAGGGCAAAGGGCCGGAGGAGGAGATGAAGGTATTTTTCGTCGGTTTTGCGGCCGTTGAAGGGAGCGAGGCGGGACAGGAAGTTTACGTGGTCTGTTTGGCCGGTGTGATGGGAGGGTTTGTCTGCGTTGGTTTGGGCTTGTGCTGGAGTATATTCTGGTGTATCTTCCGATGATTTTTCTCCTGGTCGTTCGGATGACGGTCTGCTCTCTGGTAATTTAGCGGGCGTATTCGCTTTGCCCAACTCTGTCAGCTCGGTCCCGTCCATAGCGACTAGGTTGCCCATGGTATCAATGTCAAACTTTGTTTCTCTTCGATATGCTGTTTCGGGGACGAATAGCACTACTAGGGGAAGCATGGCGGCCATGAATATGGCGACGAAGTAGAAAGTCCACTGATAACCGATATTGTTCGCAATCACACCGACCAGGACAGGCGTGAAGAAGGAGCCTCCAAAGACACAAAAGTTACTCAAGGCCATGCGGACACCTCTTTCATGGACGTGATACAAGTCTCCAACAGAAGCATTGACAAGAGCTTCAAAAGGCGCGAGCCCAATACCTTGAAAGATTCGCGCCCAGAGGAAAGATGCATAGTGATTTCCCGTTGCGCCACCTACACAGGAGCAAAGTTAGTCTCGCATACCTTCCTCACATACATATCAACCCGAAATTCAAAACACGAATGACTTACCCCACACACAGCTCATAACCACAACCACAACCCCAAGCAGATACACATGTCTCTTCCCCCATATGCGCGCCGACGGCACAAAAAGGAACCCCGCGAGCCCCACGCCGAGCAAATGATACCCAGTCAACAGCGCCATATCCGTCAAATTGCGGCCAAAGTAGATGGACAGCGAGACGGTGTTTGCCGCGAGGATGGGCGAGAGCGTCGACGCGAGGACCGCCGCAAGAGACAGCACCAGCAGAATAGCATCGCGTTTCCATATCGGCCAGTTCTTATCACACAGAAAGCGGGTCAGCATGCGCCGCCAGCATACATATATATAGGCAATTTGAATCGGGAGACATTTGAGGGGAGGGGGGGGGGGGGGGGCCAACGCACGAGCGGATCATTCACATCGTCGGACGGCTGCGGAACTAGTAGGATGCTCTTTGTCTTGTCGTATTTGAGGCCCGCGCTGCGCGCTACATTTTCTTCTATGGCTCGTCGCTGTGCGCCGTCGAGGACGAGGGCGGTGCCGGGTACGTGTTCGAGCTTGTGGTCGTCGAGGATGCCGAGGCCCATGGTTGCGGACAACGGCGACGCGGCGTTGTCGTGGGAGGGAGAGAGGGTTTAGGAGTAGATGGTTGTACTGGGACCTGTGCGCGCAATGCGCGGGCGCATCCAAGGACCTTTGGGGCGGATGAGGACGTTGAAATTACCCCGGGGCTTAGCACCGAGTGGAGCGACCGGGTCCTGCCGAGATGTGGAGGTGGAGTTGTTGTGTGTTCTTGGCTGCTTCACGGAGATGAACATGCATACATGCTTTGGCCAATCACCACGATCAATCCGCCAAATACACCTGGGCACACTGCCTGGAAACCTCCAATCCTGTCGTAGCAAAGACATGTATTCCCAATATGCTGGAACCGTATTCATTCTGTACACCTATCCTATCCCCTATCCTATCCAAGAACTGTCATTGCTCTTCCATCACTTCTCTTGCAGTTTATTCCCATCCCATACTTCCATAAACTTAAAGTCAAACTACTAGCCCCTCCTGATTCTCATGATATAGCATCGCACTAACTAGCCAAAGCACACAAGTACCTGCAAAAGTCCGCACCAAATACTAGAAACAAATAAACGCCATGAATAAAGTGTGCCGACCCTTCCACAGCGCAAACCTGGTATCATATGCAGATGCGTGCGCCAAATTCCCCGTGTCCTGGCACCTATTACACCTGCTTGGAAATGGGAAAGCTTAAAAGGGGTAGGAAATCAATTAACAGGGAAATAATTCCTGAGAGGTGTGGCTGTCCAAACGCCAATCTCTCAATCCGATAAACGCCGAAGAAATGTTGCGCTGTCGTTGCGCATGTATGATCGAGTTCGTTTTTGGCCTTTGTACGAGTTATGCTTGTGCGAAAAGTTTTACTGGACACGCGGATTGTTCATTTTGCGGTGCTTTGGGAAGACGGCGAGCCACGACTTGCGGGATATCCTACTGGAGCGCTGGTAATTGAGTTGCGTTTCTGTGTCTTTTGGATCTCGAGCTTCTTCTTTAGTGCCTTGTGACGACGTCGCGTCTGCTCAAGAACTATGTTCACGTCAGCAACTAATTATATCCGTACAATGATATTTAACATACGCTTCTGAATGCTTTGCCGATCCTCTGTCTCTAGACCGACAATCTCCTCATTCTCAAGCTTGCGGCTGCTAGACTCATCTTCATCTTCTAGAATGGCCTCCAGCATGGAAATGGCCGTCGAGTAATTAATATCGCAGCTTGGTAGATTATGGCCAGTGAGCTCGTCAACCGCAGCGGTTCTGCTCATTTCAATGGCTCGCTCGTACATCAGCTTTTCAGCCGTAACTCCAGTGGTGAGATGGATGTTCTCTGCAGATCCAACTGTGGTGGCCGAGCCAGAGTTTGCCGAAATATTTTGAGGGTGGCGCGGATGATCTGGAGGCAGCTGTTTCTGAGCTTGCTGAAGCTTGAGGGCAATAATCTCAGACTTGACACAACATTCATGGAAGCGATCGCGGACCCAGGATACAACGCGGTTGAAACGGTCGTTCATAGGAACTGTACGACCGGTCGCTTCGTTACACAAACTGGCTCGTCGATGTCTGTTCCAATAACTGCCAGTGATATCCATAGCTTTGTTGAGCATCGCTAGAGACTTGACAAAAAGAACAAGCGCTTCTTCAGCAATGATAAGGACAGTTTCAGGTGTGAGATCGTCATCTTCATCGTCCTCGATCACATCGGTACTCGGTTTGCGAGCCATGCCGCTTGGGCCGATACCAAGGCCCTCCTCGCTTGGTGCAACGGGAACCAGCTGCTTGTATTTGACTTCAGCGAATCCGTAAATGACGTAGCCCATTTGTGCAAGCTCTTCAATCTTCTTCACCCTCATTGTGGCCTCATCTCTGCCTGTGGTTTGTCCGCCATCACCAACAAGCAGCATGCTGCTCTGTGCAGTAGGGTAGGCAGGGAATGCAGAATATCCTTGCGGTGGAGAAACGCCTTTTAGCACTGGTGGCGAGAGTCCCAGACCTCGAATGTTGACCATATTCATTGCCTTTGTTAGAGCCGATGTCGCACTCTCAAAGCTGGGGCGATACTGGCGCCCGTAAGAACCAGTGCGCTGGTGCGTCAATGACGGTTTGCGTTGAATTTGGATTGCCTTGGAGGGAGCCGTTGCATCAGTCGTGGATGCCGGAGTGCCTTGGGTTGTCGAACGGCGTTTCATGGAATCATGATTGCTCGCACGGTCTCGGTGTGATTGCGGGCTTGCAGCGATTTCGTCCGCCAAGGCATCAATCTCCACACGCCTCTTTTCCACAAACACAAATCCATCATCATCCAGAGTAGCATCCTGGGCAGCGCGTTCTGCAGCCTCTCTCGCTCTAGATTCTTGGCGTTGCGGCAATCGGTCACGTTCAAGGTGGTCTTTCAGTCCAGAAGGCGCCGGTGCTTGTTCATCTCGAGAGTATCGACGTCGCTGACTCTGTTCTGATAAGGGCGTTGGATGACCAGGGGCTGTGGCGGCGTTTGTAAGACCGGGCCGACGCTGCTCACGCATAGGTACATATTCCTCAATTGGTTCGATTGGAGCATTGCTTCCTCGACGAATTGACGCAGCGCGGGGTGGCGTGCCTGCTAGATGTCCAGTGGTAGGTCGAGATATAGGCCTTGATGGGGGCGTGCTTCCCATCCCAGTACGGTCTCTTGGCGATTGCGAGTATGGACTATCGGAAGTTCGTCGTCCTATGTCAACAGGCATTTTCTGAACACGCTTTGGCAGCTCAACGGGGGGCTCTGGTTCCGAAGCTAACATGGGTTGTGGAAGGTCTTCATCATCAAGGTCTGGGATCTCATCTCTAATAACTGGATCTGAGAAAAAGCTGTCATAAGACATGCGCTCGGTGGGCTTCCGCTTCAACAATGCGCGGATGAGGTTCTTCATGGCTCTACTAGAAACGATACCTTCCGGGAATCTTATGTGGTCCTTTCGTTCCTCGATCTTCCTCAGCAACTCGACATGATTATTTGCACGGAAAGGCGGGCGAGCACACATCATCTCGAATAATACAGTACCTACAGACCATAAATCGGCCTTGGCGTCATACTTCTCATAGCGTAGGATCTCGGGTGCCATGTAGAGTGGGGAACCGCAGAGCGTTTCAGCTAGGGAGGTTGTTGGCAGAATTCTAGCAAAGCCAAAATCGGCAATTTTGAGCATTGGTAGCGATTCGATACCTGTAGCTGGCAGTAGTGAGCTGGCATCGGCAGCCAAAGGCATACGCTCAAGGGTTCCACTCTGGGAATAGTAGATGGACGACGGATTGAGGAGTAGATTCTGCGGTTTCAGGTCACGATGGATGTAGTTCTTGGACCTCAGAAATTCCAGCGCACTAGCCATCTGTTTGGCAAAATGGCGAACGACTACTTCATGGAGGCCTCCCACGGCGGGGTTGGGGTACTTCTTAATCATGCGCTGGGTCTGCGGGTGGTTCACAAGGTCGGCGCGCTTCTTGATGAAGGCAGACAGGTCTCCCAGCTCACAGAACTCCATGATGATGTGCATGCGAGACGGGGTTTCGTGGCAGTCAATGAGGGAGACAATGTGGGGGTGGTGCAGGCTGCGCAGGATGGAGATCTCGGAGACGAGGTTGTCCTTGAGCTTCTTGTTGAGCTTGTTCATATTGACCGACTTGATGGCCACGGACTGGCGCTTTTCCTGCGGCGCGAGTCAGTATAATGGTTGGTGTTGGGGAGGTGTTGGGGAGGTGTTGGGAGGTGCCTACAATGTGAATGCCGCGGTAGACTTCAGCAAAGCTGCCCTTGCCAATGTGGTCCATCCGCTTGAACTTGCCGATGACCTGCTCTGCCGCGGCCGACGACGAGGGCGATGCCCCCGACCGGCGCGGGGCGTAGGGGTTGGGTGGTGCAGCCATGTTGGCGGCGCTGGCCGAGCACCTTGGTGGGCTTGTTTATTCTGGAGCTACCAGCGGAGATGCGGATAGAGCGTGGGCGTGAGAGGGTTACACATGGACCTATGGGTATAGAGAATCAGTAACTGCGTCCTGGCTGGCTGGCTGGCTGCGCTGGGTCGATGAATAGCGGAGGAATGCAGGCAAGGCAGGCAAGGCGGGCGGCGAGACAGTCGGTATAGGTATAGGGAGAATCAAAAGACGGCGAGGAGAAGAGAAAAAGGGAGCGAAGGCGAGGAGAAGAGACGGGGGGGGGGGGACAAGAAGCGAGAGGGAGAGGGAAAAAGAGGCAAGACGAGGTGCAACAGCCGTTGGCTGGAGCGTGTGAGCGGTGCTGGAGTCATGCTCAGGTGCAGGTAGCAGTCCAAAAGGGGGTTAGTGCGGGCCCATGCGCGTGTCCTTATCCTTATCTAACGCGTCGTGTGGGTAGAGCCTAGAGGGGACGTACTGGCTGGCGACCGATCAAGTATCTACCCAGTCAAGAGGAGAGCCGCTTTCGCTGCGGCCGCCTCAGACAAGCGCTGGAGCATGCGTGTGCAGGGCAGCAAGACTGCTCGTTGCGGTACTTGTGCGCGCCCCCGCGGCACCCTCCCCGGCACGAGCACGCATGTCATGTGGGCAGTGAATGACGGCGTCGCACGCAATTCACCTCAATGGCATACCCAGGCAGGCCGCCAGCCAGCCAGCGTCTGCCCGTACCCCTCGTCACGCTGCCCTCGCACCTACTCGGCTTGTCGTGGGGTAATCTGTCGCCCGCCGCATTTGAATGTGCTCGGTGGTCTGATAGGGCCATGGCATCTTGACCCCTCCCCAACATTGCTGCCTCTTTACCGGTAGGCTGGAGCTCTTCCGATTCACCACCGCTGCGACCTACAGCAGCTGCCTCTTCTTTTGCTCTGGTACCCGCGATAGTCGCTTGCCCTCCCAACATGCACACTTGACTTGCTCGTGATACTGCCTGCCTTGCCCACCAATATTCGCCCTTTGTCTATTCCCGTTCGCATGTAACCATCAGACCGGCCTCGCACGAGACGCCGTCTGGAACCGCGCCGGCGGTGCAAGGTCAGCGGCTCCACGACAGCCTTGCGCCAAGCAGAAGCAGGACGCGTCGTTTGGAACTGGCCATGATGGACGGAGATAAAGAAGCTGGCTACGTCATGTAGTTTCAGGCGTCACGCCGATTCTAGCCACTGCCTCTTGCACGTGAACCTTCCACATGTCACCAAGTACCAAAGTATCTCAGCCATGAAAACTAGACAAGCAGGTACTTCACAAAGGAACAGGCACCTGCCCCAGCCCCAGCCCCAGCCAACCAAAGTATGACGTGCCTGTATTTCTGCGCCCAAGGCTGTCAGACATGGTACGCCTGCCTGTTCCACCGTACCTGCATGCGGCTCTACAACCTGACTCCCCTCACCAGAATCCACAACACAACTGGCACAATCACATTATCGTTTCCGCCTGTCAGCACAGCCTCGTTCAGGCTCGCGCCCAGGGCACACAGCCCCGCCTTGAACGTCGTGACCAGCATCAGGTAAATCCACTCCGCCAGGCCCCTGTCATATTGTCGTGCACCATCCCATCCAATCGTTAGCCATGCTTTGCCCAACACCAATCCAATCGTGACAGCCACAGCAAATGCGAGAGACCCTTCGAGTGACTTGCCGCCTGCCCAAGGCCATTTGCGCCTGCCGTATCGGCGCCCGATTAGCGAGGCTGCCGCGTCCCCCATGCCCACGCATATCACGCCTGCAAGCATACTCACATCTCTCCATTGCACATTCCAGTCCTGCCACGGCTCATCACCGCTCCGCTGAACGCCCGCCAAGCTAAGCCATAGCGGTATTGCACACCCAATCAGTAAAAAAATATGTGACACCACGATAGGCCCGCGCAGGTCTCGGCCATCGACATATGGCGTTAGAAAGCGAGCGATTGGCTTTGAAAGAGGGGGAAGCTGGGATGCACGGATGAGGTCGAGTATCAGGAATATAGCGAGGACGAGAGCGAGAGCGAGAGAGACGAAGCAGGGGTCGATGTAGATGGTTGGAAGGAGCATGGCGACCATAGTCCCATGGAAGACTTTTCGACGTGTGTCTACTTCTACCACAGCAGAGAGTGAAAAGACAGATATCAACCCGAGGACGATGGTGCCGGCGCAGTATGCTGCTAGCACGAGCCGTGTATTTGCTTCACCAATGACGACGTGTCGAAGGTGCTCGATTAAAGTCAGGGGGTGCTCCTTTTGGTGGATAGTGTCTAGATCGATCAAAGGAGGTAGTGGGATCCACGAGTCGAGGTTCCAATTGTACACCTCCCACCTTATGCGCGGTATGTTTCCAAACAGATACCCGACCGCCCAGCCAAAGGGCTCATAGCCGCTCAAGGCGTGTTTGCCAATAGTATAGCGAATTGGCCCTAGTATCATAACGATAACGACGATATAGAAATAGCTTGCATACAACCACTTCCTGATCGTTGCCTGTGTAGGTGTCAAGGAGAGGTATGATTGCACAATTGACTTCGAGCGCTTTCGTTGTGCAAATCGATGTGAGGATGTATGGTCGTCAGCGACAGGAGCAGGTAGAGTATTTCGTCTTTGACGCCTAAGATTGTTCAGCCCATTCGTCTTGTTGTCCATATCCTGAAAGCTTGTTTTTTTGGCTTCCACCGCTGACTGTGGCTCATATCCATTAGCCATCAAGCCGTTCTTTCGAATGGTATTGACGACATTCACCTTCAAGCTCTTCGATTTTTGGAGTGGATTGGAGAACAGAGGATGATCTTCATCTGCATCACTGTCCATGATGCTACCGGATGCAGTATTTTGGGATCGTCGTGTGGTTAGACTTTGATTCAAAATCTGCAAGAAAGACTGCGTGTTTTTGATGGTTTGACCAGCTCGTCTGAGCCTCCAACGCGGAATGCGAGCGAGAGCCACGCCCCATTTAAGGACCTTCCCACAGGCCACAAACAACCCTACTCCTCCAAGCCACATCAAGGTTTGGAGGATGCTTGCTTGTGGAGAGTTGGAGAATAATAGCAGGTTGATGAGCCCGATGGAAAGTAAATGGAGCTCGGTGGGTAATAGGCTGGTTGTAGATAGATAGTATAATGGTGGGAGTAGAGCTTGATGGAGAGCAAAAAGAGTGACTAACAATTCTGGGTCCAGCTGTCCCTGCTGGAGTAAATGTTTGAGTTTGTATGGCTTAATGGCTGTTATATTCGAGGGAAAGTCTGTGCGCTCGGCGGCGATTAGTGGCAATATGGATAGCAGCCAATGTAGGTTTGAGTAGCCCAGAGTAGCCTGTTTGAAAGGTATCAATCGAGGCGGTAGTGCGGCAAGTGCAAGGAGAATATTTGGTAGCAATGGTGTTTGAAACGAACTGAACAGAGAAATCGAGATAAGAATAGGCAATATTGTTGGGTATAAAATAGTGGCAGGGTCGAATGCGGCTGGTACATGTATACGTTTTCGAAAGCGAAGGTTTGAAGGATTCCCTCTCCGCCACGAGTAGTAGAAGACTCGGATAGGGTAGAGGATCAGGAGTCCAGCCATTACGGCAGCGTGCGCGACTAGTTCTACTGGGTTATGGTCAGTCGTGCCCCTAACGGTAGGAGAAGGTGCCTATGCTCACCTCTGTGCCAGCTCAATAATTGTACCCAGCAGTTGCAGCCCCTGACCGCAAGGATGCCAATTCCGGCTAACAATATCGTCTCAGTTGTTCTTCTCACAAGCTCATTGCGTCGTCTCTTGAGATACTTTTGCCTGGCTGCTCTGGCCTCCTCATCTGTAAATGACGGTTCACCTCTCCGACTTCTCTTCTTCTTATCGGTAAAGTACTCATCCGAGTATTTCCGGCCTTCATCGTCAATTTGGGTAGGTGTCAGAAGTGGGCTAGTCACATCTTGTCCTAATCCTTCTGCATCCCGCAGGCCTTTGTGTAGTCGCAATGGTGGAGGCGGCAGCGCTTTCACGAAGCTGTACCCCTCATCATCGGCCTCTGTGCCACTCTCGCTCGGCGATTGCGACTGTGACGAGGTTTTTCTGCGCTTTCTTCCATCGGCATCAGATATTGTGCGGCAAGGCGAGATGGGGCGGCTTCGTGTCGAATGAGGTAGAGGCATCAATCGATCTGGAGAAGGTTTTCGGATCTCGCTCTTGTGCCGGAGATATGGGTGTGGCGAACGACGAAAGAGCTCAAGGGTTTCGATTTCGGAAGAGGTTGGCGCATCACGTTGATTATCTGGGGGTTCCGGCTCTTGCGGCATGGTTGCCCTGTTCCTACTCTTGGAAGCTCTTCGCGCTCCGAATTACAACCTGCCAGTGCTCGGCTGGTAACTGGTCATTGGTGACGTCTGCGCAAGAATTTGGGTGGGGTGTCTTGTAGACGTCGGTGGTGGGCTTGCTGGAGCGAATGCAATTGCAGAGAGTCAAATGCAAGCGGCGCGATTTCACAATCGCGATGATAGAGTTGTCATGTGTTATACAACCGGAGAGAAGACGTGTGCACAGCCATGAATACGAAGGCTCGACTGACGATTCTCACATGTTAGGCGGCGTGGCACGCGTCTAAGAGCTGACGTTGCGGTTAGCCTTTTCGGAATGCACTCGGAACTTCTTGCCCTTGCCGCGCTTAAGTACAACGTTAGGTTGTGTACAACTGTGAATAATATGGCTGCTATCGAATTCTAATGGAGTAACTTGGCTATTTACCAATATTTTCAACCTACACTTACATTCATCAGCCACGATCACGCTCTGGTATTCGACTTCACGAAGGCGCAGTTTATCGATAACTCGCCAAGCCGTGCCATAGCTGCCATAAGTCTTGGAAGAACCTGCATGGAAATCGGCCCACCCAGAGCTTGAGAACTTTCTTTGGAGAGGTGGGCTAATTTTTATTATGTTCACGTAAATACTATACATGGATCTTTTATTTCAAGAATCCTTCTCTATCTAGAGAGCCAGTCGTGGGCGTCTCCTAAGGAACACCCTTTTCACCCCGTGACCTTTACTCTACTGTAGATATTTGTGCTCCTGCAGCCATTGCTTCACATCGTCAGAGTCCCTCTCGAGCCAAGCGGCTTTAGCACTGATGGCGTCGAGGCTCTGAGACAATGACATGTCGAAGCCCTTTGTGCTCTTATTAGCAAAGAAGGACTTGATGTCGTCAATGTGTTCTCGGTGCGTGAAGCTAGAGGTGGTGATTGAAACAACCGAGCTCAACATGCTCAAGCTAGGAGGCAGCCGCTTCTCGAGTTCTTCCCAATTGTCCTTGACCCACTTCCAGAGCGCATTGCAGCCCTCTGCATGCGATCGCAGGGCAGAGATTGGGAGGTAGATATCTTGGCCTTTGACGTCTTCGCTGAGTGAAAAGTCTAGAGTGCGCTGGATCAACTCTGGCGACTTCGCACGGCCCAGCGAGCGAAGCGCAGAGTTACGCTCGTCGGCCGTTGCAGCGTTGATAGCTTCGTTAACAACAACGTCATACTACAAGGCGTTAGTCTTTTTCAGTCAAAGTGCAGTTCAGATCAGATCGTACCTCTTCTTTGCCACCCTTGGTCAAGACGATGGCATACACGCTGCCACGAAGATTAGGGTGGATGGCCGACTTGTCTCCTGCCTTGAATTTGTTAAACATATCAAAAGACGCTTGAGTAATCTTCTCATCTCCAGAGATTCCAGCAGCACCAAACATTAGACTCTTGAATTGCTGCTCGATGTGGCCATCGTTCTCACTAAAGTTCCATCCCAGTTCGTGCGCCTTGTCTGCCACGAGGCTCAACTGGAACTGCTTCAAGGCATCCCTGGTGGCTTGATCCTCGAACATCCATGCTCCGCGGAGTGAGCCAATGCGGCCTGTAATCTCCTGCCAGACCACAAAATCAGGCTCGGTCTTGAAGCTATCGAGAAGGGAAAGAATTCCAGAAGACTTTTGGTAGCCTGAAGCAGCTAAAGACCCAGCGTCCGCAATCATTCCGGCCCTATCCTCAACAGTAAGCAGGCCATCCTTGGCAGCAAGACCAAGCTTCCGCAGCCGCTCCGGGGTGTAAGAAGTCCGGTAGATGCCTGAGTGATCAGCATTGAGTTTGAAAAAGTCCATGTCCTTCAGCTTGAAATCCGCTTCACGATCGAAGAGTGTCAAGTCCTCATCGACGCCCTCCTTTGTTCGTAATGCGAGGAACACTGGGTAGAGGGTTTGGTCCTCCTCAGGCTTAACATCTGCCGTGCGGAGGAACCGGTTCTGTTTCAAATGGATGGAGTCGGAACCTTCGGTGACAGTGACGACTGGGAAGCCAACCTTCTTAGTCCAGATGTCCATTACCTTTCCGACGTCTTTGCCACTAGCCTCGCTTAGAGCTGCCCATAGATCACCTGTTTCAGTGTTGCCATAAGCGTGCTTCTTGAGGTAGCGCCTGATACCCTCCATGAATGTCTCCTCGCCGATATATTTCGAGATCATGCGAATGACACTGGAGCCCTTCGAATACGAGATGGCGTCAAAGATCTGGTTGATCTCATCTGCACGCTTTACAGGTACCTCAATGGGATGACTGCTGCGCAGGGAGTCAAGAGCTAGAGCGCCAGCAAGATTATCAGAAACATAACCCTCCCAGACTTTCCAGTCGGGGTAAAAGACATTGCAGGAATACCAAGACATCCATGTCGCAAATCCTTCGTTTAGCCACAAGCCATCCCAGAAGTCCATGGTCACCAGATTACCGAACCACTGATGAGCGAGCTCGTGTTGCACAGTCTCGGCTACACGCTGCTTGACAGCCGCCCCACTAACTTTCTCGTCGATAAGCACATCCACAACACGGTATGTTACCAAGCCCCAATTCTCCATAGCGCCAGCACTGAAATCAGGAATAGCGATCATGTCCATCTTGGGAAGAGGAAAGTCACTATTGAACGTCTTTTCGTAGAAAGCTAGGGTCTTTGCTGCGAGCTCGAGAGAGAATCGGCCGTGCTCGATATCCTTGTCTTTGGGCGCATACACTCTGACAGGCACACGGAAACTGTTGGTCTCGATGTAGTTAAGTTCACCAACAATGAAAGCCAGGAGATATGTTGACATCAGCGGAGTGGGGTTGAAGGTAACAGCCTTGCGCTTTCCGCCTGTGACCTTTGAGTCTACCTTTTTCTCAGACGCCACATCCATATTACTCAAGCAAGTCATTTTATCGTCTGCGACGAGGGTGACAGTGAACTTAGCCTTCAGCGCAGGCTCGTCGAAACATGGGAATGCCCGTCGCGCATCGGTGGGCTCCATCTGCGTAGTAGCCATATATGTCGTCGACCCATCCTCTGTCTTGAACGATGATCGATAAAAGCCTGCCATGTTGTCGTTCAAGGTGCCGGTGAAGGTGATGGTGAGCTTCGCCTTGCTTCCCTTAGAAATTGTCTGGTCGAAGCTGACCTTGGTTGTCTGCGAGTCGGCATCGTGAGAGACGGCAGGGGAATCCGAGATGACGCTGTCGTTTGCGGCAACCTTGGTGGAGTGGATTTTGAGCTCGTTGGTGTTGAGGGAGATGGAGGTGGTGTCTTCATTGACATCCAGGCTGGGGCCATGTCAGTACTCACATTTCCATGGCGCAAACAACGGCATACTCGATGACTACGGTGCCCTCGTAGGTGAAGTCCTCGAAGTTTGGCTCCAGAGTAAGGTCGTAGTGGACCGGCCGGACATTGGTAGGGAGCACTTCTCGGGCGCCAGCAATAGCGGCCGACCCATGCTCCTCAGCTCCAAAGTGTCTGCACATGTTTCTTCGATGCGAGCAGTGTCGGGCGGAAACGAGGGGAGAGAGTCGAGAGGGTATGGGGGCGCGTCGTGGGGTGGAGACGAGGTGTTGTGACGGTCTGGCGGGGTAAAGAGTGGTTGTCGTGGGGCGGGTGGTGTGCAAAAGGGCCCGGCGAGGATGGTTCAGGCGCCGAGTACGGGAAAGAGCGGTGATGGGAGGGCGTGTTGCAGCTGCCCTCAGCTGTACAGTGAAGGCACATGCATTGTCTGCTCTGCGCCAGCCGCCATTTGGCCTGAAGCAGCAGTGCATATCTTTCAACTGGCCGATGGCTGTTTGCGAAAGAAAGGAAACAGACCGCCAAGAGATGCGAGCGCAATTGACTGCTGCCATTCTCGACGCACAAGCCATGCGCTCGGCTAGATAGAAATCGGCGCTGCCGCTGCTTTTCTCCTTCTTCTTTTCACCACGCACCGAGTCTTCCCGGCGCCCTCTCTACTAGCGGAGGTGCTGGGTGCCTGGGAACAATGTTGCCAGCGCGTGCCAGACCAAACCTCAAGCACTCGTTTGAGCCTCTCCACAATTCCTCCATGAGTGGTCGGGTATAGAAGATGTTGCCACATGACGAGAGACTGTCAAGCCCTTGTAGTACAGGGTAAAGAGTTTATGATACATACCTGGTCATGTGCATGGTTGCCGTCAGCCATTTGGCCTGTCGTCTATCATCAGACTGACTGATGGTTGATGGCCGTGCCAGCTTCCGTCTCGTGTGCCATCAGCTTATCTCTCAACATCTAGCCCTTGGGCTGGCAAGATGGACGTGGCCTGTGAATGACTCCCGCCAAGACACAGAAAGATGAGGAAGTTGCCGTCTCCCACAATGCAGATATCATACATGTGGTGATGGTGTGGCCAGCAGCCAATCAGGGCGGCGGCGCTCCTGCTGACTTGGGCCCGCCAAGCTTTGCAAGAAGTTGCAGGTGCCTCAGCCAACCCACCACTATCAACCTCCGCCAACGAACCCCCATTGCTCCACGCCTTCCTCGCTCCGAGCCAGCTTATATCCAGCATGTTGGCTCGATCAGCACTGCGTACCGCGCGCTCAGCCGGCCCCGCAGCCCGCAATGCCACCGCCAGAACTGCTTCGGTACGACATCCGGCCACCCTTCCACGCGGGCAGCTCTTTCGACCCCCCACAATTCATCTCTGCGCCCATTCTGCTCTTAGCATGCTCCCCTGCACCAATTGATCTGATGGCTGACGAATTGGATGATATAGCGCGCCGCTTCGACGTCGAGCGCCTCTGCCGAGGGAGCGGCTTCTTCTCTGAAGAACAACGCCCTGCCCATCGGCGCCACCCTGTTCGCCGTCGGATCGACTGCCTGGTATTGGCAGATGTTCGGCCGTAATGCCGATGCCATGACGCCCGCCGAAGAAGGGTGAGTGACGCCCGGGTCTGCACGCGGTGGAGCGAGGGAAGAGCAACACTGACAGTCGCAACGCAGTCTGCACCCGACCAAATACCCATGGGAACATCAAAAGTGGCACAAGACATTCGATCACGGAGCGTAAGTGGCCCACAAACACGCCACCAGAATTTCATCTGAGACTTGACAAACAGACTCCGCCGTGGCTTCCAGGTCTACCAGGAAGTCTGTGCATCCTGCCACTCCATCTCCCGTGTCCCCTACCGCGCCATGGTCGGCCAGTTCATGACCGTTGACGAAGCCAAAGCTCTTGCCGAGGAGAACGAGTACGATACCGAGCCCAACAACGAGGGCGAGATCGAGAAGCGCCCCGGGAAATTGTCCGACTACATGCCCGCCCCTTACAAGAACGACGAGGCCGCTCGCGCCGCCAACAATGGTGCTCTGCCCCCAGATCTATCGCTCATGGTCAAGGCCCGCCACGGCGGTTGCGACTACATCTTCAGCTTGTTGACTGGCTACCCCGAGGAGCCGCCTGCAGGTGCCGTCGTTCAAGATGGCCTCAATTTCAACCCTTACTTCCCTGGAACCGGAATCGCTATGGCTCGTGTCTTGTATGACGACTTGGTCGAATACGATGACGGAACAAAGGCATCGACTTCGCAGATGGCCAAGGATGTCGTTGAATTCTTGAACTGGGCAGCTGAGCCCGAGATGGATGAGCGTAAGAAGATGGGCTGGAAGGTTCTTACCATTACCAGCGTATTGTTCGCCATCAGCGTTTGGGTCAAGAGGTGAGTAGCCTGCGCCTGGTATCTAGTCTAGCAGCCCCAAAACTAACCGGTTCATTAGGTACAAATGGGCACCGCTAAAAACTCGAAAGATTGTTTACAGCCCACCGAGGACGAAGAGCATTCTTGATCAGATTCCCAAGCCGAACACGTCAGGCAAGACCAACCAATAAGCGTGAATTCAACTGCATTTGGGTGGCTGGGTTAGACAGAGTGGGCAGCGAGAGCGTGTGTGTTCTATATCTTGTACAGTGTCGGTTACTACCTCAAATACGACTTCTAAGATTCCTTTGTTCAGTGACATGGCACGGATTCTCTAATCTTCTGATATATGACTCTACTAATATGTTACAGTAATACAACAGCGCTTCTACGATATGATACATATGTTTACGCCAGCCACTGACTAGGCCCAAGCTAGCCAATTGGTAGTTTTTGAATGTTGCAGGAGTGTCCGCATAATATTAAGTTAAAGGTAATGACTTCTACAGCCTTAGTCTGAATCTTACACATGCGTAGCCGATCGATTCCCAGCCGTGAGGCATTACTAGAGCCCTTGTGAGCGCCATTACTCCATACAACACTTCATCATTAGTATCCATATGATAAGGGGAACAGAAAAGCTAATGTTCTCCCGAGTTCCGAGTGATCCATTAGCCCATAAGCTCTCCTACCTTTTCCACCAGCCGAAGGACTTGAACATCAGCCATGAGCGCTTCAGGGGAGGAGAATATTGAAACGAAACAGGAAGTGAAAGGCGCTGCGGAATTTACCATATTGATCAAAGTCCACGGACCGACGACTTTAGATGAGATGATACAGCCCTCCTAGCCATGACCCCGTAGACACCTATTTGTACAAAACCATGCCCTGACACAAGTGTGCCCTTCTCTTGGCGAAAGAGGTATGCATGGGCAGCGGAAGGATATAGCCCCAGTGTCCCCAACACCCTTCTTCACTCGTCTCCCACATTTTTCGTCTTCCTCTCGCACACCAACAAACCTAACTTTGCTTACGATCACTACATTCAGTTTATTGCCTCTACACCCTTCTCTGCAACTTCGACCAATCCCTGCTTCAACAACTTCAGCCTTATCCTTCACGCCCTTCTCGCCAAGGCTCTGACAACGAATCATGTCCGACTATGTTAACAACTTCGACTGGGGTATGGATCTTGACGAAGATTTGGACAATGTTGACTGGACGGCTTTGGAAGAGAGGGTTATGAGTTCGCTGTTTGGACCCCTGTGGGAGGAGTTGACAGGTGGCCCACAGCCTGATGCCCGGTGAGTTTTAAAAAAAAAACATGAGCTAACAGAAGGGCGAGTCTGCACAGTTCTCAGCAAGAAGATAAACAGGGAAACTTCCCTGCTCACGAGCTGCATGTCGATGTGGATGTAGTCCCGCCCAGCCCGCTCCTCGAGCGAGAAATCTCCAACTTGTCGAGCTCAACGTCTGGCCCACAATTCATTTGCCTGGTTGAAGGTTGCAGTTCTGGACCATACAAACGTCGCGGTGACCTGGCACGCCATAGTCGCAAGCACGGATCACAGCTATTTAGCTGCCCAGCAGTAGACTGCAACCGTATCGGGAACAATGGTTTCACTCGCAAAGACAAACTCATTGACCATCTACTCGATGGACATGAGGACGATACGCCCCTTATATGTCCAGATTGCCAAATTACTCTGACGAGGGACCATATGGCAGCCCACTTAGCCCCCCCATACATGTCGCGTTCTGGCCTTACCTGCCTAGGGAGCTACAGAACATGTCCGATGCTAAGGTGCTCCTACAAGGTGCATGTCGCCAATGATTTCTATATTACGGAAACCGACAATCACCTAGCATTGGAAAACCTCCTGGTCCATCTGAAAACAAAACATGGTGTGGAGGAAAGGTTGCACTTCAACAACTTGCTCGAGCAAAGCGGCTACACGAGCCAGTCCTGCGATGTTATTTGCCCCATTTGTCCTCCTCCTTGTCAATTTTTCAGCCACGCTAAATTTTACGAACACTTCATCCAATTTCACTATCACGGCCCCCTTTGTTCAGTACGCCGGTACGAATCATGCCGTAAAGATTGTTGGGGTCGAGATCTAGCTTGCCGCTTCCGGGAGTGTGAATTTGTACCTGAGGACGTTCGTTGGCACCGTCGCGCTCTTCTTCGCATCTTGCCAGCCTTTAGGTTCCATCCAGTTTGGAATGATATCAAAATCTGTTTCCCAAAGGCAGCCTAGCCATTTCCCATTCGACTAGGATTTATTTGTGTACGGTTTCAGTTTGAGAGATTATTTCTTTCCCTGAACTCGTCATATGCCACCTTACTCACCCCCCCCCCTCCCCTCTTCCCATGCACGCAAATCGACCGTTTGGTTTTTTCGGCGCTCTGGTCTTGGGTGTATTTCTTAGGTAGAAAGAATCCAACTTCGTACACTCTTTAACCCAATGTGCCGTTCAGTCCCCTCGTTTCATCACTGATGAGAACACCCCGAGGGCATTGCCGATCCGTACGGCGATTTGGGCGATGCAAATTTGGAGTATCGTTTTCTCGGAGCAGAGAGATTTCCACTTAGCCCATTATTGGGTGCCATTTTCAGAGACATGGAGACCTGCTCCTTCATTTTGAGACATTGCGATAGTCATTCATTCTTTTCAAATGTTCTGTGGGAACAATTGCGCCTAAAAAAAAAAAAGGGGGATAAGTTACTCTCTAGCACACTGGACAGCTGCGTCTTCAAATATGGGTTGTGGACTCAGCCTTCTTACAAACCTTAGCTTGATGACCCTCTGTATTTCTTCCACTCCTCCCACTCCCCCAAGGCCATGCCCCCTCGCTCGGCAGTGAGATAATTCTCCCAATTCATAATGCTGCTATCAACCAAGTAGTAATCATCCATATCCCCCGAGATCGAATGATCATCCTTCCACCTAAACTCACTCGCCACCATCTCTGCATCAGCACCTTCTGACCTCATCTCCAGCCCCGGCGTTTCAATATGCTCATAATCTTCCGTTATGCAACTTCCTGCTGGTATAGTAAAGTAAAGCGTAATTCGCATCCCAGCATCCAAGCTTTCAAAGGCAAGGTCAAACCTACTCGAGAACACATAAGTCGAACGGCATTCCGATTCAGTAATGTCATAAATACGGCCCATTGTAACGCTCTCGCCAGGTTTGTCTCGAAATGATACAACTGCGTCTTGCTTGCTGGTAATCATGCCAAAAGACCAACGGACAAGCATGAGCTCTCTGGGCGATGGTTGAACGAGTAGCATGTTCCTCCAGCTAGCATCCGCGCGAAGAAAGGCTGCCGATTTGGAAGGTACCCAGTCCATTAGTTTGAGTGTGTCAAAGTACCGGTCACACCGGCTGTTGTGGCTTTGCGGTACAAGAAACCAGAGTGGGAAGTGTTTGCGGAGGAGGGGATTGATCGCCCATTGTGCTGGGTTTCTGGCGGTGTCGGGCTGGAAAAATAGCTTTCGTTGAATCGCAGGTGATAAAGTTATTGCGTGGTGAAATCGTCGTGAGATTCGCTGAGCATGGAGAAGCACAGCTAAATCGTCAACCTGAAGAAGGATGGCTTCGAGGAGTTCGGAGGTGCTAAGTACGCGATCGCTTGCAGATGTCATCGTATGATGTACTTTTGTGTGATCCTAATCAATACAGCACACAAAGTTGCTGTGTATCCGATGTGGTGCTGACAAGATTGAAACTTAGGCCGCCGATCTTGTCACTTCGCCGCCCCTCACGAACAAGAATAACGGAGCTGGAGGCACTCGTCAATGATGTTGTACAAAGGTATTTGATTAATAGAAAACGTAACTGCCGAGACAGGTATTTTCAGTCGTAAAGTCGCTTCTCAGCTGCGCAATGGTAGCAAGTGCTGCACCAAGCAACTCTGCCTACATAGTGGACATTCCGGCTTCTCTCTTGCCCAGTCACTGATACACGCCCAACAAAACACGTGCCCACACGTAGTAACGCTCGGATCTTTCATCTCCTCCAAACAGAGCGTGCATTTTCTGTTCCCGCCCTCAATCCATCCCATCGTCTCTGCGTTATCAAGCTCATACCGAGGCTTATCCGCAGCTGGGGTATGTGTCCATTTCTGTAGATCTGAAGGCGCAGAGGCAGCTGGCACTGCAGCATCGAAGAGCAGCGCATTATTCGCACTATACGCGTTAGGATCGAGACTGACCTCTGCGCCGCCGCCTACAAGTGCCGAAGTAGTTGTTGGCAGCTCTGAGGTGAGTCTATCTGGCGTGCTAGTCATGGTGTTGTGGAGATGGAGGTAGCCCTGCACTGCCATTTGGAGGACTAGCAGCACACCAAGTACTTCGTAGCCTGCGCGTTGGCCATTTTCTTGTACTTGTCGTGTAAAAATGTAGCGCAGGCCCCATATTCGTTTGGAGAGGTGGTAGTAGCTGCCCGAAAAGTAGAATGTCGCTAGGGAGAGCGCGTATACAGGTGATGGAGAAGTAATAGTATCGAGATTCTGGAGGATGTAGTTTTGTAATCGCATAGCCAGGGGTCGGGATACGTGTTTCGTGCTACCGCTTTCTTTGGCTGTTTGTTGTTCCAAGGCCTGTTGCCGTGTGTACCATCTTAGACTCGATTCTAGCTTCGCCCTCATCCTTCTTCTGAATGCTGGTAGTGCTCGGCCTAACAAATATGGCCCTAATATGCAGCTCAATATGTATGCAGCCCTTCTCCCCAACGCTGGTAATCGGCCGCTCTCATTCTCGACTTGTATTATGTCTGTGTATTCTTCGCCTAACGTCCGGTTCCCTATCGCTGTTGTGAGACCGAGATACAACAGCTCCCCTATGACTTTAGTCTCGGAGATATATGTATGCGCAAATCGTGCGCCGTAGAGTTTCCGCAGAAGTGTGGATAGTTGGTCGAGGAGCACACCACTGAAGTACGCATCCTTCTGGTGTGAGCGGATGATGTCGGGCGACGTGGCGAACGGGTACGCGTATTTAGTCGGAGAGGTCATTGCAGGGGTTCAGTGCAGATTGTGAAGTTAAGAAGGGAAGTTGATGATGCTCCTGATGCTGTTCGCGATCGTTGATAGTCGTGCTGAACCTCGGCTTGTGCCCGGGCGCACAGGCCGACCATCGAGCTGGCAACTGGCCAACACCTCGCCCCTTGAAGTTACAAGTATTGAGATGTGACATACAGCGTGCCAATCCATCAGAAGATCTATGATAGACCGAATACAGGAGAGCACAAGAAAACTTCATACCAGCACGAACCACTCATACACAACTCTTGTAAAAGATGAGCGTACTAAGGGGGCCTTTGCGTGTAAAATCTGAACCGCAAAGTCAAGGAGTGGGCACTCATTTTGAGATATCAACTCCAGGAAGATATATAGCGGTCGCCAAGGGTAGGAGACCTGGCATCTACGAAGTATGGGAAGGAGATGGCGGCGCCAAAGAGCAAGTCGACTTTGACAATGCTTTGTATGAGAGGTTCGACCACGTCTCCAGCGCCATTGCATATATGAAGCGGCATGACGTAAAAGATTCTGACATGCGCCTTTTCCCTAAGGCCTTCAAAGCTCTCCCAAACTTTGTTCCAGATCCAACCGCGTCCTTTAGTGACGAATTCGATAGATTAGCATCAAGTCAGTCTATTCCAAAGGAGCAAATCAAAAGAGAAAAGGTAGCGGCTATTCGTGACGAGCTCATCTACCATTACCTGCCCGGTGGTGTCCCAGTCGACAGTAATGGTAAAATTCTTCTCGCTGAGGAACAAACACTTCAGATCTACCAAGGCATGTGCCGACACGCGGGTAAAGCAGCACATGATTCCGTCGCCGATTGCCTTCTTGAGCTCAAATTTTGCCCGTTTGTGAACATCATCGATCTCATCGATGCCTGTAGGAGTGGCGACGATCAAGTCCAAACCTTTGTTGACTGGAATGCCTTCAAAGGCTATACTATTGGCAAAAAACGTACAATTCCAGTCAATGAGGCAAAAAAGAGTGAGTTCTTGCAAGCACTTCTGCAGGATTTCAGGAAAGGGCCTATAAGTGTTGGCCCACAGTTCGGTAATCGGCAAATACAATCGGATGTGCGGAGATTGCCACGTGAAGTCAAAGCACAGCAGATACAACTCCTCCCAGCTCAGGGCTCTAAGGCAGTGCTCGAAAGGGCGCCTCCATCTCCCTCTTCGAGGCTCTCACCATCGACATTCGATCCAATGACGCCCGAAACTGAGACCCTGAAGATGGAGACGACTCTCAAGTGCCTGCATCGATTTACGACTATGAAACCTTCAAATCAGACTCTGATTCATTTTGTGTGTTACCAACCGAGCTTGAGGATGGAACTTCTGTCAGCCCATCTCTAGCATCCGGCGTAGAGAAGGAGACAGGCACGGAGGCGAGTAATTTGCAAAGCAAAAAGCGCCGCCGCGCTTCTACAACCTCCACAACACAACCCTACGAAAAACAAGGCCGTCATGCGTGAGATAGCTCACTCAAACGCAAAAACTGCCGGCTAGCTTTGAGGCACTGTGGAGCTTTGTAGCCTGAAATAGGGCCTCAGCCTTACTATCGTAATAACTCTTACGTTTGTCAGTAACTTAATGTAGAATATAGTAACAAATTTTTGGAAAATTTCATATTCAATCAACATTTAAGTGTCAAATTGAAGTTCCTTGAATTAGTGAAGGATAGCTTATTCCAGTCATAGTTCAGAATTCAGCAAAGTCAGATATTGGAGCTGTACACATCCGGAATGTTTGGTATTAATAGCTTTATAAATTATCATAGTATGGTTGCCAAATATATCAGTACGTTCAATTGCATACTTATCACTAATCGCAGAGTATGATTTGCTTCTTATACATAAACACCGTATTTCGATATGCCCTTATCTACCAATAATTACTATGGATATGAAACGATAGGTTGGGCTTGGTAATTATGCGATGAGAAGTTCTGGAAACAGGACGTGGGCTAAGCGTCATGGCAATGTAAGCGAGGAAGCTTTGATGTTGATACGTCTAACTCGGGAATGTAGTTTGCATTGTTTCCATGATCCGCTGATCAGTCTAGACTTCAAATTCATTCTCCCTGTCTGATCTTTGAACACTAGTTTTGTTGAGATGATATCAAGGGCTAGCCTTCGTGTTAAGGTATGGCGTATCAAGCATTTGGGCGAAACTTTCAACCCCTATGAAGTGGCTTCAATGGAAATAACGTGGTTGAATTTAAGCATGGATCTTTGCTGTTGGTTTCATATACGTAATGTGCAGATACAAATTCGGATAACATAATACTAATAGGCAACCGATAAAAGTCAGCAATAATCGGCGCAAAGATTCCACTAACAATTTGATGTTTGGGAAAATGGACAAGTAGATGGGGCGGGAGTAGTCACGTCGAAATCTGGAAGTGGAGATGGTTACAATAATTCCAATGAACAATTGAATTCGAAATCAATCTTGAGCCTGAGGTTCATGTTGCTCATGAAATTGCTCTTGTATTCAAGCCGATATTTATCCTTGCCCTGATCTACTGTTAGATGGACCAATGGTTTGAAAGGTGTACTCACCTTGTGGTTCTCTTGCGTGTAATATTTTCTATTGTATTCGCTAAATGATAGAGCCCTGTCGCGGTGCTGATTAAGTGTGTCTTCCCATGCTTTTCCTTCGTACTTTCTTGGGTTTGGAGACCAAAATACAGCCATACTTACCCAAACCTGATACTTGGGTGACAAAGAAACTTGGTAGAGCACAATATTTTGGGCATAGAGTAATTAGAAATTCGACGTACCCTGACTACGTTGTTTGCCCATAACGAAATTTTGTTGGCTCCACCACCAGCCTCATAAGCGCCACCGCTTACAAGAGTGCCACAGTCGGTACTCGTGATAGGGTGGAAAGCTATGCTTTTCGTGCAGCAACAGTTAGTACCAGCCTCGATTCCAAAGAATGCGTATGGTCCGCCATTCGAGATACTGTTGCAGAGATCGAAGCAGACCTGGCAGGTCAAGGTTGCGGAAACCGTGAGCTGTGTTCCAATAATTTGTATGTTTGTGATACTTTTTGATTCGAAGCAGCCCTGGTAGGTGCCCTGAGGAGTGAAAATTGTATCTATCTTTACAGTAGTTAGCAAACTGCCCAAGGCAGTTTGGTTAGAATTGGCTGAGTGCGCTCGTTGTAACATATGTGCTCCTTTCTCTGTGACCTATGGTCTGCCTATGTGAATAGCTAGTAGCTTTGGCGGAGTTTTGTTGGTCAGTAACGGATGTGCTATGGGCGAGAGTAATGCAAACATTCAAAGGCAACAAATACCTAACCGCAATATTCCTCGATGGCGCAGGTATACGGCATCATTTCGATAGGGTACATTCTAATCATGGAAGGTGGGATTTTCATAGATTGGGCGGACGATATCCATGTAGCCAACACCCCCTGTGGAAGCTTGGGCGAGCTTATCCGATCGATTTGATACCCCGCATGTGCATGGAACGGATACAAGAAGTGAGGAATTCGACTTAGCAAGACGACCACGTCACTGGAACATTGACGTACTCGAACCATATGGAACATAATATGGCCCTACTTGCTCCTTTGTCCTTGGAAGAGATTTCACTGCAAGCAGCATGGATGACGGAGCTCCTTGCTGCGGTGGGAAAAGGCGTATGAATGACAACGACTGCCCAAATGTAGGTGGGTTTCGCTGGCATCCACAATGTGTCTTTATGCGACGGTTACAATATGGTTTGTCGCTCCCCGAAAGTGTTGTGCCAATCTTGTCAAGGCTCCGCTGGAAGGGGTCAGCCCCGCCCTGAATCAACTTCAAAACCGATTATTGCCGCCTATTTGCCGCCCACGTCCCTAATCTCGGTTCCCAAGTACGCCCGACTTTTCGCCCCATAAAATACACGTTCTTTTTGGTTGCACTGAACCTTTTTGGATAATTACCAACATGTTGACCCAGATAAACTGGAACCATCGCGCAGCCTGTGACCGTGCTTGGTCACTGAAGTATAACAAAAGTTGCACGGAGCTGCGTGTTATGAAGAACTTACCAGTGCCCGTTGAAGGATTCGTTTCAGGACCTCTCATGGCACCAATGCGAACCCGACTTAACAGCCCCCAACAGGGCGTAAACTAGAATAACTTGCCAATGATGATACAACTGAAGCCACAACTAGGGCCAGTCATAGTAGGGTATATGGCGCTGTGGGTGCCTATACTTTCGGAGGTGTCATTCTCATCGTGTTTCCTTTCCTCTCATCGTAAGAGCCATGTCTGCTATCAATTCTGGTTTCTGGATTAATTGGGGTATGTTGTGGCTAGATGCATGCCATCATCAAGGATACGTGCTAATGATCTATAGAACACGGCGCAATACGGGGCGCAACATTGACCCTTCCTACATACTACGGCCTGGTGCTGGTATCCTTCCTCACCCTTTTTGTACAGTTTGTTGGCGGATGTTTTTGGAGAACACTGTGCTTTGTGCTCCACCAGACTCGATCGACGACATCTGCGCAAGATGGTTTTTATCACCAACAGCAAATTATTCTTCGCAACGCGATCACAGCACCAAATGCTTTGTGGAGTTTGTTCCGCTCGGCAGCTGTATGGAAGAGTAGGGTATCAACGCCTCTTAGTCGCTCGCTACCGTTGATCTTTATCACAATTTTGCATATCGCATGCTTCGCCGCGGCAGGTCTACTGTCCTCACAGATTGCTTCTACACGAGCCGGGCAGGCGCTAGTCGACAGCAGCGCATGCGGATATCCCAAGCAATTACCTACAATACGAAATATAACTTCGAAAGATCTAAGTGGCAATGACTCCATCATTTTCAATGTACAAGTAGCCATGGGCCGCTCGACAGTCACCAAGAGCACAGCATATGTTCGCTCATGCTATAACGGCAATGCAACACAACAAGACTTTTGCAACTACTATGTCCGACCAAACCTCATGGGAGCTCGCTCCTCCGCGAACTTGAGCGTACCGTGTCCATTTGGCAGCAGTGCATGCTTGACGGACGCTGTGCGCTTCGATTCGGGGTTTTTGGACTCAAACAAAGATATTGGGTTGAATTATCCGCCTAGGGACAGTCTCTCGTTTCGCAGGGTGACCACATGTGCACCAATAAAGGCGGAACGATATGCTACTGATTGGCGACAGAATTTGACTGAGGCATACGGAAAGCGGGAAACCACAAGCGTCAAATTCTATGAGTTTGGAAAGGGGGATTCAGGTTGCGAGGCTACACCAGCAAATGAGACCACGAGTCAGACGACGTTTTGTATCAGTCAATGGATGAAGGACTACCTGCCTGAGGCATACCATGTTTTGTAAGCCTAGCCTCCATTTCAAACAAAATTAACCCTGCTAAAACTTCGACAGAGCCGCTACTGCCTATACTGAGCGCCCGAATGCCAGCGATTTCAATCCCATTTCAGACTTTCGTATTGCGAATGCCGATGTTACCCTTTTCTCGATATTCAACAAAGCGAGATATAACGGCAAGGTAGATGATGCATTGTTCAACGCCCAGGTCCCACTAGACAATGAAGGCCGGTGGTTCGGCCCTACAACAGACGTTGATATCCTTGGGTGCACTGAGCAGTATCAATTTTGTAACCTCAAGAATCAGAAGTGTACCGACCTCACCGGACTCTATGCTGTTCAGCATGCAATTGACCGGGACGATCTCGGCCTCTCAAAACGGCAGAAAGCCACATTCGCTATCATGTGGCCAGCAGGGTGGGCTATGGCCTTTCAATGGACAGTAAAGCTATTAAGCAGCCGCATTCTCCTAGCTCAGGAATGGCTCTTTACCTCAACCTCGATGGGATCGACATTGCTACCACCTAACCAATGGCAACAAGAGGCTTTCAACTTACACAACCTTAGCCTTGCCATATTTCAGCATCGGATCACTCAACACGCGAGTCCGGAGAGGTTTGAATTCCGGCCGGGGATGAATGCTGTTAATCAAATCGATACACCCACAGACCCTGAGATACTAGCTCTTTGTCGGCGCCAGAGAATTCTTAGTGGGAAACACTACAGCGTTAGTGTGTTGGGAATGGCGATTATTCTCTGCGTAGGCAGTCTCCTGGTCATACTTGACCAATCGATAGAGGCAATATGGGCCCGTTTCTTTCAAGCGCAGTGGCAACTTGAGAAGCAGCAGGAGTGGACTCAAACAGGGACGCTGCAATTACATCGACAAGCATTGGAGGCTCGAGGCATAGGCACATGGGACAGAACGAATCGTGACTTCCCGGTGATCGAGGCGAAAGGAAAGCGGTTCTCGAGGATGATTACACTGGATGAAAAGGTTCATCAAACATCAGAGTATAAGTCAGGATACTATGCGGTAACAAACGAGATTCCGCTGTATGACCAAACACGGAAAGTACCGCAATAACAAGCCGATTGGGAGATAGCCCAAAGGCTTCTATTATACCATGGAATTATACTGCGGATACAAGGTGCTGCAGCCAATCTTGAGTCTGAGATACTTCTCGGTACTTTACAGGAGGGATGATGATTTATGATGATATCCATTACCAAATAATTTAGGGGGAATAATGTTGAGATAATAAATCCAGTAGACCAATTTGAATATAACCCTCACTGACAGCGACGCAAGGGTGAGGATAATTATGAAAGTATGCTCTTTTACATTCTCAAATAATAACCATTTAGGGGATACAAATGGCTTTAGTGCTTCATGAGTGTGCGAATTGAGTCGCTATGGAAGAAGATCAACAGAGAGTTGCTCGGGCCGAAATGCCTGGGCGCTTACGAAGTCAGTGCACCAACATGAGATCCTAGGAGAGCCCGTACGGGGCGAAATTAAATTTTCTTGATAATATTAGGCACCGAGGTGTGTGGTGCGTGCCTGCATGCTTTCGTCCATTATATATGGCGTCCACAAAGGAATGAGTCGAGTATGCGTTTGGTGGCTCCGAAGAGGGGTTTCTCTACGTCACATACGTTGGAATACGACTGTCGACCTCATGGTAGACTAGGATCCAGATCGGATATCAAATATCCGCCAGTTACACAGCCCCACATGGGAACAGGCATCCAAACCACGGCGCTACGCAAAACGGACCGTCCACCGACCCATCTACCGCCCATTTCTCTCATCTCAGCGTGCTGGTAACCAATAATTTTACCACAGGCGTCAAATGCAAGGACGGAGCTGAAATTGCTGTAGCCTTCCCAGTTGAGATCGAAAACAATTAGTAAGAACAGCTCAGCGTGTTCCTGTATTGCGGCATTCATCCGAGCCTTAGGCGCACAGGCCAGGAAGCGCATTGTTTGGTATACTGAGATGGCAGGCGCCGCTATTACATCCCAAGATTGACATAATCCTGGAGCAACTGGAGACGAGATGAGTAAATAAAGTGTAGTGGCTTGTTGTATCGCTTTAGATTTGCCACCACCATTAAGAAACGGGTTCTTCGAGAATTAGCAATACTTTTGATCGATACGTTGAGGCTTGAAAGGAAGGACAGGATGGCAGTAACGTGAATCTCCCGACCCAAACTTCCGGGATCTTGCGTTAATTTCTCAGCAACCAGATGTCGTGGGGATGGCATCCTACTGGGCGTGTCTCCTTCCCCGTTCATGCGCAAGGGTGCGCAGAAATCCTTCAAGAACGAAGGAATCGGAAAGCAGATCTGGAGACGTGAGATTTTAGATTCACACTGCTGACCCTGGCAATGTTTCGATGGCCATGAGATTGTGGTGCTGCCTCCCTGCAAACATGAATTCAACCCATTCAACAAACATACGGGCTGCACCCACGTTTTGCTGATCGCTATTATCTGTGTCCCAACGCACGTTGTCGATCCGATGATTAGGTCCTGTTATTGTTCGGGGCCTATATCTGCAGATAATCAGTACTGCAGGCAATCAGAATCAACACGCAATCTACACATACCCCACGCCGCATTGTTGCAGTAGTTTGTCCTAACAGTACAGTGTAAGGGCGTTTTTACGCGCCGTTCATGTTAAACCCCATGTATCGAATATGCAGGAGAACGCCATCGTTCGTCGGTTAACCGGGGAGCATGGGGACAGCACCACCTCGGAGCGGGGAAGATGCTTTGACTTGAGTACCTGCATGTTCCTAGGTCCAATGTAGCTAACGACAACGGTGTTCCAAACGTTTCGGGAAACAATCCGCCTTGGGGTACTGGATGGACGGCTTGTCAAATATAATGCAGGCCGGGTAAAGACAACGTGGGCGGAACGGCAAATCCAGCAGGTGTAAATGTTATGGGTGGTGAATGGAGAAGTGTATAAAGCTAAAAAGAGTCGCTCGAATACTAGTTGCGCGTTAGGCGGATCGACAAGTCTCAAGTGTATTGTGATCAGTCAATTGCCCATCATGAAGCTTCTTCACTTCTTGCTCCCTTCGGTCGTGCTTGCCTCTCCTTTACATTCTCGTTGCACTTCACCCCAAAGCTCTGCTAACGAGACTGAAACTTATGACTATATCGTAACTGGTAGTGGACCGGGTGGCGGTGAGTTATCCACAATTCGACCCACAAGCCGCAAGATCGCCGCTAACCCGGGTCCGTTCCTTTAGGTACAATCGCGGTCAATCTTGCCCGTGCAGGCTACTCGGTTCTCCTCGTAGAAGCTGGCGACGACGACAGTGCAGATATCCGCACCCAAGTTCTCGCACTCACCAGCTTCAGCAACACCCAATCTACTTGGCATTTCTTCGTGCGACACAGCGACGATGAAGAGCGCACGAAGCGGTATCAGTTGTTGGTCTGGAGATTGACCAACGGAGAGTACTGGGTAGGAGTCGACCCAACAAAGGATGGGCATCAAGGTGCTACCAGGCTGGGCGTATTCTACCCTCGAGGCTCCTCTCTCGGCGGATCTGCCATCGTCAATGCTGCGGCCACCTTCCTGCCTGCAGACAGTGATTGGGATTATTTTGACAAGGGTGTCAATGATGGTATCTGGAGGTAAGCAACCTGTCTCCTAGACTTGGACAATTGAATCCAGACTGATCGCCACTAGTGCTAAGGACATGCGCCGCATCTTCGAGAAGATCGAGCACAACAACTACCTTCCCGCTGGTACCCCAGGTCATGGGTTCACTGGATTCCTTCAGACTAACACAGCCACCAAGGCCTCATACGCTGCTACACAATTGAGATTGAAGATCTTTGCGGCAGGGTTGAAGTTGATTGGAAAGAACCCTAACAATGTTCTTGACGATATCACCAGCGATGCCAACTTTCTCGGTCCTAAACGCGACCAGACACAGGGACTGTGGGCCCTGCCATTCCACGTCAGGCCGAATTGGAAGCGTTACAGCCCGCGTGATTATGTTCTCGAGACATTGGCGGAAAAGAAGTACCCGCTCACAGTCACACTAAACTCATTGGCCACTAAGGTCCTTTTCGATGAGTGCACGTCAGAGTCCAAGCCCAAGGCAGCCGGTGTTGAGTACTTGAAGGGCAAATCTGTCTTCAGGGCTGATCCACGTCACACCTCCGCGAACACGGGCGTTAAGGTGCGGGCTTTTGCTCGAAAGGAAGTCATCGTATCAGGTGGAGCTTTCAGCTCGCCTCAACTCTTGCAGCTCTCAGGTATCGGACCAAAGGCTCTTCTCCAAAAATACAACATTCCCGTCATCTCCAACCTTCCAGGTGTCGGCAGGAATCTGCAGGATAACTACGAGGTGCCAATTATTGGACAAGCTAAAGTTAGCCTTGCCGCCACGCCTGACCCCAACGGCCCGCAGTGCACAAACGGAGCGCCAGGAGACCCTTGCATTGACCTCTGGCGAGAGGGTAAAGGTCCATATGCCCAGGGCGGACAGAATGGCAACGCTTTCCTACTGAAGACCAAGTTTGCCCCAGAAAACGATCGAGATATGTTGATGTTCTCAACTGGTACCACTGCTCTGAGAGGCTTCCGCCCGGATACCAATCAGACCATGACTCCTGATCCGGATACTTACTTTTCTTGGTCGACCTGCAAGATGCACCCCCAGAATGGAGCTGGTTTTGTTCAAATCAAGTCCGCCGATCCCCAGGATGCGCCCGATGTCAACATGAACTACTTTGCTGAGGGTTCTGAAACCGATCTTGGCTCCATTCTCGAGACAGTTGCCTTTGTAAGGAAGGCATTTGCCAGCGCCGATGATTCTGTCGGTCCTGTTTTGCCACTCTCACCACCCTGCCCAGATTCAGATATACAGGAGGATGGATATTGCAAGAACCAGGATATCGATAGGGAGTGGGTTAAAGACCAAATCTTTGGTCACCACCCTACAAGCACCAACCGGGTTGGCCCAGACTCCAACCCCATGGCCGTTCTGGATACCAGGCTCAGAGTACGTGGTGTCAATGGACTTCGGGTTGTTGACGCTTCTGCTTTCCCACGCATTCCTGGAGCGTTCCCTGCAGTCGCGACATACATGCTCTCAGAAAAGGCGACCGAACTTGTGATCGAGGATGCAGGCAAGTGGTAGATTGGAAGTTGAAACACTGTAACAATAGTTTTATAACGCAATCCTGTTAATCTCTGCAAGCGATCTATAATTTCCCAGACGTATTTTGGTTTGATGATTGTCATGTTCAAGTCCATATGAAATGCAGCCAGGAGGCCTGCCCTGAACCCCCGCATTAGCGCCACACCCTCCCCACCTTCAGCCAAATTTTTGCCCCAATCCCATCGTCAAACATTGAGTCTCGCCAATACAAAAAGCTGCACGCCTACCTACTCAAGATGAAGCTCCTCACCCTAAACTTTCTAACCTGCGCCATAAAAACCTGCAAAACAAACCCCGCCTCTTTTCCCCTCCATCCCCGCGATGCCGAGCTCCAAATCCAAGAAGCCGATCTCAATCTACCCTTTCTGAAGAACATACTACCGAGACTCATGTGGGAGGAGATAAGAGTAATTGCAAGAGAAGTACGTCTACACCGAGGCGAACAACCAGGTGGAATTCGGCTCACAATGATTTAGTTGGGCCTACCAGATCTGCCAGAAACGCCGCCTACTCCCGAGGATTTGGTGAAGAAGGAGACGGATACTGCGCTAGACACAGCTGAAGGGGAAAATATGGACGATGGTGAAGAGGGGGGAGGGGCGTCACAAACCGCGCTCGACTTGCACCGCGTACTGTTGGAGACGTGTATACAAGAGGGGAAACTGGTGTGCGGGAGCTGTGGACACGAATATGCGGTTAAAGAGGGTGTTGCAAATTTCTTGCTACCGGGCCATTTGGTCTAGAGCTATGGGTCGACGGGTGCGATGTGATGGAAGGAACTATGATACCCTTTGTTTTGGAGCATATCTGGAGTATGGCTAGGGAGCAATAGACTCCACTTTCATGCGTGCAACACTTTTTTTCTTGAATTATCGTGGTATCTCTGCGCCAAACGCTGCATTCTCCGTCATCCAGGCGATTTCCTGCATCAAGATCTGAACGCAACTATGATCCCAGCGGACGATTGATCTGCACCCTCTTGTCCTCGCCCGCGCTCACAATCCCTACTTCCTTGTCCCACTTAACACTGAAAACCTTGAGACCATCTCCATGCCCCTTTGTTGGCCCGGAATGCCCTTGCCTGTGAATAGTATGCACACTCTCTCCCTGCTGACCCTCTCCGATATTACCACCTGTCGTTACATTCCTCAAATCCCAGATCTGCACCGTACCGTCGTGCGAACCCGAGACAATGCTGTACTCTGAGCTCGGATCCGTGTCGAGCGAGACAATGGCGTTTTTATGACCGCGTAGTGTCATGACACTAATTTGAGTGGCCGAAGCGCGGGGATCAATTAGTGTGATGTGCCTAGCTGACGTGCCCGTTGCGAGGAGATTACGTGAGGGTATGGCGCACAGAGAAAGGAGAGAATGGCCCGTTGTGCGTGTATCGACGCACGTCGAAGTAGGTAAGTCCCAGGTTTTGAGAGTGTGATCATGCGATGCTGAGTATGCAACGGTTGCATCATCAGGTTTGAAGATGACGCCTGATACTGGCGAACTATGGCCTGTAAATGTAGTCAAAGCACCTCGAGCTGGGACAGTTCGGTCTGGTTTGGACAACTTTTGTCGCTTATTCGAGGCTGCCGAAGAGCTTGGTAGGAGATTTGACGGCGCTGTCGGATTTTCTTTGGCATTACTTGAGAACAATGAGACGGTGGCGTCTGACGAGGCGCTGAGGATTCGACTGGAAGGGCCGTGGACTGCAACATCTTCGACGCCCCATCGGTGATTAAGAAGCTCTAGGCTTGTTGTAATGGTTCGAGTGTCTTCATCGTACTTGTAAACCCGGACAGTGTTATCCATGCCTGCCGCCACTATCTTCTTTTCTGACAGCCATTTGGCAGTTTTCAGGCTTGTAATCCGACCACCGTTGTTAGGGGCCTCCGACGTCGCCACAACGTCGCCTGAAGTGTTCCAAACTCGCAATAACCCATCGTAGCTGGCGCTCAGTATTCTCTCTTGGCCGTTTTGCACACTACCTCCAGACCATGCACCTGAAGGCGAAGACTGTGAAAGTATGTCGACCGCCGAGACCCAATCGTCGTGCTCAAAGCTTGTTACGTGTAGTGGTGGCACAAGCGCTCTTGTATACTCAACGTCAAGCGTAGTTTCTGCGTTGATACCATTCTTTGTGAGGAATTCGTCAACCGTGCTGCGCAGGAATTGGCCATTAATCAAGATGTCAAAAGGAATCCGATCCTCCTCACGGTGGAGTAAGTCGTTCAGCAGAGTAGAGAGTCCATGTCGCTTGATATCTATAAGGCGAAGTAAGTATTATGTGCGCGATTTGGCGGATTTCTGATTCTGCTCACTGGTCGAGAGAAGCAGTCTTCGGTCCTCTTCTTGGATGTGTAGGCTTGGGTCCCTGGTACTGAAGCGCGCCGTCACCTTTGTTTCTGTCGCATCGACCTGCATCGCGGTAATATTCGGTGAGTTTGTGCAATGGAAGCTCCAAGACGCCGTAACGAGCGGATAAGGTTGTGCCTTCGACACCTCGAAACTTTTTCCAACGGGGTTAGCGCGGGCAGTCATCCAGTCGGCGTCCAGCTTGCTCCGGTATCACGTGACAGGTTCAATCAATCGTATTCATGAATCTAGTGTATGCCGGTCCTTCTGATCTCCGCGATGGCTCGTCTCCGATGATCACTCGGTGCGAACAGCGCTTCTATCAAGCCCACTACCTCCTCCGCCTCCATTTCCAGCTTCAGCTCGCCATCTGTCCAAAAGTACTTGATATCCGCAAGACTGCTGTCCAGTATTTCACCCAAGTACTGAAATTTGAACCAGTTAGGAGTGTATATGCTCACCATGTCCCTCACCTCTCCATTATTGTCCGAGGTTTGGAAGTGCTGTGCCAATGTAGCCAGAGACACACAGTAGCTATGTAGCTTCTTCGACTCGTCTTCTGCGATATCTGACATCTCCTCCACATCATCGATAAACTTCGTCAGCGCTGTCGAAACTAGCGAGCCCAGGGATTGTAGCAAAGCAGAATGTGAGAGTACATTCTGCCACTGACGCTTCACGTCACCGATGCGGTCAATGGTTGTGGCAATAGCGTCATCGCACACAGCAGCAAAGGGCACGTTAGTACACCCTTGAAAGCTTTGTGCATCCTCTAGGTGATCCTTTATGATTTGCCTCTGTGATTCCATCTCTCGGCCATACGCACGTTTGCCAAAACCATCGATAGTCTTAATGTCAAGTTCGAGCGCGGCCTTCAAGCGAGCAGATGGCTTGAGGTGTTGAGGTAAAGTGCATGTATTGTCCTTTGTGGATTGTTCGCTCAAGAAGATCCGTAGGCGATCCGACAGTCGTTGGCAGTCGTTGTAGATGAGCATATTACCTGCAATATCCTTCGAGTAGTGCATAGCAGCGGTCGCTCTGTACATCGCCAACAAGAGGCCAGGAATCATATAAAGACCTCCACTGACAGGCGCAATGGCTGATTTGACCAGCTCAGGAGAGTTAAGTGTCTTGACATCTACTACAACCTGTAGGATGATTTCCATAATCGAGTCTGGCATTGCTGTGACAGTATATGTTTCCCTCAACGTCATCTCCTGTTCTTTGGAAGGCTTCTGGGTTGCTGTGTTTCCGTTCACTCTTTGCGTATCAACCTCTTTTGTTTGAGTCTGCGTTAGGGCAGCTGGTTTGGTCTCTGGTTGGGTCTCTGGAATAATCTCCGGTTCGTCACCCCATTCCGCACCCCAGTCCTCTGCATTTTCATCATCCGCTGGTTTTCCTGCCTCGACTGCATCGTGTGATGTTGCTTCTGCAGGTACTTCATCATCATCTTCGCCCCATGCACTCATATCCTCCTCTTCCGGTACGTGGGAATTATCCGCCTCCTTTGGATTTTCAACTTCTTTCGGCTTCTCGGTCTCTTCATCATCCCACTCAGCACCCCAGTCATCATCTTCATCATCCTGGCTAGCGTGTAGTGCATCGCCTTTCATGACAACTTGAGTCTCAACTCTTTCGACAGACTTCTTGTCTTGAATGCGCTTGGGAAAAATTGTCTGCACTTTAGCAATCGCGGCTTCCTTTTGTTTCGCTAACCATATCTCAGCAGACTTATCAACCCACTCCGTTAGACGACTCTGCCCAGACCAGCCGAGTTCGTCGAGAAACTCGACTAGACCCAATACGTAGGACAGAGTCTCTTGGAACTCCTGTACTCCGCTTGTTGTTGTAGGGACGGCAGGTAGGAGTGAATAATTTATGAGCCGTGTTGCTATGACTGGGACAAGCTTCGACGACAGCGGTACTGCAACACTGGGTGGTAAACGGGTACTGAGATATTCAGCGATGGATTGAATGTCTTCCAAGGCCGCTTTCGCGCTACCATCATTGACGTTCCCGACAGGCTGGATGTCATCACCGTCGATGTTGAAAGCTGTTACAACCTTATCTGTACCCATGGCAAAGCGAGGTGAAATGATAATACGGCCCATGTCGCGACTAAATCGAGCGATGAAGCTATCTAGCAAGCTCAGTTTATTGAGCGCTTCGATAACTGTGTTGATATCCACTGTGGTCTCCCGCTCGATAGTGTCCTTCAACGAAATTTTGTGGTGCGTGTTATCAACAAGTATTAGTCCGTTCCATGAGTCTGTCACAGTCTCGGCAATGGCCTTTTTAAGCTGTTCCCCCTTCGTCCTCAGCACACCTACGGCTCGAGTTGCTTCATATGGGCCAAGACTCTTGAACGCGCCGTCTGCATCTTCAAGTCGCTCCAAAGCATGTATAACATGCCCACGGACGGCTGCATCTTGCACCGTGTCGAGTATGGTTGAGATGTCTCGCAATTGTTCAACTACTCGAGCGAGGCTCTCGTTGTATACGATTTCGGTTTGTAGGAGACTGACTTTGCTCGCTGCATCCTGGACTCGAGCAATTTTTTCCTTTCCTTCTTCTGCTTGTTGCACGATCTTTTTGGCTGTTTCCTGGGAACGTTTGATGTCATCTTGAAGTTTGCGGGCTTGAGCTATCCAGTCATCAACATCGGAAGCAGCTTCGCGTGAGATCTTTCGTATTTCATTCTGTGAACAAAGTCAACTTCTGATAAAGGCGCATATATAGCTTATATACCAACCTTGGTATCCTCTTTTGCTTTACCCACAGCCTCTAGCAGCTTGGGCAGCGCGCTCGAGGGCACAGTTGCAGATGCCACATGTTCATCCTGCGGAAACGCGCCGTGCTCGACCGACTGCAGAATGGCGTCACCAAGCTTCTCTGGGGAGATCTGCGTAGCCATTGAATTTATGAGGTGCTCAACATGTCGTCCAAACCAGCAAAGGAAATCAAAGCCTCAGGTATACGCTGGCCGGCTGCACATGTGTTCCTGACACTTCTCACTGGTACGACGTAATGCGGTCTGTGCGCACGAACCTCCAAATGTGCCCCGCGGAAGTGGCTGGGCCTCCACCCCGCTGCTCCAAATTCTGCGAGACTGTCAAAGCTATTCCAAGTATTGCATGTAATTAGCTTGGGTTAGGGATATCAGGGAAAAGGACTGCCCGGAAACTCTGCCTAGCGCCACAAGCTGCAACCACCCGGAATACGCAACCAGAATCTTAATTCCATCATCTCCTGTCCCACACTTTCTGGGCTCGGGTGGTCATTTGCTTCTGCCTATTCTTTTTCTAGATGTAAGTCTTGTGTTGGGCTTCACGTAGCTTTGCAGCTGCCTGTCAATGTAACAAATCGTCGTTTTTGTCCCAAGACGAAACCAGTGTCTACACCATTACCCTGTCTGCCAAGTTTGCCGCAAAAAATCAACACGAGCTCAAACCTGTTGACCCAAAATCTTGTTACAATCATCGAGTGCGCATATCTCGGAAGAGGGGCTGACGGAACAATGGTAGTGCCAATTCGGTCGTGGACAAAGGAACCCGTCGTGCCACGCCCCAGACCAACTCAAATATCTTTCCGCCAACTGCAAATCATCATATAAAGTGCTTCAAAATCCTGTCAGTACATTGCAACTTGTACTCTAGGCCGGCATAATGGGCTCAGTGCAGCAAGAATCCCACTTCAAGACGATCCAAAACTTCAAAGCCGACTATGCAGATGCTACTTTTACACAGTACGAGTCGCAGCGAACAGGCTTGCGAGTGGTAGTGGTTGACCGAAAAGGCCCGAAAGTATACGGCAACTTCGCTGTAGCTACAGAGATCCATGATGATTCGGGTTCTCGTAAGTCAGGACGAATCAGAAAGTAACATTGCAACTGACGTTGAGCAGCGCATACCCTTGAGCATCTCTGTTTTATGGGATCGCGACGATACCCATACAAGGGTGTTCTAGACAAGATTGCAACCAGGTCTTATTCAGACACCAATGCCTGGACTGACACAGCGGAGACAGTATACACGATGTCAACCGCTGGCTGGGAAGGGTTTGCCCAGCTGCTCCCGATCTATCTGGACCATCTCATCGTCCCCACATTGACTGACGCTGGATGCTATACTGAAGTACATCATATTGATGGAAAGGGCGAGGATGCAGGGTATGTAATATCGTCGTGCACCATGACATCGTTCAAACTGACTAACTCAGTGTTGTTTACTCCGAGATGCAAGGACGCGAGAATTTACAAGGGGATTTAATGGATCTCCAAATGCGCCGCCTACTCTACCCTGAGGGTGTTGGATATCGATACGAAACTGGTGGAATGATGAAAGCCCTACGAGTGCTAACTGCTGAGCGTATTCGCCAATTCCACCGAGACATGTACCAACCAAAAAACATCCGATTGGTTCTTATTGGCGAAGTTGATCACAAAAACCTTCTGCATATCCTAGATAAGTTTGAAGACTCGATTATCGACAAAGTACCAGCATATGATGCACCTTTTACACGGCCATGGGTAGAGTCTAAACCTACACCACCGCTGAGCAAGACTATTGTAGACACAGTTGAATTCCCAGAAGAAGACGAATCCACTGGCGAGATTCAGATTGCCTTTCTTGGACCTGATACAATCGATGATACTGCAGAAACCGCCATTAATACCCTACTACTCTACCTTGCAGGGTCATCCGTCTCCGTCTTGGTAAACACGTTGGTCGAGAAAGAACATCTAGCTAGTATGGTGTACTTTTGGATTAAAGGGCATAAAGAAATGATCATCTGGTGGACTATCAGTTCTGTAGAAACTTCAAAGCTAGCAGATGTCGAGAAGCGGTTCTTCGAGGTGCTGAAAGAACATGCATCAAAGCCACTAGACATGAGCTATCTCAGGGACTGCCTCCACCGTTTTGAGCGCCAAACTCGATTTGCCTCTGAGATTGGTAACGATGAATACAAGGACGCCGTCATCAAGGACCACCTTTTTGGTAACCGGAATGGATCTAATCTTCAAAGCGCTATGGGCAGCTTGAAGGTATTTGAAGAGCTAGAAAAATGGACCGAGGAACAATGGCGCTCTTTCCTGAACAAGTGGGTGGTGGATGCACACCATATTTCACTCCTGGGAAAGCCTTCCCGTGCACTTTCCGAGAAGATGAAGGCAGAAGAGGTCGCTCGCGTACAGGCACAACAGGAGAAACTTGGCGAGGAAGGATTGAAAAAGCTCGCCGAAAAACTCAAGGAGGCACAAAACGAGAACGATAAGCCAATACCCGAGGAAATCATCGCAGGTTTGAAGGTTCCCAGCACAGAGTCAATTCATTTCTATGAGACTACTACTGCCCGGTCTGGCCTGGCAAAGAAGCTCGGTACTGGAGACAACAAAATTCAGCAGATCATTGACAAGGATGAAAACGGTCTGCCACTTTTCATCCACTTCGAGCACATCCCCACATCGTTTGTACATTTTGGCCTGCTGCTCGGGACCGCCAAGCTGCCCACTGATCTCAAGCCCTTACTTGGCGTATATCTCACCAACTTCTTCGCCACACCTGTCGTCAAAGATGGCAAGCAGATTGGGTTTGAAGAAGTTATCACAAAGCTCGAACAAGACACAATTGAGTATAGTCTCGACCGTGGCTCTGATGTCGGCAACTCAGAGATGCTTTATATTCCTTTCGTCGCTGAGGCCAGCAAATTTGAGACTGTAGTCCAATGGCTTAAGACTATGCTTGTAGATTCAATCTTTGACACAGAGCGCATCATCACCGCTGTCAAAAAGATGCTCGCTGACGTCCCAGAAGAGAAACGCGACGGAAATAGTATGGCATTTGCCGTCGACCGCATTGTTCATTACGATGCCGCCTCTTCAGTCCGCGCAACAAACACACTTGTCAAAGCCCTGTACCTAAAGCGTATCCTCAAACTTCTCAAGACCGAACCCAAGCTCGTCCTCGACAAACTAGAAGTCTTACGCAAACACCTCCTAACCTTCAGCAACATACGTGTCCTCGTAATAGCAAACTTCGAAACCCTGAAGAACCCTGTCTCGACATTCCAACACCTCGTCAATGCCTTCCCCGCCGGCCCAAGCCCCAGTCTCGACCCCATCGACGACCGCAACGCCGTGCTTTCAGACGTCGGCCGCAACCCAGGCGGTACGCACTATATCATCCCCATGCCCATCGATTCGTCCTTCGCCGTGCTCACATCCCGCGGACCAAAAGGATACACGCACACACAACTTCCATCGCTAATGGTAGCACTATCTTACCTCGACGCCGTAGAAGGGCCTATGTGGCAATCAATCCGCGGCACGGGTCTCGCATACGGCACCAATTTCTACCGCGACGTCGAAACCGGGCTGCTCAAGTTCAGAATCTATAAGTCCCCTAATGCCTTCTCGGCGTACACCAAGGCTCGCACTGTGATCAAGGAGTATGGCGACGGAACAAGGCAATTTGATAAACTGGCTCTGGAGGGCGCGATTAGTTCCATTGTGCGTGACTTTGTGGACGAGCGCTCAAGCATTATTGATGCGGCGCGCAGTTCGTTCGTTGATCTCGTGACGCGCGGCGTGGGCAAGGAGTGGCAGGACTGGGCGTTGCGCGAGGTCCGCAAAGTGACGGGCGACGACGTCAGGGCGATCCTCAACGACGTCGTGGCCGACGTGTTTGTCCCGGAGAAGACGGACTTGGTGGTTACGTGTGGCAGCATCATGACTGATGTGAGTGTTTCGTGCTTACCGCGTGCCGCGCAGAGACTAATGAGTACCAGGACCTCAAGAAAAACTTTGACGAGGCGGGATTCAAGACACAAGTCAAGCAGCTGGTGGACTTCCAGGACGCATATGGGCTAGAGGGCGACGAGGACGACGAAGACGACGAAGACGACGAAGAGGACGAGGAATCGGGCAGTGACGACGATTCTGGCTCCGAGATGGAGGGATAAAGCGGATGAGTCCCACCACATGGTCACGTATCTCAAAGTATGCACAAAGACATGAATCAATCATCACCTGCTTTCGATAAATACGTCATCTCATCCCCCAACCTAATCCTACAATGCAACCCAAATCACCCAATGTTTAAACACCGGCAATGCAGGCTGACTCCAATGACGACCCAAATGCGCCAGCCCGAGAATTTTTTTATCCGTCCCAAGGGGGAATCACGTCAATCGAGGCCCAGAAATTAGGGCAGGAATTCGGCCGGCCAGATCAAAACGCCATGACAAAAAGGAAAAAAGAGATCGAATAATTATACGGCGCACAGGAGGGGGAGGGGGAGGGCAGTTTGGTAGGGTAGAGCTTCTATGATGATCAAGGAGGACCCAAAACTTGAGACGTTCAAGCGTCTTCAGGCAAGATTCTAGCAAAGTGCTTCTCCCAGATCCAACCCACCATCTTCGTGGGATCATCCTGGTTGCGCGCAAGCCACAGCTCGCCCTTCATGCCGATGACGTCGAAGATCTCGCCAGGCACATAGACAAGGTATGGGATACCGCCTTCACGACGGTCATGCGCGATGTTGAACTCGAAGAGACTAGCGGCCAAGAACAAGACTTCAGGCTCGTCGGTATCGCCTGGTGTGGCGGGGAGGTCCTCGGCGAAAGCGCGCACGGGCGAGTCGGACATGGGCAGTGCAGAATTGAATACGCCGGATGCGCGTTGCGAGCTGGGGAGAGACACAGAGTGCTGGGATGGGGCAGACATGGAGTGAACCATGGGCTGCGAAGTGGGGGCGAGGAACGAAGGGCCGAGTTGAGGGGGGAAATCGAAGGTTACTGAACCAAGTGGGGATTGGTTGTTCATGTCGACGGCACCATCGAGACCGATGTAAGGGTTGCGGCCTGGACCAGTGTTGCGGCGCTCGCCTTGATGGATGACAGTTGCTTCACTGTGGTCAGACACAGGGCTGAGAGCACGAGCTTCGCGAAGGGAAGTTGGACCATGAGGAGAGCGACCACTGGAACCAGCAGGGTATAGAGACGGATACGCAGGACCTGTGGGTGAGGAGCGAGGCTGATTGTACAGTTGTGCTCGGTTGGCTCCTCCAGTGTAACCACTACCACTACCACCACCACCACCACCGCCGCCGCTGTTACGCTGGCGCGAGTCTAGTAAAGACGTCTCGCTGCCCATCGATTCGGTGCGACGGGAGGATGAGTTGCGGGATGAGCCGCCACCATCGGAGGAGACTGTCGGGACAGGCGAAGTCATGTTGGAGACTTCGGCCAATATGCCGCGACCGATGATGCCGAACCTGTTGGCTGTATCTAGTACCTCCTTGAAATCTAAGTTGAAGCGCTCGATGTAAGATTCAAGATCATAACGAAGTGAGGTAGTGTGCTGTGGCTCACTCTCAAGAAGTGGAAGGATCTTCTTGGAGCATGTCTTGTACCAGTCTTTCTGAAGACACATGAATAGTGTTATTACCGTACGCATTACCATCTTGGTCTTCTCGTAGAGTTTTGGTAGCTCGTGCTTGAGGGTGTCGTTGACAGTCGAGAAATTTTTCGCCGCCTCCTCAAGCTCAGCATCTACTTTGTCACCCTTCTCGACGAGTTGCTTGTGCTTGACATAGGGTAGTAGGAACTTCTTGCGCTGCTCTATTACTTTCTGATACATGACCCACATGTCCCAGAGATCACTGATTGGCTTGAGCACACGACTACGGACGGCAGTTTTCTATATATACATGAGTTAGTAGGAGAGGAGGAGTAGTTGTGATCACCTAGTTTTCAAACTTACGTGATCCTCGAAGCCCTTCTGCATAAGCTCGTAATGAGCTATTGCCCACTTTCGCCATGTGCTCTCAAGTTCCGGAATGACTGATGGACCGACCTCGCTCACGCTTATAAAGCCGAGGCATATGATATTGATCTGTTGACAGTGCTCATTCATGGCTTCGATGTACTGCTCAAAGTCGCGTATGACGATCTGGAGTTGGAAGAAGTGGCCACCAAACTTCTGTTCCACAGATTTGTATTCCTGGTCCTTAAAGGTCTTGTCGGCATCGTCGTATGCCTTGTTCTTGTCTGTCTTAGGGATAAAGGCTTTGACGATTGATTTTCCAAGCCCCTTTCCTTTAGTCTTCTCCTTTTTGCCCTCGGAGGTGGCAGCACGAAATGTGTCGGCGCGCTTCTTTGCTTCGTTAATGCGGCCACTGATCGCCAAGAGTTCTGTACGCGCTGCCTTCATGTCCTCAAGATCAGGATGCTCAGGGCCACTGGAGCTTATGAGTTGATCGAGCAGTAGCGGATACTTGAGCAGACGCTGACAAGGCTTGACGAGCAGAGAGTCGAGATCCCAAGCTTGTGTCATGTTCTCAACCTGCTCGAAACAAGCCGAAACCCAGCCTTGGAGGTCAGGGTTGCCTTGGTTCTTCTTGACATAGGCAGCTGCATTCTCTTGGTTAAGATAATATGTGGTGTAGAGTCGCTCCATCTTATCTTTGTTTTCAAGGAATACCTGGCCAATAGTGGTCATGTAATCATTGTCGAGCGTACAGTTGGAGAACTGGTTTTGGGAGTCTTGGGATGGCCTGCGAGTTTTTTGGGGTGTGTCTAGCGGCCTCGTATCAGAAGAGTCACGGTTCCAAGGGCCAGTTGGGGGCGGGATGTCGTAGTTGACTATTGGCTTTGCTGCCTTCTTGAAGGCTCGGAAAAGGGACAAAGAAAACTTCTCAAGCTCCTTGCAGTTGCTGAACAGGACCTTTTTATCTTTCTCAATCATCACGGTAGCGGCGGTAGCTTCGAAGATGTTATGTGCGATCATCATGTCAATACAGAATTGGTGTTCAGTGGTGAGCAGCTCCTCCAGAATCCTATATCGCTTGATCAACGCCTGCTTTGCAGGGTCCGGTGCATCTTGTCCTCCTGTTGCTTTGCTTGAGGTTGGTGTCTGGTCGCCTTTTTCAGTTGGCTGTGGGGCGCCATATAGAGCCTCGATGCTCTGTTCAGGACGGTGATAGACAGGCGTGAGGGCACGTGCAGGGTGCTGCTCATGCAACTCATTGAAATGATGCTGACTGTGAGACTCAAGCTGGAACTGATGCTGATGGTGCTCTACTATGCGTTGATCATCTGCTGGCAGTCCCTCTTGTTCCAGTCTCGCCTGCTCCAGCCTCGCCTCCTCCTGGGCGGCCAAGATTCGGGATTTCTTTTTGCGTACGATAGGCATTTGCGACGCGTCAAGCAGATCCGTGTGTTCGTCGTTGTTTGTTTTGGCGGGGGGTGGAGGAGGAGGAGGAGGAGGAGGAGGAGGAGGAGAGTAAGTGGGGCGAGGTGGGGTTTGTTGTGACGAAGGTGAAGGTGGTTGAAAGTCCTCGTGGTAAGAGAGGCCAAGGCCGCCGTTGGTCCAAGCAAGCTGCGGCAGTTCAATGATATTCGATGTGCGCCCTGTTGATACATTCTGTAAAAGATGATCTTGTGACTGGTTTCCGAGTGAGCTACCGGAACGAGAGGCATCATCTTGTATTGTTGTCGTGGTTGATCCTCTCGAGCCGCGAGAGTATCTTCGTGACTGTGGAGGGTAAATAACTGCGGTGCCACCAGCTTCGGGGCTTTGTGTGTTATCCTCCGAATCGGGGAGATTCAAAATTGGGCGAGACGTAGTCGATTGCTCCTCGTGCGTTCGTGAGGCTTCTTGTCCTGCACCGTTGGCATCACTCAATAATCGGGCGAGATATGTTTCCGTCGCCTCTTTCGAGCCCCAATCTCTATGCTGTGCGATAACCGGTGACACCTTCTGCACTCTATCTCTTGATGCTAGTGCAATCTCTTGTGTTATAACAGGGGAGTTGTGATACATATTGAGCACAGCATTCACCACACTATAAGTCTCACTATCAACGGCCAAGGAGCCGGTTCTTCGGTATGGGGCGACGCTGGCTGAATCTTCTGGGCGCAGGGAATCACGGTTACCGAAGGGATCTATAGGAAAATCGCCCACATCATGTTGCAATGGAGGCTGCGTTCCATCCATTGTATAACCCCTCTGTTCCGGCGGATAACCATATGTTAGAGCTTGGAGACTGATGCTTACTTCTTCTGGACCCGAATGCCATGGTTGCGACTGGTCATCGTCACCAAGCATGATCGGTATGGACTCCCGCACACCCAGCTCCGATTCCTCTATCTCGGGGGATTTTGGTGCGCTCTCCTGGGCAGGGGGATGGAAAACGGCGGGCTGGAGGAGTTGCGGTGTGGCTTCATGTGCCGTTGGAGGGGTCAGCACGAAACTACCAGGAATGCCAAGGACAGGTGATTCATCAAAGTCGGTGGCGGCGGACAAGGGCTGCTGGGCAGAGGGTGGCGCCAGGCTTGAGGTTTGCAGGCTAAGACGTTGGTGACGGCCAGACGGGTTGTGGTGGTCCTCGTAAGAATGCAGTTGATGCGACTGGTTCTGGGTATCGTGGGCAGGCGGAGCAATGCCGATAGGCGGTTCCTGGATGCTTGCCGATGCATCGTGAAGTGACTCAAGGGACTTTTCAGGGAAGTAACCGTGCTCGCTGTACGTCACGGACGCACGTGAGCCGTGGCCGGGCGAGGGCTGCAGCGGTTGTCGTTCCCTCGAGTTTCGCAATCGAGGCGACGCAGGTGGGGCATTTGCAACGGGCGAGTGTCCGCCATCTCTGCTCGCACGGTACACTAATGCGGGCAGCACCGATGCGTCGACGCCGTTTTGGCCAGCGGCTGATTCCGAGCCCACGGGCCGTCTGTGCAATCGCGTGGGCGATGCTCGGTTGCTGTGGTTGGACGCGCGCGTGGGCGTGTATTTCACAGAGCGGGTCGATGAGCTGGTGTCTGACGTCGCGCTCAGCCGCCGCGTGGCTACCGGTATTCGCGACGCTGGCGACGGCCGCCCATGAGTGTGCTGGGACGCCGCAGCGCTCCCTGGCCGTTGGCGATGCGGGGGGGCAAACGTGGCCGGGGGCACACGCGCCCCTCCACTGCCCACGAGAGAGTCGTCCTCCTCCTCCTCCTCAGGGGCGGCTTGGTAGGTCGGTATGCCAAAGCCGGGCGATGTGACGTCCTGGCCGCTCACGACTTCGCCAAAGAACGGCTGCCGGCCACTCGACACCGGCCGCTTGGACGGCGAGCCGACCTTCTTGCGCGTGGGCGTCGTCTGGTGGTCCAAACTGCTCCTGCTGCCCGTCGCTCGCCGCGTGGTGGCAGTCGCACTGCGGGGCGTTGCCGGCGCAGGCTGCGGTCTTTCCCTGGGCTTCAGATTGCTGAACCTGTACGATCCATACGACGCCTCCCTGCTCGGCCGCGCCGCCGAAGCCGTCGACGACACCGAGGCATTGGACCGCCTGGTGGGCTCGTGGGCCCCCGCGCGGCCTGGGCCTCTTGATCTTGATCTTGATCTTGAGCGCACCGCTGGCGCCGTGCTGCTGGCGACGATGCCACCGCCGGGCGAGCGCTCAAACCGCTCGGCCAGCGCCTTTACTTTGTTTGGCCCTGGGCCAGAGGAGCGCGGCGGCGCGGCCGACGAGGCAGGCCCCGAGGCCGCCCGTGGAGTCGACTTGGAGGGCGGGCGTGCGGCGCCGTTGGCCGTGGGGTGGCGCTGGCGCGTTGCGGCCATGTCGATGGGAAGGGGCACAATGTCGTGCTGGGTGAAGGCGGTGGTGGAGTAGGCCGACTTGTAGAAGTCGTCGGGGGAGGCGTCGCGCGAGCCGTCTGCGTGCTTGGGCTCCGGGGCGCCGCTGTCGAGGTGGGCCAGCGAGGTCGAGTGCAGCCAGCTTGCGACGGACGGATATGCATAGTCATGCACTTGATCAGACTCTGCCATGTTGCTACCGCACCATGGTCCTGGCAGCGAGAACGCAAGGCCTGGCGCGAATCAAGGCGGCGACCAGACGGCCAGACGAGCACGCCCAATCACTCTGCGGCCGAGAATGGAAGCAGTTCAGGCGCACTCTGGTCGAGGCGACTGGGGGGCCAGGAACAACTCACTCGCGGACGCCTTCGATTCCAGTCTGCAGGCGGCCAATAGCGACGGCGGCGAGCGTAGCGGCCCAGGCGTGCGAGCCGGGAACGTTTCAGCCGGGTCGCCTTCGGACGGCTGGCCACCAGGCTCTGCTGTCGGGCCTGGAGCGCTGCTTTGATCGGCAGAGGGCGATGTTTGATTGAAGAGGCGGGCGAGCAAGCTGGGCGGTGCTGGACGGTGCTGGACGGTGCCGCACGGCGCCTCAGGCACTGTAGCCGGCCAGGCTTGACCCACGGCCGCTGGAGGGCAGGCGGGACAACGGCTGCGATGGGCTGGCGTCGCACGGGGGACAGCATGCGGCAGGGGGAGCTTGGGATAAATTGATTCTACCACGAGCAACAGTCGCGACGGCGTAGGTGGGTGGCAGCGACCACGCTCCGCGACCTCGACGACATGCCATGCACTGTTGGCATGGGCCAGCGTGCTCCATGAGGGCTGGCGGAAGGCCGTGAGCCCCCGCCATTGCCGGGCACGCCGCCCTGTGGTTGGCGCTCTCCGTCTAGCGCGGTGGAGAGCGAAGAGTCTCAGTGGTTCGCTGCCCTGCTTGTGCCGACCTGGAACCTGGAATGCCGTCCGTCTTCCTTCGCGCTTCCCCCCGTCTTCCTGCGCTGCCCACGGCCGGTTGGATGGCACCGGTGTGCCACAGCGCGCTCTTGGACAGCGATCCCTGGCGCATAGCGAACCATAGGTGAGGACGGCCGCGGCTCCCAGCTTTGATTGTTGCCTCTCCTATCGCCGTCACCACCGCCCATGACCGCCCACCAATGCACCCGCCAGCGCCAGCATGAGAAGAACACGCACCGCCCACGGGGGTGGGGGTCTCCGCAAGGGACCTGGGCGCGCTGTTGAGCCTGCCAGCCAATCTGCCACTGCCACACCACCCAGCCAGGACCATCCTGTATTGCGCCGCCTCTACCCCAGGGTCTTGACTTTGCGCCACTATTTGCTGTCGCAGCTGTCAACCTCGTCCAAAAACAGGCAGCGCAGAATAGCTCAGGTTGGGCTGGCAGCACCCTCTCCAGAAGCCGCCTCGACACGTGATGCTGACTTTGATCTGGGGCAACTGCTCGACTCGACCCTGGTTGGCTGCACCCCAGACGCAGACTCCAGCCACCAAGACCAGGAGGCCGCAGAACGCAGCCGCGATATTGACAGCTTTACCCAGCAGCGCTCCCAGAATACCTCGGGCGGTACGTTCAAGCCTGGTTATTTTCTGCAAAGCGAGGTAGGTTGCGTGGTGCCAGTCACTGTTCCACCGTGCTTGCACAACGGCATCATGTCCAGATCAGGTAGCTGAGTAGACACAGATTGTGGATTTTGTAATCTGGCTCCTGTTCCGGCGATCTACATCCCACAAGCCAGCGCATTTGTTGTGTCATGGCTTCCAACGTGCTGCCACCTCAGTTCGCACACACGAACCTCGAGCCAATTCGGTTTGTTCTGTCCCTGGCGTAATCGAGATTTCGCCAAACAGCTATGTGCGGACGCTGAAAGAGCCAGCATGGTGCAGGCTGTGTGCATTGCTCGGTTGTGGTGGTGACCGCATCATGATGGACATGCTCCTCGCATGCGCGCTCTTCCGTCCGATCCTTGGTGGCACTGGGAACTATTACCAGCTCAGCGGTATCCCAATATCCGACCTGAAGGCTGACCAGAATCACAAAGACCTCCCAAATCCCAAAGAGGCCAATCATACAATCAACAGCAAGTCTCTGAACCAGCACAGAGAATGCAGGAACCCTAGTGCTATTACCTTTGTGCGAAGTCGCATGCTCTACGCCAAAGCAGCCCTCAATGCTAAGGGAGGTGTTCGCTTTGGCATGCGCCACATCCGTTAGTTTTCTTTCCGAGTGAAGCATTCGTCAGAGCTAATATAGTCTGAAGATGTGTTGAACAGGTTCACCAAGAGAGACAGTCAGATCGAATCCATACACATACTGCGATACATCTTCCCTCGGCAATTTGGTTTACACAATGTGTTCACCTCCAAGGCTGATGCTCGTGAGACTGCTATGCCATTTAAAGACTACACGCTACGCGAAAAGGAGATATATCAGAGCATGTGTAAAGCCCTAGAAGGCAAAGCCACGGATACAGAAGAAATACACAAGTGGAAATCGCGCATACCAAAGCGACTGCGTGGTGCCATAGCACTAGTCGATCGGCTGAGGACATTGAACCATCGATGCTCATACATGGAACTGCTCCGCCATTATTGTCCTGTAGAGGTAGGGTACTCCAAATCAGTCTCTCGTGACATGACCTAACCCCAGCAGGTTTTACCTTTATCATCGAAACCCGACTGGAGGAAGAAGCATTTTCAACCAGAAAAATCTGTCATCCCTGAGGGCAAGCCAGTGGAGCGCAACAAAAGCGCCGACGACCATCTCAACAGGCCAGTCACTAATCAAACATGTTTCACAGACATGGCCTGCTCAACGGCTCATGTGTCGGCTTTCTGTCGTGCGGTGATAGCTCGGGTCATTCCACGGGCCTTCTGGGGAAATGAGGGTAACCAACGAGTTATCATGTATTGGGTAGATTATTTTATATTTCTGAGAAGATTTGAAAGTTTGACCCTGCATCAGGTTACACAGAAGATACAGGTAATGATCCCTTGCGTCTTGACGCATTTTCATACTGATAGATTGTCAGATTGCGAGTCTGGACTGGCTCCGGCCACCTGGTCAGCAAGCCTCCGCTAAGCTGGCACAATCGGACTTCGAAAAACGCAAGGAGCTGTTCTTAGAATTCGTATACTGGTTGTTTGACTCGTTTCTAATACCTCTAATCCGATCCAACTTCCATGTCACCGAGTCGAATGTGCACCGAAATAGGCTTTTCTACTTTCGTCATGATGTCTGGCGGATGCTGACAGAGCCATCGTTGACGGTAATGAAGTCAAGCATGTTCGAGCATATGCCAACTGAACGCATAACCCGGTTGCTTTCTATGCGGCCACTTGGCTTCAGTAAGATTCGTTTACTACCAAAACGACATGGCTTTCGAACAATCATGAACCTTAAACGGAGACAGCCAGTGGTTCGGAATAGTACAATGTGTCTTGGTCGAAGTATAAACTCAGTCATGACCTCGGTGTTCAACGCCATCACATATGAGAAGGTGAGTGGGGGGTATATTAGCCCCACGTCATATAACTGTAACTCACGATATCTAGTCTCTCCAGCCAGACTTATTCGGGTGTTCCCTCTTTTCAGTAACCGAGATGCTCCCCAAACTAGCAGCTTTTAAGGCGTCATTGTATGAACAGAACCTTGGCCACAAGCCACTCTATTTTGCCAAAGTTGATGTGCAATCGTGTTTCGATACCATACCACAGTCACGTTTATTGAGCATGGTTGATAGCCTCATGTCGAATCAAGTTTACCAAACAGGCAAGCATGTTGAGGTAAAGGCTTTAGGAGCACTACAACGCCTTGATGGACGACACATTGACCCACTGCCTGTAAAGCGATACGTTGCACACAGCGGCAAAGTAAACGACTCGGCATCGTTCCTTCAACGTGTGCAAGACGAATTCGTTGGCACAAAGTCTAATACAGTCTTTGTCAACACAAACCTACAGAAACAGGAGACTAAGGATGACGTGATGAAACTCTTACATGAGCACGTAGAGCGTAACCTTGTAAAAATTGGGAACAAGTTCTACCGGCAGAAAAAGGGCATTCCACAAGGTTCAATTCTGTCCAGCATTCTGTGCAACTTCTTTTATGCAGAGCTGGAGCGAGACATCTTGAGCTTTGCTCTTGACAAGGAATCCTTACTGCTCCGCCTCCTAGACGACTTTCTTTTAATCACTGTAAATCGACAACACGCAGAGCGCTATGTCCGTGTCATGCATCAAGGACATGCTGAATATGGCGTAGTTGTCAAACCCGCAAAGTCATTGGTAAATTTTGAAGTCTCAACTAGTGATGGCCAACGCATCCTACAAGCCGCTGACAGCAAATTCCCATATTGTGGTATTTGTATTGACACCAAAACACTCGATGTCAGTAAAAAGGCGGATCGGACCGCGCATGTTGGTGGTAAGTGCGGAGCGAATAGGTTGAAAATGAGTTGATGAAGCGAGGAACTAACCTAGAATAGATGTTGAGGACTCGTTGACTGTCGATCTATCGAAAATGCCAGGCCAGACCTTTCATCGCAAGGCTCTCAAGCATGTTCCCCCCCCCCCCCCTCCCCCCTCCCCCCACTGTCAACCTAGCATTCCGTCACTCTCTTCTAAAAGACCCGCACGGGAAGAAAAACAAATAGTTCGCTAACCAGGATTAGTGGATTCAAAATCCAGCTAAAGGCAATGTATATTGATACGTCATTGAACAGCGTGTCAACCGTACTCGCCAATCTTTACCAAAGTTTCCATGAAGCAGCGGTGAGGTGCCTTGAATATGTTCGCGTCCTGTCCAAGGTGCGGGCGACGTGTTCAAGCTTGCTTATCAGTAGGTCCAACCCCTTCCCGATCCGTCATCGATATCCCAAAGGGTGAGAGCACATGTGGAATTGCCCAGTCAGAGGCAACCTTGACGCACTGCTGGCGTGAGAAGCGGGCATATCTGCTGCATGGGTGATCACCTTCGCTTCGGTTAATATTGCCGATCTATTTTGCTGACCAGTGTTCTCAACAATCACAGAAACAGTTGATAACATTATCGCGCTGGCATTTGTGATGCTGCAGCGACGTGCACGTTCACGGAGTGACAGGCCAAAGGCAGCGCTGCAGAGCGTCGTTTCGCGCCGACAATTGCAATGGTAAGTGTGGCTGAATCCCCGGCGTCTCACTTTTTGTGGGGAGCCATCCCACGACACGCCAGAAATAAACCCCACTGTTCGGACCGTGGTTACGCCTGGGGTCATGTTACATATAGTTTCTGTTTACTAACGAGAAGGATAGGCTGGCTTGTAGAGCGTTTCTCACGGTGTTCACGCGCAAGCAGACGCAGCATGGGGTGTTATTGGCATGGCTGGAAAAATCAGTCAAGGCGGCTTGCATTTCGGATGCGTTGGAGAGAGACATGCTTGAGGCTGCTATTATTGGGCGGTGATAATGAATTAATATGGAGCCGGCAAACCACCATCGCCTTGTCCGTTATCAAGGATCAGGAATCAAGATCTGTACCGGGGTGGCACGTTAGTGGCGGCTTTGCTTGACACGTTCGAACTGCAAGCCTTTGGACGCCCGGTGCTTGGCTGCAGGAACGGCGGGAGCAACGGGTGGCAGCACAGCCTGGTAGGTGGTGGTGTAAAGATGATATCGCACCAAATCCGGCTTTGCAGTCGTAATTCTGCGCACTGGGGTGGCGTGGTGCTAGCATGAATACAAAGAACGATTGGCGATGATTGGTTGTCGACTTCATTGATGGCATGGCTGTGATGTCAAGTGCTGCAGACGGGCTGGTTCACCAGCCACGCTCCGTCAGGTTTCACGTCGAGGTAGTAAAGCCGACTAGCTCGAGCAGCGAGCGTGGTTATCATGTCCCTGGGGCGCGCTGGTGCGACCCCCCAGACCCAAGTTTCGCCATGTGCTCTCCATAGTGATTACCCCCCCCCCCTCCCCCCCGCCTTCCCCCCCCCCAGGTCTCTGCGACAGACGGTTGTTATCGCTCATCAATTGCAACTGCGAGCTCGCAATCAAACTTTCTAGGCCAATTACCCGCCTACGAAGGCCAAGGGCAGGTACCGTTGACAGACAGGGATGTGAACGGACGCTCATCTCACCAAAAGCACGCTAGGCCCCCTGATTCGGCATGCCGTCCACCGTCTTTCAACACCCCGAGGACGACCGTGGTGAGAGCAACAATCAGGTGGAAGGAGTGCACTTTATTTCTGAACACAAGGCCCTGTACATAATATCCGAGCACGATTATGCCCATTCGTTAGATTCGTTTCCGAAGCGCGACACCTGCGCAAACTATTTCCATCAGCGCATCAGTACACCCACAAGACCTTCGCAACGACGCCCGCCCCGTCCGCTCATGGCAACCCTCACGTACCCGCACGATGGCCACTCGGCGTTTGGGCCTGCGCCTGGCAGCCCGCCCGACCTCACAAACTCCAAGTCATCCAAGTCGAGCAGTTTCCACTCTTCCAATCTCTCCGATGTCATGGGCCCCAGTGACCTCTCGCACTTTGAGGACATCAGCCTCGATGAAACAACAAGTGGGCCCTCGACCTTCCCAATGCCCACCAGCCTGTCTAATCGCATCGTATATGAAGGCTCGAAACCGTACCCGTCCGCTGGCCGAAGCATGTCGCAACCACACGTTGCGCACCACTCTTTCCGCGATTTGACCAATACAGCAAAACAGAGATACCCGAGCTTAAAGGGCCAGGTCCACAGTGCCGTACAGCGACAGCAAGCACAACTTGCTGCACCAGGAAAGCCATCCCGACGAGGCCTCACTTCGCCATCTGCCCCCTCGCTCACCAACATGGGTCTAGCCGCCCCAAATCGCTCCTCCCGGTCCCCATCACCGTCAAATCTACAGACGTTCCCTTCAGCACCACGCACACTTTCGCGGAAGAGCTCGCGGAATCTGGATGTTTTGCCTTCGCCGGGATTGAGTTCTAGGAGACAGTCATGGCAGGACTCGAAACGCAAGACTGTAAAGGAGAGGGAGGCGGAATGCGACGATGAGGGCGATGACGAGCTGCCGGAAGATGCTGTCATCTGGAATGTTCCAATCTCACCTCGACCAGCACAGGAAAGATCACCGTCGGCTTCAGCCCACGGCAGCCCCCCATCCTCGAATTCTAGCATTACAAACATAGTCGGGCCATCATCTACAAAGACATCGCCAGGCCTATCATCGCCACGCTACTCCGCACAACCGTCACCAAGCCCACCAATTCGAGAAGAGTCACCATCACAACAGCTGCCGAGGCAACGAACAAATGCTTGGGAAGATACATACACCAACCTGGACGCCGATGCGAAGAAGCTTACAGAAGCTCTTGAAGAGTTCCAGTCAGAGTTTGAGCGAAAACAAGGGATCAAGCGACAGCAACTCGGACTCACGAGATCTGCCTCGCTCAAAGAGCCAGAGCCAAAGACAAAGAAACCCACACTCCCACCCGTGCGTAAGAGCGACCCTCTTATCGATCCGTTCCAGCCCTCAGCCGAGAAACAAAAGTACCTTTCACGAACACGGCCTTCATGGCTTCCCCCGAAGAACCCGAAGGAGGAGAAGAAGCACCTCAAAGAGTACCAGAAAATGCTGGCTCGGATCGAGGAGGCTGGTAAGCCACCACTCTCAACCCTGCTTATGCAGTACTCTGCTAACACTCTCAGAACGTCTCGAAGCTCAGCGAGCGCAAGATGAGGCCCTCGCCCGCGAGAAGGCGACGCGCATCAAATCAGAGTACTGGTCCACTTTACTTCTCCCAAATTGGGACACTGAAATGACAAACCCCGAACTACGCGCCTCGCACCGCAAAATGTGGTGGAATGGAGTGCCTTCACGGCTGCGTGGTCCAGTCTGGTCCAGGGCGATTGGAAACGATCTGGAAGTATCGGAGACAACCTACAAGATTGCCCTAGAGAAGGCACAGCAGGAGATCAAGCAACTCGGCTACGAAGCGCTCGGAGGCCGATATGCTCAGATACTAGAGGGGACAAAGAGTGTGTGGCCAGAGCTGAAGATGTTTGCGGCCCGCAGCTCAGTCGAACTCGACGACGCCCAACCACTTCACCAGGATCTCGTAGACGTATGCCTGGCATACTCAATGTACCGGCCCGATATCTCCCACACTGATAACGGCATCCTCCATATCGCCGCACTGTTCCTCCTTAACCTGCCAGCTTCACAAGCATTCATCACACTGTCTAATCTTCTCAACCGGCCACTTCCTTTGTCCTTCCTCATCCTCGATCCCAACGCTATGCATGCCGCATACTCAACCACCCTCCATGCTCTCTCCAAGAAGTTTCCTAGCCTCGCTACGCGCCTCGAGATGCTGCGTGTCGAGCCGAGGGATTACCTTGCCGACTCTTTCGGCTCTTTGTTTTGTGCGAGACTCGATGTCGAACACGCAGCGCGTGTAATGGATGTGTACGCTATTGAAGTCGACAAGATCCCACCACGTGTGGCTGTAGCGGTCATGGGTATCCTCGAGGGTAACTGCATAGAGGGAAATGGCGAGCAGGTTGCTGCTATATTAAGAGAAAAGCGGGTGGCTCTGGGTGTAGATGAGTTTATGGACAAGGTGTACGAGGCGGGCAAGAGCGGATAAGACTACTAATCTCCCTAGTAATTGTTATTGTAAGAACAGAGGAGGGTTGTTGCGAGACACAGAGCAGGAAACTATTGTCATACGCTTCTCAGCTGGAACGATCAGCGCTGGTGTTCTACGTCCTCCAACCAAGAGAGGTGATGATAACACGACCTTTACGCAGCGCAGCACGTGTCTTAGCCGCAGTTTTTTTTTTTTTTTTTTTGCGCCAAAGCAAGCACTCATACTTGAGCATTACCGGCGTTTCTTTTGCCCTGGCACGGGCACTCCTTTCCTTTGTTTTCAATCCTGTATCTACTTCCACCAGTACCTACTACCTCCATTATAAACGTAACTTCTATATTCACACACACACACACACACATATATATATATATCTATACATATACAACACGACAACCAGCTCAGTCTAGCTATCAAACAATTAAATACCAATAACCTATTCTTCGCACATGCAAAGAGCCAACCTTCAACCCCCCGTTGATTGTGCCAGTGACTGACTGAATCCAGTCTGCAGTTATGCAGAGAAGGCCTTGTGGACGTTTCAAGGCCCTTCTACGGCTCCCAATTAATCCCATAATGCCCTCCCGCACCATTTCATTTGTCACCCGTGTCTGGACCCTTGTTTACCCCTCCCTTTGTTTCGGATTTCGCGGGGCCTGCATCGTGACATGGGAGGCGTGGCGCAGCTGAAATGAGCGCGGGAGCTAGAGTTTCATTTGCGGCGCGTCATACGACATGTGGTGTGTGTGTGTGTGTGTGGGGGGGGGGGGGGGGAGGGAGGCTGGATAACGGGTTTGTGTGGAGATGAGCAGAGGTGGCTGTGGCTGTTATACATGTGGCTTTTGGTGGGAGAAGGAGAAGGAGCTAAGCAGATAGGGAAAGGGCAATAGCATTGATCGTTCTTTGCCTAAACGTATAAAGCCGGAATACCGCTCTACAATACAGAATAACTACTGCAGTCCTTCGTCTCTCTTCTACTAAACCAAGGCACAATTGTTGGTACTAAGACTCTGTATCACGCAGGTTTGTTTTGTGACGCCCTCAGTTCAGGAATCACCCTGGCGCCGTAACAACTGCTCCTCGAATAAGATGTTTGTTAATCCTTGGCCGAGTCCTAGGCAACAAGGGCGAAGACAGGTATCAAAGACCGACTTCACACACTGCGCGGCCTTCGGGGAGAGAAGCTGGTTGTGTTTAGAGAAACGAAAGGAGAAGTACTTGCTTTTATGTGTCTTCAACGAGGCATATGTGACAGGCTTGGCTGTAGTTGTTACTGTGGGTCAGCTAGGTGTGTTGAAGTGAGTCTCATGGTCGCCCGAGTGGAATCATGCAGATCTTTGGGTGTGACCAAGGTTATTATCCTAGAGGGAGTTTCTCTGATCACAATATTGTATTAGCATACATTCAAAATATCTAGGAAGGACCAAGGAAGAACGTAGAGTGGCTCAGACATGTAGTTGTTGTCGTACACTGTAACCACGCAATCGGGTTCCCTGTACGCAGTATCTGTATGGCGCAATGCCGTCATCATTGCCAACAAGGAGCAACGCAGTGACAAGAAATATGTAACTTACATGTTGAAGGCTCACTACGCGCGGTGAACCTCAGTGTTATAGATTGCACGAAGCCACATGGTAGCAAGGCCTGCCAAGGACAAGAGCGAGTATATGCGACTCCATGTGAAGTAAGGTCGAGACAACTTTTATACACTCGCGAGGTAGAAGATTCCGCTGTTCTAGAACAGAAGAGCAAAGCGATACAAAAAAAATGTGAGTAGGTGGGTGAGGTTGTGTCAGTGTCAAGTCGTGGTTGCCCTTCTTGTACCTCTAGAGAAAAATGGCCGCTAACCTAGATTTGACTAGAGGGGTGGAAACAGGAGGAGGCTAAGTGTGCCCTGCTTCTTATTGGCTATCCCAGCCCGTCCACGACAATGCCATGGTGTTCTATGTATTGTTGGTGAATTGTTCTTGCAAAGAAAAGTGAACTTTATATTCACTTACACTACGGGGCTTTACGCGGGTGTATAACAAGCCATCGAATTTATCAACATGAGTGGTAATTTTCTAATCGCGCTTGTGCGCCTAATACCTCCTCATCATGCTCGTTCTTTGCACTTCCCACAACTCTATCTACAATTGGGAACTGGACATATGGATATTATAAGGCTTCTAGAACGGCGGCTAAATGATACATAGATGTTAGGCAACAACATCGGAGTAAATTTCATGACGAGGCTGAGGTCTGCTCAGCCTCGCTGCCGGTCTGCCGCGTCGATTCAGCTGCTGTTGCCCCTCTCCTACTCGAATCAACTCAGCCCAAAATTACACCCATGACGTTGTATATCCTTTGATAGAGTGCGAAGACGATAAAATAAAAGAGACGCCCAATTACACTTCGAGGAACCAAACTCATTGCTTTGATTATACAATAACTCATTATGCGGCTGCTCAGCGTCCGAACCTACCAACTCCACACCTTCTATGGGGACAGCATCCCAGAATACGCAGTGCTCTCTCATAAATGGCTTAAAGACAGCGAGGAAGTTACTTTCGCCTCGATCAAGGGTGTTCTGCCTTCATGGCGCGATCTGCCAGGAGCACAGAAGATCATTTTCCTCTGCGAACAGGCGGCTAAGGATAATATCCACTATGCTTGGATCGATACATGCTGTATTGACAAGACGAACAGCGTTGAGCTCTCCGAAAGCATTAACTCAATGTTTCAATTCTACAGAACTGCAAAAATCTGCTACGCATATCTGAATGATATCGATAAAGAGGCTGGACACTCCCTGACTAGTAGCCTGTGGTGGACTAGGTCTTGGACTTTACAAGAGCTTGTGGCACCAGAAGTGGTTCAGTTCTATGACAAGCATTGGCGACTACTAGGCACGAAAGCTGAGCTCACCAATGTAATCTCTTCCAAAAGTGGGATTGACCGAGAGACATTACAAGAGCCTGATACAATGTTCGTGAAGAGTATCGCGCACCGAATGAATTGGGCAGCCCATCGCCAGGCCACCCGTATCGAGGACCAGGCTTATTCCTTACTTGGCATATTCGGTGTAAATATGAGCATGCAGTACGGCGAAGGTAGTGCCGCTTTCAAACGATTGCAAGAAAATATTTTAAACAAGACCAACGATCAATCTCTTTTTGCGTGGCGGCTTTCGACAAAGAGTTTGGAGGAAATAGTTGAAAGCTTCGAGAAATCAAGTAGAGATAGTCGTTGGAAGCATTCATGGCACAAATTGGGCATGTTCGCAGAGAGTCCCCAAGATTTTGCGAATTGCGGAAATCTTATGTTCTACAGCCGCCATGCTTTCAACTCTCATATAGCAGAACTGAATGGCGCTCTTCACATGGAAACACTTCTCGCAAAGCTATCAGAAACTGCTCAAACTAGCCTAAGTCAGGTATGGAGGTGGAAAAGTAACCCGTGGTCCATCGCCCTACTTCCTTGTGGTTATCCGGGTAAGCCCGGATTCATGGTTGCGATGTTGTTGGAAAGATGGACTTCAGGCCGTTTTCGAAGGGTTGACCTTGTCCCTGGTGTGTTTACTTTCCTTTTGGACTGTTATTCGGTTTCAGAAGTGTCTCGACAATTTATCTGGGTTGACCAGCATCTTTACATCACCCGCCATGATGACATTCCTATGGAAGCTAAAACCTTCCGCAAAAGTCTGCGCATCGAGCTTGGATTGCCAATAAAAGACTACAAACTTGAAGTTGACTCGATTGCGTGGAAGTTCGATAGGGAAAATCTAACCTTGGAAAGAATTCACACCACACAGCCCAGGGACAGACACCTGGCAATTAGGATTAACCAACATAAGGCGTCCGACACCATCTATATCTTTATCAAATTTTCTGACCATATAGATATAGAGACTGGACTAAGTGAATTCAAGAGCAAAGTCATTTGCGGGAAAGTCGGAGAAGGTGAAACATATGGGCCCGATTCACCTTGGGATAAAAACACAGCATTTGAAGGTAAAGATATAGGGTCATCCGCCTCCTTCGAAGATCTGCGGGTAAATATCAAGACCCATCAGGTGTTCAATCATCTTATATCCACGCTGAAAATCACCCGTGAAACATCCCAGTTAGATGAAACATCCTATCCTATCAGCAGATAATCGGAGGTACGGCTCTTATAGAACTCATTAATTCATACTGTCTGCACCTGCCTTTTGTTCATTAACAATAAACAAACTAAGCTGCCTATAATCTACAAAATGATATGAATTCGCTTAGGAAACTGTTTCGAACTGTTCCATTAAGCTGATGTACAAATACTCTGCCTCATCCATGTAACGCAAGCAAGTCTATACTCATATGCAGCATCATGTGAAATAAGTTTTTTGGATAGCACCCAGAAGAAGTTATTGGTTGGGATAAGGGAAAACGTGTGTTCATTGCTAAATCATCCAAATATTGAACCACGATTTCCAGAACTGATACAAACCTGAGCCCTTTGCAGAATTTCAATTTGGCTATTAGAGCAGTAATCTGACCTGCGAAACCTAGTACAGTTTATTGATTCTGAAAGACTGTGAGGCATCATCTTCGGCAAGTCGACATCCAATGTAAATCTCAAAAAGAACAGCCTGGGTGACCTGGGAGCTCAACAGCATTTGAAATGTCCTTGATAATGTTGCGGTTCGGGTTCCTATCAAGCGCTAGCATGAGCAACTGGTGGCCGGAAGCCGACGCGATGTCATAAGGTGTTTTGCCTTCCCCATTTGCCTGAAAAGGATCCGCACCTCGTTCTACCATGAAGGAGGTAACCATAACACTGAGATTCATATCCCATATGTATGAGCCTGTCCAGAAACCGACGGCCTGGTGCAAAACCGTTTTGCCAGTTGTATCAATTGGTGAGTTTATATTCCATCCGTGGTTGAGCAAGACACTCAGGATGCTAATGATGCGATCTGGAATGAAATCTTTCTCGGCCTCTGACATGGTCTTCACCAACCACGAGCGACTCATTAACTGTCCAGCCAAGCTTGACCATGAGTCTGACTTCGTTGGCCTGGCACCGTTCGCAATTAAAAAAGCTACCATATCCACCTGCCGAGCTCCAATGGCAAAGTGCAAGGGTGTGAGGCTTGTTGAGTATCCAAATGGGACTTCATTGACATTGTATTCGGAGCTTAACAAGCGCTTTGCCATCTCAATCTCGCCAAAAAGTGCCGCGAAGTGTAATGCCGTGACGCGCTCCGGTCGCACGTGCTTTCGAAAACTTGACCTCCAGAAGCTCTTCTTTTTTTCGAGAAGCTTGGCCAGAGCCGAATAGTCCCCAGTGCAAACAGCTTCTTCAATACGATCTCGAGGCTGACAACCGACCTTCTTGAGTATTTCCTTCCGAGATGATAGAGCTGTGCTTTCGGGTTTGCCACTATTGGGCAAAGGGTCTCTCGCACTTTCTGAGGTACGGTCTCTCGCATTCGGGCGCATTCCGAAATCCGGGTTCACTCTTTCTGGGGACATTGCTTCATCTATGTCCCCTATCGATGAGGGAGCTGTCATTGTTACAGAACGTAAGGTTTGCCTTGGAGATGAAACAAGGCTCTGTGTAGACGGCCAGTAACTAGCATCTGGCGAATTCGTCGTAAATGTAGGACTATACATAAATCCTTTCACCCCCATTGCTGTGCCTGAATTTGATAGTCTGCTCTGAGAGCGTATTGTTTCTGTTTCTGAGCCCAGAGGTTCGTCAAACGTCAACGGAGACAGTAAGGACGAGAAATCGAGATGTTCCACCGCTGGGCCCAGTGATGCTTCCACATCACCTAAAATGGAGTCCCTACGTGCTTCCGGAATCATGGCAAGACATGATTTAGCAAGGGCCCGGTTATTTTGCAGAACGTATATGTGTGCCATTAATGCGAGTGACTCAAACGAAGCATCACTCCGCTTGCCTAGCAATCGTCGTCGAGCTTGTAAAGCCTTCTCGCACTCAGTTCTTGCACGACCGATCTGGCCACTGCGTATGTAGAGTTGTGACAGTAGGTGCATTGCTTCGTAAACCCACGCGCGTTGTTCGTCAGTTAGGGTTGATTGTTGGGTGAGTCTTAACAACGCCTCTTCTGCAACCGTAGATTCTTTCGTGTAGCAAGAACAGATAGCAAGCTTATAGTGCAGACCAAACATGTCGCAAAATTCACGTTGCTTCATAGGTAGCTGTTGCATCACCCTTAAAGCCTCATTGAGAAGTGATTCAGCCTCGCCCCATTCTCGAGCCGCGAAAGCTTCTGTGCCTGTTTCTAGTGCTGCCCTAGCTAGATCGGCTTCCAAATCATCGTCAGAATCTTCGTTGGTTGAACGAGCATTCTCAATTTCCTGTAAAGTACTTCGCGAAGATGTCGTGTTGGCTACGTTGTTCCGTGCTCCTTCACAGGCCGGAAGATGATTTACTTGAGAAGCCATGTTCGATCGACTCAAACGTTGTCGATCTTGCCGAAGGGGCGAGAGAGAGTTGTGCCATTCTGGGGCCCGACTCCGGTTAGGTAGAATATACTGAATGTTGGTCGTAGACTCGGCAACCAGACCTGCCTCATACATGGCTATGCCTGCTACTATGACCTCATGCGCATACTGAATTAGTACGGTTTCCGTGTGAGAAAGTCGAGAATTCAAGTCTGCCTCCAAAGACTTCTGCATATTCTTTGTCATGTCTTGTAGCTTGTTCAATGCGTGGAGAAACTGGTGTTGAGATTGTTCAGGGGTGCGGCGCATGTGTATCCTGGACGCAATATCAGTTCTGGCGGTCACAAGTGCCTAATATGGCTTGTGCTGAGATGTCAACGAATATGAAATATGAAGAAAGCGTACGTATTGATTAACAGTAATGCGAAGCGTAAACCGTTGGTGTGCCTGTCAACTTTGACCCAGGTCTCCGTGATCTTGTCTTTACTTTGGTCCAACTTTCTCAATCGCTGAGTTTGGCCGATAAACTTGGTCTTTTCACCTCGAACAATATTCACAAAAAGTTCCAGCTCTTGGATTGTCAGACAAGCTTCCTCTATTTCTATCGCGAGGCAATCCCATATCCTGCTGTCTACTTCACATTTATTATGCAAGTCCGGTCCGTTCTTTCGAGCCAGGTCTTCTACTGTCGCATAGACTAAATCGCATTCAAGCCCAAGCAACTTGACCTCCTTTGTTAAGTTTGAGATTTCAGGGCCAATAACTTCGGTCTTCTCCTCTAGGTCTGAAAGTAAGATGCCCACTCTCCAAGCTGCTTTGCTTAATGAGAGGATGGCATAGCTTGTATTGGTCCCAGCGGACGAGGCTGTTGCCATATCCACTGATTAACGCCCTCGATTTAATCTGGAAGTAAGCAGGGGATTTTCGAATTGAAGTGTGGAAGATGAAAGATCCCAGAGTTGTTCTCTGGCAAATTGAGCAAGCCTGGTTATCTAGCCTGCTATTTCATGCAAGGCCAGGAGTTCGAGGCCGTAGTTGAAGTCAGCGGCGTAAAAAAACAAGTGATATCAGGCGATTGATTTGTCTCTAAGAACGGCTTAGGTTAGTGCTGAAATCCAGTCTTTATGGCGCTGGTAGTGAAGCCTGAAGATTAGCTAGTACGTTCAGCTTTCGACGCTAATATCCACAACCAAATCCTTTATTGAATTATTGTAGAACTACCTACGTAAGTATTTTCTCGGGTGAATGGTAATCAATCATTCACTCTTTGCCCTGATTTCGATTGCAATAATGTTCCCAAAGCGGCCTATTCACGCTGGCCACGTTGACACGCGCGTCCAAAAGGGAATAATTATCCAAAATAATTAGCCAAAGACCTGTGGGGGATATTGTGCAAGGACAGGATGTATGCAAGACACAGCACACCAACATGCGCAAATCAAATACTTTCAGAAAGCGAGATTTTGCGCCAGGGTTACTCCACGCAGATGCTCAAGACGCATGTTGCGTTACCATTCACATTTTACTGGCCAGGTAACGCCACACCGAGGTGACACAGCCGACCCCCTCAGAATCGATAGTTTAGGCGATGTTGTCGATCGGATGCACAATTATTGACTCAAGTTAGCCCCAGCCTTAGATATGTCATAGACTAAATAACTTCAGCTATTCTCTAGAGAGTTTAGAGAGTAAGACCATGAGACTCGCAAGAGCGTGGGGATTTGAAACATACCGATTTTGGACATCTTCTACCATATATTACTGGTCCTTTGTCGCAAGACATGCCCAGGTGATGCGAGAAATGGCCCAGCTTCCCGAATGGCAATTCAAAGATAAGTTCATATTGTGTACCCTGACGATAGTGGCGGAGCATGGTGGAAACTTTGCCAATCCAGAAAACTCAGCTTGCAGGTCTGGAACCACTTGACCTTTGCTTACTACTTGCGGGTAGTCAATGCGCCTTTAGCTGTTGTGAACATAAAATCTACCCCTCTCCATCTATAAGCCTTCTTGATACCTCTCTTGATATCTCAATTTCTTGCATAAAATAAGTTCATAGCCCATAAGGAGACTGTTATACTTGAACAATCGACGATCTCGGGACCACAACAGCAGTGTGTCATGACAGAAGCAAAGGATTCTCTATCCAGAACGCAATGGGCAACCTCACCTCCCGCATCCTATGAGGGCGAGTCGCCGATAGGTTGGAGGTACAAGAGAATGCGACTCGGGCCTATCAAGCTTCCTGCCTATGCATCTCCCGAGTCGCAGTTACTCTTGGTATCATTTGTCTGTTTCTTGTGTCCAGGTAAGGCCTCATACTACCCTCCGGAATTTTAGCCTGCTGACAAGACAAAAGGCATGTTCAATGCTCTTAACGGACTTGGTGGTACTGGACAGCTGGATAAGGATGAGAACCTCAATGCAAGTACTGCTGCCAACAGCGCACTCTATGCCACCTTTGCTATCGTTGGTTTCTTCGCAGGAACGGTTGTTAATGTAGTCGGAATTCGCTTTGCCCTCTCTTTTGGAGGACTTGGATACTGCATCTACGTCAGTTCATTTCTGTGTTTTAACTACACGAAGAACTTCGGTTATGTCGTTTTCTCAGGCGCTTTCCTGGGATGTTGTGCAGGCATTCTTTGGTCTGCACAGGGCGCAATCATGATGTCATATCCACCTGAAAAACTGAAGGGCCGATATATTTCCTGGTTCTGGATTATCTTCAATCTAGGTGCTGTTATTGGTAGTGTGGTAAGTTTCATTGCACTGAGTCAAACACTTGAGATTAACTTTTGCAAGGTCTCAATTGGCCTAAACCGCAACAGAACAGAAAAGGCTACTATCAGTGATGCCACATACATCTGCTTCCTCGTTTTGACATTCCTCGGAGCCTGTGTGTCTTGGACACTGGTCGATGCCAAACACGTGGTTCGACGCGATGGGTCGAAAATCATCCTCATGAAACATCCAACCTGGAAGACAGAGATCTTCGGCTTATGGGAGACTCTGTGGAGCGACCCCTATGTGGTTCTTCTCTTCCCGATGTTCTTTGCGTCCAATTGGTTCTATACCTATCAATTCAACGATGTCAACCTCGCGCGGTTCAATTTGCGCACTCGCGCACTGAACAATACGCTCTATTGGATTGCTCAAATGATAGGCGCTTGTGTGGTTGGCTTTGCTCTCGATTTTCCGAATATCAGACGTACTACTCGCGCGAAGATCGCTTGGGTTATTATGTTTATGCTTACATTTGCGGTCTGGGGTGGTGGGTATGTCTTCCAGAGGCAGTACGAACGTGGAGGAGAGAAAACGAAAGACGAAGAATTGATTGATTGGAACCACAGTGGCTATATCGGCCCGATGTTTTTGTATGCATTTTACGGCTTCTACGATGCTGCTTGGCAGACATGTGTATACTGGTAAGCAAATTAGATGTCGCGTGATCATCACTGACACTGACCTCGACTAGGTTTATGGGAGCCATTACCAACAACAGCCGCAAGCTCGCAAACTTTGCAGGGTTTTACAAAGGCATCCAGTCAGCGGGAGCAGCTATTATCTGGCGCCTTGATGGACTAAAAGTGCCTTATATGAATTTGTTCGTTTCGTGCTGGGTGCTTCTGGCTGGTAGCTTAGTAGCTGCTCTTCCCGTTATGCTGCTGAAGATTAAAGATACTGTGCCGATTGAAGAAGATCTTAAATTCACGGATGAGACAATTGAGGATGTCATCGGGTACAGTAGATTCTCTGGCCCGCCCGAGTTGAAGCGCTCAGGAACTGTATCATAGAACAATAGATAGCCACACTCACATCAGAGGACAAATAACAAAAAGTTTCAATGAGATCATTCGACATTGATCACGGTGGTGAATAGGTAGTTCCTGCGAGAAGTTCAACAACTGCAATATTGGAAGAACGTATTAGTTGCTTGATCAAAGCCGACAGCCCCCTTGGAACCACACTTATGGTACACATATTACAGGCACGGCCCTGAAGATCTTTCGGATCTTTGAGCTGCAACACTACCTCGCTTTCTCTTTGTTCTCGGCTGCTCTTCTCTTTGCTCGCACTTCTGCCTTCCTCCTCTCACCACCATCAACCTTATGTCCCCTTCGTTCTTCCCAGATACCTTCTTGTAGCCGTATCCTCGCCCTCAAGCCCCCGCCACCCTTCACAGCCTCGACAAAACTTCCTTTGATAGTCTTGGCACCTTTCACATGGACACCTTGTACCCTTGCTAATGGTTCTAGTGATCCTGCCGGAGCCTCGATGTCCGCAGGCACATTGACGACAAACTTTCGCGTTCCAGGGTCGTGGGTCGCAGTAGCAAGAGCAGACCGAGGGCTTATCGTGTTTCCCAGAGCTGGGTTTGGGAGTACAGGTGCTTGAACTAGCCGAAGGTTGGCGACTCCATCTGTGACATGCTGGCAATCTCCTCCAATGCCGTACTCTCCGTTCCTAAACTTTTCCCGCCAATGGAGTAGGTATCGTCTTGATCGCGCGGGCTCAACACCGAGTTCTTTGAGTTGTGGGGAAGTCAATGTGAACAAGGCTTCCCAAGATGGGATTTTGGTCGCGTGTGCGGAAAGACCACGACCAATTGCGCTGAGAAAGGCAGTGTGGTCGGGAATGAATGGGATAGGCTTTGGCACGGGTCTCATGGGAATTGAATGCTGGAGATTGCGCACACATGTTTTCGGTAGTGAGGCTGCATTAGCCGTATTGAGGAGGGGTCGCCGTAGAAGGGCCATGTTGTAATAGGTGAGGGGGAAGGCGATGAATAGAATTGTAAGTCGGCGGTTGGTGTTCGCTGTCTGCTCGGAGGAGCCAAGAAATGCCCGTGCCATCCAACAACCCCACCAATACCCCAAACCGCCAACTACCTGACCATCCTCACCCTCCAAACTGCAGTAGTAGAGAGTCTCCTATTGCCCCGAATTAGCGCGATGGTTGCTCCCGAAGTTCACCACCTCTTTCACCACCCAATCGCGGATCATTCCTTCTCCGCCGATCGCCAGACGCTCGCTGTAGCCCGTGAGAACAACGTTGACCTGTATGCGAAGCACGGCAGTGAATTCAAGCTCCAGGATGAATTGACGGGCCACGATAAGACGGTCACAGGTGTCGACATTGGACCCAATACGGGCAAAATCGTGACCTGCTCTCAAGGTGAGCTTGCAGCTGTCCTCTGACCCTATTCGATAGCTGATGACCGAAACAGACCGCAATGCTTACGTCTGGGAGCCCTCACCACAAGGTTGGAAGCCAACTCTAGTTCTTCTTCGCATTAATCGCGCTGCTACATGTGTTCGTTGGGCGCCTTCTGAGACCAAATTTGCCGTAGGCTCAGGTGCCCGCCTCATCCCAGTCTGCTACTTCGAAGAGGAGGACAACTGGTGGGTCTCCAAGCACATTAAGAAGCCCATTCGCTCGACCGTCACTTGCGTAGCATGGCACCCGAACTCGGTCTTGCTGGCAGCTGGCTCTACCGATGGCCATGCCCGAGTCTTGTCCTCGTTCGTCAAGACTGTCGATGAGCGTCCAGAGGCTTCGGCCTGGGGCGAGCGACTGCCCTTCAACACCGTGTGTGGCGAGTTTTTGAACAACACAGCGGGCTGGGTTCACAGCGTTGCCTTCTCCCCTTCTGGAAATGCGCTTGCTTTTGCCTCACATGACAGCACTCTTACAGTTGTGTACCCAAGTGGCCCCGACCAACCACCTAGGGCCATTCTCAGCATCAGTACACAAGTACTCCCGTTCATGTCTCTTCTTTGGAGTACAGAATCTGAGATCATCGCTGCTGGCTACAACTGTGAAGCATATCGCCTGCAGGGTTCAGAGCAGGGGTGGCAACTAGCTGGCTCACTCGAGTCAAAGGGCAGGCCTGGTTTGACAGAGCAGAGGGAGGAAAGCGCATTGAACATGTTCAGACAAATGGATTTGAAGGGCAAGTCCGGCACGGATGACACCAAGCTTAAGACTGTCCATCAGAACACTATCAACACCATTCGTAGCTTCAAAGAGAGCAGAGGTAACGTTACACAGATCAGCTCGACTGGTGTAGATGGCAGGGTCGTGATTTGGTCTTTGTAAGATCAACAAAGTTTGGATTGGTCTAAGGTTTGCAGCCCAATCTTGATACAAGGGATAAATTTCTGGTCAATCAAGGTTGAACCATAGTACGCTCCTCTTGCCATACAGTCCTTAATTCGCTCAACTCCGCAAACGGGTCACTATTTCCCCCCTAAGTGCTATATCCTAGCCGTCGTACTCCGTTGTCCAAACCCTCGATACTAACTACCCTCCCCTTAGCAATATCCGCCCTCATTTCTACCTCCCCAAAATAATTCGGACCTCCTTCCACCCTCTTGAATCCTACTTTTTCGAACAATTTCAGACTCTGCGCATTTTCTTGATCAATCTTGACCCGCAAATACTTCAAATACCGCTCGGTTCTTTCATCACATCCTACTCGGTATTCCTCTAACAGAGTGTCGAGGTTGGTAGATATGTACCATAGAAATGCACGCAGTGTTTCTGTTGCGAGGCCGGCGCCACGAGCAGGGACATGCGCAATCATGATTTCGAGTTCACCTATGGTGGGTGTTTGGTGCATGTCCTGGTCCAGTTCCTCGTCAGTATTTTCGTATATGAAAAGGTTTATGTCGCCGATCATAGATGTTGGCGTATCGTGGACCTGTGCCGCAATCGCATCTCCTGGTGATGCAGGTGCACGACAAGTGATGAACGTTAATTTATCGTGATCAAGGCGCCAGGACTTTTGCATGGAGTATTCCTCAGAGAGAGTCAAGGGCTCAGATGCAGTTGCTTTTTGGATTTCCTGGGAGCAGTCAGTGAAATAAAAAAGGATAAACGGTAGATATGAAACGTAGCATGTTGAAGGTTTATTCGACTTGAGCACATACTTTGTCTTGCATCCATTCATGGTATGTTGGAACGTGATGGGAGCAGTAAGGTACTAGGAGGACTCGGGGTGTAAGAATGGCTGGAACTCGTTTTAGGAATATACAGAGGAGGGCTAAGATATGGTACCTTCATGCTCGTTTAACTTCATGATTGGTTCGAAGTTTTACTGTCAATGGTCTGACCAATAACCTGAACCAGATACGAGTCTTTTCGTTGAACTCTGATTACTAGGTAGCCTCCAGCTTTCTTGAGGAATAGTAACAGCGCAAATGTGGCTTATTTGAAACTATACTCGGGTCACAAGTTTGTTCACTTCCGAGGCAAATCGGGCCAAAGAATATTTTCAACTCTGCAGTGATTAGCTTCTGAGTATCATCACATTTGCTAGTGAAAAGCTAGGGGACGTACTTTTCAATCTTATTAGTATGCACGTGCTGGCTGATTGTTTGTGAGAAGAGCTACCATCTCCAAAATCAATTTCGACGACGCAGTCTAACTCGATACGGGAAAGGCAGATCTTATCCGACGCTACTGAACTTCCAGATACCCTCTCCATGTGTCTTCTCATCTTGCGGGTTCTCATGATCACCGATCATTCCATCTACTAAACAACCATTTAACCTATTACCATTAGCCTACTTCTTCAGAATAAGAGTACAAAGGCTGGTTAAGCAGGCAAGCGACGGAGTACGAGCCATTTTACTACTGCTTTGACTTGGTTGTTGCATTACAACCCTGAATTAGCTTGAAAATGGAACGAACCAACATCCTAGTTACGGGGGGTTGTGGATTCCTAGGTACAGAAATTGTCTCTGCACTCCTCGAGGCAAAGCGCTTCGCCATCACAGCCATCGACATCAATCCCCCAGCACTTGGTAGTAACACTTTTGCAACCGAGGTCCGTTATGTGCGTGCCAACATCTTGGACCAAGAAATGCTACTGAAGGTTTTCGAAGAGGCGCGGCCAGCTATCGTTGTGCACACAGTTGGTGTGTATCCTTTAGGTATCGCGCGGTATTCTATGAAGGGCAAAGATGTAGTGTATCAAATCAACGTTGAGGGAACAAGGAATGTGCTTCATGCAGCTAAGAAGAGTGGCGCGAAGGCGCTGGTGTATACAAGTAGTGTTACCGTGGTCCTCGATGAGCTTAGAAAGGATTTTAAGAACGTGGATGAGAGCTGGCCTACTGGTAAGGCTGACACAAGCTACGGATTGTCAAAGGTAAGCACCCCTCTCTACTGATTCACATCCTGTTTGGCATATCTGCTAGCACTGCTATGTATTGCTGGACTTCTCTCCCGCCATCTCCCTACTCCAATTATCTTATCCTTAATATTGCGTAGGCTATCGCAGAAGAGCTCGTTCTTTCAGCCAACACTCACGACTTTGTAACTTGTGCACTTCGCTCTGCGCCCATCTTCGGCCCCAATGATAAGACCTGCATTCCCATCATCCAATCTTGTATAGCAGCCGGCCAAACACCTTTCATTCTCGGCACTGGCACCAATCTGCAAGACTTTGTCTACGTCACTAATGTCGCCGACGCCCATGTACTTGCTGCAGCCAATCTTCTCAACTCCCAAACTGCTGCTGGCGAGGCGATGTTTATCACTAACGGCGAGCCAATTTCTGCCAGAGACATGTGCATAGCGGTGTGGAAGGAGTTTGGCCATGTACCAGAGTTTCAGGTTGCTGTCCCCGAGGGGCTTGCGTGGTGGATGGGATATGTGGTGGAATGGGGGAGCTGGTTGACTGGAGTAGAGGGTGCGTTTTGCCGAGGAATAGTGAGTGATGGGTGTCGAGATCGATATGTGTGTATCGCAAAGGCGAGAGGGTTACTTGGTTTTCAACCAAAAGTCAGTCTTGAGGAAGGCCTGCGAATCAGTTGCGAGGTGAGCCTAGTACATGTGCTGCAAATACGGCGAAGAAAAAATGCTGACAGTACTGCGAGCAGCGCTTCAGGAAACGTATCAGAGACCAAGCTCGAGGGTGACGTATTGGAGTTATATCAGAAACAAGAGCTCTTTAAATGCTCGGTGAAGGCTTTGGAAAATAACACTCGGTAGCATCCCTTGTATAAGATTGCACTGAGATGGGAAGATACCTAGGTAAAGGCCGGCTACTAGAATAAACGATTTCGAGCGTTAGTCAATCTCACTTGCTCACTTAGCTATTATTCATCACTAACCATGCATTGGGAAAGCGTAGCTGCCTCATCGGTTGTTTGGCTGATAGTTCTTGCCTTCCTGAGGTAATTCTGGTCACTCACCTCCACAGTGCCTTTTTCTACCAACCCGCACTCGACCCTCTTCCCTTTACTCTCCTTCCACCTTCCTCCCTCTACTCCCTCTACTATCCACCCTACTTCTCCCTTTCCGTTTCTTCTAAACTACCAAGGTGCTATAAGGTAATTGCAGGCGTCTGTCAGGTAAGCTCTGTTCTTCTGTCACCATCCTTTACTATCACTGCCGTCACTGCCACCGCTACTGCCACTGCAGCCTCTACAGGTCATCGGTGCTATGGCACGCATAGCAACGCGTGTGACAACGCGCCTTGACACACTGCAGTTCTCCAACTCACACTCTTATGCTATTATCCGTAGTTTTGAGCAATGGCCAAGTCATTGCAAACGCTCTTGACTTGAATGCTAATGCGCACTACCAGCAACGCGACGTCTGGCACTTTCCTTACATAAACGTGACCTGCACAGCAGAGCGCTCTCTCGATCACCCTACACTACCTAGTGGTGTAGTGTATAGTTGTTGATCTTCACTGACCAAGTGTCTACCAACATAGGTTTTAGTGACCCCCAACACTAGTAAGTTGCACCCTCCATCGAATTTGAGCCTTGTATTTTACTGACTATACCAGCTTCTGCATCTCTATTAGGCATCCAGTTTCATACGAAGAGTATGCCCAATACGCCCAACATGATGCACAGCTTCAACATGATGCATGCCGCCTTCAATAAGCTTACCCTAGAGAAGCCTCATGGCCCCAAGCCTGATAGCGACCTTGGTTTTGTTACTAATATGGTGAGCGCTTCATCTAGGGAAGACGCAAAGGCAAAGCAAGACTACCTACGTCGCTTCCCCAAGGAAATCCGCCTCATGATATTTGAGGAGCTTCTCACAATGCCTGGCATGATCTTCAAGGGCGCCCGTGAATTTAGCTCGCTTGAGTTCACTGAGTTCAATGGCAATGAGATTGATATCCCATGGCAGATCCTTGGCACATGCCGTCTCTACTACAAGGAGGCAGTGCCCTTCCTGTACAAGAACAACCACTTCGTCTTCTGCACCGGAATCAACGAAGACCCCGGTTATTTCTATCGATTCCCCATCAGCAAGCGCTACATGGGCTATCTGACGAATTTGAGCCTCTGTAAGTCACTTCCGATAGAGTTTATGTGGTTGCCTACTAACCGGCTTTCGACCTGTATTCAAGTAACCCAACCAGTGACTCTGCGCAGCGTGTTGCACACTTCATCAAGGCTCTTGCAGCATCTGATACTAAACTTCAGGCAGTCATTATTCTGATTGCATCTGAATATCCGTACCATCGCCGTATCAATTCGTGGGACATCATGTTCACCGACCACCCGGTATCCCAGGCCTTAGTTCCACTTGTTGAGAATTCAAAAATTCGTTTCGTCAAGATTCGCCTACATGATGGCGTTGCGCTCTACCCTGAATTCGCCAAATTTCTTCACCAGCAGTTCTACCTTACGCACAGGGCGGACAAGGGTGAAAGGATTTTCTTTACGCGTTCATGCAGTTGCCCTCTCCTTTGTATGAACTACAACAATAAACACTGCGTCTACTGTTCCTGGAATCTCAGCAAAATCTTGAACAAGCCTATCGACTTTGAGGTTGGCCCTGCCAATGCTGAGGCAGATGAGCAGTGGACTATGCTCACTCAGGCACACTTGTTCGAGATGGGCCTTCTCCCCTACGACATTCATAGGGCAGAGCCTGATGAGCATGGCGATACTTTTATCCATGATGACATCGATGACAACGACCTCCCTTTCGAGGACGGGCTCGGCCAATCTCATTTCGCATTCCACACAGTATTGTGAAGTCGAGCGATTTACAGTCCGATCAATCAACAGACGAGGAACTGTGAGTGTCTTCGGGGCGTTATAGGGCCTCAATGGCATAGTACAAGTTACAGCCCGTGCCTTGTCCGCGCTGTTTTTCGAGCAGATTATCACGATAAACTGTTCTGAGGTACTCGAGGTATGACTATGTCATATACCAAATAGTTTACCACAGTATCTGTAGTCTGGCATGCTGCTACAAGATTTTCTCTGCTTCATCAATGAGCCTCTCTACTTGGAATGCACTGTCTCCTCTCGTGAACATGTCAAGTAGCTCGTTCCTTGCCTTTCCCCCTTCACCCTGTACATAAAATTTCTGCATACACATTACCAGCCACCTTGCCTCATCTACAGTAACACTTTTGTTCTCCACCACTGTGCCTTGTCCTAAGACGATGTCGTGGCTATCAGCCAGCTCTTGGTGAAATGTAATCGTGGTATGTGGACTCGCAAATTCGCCTCTTAACTTGAACTCAGCTAGACTGGTGAATAGCAGCGTCGTAGTATCAACATGTGGGTGTGCAAACTCCAAGTAATGCAGTTCGGCAGCTTGTTCTGTCTTCTTCGTTTCCTCGGCACCATCAGCCGGTATCTCTCGCGGCACAGGCAGAACGAATGACGGATGTTGCTTCGCTGTCTGGAGAAGAGATTCGAAAACGCCTGCAGGCACGGCGAAATGGAGGGACTGGGGATTGCTGGCGTGCCGAAGGCGCCAGAGGACTTGGATCTCCTTCTCCGAGAGGTCACGAACTTTCGACATATCGAGGAAAGAGTTTAGCGTCTTCACGCCTGGCGGGGGTGCTGGCGCGGTATTTGGGCTCTGCGGTGAGGGTGGAGGAGGAGGTGATGGCCATGGCGACGGCGTTTGTGAAGATGCAGATTCTGAGGAAGGCGGTGACGGTGGTGTCAATGGACCGGTGGCGCCAGGTACAATGGCTTGTTTCCTCAATTCGTGTATCCTGTCCTTGTACTGCTCCTTGAGCTCCGAGACATCTCGGAAGCCCTTTTCCTTTGCAGCCTGCTCTAGTTTCTCCTTATATTTTGCCATTACGCGCTGCTGGGCATCATGGGTTGCGAGAAATCGTACATCTTGAACGCGAGCCCAGCGGCGTTGACTGAAGCGGGGGGATGAGAGAGGTTGTCGAAGGCAGTAGCGGAGAGTTTGGAGACGAAACAACATTTGGGGTAGTTTTTTTCAGGATTGCACAGGCCCCTCGAGGGGCAAGTTTTGTCGTATCTCACGGATGTGTATATCGCCTCAAGATTCTGGGGACTAACCTCGTTGTCAGTCAGTCTTGACAAGGGCCACAATGGCCAATAATTTGGGCGAACAACGTACCGTCGTGTAGCCGCAACAAAGATCCGAGGATGTACACCTGTCAATTGAGAGAAGCTGTTGGCAGGGACAACGTGGTTGATAAACCAACAATCAATCGATTGATGATGTTGCCAGCCAAGACAAAACGCAGCGAGGCACCGCTGCAAAAAGTTCGGCGATAGACGGGGGTTCTGATTGGATGCCATGCAGGGACGGTTCTTTGGGGATCATTGCTCCTTGGGTAGCACAGCAGATGTCAAAGCGTTTGGAACTCGGAGATTGAGCACAGCGAGCAAATTGAGGTGTTTTGCTCGCTGGGTAGGGGAATAGAAAAGGCCGCGTTCGTGGTGGCCGTGTCTGGAAATTAGTGCTTCATGCACGATGTCAAGGCACCCCCAGGGACGGTTGCGGCGGAAGAGCTTCTGGATCAGGTACTCTTGCGCCTGCGCGGGGGCGCCCTTGCTGTCATGATACCCGTTTCAATGTGTTCCATGTGTTCCAGGACGTGAGCCACCTATTCCCTCCCTAAGCTCACAGGGTTCGTCACGCCTGCTGCTCTCGACCTCGTGATATAAGATACTCGGTCACGAACCTAGCCAATATTTCTGCCTGGCAAAGGCGACGGGGATGACGAGGTTCAGGACGCGTGCTGTGGCTGAAGTCATCAGACAGCGCCGTGCTGGTGCAATACAAAGACTAGCTGCTGCCACCAGCGGCCTTGTTGTGTCTCACCAGCGGTTGTTCCTGCGTGCCACCCGTTTCCGCTGCCCATAACGTGTGGCGCGAAGCACTCACACATGTGCATGTGCCTGGCATGTGCATGAGTCTTTCCTACCTTGTCCTGATCGACACAGCCCACCACAACGGGACTTATTCAACGGGACATTACTTAGTAGCCCCTCTATTCCTCCACCGTGCCACCGCACTCGCCTGAATTCTTCCGAGCTTTTGCAGCTTTGCAGTGCTATTCAACAAGCTTAAGCCTTATTCACCCAGTAATAGACCTACCTCTTGGTGGCCGATTCGACCCCGCGTGCCTTTGATAGATCGTAGCGCGCTCCCCTCGTCTCCAGACCCGAAGCGCGCGCCGTTACCCCATATTAATTAAGCTCTACCAAGATTGCGACCAACGCCGACGCCAGACCTTTGAAAAGTTGTCTCCCTTTCTGGGCCAAGGCATGATCCACTGCTTGTCTAGGTGGTTGACTAGCGCAACGTGAGCTATTGTGAGGTATCACATCAGGCTCGAACCGGCTTGCGCCGCTGTTCTTGGGCATGGGTGCGGTCAATAGCAAAGCCGGCGAGAATGGCGCCCTGTATTTGCGCGATCAGACGCGATGTATGGCGCAGCCCCGATCCAGCAATGTGTTCTTTGAGACACAGTACTGACTCCTGCCCAGTCTCTGTTGCCGCGCTTAATATCACTAACGCTCGCAACCGCACGCTGCTAAACATCACACCTAACGCTTTTCCTGCGACTAGATACGGGGCGAGGCGAGAATTGGGAGATGAGAGTGTGATAGATTATATCCAGGTATTCCTTCTGCACCTTCTATGTGTTCGCAATGCTAAATTGTTTTACAGGACCCCGAGTCCTCTCCGCTAAGCGACGGCCCTCCGTCTTTCCTCATACGACTGCCCAATGACGAAGAGCTGACGTTCAACTTTACATTCATCCTTCGACAGCACCTCGCTGTGCCCAGTATTTATAATGCAAACAACACATCCCCCACCACCGCATCTGGCTTGGTTGATACCGTCATCAACGGCCTGACTTTTGTCTTTGCCTCTAGCTCGAAAGACCTGGAAAACTTGGTCACAAGGGAGTTCCAGGCCAACCCCAATTTGCACAAGAACCCACAAGTTGAGCTGGTCGGAGACTATACAACAGGTGGAAGCTCGTCAGTGCAGTTTCAGTGGTCTTGGAAATGGACACCTCCCAGAGTCAACGAAAGCCGAGGCGGAGGCTGGCGTACTAGTTGTAGCGTTCGTATATCCTCTCCTTTTACCAGTTCTAGATTGCTGATATGACGAAGTTTGTCGAGTATGACCAACGTGCGCACAAGTTATCAACATTGGCAAATTTCGCTTTCTGGGTACAAAGTAGGTGCACGCCTTTTCGCAAAGAAAGGCCATTTAATTAACTTGGGTAGACACCTCGCGGCTCCTTCAAAGCCCACCGCCCTCTTCTCCAAGAGTATTAGATCTGACCGTTCCTCCCCGTTTACGCGTTCCATCTGCGCAGTCGATGGAATCGCGTGTCAGCGATTCGGCAGATGAGAATAAGGAGTGGGATAATATACCTCCGAAATCGCCCGTTTTTGAACCCATTGCTGAAAATGCATTGGGCTTGGTACCTAGCCAGGCAACCACGCTGGCAAGCAATAGCACACAGCCGAGGCTTGATGTATCACGGCCCGGCGAAGATCTGAGCCAGACAGAAGATGGGCCTCTGTTCCGGGCGACCATGAAGTCATTGGAGCAAAAGACGGGCAATATGCGTGCGCGGTGGAAGAAGGTTCTGAAGCGAGCTGAATCTGCTCTAGAGGCGCAGGGAAATTGCAATAACGCCATGTCCGACCTCATCGACGCGTTGAAAGAAGCTTCGTCGTCGAATGCGAATGCCGTGCAACCTGCCATCGACAACTACTTTGACAAGATTGCAAAGGAGATTCTTGCATACGAACGCACCAACACCTCCAACATACAAAAGTCCATCATCGACCCAATATACAAGCTATATAATATCGACATAAAGCAAGCTGAGACCAAAAGGAAAGCTTTCGAAGAGGAGAGCAAGGACTACTACCAATATCTTGGTCGCTACCTTGGCCAACGGACAGACACTTTGAAAGAGAAGAAGCGGGCTGAGACCGACTCGAAATACCAATCGAAACGGCGAAACTTTGAGCTCAGGCGTTTTGATTATTCTTCCTTCATGCAGGATCTTCATGGTGGTAGAAAGGATCAAGATATTTTGTCGCATTTAACACGGTACGCGGACTCACAGGCAAAGTATTACTTGGCCACGGCCAAGAAGATCGATACGATGCTCCCACAACTGGAAGCTCTCAGCCTTGAAGTCAAGGAAGCCGACAAGGAGTTCCAGATTCAAAGGACTGAGCGAGAGGAGAAGAGGCGGGCGCTTGAAAAGACACAGAAGAATTATGAAGAGCCTTCGTCGCAGCAAATTGCTCCTATAATGGCCACTAACGGAAGTGCGCCCAAAGTAACCTCTAAGTCGGACGCCGAACTTCCTGGCAAGAAGGCGAGCATAGTGCCAGTGTTTCAGAGCACCGTCAACCCTCCGCAAGTAACGTCGTCGCAAAGTGTGCCTACAGTCACTTCTCCGCAAAGCCCAGAGGTCAGAAAGGCCACTCTAGCTACTGGAACCCCGCAAGCAGACAAGTTCAAAGGGATCAGAGATCTGGAAGAGAAGGATTTCACTGGAATTCCAGAAGGGCTTCATGGTGCTCACCGCAAAGAAGGCCTCCTTTGGGCACTGAGCAGACCAGGAAGTCATGTTGATCCCAAGGGGCTGAATAAGCAAGCCTGGCATAAGTAAGTCTCTTGAGATTCCAATTGAATGGGTATTGACTGACGACGTTTAGGTTCTGGGTTGTCCTTGATCAAGGAAAGCTCTCAGAGTATACCAATTGGAAGCAGAGCCTGGAAATACACATGGAACCAATTGATCTTCGAATGGCTTCGGTTCGTGAAGCACGAAATGCAGATCGCCGGTTCTGCTTTGAGGTTATTACGCCACAGTACACGCGGGTTTACCAGGCCACCAACGAAGACGATATGAAATCGTGGATAAATGCGGTGAATAATGCCCTACAGACTGCTGTTGAGAGTGCGGGTAAGAATGACAGGCCTTCTACCGACTCATTGCCTGGCCAAACTCGTCGCGACATAGCTTCGGTTCTAACAGGCAAGAGCCCATCGCTGTCGATTCACCGAAACAACTACAGCTCGAAATCGCCTGCCAGACATGCTACTGTTGGCGATCGACCAAGTTATCGAAGGGAAGAGTCTGCCGAAGATGGAAAGCTCCTGAAACAGGTCCGAGATGCTGATCCTAGTAATAAGGTGTGCGCAGACTGCGGCTCAGAGATCAAGGTTGATTGGGTGTCCATCAACCTGGGAATCATCATTTGTATTGAGTGCAGCGGCATCCACCGATCACTTGGCACACATATCTCGAAAGTGCGCTCGCTAACCTTGGATATAACGTCCTTTACCCCAGACATTGTGGAGATACTGCTCAAGATCGGCAACCGCACCAGCAACCTGACTTGGGAAGCTCGGCTGGACCAAGCCTCAAAGCCTGGGCCCATGTCGACACGAGAGCAGAGACTTCACTTCATCACGTCCAAGTACGCTGACCGAGCCTATGTGTCTCCGATCTCGCCTACCACATCCCACTATGCTACCCCTGAAGAGACGTTGCTAGCTTCGGTTAAGAAAAACGATATTGCGGGCGTACTGTATGCACTGGCTCTTCGAGCAAATGCCAACTCACGTGACCGATCTCGAGGCACTCATGTTGTGTTTCTGGCGCTTGCTGCAGCCGACCCAGCATCTCCCTCGGCTTCAGCATCGCCAGCAACCTCTCCAAACCCTGGCGCTCGACCAACCACACCGCAACCGAATCGAAAGTCATTTTCTGTAGCCGAATTGCTTCTCCAGAATGGTGCTGAGCTACCTTCACAGCCTGCACCCATTCCCCTTAGTCCATCTGCTCGGTCCTATCTCGAGTTCAAAAGTGAACAACGGGCGGGCAAGCGCATGGAACCGGCCGCAATTGGAAGCCTGCCTGCCTCGAATGCTGACACGCTGCCCCAGTTGCCATCCATCTTGGCTGGCAACGGCAGCACGCCTTCAGAGAGGGCTCGAGAGCGCGAAGTACGGCTGCAGAAACGCGTGTCTGCCAGCGGCAGACTGGTCAAGACACCCAACTCAGACGCATCTGATGGTAAGCGTGGTTCATAGAGGGCGCCTCTGCTTACGACGTTCCTTCCACCCCTGGTATATACCTTCCCTGGGTGGCATACCGCGCTATGTGATGGGTTTCAAGCGGATGAAGAAGATGGATGATAGATATGGCGTCAAGCGCAAAGGAAGATGACGAATTCATGCTTGGATGAGTAGAGAAGGGGTTATTTTTGGGGGTTGGGGTCTATTTCTTGGTTATTTGCCTTTATGGCTGGGTTGGATTTTCGGCGCGCTGTACGATATGACTTTGGGGGTGAAACGGACATGGTGAGGCGCGACTGCTGTGGCTTGGGTAAGAGTGAGAATTGATAATTACCGTCCTCCTTGCAGGTACCGATTGCTGTGAGTGGTTCTGGCACGTGACACCCCACTAGCGCTCGCCGCACCACTGGAATTTTGAATTATCGTCGGCGCAGATGCAACAGAAACATCAACAACCCCGCCCTGACCCCCACCATGGCCCCTTCCTACGAGAACCTCCCGCTGGAGGATGATGAATTTGACGAATCTCAAATCGACTTCGCCGACATTGAAGAGCAGTTCCAGGTGCGGCTCGACGAGGGGCTAGATGCCTTTGTCGTCATCGATGGCTTGCCCGTGGTGCCCGAGGACAGCAAGGCCAAGCTGGTCAAGTTTGTGCTACGCAAGCTGAACAGCGTGGGGCGGGTCAAGGACGACGGCGTGCACATGCCCGTGGGCGACAGCGGCAAGACGGAGGGCTATGCCTTTGTCGAGTACAGCGCCCCCGCCGAGGCGGTCGCGGCAGTCAAGCAGCTGCACGGCACCGCGCTGGACAAGAAGCACACCATGGCCGTCAACAAGCTCACCGACATCGACCGCTACGGCAAGGAGGGCCGCATCGATGAGGAGTACCATCCGCCTACCATCGCTCCCTTCGAGCAGAAGGAACATCTGCGCTGGTGGCTCGGCGACCCAGACAGCCGCGACCAGATGGCCTTCTACCGCGCCGAGAAGGTCGGCGTCTTCTACAACGAGAAGGGCGAGGCGCCTGAGCCTATTGTCGACCGCGAGAACTGGACCGAGTCGTTTATCCAGTGGTCGCCGCGCGGCACCTACCTCACTTCAATGCACGCTCAAGGTGTCCAGCTGTGGGGCGGTAAGGCATGGAGCAGACAGAAGCGCTTTGCCCATCCCGGCGTCAATCTGGTCGACTACTCCCCCGGCGAAGCCTACCTCACCACCTGGTCGCACCGCCCGCTACAGGTCGATGAGAACCACCCGGTGCCCTCGCTGTCGCTGGAGGAGGACGGTAAGAACTACATCATCTGGGACATTGCCACCGGGAAGCCCCTGCGCTCCTTTCAGACCATCGACGTGCCCGCCGGTACCGATTCCGAGGGCAACCCGGTCAAGAAGAAGATGCAATGGCCGACATTCAAGTGGTCTGCTGACGACAAGTACGTTGCGCGCATGACCCAAGGCGCCTCGATTGCCGTATACGAGCTGCCGCGAATGAACCTGCTCGACAAGACATCCATCAAAATTGAAGGCGTTATGGACTTCGAGTGGGCCCCGGCCACCCCTAAACGCGATGGCATCAAGACATACGAGCAACTCCTCTGCTACTGGACCCCCGAGCTCGGCAGCAACCCCGCCAAGGTCGGCCTCATGTCCATTCCCTCCAAAGAAATCGTCCGTACACGGAACCTTTTCAACGTCTCAGACGCCAAGCTACACTGGCAGTCCGATGCTGCCTACGTGTGTGTCAAGGTTGACCGCCATTCCAAGTCAAAAAAGTCACTTGCTACCAACCTCGAGATCTTCCGCGTGCGCGAAAAGGGCGTGCCGGTTGAAGTTGTCGACTCCATCAAGGACACCGTCATCAACTTCGCCTGGGAGCCCAAAGGCAACCGGTTCGTCCTCATCACCACCGGCGAAGTCATTCCCAATGCCGCTGTCGGCCCAAAGACGGCTGTTTCCTTCTTCGCTCCCGAGAAACTGAAGGGCGGTGCTCCGGGCAACTTCCGTCACATTCGCACAGCAGACAAGAAGAACAGCAATGCCATCTACTGGTCGCCCAAGGGCCGCTTCGTCGTCGTAGCCGCTCTCCAATCACAACAGTCTTTCGAACTCGACTTTTGGGATCTCAGTTTCGAAAAGGCCAAAGATGAATCAGAGAAGGGCGACAAGGAGCTTAGTGCCAACCTGCAGCTCATGGAAACCGTCGAGCATTACGGTGTCACCGACATTGAATGGGACCCTACCGGCCGCTATGTCGCTACGGTCGCAAGCGCTTTCCGCCACCGCATGGAGAACGGATACCACCTGTACGACTTCAAGGGCACACTTCTACGCGAGGAGCACATTGACGGCTTCAAGCAACTTCTATGGCGACCCCGCCCCCCGACACTACTCTCCAAAGAAGAACAAGCCGACATCCGCAAGAACCTACGCAACTACTCTAAGGTATTTGACGAGCAGGATGTCGCAAAGAAAAGCTCTGCCAACCGCGCTGTGGTGGAAGCACGCCGGGAGCAGCTCGAGGAGTGGAGACTTTGGCGCGAGGAGGTTATGCGAAGACTCGAGGATGAGGGTGCATATCTTGAACTTAGCGCCGCCAAGGGCAAGACCCCTGGTGTCGCGGATGATGGGCATTTGGAGGAGATCGAGGAGATTGTCGAGGAGATCATTGAGGAGACAGAAGAGGTCTTGGGGTAGCAGCAACCTTTACTAAAGACCACGAGCTGCCAGTTATAAAACGAATACAATGATTCATGGTGTGGAAACCGTATGACAATTTCCCCTATCGAAAACCATATGATAGATAGCCCAGACACGGAGCCCCAAATCACGTGAATAAATCACAATAATAAAGAGTCGGAAGTCGGCGTTGGGTTAAGTTCCGAAGCCGTGACCAAGCTACATCAAGACTCAGGAAGCACGCTATCAAATCTTATTCGTCTCAAGTACTCGCAATCCTCCGCCCAAATAGGAGATGCTGCAACATGATCCCGACAATTCCGCAAATCCGCTCAAGAGCGCAGGGCAAAGAATATGTCTGCCTAAAAGACATGGTTTCGTATATGGTTCTACCGATTTCCAAGGTCACCACACTGTCAGCAGTAGTCCATTCAAGGTTGTTGTACTGCATTATTCAGCACTTTGCTTTAGCTGACCGGCAACTCGGACGAACCTTTCGTCCGCCGCATCCGCAGCGTCTTTCGTCACCACCATCAGCAAGTGCGCTACAATCTGTTCTTTTTCTCAGTCAACCTTTTCAATCGTGGTATTTGCACTATTACAACGGTCCTGAATCAGCAGCGATTGTTCATATACCACTTTTCGATCTGTCATCCGTGGCCAGAGACGCACTAGCTTGTTCGGACGAATTTCTTGCACAAGAGCCGGAACTTAGCTGGTGGATAGGTGCGGAACATAGTCAGGATGCCTAAGGAGGAGACACTGCCTATGAGGAAAAAGATGCGTAAGGGGACGCATAGTTGCTTTGAATGTAGGTGGTATCCACTCACTACATTGACGTGCCAGTCACGACATGCTATCAACAACCTATCATCTATCCTGGCCCATTATGATCTTATGCTTGCCTTGTTGATTTTCGTTGTTCATCCTGGTTAACTTTTCTAATTGCTACAGGTCGTCGCCGAAAGATTAGATGCATTTATCAGCCCGACAATCCAGATGTCTGCTCCGAATGCTTTGCACGAGGCAGTAGATGCATCGACCAGGAGAATGCCACCTCAGACGTTGTCGTTGATCATAGGAAGAACCTCCGCGAACGAGTATCGCGACTAGAGGCTCTTGTCGATGGGCTACTTAGTGAGAAGGATACTATCAAGTCTGAAAGCCGAAGTCAAAGCATAAGTCACGCGGACACCTCGTCACCCACCGCACCCTCGCTACGCAACAAAGATATGTACTCGCCAAATCCGTTGTCCAGAGAGGATTCGGCAAGTTTCCTTCCGCAAAACCAACGGGTACCTTCCAATAGGGGACACCACATCCCAATCTTATCGATCTTTGAAGATGCGGTATGTTGTCGCCCAATCCACACGTGACCTGTTCATGCTGATCGTGATAGATCAACGATGCCGAAGAGCAGGCCAATGCTCGTGACCCAAGTCGTAAGGCAACCCTGCCGAAGGCGACTACACTGGGCGATGATCGTTACACCGTCACAAATGTACACCAAGATAATTTAGCAGGAAACTCACCACCCCGGTCTGCAAAAAGAGAAAAGGCAAAGCAAGCTCTTCTTGCCATGCTCCCGCCCTACGATCAACTTGCCAAGCTCTTCAGTAGTAACAGCGAGTGGTGGCAGACGTGGCGACGGAAATGTAGTGGTACCTCTGGGCCAAATCAGACATTGGCTGAATTCGCAACACATGCTATATCTACTGGAAACATGGGCGCCATCGCAACCGTCGTACTGTCTGTCGCCATATGCTCAACTGATGCTATCGACGACGTGGAAAAGTATATCGATGTTGTCGACCGATGGGTGCTATCTGATGATGAGTTCGCTTCCAGCTTGGAAGGCATGGAGTGTCTCATTCTGAAGTCGAAGTGGTATGCAGACATCGGCCAACCACGGAGAGCCTGGATTGCCTACCGTAAGGGACTTATGTATGCTCAGCTTATGGTATGTACAGTATTTTTAAAGTCTGGTGTTAAGACTGACAACGGTAGGGATTGCATCGCAAGCGCACTTCATCCGCTGCTCATGAGAGTATTTGGTGGGCGTTATACCATGGAGATCGATTTATTTCTCTTCTCCTCGGTTTGCCCTATGGTATCAGCGACTCACATTGTGACTTGGCTATACCCAATCTTGATGCTGGCGAGTATATTCATCCCTTGAACGCTATAACCAAGGTTTCGCAACTTGCTGGTCGAGTCATTGATCGTAATCAAGGCATAGCAGAGCAGTCATTTGCCTGGGCTTTACAACTTGACCAGGAGCTCGAAGACCTTTGGAAGCGGTTGGATCCTGCATGGCTTGACTACTCCGAGCTTCTCGCTGATCCAGAAAACAATGCCGCTGAGCTCCGAGAAAGGCTCATGGGCCAAATATGCTTTCATCAGATTCGTGTCCATCTGCACCTTCCATTCATGCTGAAATCTGCCTCCAATTCCCGCTTTGCGTACTCTCGTACAGCCTGTCTCAATGGTTCACGGCAAGTCCTCCGCCTTTACCAGGCCCTGCGAATTGGCACAGTACAACCTCTCTACGAATGCAAAGCCATCGACTTCATTGGCTTCACCGCTGCTGTACTCATTCAAATTGGACTTATGAACTTTGGCCTCACTGCCCAGGGAATAAGTGCAAAAGATAACGAGAACGATATTCGCCTCATTGAGATTAGTATTGATATATTCCGTCGAGCATCGAGCGAAAAGGGCGGTAAAGTAGCACATCAGTCAGCAGAAGTACTCGAGAAGATGATGGGCAAGTTCAAGGGGAACGTATGCGTCGAGGATTGTGACCAGAATGATTTTGTGATTCCATATTTTGGGACCATTTCGATCAAGAAGGGGGGCAAGGTCGTCGTGCCGGCCCTCCCACGTCCTCCTAACACTCTTAATCAACAGCAACAAAAGCAAGCTGGTACGGCAGCTTCGCTGGCAGCAGCACGGAGCCCAGTAACAACACAATACATAAATACGCCACCATCTGACCATCTTTCCACAGCTGGCTCGGACCTCTTCTCGCATCGAACAGCTATTGCCCTAACTCCTCAGACCTCTTTATCATCAGGTACCAACAATAACTCCAACGCCTCTGGTTTCCCCTTCCCAGGCTCAGCAGACCCCTCTCCGTTCGCAACATACAATGGCTTTTACAATTGGGATAATTTAAATACCGATGAGGGGGCTATAGGCGTCAATACGCAGATCAACGACGACTCGATGAACAACTTCCCGTTGCCAACCAACAACTTCACGTGGCAGAATATGCCCATGGATATCGATCAGGATTGGAGTTGGTTCTTGAATGATACTCAGACACAGGGGGCAGTAGGCGGACAGCCGACTGGCGTATCAACTATGGGAAACCAAGCTCCAATTGATATATTCAACGCGCAAGGTTTCACTGGGTTTGGTTAAGTGGTGTTGAGGGATTGAGAAGAGGGCCCGTGTACAACATGTTGTTCTGATTTTCCTTTAAATGATATGGCTAAATAGGAATGTGGCAGGGGACATGGGGTATGGTGGAAAGTGATGATATCCAGAAGCGCAATTTGCGTGGTTGTACTGCATTAGACCAAACTCTACTCTCGCTGATAGACTAGCGACAGCAGAAATTGAGATGAATATGTTTCGATACACTTAATCCGTCTCTTGTGAACATATTTTACCATTATGATCCCATCCCTTGACACCATTAAACGGCGTTTTATCATGATTGCATTACCATTCCCCGAATTCCCTCAACGCCGAGAAGCACCATACTCGCGATACTCCTTTACGCCTCCGTCTCGATCCCCGCCCCCGTCCTCTCATGATGGTCAAATAAACCCTTCACCTTGTGCTTACCCCGATCCCCAACATGCTTCATCCAAGCCAACGTCCTCGGGCCCTTCCACTGCATAACGCCCCTATTTTTCCGATGCAAATGCTTCGCACTCGTCTTGTAATCATTAACCTGATCCATGATACCCCTCTCCCCATTCTCGCTCAACTTTCCACCTTTCTTATCCTTTTGCAAGAAATCCGGCAGAAACGGCTTATCGTCGTCGCCATCTTCAGAATCCGAGGAGTCGGACGACGTGGATAAGTTGGGCTGCGACGTGTCGATGTCGTCCCATTCGCTCCACTCTTGGTCGTTGGCTACATCGAGTACTTCCATGACCTGCGTGACGTGGCGGTCGCCTTTTGCAAATTTCTCGTGGTAGCCTGAGAGCCCGGACCAGAATGTTAGGCTTACTTCGATGGTGCCGACGGCTTCGCCATACGATGGGAGGATGTTTTCTGATGCGCGCTTGAGGTCGCCCTTCCAGACTGTCAGGCGGAGGGTTTGTTGCTCGTTGTCGGGGACGTCTTTGAGCCAGAGGATGGCAAAGGCGGATGTGTGGTCGCGAAGGGCAGCGTCTTGGCGAAATTCGACGATTAGAGAGGCGCAATAGCGCATGCAGACGGGCAGACGGATTGGTTTGTTATTCTTAGTCGACCATTCGTTATCGCCGCGTGATTGCATCTTGCCTCGAGTTGTGTGATTGCGGACCTTTAGTCGGAGTTTCCGGAGATCAGTGGGAAGGTCGATGCCCTTGATCGTGGGAGATACATCGACAGTGCCATAATCCCAGCCTTGCATTTGCTGCGGTAATTGGCATTGTACGCTTCGGAATACCATGGATATTCGAGCATGCCCATAGCCGACGCCGCCTGATAAGGGGAATGTGGAGTTGATTTGGCTGCGCTTGTGGAAAACCTTCTCGAGCGGGAGGTATATTATGCCCAGGAGTGGATCGTCTTCATGAACACGGGCATCGCGCACTGCGATGTGGACTTCAGTATTGCGTACGTCGCGGATAAAGCGTTCACAGCCAGCATTGAAGAATGGCTTGCTGTTTTTTGGTTTTGTGCGTGTCTTGAACACTTTCTTGTGGTTCAAGATGATAGTACAGTACGAGGATGGGAGATCATCACCTTGTTCTTCCTCATCACTCGCTTCTGCTTCTTCATTATGCTTATTCCTGTTAAGAACCTCGAGTTCCAATCCCGTGATTTGGTGAATCTGAATGCTGAGGATACCAGACGGGTAGTCTTGAGATGGCGGCGAGGCGATAATCAGTTCACTTTGACGATTCTGAAAATCAACCTTTTTCTGTTGTTCGACTTCATTTTGGTGGTCTGCACTCGCTTCGTGTAATTTTCTTGCGGCTTCTTGATAGACTTTCTTCTTCAGTTGATCTATGTCCTTCACCTCTGGATCTTCTTCCTGGGCCGCCAGTTGATCATCCGTAATTCTGGTCTTCGAGAAATAACCCACACTCCAACTTAACTTCCCGGGCATGCCTTTACCGGCTTTCATAGCCTTGAAACCATCTTCTCGGTCGTGCATCTTGCCATTAGTCTCCTCATTCTTCATGAGCTCCTTGAGGTCCAGCTCAATACGGCCAAGGTCGTCATCGGCGGTCAGGCGATCTGAGTCCCATAGCTGCAATCGCAGCCTCTCTTCTACATTTAATTCCTGAGGTGTAACGTTGATAAAGCATGTTTCGTCCCAGTAAGGCTCCATATTTTTCTGTAGCACACGCGTCGACCACACTGGTTTTCCAAACTTCGCCCAGCCCACACTGACATACGGATCTGCAGAGCCTTCCTTAAGCGGGCCGAGTCCTCCATCTCCCTCTTTAAAGTCGTATGCATGCTTGATTCGGACTATCAGCGTACCTTGAGCCACTGTGTCCTTCTTGAAGTCATCACCCATCATCATATCCTTTAGATCCAGTGTCATGGATTTTGGAGCCACGTATTCCGCGAGCGCCGCATCGATCGAAGATTGCACGAAGCTGCTGAGCAGTGGCACGTCCATGAGGTTGGGACCCTTCTTGATCAGAGGTACGCAAGAGAGCGTTACCTTTGGCTGGCCAAGGAAAGCAAAGGTGCAGATGGAGAAGAAAGGGGGATCTGGACATAGTTGCAGTCGAACGCGGACTACACCTACGATACCAGTTAATTCAACCCAAACAGCTGCAGAGTGTTAGTAGATGTCAAAAATAAAAGTAAAGACAAACTTGCGCAACTTGACACTTCCAGGTAGATAGAATGCAAGGTAAAGATGTGCGTGCTTGGCCCGTGATTTGATCCCTCGCCCGGTTGATGGTCGATAGGCGAACGCAATCTCCATGTTGACAAAATCGCCTTCCTCAGCCTCCATTGTGTCTGTTCGCTGATATTGCCCTTGGCCTTCCCTATCGTCCTGAACTTTTCGGTCGTCCTTCTCCTCGTTCGAAGATTTTAGCTTTCCGTCTGCGCTAACAGATCGTGCAGCTGCACCTGTGGGAAGCCATCGAATACCAAGTATCCGAAGGGCCTCGCTTCCCTGGCCAATATCCTCAACTGCTACCATACGAACCATGCTGGGCAATGAAGCTTGCATAACATCCTATCAATGTTAGCTAGTGATTTGATAATATATCAGACAGTCTTGCCTCGAGAGTATCCGAGATGCTCGTGAACAAGTCAGGGTTGATAAGAGGCCAGACAGAGGCGAACAGCGAGTTGAGCCACTGCGTACTCTCCGCAGTCTGGGACTTGGCGAGCTTTTTACCGCGCCTTCTCTCTGCATGCCAGACTTCTACATCCCAAACATTCCTGATCCGGTTGCGCGCATACTGTCGCATGAAGAGCGATATACTCCCTGCCACACCCATCATTGTTACGAGCTGAATGGCCTTCCACATTTGCCCTTTCCACCCAGACATGCGACGTGTGGGCCAGAAGAGTGTGTCCACGATTATCAAGCCCACGGCGACTGCTGCTAGGCCTACCATTAACGCGTGTGAGTAAACAGTTGTGATTTCTGTCCTTGACATGTCGAAGTCGGGGGGAGGGAATAGAACCTCCATCGCGGTGTACGAGTCTTTTGACTCTTGCTCTTCGTCCTCCAGATGCTCATCGCTTTTGTCGACGGCGGCTATGCCAGTCATTGTCCTAGGCTCTGATCCAACTGGCGGTGCATTCTTCTCTGTCCTTTTCAGATCTTTATCCGTAAAATCATGTATCTTGACTGGCAGATGTGTTACAGGATCGGTTACTTCGCGCTCCGTGCCGTCAGCACAAAATTTCTTCATCTGCTTGCGTGCCTTTTTGGGATCCGACTCGTGTAACTGGCCTTGTGTAGTGTCCTCGACATCCTCATCGTCATCTGTATCCTGAGGCAGGCTCTGGTCCTTGCGATTCACCGTATCTCCAGCATGATTCTCTGCCATGTCTACATCCTGAGCTGCCAGCAAGTTCTTGTTCTCTGCTTTGTATGGACCCTTCCCATCATTGATCTCGTCGTTGCCTTTGCCAGTAAAGGCATTGTATGCATCACCGAGCTTGTCGCGCTTGCTTCGTCCATCTTGATCAACCTCCTCATCTGGGTGGCCAAACTTATCTTCCCTTCGCTGTTTCTCTTCGCGATACTTCTTGACCGTAGGTATGGGATTACGTGCATTGTGCGGCACCTTGAAGGACCTGCGCTGGTCCTCTACGTCCTCGACACCTGACATAGTGGGCAGTTTTGGGGTCGATGGTCAAGAGCTGGGTTCACGAGGGGAGGAGATTAGCTAGGTAGTTGAGACCTTGTTTTGTCATCAGGCACGAATAAATCGCTATGGAAGATCAAGGGTGAAAACAAGAATCATAGATGGGAGCTTGAGTAACGAGGTGGACCAGTTTTCCTCGTTTGTATATTTACAGTTGACGTAGGTACAAGCGTAGTAGCAGTGATCTCGACCATAGGCGTGACCTTCATGATCCACATTGGCATCCTGTAATTGATCCAATTCGTTGCACCAGAGCCGTCAGTGCCGATACCGCGTGTGGAAAGCTTGTTCATCTTGGTATGACGTCGAAGTGCCTAGGTTGACGCGCTTCTCGGGCGATCCCTAATCCCTTGGCACCCAAATGCGGGGACCGTCACGTGTCTGTCCGACCAGAACCACCTTTCTGTTGGCATATCAGAAGTAATAGACCCTGGTACATCTTCAAACTTGTCTGCCTATGTAAAGCTCATCTTCGAGGATTAGTAACTACTCGCTCAAACAAAGGGAGCTCTTGCCTCGAGTATCATGGTAGAATGGCGACAGGATGCGCCGAAAAGGCCTCGCGTAATTCCATTTTTATTCGTTGTTCCAGCTGAATGTTCAATACCTTGAAGCGATGGGCTACGGTCAGTCTCGCTGCTGTCAATGACTTTGTTCCTCCTACCAATGCCTGGACCACGTAACCAGATTGAAGGTTTCAGGGGCAACACCCCAAACCTTGTTGAATCTAACCATGTTACAATTGCTATCTTGGTTTTATTGCTGGTACTAAAAAAAAAGGCCCTTGCGCCCTTTACTTACATCGGAATAAGCCTTTTCTCACATTCAAGACAAACCCCTGCACCGCTCGGCATGCATTCCATTCCGGCTCCATACCTAATCAGTACACCGTTAGATCCAACCTATGCTATTTGCCAATAAATCCGAGCCTACTTGCCTCGGAGCCATCCACAATGTCATTCAGTTGCCCATAACATACAGAAGGAATCTCAAATGCCGAAGCCACCTTCTGCTAGTGCCAACCGAGGACCGCCGGTGTGCAAAAGAGCAGCATCGGTGTAGATTTGAGCGAATGAGATTGAGGGTTGTGGTATGTTCTTCTCCAAAATAGTGCTGTTGCCTAACTTAGATGCATCCAAGGGTTGTAAATACATTGCCATGTAGTAATAGTTAACTCCGAGTTGAAGTATCAAGGCAGGGAGGGTGTAAGCATGTAAGCATAACAATGAGATATATAAACGGATGAAAGGAGGATAACTGTGCTAAGATATTACAAGAGCAACTCGGTCACATTTGTATTCGTGAGAAACATTGTTACTCAATAAACTACTGCTCCTACTTACCCTCCTATTTAACTGCGCGCTATCCTTGTATCGATATGCCCTCGTCGAACATAGCCAATGATTTGTCAACTTGCGACTCTTCCTCGGCACCTCCCCCCTACACCACCTCAGACAGGCAGTCGTTGGCATCTACAAAGTCAACCTCGAAGAGCATCATAGCAAATCTCTTACCTCGGAAGTGTAAGTCTGGATCAGTAAAATCAATTCTATGGTGATCTGATTATTATCCAGCGACGGAAACCCCGTTGTCGTCATCCCATGCGACTGCGAAGGCAGACAAAGATAAGGAAATAGCAGAGAGCGAAGCAAAGCACGCCGCTCGTGCATCATACTTCTCTACTTTGTGAAAGCGATCGATATATCGAGATGGATCCGCACATCCCATAGGGTAGAAGGGATGTGTTGTTTGATGTTAGGGGTTTTGATTCATTAGGGGATCGAATAGTCATCCATTCCAAGGGAGGCAGTGTAGACCTTTCGATGCATGAATATGGATTTGACTTTCTTGTGTGCGTTTGAGCATTCAGAACAGAGTGACGTTGTTACTCCAAGTGGCATTGTCCAGCCAATTTAGAAAGTCTTCCGCCTCCGTGGGTATAGGCTCCATGCCGTCAATTAATGGTAGATCGAAAAAGCTGCTCCCAGCCCCAACCAACGGATCGCCATCTCCCTTCCGCGCGTCCGTGTTATGTGGCTGATAGTTCAGCACTTCGTCTAGAACCATGGCGAGCATCTTGTTCAACTCGTTGCAAAGCTTATGGTTACCGTCCCCAGGCAGCACAATCCACTCCAGACAGGATATGAGTACGGATAAGTTGCGAATCACATCAGCCCGAGAGACGGTGCTGGGAAGTGATGTGCCTTCGATTGTGCATCGCCGAAGTTCTAATGCCAAGATACCCGCAGCTGGGAAGCAATAGAAGAGTATCATTGTGGGAAGGTGCCGTCGAGTCTCGTAAAGACCGTTACTCACCTTGGTGCAAACCAGGGATGTTGAGAGTAACTTCAGCGATACTTCAAGTAGGGCTGGTAGAGCGTGTTGTTTGAGGCGGTACAGCATCCTCTGGATTGAGAAATGCATGTGGAGATACTCCAGGTATGCGGCGATAAGTCGAAGAGCGATGCCGGGGCCCAACCCCTTCCATGCCGCATCTTCGGTATACGTATCGTAACGTAAATGGGCCGGCACAGACCCCCAAAATCGTACGCACTCTGAAGATATTGAACTTTGACTGTTAGCAATCGCAAAGACATATTAGCTCGCGTTCACCTACTGGAGATTATGAACGATATCACTGTCCTTCTCACCAGCAAGTGATTGTTCCAATAGACGTTCTTTGAATACGCCGTTCTGGCATCTCAATCGGATGAATGAGGATTGATGCAATTTGCCCTCAGTACTCCAGCCCGCGTGATCTAACTTTGAGACAGCTTCGTTGAGAACCTCTGGATCATCAGAGCAAAGTGCCTCAACACCGATATCCAACAGCTGCCTTCGGTCGCTGTATCGCCAGGCCATCATTGGGGGTCGGCCGAAGAATATTGCAAGTGACTTGTCCGATCGGTATACGGAGGCATATATCCTCCTTCTCGCTTCGCGAAGGAAAATTGGCTCAGAATTTACGTTTTCAGATTCGCAGTGCATTCCTGTAGCATATAAACACGAGATGGACTCTCCTAGACGTCGCCAGGTACCATGGTCTGTTTGCGGTTAGCGAGAGAGGTATAATAGAGATTAGGGAAGAAAACATACGGTTATCTCCGTAGAAGTTACTGTATACAAGCAAATTAGTGTAGACCAGCCATACCATAACATCATTGACAGCCCCGTGGACTTGGCACAGGGTAATACAGTCATTGGCTGCCTGGATCATATCTTCAATGTAATCATCTTTGTCGAGTATTCTGCCGTCGTCGAGTGTAAAGACAGGGTCAGTTGGAGAAGTAAACTGTGCATTAGAAGCAGCTACCATTAGGATCAAGCCTAAAGTCTCCCAACGCAGATTACTGCCTGTGACAAGTGTGTGAAACTCAGATGGCAGCATGGTAGGTGGTACTTTGAAAGGCTTCGCCGTGTTCTTAGTTATATCAGTATACATCTGATATGCATCATTACCCGGCGCTAAAAGCTGTTGGATATCTTCTCGAAGTTGGGGTAGCATTGACAGTATGAGCGGACCAACGAGAGCTGACGCGTTTGATACAACAAAGTACATGTTTAGAGACTTCTCATAGAAAGAGAATGGAGTTAATCTTGAAACAATTGAATGGCCTACACCAATTTGGCAGTGACGAGTTCCTAAATTTCTACTCGCAACTGATGAAGGAGTCACGCTCATTCTTTCGGATGGTTGTTGGTGCACCGTATCTGGTAAGGAGCAATTTTCGGCGAAGACACTGGCGTAGCTTGTAGAGCCCAGATAGAAACTTCTCGCGGGATTCGAACTGACTTGTGTCGCCCTCGAAGCAGAGTCGGAGAGCGTTGGCCATGAGTTGCTGACCCCATTATCGCTGACTTCATTCCGGAGAGTGGGGGGACTTAGGGTCAGGGGTGTTAGCCTTACAGTATGTCGTGCTGAATGTGTACTTGAAGACAGAGAGTTAGCCTTTCGCCGGCGAGGCTCTGGCTTCTTGCGTGGCGTCCCCGCAGGCTTAGTCATAGGGTTGGGATGATAGTAGCACTGGACAGAGATCAACATGAGAGTATGCCAATGCAAAAGCGGCAATCTTACTTGCTCGGCTACTCCACGGACCACACACTTTGCACAGGTGGGGGTTGCATGGTCACACTTGACCTTGGACAGGCGACATGGTTCACAGGACCTGTTTGAGGATCAGGATAGAGGACAAGTCTCGGGAATGTCACAAACCTTGGCTTGCCATTTCTCCGCAGCATGTTGAATTGCTGCGCCGCTTATGGCAGTGTGGCAATGAATTTTGTGAAGAGTGCTGTCTTGAGTTACTGGCCAACTGGTTTCTCATCCTGGGCACCGTGTAAAGATTAGTCCGACAACTGTTCCGAAATGGCATGGCACCTGATTGGCTGAGCGGAATGTCCGGAACAAAACCAGCACAGCACCAGACGCTTTTGATTGACATGCTGATCGTCGAACAGGCGGAGCATACTGTTAATGTAAGCTGGACTACCTAGGTATCTACCAGCACCGACAGCAGTTGAGACTTCGATTCTGCACATGTAGTCGCCATGAGCCAGGACGGGTTGAAAAGCACCAGCTGTCTCGAATGCCAATCTCGCTGGCCGAATCAGCAAGTCACTGAAGATATTTTCGTCATTGTGGGTGATGGAAAACAGCAGCATAGATTGGAAACACATGCTCTGTCACTGGCGAGAAGATGTCGAAACCTACCGGTTTACGTGCTGCGCAAGGCAGAGACAAAACTTGCGGTGAAAACTGGGACCACGGCTTTTTGGCGGGGCGGCTGCCGGCTGCACTAGACTATCTACATTCAGTCCAGGCAATCCATCAACACGAGAATTCTCGTCTTACACATGCTTAAATGGCCAAGACTAAGATTGTGGCATTGCCATATCTTACCTCCGGTTTTGACTGCTCCGAGGCACTCCTACTCATCGGAAACCGCCGACATTTGCACCTCGCTTCGCCTCGGGTGTGCGCTGGCACTGGGCAAGCACGCAGCCGGCTGCCCGACTTCATTTCCATCCATGCGACTGCCCGCGACTGAGAGAAGCGCAGCGTGATGGCGCGCATCTGCTGTAGCGAACGATTGGCTTGAGCTCCCCCAAAAGCATGTCACCTCCTCCGTAACTGAGAAATGTGTTGTCAAGATCTGCACCGGTCAGCGCAGCAGAGCCGCACCAAAGCAACCCGTGCCCGTGTTTCTGTCCACCAGCTTTTGTGCGACTTTGCAATTCGTCTTACAAAATGCCGCTTCCTGGCCAAGCTAGCCTAGCAGCCGTGGCGCAGTGCAGCCCACAACGCCTCCATGGGCCTGAGGTATCGCCATACCCAGCACCCTGCGACAAAGCATTTCGAAACACCAATAGACGACGCAACCCGATGCGGCCGTGGCGCCTGCGGCAGTCGCTTTTCGTTTGCATTCAGTGTCGCAGACTTGAGGATGTGCAGCCACTATTGTCTGTTGTGGTTTGGTGTGCACCGGGTGTTGTGCAGGTGTATGCAGCTAAACCAATAGTTACATTTCCGGGGGGCTTGTTCACCGGTCCTCGCGGGGCAGAGTAAGATGCTCCCATTACTGCGGGAGGATTCGCCGTCTGAATTTCTAAACCTCAGCCGCCCTAGAACCAGAGACCCTTTTGCCGCCCTCCCTCGAGTCCCTTGAGCCTTGTAGGAGGCCATTTGCTCTAGTCGGACATTATCTCTGTTTTGTGTTACTTGTCGTCGCACGAGCCGCCTGTCTTTGCGACGTCAACGGCCGCCAGTTGGGCGGATCGAGCGCTGGGGCATCTCATCCACTCCACGAGGCACATTACGAACTAGCTGGATGCGCAGGGTCTGACGGATCTTAAGTCTTGCCCGGCCGCCCCCAGCGGCCATTTGCGCGCCATGTCCACGTTCCAAGAGCCATACCAGAACTTCCACCAACCTCTCTACGTCAACCCTCATCCATTTACCTATGGCCACTATGAAACGGGACGAGAAAAAACGCCAACTGATTCTTTAATTAATCATACCGGGCTCTCGCCGATCCCTCTGACAACCACGCCTCCGCTCAGTCGCAATCCCTCGCGACCACCGGAACCCACGCGAGACCAGCCCCCTGATTACATGCTTTGGGATAATGGCAGTCTATCTAATTCTCCATCATCTGTAAGGACCCCTAATGACGAGTCGTTTGAGGTTGAGATGCTTGACTCGGAATCGATACGCAACTTCTATCATCAAAACGTAGTAAGCATGTCGACTCAGGTATCTCACAATGGCATTCCCGCAGTCGCTCCAGGCATGTTCTTGACGCCACAAGGTACAATAAGCGATCATGGTTAGTTGCCTTATAGCCGCTTGGAGCTCATCATTGACGTCTACAGCCGTACAAGCCGCCTTCAACGCAACAATGGTGTCGCAAGCACAGCAAGTACCTCAGTATCAGCATCAGCATCAGCATCAGCACCAGCACTACCAAGGGCCGCCTCCACAGGCATATGGTATGCAGATAACACAACCTCAGCATATTACCTACAACCAGAACTATACTATGCAACCACCACGGCATGACCCTTGGAACGGCCAAGGACCATCTCGGTCCCACATGACCCCTCGGACTGGCGGCGTCATCTTCGATGCAGTAACTGATCCTGTCAACTACGGGGACAACTTGAATGATGTGGAATCTTGGACCATGAACTATACCGACCCCAATTACCTTGTTTCTCCCACTGAGCAGGTAGCACCACCTCAGGAACCCTTCTTCAACCTGGCTATGCAGCAGAACCTAGTTCACCGACCACAACTGAGTATCCCTCAAATGCCCATGCGAAACATAAGCGCGGTTGAAATGCAATTGACTCGGCCATCACCGCCACCGGACCAAAACAAATTTGTCAACTACAATGCATCATCTTCCTTGTTTACGGATTGCTACATAACAGACAACATACACTCTCCATCCTCACCCGGGAACTCTCCTGTTGGCCAGTATCCAAGATCCCCATTGCAGCCCACAATTAGTCCTTCTGCTGGAAGCCCTAGCTCGGATGGAATGTATTCGTACCAGCAATCAGATTCGGGAATGATGCTCGATCCCTTCCCCGTGCAACGAGTCGACCAAATGCTGCCACCACAAAACATTGCTCTCCCGACAATTTATTCCTCGACCCAGGAGATTGGCGGCTTGACTTTTGAAGTTGTGCCAGAGCACGAATCGTCGACTTCAGCGGCAATGAAGACATTGGGCAAAAACGGTGGTAGAGCACTTGGTACCCACCTAGAACCCGAGGTTGCCAAAGGGGCACACTCCATGCGAAAAATTCAGGCTTGCTGGCATTGTGTGCTCCAAAGAGATAGATGTGGTCCAGGCGACATATGCGAGCGGTGCTTGAAGCGTTCTCAGCGCCCTAATGCAGACTGCGGCTTGGGTTGTACCCGCATCAAGCTTGTTGAGCTATCGCCCTACTTCCTTCCCGGCATTGTTACGCAGATGCATGAAGATTCACACCTCAAGCATTTCGTTTCCCAATACATCCATCAATGGGGCAACGTGGAGTTTACGGTCTATATGACATGCGGTGGACACAGCATGCCTCGTATTCCTGTAAAGGTATATGAATTTGTACCCAAAGGCAATGAGCTTTTAGTGCAGATACAGTATGTGACCGATCCGGATACAAATAAGCGAGTAGCCGTCCGGAAACAGAGTCCAGCCTTGGGCATGGTGCATATCAACCACAACGAGGAAAAGACGTATGATAGGTATATTACTGAGATTGTGGACAACCACCTTGACTCGTTCGGCGAACTATGCTGGATGGAGGATGACAACGATTTTCAGCAAAAGCTATTCCGGCTCATAACAAGGGTCAAGCCCAAGAATGATGAGGAGGTACGTTGTTGTTGCCCTAAGCTTAGGCCTATATGCTAACGCTTCACAGAGTAAGCTGTTCCGTGAAGTGTTCCGCCTCGTCGTTGTAACGTTTATCATGTCGCACACGCTCACCATTGCCGAAGAAGGCAAACACTCAACGCTCCAGCGCATGCATTCATATGCCGGCCCCAACGCCTATGCAGATAATTTCACATCGCCGCGCATGACGAACCGACAACTCAAATACTTCTTCTCTCGGCTCCAACGCTCAATTACAAATTCAGTTCTGAATTTGTTACAGCAGATATTCAAGTCGTCAAGGGGCTGTGAGAGATGGCTCGCAGCTTTCGTCGCTGTGCTAGGGACATGTATGGCGCTTGAAGACCAGCAAAAAACCATTCATCAAGTCATGTCTACCAAGGCTACAACTGAGGGAACGGATCCACGTGATGCGCAGGGTCAGGCTGATATTGCATGTCGCGAAATTGATACTAGAATGCTCTTCATTCAGCAGATCTTCCGCTGGAAGTACAACCGCAAGCTCAACCCGTTGCTGAACACGGACCACGACTGGGAAAAAGAGAGTGGATTTGGGGATGCAGGTAGTGTCAATTTCATCAGGCAGGTCGCACAGTTGGTGCGGGAGAACAGTATGTCCATTCTAAATTCTTGACGATCCACAGAAACTAACATCAAGTAGCTGATTATCTACGCCAACAACAACGAGTCAGCATCTCCTACGCAAACCAGTCAAAATACTCCTCGCGCCTCGTGGGCGAGTTTCTTCTATCATTCTGGCTGCCCAATGCTTCATGAGAAGCCCGAGCATTGCTGTATCTCGACTTAACTTACTATATCTAGATGTTTTCCTTTGGCGCAGTCTTACTATTTGACGATTTTCACGCCAGTGCGATTCGCGCAATACGTTTTGTCAACGAGACGACTTATGACCTGGCTAATCTTTCGTTGCAACGGGTATTTGGGGGACCTGTGTATACCCTTTCTGTAGTAGTTTACCACTTGATATTTTAATGCCAAAAAGTATCCAAAATCACAGTATTCTGCCAGCACTCGGGTGTATTCACTCTTCGGGGCACTGTGCGCTGCTTTGTGCCCAAATCTATGACTCCGCTGTTGCCCAAGTTCTGCCATGTTTTTCGTCTAGTCTGGCTGGCCCTCGTACACCAGCATGCAGGCCAAGGGCACCCCGCAGCCCAACCGGTCAACTCCCACCACCGGTCAATGTGGGTATACTTGCTTCACCAGATACTGGAATACGCCTGAGCTGATCCTTGGTCTAGACAGAATACTTGTGGGAGAGTATGATTAAATCCACCGCCTATACAGTTGGGCTGCGCCACTATGCCTTGCATGCAAACAGCACGGCGCTGCATTACTGAATTTCTCCCAAGTGCGCATATCACCTGCGCAGTCATTATTGGTATCACATGTTGAAGTTGGTGGAGTCATGCAGTGGAAATCTATATAGGGCTTAGACTTAGGTAATATATTGCCGAACATCAATAGAGGCCGTGGTGTTGTTTTCAGCATTTTATTATTTAATATTTGGTGATAGGATCTAGTCAAAGGCGAACATGACCGCCAGTCCAGGACTCCATGCCATGCCCGCTTTGAGCGATCATTGTATCATGACAGTCATCATTCATTCAAGCATTTCCACCTACAACACTGCACGTCTATACTGCGCTCACCGTGTAGCGGCACCGCCGACATCGCAGAGTACAGGATCACCTAACTTCATGCTCACTCTGAAGAGCGAATAGCTCTGCTATGGGAGTTAGGTTGTTGCCCATTCTACAGGCTTTTGATCTTAGTGAACTTGGTGAGGACGCTGAGAAGACCTATATCATATCAGTATATGTAGATTGATGGAAAGTGGGTAGCGTACCGGTGGTGCCATTGGTAAGTGTGGACATGGCAATCGAATTGCGATTACCAACCGTCACAGTCTGGACATTTCTAATAGCCTGGTTTTCTTTCAATTTCTTCGCCCAGCGGAACACAGTCTCATCGCTGCGATCGTTTCCCGCAACTAACAGAAAGTCTGGGCGCTGTTTTTCGGTAACCTTGGTGTAGATATGATGTGCAGCGGTTGCTTTATCGAAGTCGATGGGCTCAATGATAACGGAATCTTTTGTTGGCACAGCCTTCACACGTTGTTGTTCGCATGCATCGTTGATGTGATTAGCACAGTCACCAGCGTGGCGGCTCGATGAGTCGCCATCACGTGCCTTTTCGTAGTGGAAGATCAAGGAGCAGTGGAACTCTTCGAGGTAACTGCCTTCGACACGGTCGAGGTAATACTTTAGAATGGACCGGCAAGCAGTTTTCCAACTAACCGTGCTCTCTTCGTTTGGGAACTGCGTCCACTCATCTGCCTTAGGCTGGCGAACGAAACACCCGTTCTCGGCGATTAGCCCTAGGCCACGGATGCGGTTAAAAATGAGTTCCATCTCCTGTACAGTGCGGCCACTCATGACATATACAGAGTTCTTATTATCGCCCACGAGATCACTGAGAACTTCGATCACACGTTCAGTACTGGCGATGACGGTGTTGTTGACTGCTCCGTAAGAGGCAAGGGTGCCCTCATAGTCTAGAATAAAAAGCCGCTTACTAGACACACTATAGGCACGTGATAGTTCGCTTACTGAGAGGCGAGGAATAGACATAGTATCACGGCTGAATTGCTCTTCGTGCACCTTGGCGAGGTGAGTGCTCAGGCTGCTGACCCACGTATCCCCGGTCTGCTGCATGACCTGGGAGATCATCCTATTGTACCGGACCTCCCTCTCTGCGTTGCTCATGTCGAGGGCATACTTGAATGCGTCTGCAATTTCGCTGTAGTTCCAAGGGTTGACTGGGAGCGGATCGCCACCAAAGATCGACGCACTTCCAGTGAATTCACTGAGAATCATAGGGCCATGCTTCTTTGGGCTGGCGTGGCCATCTTGACAAAGCAAAAACTCATGGCAAGTTAGGTTCATGCCTTCGCGCAGGCTGGTGATGGCAAGGATATCAGCGACTGTAAGCAGCGCAATATACTGGGAGAATGCAATATCCTGTCTCAGGTACACAAGCGGGTTGTGAGTGAGAGTCGAGTGGACGGCATCGATGCGTGTGACAATCTCTGAACAAGTTGCAGCTAGTTCCTGATCCTCGGTGGTTGAAGTGGCTACCTGAATCATGACAACGTTTTCCCTCCACTGGGGGTACTTGTTGAGGAATAGCTCAAAGGCCAATAGTTTCTGGCGCACTCCACGAATACTGTCAAGCTTGTCGCGTGCCACAATGATCTTCTTGCCTTGGTAGCGCTTCTGCATAATCTGTACCCACTCATGAACCTCAGGGTCATCACGAGCAGCGGCGAATGCTCGAGGATCAATACCGATTGATGACTGCCAGACGTTGACGAAGCGGTTCTCAAGCTGAACACCGTCTTCCGTGGCTTCGACAGACAGAATACGGCTACATGTCTGGAGGAAGTGATGGGCGTACTCATGAGTCTGGAAGGCAACAAGGTTTGCTCCTAGCATGCCGTCCAACAACTCCTTGCGTGCAGCGAGGCAGCGGAAGACTTCTGAGGAAGGGAAGGCGGTGTGGAGGAAGAAGCCAATCTGTGCATCGGGCAGCTTCTGGCGAATCATCTGAGGGACTAAGCACAGATGGTAGTCGTGGATCCAGATGATGTCTCCACGCTTGTAGTTCTTGACGACCTTGTCTGCAAACGCCTGGTTGATCTTGACATAGAAGCACCATGAGTGGTCGAGGAAAGCTTTGCTCTTGGGATGATCTGGAATGATATAGTGGAAGACAGGCCATAGGATTCGCTTGCAGTAATGGGTGTAGTGGCCGTTGAAGTCTTTGTCGTTGACATAAACAGCAAGAGCCTGATGCTCCTCCTCAAGCTTCTCGTAGATCTCGACCTTCTTATCTTCATTAAGGCTGTCGGTAGGAAAGCCTACCAACCCGACAAAGATTGCATCCTCGATTCCCTTGTTGTTGAGCGCGGCAAAAATGGCGTTGGTCAGGCCACCATTGCCCTGGAAGCCAGGCACGATGGAGTAATGATCCCAACGAGAATCTGCCTTTGACTTGCTGGCTTGTGCCTCTTTGGCGCGCTCATCCTGGGCTTGGGCACGCTCTTGGGCTTTTGCATATTCGAGAATCGTGTCGGGCGGGGCAGGATCAGCTCTCGACTGGGGCTGGTTGAAGATGAGCCCGCCGGCATTCCAGTCTGGGATGTGAGCGTCGCTGCGAACCAAGCTCCGAGGGTCTCGAGGTCGAGCGAAGTGAGTTGCGGCGCTTGGCTGGCCCGGTGTGAAGATGTCTTCATGGTCAAGGGTTGGGATGGGGTTGTTTTTGGGGAGTTGGATGAACGAGGGTGGTGCGCGCCGGAGAAGACTCTCGGGCTCATCAGGTTTACTCCGGATGCTGCTAGCGGATGCCTGTCGACTGTGGCTACCAAGTGAGGGAGGAGCAGGCTCTGGTGGTGCTGCTTCACCTGCATGGTCTGACTTCTCCTCGTCATGAAAGTCTGCCGTAAAGGGAAGGAACCTGGGCTGTGTCAGCTTGACAGCACTCTGCATTGCGCAAGGAAGGTGTGCTTCTGCCAGTTTTTTAGGCAGGAGCAGGCTCAACTACTTACAGGGCGCAGACAAAGGTCGTCATGCTGGGCGGAGTGGCGGGCACGCAGCGTGCCGCGGCCAAGTGACACGTTGTTGTGGTGTCCGTGTAGTGGAGAGGTATGAGGGCTATACTTCTAGGTGCGGATGAGGTGAACTTATAGAGGCGGGGTCGGTAAGGATAGCAAGTTCGGGCGCCGCTCTGGGTGAAGCAACGAACCTAGGATCGAGTTGCGAAGCACCGCGTGCTGCCGGAGATTACTTCTGTTGCACGCCACAACCACAGGTAAAATTGATACAAACGAGCGTGTCTATGACTGGGGTCGGACTGGGAAATCCCGTGGGACAAGACAGGGTGGTGGCTTGGTGGCCTGTTTCTTTTTTTTCCAGCTTGAGGTGCTGTGAGAAATTCCGACGTCATCGCGGGGCCAGGGAAGGTACCGCAGGCACAGCTGAACGTGCGCCCAACATGACACCTATCATCCAGCCGGTATCCGGGTCCACCAAACGTGGAGATTGTGTGTGCACGGTAATCATGCCATTCGCATGCATCATCTCTACGCAGGGTCCATCTTGGATGTTCTTTTTCAAGTTTCAGAAGGCCGTAGTTGTGGTACACCCAAAGTGTCACTGATCGACACCAGCACCAACATCCCATTCTCTGCACCAATCACACTGCGCGCAGTCGCTGGTTTACACGAGCAACTAGCTACAGCTCTGGATCCTTGGAAACTACCCGTACGGCTGCCCGTCTTCTGAGCTCCATACGGAGACGCTACCCGGGTGAGTCAAGCACAGTGGATCCTCTGGCAAGCCGCCCCACCATATGGGATTCATTACATGTCGATGTCAAGTAGAGATTCCCATGTCCTGTCTCTGCAGAAGTCTCCCTTGTGTTGGCTTATTGGTAGGCTAGGCAATTAAACTTCGATATGTATGAAGGAAGAACTTTCCCAGGCTTTTCCACTCATTACTCCTGGAGTAATCAAGGCCCGAGCGCACACGCTCCCTTCGTAGCAGCCTATGGAAACAAATGAAGGCGATTTGAGCAACCACGTTGAGCCAATAGGAAAGGTGCGCAATGTTGTCTCGCAGCTCGAGCGCCCAATGCATAGATAATTGGTTGGCCAACGGCACTGGGAGTGACGTGCTTCCATCATCCATGCAACTTTCCTGAAGCGGTAGGTTTGGCCTTTGGTGTCGATTGCCTAGGGCACGTTCCCGCCAATCGTTCGCCTGGACACCCTGCAGTGTTTCTCCCACATTCCGCAACATCATCAAGAAATTGTACATCACCACATTCCAAAACGAACGGAAACCATCTGCTTATTTCAATATCTCACGCTCTATTTCAATCATGGTAGAGTAAAAGGCGATGTGCAGCATATAGCAGGTCCACTCTCGGCTATTAGTATCCGTGCTCTCTGCTATGCTTCTTAGCTGCTACCACGGAGGCGATTGCCGATAGCATGGTAATTTCCGTGCGAAAGAAGCATGCCAATGTCTCAAAGGGATCCGAGACAATCGTTCTTGTGCTTGAGGCTGGTACTCCAACAGGTTTCAACATTGTTCATTATCACCAGGAGCATGGCTTGACTCTTTCGACTAGATACTTTTACAGTTGCATGCAAAAGCTTTACCTGTCCTTTCACCGTCGGTTCCAAATTTCAAACCGTACCATAACGGCTCAACTTGGCACAGTGCTACTTTCCAGTGACCAAGTGTGTCCCATGTGCTCGTTGAGATAAGATTCGAAGAGCTGTTGTAGTGACTGCGTGGTGCATGATTTACACAACATGTGCGTGTTTCATGGAGTACAGAATCAACTTTATCAGACTGGTACGGGAGACAGAAACATCCGTGCTGATATTGAGCCTTGTGGTTCTTTTGTCATACTCTGTGCTACTCCGGGAAACAGGGCTGAGTAGATATTTGTCGAGAAACAGAGTTAAACTTTTTGTAGTTGAGCTGTACACTGCGCCGCCACATATCGCAGTTCCACACACCTCAATTATCGGAACACTATCCTCTTGTCGTCATACAGCGTGGGTACATTGGTTTTCGACCAGACTTCGCGCACCGATTGGTCCAAAGAAACCCAGTATGATTCGCGGCTGAAGTTCGGCATGATACTTGAATTGCCAACATTGTATGACTCAAAATTTGACCGCAATACATTATGCAAGACTTCTGCGGATTGTTAATGAACTCATTATCATGCTCTCCACACTTCAATACATCACTCGATAATCTCGACTCGTTAATATTAGAAGGTATCAGCCTACATATGAAACTAACAGCAGAAGCGAAGATCGAAATCGGCGCAGTGGCTGACTACCGCTGCGACTCGTTCCCGTCGGCGTCTAGGCTGGATGCCGGGGGCGGTAGTATCCGGAGAGAGGAGATGTCGGTTTAGAGCGTCAGGCTGGTCGAGGGCGCGCGGATATGGCAATGGAAATAAGAATTGCCACTGGTATGTCGATTGCACTGAACAAGGCTGCTTCTTGTAGCGGAGGAATGAAATGGTACTTTGTACGGTTTGAGCTTTAAGACCAATGAAGACAAGCGACTATCGTGATACTTGTTGGAAAAGGCACAGGTTGGATTTAGAATTTGAATATAATTAGCTTAAAAAAGAAGTGCGAAGTGATACTGCAAGTTATAGCAAAACAGACAACACGATTGTTGTCGTGGTGTCCTATCTATACTTATAATATTGCTTGCAACAGGCATATATAGATTCGGGTATTACCTTCTTAATAAATTAATAGTAGTAGTACTGTGCTGTTGTGTGGAGCATTGTGGCTCAACTCAGTGGCTTTGTGATGCAAAGAGCTGCGTAGCTAGCTTTAGGGTGCGGAGGGATCTGAACGCAAAATTCTGAATTCTCAATAACTGAATCCTGATTGTCTAACTTCATTGAAAGTCACTCGAACTCCTACTACTGCCTCACTATTTCTAATAGACACGACATAGTTGACTCGTGCAAGAAGATATCTTACTATCTTTTAACTGGAATTATATTATAAAATTAGGTATTTCAATAATACTTAGCTACCTGGGGGTATATATTTACGTTAGAGAGGATTCAAATATATTTCACACTGTGTAAAAGACTTTACCTTCTATGCAATTGATACTACAAGATATTTGTAGTGGTTAGAGAAAAACAAAGAGGAAACAAGTAATCAATGTCGTACTATTAACCTAATAAAGAAAGGAAATCTTTTCTATGTCCTATTTACAGGAACATAGGTATGCTGCCATAGCTATCTACGATCCTCCTCCATTCTTCTTCACTACTACCGCCGGCGCTCCAACCACCATTCTCTTCTCTCCCCTCGCTTTGCTTTCTGCCCTCTTCTTCTTTCTCTCCTCCCTCCCCGGGTTAGGTCTTTTGGTTGTTCTCGGAGGCACAGCAAGTAACCCCTCCACAATATTCAACTTCTTCCCTCCTTTTTCACCGGGCTGTGGTGCACGGTTACCATCCTCTGGTGCCGTAACAACCAGCTTTGGAAGCGTCAACAGGTACTGAGCCTTCTTGCGCTGCTCTTCCCAGAGCCTCAACCGGAACCTGGTGATCACGGGTAAGGGCTCATCATTGACGAGCGAATTGACCAGCTCCGCAAAACGTGGCACAGTCTGGAAAGGCATAAAGTTGATACGCTCCTCAAGATCGAATTCGCCAAGCCTTTGCATGATTATATAGTAGATGAATTTGTGCACAACTGTTGCCGGGTGGTAGAGAACGAGCTGGGATTCTGGTTGGAGGAGGGGTGGGTTTCTGCGTGGTTTGCGGCCAGAGAAGGGTATGGTACGGTAGAGAATTTTTCCATTGCGCATTATTGACTTGCGCCTATTAAATCGTATTAGTTCTTCTGGGAGATAAACTTTTGCAGGATCTTACAATTTAACGCTTTCCTGCCAGCATATTCCCCGGATTGCAGCTAACACGAACGTGATTTTCATTATGAACGCTAGCAGATCGATCAAAAGTAGAGAGATACGGAGGAGATACATTATGAAAGGTAATTCGTGATAAGCTTAGGTAATGAGGGTGTTGAATGTTGTGGCGATCGAAGAGAAGTTTGCGCTAAGTGCGAAAGATTCATCGCTGAGTTACTGGAGAAGAGTTGTGAATAAAGATTACTTAATCCCGATTAGGCAATCAACGAAGTGAAATGCTTTTGTAGTAATTTTAGGAAGATGAATTCGGTAGTACTTTGTTCGCTTATCCTTAAGAGGACAACTATATAGCCGAACCAGTTTTATACGCGTCACTAGGGCTATATACCGAGTTTAGCTACAACATGGGAAAATATCACCTATAGGCTTGCTTCCAATATTGCTATCTTTTATTAGATACAGCTCATGATACTATAAGTATGGCCGACCTCAGGAGCGCTGCTCAGATCGTCTAAGCAAAACCTATGTAGCAATCAACAACTATGAGTATCTCTTTCTAATCTCGAGTGGCAGCCAAAGCACGAATATATGCTGTGTCCAGAGCCCTTCGGAATCGAGCACTTATCGGAGAATTTAAGTGTGTAGTTACATCACTAAAAGTAGTGCGATACTACCAACATAGGAGACTGTATTATGTAGCGGCATTTGCATGAAATTTTCGAGGAACAGGTATAAAATTGCGCAACTAGGTGGCTTCAAAGGGGTTCTATCCCCACCTACAACTATAGCAGCTTTGGAGAGCCAGATGTACTCAATCTAGCTTTTGCTAAAAGTATAATAGATGTTCTGGATCTAATAAGTGGAAAGTAGTAGAGACCAGCCCCTGCGATTCCTTTCGGGAACTTGCTAGTTTTGCAGCATTTCCGCATGAACTTGTTCACATATGCGTAACCGAGAGAATAACGCTCTGCTTTTATATAGGTACATCTGTCCATGACTATCTCCAAGTATTCAATTCCGCACTTCTACTGTGATATTTTGGCTACGCTGAGTATTTCTATCTCCTGTCCAAATTAGCGCTAAGTTGTCGTAGATGTGGTGGGTTGAAGTTGTTGGTTATTGTTCCTGAATATTGCCATGGCATGTGATTCGACTTCGATACACAAGCGAGCTAGCAGTAATTCCATGAAGAAACGTCATCGCCATGCTGCACCCTTGTGGGAATACATTCTTGAGTATAGCATAACGCACCCCTGTGTCTTGTGGATGCCACCCTGGGGTGTACCAATCGGATCATCGATTCCCATTGTTTCAAGATTCCAAAAGCATGGCGCTTTTTGCCGCAAAAGGCATAATGCAAATATGCGACGTGCGAACCGGCACATATCGACGACTTGCCAAATGGATTTGTTGCACGAGGGACTGGGCGGGCGCAGTTCGATAGAATGCGGAAGCCCACAAGTGCACATTCTCAAGCCGTGAATTATGCTCTCATACACCATCTCGAATCTATCAACATAGCTTAGTCAAGTAGATTCGCTCTCCATCAGAAAGGAAATCCATGTCATCTTTCCAAGCACTGATCTGCTGTTGAAGCAGGTTAAAATGCTTCACCTACTATTCCTTTTCGCACTGGTCACCCGCCTAGCGTTCGCATTTCCGCAGCCGCTTGCTATACGCCAGATATCAATTCTCGATCTACAGCTGCCAAAATGCGCCTTGACGTGCATGATCAGTAATATACCGAGCGACGGATGTGCGAATGAGGCGGACTTTTCGTGCCACTGTGCGAGTGGGAAGCTCATTGAAAGAGCAACGGCGTGCATTAAGCAAGGATGCGATGACAAGGACGAAGCAGATACAATCGCAAAGATGCAGACCGCTTGTAGAGCGGTGGGAGGAGGGAGTAGCAGCTTCGTCGGAGGGATCCAAAAACCGACATCAAGAGGCGCTCCTTCCTCGGTGATGACCTCAACTATGATGCCTGCTCTGGTTTCGAGTACTCTCATTCCAACCTCTACAATACGTCAGCTACCACCACCTGATCCTGGAGGCACCTTACCGACCGTGACCATGGCAAGTGCAATGCCGTCGACCATTCCCACCTCAGTGACACCGTCAGCAGGCGCAAATTCTACTATTCCAAGCACGCCAACATCGACCGACATGTCCCTCATGCTCCTCCCACCTTCGGATCAGCTCTCCGAAGGTGCTAAAGCAGGAATTGCGGCCAGTGTGTCTGTCTTTGCCCTCTCTATCTTCCTCGCGCTCGGCTGGTACATCCGGCGCTTAAAGAGAGACCTCAAAGCTGCACAAGCCGTAGCAGGCATACCGGAAGACCGCCTGCAAGCCGGCATAGGTACCCTCTCCGCCTCTTCCAATATATCTCGAGGTAGTAGGCACTGGTCGGGATCTCAGCGCGGACGACGCAAGAGCTGTGGACTGGGAAGTCCTGTCAGCCCACTCTCCCCACGAAGCCTAGAGGAGGAAATCACGACCTCAGACAATGGGTATGGTGTCTTGAAGCGAAAGCGCGGCCATGTACTCTCGGTTGTGGTTGAGCAAGACGATGAGGATCTCAGCAGCCTTGTGGGGCATGTGAGGGAGCCGGTGGCTGGTCAGCATGAAGGGCTCACGGGTCCGCTGGAGTTGGATGGAGACTCGACGCATGTATCTGAGTTGCCGATTTCGGTCACGCCGCGAAATGGGAGTGTGGAGAGACGCTAGGTTGATATGAGCACGTGTATGAGATGAAGAGAGCCCACCTGTATTGAATACTCTACCAATTGTTCTAGCAACGCATCATAGATACCCTCGAATGAAACTCTCATTGGCCATGCCACCCAGGCTGGCGCCGTATTTCATAAAGATCTGCTTGTTTGAATATAAAGTGAACTTTGCTGCGACCGGAAGTTATCGCGAGCGCTTCCTGGCGCCTGTCAACAAGTACGACTTACCAGTGCGGCTGGGGCCTCTCTGTAGGAGCCTTGCATTCAAACCTTGATCTATTTCACGGGATTGAGAGGCAGGTATGCGAGTACTCAACATCCTTGAGCAAGCTTTCTCAGTAAGCCGTTCCCATACTTGGGTGAGATGTTGAGCATCGTGCCTATCTATGAGGTTGTGGCACAGGTATGTGATTCAGGCTGCTTGCTGCGTTTTGCAAGACACGACAAGTTGTAAGCAATCGTGGGAATGTAACAAAGCAATTCAAGAAAACTTCCGAAGAAGAGAGTAAGCTCACACACGATACAGCTATTCTTGCAGGTACACCATGTGCCTAGGTGGTATGTAGGCACTTTCTATATCAACTTATCGCCTCACTCCGTGCCAAAACAAAGATGCACAAGACACACCTAGCCCCAATTGTAGGAGAGAACCTCTTCTTTGAGAGTCTAGCAAAGCCAGAACAAATCAACGAAAAAAGTGTGCTTTGTTTTAAAAATTAGACGGATTTCCACCACTTGGTGATTGCTGCTGCCGCCGCCGCCGTCGGACTTACCTGAAGAAAAGAAGAAGTAGGTAGGAGGGGGGAAAGGGCCTATATAAACCCAAAGTGATGCCAAGGAGCTACTGTATCACATGATTCGGAAGGTGGCGCCTGGTGGGTTGCCGGCCGGGGTTTTGCCGGCGTGGAGGTGAATGACTATGCAAAAGGATATTGAAGCAATACGTCATAGCGGTAGAAATAATAGGCAGAAGTTCATGTATACCTTTACTTTATGCAAAGTATGCAATTTGCTTTTGTGCAAAGGTCGTTGTGGACTGTTTTTGCATCAAGTACTTGACATGTTGGATTGGCAGAGATTCACAGCCGAGATTATTAGGATATCTACTCTGTAGTGTGGAATAGTTTAATAGGAGACTCGAATTCCTTTAGAATTGATTGATAGCGTTGCAGTGATGTTCTCTGCGTCAAACTACATTGGAGTTGTTGATATGTGTTCTGGTCTCTACCTTGTTCCACTGTCACCATATTGATCACTCAGCAGTGGATGTGTGGAGCCTTGTCAGAAATATTTACCACAGTTAGTATCTCGCCAAATATCCCATAATATAATCAAAACTTACAATGTATGCTCAGTAACTGTTCACTGTTGCCTAATCCTCAAGGCGCGTCGCGCCTCTACAGCTGGCGCCCGCGCCGCCAGATCACACAAACCGCGCCTCCAGATCACACAATTTACTATAATGATTCTTGTCAGATGATCTCGCTAAGCGCCTGCTGCCTGCGGCTTGTGGCCTGCTGCTTGCGCCGAAGTGAAAGGAACTTTCTAGCGCGGTTGATCTCCAGCGGCGCTAGCGTCCTAGCTCGCTCTCTACGCATATATAAACCCCTCTATCTCCCTCCCTCTTTCTTTCTCTTCAGTGCTCCCCGGTCTGGACGGGCAAAATCACTCAGGTCGTGGTGTACGAGCTCATGAATTCGTTACACTGAGGTGAGGGGCAGCTCATTGCACTTCGAGCTCCCCTCTCTCTTGATTTTCGCTACGAGAGGGTTCTTAGCAGCAATGCTAGACTCTGAATCGTAGGCTCCGGAACTCATCGGCATAATTTTTCGGCCAACGGTCATTTAACATCATCGTCATGGGTCTCTATTGATCAAGCAATAGAAGACTGGTGGGCTTCGGCTCATTTCCATCCTTGGGTGGACATTGGCACAAGTTTTTGCTTTCTGCTCACCTTTTTCACTGAATCGTTTGGCTTTTGCTGAACTTTCAAGGAAGAAGTCGAATACTGTCCTTGAATTCTTGGTGTTGAGCTGTCATCGACACAAGGCCATCAATTAGTTTGCTCTCAAGAAGATGTATAGAGATCGAGTATTGCTTGAGAGGTCCGCTGAAGCAGTACCCTACCTTTTCTCATCATCGTTATAGCGCAGGATGTCAAGATATCAAATTTTCAGCAACTAGAAAGGTTCTCCGCATCCTCGTAGCTCACAGGTATCGAGAATTACTACATGGCCTACAAGTATCGCGTAGCAGCGATCATCAGATACCATGCTACTTTCCTCGGGGCGCCTATACCGCAACATGCGAGGGAAACACCATGATATTGATATAGATTCGCAGAACGAAACCATAGATAACGCTACCATTACGAGTATACCTCTCGACAGTGTTTTTCCATGCCCCATTCCGCCACGTGCTTTATTGAGCAACACTCTAGCCTCCAGTTCCTGAACAAGCAGCCTCAACCCCACCAAACCTTTTCCCTAAACGAAGATAATATCACTCTGCATACAAAGAGCGACAGGGCCCATTACCGCAAAGATTGCAGCATGCCAAGAACAACTGCGACCCACTTCACCTACTTGAGCTTCTGAGCCTACCAACGAACACGAGACTTGACCTAAACTCCCACAACGTGTCCTGCACACCGCCTACCAAACAAGCGACGAGAACGGAGGGACTGAAGGGCACTGGCAGAGTAAGATGGGGCGTGAAACTAGACGCGAAATAGAAAGTGGAAATAAATCTATGCAACATCTACCTTCGACTCCAAATCCCGTGGCAGCCTTTATCCAGCCCATCACACCCTCAGTATGCACATTTTTGAGGCGTTAGATCATGGAATATGCTTGGGATTTTGATGGAATCACCAGGGTACCATTTGAACACCCGAAAGATCCTGGAATTCACGAGGTGTGCTGCACAGAACTGGGCCCCAACATGAAAAGTCAGAATTCGCACAAGATGAGTTTATTAGTATTATATGCCTGAAAGAACGTTACAAATCAACTAACATAAACCTCAACAACAGAGGCGCCCAATTGGTTTGCTCCAAGCCCGCTTCTTCTTAGGGCCTTCCTCTTCTTCCTCGCCGACAACCTGTAAGAACACCTCGTCAAGCGTTGTAGGCGACACAGAATAATACTCTAAGCCCAAGTTATCGCGATTCGTTTCGAGTAGTCGAATGAGGCCGGGAATACTGTTGAGATCGAGCCGCGAACTCATATGATCACTTTTCTTCTTCTCCACCATTGACTCGGGCGCTTTGAGGACCTTGAACCTCAATTGTCCGTGCCCACCTCCTCTCGAACCCCACTTATCTAACTGCACACCAGGTATGTTCCCCCCAACCCACTCTTTCACGCTTTGCATTTCCTCCTCTGAGGTATGGGGCGCTGACTTGAGCACGAGCTGCACAACCCATGCATCGCCGTATTGCTCACCGAGAGCACCGACCGTCCCGAGAGCCAACATCTTGCGCTTCATAATACCCACGCGGGTAGCTAGCTTGTCTGCTTCCTCCATGGAATGTGTGGTGATAAGAAGTGCGCGCCCAGGCGCCGCAACACCGAGGAGGGTACGCCACATGACACGTTTAGCAGCGGCGTCCATACCAGACGAAGGCTCGTCGAGGAGTAGGACCGAGGGATTGCCCATGAGTGCGATGCCGAGGGAGAGCTTACGTTTGTTGCCACCGGAGAGCTTGGATGCAAGCCTGTTCTCGAAGCGATGGAGACCCGTGGCTTGTAAGAGAGCATCGACCGAAGATTTGGGGTCTGGGACACCTCGGGCTCGCGCATAAAAGTACAAATGCTCGGTCACGGTCATTGAATCCATGGCGTCGAATTGGGGGCATACACCGAGGTGTCCACGGGCCGCAGCACGTTTGGAGATGATGGATATGTTTTCAATGAGGACATCACCACCACCGTTGATGTGCGTCGAAGGGTGAATATCACCTCGGATCAGAGAAATGGTAGACGATTTTCCTGCACCATTGGGCCCGAGCAAGGCAAAGACTTGTCCTTGAGGGATGCCAAAGGTGATATCGTTGACGGCATGGTTATCACCAAAGGCCTTGTTTAGGTGTAGTACTCGCAAGCTGTCCTTACTCGTCTCTGTGCGTGACGCCTCGTTGGCAACAGCCGCGTGAACATGATCCATGTTCTCCTCTGTATGCTTTTGCCGACCCTTTTCGCGATTGAAAAACGGTAGCCGGTAGCCAGAGTCCCACCATACTAACGTGACAAAAAGTAGAATATTCTGAACAGTCAGGTATAGTATCGGTCCGCCATAAACATGCATCGCACCGGGGTAACTTGGAATTTCAGTCCCTTTGCATAAAATGCTGAAGGAATTGAGCGCCAACATTTGCGATCGAAGCAAGCTGGCTGATGGCGAAATAATTGAGACAGTCCAGTGGAAAATATTGAGATTGGAATCAATGCTGTATGCAGGAGCATATGTCAGAATGGCCATGTATCCAATGAAATAGATGAGATAGAGGGACACCATGCCACCGGCAGCAAAGGCAAAGGCAGCGAGTTGAGACGTAACAACGAGAGAGATGAGGTATGAGAAGAGAGTTGCACCGAGGCCATAGAGGAAGAAGACTACAAACAAGTAACCAGGTGCGAAAAATGCGTTAGAAGCCTAAACTATGTTAGCAAAAGTAGGACTTGACGAACAATCTTTGACATACCCCAACGAAGATTATTGTAGCGATAGCGGAGATGACAAGTACAAAGAAGAAGTCAAATGTTGTGTAAGCTACCCACAACGGCACAGCTCGAATGCCATTACTGTAGTGCAATGCTCGGACATTGTGCAAGCGCTCTTGAGTAGGATATAAGGCGAAGAGTGCAGGATATACACACATGGCCAGACCAAAGTAGATGATGAGTTGTAAAGTGTCACCCATATTGGACGCAAAGGGCACGGCAAACTCCTGGTACTGTGTGGTAATGGGTATATCGGTTAGCGTGTTGTCGAGTGCGTTGAGTGTGATAAGACCGCCGATTACACCGCCATTTCCAAGATAGGTCATGATAGTAGGTTCATTCTGGCTACCAATGAAAAACCCGCCAGGTGTGATGTTACTATAACGAGTGCCTACAAAGTCGTTGAATTGAGCGAGATTATCGACGATGTGGAAACTATCATTGCGGATGCCCGTGCGCTCAATGATCGTAGAGATTGCTCTATTAACAAGATTTCGAGGACCAATTGGGATAAGAGGAGTTTTGCGAATATTTGCAATGGAAAAGACAGTAGGATCATTTGAATTGGCCCCTGGGTCACATCCGGCTGGGGTATAGCCCTTTAAGAAAAGCGTCACCAGGCCTGCGGCAGCAATTGGAATCAGCAAGGCGAAAACATATGGCCAAAAGTTGCGACGAAGAATAGTCCACCTCTTGTGAATGAGGATGAGTGACTGCTTCAACATTGACGTTCCGAGACCCTTGCCAATGGAGGGTGCTTTGGTAGTCTCGGCTTCTGCATCTTTGTTGCCGGTTTCGACAATATCAATCGTTTCATTCCGATCTGCTTCCATCAAATTGTATTCTGTTACCTCCTCAGCGTACGCAAGGAAGACATCTTCCAAAGTTGGGCCGACAAGTTGGTAATCCTTGATGCCATGGTCTCGAAGGATATCTGTAAACTTGGTAGCCAGAAGAGCATCGTTGAACTTGTATTGGACCATTCCTTCCGAGGGCGACGGCTTTTTGGTAGCATCTTTTGGTGGTGCTACACTAGCATCCTTGGGATATGTGACGTGATATCCCGCGCCAACTTCATGTTTAAGTTGAACAGAAGTTCCCTTAGTTTTGAGCACGCCGCGAGACAAAATAGCAACATAGTCGGCCAGAACATCAGCTTCGTCAAGGAAATGTGTAGTGAGGAGGAACGTGCGGTCTCCACGTTCTGCGAGAAGAATCTCCCAGATCTTCCGCCTGGACAGCGGATCAAGGCCTGATGAGACTTCGTCCACGCAGCAAACCTTGGAGCCTCCTGTGAACATCATCGCCAGTTGTAATTTTCTCTTCTGGCCTCCCGAAAGTGTGCTTGACAATGCTTTGATCTTATGCCCAAGATCGCAAGCGCGGATCAAGTCTTCGACAGTATTTTTGCTGTCATATGTCCCGGTTGACTTGAGCTGATTAAAAATGCTGACGTGTTCGAAGACATTGAGCTCATCCCACATGACATTCTTTTGTGGACAAAGACCTAGCCCACCAGTACCATCGATCTCAATTGCGCCGCTCGTGATTGTATTGAGGCCCGCGATGGCATCAAGCGTGGTAGATTTCCCACTACCATTGGCCCCTAGTAAGACCATGATCTGTCCTTTACGTGCCTTGATGCTGAAGTTGTTGACAGCAACAACGGTCTCCGGTGGCTTGATACCGGCTCTGGATAACACGTTTTTGCGAAACCAACTTGGAGTCCAATGTTTCGAAAAGTTGGTAAGAACTATATTGTGATCTGTAGAAGAGGTTGTTGTCTTTCTATCCGCAGATATAGTGCCATAGAGCCAGCGTTCTACTAGTGCACCTAGTACGGGATAAACCAAGATCTGAATGATAAGGAAGACCCAAAACACGACGCCGATGTTTGTCCAGGTATGGCTGTTGAAGTTGGGAGCAGCTTTGACCAAATTAGTCCCTACAAGTTCACGCTCGAAACGCGCAACGTAGATGATAAAGAAGACGTAGTTGATGGATGGAAAGAGAAGACTGAGAGCATAAACAGCCCCAGTATTGAAAGGGCCAGCAACCTGTGCAATGATGGCAAGAAGGATGGGTACAATGACAATCGTGATACCAGAAAGCTGCGCTTTACGGAAAAAAGCTGCGCCAAAGATGGAGAAACTTGTTGATGATAGCCCAGCCAGAATATGGAAGATGACCAAGATAGCCGGATTCGATGTGCGAAAAGCGAGAGCCCAGACGATGAGGCCCATAATCACCCAGCCAGGAAAGTAAATAATGTCAAATGCGATGTGATTAGACAGGAGTCGAGCGAATTGTGTGTGCCAGGTCTTTTTTGCGGGAGACATTGCCTCTACCAGTTGCGAGATTCCCCGTTCCCTCTCGTCGGCCATTTGCCCAGTGAGTTGGTACGTCACGCCGCATATTGCAACGTACAAGGCGACTCCCATGATGTTGATCAAGGCGCCCATGTACAACACCCTAATGCGCTCGTCTTGCTCCTTCTGGGTGCGCTCGGTGTATGGAAATTCGTTGATTGGAGGAACGTTTTGCGTGCCATTGAGGGATACAATAGCTCGATCGATAGCCCTTTGGAAGGGCAGCATGTAAAGTTGGATATCGTTGTCGTTCTTGTTCACAAATATCTGAATTCCTAATGCGCCATCTGCACGTATGGTATAGTTCCAGCTACCACCACTACCCTCGTTCGGGCTCGAATGAAAAGCGGCAGCACCGAAACATGTGCTCACGCCCCTCAACGAACTTTGGCAAGTTGTGAGCAGGTCCACCTCCTTCTGCACCGTGATGGCCTCCAGCCCTGCATCGCGAACTTGATTCGACAGTTGCCCAATCACATTATCAATAGCCCCTCCAGAGTGCCCGTTGTTGACGAAGATAACTTTGTTCCGGCCACCGGTCGCAGCGTTGAGTGCATTGGGGAAAGAGCGGATGGGCTGGGGACTTCCGATACCGAATTCTGAGGGTGGGACGAAGAAGTTCTTGGCGTATGTTATGAAGAACATCTAAGGGACTATGATTAGCTATTGCTTGGAATCTGACGTTGCGCGACCGAGGAATGACCTACAAAGATGATTGGGGACCAGAATGCGCGAACACTCGTGAAGAACCAATGCCGCCAAAACACTACGAGCAGCGTCTTCTTCGTGAGGATCCATGTCTGGCGAAGGACTGTGCTCGCCATAGCTGCAAATTCCTCGTCGTACTGCAGAGGTTGGTATCTTGACGCTCTTTGCAGGCTCGAAATTGCCGCGCTCCAGTGTTAGCTTCTACGAGGTAGAAGCAACCATTTTTCCTGTGACAGCAAGGCAGGGGTGTCAGTCTGAGAAGTAATGCGGCGAAACGACGAAGAGCGCGTTGGTTGAAGGATCCTATCCAGTACGAAAAGGCTTCAATTCGGAGAGTAGGGTGGCGCAAGGAAGAAGACGAGGATGTTATCGCAGAGAGGCGACACCAACCCATACGTCAACATAGCCACCATATACATCGTAAGTGGCATGCCGAGACGGCGTAGTTGTCGGACGCCTTCGATATCCCTGTCGACCATTCGCAAGTTCCACTATTCTCGTGTGCGGCGCGATGTTCTGCCGGTCCATGCCCGAAAGTCCGCGGCCAACAACGAATAGCAATGAAAGCGCTCGGACAGCCTGGTCAGAACGCGCAACCCGGCCCCCCAACGGCCCCTTGAAAGCGACCAAGTAGTCCAGATACACAATAAACGCTGCGAAGACACGCAAGACATTACCTTGGTGGTTCTTTCTCTTCCGATGCGTCAACGCAGCTCATGGTCAAGTGCCAATTTCGCCGAGCTTGGCTGATTCGACATCGTCGATAGGATGTGGACCAAGACATGCCAACACGCCCAGATGGGGACGCCTAGCTGCCGAGTCGACCTCATCATAGGAAAGCAAACACCACCATGGCAGATTTATCGTTGATACGCCCTGCTTACTTGCGTCAAGCTACTTGTGCCTCATAGACTTTTATCGCCGCGTCATTGTCGTCCAGTCAGCTAATGGGAAGAAAACATGGCCAGCCACCATGAACTTCCCACCTCGGGTGCTACCCACAAGTATGGCGTTCGACAAGCGAGACGACCTTCCCGGGAATTAAAGGTAGGCTTTCTCGACGTCCTTGAAGTATCGCAAAGCACACCCAGATGTAACCAGCATGTCAACGATTCCCGGAGGTCCATGATGAAAAACATGCGCTAAGGTGGAAGTTCCAGACGGTTGTGCCGATACCAATAATGTTGGAGCAAGGTAATTGCCTAAGAAAGCTCTTCTTCGAAATCTCTGGGAGAACAAATTCATCAGGCTAGTATTGAGAACGCTACAACGGCTGGGAGAAAACGACTTGTTCTGGCACCCTTCTTTAGCCATGTAGCACATATCAATTGCCCTTTCTGTCTTTAAAGCAATCAAAGAGTCCTTCTCACTTTCTTATAATCCACCGCGAAGAATCTCCTCGTGTCAAGTAACTCTCTCCTTGTAACCAGCATGTCCGTCCATCTTTCACACCTGCTGAGCGCTTTGGCCCGATTCGAGCCACCTTGCAAAACCGATATCTCTCTCAATGATTTCTGGCAAATGGATGTCTAGCGCTACTGCCACGGGTGTTTTATGCTGACCTCCACCAACGCAGTTGTGACGCTGTGCCTCCAGCACCACCCTCCTATCATCCTCGCGATCTTTGATCATACTACACGAGTCACGAAGCGGTATACGGGTCTTTTGGACGTTGTCACAGGCGGTGTGGTGAAAGAACCCGCTACGAACGCCTTCCCATCCCTTCCCGATGGAGGTTATGCCTGACACCTCAGCTTTGTTGCACAGGTGTAGCCAACTACTGCGAAAATCAGAATTGACATCGGGAGGCGTGAGATTGAATATGTCAAAGTATTCTTCGTTGAGAACAACTTTCAGGATTAGCTCCAATCATAGTTCACAAAAGACTTAGGATGTATGCGAAGAATACATGCCTGGCACCCAGTCCATCCGCATCTGATAATGACATGTACATGATCCTTGGAGAGGCCTTTGGTGCAAATTCGTTCGTATGCTGATACAGTTGTGTGAGTATGTTAGCAGTGATCCCCTGCTCTGAATCACGTCACTGGCTGTGGTACCCACCTACGCAGCCGCCATGCAGCCCCAGACTGTGGCTTTCCCTGGTGCCGAGACTCAGCAGTATGTTTGATGGCAGTATTTGGCAATGGCAGAAGCCTATGACGGCCAGCGCAGCAAATTCTTCCTCTTTATTGGCTGTCCAGGGCTACATATCCTGGCCATTTACTTAAGTCTTCTGGTGGATGTGCGTGAGTGTGTGACCGTTAGGCGCGCCTTGATGAAATCAAATGTCGAAAGTGCCAATAGGTAATGTATGTATTGTTGCTTGCGTTACTGGAATGTTGAATAGCCACCATATTGTAACATGCCTGTACCGCGGTCCACACTCGGATCCAAACTTGAGCGAAAGAAAAAAAAGTGCAGAGGTAGAACAATGAGAGCAGAGGTCTTATCAGAATTGTTCTATTATCTTTCGTGGTAGATTTGTTCTGAGTAGAAGAGTGTCAGGGCACATTCACCTCCAGCACGCTAGCGTCAAAGGCTCATTTCCGCTACCGCTACTCCCAGAAAAAAAAAAAAAAAAAAAGGCAAAAAAAGAGGGGAGGGGGGGACGTACCTGATAGATCCGGGATTTGAACTTTTGAACTTGCTTGCTGCTGCTGCCGCCGCCTTGCCTTGCTTGACTAAGAGAGTTTGACTTACCTGCTCGATCCGAATGTATCGTCGCCGGTAATTAAACCGCTAGGCCAAGTATGCCTTGTATGCGTTCGATGATTATGGGTACAATTTAACTAACTATATACTGGATAATGAGAGCTAGCTGTTTGTTGCCCGCGAAGTTGTCATAGGTAAGTGAAGGTCACTGACGTAACAATCACTCACTGAAGGGCCTAGCATGCACAATCATGGAATAATCTCGAAGTATAACAAACGCACTAGGAGCTGCATCTCAACTTTATAATATAGCGCTTAGATACTCCTCAAGTTTTGATACAACACTGGCTGCAGCACATATACGGTGGAGCTTGGTAAACAACGCTCTTATTCATAACTCTTATTACAGGTAAACTACCTTGTATATACCGAGCAGCCCTGTATCAAGCACTCTCATTGAGCACTAAAACCTTGAGGGACTACAGTTACTATCATATCATGCACTCAAAATAACACAACTTATCATATCTCTGACTTCAACATGGGTCGGACGGTGACAAGGACTGCGTACTGACCCGGGAGCTTTCACTTTGTATGTACCCCACTTCAGTAAGTCCAATCGCGCTAGCAACGCCTTTTGTTCCTTCTGTACCAGCTCTTGCATTACATTATTCACTTGCATAATCTTCAGCTTTTCCTCCACCAAAGATCAGCATTTCGGTCGGATATCAAGAATCGAAACTGCCTCTATTATCGCGCCATAGGATGGCCAATATCACGGAAAAAAAAGTGAGGTCGATAGGCCAGCTTCTGAAGGCCAGAAGTGTATCTCTTATGTCGAGGCAACAACTTTGCTAACTGCAGTAGAACCAGTGGCTTTCAAATAAAGACTCGGCCCAACCTAGCCATCGCAACCAAATCGACACCTGCTTGTGCGCCGTTACTCGTGCTAGCGCTGCCGATACGAAAAGCCAGGCCAAGGGCTCCTTTCTCCGACTCCAAGGTTGCACGCCTGCACCATCTAAGGCATCGAGCGCAAAAGGAACATCTTAAAGACTTTACACCAGTAACTGAAGGATTCTGGTCATAGTTAGGATACAATATGCCAGAGGAGCCTTGGAAGCAGTTGGTTGCATTGATAGTTTCGGGTAAATGCGAGGCCTTGACTTCCTGGCCGATAAACGATAGGCGTATGTCAATGTTCGGCCTTAGAAATCCTGTCATTCAGTGGTTTAGAATGGGAAATACAAGCGCATTGAGAGCCAATTCGTTGTGCATTACTGGATTGCAACATGTTTGTAGCAACACGTAGTGCATAGAATTCAAAGAAAGCCAAGTTTGTTACAAGTACCTATGGTCGATGAATGATATTGAACTTTGTAGCACTCTAACCATAGCATGTTGGCGAGAAAGAATACAATATGTCTAAAGAAGCAAATACTCGTATCATTTATCCTGAAGGCCATTGCGCAATGTCAAAAACGTCTCATAGCAGCTGCTTGCCCAAAGGCTCCCACATTAAACACTGTCCGCGTCATATTAGCGCCCTTGTTCCGTGTCTCGGACTCCCAAGATGTATCGAACAACTCCTCAAGTTCCCGCAACTATCCAAATACCTGCATAAACTCCAATCAAATCATCCCCGCATTGGTTCATTCTAACATATCGCTACCGCCACGCTGGGGCATAAAGAAAGCGCATATTCCCTTCACAGAAGTCCTTTAGTTGCCTCATTGGTGCTGAATTTCCCTCAACGGGTACCATCAAGTTTCCCATCACAGGCGGTGTAGTTGCCGCCGGCGGAGGTGGAATCGTACAAGGAGGGGTGCTCAGAATAGTTTCTGAGCATGTATCATAACAGCTGTATTGCGTTATTACACGAAAGAACGACATTTTGGATCGGGGGATCATGAGCAAAAATATATAATTATGAAGTTAGTGTTTAGCATACGTTCTATATCTTGTGTACGCATCGCCGCATGATGCAATAGCATCAACATAGACCCAGAGCGCCTGGCACACTGATCTATCACTTGCAATCTGGTTGAAGTTTGGTGTGAGTGTGATCAATGCAATGCCACTTGGTAGTGAGGGTGTTGGCTCATTGTTGTTGATTACAACGGCGGGAGTAAGTGCATACAACCTTTTCGTTACTTTGGACCTTACTTGGAAATAATAGTCGCCACGAAGTACGTTTTACAAACTCAGTCATGTGTCTTTCCTATAAGGCAGTTGAGCCAAGATGGCCTAGGTCTGATAAGCCATGTTTTGTGCAACGCACTGCATTTTTTCAAATAGTTGTGACGGATAATCAATGAGACTGGGAGCTACTCTGAATTCCACACTGAGACGGTGAACAGTGCGCTTTACTCTCTGCCTGTGTTGTAGTTAGCTGCAGGAGGCCGAAATAGTGCTCAAGGTTCAAAGTGATGCTGCGTTTCGTAAGACCCTCAGGAAACAAAACGAACTTCGGTTGGTGCTTGAGCACAAATACGCGAATAGCTTTGTTGCTGATTCGAGACAACTACTTGGAAGCAATTAGATTACAGTTTGGTATGGTGCATGACATGTTCATAGTCTCTCTAGCTTAATGGTCTCTCTTGTCTCTCCCAATGGAATGAGGAATTGGAAGATTATGCTGGTTGAGAATGAGTGTAGTAATAAAGCAGATTATGGGAGTAAGACATAAGTGGCACAACGCTAAGCGGGTGATATACTTACGTATGCGCAATTAGAGTGACACTGCCTACCTACTAGATGTGCATACGAACTTTCCCGAGTATCTCCTATATGAGAAGGTATAGGTGTGCTAGTATTCCGTTCAATCCCACTATGCCTTGGTTTCGTTCGCCATAACCTCAGGTGTACTCTATCCTAGGCCTCTTGTAGCAGATGTGCTGCTGAAAATCCGAATTTGGCACCTTACTCTGCTGGTTAATGCGGAAATTCTTGAGCGTCGTCGCATTGAAGCTGAATTCACAATTACTCCGATACTTATTTTGGCCGGAGCGCCTATCTCCATTCGCCATCCATTTTATATAGCGTCGCCCCTATTAATTCCTGGACCCTTGTAGAAAATCCATGTGAATAACAACTCCTGGGCTATATCCGCAAGACCGTCTACAAGCCATACAGTAATCTCGCCTTCATGCTCCTTATACCGATAAATATAGCGACGACTGAAAGGCATTGTTGAGCCACTATCTCGCTCCGCCATCCCCTCCTCAACATAGAGATACTCGGCAGAATATATAGGAGATATAGGCTGGCGAGTATGGAAGTGGGCAGTACCAGTAAATGCCCCATTGAAGATTTGGGAGATGGTGTGATGACCATGACCCAATACACTGATTCAATCTCCCACGCCCCTTGTATCCCTCTGAAGACGGCGGCAGAAATGAATTTGGCTTCTAATTTTGATGCTTTGAGGATGGCTATGATTTCTTCATTTACGTTTATCGCATCGCAATCTGTAACCTGAGCTGCGTAGCGCGCGGAAAAGGCTGGTCCACTTTGACTGCACAGCATTGAATCATTACGCTCAATGCCACTCCTCCTTGCAAACTCCTCAACAAAACCTACGTAGTCACCCATCCAGAATTACGGCACTTGGATAGGCACTGTCTCAAGCGAGATTCGTATTTTCTCTGTGTCAATGTGATCATTTGGATAGCCGTACCACCGACCAAGTGTGTACGATGAACTGAGCTTGTGCCTCCATAATACTCCGGAAAGGGCCCTCGTAGAAGCCGACGAGAGCGAGTGTTGGTATTTGGATGGAGAAAATGGAACTGCGCGAAAGAAGGATCGGAATTCGGGGGCAAGCACGGTCATACTCGAGAAGTGACTTGATGTCATTATCGAAGAAGTCAAGGTTGGTCTGGTAGCCGGTTGCTTCAATAATGCCAACCACATCAGTGATGACGTTGGCTTCCTATATCTCGTTAGACAAGAATAAATTGTAAGAGATTCTCTCAACTAACAGTAGCACCGATGCCAGATGGTTGAATCCATGGCGGCTTTGGTACAACCGTGATAGCGAAGTTGTCGTTCTCGTCACTTTCAACCTTATGCGCTTGACCTTGTATTGGAGCAATAAGCCCACTTCGCACAAACTCTATGCATGAGTCGGAGATACCCGTATATACCGGAAACCTTGTCTGACCAGAGTTGTAAACAAGAGCTGAGTGCCCAACATCGCTATGATCATTCTCAATCACGGATCGCACAAATTCGTGACCTTTTCTTGCCTTATTTTCGGGTACTGCGCTGATCAAAATCTTGATTTCTTCCTTGCCACGACGAGCGAGGTTGTACAGCACTAGATCTAGAGGAAAGAATTCTGGAGCTTCGCAAGCGCCTTGGTCGTCCTTGATGGAAGAATCTGGGATTTATCGTGCGAGGCAGTAAAACGGCCGACTAACTATGTGGTAGATGCGGTTTTCTGAGTGTGTGGGGCGATGTTTCGATATATTTGGGTCAAATTTCGCGTCTGAAATCTGCATGGCAGCTTGCGCAGCAGCTTCCGAGCCACTGATACTTCCGCCGATCACCACAACCTCACCAGCCCTCTTAGTCAGAAATTGAAGTTCTCGAAATTGAGAAGAGTGTTGAATGCTAAGCGACTTCCCAGACGGGAGAGGGTTGAAGGAATGTGCAGGCTGGTTAAAGAACCCTCTGGCTACAACCAAATAGTCGAAGTTGTGTGCTAGCAAGCATAGTTGTAGTACCTATACAGGTAATCTCCTATCATTGGAAATCACCAAATGCTTTTGCGCTTATGATACGCCTGTTGCATATGATGAGGCATGAGCTTGAACTTCTTGGCATATGCTCGAAGGTATTGGCCGACATGCCAAGCCATTGGAAACACTGGAGGCTTAGGACACGAGGATAGCTCTGTCGCTGGATTCTTAAGAGAGAAAGCTGACCAGGAAAGATCTGAGAATGCAGCCGTGAACCTGCTAAGGTTTATTCTCATGTATGGGCTACATTTGTCTCCATACTCTCCGGGAACAGCGCGTCACATGCCACCAACATCATCAGCAGCCTCAAAGACTGTAGCCAAATAGTTACCCGTCTCGAGGAATGCCTTTGCCGCAACCAATCCAGCCGGCCCTGCACCAACAATGCATATAGACTTCATCTTCGAATTGCCGTTGAGTAGGCTACTTATTGGGTTCAACCTGAGCAGGTCCTTGTTAGTACACCTTGAAGGATGAAATGGGGGGAACTATCAACAGAATGTACGCGAAGAAATCCTTTTGATGGAAGTGGGTATTTTAATTGACCGGGCCGTGGTTTTCAAGATGTGCGGGGTGTCACAGAGTATCTGGTGTGTACGGGGATTGAGAAGGTGGTGGGGCAGTCGAATAGAGCGAAAATCCGACCAATAAGAAAATCCCACCACGGTGAGTGATATCCAAGAACGAGAGAATTTAGAAAGATTTATTCATTGAGTACGCCGGAGTTCATAAGAGAGCCCCTGATGGTCTGGTACTGGGTTTTGCCGTACTATGGAAATAAATGTAAGGATGTAACTGCGACCACATATAGAAAGGTTTGCGACATACCGAAATCAAGTAACGAATGTGGCTCTAGGATAGGATGAGCCGCGATAACTATCTTTCGATAGCTTGATACTTACGAGGTCGGTGATGTTCCGGTGTTGTTCGAATTCAGACCTGGCAAATTGCAGCATGTCTGTCCGTGCTCCTTGATCAGGAATATTCGAGATGCTGCGAACGATCTCTCTCCACAGAGCCAGTACCCGCTGCCGCTGTATGAACTATTGAAAATCAACAATTCTATCAAGCCCCATTGGTCCGAAAAGGGCATACGCACATGATCAAGCCCGACGGGAGTCTTGCCTCGAGATTGCAGCCGGGAGGTGGGCTTGCCTGCTACTGTGGCATACCTGCGCAGCATCCCTTCCCGGTGTAGCAAGGCCCGCTGCTTGAAAGAATCAAGACTGGGTAAATGGAAACAAAGATGACACCAGACTGATAGAATGCGGTGATGATGAGGCTGCGTCATGTATGGGGGTTGGCGAAGACTTGTCACGCACCAAACCCGACTCAGCTACAATTGTGCTAGTGCAGATCATCCTTGAGCGCCCCGTGACGCCTTTCCCGAAGCAACCAAACACTACCCCAATATTACCTACCTTGACGCAAGTCCAGCCACACCGCCCAATTACAAATTTACGACCACGCCACGGATATGCGCGAGCAATCTCCAACTTCAAGAGCGAGAACTCTTAGCCGCCAGCGATTCGTTCGGGAAGCATCGAAATGGACTAAGGCGGCAAAGTCAGCACTGGAGATAGGCGCCCGCCCGCCGATGAATTGGAATCCATCTAAGAAACAGCAAAGGGAAATGGACCACGCAGCCAGTCAGGAGTTCAGGATCACCAAGAGACCCAAAATAGCCGCAAAGGGAAAGCACACCTACTTTACCGAGAAGATGCTGCAAATTGATGTTCGCACCGTAGCAGTGCAGAAGCTGCTGCAAACGGATGCCACCGAACTGAAAGCACATGAAAACTTGGACCCTGCTCGCCCTCTGGAGTTCCAATTCGTGCGATCTGCAGCTGAGCTAGATCAGCACGAAATTGATGCCTGTTTCGCTCTGGTTGAGCACACGTCTGGCAATGATTACAAGGCATCCGGCATTGGATGGAATCCAGACATTAAGAAAAAAGAAATGATGGACAAGGCCATGATGTACATGCTTGTCCGAGAAGGCAAGGGCGGGGCGCCGTCTGAGAGCAAAGCCGAACGCGAGGTCCTGCCAGCGAGCAACAACAACAGCAGCAGCAGTAACATTATCGGCTTCACTTCGTTCATGTTCACCAACGACGATCCGCCTCATAAGGCCCGTGAAGTCGTCTACATATACGAGATTCACCTTCACGAAAGTCTTCGTGGCCGGGGCCTCGGCTCCCACCTGGTCAATTTTGTTGAGAATGCTGCTCACCATTGCGGCATCACAAAGACGATGCTGACAGTATTCAAGTCGAATGAAAGGGCCCAAGGTCTATACAAGAGGCTGGGATACCACAAGGATGCGTGTTCACCCAAAGACAGAGTGGTTAGGAAGAGGGTCATTGAGGCTGACTATGTCATTATGAGCAAGGATGCAGCATAGGCTGGGATATCTTGGGGGGTTTTGGTGTGTTTTGATAAGCGTTTATGGACAAGATACCCAGGTTGCTAGACACCTACAAACTCAAATTCATCTCCTTTCTTCAGCGCCTTCATTTTGTTTGATTGTGAGATTGGTTTCCACAGCATCGCTACTCGTCTTTTCTGGAAAGGTCTCCTGCTAAAGGAGTTGAGATTCCCCGAGAACCAAAATCTTCTAGGAGTTCCGCCATACTAGATAGCTGGCTAAAGCAACAAGTTATGTGACTATAAGGTAGACACCACACAAGATAGGCTCCAAGAGGTTTGAGCAACTAGTCAATTTAAAGGGGTAGGTAATAGATAAAAACCTATCAAAGAGGAGGTAAGGGGGGCCTATGCCTTTAGTGAAAGCTCTAGGCTACCAATGATAAGTGAATCTTGAGGAAAGGTCTGGGGCCTCTATCGAGTAAGACTACCAAGGGTGCCTAGGTGAATGGCTAAGTGAAGCGGACTGGGAAGGGGGTAACTCCCTTACAGTGTGTCTGTAGACCTAATGTATTTATAATAACTATTTGTAGTAAGGACCATATAGTAATGAAAGGAGAAAGACATAACGATCTATGCCTATTCTTATCAAGCATCCTCGGAGTATATCTCTAAGAAAAAGTTCGGAGTCAGGAACATGGCTTGCTCTGAGGCGCTGACATTATCACCAGTACCGCACAACCATTCCATATACTGTATGGGTATACCTAATGCTACGCCTCGCGTACGCAACTCGGAATCTTGAGTAAGCACATACCGCTCACCATTTTCGCGAAACTCTATATGCCCAAAGCCAACTACGCCGATAACCCACTGAATCGAAAGAACGTTGTGAACAAATGCGTATGATGGTGGATGAAGGAGGCGATGAACAAGAACTTCTATGTTGGTGTTGGCTTTCGGAGGTATGTCTGCAGCTGTGGATCGGACAAAGGCTTTGCTTATGGCATACCCGTTCGAGTAGAGTGACCTTACCTCGGCTGACCAATTCTTTGCGTCTGCCTGACCCCCATACTGAAGGCCTGAATTCACCTTTGCAGATTCTTTGTTTGAATATTGGTTCCTCTCCGGGCTGGGATTGTTGAAGTATGAGGCATTTTGCATAATCGAGGGCGGTAGAAACGAGACTCTTTGCATCTTGAAGTAGCCATTCGCCAAATCCTGGCTTCGAGTCTGCCGAGGGGATGACGGACGCTCCGCGCCGTCCCGACTAGACATAGCGACGATTTCGAGGAACGGTAATCGAAATTCTTTTCTATGAGACTGCTTAGACAGCGTGGACAGCGATGAACAGGAAGACTATTTGCGCTGTGAGTTGGGGGACGTTTTTAAATGTGCCGACAACGCAAAAGGATCGAAAGGTTCATGTACAGTTTTAGGAAAAAATAAATGAATTTGTGCATTCATGCTTGATTTTCGGTACAATGTTCATAGAGAAACATTGTGATATCTCTTTGACTGTGAGAATGGATAAAAGGGAATTGCCTGCAACACAATTTAAGGCCCGGACAAGTTTGAACAAGGGCATTGTGATACATCCATTGAAAGGTGCGATTTGCCTTAATCGAAGGCCTTCCTCGTGTTAACTATCGCGCTATTCGTAGCCATGACCAAAACCTTGCGGAATTTCACTCTTTGAGGCCATGATGATATTTACTTCCAATGATGTGAGTCAGAAATCATTGAAATCTCGTAGAAAGCTGGAAGGTCGTGTGCACTCGCCTCACCGAAATTAAATGTTGCTAGAAAGAAGCAAATTATATATTTCATTTCTCGAAATATTCAATACTATACGGAAATCGATGAGAGAAGTGTAGAACGTAGTGCGACTTCAATAGCAGAGCTCGACGACCTGGGCTGACGACTATCTTGGGAAGTATCATTTTCATATGAAATCTACGTCTAAAAGTAATAGCATCAGCGAAATAATGTGTTTTAGTGACGTCTAAGCATATATAAAGAAGTAAGTGTGAGGACTTGTTGTCGCGATGCAGTGATGATGGCTGAACCAATGAGCTGCCGTCCGAGATTGAATTGCGGAGTTTTCGGGGGTGCCAAGGTGACGCCAGGATCATTGCTGTGATTCGCCTGGCTTGGATAGGTAACGTTACAACCAACACCCAACTCAATTTGTGCGGCACACGGGCATGGCATTGTCGAGGGGATACATACCTTCAAGAGCCCTCGTAAGGGTGCTGCCGCGACCACAATGGCAACGATGTCCTTTTGCACGGTCGAAAACGATCCCATTCATCCGCAGCAAAGGCACTCAAGCGGAAAAGCTAGGAAAGCCAGAACAAGTAGGACTGACGCTGGAAGAATTCGCGAAAGAAGCAAACGAGATTGAAAAGCGCATAAACGACGAGAGAGAACGCACGAAGGGTCGACAATGGATGCGGGATGATGAGCGGCCATTGACCGATAAGGAACTCGAGGACGACCGAATACCAACCATCAGCTGGTATGAGGAGGATATTGATAAAATAACACCAAGACGCCTTATATCGCGGACTGCAACAGCAGAAGATCGGAAACGAGACAGAGACTTTATGCAAATGATACAGGAGTCTTATGACAGAAATGATGATCCAGCCTACGACCCCGCGCCTCTAAATCGCATGCTTCTCGACACACTCATTGAGGATCCGGATTTTGCAGATCTAACAGACGCCCTAAGAGAAATGAAGGCTGAAATCAAATCAAAAGAAGACTTGGAAAAGCTGGAGGCACGGGAGATCATGGAGGACACGGCCAACATGAAGAAAGCGACACAAAAAGCAATCCAAGACCTATTAGATGATCCAGATGCTGGTGTTGCCACAAAAGAACTTCAGGCGGCGCTAGACAGAGTGGTCGAGGTAGAAAATCTTGAGGACTCAAAGTTCCAGGACCTTCTAACCAATGCAATGACGAAGCTCAATGAAGACCCGACCTTTGCGAAGAAGGCAGCGGAAAAGATCAATGACCCCGCATTCCTCAAGGATGAGAGAAGGCTCGCTGAAGATGAAAAAGAAATTGATGCTATTCTCACCGATGAAGAATTCAATGCTCCGGAACACCAAGTCCTCGACCTCGAAGGCGATATGGCTGAAATTAATAAACTCATGCAAGAAATGCACGTTGTCATGAAGTCAATGGGAGGCGTTGGCGGAGACTCCAAGCTCCAAGCCGAGCTTGAAAATCTCATGAAGCAAGACCCTAGACAGCCTGACGAAGAGCTTATTTTCGAGAATATGGATGCTGATGAGCTGGCAAATGAGCTGAAAAGATTCGCAATGACCCATGTGCCCAAGAATGCCGTAGTTGAAGAGGAGGAAAACGTGCCCGCAGAACTGCAAGCCAAAGTTGACAAGATCATGGAAGATCCTAAACTTATGGAGAAGCTCATGTATATCTCAAAACTAATCGAGGAGCACCAATTAGTCAGCCCTGGCATGCCTGAGACTTTTCATGAACCCGTGTTAGATCCCTATGAGCTTGACGATTCCGAGACCACAACTATTGGCAAGCAACTAGAAGAAGCACGCAAGAATCCGGAGCATGTCGCTGCCCTGGCCCGTCTTCGCGTCAGGCTCACTCGGCCTTTCAACGTTTCTCCCGCCCTCAAGCTATTCAACCAAGCTATCGAGCTCGCATACGCAGGTGCTAACGATGACATCCGCCGGGTTCTTTGGCGCTCATACCAGAAGGCGCGTACGCTGCCGACATTTTTGCAGAATCTGAGTGATGATGCATGGGATCTGATATACTACTCACAAGCGGTTACCTGGAAGGCAAATCAGAATCGAAGGGACCATATACGACTAATTCTGGCAGATTTGAAGCGCTTGGGAAGGGATGGACCGCCGACACACCCCAGCACGTTTGATAAGAAATCCTCGTTGACTACCTCTTAATACAACAATCGAAAAGAACCTGTCATTGAGGGATGGGAACTGAAAAACGGAGATTGAAGAGAACCCCTACTGTTTGCATCATATGTGGGAATTACTACACATAATCCAGGGCTATTCTTCTAAATACTACCTAGGATAGCCTAAGATATTCCCAAAAGCAGTGCATCCAGACATAATGAATCATATACAAGGTGGGTTTTATCTGAGATGTCATGTCTAGTGCTTCACATCGCTTTCAATCATATCCATTGCGGATCCATGATATATTAGGGACAAATATGAGTCCTGGACGTTAGTGAGGAGTCTTGTGAAGATATAGTATGTCGGTATTACTACCTACTTCGTCACGAGCCTCCACGACTACCCAATTCACCAAGAGCTTCGCGTTACCTATTATTACCATGCCAATGCACTACAAGAACTCTTTATAACCGTATTTAGACGTTGAATTCCACAGGACTTAGACCGTTTTCCTCACCCTCTCCAAGTCTCTATCTATATTCTGCGTTTTATTGACGATCTCTACCTCTAGCTGAGGCTCCAGTAATTGCGACTCAAATGTAGTAGCCTAGCTCGCAGCAGCTAGGGCCCGATGGGGTGGTGTTGAGAGTTGAGCGATAGCTCTAATGAGCGCAGACGTTTGGCTAAGACAGTATTGGAGGTAGGAGCTCGTAAGCGTTTGGTCGTATTAGGCAAGTAAAACACTAGAAAATACGTTAGTATAGGCGGCAGAGGCAGCTTTGAGAGCTTCAAAATAGCATAAGTTAGATAAACTAAATAGATGAGGTTAGTGCGCTGACGAGTTAAGTTGAATTAATATTTACTTCTCGGATTGAATTGACCCCAAAATTGTATAAGAGCGGATTGAATTGATTGAATTGAGTTAATTAATGAAGATTGCTTGTTGCGGTCTCTGGCAACCAGGCTCATAACCCTGAGGCTGTGGAGGTGCTGACTCAATAGGCACTACACAACGGCCTCTAAACGTCATGAGGCTATGCCTACAAGAGCCAAGTCCGTACCCGCCTTTAAGGCCCGCCGGTTATAGAGTGTTCAATGGTGTCTTGGGATAAGCCGGTATTTCATGCCTAACATGATATCCAAACTTTTTGTGGAGCAAAGCTGTGAGCTAGGATTAATATATTGCCTCGGAGTCGTAAATATATTACTTGGCTTTGTGAAGCTAAGTTGACGTTATTGCTTTAGCACAAGCTGGGCAAATCTTGAATCTCGGACTCATTTGGAGGAAGTAAAGGTCGTACTGCGGATGGAAATGTTGTTGACGTCGCGATCTGTGCTCAAAGAGGAAGTACGCATGTAATCATAAAAATGAACATCCAAGATGTAGCTGCATATCACCTATCTGGTGAGGTGATTGCAGAGCACATGAGGATTTTTGCCTTGAACAGAGACCTATAGGAAAGCCGTGAGAGTGCGGTGAAGTTCGACGTGATTGGGAATATGGAGTGAACATTTCTTTTTGAAATTGTGTTTGAGAGAACTTGTCGTTGGAGGGTAGAGGAACAAGACCATGCCATTTTGGGGTTAAGTCAACCTCCTTCAAACAAAATTGTCCCTTCCACTGCTCCGTTCCTCACAACACCTAAAGCCTACCCATCCTGCTCAACAAAACCATGCTTACAATGAAACTTCCGCAAGGATCAGGTGCGTTCTCGACTCCTGTAGCAGGAAGCTTTCTGGTCTCGAGAAACAGCAGTATCGGCTTCTCGTTTCCACTCACGTTCAGCCTCTACAAGATGCGGGCTTTCCACCAAATGTCGGCACCTTTAGCTGAGTCTGAAGCTCCCAAATTGACTGGGAATTGCGGTCGTAGCTCTGTAATCCACTCCACAATTTTCAAATACGTAACACTTCACGATGCCCGCGCCTCGTAGCATGACATTTCAACTAATTTTGCCCAGTTTATGAACAAAATCTTATTCGGCATTGACCTTGAGGTCAGCTAAGGCTTCCAGTCTCAAAATAGAACCAAAAACACGGTCGAATTTCAGAAGGATTATTGTGGTTATCGAGATTCTGCTGTGGCCGGAGCTGGAGTCAAGTTTGCACATCCAGCTACTTCGGCAACGACATTGATACCGGCAATCTTCTCGTCAACAATATGCAAGCCATTCCCTCGTCCAAAATTGCAGCTCAGTTGGTTACACTTTCTTTTTACCATTTTGACATCTGCTGATTATGCCTAGGTCGACTTCTACGTCTCGGCATAAATCCCAAGCACTAATCAGTACTGCTTCTGAAGAGGAATACCCCCGGGAAGCATTACCTCTTCGCCTAACGTATACCCAGACGGCAAGCACATACTCACTTGGATTTTCGGGTATAGCGGACAGGGTTGGAACAAAATCTCGACTACGAATGAGGACGTCATACAAGCTACATAATGTTAACGACTGAGCCTGACGAGATTGGGGCCAGCGCTCTCGAGATTGTGTAGTTAGCAGTGGGTTGTTTCGTCTGGGCGCTACTGTTGAGGATCGTGGTCTATCCGGCCTTACACGCAACAGTAGCAACAGCAATACTACCAACGTAGTGTCGCCGCTGCTTTTGTTGTCTGCGCAGTCGAATAAACTATGGTTCTTTGCAATAGCGTCCAGTTGAATCAATGGCGTGCGATAACAGCACATAGTTACAATCGATCCTGATTTCCAATCCTTGGTTTTGTTTCTACCAAGTGCTACCAAATTACTCTTTTTCCTCTATATGCATAATCTTGAAGTCTCAATGCCATTAATGAGAGCATTATTTATCGTTCTTTGTACTTGACACAAGGATTTTCACATATCCACAAAGGCAAAACCAGAGCATCGGCATTGAGTATTGAGCCACTGCTGCTAATTACGCTCTTGCATGACAGCCATTACCCTTTCGAGACCTTCAAAGCGCATGAGAGGTCTATATCACCAATTGCGCAGTGTGATCTTGTCGTATCAAACGTCGAACTCGAGAGTTTGACTGGAATTGATCATCGACAGATCCAAGTGCGTTAACCATCTTGTTTAACCTTGTATTGCATCTTGAATCAAACCGTAAAATTTGGTCGTCACTGCGCCACTACATTACATGCTATGGCTATAGCTACTGCTGTGGCTAAGTGCCATAACACCGTGTGGGGAGATCTCGTGTTGGCGCAATATCCTATTGGTTTGTTGTGTGTCCCGAATTGTACTTTATCCTACGACTATCAAATGTCATATCGTATAGCGCCGGCCCCATGAGATTATGAGATGCATCGAACTTGCTTTCTTATAGCACTGTTGCCGCACAGTGTTGCATTGCGCTCTAGTAGTCGAAGAGCAACTCTGGTATACGAATTGACAAATGGAAGAACCCTCTAGGAAATCTCCTCAGATAAATAATCAAAACTAAGCAAAAAGTGAATACATAGAAGAGAAATGCTAGACTTAGCCAGCCCTCAATAGTGAGGGAGAGGCTAGGTGCTGGGCATTGGGCACTGGGAACAAAAAAAAAGGTAAAAAAGAGGGGAGGGGGGTACGTACCTGATAGATCCGGGATTTGAACTTTTGAACTTGCTTGCTGCTGCCGCCGCCTTGCCTTGCTTGACTAAGAGAGTTTGACTTACCTGCTCGATCCGAATGTATCGTCGCCGGTAATTAAACCGCTAGGCCAAGTATGCCTTGTATGCGTTCGATGATTATGGGTATAATTTGATCACTTATATAGACCAAAATGAAGTTCTAGTAGCAAGTGAAGCAATTAGTAATTTGGATAGCGGCTGGCTAGAGTGGGGTTGTTGTGATAGGCGACGGCACGCGTTTGTTCAGGACGAGGTGAATCATTGCAAACATTCGACTCTACATTCTTAAAAATCCCGCATATACTGGAATGAGCTAATCGTTGGCCCTCTATTAGCCTATATACCATTTCATCGAGCTCCGGAGTTCCATTTGACAATACTTAGGTAGTATTCTTGTATGGAATCGGTCAAGGACATTACTTTAAACAATATCCTGATAGCAGGTGAAGTTTTTAATACCTTTATCTTCAACTCAAGACATACCTTAGGGGAATACATACGTACACCAATGTTTTCCAAAGCCTTCAGTATCGATCTAGATGCAGTAGGCTTATTTGTGTATACATGATACATCACTCTACACTTACTCGAAGGCAACAGCCTAGCTCAAATCTAAGACGGGACTAAGTTCTAAGTAATAAGATAGAAACTAAATTGAAGTCCGTAGTAGGTTGAGACAAAGCGTACGATGAGATAGGATTAGGGAGATAGAAAAGTCTATGTTCTTATATTCGTAGAGTATTTACAGTCCAGCTATTGCTATTTAAGATTACGTTCTAGAGCATCGAAGGTTTTTCTTAGCTTAGCAAGAGTAGAGAAAGTGAAGGATAGTATTAATTTTAAGTTCGTCACGGTTTCAAGATAATATTAAGAGGTAGACAGTAACAAGTAAAACTCTCTGCAGGCCTCTAATCCTCTCTCTAATAACGCATATTGAACTCAAAGGGCTATTCGTAGAACAAGGAAGTGTAGCTCGGTAGTAAATATAGTCTTATCTACCCGCACTCTTTTCCTATGCATACTATATATGGGAGAGCAAGGATATAATTATAGTCTACTCCTATATATTCTACTAACTTTTTTATAATCTCAGCACTATAGAGAGCTCAAAATCTTTCTAAGATTATAGCAATCTTATCATAGGGTACACGATATCGTTACAACTCAAACTTCGATTTCAATTTCAAAGATATTTGAACATAGCCAGATTACTTAACCTTAAGCCCTACCTGCGCGATATAGCAGGGTTGCAAACGGAGCTTGTGCAATTTCAGCCTCGGTGAGAATGCAAAGTGAAGTTATCTTGCAAGCAACTTGGCTACTTCTTCAGTTATTACCCTAACCATAACCTTTGCATATATAAGGTGTATCTACTCCCCATAAGCTTCTAATTGCTTACAGCTTCCTAAACTACAACACCAACAGGCGAGGAACACCACGCAAGAAGTCACCATAACGATGCGCCTCAATATCGCCCTCCTCCTCTTGGTTTCGGCACTAGTGGTACTCGGACAGGGCTTCGAGTTTCCTAGTTGCGTGAAAACATGTCAAGAGTTCGCAAAAAGCTTCGAGAGGTGCTTAGAAGATCCCATCAACATGGATTGTATCTGCGATATCCCTGGACTTCGTGATCGAGTCTACCGCAGCAAGTTTTGCACTGGCACTTGCAACACGGATAATGTCGACAAAGCTTACACCGCCTATCTCCAAAACTGCAGGCCCACTTGCCTAGCCTTGACAAACAAATCCACGTCAACAGCATTGGCTATCAACCCACGCACCGCGCAAAACTCTCATAGCTCCCCTACTTCTAGTGCCCGACCTCTGCCAACAAATGCAGGATTGATATGGATCGTTCTCCTCCCTGTCATTGTCACGTTCAGTATAATCATAGCCCTCATCAAAATATTCCGCAAAGCGCGCGAAAGAGCTGCTATAGAACGGGAGACTGAAAGAAGCCAAACAATTCCACTCCGATCATTACCCTCCTCAGGTAGTCGCCCCAACACAGGCTCCCAGCCCAGTTTAACTTCCGACAGCGTCAACAACGTCACAGTGATTCCAGCATCCGTACTTGCGCCCCCTAGTTCGAGCCACAGCCTAGGAGCAAGCCTGAGGTTTTATGCGGAAGATCTTCGAGAACAAGAGTGGGTGCACAGCCTACAACGGGAGTGGCATCGGAGACAAGCAGAGCTAAGTGAGCGTGATATTACGCCGCCAGCACCTGTCAAAGCGCATAGATATTCTCTATACCCCGCGCCTTCAGATTATGACAGAAAGCGAGAAAGGGAGTAAGTGCCTGAGGCTGAAGGGCCTGAAAAAATTTGGGTGGAAAAATGGAGATTGGGTTATGCAATTGAGGCGCTCCTGATGGGTTTCAAAGGGGACGTAGTGCTGTCAGCTGAAAGTAGTCAGCTAAAGGCGATACATTACCTATCCACCTTTGACAGACAGCTTTGTTATCCCTTTAGATAAAATAGATAGTTAATTCCAAACATATGGTTTCATCCACACCTGGTTAATACGTGCTAATACCTTGGATAGAGCTCAGCCTCTTCACACATGTTAACCGTGTTGATTACTGCGCATTACTAAGTTTTAATGGACTCACCTTGTGGACTAGTCCTAGCTATCCCCCTTAAGCCGCCATTCTAGTTTTTATATTGTAATAATGTATGCGAAGTTCATATAATATTGGATAACTGCTGTTTTGCCTAGGTGTGCTTTATAGTTGAAATAGGATTTCTTACGCTAAGGTAGCTCGATTAGTTTAAAAAAATTTAGTTGGTTAAGGTAAAAAGATATTGAATGAGAGGTTTCTATGCTAGCCTATTAGCTAGTGTGTGTAAGGCTTAGATGTTTAGGGCTAAATAGGCTTAGCATAAGTAAGTTTAGCAAATAGTTTACGGTAGCGCAAAGTAAATGTAAAGGAATTAACTAGTATTAACTAGTATTACTAACCTAGAGAAAAGCTCTAGGTAGTCTGTAATAGACTTAAAAACTACTGTATAGGTATATTATTAAGGCATTTTACGCCTATTTACAGCCGTAATTTATAAAGCAAATGTTGTAGAAGACCTAAAAATTATATCTTAAGAGCCTTTTCCTTAAGCTTATCTAAGGCCTTTTAAGCGTCTCGTAAGGTCTTATAGACCTTATAGATCTTAGTAAAGATATCTATAATATTAGTAAGAGGAAAATAGGAAAAAAACTAAGGAAATAAATACCTAATAAAGGATACTTGCTAGACTTAATAGGTATATTATAGTCTTTCTTAGACTTAAGACGCTTAAGAGTAAGAGTTTTAGAGTTAGAGGTAGAATTTTTATAACCTTTACAATAGTTTTTTTTAGTTATTCTATCCTTATAGTCCTTTTTACTATCTTTTTTTAGAGTATCTCTATCTATATTAGCTATAAAATATTAGTAATAGACTATAAAATAGAAATAAAAACTAACGTTAAAGACTATAATAGGCCTCCTTAGAGCTATAATAGTAGTTTATATAAGAGCTATAAAAAATACTTTACTAGATCTTATAGTCTATAAATAGACCTATAAGCTAGATATAAGACGTATAAAGCTTTTTAGTAAGATCTCTATAATACTATAATAAAGTAGCTTTAGGATTTTATACGCGTTCTATAAGAGTTTATAGTTAGTAAAAAAAGAAAAAAAGTAAAAATAAGGCTATAAATATACTAAAGGAGTAGAATTTAGACTCTTTATAGAACTTAGGCCTCTCCTTTCTATCCTAATTACAAAGTTAATAGACTTAATAGGTATTAAAAAGCTTTTATTTTTTAAGCTATATCTCTAGTAAATCTCTAGATTTGTAGCTAATATATAGATAATTAGTAGAAATTAGACCTTATAGGATATTATTAGTACTCTCTATAGGTAAATTACTAGGGTTTCTAGGGCTATTATTACTAGCGTAATTAGTATCTTTAGCTATAATACTATAAAAAGTTAGTAAAAATCTAGAAAATAGGTAGAAAGTATATAATTATTAGAATAGAGTTAGTAAAAAGTAGATTAGTAGCTAATTTATAAAAATATATAGCTAGGAAATAGTTAGTAAATACTCTATAAAAGTTAGAAAAAAAGCTTATAACTTACGCTAAAGAGAGAAAGAGAGAGTAAGAAGTAGGAGTAATAGAGTAAATAGGGAGTAAGTACTTTATATATACTACTAAGCTATACTAATAGCTATAAAACGTACTAATTTTGCGTAGTAAAAGTAAGTAACTATAAGTAAAAGTAAGTTATATAAATTTAGAGCTAGTTAAAGACTATAAAAATAAAAAATATATATAAATTAAAGCCTATAAAAGGTAAAAATTTATAAAATAACCTCTATAAAACTATAAAATAGAAAGAAAAGATACTATAAAAAGAATAAATATACGTATATTATAGTAGTAAAACTTTAAGATATATAATATTTATAGCTCTATAGGCGCTCTTAGTAGAAGGAGAAATAGCTAGAAGTAAAACTAAAAGACTAGCTAAAGTAGTAATATAAGATATTATAATATATAACTACTTATATATAAATATAAGATACTATAGATCTATACTTATAATAGATAGTAACTAGCTTTAAGACTTGTTAATAGTAATTATAAAAGAAAAGTAAACTAGAAACTAGACCTATAAAATAATAAATAGAAGCTTACTAACTATAGAAGAAAGCTTAATATATAGAATAAGCTATAACTATCTTATAAACTCTTTAGATAAAATCTACACCTCTAAAATCCTAGAACTAATATATATAATAGTTAAGTAGGTTCTATTATAGAGGCTTTATTTAAGATAAAGATTACGTAATAGAATAATAGGAGTACTTTCTTTTAAAAATAGCTTTAATAGTAATAAACTTAGAGGCTTAAAAGCTTATAAAAGCTCTATTAGGGGTTAATCCTAGGCTATACTATCTTTAATATCTATAGAATTAGTACCTAATAGCTCTACTAGGATACTAGGAAAGGTAGTAAGTATAGAACTATTAATAGTAGTAACGTTATTATTCTATATAGCTAAAATAGTACGCTTAGCTAAGGCCTAAAAGTCTATAATAGTACGTATAAGTACGTTAAGTAGATATATATAAGCTAAAAACCTATATTTACTATAGAATACTTATATCTAAAGTAGTATAAGGATAAGTCTATCTATTTATAGAGTTACTAAAGTCTTAGTCTAGTCTATAAGATAACTATTTTTAGCCCTAGATAAGATATATATATTCTAGTAAAAGTAAAAAATAGTTAAATATAGCTATATAAGCGTAAATAACTATAAACAAGTATTAATAACTTTAAGCTACTTACTCTTAAGAATAACTAGTAAAATATAATAAGCTACCTATTGTTAACTACAAGTGCCTATCTTAAGAGGTTAGTAGATTACAAAGTAATAGTAAAAGCTTAGAAGTAATCTATAATAACTATAAATAATAGAAGATATTTTATAACTATCTTTTATTAGCGTTCTATAGTTAAAGAATTAAATTACTAATACTATCCTAATAATATATATCCTACTAACTATATACTTATTATAATCTATAATCTATAGTTACTAAGACTAGTAGATTATAGATTACTTTAATCTATAATCTATAGATACTAAGAGTCTATAGATTATAGATTACTTTAGGTGTTTTAGTTATATATAGTCTCCTAATTAAGATTACTACTTTACTTATCTTATACTTTGTTAGTATCTAAGTTAAGGCTAATTAGCTCTATCTTAATTTCTTCTATTACACCTATAATATTATCTCCCTCTCTAGATAGGTCCTAGTTTATCTATCTTAGAGCTAAAGTTATTAATCTAGTTTCTTTATTAATATAGAGTTCTTTATCTTCTCTTATACTTATTTTATCTATATATTATTACTATCTTCTTACTAATTACGTGTTACGTAATAGTATTAAAATATTTTCTTATTCTTGTTATACTTTTCTTAAATTAAATCCTAAGTCTCTTCTTTATATTATTTCTATAAATAATAGTAAAGCTTATAAAGTATATATTTATATAAATATACGTAGTTCTTATAACGTGTTTAGTATCTCTCTTTCTAAGTGTACGTTTATTATACTTATTCTTATATCTAGGCTTAATAATAATAGAGTATAAGGGAGTTATCCTTTATATCTCTTATTTTCGCACTAATATTAGTAAGTTTATAACTTACTAATATAGTAAACTTACTAATATTATAAACTTACTAACATGTTAGTAAGTTTACAACTTACTAATATCGCAAACTTACTAACATTGCAAACTTACTAATATTTAACTACTTTTCTACTTTTAGTTAGCGCTTAGTAGGCTACTAGGTATATATACCTAGTACTTACTTAGATAGCTTTATCTACTATTTACTCTTTTTAGTTAATTATTAAAACTACCTTATTAAGTTATCTTACGTAAAGTCTACCTTATATAATAGTAGATCTCTATAAATATTTTACTTTTATAGGCCTCTCTATAACCTAGAACTACGCTAGTAGCCTTCTTACTTATACTAGAGTTACTATAAGATAGCTAATTATAGCTAACTCTTAATTAAGCCTAGCTAGCTAAAAAGAACTATACTACTAGGAATTAGATCCTACCTTAGCTATAGCGCGCTAGGTAGCCCCTTGAGTTTACTATATTATAGTTCTAGTTAAAGTTTCTAGCGCTCCCTTTTTACTAGTACTAGCACTAACATTCTAGAAAGAAATACGTACTAAAAAAGAGTAGTTTAACTACTTTATAAGTTATAAAGCTTTAGCTTATACTTACTACGTATACCTAAGTAAGGGTATACTTATACTAGGTATTAAACCTAGGTAGTAGTACTAGAGAAAGAAAAGACCCCTAAACCTACATAAATTACTAGTACTTAATTTACAAGAACTAAGTAATAAAGCGCCTTAGACCTTACTAAAACCTTTACTAGCTAGTACTAAAGATCTAAATCTCTATAAACTAATAGCTAAATACACTAATATAGTATATAACTACTACAACTTAGCTTATTATACTATAACTTAGTTATATAAAAAATCTTCTATCCCCTTAAAAGCTAGCCTCTTAAACTAAAATAATACTAGCTTATAACCTCTTTATTACTTAAACTAAGCGTACTTATAAGATAAAGATATACTATAAATAGTAGACTATAGATCTAGTAAGGAACTAAAAGAACGCTCTAGAGCTACTATACTGTAAACAATCTATAAAATACGCGCTAGAACTAAGTCTCTAGAAAAATAAACCTAAGAACTTACTATACTAACTACTCTAACAAAAAAAGTACTAAGTAACTTCTAATAATATCTTAAGACTCCTTTATAGAAAGATAAAGGAAAATAGGTAATAGACCTTAAATCCTTTATTTAGCTAAGACTACTTAGTAAACTTAATTTCTAACCTAATATAATTCTCTAATAAGTACTAGGTACTTTTTTAGCTAATAGCTCTATAATAGACTTAGCTACTCCTAACTAACTTATTATAGAAGAATTTAACTTAGATATAGACTCTACTCCCTTTAACTAAGGTAGCCTTCTAAAGTATAGACTAGTTACTAAGGTTTCTTTTAATAACTAGACTATATTAAATAACTTAATTAATAACGCCTAACTAAACGTTAGCTAAGTATTATTACTCTAGCCTATACCTAAGCTTAAGATCCTAGAAGAGCTAAAAGATAACTTACTATTAAACACTATAATTAATAAAGACCTACTACTAAGAATAGTCTTTATATCTTAAGATAAACTTAAGAAATTACTTACTAAGTTTACTAAGCTCTAACTCTTAATTTATACTCTACTACTAACCTTATACTAGAGAATTAAAGATAATAAACCTAGTAATTACTTATCTCTTAGAAAATTTACTCTAGCTAGAATAGTATTATACCTAGTAGTTATAAATACCTAGATATAAGATATAATTAACGTAGTAAATAAATAAAACTAGAGGCTTATAGCTAGAGTAAGTAAATTAGATAAATAACTCTCTTAATAAGATAACTAATTAGCCTAACTCTAAGAACGCCTAGCGTAATTACTACTAGACTATAACTATATTATAGAGTAATATAATACTTTAAGCTAAAGAGCTACTTAGTATAAAGCCTTATAAGAAGAAGCTATAGTAAAATATAACTACTTATATAAAGTAGTAATCTACTAAGAAAACTTAATAGCTAAATAAACTAAGCTAAAAACCTTTAACTTTAATATACTAGCGTAGAAAGATATAAAACTACCTTATACTAAGATCTTACTATAAGGCTAGTAACCTAGCTTCTTTAAAAGAGAGTTTAAACCCTAAGTACTAGTAGTAGGCTACTATATCTTTAATAGAAAAGAGTTTACTTTAACTCTCTTCTTAACTAGTATCTAAGAGCTAGCCTTTAATTTTTACTAGTATAAAGAATAAGAAGACTACTCTATAAAACCTCTATAATTTTTAGGTATAAGACGCTATATAGATATTATATCTTTTATCTAGTCTATATATAATTACTTTATTACTAATAGAAAAAAATATATTAGCTTATAAACCTAAGCTAACGTTATTATACGCTACTATATAGGGTTAGCTTACCTATACCTTACTATCCTAAATAGTATTACCTACTTATACTAAGAAGAATTTATATATTTCTTTATACTTTTTTACTAATTTAGTAATATAAATATAGTAAGATTAAGAGAAGTATATTATAAAACCCTAGAAATAGCTAAATTTAAACTAGATTAACTAATCTATAAAACTACCTAGTTAGTATAAGCTAAATTCCTCTCTAAATTTAATAATATTAGCCTTAAACTATAATAGAACCTATAGCTATATAATATCTACCTTTAAAAAAAGCTATAACCTTAGCTTAGAGAGGCTACTAGTACTACCCCTAGTATCTATAATAGCCCTACTAATTTTTAAAAGATAATCTTAATATTAGAAAATAAAGTAAATAATTATAACTTAGATATAAGCCTTAAGTAAACCTAGCTTTATACTCTAGCGCCTATAAGAGCTAAACTAAGAGCGTAGATATAAAACTTTAAAGAAGAACTAGCTATAACTTTATAAGAACTAAAATACTATTAACTATAACTAGAAAGTATATTTAGAAGAATATACCTAACTAGTAAAAAGGCTACTATAATTAAAACTAAGAACTTTAAAATAATTTTATACTAGGGCTATAAAAAGATAAGTATTAGAAAGCTAGACTATACTACTTATAAATAAATAAAAGCTACTAAATCTAAGATACTTACTAATACTATAAACTACTATATAGCTACCTATATAGTAATAGACTCTAAAATAGATATAGAAATAAAGGACTAATTCTTTAAATATAACCTCTAACTAGATATAAAGCTAGAACTAGAGCCTAACTTAGACTAGGATTTAGAAAATAACGTTCCTTAGGCCTAAAGCCTTAACCTAAGGATTATATAAACTAGAAGAGCGTAATTAACTACTAAAGTATAACTCCTAGTATAGCTATATCTTATACACTTACTTATAGAATATAGATAGTTTAGTACAAGAAACTACTAACTAATCTAATAGAAGCTAAGCTAAACTAATTCTTATTTACTAGCTTCTTAAGTAAAGACCTTATAGTACCTTATATAGCTAGAACCCTAGCTAATAATAGAGCTAATATAAACTTTATTTAATAAAAATTTACTTAGAAGACTATAAAATTATAAACTATCTAGCTACTTTAACTTATTATCTATAAAGGATATAATAGTTCTCTATCTAAGTCTATTACGTATTAGGTTAAGTTCTACCTATAAGTAAGTACGTATATTAAATAGACCTCTACTTATATTATTAAAAATATAAGCTAATTTAACCTTATTCTAGGATTTTTATAGTATAAGGCCTATACTATTAAACCTAACTACTACTATAGAACGTTATTATTCTCTAATACTTACTACTAATAGTACTACTAGATAACTAACAAAATCTCCTTAGTAGTATACTATAGTATACTTAGATATTACTCTACTATAGCCTTAAAGAAGCTAGTACTTAAACTATTATCTACTCTTATAGGGCCCTTAAGTAGGCACTCTAATAGGTATAAATAGAACTTATTAATAGATATTTAAACTATTAGTTATTATATAATTAAGGCCTTTACTAGAAGAAGTAAATATACGCTTATAGTACTTACCTTAAATAAAATACTACTACTAGTGTACTACTATAAAGTAGCTAAAGAAGTAGATTACACGTAATTTTATAAACTACTACTTATAGTAGAGCTTAAAGATATTCTATCTATAGAACTACTCTAACTATATTAAGACCTAATACCTTATTTTAATAAGAAAGCTACTAAAGAACTTCTCTCTTATAAGCTATATAACCTAGAAATTACTTTTAAACTTAGCGCAAAAATCCTAGACACTAAACTTTACTTTTTTACTAGAAAATAAGATAAAGTAATCTAGAAATATATCTAAGAAATAAAAGGTAAAGGCTTTATTAGTAAATATAGCTCCTTAGCTAAGAATAACTTACTAATTATAGCTAAACTAGATAGTAGCTTATAAGTCTACGTAAACTACTATAAGCTAAACAAATCTACTATTAAAGACTAGTACTCTATTCTATTCTTTAGAGAAATACTAGCTTACTTAAATAAAGTAAAGATATTCTCTAAATTTAACGTAATATACGCCTTTTACTACTTACGTATTACTTTAAATTTAGAATAGCTAACTACTTTTATTACTTACTTTAGTATATATACTTATAAGGTAGTACTCTTTAGCTTTACTAACGTACTAGCTACCTTCTAGCGTGCTATTAACTTAGCCCTACTAGAATATTTAGACAACTTCTATACTATATATATAGACAATATCCTAATATACTCTAATAATAAAATAGACTATATTTAGTATATTTATAAAGTACTTATATAACTAAAAGAGTAAGGCTTCTATATAAACTCTAAAAAATCTAGCCTCTACGCTACCTTAGTTAAGTTTTTAAGTATAATTATCTCTAATAAAAGAATTATAATAGATCTCTCTAAAGTTAAAGCTATTTAAGAGTAAGAAATACTAAAGACTACTAAAGAAGTCCTAGCCTTTCTAGGCTATACTAGATTTCTCTAGCGCTTTATTAAGGATTACTTAAGCCTTACCTTACTACTTACTAAGTTAATTAAGTCTAAGGTTATTACTAAACTTACTAAAAGAAATAGGCTACTCTTTTAAAAGACCTAGTATAAGCCCTTTATAATTACCTAAGAATATATAGATACTTTTAATAAACTAAAAGCTACTTTCTAGCTAAGTATAGTCTTACTTTACTTTAACTCCTTAAAACTAATTTATATCTAAACTAATACTTCTAGGTAGGCCTTAAGTAGAGTAATAAGCTAACTAAACTATAATAAAATCTAATAGCTAGTTAGCTTCTTTTTAAAAAAATATACCCTAGTAGAATATAATTATAATATCTATAACCTAGAACTTATAGCTATAATCTAAGTATTTAAAGAATAAGAACTAGAGCTTATAAGTAGTCTATATATAATCTATATTATAATAGACTACTATAATTTAGAAACTTTTATAATAACTAAAAAGCTTAATTACTACTAGGCTTACTAGTTATTATTCTTATCTTAATTTAATTTCTATATTAAATACATACCTAGTAATATAAATAAGGTTATAGACGCCTTAAGCTACTAACTATAAAATTACTTTATAGATAATTCTAATCTATAAGTATTAAAAGCTAACTAAATTATCTTAAGCTCTTAAGTCTTAGCCCTAAGTGTAAAACCTACGCTAGATATAGTAATTTACGCTCTAAGCCTCGTAGACTTATAAAAGCTAGATAGATTTACGCTAAAATAAGCTACTATAGTATACGCCTACCTTTACTATATTACAAGAATAAAACCTATATTAGTAAACCTACTAGAGGATTTTCTACTACTTTATAATAGAGAACTAGACCTAGAACTCTTACTATATATTATTAACTTACGCCTAATAGAAGAATTACTAGATATAGTATACTTAGAAGACTACGTAGCCTAAGCTATATTTACTACTATAGATAGTAGATAATAAAAACTATTAAAAGCTTTCTATAAAGTAAAATACTACTTTTTACGTGCTAATATTAGCTCTACTAGATTAGAGAAAGAAAAGTACCTCTAAGTTAATAAAACGCGTCTATATATCCCCTTAAATACTTATCTATACTACTAAATCTTTAATTTATACTATAACTATTAGTTAGTAAGCTATAAAAGACTCTATAGTATACTATATCTAATATATAAGTGCTATTATTAGCTTAAGATACTCTAAGCTATTAAGTAATTTTATAATATATACTTAATCTACTACTATATAAAGAACTTATAAGATAGTAAACTTAGTTACCTCTAACCTATACTAATTCTTTATATACTCTAAACTAATATCTTAGTAGACTATATCTAAACCTTACTAACTAGTAAAAATAGTAGCTAGATTTATAAATATATCTTAGTAATTTACTACTACCTTATAAAAAGACACTATTTCTTCTCTTATAAGTCTCTAAAACTAGAGAAAGCTACTTAATATTTTATATCTATTTTTAAGCTTTATAAAGTCCTAATAAATATTATATCTAATAGAGAGATAACCTTTATTAGCTAATTTTAGCGCTATGTATATAAATACCTCTATATTACGTAAAAGCTCTTAACTACGTACTACTTAGAAACTAATAGCTAAACTAAGCGAGTAAATTAAGCCCTAGAGATCTTTCTAAGGTAATATATTAACTACGCGTAAGATAACTAGGTAGCTTAACTATACGTAGCTAAGTTCTAAGTAAATAACACTATTAATATATCTATTAAGATAACTCTATTTCTCGTAGATCTAGGGTATTACTCTTATAGTAGTATATACCCTAGCGAAAATAATAAAGATTAACTAAACCTAGCTTAACGCAACTAATATATATAAGCTAATAAGCTACTTAACGCTTATAGTAACCTAGTAGCCTACCTTAAAGAAAAAATACTCTAGGTATAATAAGAGTAAGTAGCTTAAGCTAATACCTCTTACTAAAGTAGACTAGTATATAAAGTTAGTAACTAAGCCTATATTAGTATAGCTAATTAGAGAACTACTTAGCTAACTCTAAAATTAGACTACTAATAGGTAGGCCTATACTTTATTAAAAGAGTTATCTATAATAGTAGAGTATATAAGCTAGTACTACTCTAAGAAATACTAAGTAAAGGCGTATTCCTAGTCTTCTCTCTAAAACTCTTACGCTCTAGAGATTAGAAGCCTTTACTAGATTAAGACTTACTATAGCTAATCTCTATTATTATTACTAATAAAGAAACTAGTAGCGTATACAAAGAATACCTAGTAGAAGCTATCTTAGATATATACTTTAAAGAGCGTAGAAAATATATAGGATAGTACTACTTAGTCTACTAGACTAGCTATAATAAACTTATATAAGAGCTAGTAGAAGAATTTATAAAATATAAAGCTACTTTTAACTTTTACTAAAACTACCTAGAAAAAGCTAAACTACTAACTCTATATATACTAAAAAAATAGAGCCTTAATAAAGACGTAACTTATTAGAGTATCTTAACCTACTAATAGGTATAAAAAAGCCCCTCTAAGGCGTAATTACTACTTTTAGCTCTTACTAGAACTACCTAGATAAGCCTAAAACTATTAATAGGCGTAAAAAAGCCCCTTTATAAGGTATAATTACTACTTTTAACTTTTACTAGAACTACTTAGAGAAGCCTAAAACACTAACTATATACCTAAAATAGAGCTTAATAAAGACGCAACCTAGTAAAGTACTCTAGCTATTAGTAGGCGTAAAAAGGCCCTCTAAGGCGTAATTAGAAAACTTTACTACTAGCTAAAGATAAATTATAGCGTAAAAAATAGTAGGAATAGTTTACCTTAGCTAGTAAGCGTAGGACTCTTTTTAGGTTAGGGCCTACCTCTACTACTATAGCTATAACTACTACGCTCTCTTATAACTAGTTACGCGTAGGTCTAGTTTACTATTATAGAATTTATAACTAGCTACTAAATTCCTAGCTAGGGCTACTTTATGCTGCCTACCCCTTAATACTTATAAATATTAGGCTTACTAGGTCTCCTATATTAACAAACCTACTTATTACAAAGCCTATATCTATAGTAAGTACTTATATAAAGATTTAGCGCTATTAAGTTACTTAGTAGCGTTAACTTTACTTTTCTTTATACTATATATAAATACTTTTAGGTTTAATTTTATTAGTGTAGAGTAAAGGTAGTAGAAAAGAGTTTATAGTTAACACGTTTTATATATAGAAGTTACGCGCGTCTTAATTTTATACTAAAATTAGTAAAAACTTTAGCTCTATACTTTATAAATAACGATTTTAACTCTAAAAATAGTTAACTTCCTTAACCCTAGCTACTACTACTACTACCTAATAGGTATTATTAGTTAATTAGAGCCCTTTTTAAGCTCTAGGAATTCGCTCTTTAAAAGGAGGGAAACGTATAAGGGAGTTATCTCTTATATCTCTTATTTTCGCACTAATATTAGTAAGTTAGTAACTTACTAATATAGTAAACGTACTAACATTACAAACTTACTAATATATTAGTAAGTTTACAACTTACTAATATCGCAAACTTACTAATATTGCGAACTTACTAATATTTAACTACTTTTCTACTTTTAGTTAGCGCTTAGTAGGCTACTAGGTATATATACCTAGTACTTACTTAGATAGCTTTATCTACTATTTACTCTTTTTAGTTAATTGTTAAAACTACCTTATTAAGTTATCTTACGTAAAGTCTACCTTATAAAGCTAAATTATACTAGTATAGATCTCTATAGAAGTTTCTAGCCTCTTATAATAAGTTATAGAGTAGAGTATATAGGTACTATAGAAGTAGAGTTAAAAGTAGTAGGTTTACTTAGCTATTAAAGTAGTAAAAAGTAAACTTAGAGTAGTTTATAGTAGATAAAGACTTACACTTATTTAGCTAGTATAAAGTACTATAATATATATAAAGTACTTATAAAGTAGCTAAATTAAAGTAATTTAGGTTTAGTAAGGGCTATATAGTAGGCTATAGTAGCGTAGTAAGAATATTATCTAGTAGGGACTCTAGAAAGTCCTTGTCGTATACTATCTCTAGAAGTAGAGACTATTTATAGTAGGTAGATAGCTCTATAGAAGTATTATAGGTAGTTATAGGCCTACTATATAGTAGTAGGGATACTATATAGGCCTATTATAAAGGTAGACTATTAAGGTCTATAGATAGAAGCTATAAATAGCAGCTATAAGTAGAATAGGAAGTATATATAAGTAGGTTAGTAGATAGTTAAGAGTACTACTAAGTAAACTTATAGGAGTATAATTAAGGTAGAGCTAATATAGGGCACTAATATAGTTTTTATAGAACTTTATAGATATACAGTAGATATAACAAGTAGTATAGAAGATTATAGAAGATAGCTAGCTTAATACCTAAGTAAAAGTCGGCGCAATAGGGGGATTAATACATAGTAGCGGCATGCTGCAGGCCTAGTAAAAGATTATACTAGAGTAAAGGGGTAGAAACAGGACTAAAACAAGACTGAAACAGGACTGATTTAAACGTGCTACACGGAGTATATATAATCTAGACAGAAAAACGGACGTGCAGTGGGAAAAAGGGAGAAAAATAGACGCGCACGGACGGAAAACGACAAGTTTGCAGGGCGACAACAAGGGCTACAGACATTGTGCAGACTTGAAATTTGAGGACAAGGTAGCGGCAGGTATAGCGATTAATTTGCAGGTAATTTCAAGTGGTGCAGGGGGATATTGGTGGATTCGCTTATGTCTGTTAGTATATAGATACTCTATAAAATAAACTTCGCAGACTTAAGGATTTCAGAATGATAAATAACCACTTCTCGCCGAAATTGAGGGGTTGTGTGATATCCATGAGTCATGTCATTGTTGGTGGCGCAGCTAATGTTTCAAGAATCAAGTGGCACACTATTGTTACGAAACGCATCGCACTCCTTCGTGTACCAGCAAGCGCTGCAGCAATAGATACTAAATTCAAATACTTACTGAATTAGGAAAGAAATATTACTATGGTACAAGGCATAGGTAGTGTAGGTGGATCCCGGGTGCGCAGGAGTAGCTCAAGCCTGATTCAGTCTTGTTTTGCATACAAACCTCAGCAAGGCATAGATACGCAGGCGACTGAAAACCACAGATTTCGATACAAAACTACAGAAGATTTGATGTGAAACAGTCGGGTAGAGAGGTATTGCTTGACTACTGCGGCCCGGGATCCACCTACACTACCTATGCCTTGTACCATAGTAAAGACGAGAGTCGCAATGTGACGAATTCTACGCCTTTGCACACCGCTTGTTCAAGTGCCGCCTTGTGGTTGGATAGGTATACTCAATGTCACATTGAGCTATCGTGCAGCAGAGACCACAAGATCAATTGGGCAATATATAATTAATCCTATACTAGTGCTGTCAAAGCATATACACAGTAGCTTTCTTACATTCCTGCAGGCCGTATAAACAGAACTCATGAAGAGAATGTGATGGCCGTTTTCCTTCTCTGTACTGCACCCTTTGCCTTCGTAGCCGCACCTGCAGCTTTCATGTTGTTCACAACAAACTGCGCCGCATTGTCCCCGTCGCGTCCATATGTCAGATGAGGTGCTAGGACGAGAGCTTGGCCAGCACAAATCAAATCGCCGGTATGGCAAATCACCATTGTGTCGGCTGCGGCTACTTTACCAACCGGCTTTCCGTTGTTTGGGTCGCCAAATATAACGGCGCTACTAACAAAGGCTGAGTCTTGCGCAGAAAGCATGTCTGCAGCATTGTGTACGAGTTGGCCGCCTTGACTATGACTTGTAAATATCATATCGCAAAAGGGGATGGGAAAACATACGAATAACCAGCCATAACTAGGTTTGTATCTGGACATTTTGCCCTGACTTGGCCGACCATCTGTGCCATCAACTGGCTTCCTCCCTTGTCACCTCCTACGAGGAAGCCGGGTATGTCCGCAGGATACTCAATGCCTTGGACTGCAACGTTGGAAGCACCCATCATATCGCCAATTGCGGTAACAAAGGGAGGGCCTGCAATAATGCCCATGTTACCACCTTCTGTCGTACCTCGGGCAAACAATACCGTCATGGCTTTGCAAGCGCCGCCATTTGTTACATCGTTCTGGTTTTGGCTGTTCAAAGCTGCAAGAGCAAAGGTGGGAAGTAGGACGAGTACAAAGGACTTCATGATGACGAAGTAGACTTGATTATGAAGGAAAACTGTGAGATCTCAACAGCGAAGTAAAGAAGTGGGTTGGATATCGTACGATTGAGTTGGATTCTTAGACTTCAGGAGGATGCGAAAATACACGCTTATGAGTCTACACGACAAGACTGCGAGAAGCATCATACCCAAGCTGTAAGTACAAATGGGTGTACACAAATCATCCACGTTTCGTTCTTTTCCTGAGAAGGATCAAACGTTATGCTGCGCTTTGAATAGTACCTTATGTCTGAAGATCAAGGACAAGATAGGCCGAAGGAGGTCGTTTGTTGTTCCATTGAATAAATATCTAATGGTTTTCCTTATGCAAACCAGGGAAGAGGCTGGCTCCTAAGGTCACGGGTGGGAGCATCTCGGCGTCTAGTGGGAACATTTTCTTGGTAACCCTGGATGCTCTGAGGCGTCTGGTAGGGGTTTGGTATGTGCATAGCGTCATAGTTCCTGCGATCATTGTGAGATACAGAGGTCCGTATCGAAGTATGAAGGCCTGGTAGCGATCAATGCATCCGGTCAAGTACTCTAGCATAGATATCGATCATATGAATATGTCTCTCGCAGCAAATGGTACATTGAAAATTGCGCATGCGACATCCGTCATATCATGTCTTGTCAGGATCACGGGGTCGCAAAGTCGTCTTGCCCGAAGAAATTTGCTCGTGCTGAAAGTTGTTGGCAGTTGATGTCGTTTCAGCGAAAAGTTCTGCAGATCTTCAATCGCACCACGTTTCATGGTCGCATTTCTGATGAACCATGTTTGTGATAGCAAGGGTTACATGCCGCAACGATAATCATGCATCGCGACTTGGCAAGCTTATTTCAGCATCATTAGCAATTTTGAGAGGAATCATCCACCAAAACTTGTCGGTGCTTGTCGTGGATGGCTTTCTCATTCGGCAATTAGACTAACATGGGCATTGATAGAGACGCCCTCGGCAAACAGCCAATGACACGTAATGGGCGTCCGCCTGTCTGTGCCACTCCGCGGTGGTAACTCGTTTCGAATGTGTGATTATATTTTGCGGTGAGAGCTGCGAAATTAGATCAGAGTATCAAAAAGTGCTTAGAAGGAGAGTAAAAGGGCAAAAGGGCGGGGTGGATCTCGTTCGGCATTCGGGATGACCGTCAGCGACCCCGCTGTGTCCGGAAAGGAAAAGTGTACGCCAACTTGTTTGTCCACCCATCTCCATAAAAACAATCAGTATAATTTAAGAGGCTGTCATTTACATGTTGGTAATAGACAAGTATTTTCATTTTCTCCAATACAACTACCTTCTGGGACAAAAGTACAAAATATGGTTCTCGAAGTCCACCCCATTGTGGAGAGCGACCTTGCTGACTTTGTTCGCATCGCACATACCGCCTTCTCTAGTAGCGATAATGCGATGACTGCAATTCTCAAGCCATCTCCTCTGCCTTTCGACTACCATGAAAAGACAATTGAGAAGCACCTCAAGTCATTTCGCGAAGAACCTGATGTACATTACCTCAAGGTTATTGACACCGAGCTTGGCGGCAAAATAATCGCATGTGCGAAGTGGCGCATCAACCGTCACGAGAGAACTGAAGAGCAGATTCAATCTATGTTACCTGTTCCGGGTCCAGATGAAGAAGGGAGACCCGCAGCCCAAGCCTTTTTTTGGTATTTGAATAGAATGAGAAGGCAGTACATGGGGACAAAACCTTTCTTCTGTATGTTTGAACATGGCAAACGGCTGATATCTTCCTGACACAGTTAGTTCTCCATATGCTCGCGACTGATCCAGAGCATCATAGACGAGGAGCGGGAGCGATGCTGATTCGATGGGGTACAGCCCAGGCGGACGATGCGCACCTCCCTTCATTTTTAGAGGCAACAGCTGTAGGGCGACCTTTGTATGCAAAAATGGGATTTGAGATGCGTCACGAGGAGATTTTTGACTTGACGAAGTATGGGTTACAAGGCCAGGATATATCAACTGTGATGATTCGGGAGCCATTGGTTCAAGTCATGTAAGGGGTCAAGCATATAGAAGAAGTTAAGCAATTGAAGCAAGTATTCCACATAAATCCAGTGATCGCCAAGCCTTTGGCAAGCGAAGTCTATCTGCAGTGTGCTGCAAAGACGGCACAATCCCTAGTACATAACCATCACCGACTCTGACAAGTTGTCGTCCTCGTGGTCACCTCCAAACAGCTCCAAGATCCCTTGGTTTAGGATCCTACGGCTAAAGCTCGTTGCAACAGGATCTAAGGCCCCCGCACGCCAAACAAACTTCATCTCCGGCCTCTCCTTTACAAAATCACGGATCATCTCCAAAAAAGTCCAATCTTCCCCAACGTCTTCTTTCTTCCAGAAGTACGAGTGCCCAGACTGGCAAATCTCAAGATCAAAAGCCTTGAGTTCTTTAGCCTGGCGAAGGTAGTATAGGAAGAGGATGTTCTGCTCTGGTATCAAGGGCTTGTTACCAAGAATGGGCTGTACTAGGGTAACCCTCTTCAGATACAGATACGCATCTCCAACGCTTCTAATGAAAGCCAATGCAGCACCGATACCCAAGAATTTCATATGTTTGTTTGCGCAGAGGTACGAGAGTGCCTCGGCTCTGGTTTGGCGAGAGATTTGAAATAGAGGTTGGCGCAGCGCATATATGGCGACATGGCAATCTCCTTGGACGTTTCTGCCGATTATACTGATATTAGAGAGTATGGGAAATACGGCCAAAGCATAGATCATGTTGCGAATTTCTCCTGGGAGTTGGAGAAGGCGGGAGCCAAGAGCGTTTTCTTCGGCTGTGATGATATGACGCTCTTGCTGAACTGGAGGGCTTCGAATTCGAATTGGCATTTTCGACATTTCTTAGAGTTTTTTTTTCCAGCTGAGTAAGTGGTTTAGGTATGGTTGAAAATAAGTGAGCGAAGTCTTGGAACTTGTGTAAGAGTCGAGTTACAGGGCGATGCCTATGTTCAACGTTGCCAACATGAGCTAGTTCAATTTCGGTTAGCACCATGAAGAATACCATTGAATTCACGATTCACGCAGGTATTGAAAGTGAAGGAAAAGGCTGGAGTCTGTGAAAAGACAACGAATACTGGTGTTATATGCTCTGTGGCCACTTGTACGTTCTACTTTTACTCCTGATGCTTTTCCACCCTATTCATCAATCAGCTAGCCAAATCGAGACTCAACACTCAGCTCCATCAACACGAATAACAAAAAGACATGATTCAGATTGTGCTATTGGCCTACGAAGCCACACTAGAAGTGCTGCCCGCTAACGATTAAGGGTTTTGGTAAAAAGGTTAGATATTCGGACAAGGCAATCAAATGGAAAGACCAGGCCTTATTGTATGTAGGCATACGTTTAGCGAGGTAATATCAAGATACATTCAGCAAAAAGTCTCTTTTACTTACGTAGTTTTCATGCGACAGTAGATAATGCCATGTGGAAACATTGTCATCTTTGCAATGGAATAGGTATTCAAACAAGATGCATCACCGCAATTTGGATAAAGGCGATGTGAGTATGGGTCTCCATTTTCCTTACTGCTAGTAGGCTCATGAGATACCAGATCTAACTCTGTGGCACTATCAACCGATCCACATCTGGTCCCCAAGTCCCTTGCATACTTACCTTGACTTCATTGCTACCCTGCTTTAGGTCCACATGGGCCACACTACTTCCTGGATCACCACCTCCGTGCGGCAAAAAGGCCACTCGCTGTGTCTTCCCATTGACACTAACATCCGCAAAGCGTTGGCTATTATCGCCGTTGAGGTGCTTGAACCTCAGAGTTGTGCGGGTCGTCGCTGAGCTTTGAACACTGGCTAGAAGAAGTGAGCCAGATGTTGAGCCTCCAAGATAGCCCGCGGCCGAGCCTCCCGAACAAGACGAACAAGATATGGTCTTCGCGCCATTCGATAACGTTCCTGCTTCTCCCTCATACTGGTTTTCGGACGGACCGGAGGTCATGGATCCAGATTGTGCATCAAGCACCCAGTTTACGGCATTCTTCATGGTTGCTGTCGTTCCAGAAAGCTGCAACGGTAGCCAGATGTAGGTACTTCGCATGAGATTCGAGCTCACCCAGCGGTCACCCATGTACATGAAGCCATCACCAACAGGCAAGATAAATGTTGTTTGAGAAGCATACGTGTTTGATCCCGAATCTGCAAACTTTTTCCAACTGGACCATGGGCCGGCGATTGAGGTGGCGGTTGAGTAGTAGTTGTCATTGGGGTCCCAGCCTGTCAATTGAGACGCGAACATGAAGTAAACACCATTCTTCTTTGCAATAGCGGGAGATTCGTACTTTTCTTTCCACGTATAAACGTTGCGTACGATGGTGAGGTAATCGTCGGAGAGGAGGTTAATGCGTAATCCATTTTGGCGCTTTGGAAATTAGTTTATGGAGAGTAATACATCAGGGGAGCTTACATCTTCAGTCAAGAGGTAACCTGTTCCGCTATCATCAACGTACACTCCTGAATCACGAGACTCGAAACCAAGTGGTCGTTCGCTTCGTAAATATGTGTATTTTCCACATACGCTGTCGCCAGTGGCGACGCCGATCTTTGCTTCGCCGTAGTTTGCGCTATCAATATGCATCCAAAGGACGTACTTGTTTGTTTTCTTGTTGAACATGATCTTCGGTCGCTCGATAACACGGCTTGGGCCAGTATCACCGGATGCAGTACGTGAGAGCAATGCGCCTTCGTAATTCCATTCAACCAAGTTGGTGGACGAATAGCAGTTGATGTTGATGAAAGCTGTGCCATTGGTTTTGTCCTCACCAACCCTGGACAAGCAAATCAATTTCAGATGACGGCGTTCACGTATAAATGACCTTACCAATAATACTTATCACCAACCTTCAACATTCCGCCGCCATGAGCTTGTATGTGTTGGCCAGTATTGGTCTGCGATTGTGATCAGTTGGGCTGGCATTCCTGGGCATCCTTTCGTACTGCGGTCCATGTCGCGCCAGGAATAATCTGCAATGTCGCACGCGCAATTGAGACCCAGAGGCCAAAGATTGCGAAAACACCTGAACGCATGTTGAAACTTTGTAATTCGCGAACTCGTCGCATGAACACAAGAAGCTGAGTTCCAGGTTATATCATAAATTATGTTCGCAAACCCGGGACAAGATGTTCCACCTTTGCTAAGTCTGGCAAGGTAGGCTATGCTGCCATTGGGAGGTTGCAATGCTAGTTTGTCACGAGTAGAGCCGGAACACCATGACACAAGCAATCTTTATTGATTTCGGCAGGGATAAGAAAACGGATTTGCGGGGAGGACTAGCACATCGCTCAAAGAGATAGTAGTGCCGGCTGTTCTGCTTTATTGAGGATGAAGGCGCTCATGTGCCGGACCTTAAATTGATCATTACCGGACGACAATATTCCGACGTCCGCGCATCTTGCCTCTGACGTAAGTACAGGTATCGCTCGATTTAGAACATGATCAATTGCTTGGAAACAGCTCCGCATTTTGGAAAGCGCGTCACCGAGTAATGGAAGGAAAACTTGACAAATGATGTGGTTTAGCGACTTAGACTTGGAGGAGATGTGATTGCGGGTGAAGCTAGGGTTGGAATTTGGAGAAGGCAAGCTTGAAATCAATTTGTTGTAAGTCTTGACTACCAGTATTCAATATCAAAGGGCCTGCGCGACTTGTATAACGCGACTAATTGTGGCATTTAGATGGCATCCTCCAACGTATTGGGCGTGACCCTTCTCTGATGTACGGCAAACGTCGCGGCGGCATGGTCCTTTGTTTGTTCGCTGATGCCTACCTCTGATCAAGTATCCTGTAATGCACCTTACCATATCAACGACGGAATGCAGCTGGAATCTTGGGCAAACGTAGTTGCACGCGGGTGTTGGCGAAAATGGCGTTGGCTGGTTGCGTATCGTGTGGAAATGGTGATAGCGTTTTGGGAATGCCAGCGCCTCTCGTCCCGCATGAATCCCGCCGCTCGCCTTGCGGATTGTGTCCCGTGGAACGTGTGCCTTTCGTTTTTCAAACATGTCGCTGGTGCTTGATATGCCCATCTCATGCATCTTGCCTTTCGCCCCTTGAACTTCATGTTGCTCAAAGCTCATGCATCTTGCCGCTCGCTCGCCGCGCATAAGTTGTTGCTGTGCCATCTAAAACCTTGCCTCAACGCGCGAGAAAGCATCGCAGACTCTAATCCGCATCGGCATCGCCGTACAATCGCGTTTCTTGTGCCATGTCCTTATGATGCTATTGTGCTGCCGCTTTTCATGATGAGCAGCTGATCCTTGCCCCTGAGTTACTGATGGTTCGTCTGCGTCAAAGGCGGTATGGGTCCCTGCGGCGCAGCCTCAGTTTATGGTGTTGCGCATCGTCTTGCGCATTTGATATTGCAGTATGCGGCGAGGAGGACGGCTTAAGGGGTAAATGCATGAGTTTGTTGATGTCGTTGGGGTTGGCGTGAAGCTTGCAAGTGGGTGATAGAAATCTCTGCACTCGCCATCATGGCCGCTATGTCGAAAAGCTGCCTGCTTGGCGCGTTGAGGCTGGCGAGCCGGCTGGTAAAGGCTGTCCTCATGAGGCCCGGAGCTCGGCCAACCTCAACATCAACTCCTGAGATACTGCAGAGGTGGGAGTTAGGTAACTAGAGACCCGGAAATCTTTTGCAAGTGGTCCGAAGGCGATCCAAAGCGTTTTCGTAGAGCTGTAAAGGTGCCTGGTCGGCCATCGCACCTGGCACACAACTCAACACCATGATGCTATCACGAACTTTACTCTTGCCAGGTGCCCCCGGACGCCCCACCCCCACCACCATAACACCACCACACATCGCCTCGCTTCAAAAAGTCTTGCATCTTGTAGAGCTGATGTCTCTCATCCTCATCCAGCTTCTCAAAATTTTGCCATTAGTGTCGCCGCATGGCGCAGGCACCTTGAATTCAGCAATGTTGCGAAGCTCGCCGACAGATTCCACGACAGGAACTATCCCTCGCATCCTGATCCTGGTGGAGGTATTTTCTCAGGGGTGCTTGATCCTCAGCGGCATGTTGCTCGATCTTCTTCGTGCTTCTTGCCGTCGTTGCAGCGCTTGACGGAGATGCCATGAAACGGCCACTATCGATTGCCGACCCTGTCATCTTCAATACCTCTCGCGATGGGTGGAGGCGGCTTGGAACACACCACGGTAAGCGGCTCCATCATTTCTGACATCATTGGCATACTGGCGAACATATGCTGACAAGCTGGGCAAGGTCGCCCACGTCCGAGCGACTGCAAGTGCAGCGGAACCAACACCAAGGCTGAGAGACCATTGTCTCCGCAAGGTCGACAAAGTAACTTTCCGGGACAGCCAGGTATGTGCAGCGCCTCAGTCGTGAGCGACATAAATTCTGGAGTTTTTTTTGCGGACTTGCAACTTTTGCAGTCCCTTTATACTTTTTGCCGCATGCTAGTCGCTTGTGAGGCATGTAGACACGGCGGCCTTGCCTTTGCAGCTCAAAGTCGCCTGCACCAACTACTACATATTCGCAGTTGCTCGGTCGGACATATCGCGCGTGCTATTCCAAGCATGACTCCTCTTGACGACCCGTTGCTGACCGCATAGGACATAGGTTGCTCATTGCCCTCCGCCTCCTCCTCCTCCTCCTCCTCCTCCTCCTTCTTCTTCTTCTTCTTCTTCTTCTTAGTTGCGACCGAAATCCTTCCATACCGTCCATCCGTCGACCGCATCGTTCGAACAACACCATCGCCTGGTGTCGAGCTGGGCCAACAAGCCACGATCATAACCTCTGGGATACTTAGTGGAGGGCTTCAAGGCATATCGAACCGCTCGATACGTAATGGGACGGGCAAACATGCGTCGTAAGCTGGAGATCTCGAATTTTCCAGCGCTGAAATCGGACATAGCCACGAGCAAGATCTGGCAAGCTTGTCGCAATCTTGCCGTCGACTAAGAAATATTGTAAGAACGATTCCCTCCCTCAAAAACTACCTGTCAATTTCGTCTCCTCGACCGCACAACATCGAACCACATGGCCGGGGAAGTTTGGGTCAGCCGTCGTGCCCTACTCATCAACCCTGATTTCGCATTACCGGTGCCGGTGTGCTGTGAGGTCGCTCTCAGAAGCGGAGTCGAATACTAAAGCTGGGACACATCGCTGTTTCGCTTACGGGTACCCCTATGTCATCTTCGGAGACATATGTCATACGAAAGTGAAGGAGTGATGGAGAATAGTGGACGTTGACCGATATACCTTGACACCGCCACGCCACACCGCCTAGGGGTCAACCGATACCTAGTCCTGATGTCTAGCGTCTTCGGATCTTCGGGTTCCTTGACCACCAGCTCGGCCCTGGTTTCACCATGTCGTCTTGGGTCCCTCTGCAATATCTTCGGAATCGCATGGCATACGAACTTGACATGGGGAATTCTTGGGTACCGCGCAGTTCACCATGTCGCTTTGGGTCCCGCTGCGATATCCTTGGAATCGTATGGCATACAATGTTGGCATGGTAGACAAGTTGGCTTGGCAAGCTGACTTGACAGGTTGTCATGCTATTTCGGGTCCCGCTGCGATATCCTCGGAATCGTATGGCATACGAGTTGGCATGACAGACTTGGCTGCTGACAACGGCAGGCATTCAGAAGGGAAGTATGACCCATCCCGAACATCCACACCTCGCACGCAACCATACAAAGGACTATCTTTCTTGTCATCATCAATCTCTGTCTTGGTTCTGTGTGTGGTCGATGGGTCGAGAGTTGGGTTTCATACTTCCGTGAATTCTCACACCTCCATCACTGTTTCCAAGCATGGTTCTCAGTCTTGTCTCTCTCTATAATAGAAAGGTTACCAAGAGGCTCACCACGATTCGCGCGGTGAAAAGGTCAGTGCTCATCGGGATTTCATGGGCGTATTGGGTGTTTGGCAACTTTGGTTGTTGATGTCCTCATTGAGATCCAAGTTTGACGCGACCCGTGTATACCCCCCATGTCTGGTCCCCACGACACGTCAGCTATTGAGGTTTCAATGCTGGGGATCGTGTGGAGAGACGGCGTGATGGAGTGTTTGAGATTCACATCCGCTGCGGCGGCAGCGTTGGTAACGGTGCCATATACTCGATGAGGTTCGATGCGACGATTTGACGGTTATGCTTGCTTGTCTTCCTCATGCCCCGTAGAGTCTTATGGAGCTAACAACCCCTCAACCTTGTGTTTCATTAGATCTTCAACCTCGACACGATAAGATTTGGTACCAGGCATTAGACTTGTGAGTATGGCTCCGTGTCACGATATGCCGATATCCTCGACCTACCCTCGACCAACACAAGAAACGATGTTCGTCGGGCTTCATTCGCGACATCAGCCCTCCAGTTCCAGGTATGGCCATGGTCTCGCCGGCAATGCTAAACAGCTTATAGGATTGCTCGTCCGATGCAATGAGCTGTTGATGCGGTTTCGCTCCTGGATCGGTTATCTCATCCGAGGTACGTCCATATCGTTGTTTCTCTCGCAACCTGCTTCGCACAGTTTTCCAGGCCATCTCTTGTGGAGGTTCGAGTGTTCGTTGCACAATTTGCTTGATATTTTCCCGTTGCGTTCTTTGTCGGGTCACCAATCATCTCGAGTCCGCTTGTCCCTTCTTGTATTCGCGCCTCCACATAACCGATCTCATGCAACCGCGACCAATCGAAATGAGACCCAACGAAACGCAACCGACTGAACGTGCACGGAACCACGACCGAATGTAAATGGAACAACGACTGGAGGTGCATGGAACAACAACCGAACATGCGTGGAACTGCGACCGAAGTCAATATCCCTTGTTGTCTACTTTTCATCGATCAGCATTGTCTTTAACCTCGCGGAATCACACGAAACAACCCCTCCATTTGGCTTGCCGCTGCTAATCATCAATAAGTACCGAATGTCTCGAGACGGAAACGATTCTAATCAGCCAAGGGCATGGTAAGAGCATTTTGACATGGCACCGGATGCTCCTTGCATACTCATTGGCCTTCCAGCTAGGGTCTTCAACTGGCTTTGTCTCTTGCAGCTCCTGCTAACAATGCAAGGTCCTTGTTTAGCACGTGCTGCAATAGTCTGAATCGGCGGTCAGACTGGATGTTGCACAAGGTGGGCCTCGGTTCGCTGTGCTGAATCTGCTGAATGCGGTGGAGCAAAGTGCCTTGCTCAACACTTAATCGATTCTGGTTTGCTTCCGCCAGGATGTTCATGCAGTCAATCCCCCTCCTTCGAGATGAGCAGAGAAGAACTGAGTGAATCCAACGACGATGAATGTCGCGATGAAGCCATCATGCTGATTGTTACCCTTGACACACGTCAAGAACCTCCGTACTCAGAACTATAGCTAGGATGTCAGTAGGACTTGTACAATCTCATTGAAGGCCAGGAATGGAAAAAACCATGGGGCAAAGGCAGAGAGACCGTCGCGAGTTACTTTCTCGCGCTTATCGAAACCTTGCTGACGACTTTCGTTTAGGATATAGACTCAAGGTCTCTTGTACACCCGCCCTTCATATGTGGAACGAACATCTAAGGCTCTTTCATGTAGAAGTCAGCATGATGCTACTAGCGTTTTCGAAGCACCGCATCGTCCCCGTTTGGCCTGAGGTTCGAAACGACGCTTGATCGAGTCAATCCCCAACAACTTGAGTCTTCTGCGAGATGATACGGAGTTACATGTTGCCTCAATCTCGTACCCGCAGTTCCAGGCCAGCCATCATTGTGCGCATTTCCGATGTCCGTCCGCCACAAGAGTTGTGATGCCACTGGGACAGTTTTCCACTCTTGGCATTACGCCGAAAATAACATTGTGATACTGAAACGTACATCCCTTCGCGCATAGAAGGCTTTCTGTGCGAAGGCAGCGATTTGCTGTTAGATTTGTTGTTTCCGAGTATGGCTATGTTCCCACTTCGCAGAGGTTTGTATTTGCTGGTGAGTTACTCGATGTCTTCTTGCCACCAACGATGTAACGCACAACTTACATACCACTACGATGTGAGAGATATGTTGAGAACGCTACGCCTCGTGTGTTTTGAGTCGAGAAGGCCTAAGTCGATTTCAGCGGCCAAAGTTTGAGCTTTGCAAGATCAAACTATTGAGTGACATCATACGGGTACCATGCACACCCATTTCGCGAAGGCCACATGATAATCGCGAGTAATTATCTGCTGCTTTGTATGTGAATACTAAAAAGCGGGTTGGTCATGATGAAATTCATACTTGAGCTCGATGCAAGACATAGGGTATTTGATCAACACCATGTCACTGCGACAAAAGCGCATTGTCTAGAGCTGAAATGACTGCTTGAGCGACATTACCTCATGTTGGTCCAGTGGGTGTCGTCGCGACGGTCCGCTTGGAAGATATAGTTGAGAGTTCGTGAGGGCAAGGATTCGGCGACCACTTCTCCGCCTCCATCCTCAGTTGTTCTGATCCAGTGCCTTACGACGCAGACCACCTTCCCGCTTTTCGGCATTACTAGGGAAAATTTTTAGGTTGCGACACCCGCTGTCGTAGCGGTCTGGTCGAGGTGTGCGATCCAGATGCATTCGGCGACCAATTTCTTGTGTCCATCCTCAGTCGTTCTGATCCAACATCTTGCGATGTTGACCTCCTTCCCACTTGTCTGTATTACCAGTACCATCTTGTCGTCATCCATTCCAACATGCATTCCAAGTCCGAAGACGAGGTCTCAACTAGCTGGTGCCGTGTGAGAGGTTATCCGCCCCAACATCCCCAGAGAACTCTGATCCGGCTTTTGCTGACCTCCCTCCGTGTCATGTATTACCAATCGAATGAGTGTCGTGAGTTGAGAGATTTTCAGCTCATATGCTGATTGGTGCGTGGTTGGTATTGTGGCGTCGGTGCAAGACAATGCTCGAGCTCGGAGGGGCTTGTGGTCATGGGCCAACCTGCGTAAGCAGACAAACACCACTTTGCGAAGTAATCGTAATCAGGCCAAACGCATGCATTTGGATGAAGCGTTTCATGTCGAAAAGCATAGTTCAGCCAATAAAGCTGCATCAATCATTGTCAATGCATGATATGCCGATCGTCTCAGCACGCGGTATAGGCCTCAGTGCGGGTACCAATGTCATACAGCATTGTGGTATTACAATGCCATATTTATACCCAGTTGCAAGTGCGCAAAGGCATCAATACCTAGTATTGCTGTCCCGCATCTGAATTGGATGGACGGACGTCAATGGTGTGCATCCTGCAGCAACTGACAATCCTGCTCGAGTTGATAGTGCAGCAAAACGAAGCCTGTCCGCAGCGTCACCGACTAGCCTTCAAAAAAGGATAGTTACGTGAGTTCAACTGCATATAGGTTGATTGCCTTCGATCAGAGCCCTGAAAGGGGTGCCTCCTTCCCTTTCTACCTGTTACCCCACCAAAAGATAGCAAACTCCGTGATTCACCAAAAAGAAATTGGGCCATCCAAGAGTCGAACTTGGGTCTCCTTGCTGCCGCCACGCGCAGTTCAAGACGGTGGGAATCTCTTTTCGGATCTTGCCCACGGCCTTGGTACTGCCCCGTTGTACAGGCGTCTTACCACTAGACCAACAGCCCTAGTTATTTTTTTGATGGTAAGCCTTCGATTTTTATGATAGATATCCGTACTATGCTCTACTAGGCATAGTCACAAGTGCCAATACTTTGTGCTACTGACCTATACCTAGGTTGGATAAATGGACGTCCATATAGTACATTCTGCAACAACAGACATTAACGCTCAAGCTAACAGCGAAACAAAAACTAGCTTTGAAGTATCAACCAACAGGTCTTGAAAAAAGAATAGCACGAGAGTACACAGCTTGATTGTTTTCAAGGCGTGAGTTCACCTGACCCAGTTCCTCCTCCATTGTACTAGACTATTATCTCCCAAGGGGGTAAAACAGGCTTGATTACAAAAAAGCACTTTCAGAGAGTTAAGCTCCCGTACAGTGCAGTGCAGTACTTGAGCCTGGGTGTCCAGGCCCAAAGCGACACGGCTGCACACAAGGGGCTCCGCTCCTTTGGTAGGACATGCGCTGTGCTTCTTTTGGTGAGGCGAAGGCTAAATCGACCAAAGATTTTGCAATTGGCTTATAATACAAGATTATGACACCATCCACTTAAAAACACAGAATCATGACGAAAGTCGATACGGAGATACAGGAAGTCGCATATTTAGATCACCCAGTGTTGACAAGGTTGTATTACTCAAAACCTGTAATGAATTCGCTAATCTGACTCAATGCGGAGGTACAAAAATCATACGTGCCGAAGCATGGATCATCCGTAAGGTATTCCAATGATGTCCAATGGCTTCGTACATCCAATTCACAGCCGTCCTGCAGCGTGTTTCAAGGTCGATAGTTGGGATCAATATCTAAAATCCCCGTTTTGGTATCGAAATCTTTGTTTTGATGCTAAATGTCACAAGGGATCTCAAATACCGGAGCCAGACATGAAGGCAAGGGGAGCTCAAGGTAAGAGCTTACTCAAGAAGCCACAGCAGAGCAGCATCTAGTATGGTCAAAACACCAGATATTGGATGCTATAATGCAAGGGATGCATTTTGGGTTCCGAGACACTGCCTTGCGAACGAGATGAGAGCGGAAAGCGAAGAAAAATGTCAAAATGAGGGCCGACAGATAGTTATGATACTACCAGGAAAGAAGCCGCGCTAGTAGCCTGGAAGCCATCTGCGTCATTCAACTGGTAAGACAATAAATGAAAAGGAAGCTGCAAGGACTTGTAAAAATAGGCCTTCCGTGGCAGGTGGTATGGGTAAGACGAGACTATCTATGTCATCTCAAAATTCCTATCATGCGACCTGGCTTCCTTCAGCGCCAAAAATAAGCATCAGGAGCACTACCATACGCGGAAATGGTGGATAAAGAGGCTTTTGGGTGGATTTTATTTATTTCCAATAGCCTCGAGGGCTACTGAACTGCACTGTGGGCATCTAATCTATCATTACATTCACTGCCGTGTTCGACAGGACCCCAGGATGCTCTCGTCATCATATCTCACCATGGTGAGGACTTGGGCACCGGACCGGTCCGGAGCCCATGATCCATCACCAGACCTGCCATGATCTCCTCCAAGGTCTTTCCCGGCTTAGTGAGCTCCCACCAGCTAGGGCTTGTCTTTGTGACCTGGTCGAAAGCGTCCTCACCAACGGAGAGCAAATTATGGAGGTGATTTGCCTTAGGGAAGAGCGTGAGGGCTTGATTATAAGTAAGCCAATCCTCATCTGTCATCGGAATCGTGATAGCATATACCACGCCGGGCAAGACTTTGTCATAGGAGGCAACTCGGTGCAGATCCTTATGCATCTTGACATCCATCCAGTCACCAAGCTCCCTCATCACCGTGTCAACATCGCGCTGCTTTCCACACTCGGCGTAAATCAAGCGCAGCGGTCCAAGAAAAAGGAGGCGATCCGCTGCCTAGGTACTTTTAGTAAGTGCATAAGCAAAGTATAACCAAGGAAAACTTACTCCCTCTGGTGCTTGACGCACAAATGTCTGTTCCATGGCACCTATTGGTGCTCTGCCCTTGTTGTCGATGAAAGAAGTTTGCTCAGACGCGTTGTTGTAGTGAGCAGCGTGGATCGTGCGGTCAGAATTGTCGCTGATCTCCGAGCGCGCATTTCCAATGTTCTTGTGGGCGTTAAAGGTGGCGCCATACCTGTTGTTGAAATTCTCCACCATATTAGACGAGGGCGACATGAGCTGAGTGCGCATGCCCCCGGGTCCTTGTACAGTCATGAACGATTCTCCCATGCTGTTGTAACTCAGACCGCTTGGGCCTTTCTGTCCTTGATGATCGAAGCGCGTGAAGTTGGCCATAGGCGGAAATGCTGGGAGAAGGGACACCCTACTACCCTCACTGGAGGTCAAAGATACGGAACGTGGTGTTGACACAAGGCGGGCTTCAGAGGGAGCAATGTTTCGTGCATTGGCCAGGCGGTCACCGATATTGTTAGGTGGAAGGCGAGAATAGAATCGATTCCCGGAATGAATCGCTCTAGAAGAAGATGTGAACGAGGAAGAGCGGTGCTCTGGTGCATTTGACGTAATCGGAATGGAAGACATCGAGGCGGAAGGCGACGGATACAAAAGTGCTTAGCCTGTGTTGTGGGATAGAGGAGTCTCGAAAGGTGTAGTTGATTGACAAGATAAGCAAAATATTGGCTGAAAAGCTTAACAGGTGACTGGAAGGAGTAGCGCGTACAAACTGATATTCACCCAGGATAGAACCAATAAATCTCAGCTCCAGAAATTATAGTGAAAGAATCAGGGATTGCAGGTGAGTGCAACGGGTTGAGATTTGATGAAACAACTTGAATAATTAAACATTGTACAAGGACCAAAAAATGCGCCCAGATATTAGCTGCTTCTAAAGTAAAAGCTGTGAAATCCATTTCTAGCAAATATATCCAGGTATGTTTGGATATAGACAGCCTGGAAACTGTAGAACTGAAACCTCATAGAACTTAAATAAACAAGGGAACACTAACAACCCAGGGAGGAAGATGTTTTCTCACAGGTATATAACACCTATTCTATCTTTATTACAATCAAATAATTACCTAGGCATATTCTTATAACAATTTCAATCTAAATATAAGGCTTTCTCTCTTATAGATAAACTGAAGCTAGGTAACGAAAGAGATAAATTATTTTTCTCTTAGCTATTTTTTTTCCCCCGAATACCTTGTGCGCAAATTTGAACGTTCAGAAGGGTATCAGACATAAAAATATGGTTAAACATCTGAAAATAAGATACACAAGTACTTGGGGGGAATTGTGTCTGCCAAGGCGCTATCGAAATAGGTGCCTTGGCAGCTTCAACTTCCACTTGCTATCTGAAAGTGTAGATGAACTTGGTGCCAAATCGGATGGCTGGATCGATTTTCCACGAAAATCTCGACTATTATAAGAAGGGAACGAACGAACGCAAGCAAAATGAAACCGATTTGGGTATACAATTGATTTCTAGTTATCTCATTACTGATTACTAACTACCCAATGGGTAGAAACCACTGTCTCTGCCATTTGGCCATCTCGTCTGAATTTTCTTCCCATTGCTTTTCTCCCTCCGGCGCATTTCACACTAGGCCCTTCCCATTCTTCATCGCTCTCCCACCATGTGTCTGCTGAACAGAGTCTAGCCAATAAATCGACCATTGGCATCATACTTGCCAGGGTAGAGATCAATCGGAAACAAAAGGGTTTTGAGGTTGCTAACACCTTTGCGTCCCAAGTTGGCAGCATACGACATCTGCACGATCATCTCCCAGTTGGCATAGTGAGCCCAATGGACCGAGATACAGTCCCGGTAGTCGCGGCCACAGTGGCTGTAGGACTGGAGAATAGGGCGCTGATGTTCGCGACACCAGCGAAAGTGGTCGTTGCGGAAGCAGTTGAACGAGAAGGTTGGGGCCTGGCAGTGAGCATGGCCACTAGATGTTGTTAGTAGGTGTTCAGAGGGTTGAGGGTGATGACTTACCAGGAACGATCATCGCTAGGATGCTTGCGCTCATACTTCGAGGCAATGTACTCGATGGCGAACGGCAGGAAGCTCGAATTGTCCGAGTTGCGAGCTGGTCCAGACGCAGAAGGCGGAGCTTGTTCGCGAGTACGGTCAGGCAGGGCGCCCTGTCCAGCTCCTGTGCGAATCACATTCTCGATATCGGTGAGACGTTGTTCGATGCGGTCGAAACGCGACTCGAGTTCGCGGATCTTGGCGGTGAGGCGGTTGGTCTGTTCGTGGTTCATCTTGCGGGAATCGGCGGGGTTTGTGGTGGTGGTGTGGTGGGTGGTGCCTGGTAGAGTTGTGTCTAGTAGGTGTGCGCAGTTGGCGTGTGTGGTGATCGAAAAGATTTCAAGAATTGAAGGAGTAATGATTAAGTGATCGAGGTGGGGGTGGGGGTTTATATACCCACAGAGAAAGTTGCGGCAACATAGATTTTCCGCTCAATTTTCACCATAGGTAAGTCGCAAACAAAGTCACAGCCGAAAAGGGTATGTGTAAGCGCTTCTGTTTGTAATTTTAACCGCTAATTGCAAACAGCGTAGCTTGCGGAAACAGATTTCTACTTTATATTTCACCATTAAGCTGAGCCTGGACAGGGGTGCAGTTATTCCAAGATGCTGTTAGTTGTAAGCCAAGTGAGAATCCGCAATTTTTTTTTAGCTATCGAAAGTTACCGCTGGTTGGTGTCGGTATCGGCCGGTAAGAATTTACGAATCTCTGCTACTATTGATTTACACCGCTCCCTGTTGTAGGGCAAACGTCAGGTCCAAGGCTAGATAGGCGGTAATAATTCCAGGGCTGTACTGAGCATGTAAGATGACATAATATAACTGTACCTGAATAGCTTTCAGATCCAAAATGAACAAAATTTTCTAATGTTGAATTGAATATAGCAAAAAGCTGACAAGGTATAAGATGTAAGTTTTTACAGGGAGGATAGCAGATATAAGTATGCTGTGCTGGTACCAAAAGTATAGCCTAGGTATCTGGATGAGTTCCTTATATTACCAAAAGCTCCTGTAGTAGAAATATTTCAATTCTAACCCGTAAACGTCATGTATGCTCTGGGTTCGAGTTTCTTATTGAAGCGTTTATGTAGTAGCCAACGCTGGACTCCAAATCGCTTTGAGGATCAAAACCGAGGACTGAATTATATCTTCGTCTACTATAGTACTAACTGCTTAGGCTAATTGAGACTTTTCTGCATAACCGCTATACTACTTTGTTGGTAAAAAAAATAAAGTAGAGTTCAAGAACTGTATAGGCAGCAAACTGAGCAGTTATGGATACGAATTTGACAGTCAATATAGTGAGAAACAACTAAATCTTCGCGCAAACCTTTCTACTTTCACTTTCGATTGAAACTGAAGAGGCTTCTTCCCCGCACCTTGGTAATATAAAGTTTTCTTCTGGTCCACGTTATTGTACCCTTTACTAGCCTCACCCACCACAATACCACATTCTTCTTTCTGAAACAACCTTGAAATTCTATACAATGTCGAATATCAACAACCTCGCCGTCCTCCCTGTCTTCGTCCCGTTCTTGCATGTGCGATCGCGCCGCCACTACGTCGTGCTACGCCGCGCTAAATCTCACCTGGTTGAGCTCAAGGCATACGTTGCCGAGGTGCTGAGAAACCTTCCTCCGGGCGCTCGCCCGAACCTGGATGAATGCCACGCAAGTTTCGTTCACAACAAGTTAGACCTAATCACCAAGAGTGTCTGGGAACTCCATTATTGCACCACCGACCAGCAGAAAGCAGAAATTGCGGAGGAGCTCGAGCAGTTGAAGTTGGCCCTGTACCGTCTCAACAACGAAGTCCGGTAAGCCCGAGATCTCCACAGCTATGCACATGACAGGATAATTGTTAATAATATGTGGATACTAGTAAACAACGGGCTGACGTCCCAGCCATGTCCAGCAATTAGATGTAAGTGACTAGGTACCCTGAAACCTAGTTATGCACACTATCCATCCTGAGGGAGTTGAATACCACTAGAGTTTCAAGGCTGTGTGGTTTTTAGGACTTAGGCAACCCTAAGGTTTACACTGCTTTTTTGCGGTAGATTTTGAATGTAAAAAGTTTTATTGCGAATGTAATTAAATCGAGTAACTAAAAGGTTCTAAGTTCCCATGTGTGATGGAAAGCTGTACCATGATAACCTAGTTACCTCGATAAAAGAAGGTGTTGTTAGTCCAACAAGACAGTCTTGTAGCCTATAGGTTGCTGTAGTAAAGATTGCCCCGTAGCGTAATAGCCAATATACTCATTCAGTATGCCATTCCTAGGTAGAGTTACCAAGGTTCAAACTATAGGTTCTGGGCGAGTCAAGAGTGGATTGTACTGGCGTCCGATGTTGGATGTGGAGCTAGCGTATCTTGTAGCGTGGATCGCGTGGCAGGAATTTTTTTGAGTAAGACTTGGAGTAGGAATGCTGAGCCTGGATAAGCCGCCAAGTGCGTCTTGTCTTTTCTTGTTCTCAGAAAAGTTTTTGGTCCTCAGCTTGTTGCTTGATTGGTAGCTTTGACTATATGTATTTGAGGTCCCGCTCCAACAAATCTTCTATGCGAAGCATTTGCTTCCCCCGTCTTTCTTTCGTGGCCAGAACCCGAGTAGATTGGCTTCTCAACTACATCCTCTCTATGCGATATGTTACGATTTACTGTCCTTTGGTGATAGGGTGCCCAGCGAGTTCTGAATAGTGGTGCAATCCCGAAGTGAAGTGAGGTCAATTGACCGGCGGTATAAGCAAGAGTCTTAGCATAATCGGTGCCTATTCTAACTTTCACTAAATTGGCACGTGCCGAACAAGCTAAGATAGCATGACGTCCAAATTGTGATTCACCTTGGGTGACCATGAGTAAAAGCGGTTAGCGTCGTCTACCGACCTATATAAGGCACGCCCACGCCCTTTCTCAACCTTTCTCACACACCACACTCGCTTCGACCTCGCACTCTAAGCACTGGCCATCAATGCTCGGCTGCCATTGCCTTCATTCACTGTGGTCACCACACTGGCGCACGAACAAACTTGTAAGTACAACAGACGCGTTGATCCCTCCCCTTGCGAGAATTTTGCTTTGAAAGTATGTACCACGGGCGACCAGAAGCACCCTTGCCTTCTCCCACGGCATTGGTGTGATACTACCCGCCCTAGAGCGACCGCTCTCCAACTGCTGGATGTCTTTGCACATCCGCGTTGTTGAGTATGGCCATGCTAGACACGTCTCTTGCCCCATACTCTTGGGATTGACGAAAGATACCATGGCCTACATTTCATTCTTCTGTGCATTGAAAGCAATGTATGATCTACGTTGACAATACTATGTACTTTGAATCGAATTCTTTCCTAAACGAGTGACTAAGTGTATCCCTCTGACCACCTTCACCGGCATTGCATCTCTATCCCCCGCTGATATATCTCGCTGCTGTTTCTAACTAAAAGTCGAGTTGATTGGGCCGAACTTGATGTTGGAGTATGTGACCGAAGCACTCGCACTCTTGCTCTCAATATCCGCAGGCACACCCGATGATGTTTCACATTCACCTCGGCCAGACCCCAGATCTGTTTCAACATTCTTGTCAGTCGGATACGTCGAGTCCAGCCACAACATGTTTGAATAATGGTCATCCCACAACGACATAACGAGCACCATTCCTTGGGCCAGAGCCTTTGCCATATTGGCTGTTCCACCCTTGTCCTTGTAGGTGTATTTGTCCTTGAAGGCGGCCTTCTGAGCGTCGCAGAACTTGGTAGTGATGGAGTTACCCTCGACGCCAGGGATGGTGGAGGCGGGTTGGGCAATGGTCTTTCCGCCCTGGACATAGAAGCGCTTGATCTCCATGGCGTCACCAGTGCCGATAAACTGGGTCACGACAGTGAACTTCTTAGACGTGTCGACGGTCTTACCCTTTCCGTAGAAGTCCTTAACGCCCATGCGGTAGCTGTTGAAGTCGCAACCATCGGGATCGCACACACCGGCATAGCGGTCAGCCGAATAAGTTCCACCACATTTGTCGCCATCGCAACGAGACTGCTCAATCGTACTGCAAGCATGGGGCGTCACCGCCGAGCTGACGGAATTAGCCTCCCAGATATCCATCTCGGCGCAGCAGGAGCCGTAGCCGCCGACGCCTGCGTTGGCATCGTTAGATGAGGGCTTCCAATTTTCAACATTTCCCTACGAATTAGTGAGTAGGTGAGGTCGCACGACAACGGAAGTCACATACCTCGCCATTGATGAACTTTAGATCCCTAGGGCACTGAGCATCGCAGTAACCGGTGCCGTACTTGGCGCCAGCCTTATTGGACGAGTATTTCTTCATACCGCCATCTGCATCCATGGACACAAAGTACAAGGCACCATTGAGGCCACAAGGCAGGTTCGAGACATCAACATCGAATGTGAACTCATGATTTCCGGTAAACTTAAACATTTCATACGCAGTATCCGACGCCATCAGGTATGTTCGTGAACCAATGTTGGTCGAGTATGACCCCTTGGTGACGAACTTCAGCTGCAGCGAGTTGCCGCTAGCCGTGATGCCGTAGGTTCCTTTGTAATCCGCACCATCGAGAGCGCAGTTAGTTGCACAGGACTTGTTGTCCTTACAAGTGGTTTTGTTCCACTCGTTTCCGGTGTAGCAGTTGGTGTATCTGAAAACTGTCAGTGTTCGGCAAGGCAATAGTTGAAGTGACTTCATACCCGCCCTTCACATGAAGCCAGCGCCAGTTGGAGTCAACTGTAATCTTGCCATTTTTGGTTGTGCAGCTTCCCTTTGCAGTGCAAGACTGCCAGGTCATGCTAGGGTGGGTTTCGGTCGTCTCCGTACCGACAAGTTGCCCTCGGGCTACAGAGAGTGCCGATGCTACAAAGACAAGACTGCGATACATGATGAACGCCTGCTGATGGTGCAATACTCAGGCCCTTAGGAACTCGAGTCCTTTTATACCGCGCGCCGAGACGATCTTTTGTGGTCCTCTTCGCCCATCATGGCCCGGAGGTGGCAAGACCTACCCAGATGATGGGTAGTAGTATGCAATATGAAACGGAGGGGGGGTACATATGAGCGGCCAGAAGATCCAAATGAAAGATGAACGAGGGGTCTTGGAGGCTGATAGCCTCATTCATGTAACTAAGATCTGTGTGACCGAATCTTGCTCAGCTCATCACATGTACTTGCTGGTTGACCAATAGGCATAGATTTACTTGTTATTGTGGATGCACCAAGTCTAGAAACATAGGCTCCGGCCCGCATGGATTCCCTACCCTCGTCAAAGCCGTGGATGAGGGTGTTATGATGCTGTCTTTTCTGGAAACGGGTGATCCTGGGCACCACAGCTTCTCGAAGCCAAGCGTACCTTCTGTTGGGCTAAGGGTCTCCGTCCAATCTCGGGCAATATAGTGTGGAGGGGTCTGATTCAAAGACCAACGAATGATGTATGTTCATACAACTTCGAAGATCTCATGACAGGATTCCCCGCACGGCTGTCAGCACGGCTAAGACGTAGAAAGCAACTCGAAGCTCACTGCCGTGACCTAGGCGACTTAGGTCTGAACGCGATGCTCCGTCCCCTGCAAGTGGCTCCATTTCATTATTTTAATCAAGTAGCAGTAGCCAGTATTTCGATTACAAGACAACAGGTAGAGAAACATGCTCTTTTTTATTACTTTCAGAATAATGAGAAAGAGTAGGCCCAGTAAGCCCACCTGCCTAAAACCATGCCACCAAGTTTGAGAATATGACCCGACTCGAGAAGCTGCCTCAGTGAGTGTACATGTATGCATATACATACGGGGAAACATGTGGTCTGAGATTCTTTGCGGTAATATCGAATGACGAATGAGGCCCGGCAATGGAGATTAATGCCGTGATCGGTAAAGTTAGGTCTGGAGAAACGTGGAGTTCCCCGCTTTTCGTTCGAAAAATAGATGAACGTGCACAAAGAACAAACCTCCGATAATATGCAAATGGGCAGCTGCGGCCAAGCAGTAGACTTGCTGCTCGTGCGAAAAAGTATCCACACAAACTATGTATGGGAAGCCAACATAGCCAAGTTACCAGCAACTTTCACAACGCTTAAACAATCAACAAGAACAGAATTAGTTCGGATGTTCGACCACTTTGGATATTTCCATCGGTGGTTGCACAGAGATGGTGTTCGGAAACTGGAGTGCAGACAAGCAATCAAGTATAGTGGCCAAGTTGAATAAGGAAAGCTTTCCTATTGGAGCCGGTCTTTGAGTTCTTCCAAGCTCCCCAACGCATGGCAATATATTACAAGCCAGGATCCAGGCCGGGGTTACCAGTGGGCACAAACTTGCGCTTGGGAGTTTACGAAGAGTAACCGGGTACAATCACCTCAGCGACAGCCAGATTCAAGATGCTGGGAAATCGGTCAATTGCTCTGAATGTGTAAGGAGGCCTGTTTAGCTTGTATGAGGGATTTAAACACAATACATGCATTGAATCGCTAACTATCAGAGCAAGGAAGTTGCTACTACGTCGAGCTTATGAAGGTAGGCATTGTGTGGTGTGTGGAAGCACGACGCGATGGCTGCTGGCGAAAAACTAGGTGGTCCCTGCATCACGTACCTGTGCTGTGCGGCTATGGGAAAGCTTGATGTACCAGCCAAGTTTAAATGGTTGTGTCTTGCCTCTTCCTGCTTTACTTATGAATAAGTAGTCAATAGAGGGCGATCCATATAGAAATCAGGCAACAGGGCATGGTTGCGATATACAGCCTACAGGTGTCCGGGGCCCAAAATGCCATTTTCTAAATCAATGGCCTAGTCTTTGCGCACAACGGCGTCGCGCCCCGTTATGGTCTCGTAACTTTATCTCGACACAAACTTGACTACCAAAGACAGCCATAAGTGTTTCCATGCCTTCTTCGCGATAGCTTTGGAGTCAGGACGGCTTATGCGAGCTGACTCATGGATGCAGTTCGGTGATCCCAGCTAGTAGCGCCGAATCTCCATTTATCTCCGGCTTATCCGACATCAACCATCACGCAAGCAGCGAGCTCCCTCTTCTACCTCAAGTTGCATCTTTGGGCTACCATGTCTACCAGAAGTATCGACCCCGAATCACGTGAGAATACTCCGGACCATGAGGGCTCGCCAGGAGGCAAACGCACGAGCAAGAAGCGCAAAGTATTATCGTGCTACGCGTGTCGGAGCCGCAAAATGAAATGCGATCGCGTCTATCCCGTGTGTGGACGCTGTCAAAAGACCGGACGAACCGACCAATGCACATATGATCCTCGTTTACTGGAAGACGCGACAGGTAACAATGGATTCCACGCTGATGAGCATAATCCAGCATTCGCGCTGCCAGAAAACGGCAGATCAGAGCACGTGCCGGGCCAACCATCACTAGATGCGCTGCGACTGAAGACACGTGCACAAGAGAGGAGGATCGAGTTGTTGGAGCGCAAACTGGCTGCGAAAGATAAAAATTCATCGTCACAATTTGTAGATTCCAGCCCAGTAGAGCCTCAGATCAAGGAAGATATGATGTTTCGAGGGAAGGGATTCAAGACACAGTTTTGTGGCTCGACCAGTGTCATGAGCACCATTGCACAGGTTCAAGTTACCTCTTAGAATACCTTACACAAGCTTATCCAATACAGTTTCGAGAGCTTCAGCTATTCACGCGCGAAGCACTTACACTTGACCATTCTATCATGCGTGTCAAGACTGGTCAGTCGTTGAAACAAGATCGAATTGAAGATAACCGCTAACTCTGCATACTTACACACAGACTTCAAGACTTTCCGCCAGCGCAGAAAGATCTACGCCAAGCAAATCAGTGCTCATATGCAGGGTACGAACGAAGAGGTGTTTGCAGTTCTGCCCAAGCGCAGTGAAGTAGATTTGCAAGTCGGTCTCTACTTCCAGACATGGGAAAACTCGTACAGGATCCTTCATGAACCATCTTTTTGGAAAGAATACTCAACTTTCTGGGAGCAGAAGGCAGACGAATCAAGCTCACCGGGCTTTGCAGTTATTCTGTTGCTCATTATTACAGTGACAAAATGTCTCAAGCCCAAGGACGATATTTTTGAGGGCGACACGAGTTCTGATCGTCAAGCGGCCTCCAGTCTGATCGCAATATGTGATCTGTGGATTGGCAGACAGTCTCGAAAGCGGCTTACACTTCAATTTTTCCAATTACAATGTCTTTCCTTACTCGCAAAGAGAGTCAACTGTGTTAAACTGAAGCAAGACTGGATCGTGGCAGGAGATCTGGTCCGCCTGGCACTAGCATCAGGCATGCATCGTGATCCTTCGCTTTTGTCCACTGGAAGGATATCTCCGTTCGAGAAAGAGATGAAGAAACGACTTTGGATTACTATTGTCGAGCTGGAACTGCAGTCATCCATCGAAAGCGGACTTCAATCATCACTTACATCGCTGTACTGGGATACGCCAGCTCCCACGAATCTTCCTGATGACGCATTCTCCGTTGACACTCAAGAGCTACCAGCTAGCAGACCGCTCGAACATTTTACATCGGCCTCTTATCTTGCTGTTTCAAGACAATCGATTCCAATTCGCCTTCACCTAATGCAGCTTCTGAACGACCCTTCAGAGACTTTACCATACTCGGAGCTTCTCCATTTCGATGCACAGATCCATGAGCTGCTATCTGAGATGCCCAAATGGGATGACGCACGCGCTGCTATCCCATATGCGCTCCTCCAACTCCAGCTTCGGCAGTTCTTGCTCATCCTACACACGCCGTACGCAATGCTTGCGTCAAAAAATGATCGCTTCAATTACTCTTTCAACACCTGCATTAGTGCTGCAGGTTCTATAATCACAAGCCACGAAGATCTTCTTTCAAAGGGTTTTCTTGCCTTGAACAATTTGCGCAATGACGTTATCAGAGTCGGCTTGGCTTTATCGCGAATAGTGTATCGTAACTGCACTCTCTACCCAGTCAAGACCCCAGCACCCCTATTACAAAGTGGAGAAACCCACTTTACGGAAAATCAGTTAGTAGGAGCTGGCGCACCTAGTATCAAAGTATCACTGGCTGTCCTTCCCCAAGAGCCTTTCCTAACCCGGATATTATGTTCTTCTGCTATCGACCTCCTTGAACTAGTAGCTCAAATATACGAACGGAAGATGATACGCTTAGGTACAGGCTTCATGGAATTTTGGTTATTATCTGCTGCGATAAGTATGTTACCATCCTCATCTTCGTCCAAACCGCCCACGACATCAATTGCACATATCATGAGTGCTGAGGACGATATTGAAGCAAGGTGTAGAAAGACCTTGGATAGGTTCCAGGCCATGACTTTCAGAGTGCTTGCACTTCAAAAAGATCCAGAGAACGGCCTCGCTTCTGCCCTCAGAACCACGATGTCTAGCGTTTCGCCATCTGATTTGAGAACACCAAGAAGTACGGGTGCACCCGACTCTACCGCAGGTACGGGATTTGAAGCTGCGTCTCTCGCAACGAATGCTGCGGGGTACCCAATAATGCCCGTTGTAGGCATGGGGTATGGCGAAGACTCTGGGTCCAAGGAAACGAGTGGCCCATTCGACATGTTGCAAGACATGCAGGTGGATCTAGGAGGATGGAATTTCCCTGACTTCCTGGCTTTTGATTTGGGTGGGGATTTTTGAGAGCTATCAAATTGTTTGCAGATACCATGAAACCGCAATTGATGGTTGGTTTGCGTATACAGTCATGTTTGCAGGGTCACACCTGAAACCAGGGGCGTTGGGGAATTCCTCAGGCTCGGCTGCGCCACGCCAGCGGCATCACTCTTGACACCATCCAAATTCTAAGTATGTAGCTCCTTGCCTTCCATATTTATACTGAGTCGCTCGAACCCCAATATATTTTATTGCACTTACACTTTTACTTCAGCCGCCTAGAATGACTGTCGTTGCAGGTTTTTGCCGAATCGATAAACCTGATGTTCAGCCCGCAACGCGTCCTGCTACACGACTGTGTCTCAAAACCCGTCGACTGATACGCGACGCCATTCTTAGCGCAAATCACTGCGAGAGCTCTAGATCTTCGTCACTTCGATGCTCAACATACACTTCTTCTATTTCCTTGTAAATTTATCAATCTTATCTCGAAGTGCACCTTGCTAGATATTTGCGAGGCCCTCCAGGCGAGAAAGTGAACGACTTCACATCCATCTCTTCTTTTGGGCGCGCATTCACCTCTTGATGCGGCGTACAGCTATGTCGCATGATTCCACTACTACAGACCTCGACCATGTCCGATCCGAACATCACCTGAGGCACCGACGTGAGATAAATCATCAAATACTTTTGGTGTGTTGGTCTATGATAGCCGCTTTTATCGTGATCAAATCTATAAGTAGAAATCGAGGCTGGTGGAGCCGTAGGATGTATGTATGATATCCACCAAAACTAGTGCTATAATGCCAATATCTAACTTTCAAAGATACCGAAATCATCGATACTTGCGGCTTCTCCCAAAAAGCGAAAATGGATATCTAGAACGGATGACGGCCTTTTTGACGGCCATTTCAGTGCGACCATTCCTGCGACCATATGACCACACTTCCATCGCCTTATCAAGAGGCTGCGTGATCATAATTTTTATATACATCACCGTCCTAATAGTTCTACTTATATCAGTCGAAGCCCCGTTTCGATCTGAGTACTTTGTTGATGACATCGCTTTCCGTGCAGGGTGGATGACACTCACCCAGATCCCGATAGTCTATCTTCTCGCAACCAAACGTGGCCCACTCGTTCTCACTGGACTATCATATGAGCGCGCCAACTGGATCCACCGCTGGGTTGGAAGGACAACCTTTATGAGCGCAACAATTCACATGGTCATCATGAAAAGTTCGATTCCAACTAACGACATCATCCAATCGCACGACCAAGGAATGACTGTGGTACGCTACGGAATCACGGCATACACATTTCTTATATGGATTGTTATAACAAGTATTCTGCCGCTCAGAAGATGGAGCCACCGCCTTTTCTATATTAACCATTGTGCTTCCGCACTAGCTTTTCTACTCCTCCTGGTTCGGCATATACCAAACTATGCATACCTACCAATTTTTATCACTATCGGCCTTGTAGCACTTGACAAGCTCTTGTTTATCTATACATTCATCCGACACAATTTCTCGGTACGCTCGCCACTGCGTCGGTTTTCCAGGTTTAGAAATGGTGGTGGAAGGAAATTGGTTGTCGGTTTCTCAGTGCGACTAACCGCACCATCGACATCGACATTGAATTTATCCAGCCAGACAGTAGACACGACAACGGTAATCCGAATCAGCAATATTCCCATGTTGTGGAAACCAGGCCAGCATATCCGTCTATACATCCCTGCTCTCGGACGCTTTGAAATACATCCATTTACACCCGCAAATTGCTCTGCAATACCCGCACCTCCTCTCCCACCGCGAAAGGATATAGAGCGTGGTGGAGGAAACGCATTGCCATGTGAGCAGCCTCGGCAAACAAGCGAAATGCTGCTCATGATTAAAGCAAAATCTGGATTCACGAAAAGCCTCGCCAATTATCAAGAGGAATGGCTGACGCGACCATGTCCAAACGCAAGTCAACCACCCGATGAAACATTGTCAGCTTATATTGATGGCTCATACGGAGACGCTCCTTCCTGGCAAGAACATGAAAATTTGATACTTGTTGCCTCTTCCACCGGCATATCACTAGTTCTTTCTATCTTAAACCACCTCGAACAAATAGCCTTCACCTACGGCTCAGAGGATTTGAAAACCCAGACTATTCGAATTATCTGGACAATACGCCACCTAGACCCGAGCTTCGAAGAGATTGTAAGCCAAATCATAGAGCGGTGCGCCACAGAGCTCGCTGATTGCAGCATCAAGCTCTCCGCAGAGTTCTGGACTACATGTCCTGAATCTGAAACCCGGGACGCGTTGGAGCACATTGACGTGTTTGCTCATTTACGGTGCACGCGTCTATCGCTGAAGGGAAAACCCTCACTCAGGATTCGCCATCCGGATGAAATATTCGATGAGTGGGATCGCGAGGCGGAGATGGAGGCCCAGGGAATAGATCCGTTTGAGACGGACGACGAGTACGAGGGTGACAGCGACGAGGCGAGTACGCTTGTCAATGGCGAAAACGATAGCACAGAGGCTGAAGACACATTCTCGGGTGCGCATGCCGATACAGTCACGCAGCATGATGATGCGTATCGGCCACTGCCGCCATCGCGCCCGTCAGAGCCAGCTACCAACACGGCAGCTGACAAAACGCCGAAATGCCAATGTGCGCTGATACAACACCAAAGGCGCAAACTGAATACCAGAGAAACAAATGCGCAATATATCACCCGGTGGCATGGCTCGCGACCTGTCCTTCAAGGCATGTTTGAGGATATCGTCCCGCCACTCAGAACAGAAAACACATTGGTCGCGGTGTGTGCGAATAGCAGAATTGTAGATGAAGTACGGCTGTCAACGTCAAGTATGATGTGGGATTTTGCGATGGGGAGGAGAAAGGGCAGAGTTGATGTGTATATAGAGAATCGAAACTAGGAGATCAACTCAATAAACAAAGCATATTTTTTCGATGCTGAACTTTGCAATGTCTCACCACAATCGCACAAGGATATGGCACATGGAATGCAGTTCTTATTTCGGGGCCACTTGGCCGTCAGCTACCGCGCACGATCCGCGGCGCAAAGGCACTCTAATTTTCCGTTGCCGGCTTTTCACCCGTGTTATGGATCGCATTCGGTACGGCACGCTCAACGCTTTCGGGAAGAATCTCTTGGACCTTTTTTGGTACAATTGAGTCTTCACCATTGTTCTTGGCATGTGTTTTTGAGGTAGATTGGCTGGCGTCGCCACCAGTGGGGTGGACCTGTTGTAAGCATTAGTCCTCGAACAACACCGTAGTTGAATGGTCACCAACTTTATCTGGCAAAGTCTCCTCTAACCCCTTTGGCGCCGCATTCTGAGCATTTTTGGGAACAGCAGAATCACCCTGGGCATGTGACTTTCCCTGGCCATACTCGTTGGTGGACATCCTTGTAGTTTGGGTGATAAAGCGGGTTTGTTGGAAGACTGGTCGTGTGAGAGTTTGAAGCTTGAGAACAGTCGGCATATTGAACAACTTGAGTCAAGGTGCAAATATGAATTTATTCATGTCTTTGGGTACACGGCGTTTATGTACGGGTAATGGGTCGGTAAATGCATGTGAGTGTAGCGCGTCATACCTTGTCGTAGATGTCCATAAGCGGGGACGGGCGAGCTCATATGCTGACTATGGCGATTCGAGATTGAAATTGCGGGTCGAGGCGCTCTACAAGGGCCTGTCGCTGGTCATGATTGCAATGGTGCGGTCATGTACTCGGGTAAAAATGTTCCATCAAAGATCCGCGGACAAAAACCAAGCCACAATCATAATCAATGTCGACATCCAAAACAACACCCGGAACTTTTGATATCCAAAATCCGTAGATGTAGCTCGAATATTCCAGACGTCATGAAACAAGAACCAGCAGAAAATGGGGCTGCACACTACCGCATTCCTTGGATCTTCGCCTTTTTCTCTCGCACCATTTTGTTGTAGTCAGTCACAAGCTCTGTAGCACCATCGAGATCCTCTTCCGGAAGCCAGCTGTGACTATCTTCGTAGCCTTGCCATTTCACAAGGTAATAGGTCTTACCAGCTTCGCGATAGTGCTCGATTATGGCTTCCACGACGTATTCCTCCATATCTTTGTCCTCATCGCTCTGGGGTTCCATCGCCAGATCGACTAGAGAAGGGGGGTCTGTTGTAGAAGGTAGATCTAGATCCACACCATTAAGAGAATGCGACTGACCTCTGGGACGGGTGGTAGTCTTATGTCCTGGCAGGATGGCGTAGTGTGAAGGGCCAGCGTCTGTTCCATCTGACACATCCTCCTTAGATGACACCAAAGACTTTAGATTCCTTCGCCGTAGGTCAGACGCGACGAGAGCTGCCCCATTTAACGGTCCACGACGGACCGGAGCACCACTTTCTGTCCTTGGTCGTTTATATCTATGCTGATCAGGTTGCTCAACATCCAAAGGGCCATTGGGGTGGCCACGAAAGTCGTCCTCGATAAGCGGTTGCACAGCTGCGCTAGATATTGATCCGGTATCGTTGTCGATGGGATCCAGGTTGAGGTCGTCAAATTGAGCAATGTCAAATTGCTTACGGTGAATGACTGAAATATCAGAGAGACGTCGATGTGGTAGATCTGGTGGTGCGGGTAAGGCGCTGTTGGTAACAAAGGCGGAACGTGTAAGGCTAGGTGATATTCGTGCCTGTACATCCTCCCTTTGGTCGTCCTCATCCGGAAGAATCTCTTCGTCCGTGACTTGTGTATCGTCATCGTGTCGGGCCAGTATTGCAACAGATTCAGCGTCTATCAGCTCCTCTGGCGCATCATCGTCACGCAATTGACTAGCCAGGGTCAATGTACCCCGCCCTCGCAAGCTTCCCCTCCCTCGGCCGCGTCCTCGACCTCGACCTCGACCCCGTTCTCGTCCTCGCACTGCAGATGGTGGCCCAAATCTGCTGAGCATGCGGCTGTCTTTTCCAACAGCAGCCGCTCTCGCATTCTTTTCTCGCATCCTGCGTGCTAACTCTTCTGCCTCTGCGCGCATGGCGATGGCCTCGGCCTCGGCCTCAATTTGAAATTGCTCATTCTCATAGCGCTCCAACTCATCAGGGGAGACAAACTCCAGAATGCGGCTCATATCCACGTGCATAACTTCTATGCTGCCTGGTGTAACACCCAGTCCATCCAATGTAGAAACATGGCCAGAAGACGCGTGCGCAATCTCCACCACATAGAAGTTTCTTTGGATTGCTCCCTCTGTCTGTCTGCGGTCCTTGATTCGGGTTTGCGCATTCGGTATCGGGCATTTGGTAGACAAATACGGCGTGATAGTCGCAGGTTCTCTGCGAATGTGCCAGAGCTGGTTGTAAACTTCAGGGCCAGGTGAGTAGCTTTCCCATTCCCACTGCACACTTGTCAGGTAAAGGCATGAATACAAATTGCGTGGCCGTCCACAAACGTACGATGGTTGTTTTTCTTCCTCTGCCTCGCCCGCGCCCATTTCCACGCCCGCGGACACGGCCACCTCGAGGGCCTCTTATGGACATGTCGGGGCGCTGGGCATGTGCAAATCCAATGATAAGAGCAATTGAGGATTCCTCAAGCTTTGTTGGGGGCCGGCTTGTAGCTTGTAACGCGTCATACTGTAAGAACAAGTGATGATTGTGAGATGTGGCACACGCAAACAAGCGTACCTAACCGTGTCCGCCTCGGACTCTCGGGTAGTGCGAGCTTGCCTAAACGACCCCGAGCAGCTAACCCCACCTGAGCACCAGTGCAAGCGCCCATGTACCATGGCACCATCATGCTCCAATTCTCGAGACACCACCTATCTAAGAACGAGACGTGGCATCGCCCCGGACGGCATCATGCAGTGACATCGACCTGTGTCTGTTATTAAGCATCGCGCGCTTTCTAATCACCCTGATATCAAGTCGCGATTATCTAACTCTCACTTGAGCCTCAATAATACCTTTCCATCCATAGCGGAAGCTTAGTGTTCCCTTCACATGACAGCAGGGCCCGGCAATCATCCCTCCCAACCAATTGCAGACCTTCGTTACTCACTAGTGGATGAATTGCATGCTTCGTCAGCACCCTGCACAGCAACAAGCGTCGTCCTGCTCAGTTTCCTAATTTCAATCATCCTTCAATTCGTTTAAATCCTGAGCAGCCAGTCGCACTGCCGACATGAGCACTTGCAGACCCGAGAAAAAAATGACCCGCACACCACAGCTTGGTTGCCAAATCGCACCCTCTTACAACCACGAGGAGTGGCCATACGACTCTGATAGCTCAAGCGAAAATGAGAGCAGGGAGGAAAACGTTGCGAGGGAAGAAGCTGTAGATGATCGGCTGGATATCGGCAAGGCGGAGACGCAAAGAGATGTGGATCATGTGCCTGCAAGCAGACCTACCACTTTGCAAAGAGGCAGGACAAGGAGTAGTCGGAAAGAGCCACAGCAAGCACCAGCAGGGTTCTGGCATTGGTCTATGGTATGTAAACGCCCTTCAACCAGCTCGATATATCTCAGCATTTCAGGCTGGTGTGAGACTGCATGTGCTGAAACTATGGTTCCGGACAAGTGAGTTGCTCAGGTCTTCTTTAGTGCATGCAATTGCTCATACAAATTCCAGATATCATTCTTGCCACAGCCATCATGGCTTTTCTCTGCCTATTCTGGGGTGCTCTTTTCCGACAAACAGATAATATTCATAAGCTTAGAATCTTGGTCGTAGATTTCGATGGACAAGCGCCCTATGCAAACACCACTCCCTTTGTCGGTCCATTCGTCACGAAAGCTATTCAAGAGATTATCGGTTCTGGTAGCGCACCTGGATATTCGTTTCACCCACCCCAGGATTTCAACAACGATCCTCTTCAGGTCCGCGAAATCGTGTACAAATTTGACGCCTGGGCTGCTGTTGTCATCAATCCAAATGCCACAGCATTGCTCGAATATGCAACCAAAGAGGGGAACTCAAGTTATGATCCACTCGGAGCGTGTCAGATCACGTATAATTCTGCCCGGGATCAAACAATATCCGCTTCTTATATTTTACCTAGCATGGCAGTGCTGCAAAAACGAGTTGTTTCCGACTTTGGTCGATCCTGGCTCACCCATCTACTTGCACGCAACATGTCAACTTCAGACATGAAAATTGCTACCTCACCGCAAGCTATATCCCCTGGTATCGAATTCTCTGTCTACGACCTCCGCCCCTTTGGCCCCCCAATCGCCACACCCGCTGTTAGCATTGGTCTTATCTACTTGATCATCATCTCCTTCTTCAGTTTTAGCTTCTTCCTACCCATCCATATGAAATATCTGAGTCCGAAGGGTCACCCACCGCTCAAATTTTCACAGCTTATAGCATGGCGCTACATTGCCACTGTATTCAGCTACTTCTTTCTCAGCCTTGTCTACTCCTTCGTATCCCTCGCTTTTCTCATGCCTATGAACAGACCCCATGGCTCGCACGTCTGGCCCACGAAGAACCCCAATGCTTATGGTCGCGGTACCTTTGTGGTGTATTGGATGAGCAACTGGGTGGGCATGACAGCCTTTGGCCTGGCTTCGGAGAACATGGCTATGATGCTCGGCACTCCCTGGACCGCACTATGGCTCATCTTTTGGGTGATATCCAATGTTGCAACTGGTTTTTACCCGATCGAACTTGCGCCGGCATTTTATCGCTGGGGTTATGCATGGCCCATGCATAATATCGTCGAGCTAACGCGCTCGGTGCTATTCGATCTCCATTCGCGCGTGGGGATAAATTTTGGTATCTTATTAGCTTGGTGTGCGGTCGATACAATGCTTTTTCCCTTGTGTTGTTACTATATGCGCTGGAATACGGCAAGGACAAAACGAAATGCTGCAGCAAAGGAGGCAGAATGGCATAAGAAGATGGAGAAGGAGAGGGAAAACCCCGGTCGTTTGGCGCGCATAACTACTGTCGGTAGCCGTAGGGAGGATTTAAGAAGAAGAGATGCAGAAGCTGATATTCCTTGAGATAGGGAAAGACAATAGGGTAAACGAGGCTCATCGAAGAACTGAACAGCTGAGATGTAGGTGACATAAAAAGCAGTAGCTAAAAGTTAACGTGGCCATCCAAGGTCTTTTTATCGGTGGTTGTAAGTACAGCAGGAGTATTCTAAGGCTCCCAGTGATATAATTATATACTATATAGCCAGTTGTGCACATCTAGTAATGATGTGAGGAGAACGAAATTCGTACAATTTCAGTTTACAGAGAACCAGGAAGACAATAATCCTTCCATTCGAGCTGAGCTAGAATTATAGCCACTAGGCCGGAAGGCATAAATACACACCACAATCTCTTGAAGCTGCAGTTTTGACTTGCAACTTCTGCATCATCGTTGTTAATAAAAGGTATAATTACACAAATAACCTTTTTGAAGTAGCGCGCTATGATATTGCATTGACACAACAGGGCGTCATGGTCTACCGTGATTCTTCACATTGAGTGAACTAATTGATACTATCAGGAAAAATCCAACTGAAGGCCAGCGATATAGATATCAATAACCTCTCGAAAAGAGCAGTTCCAATATATGAGCAGCAGAAATTGTTTACAAGGTCAAAGGCGGCGTGATTCACTGCAACAAAGTGACTGCTACCAGGGTATAAGGTATCGTATGACCTCGACAAACAAACAGATCCTGCAAGAAGAATTTCTAAACTCACCACTGAAACTCTTGTTCGTTTGTCTTGACTGCTACAATCACCTACCGCCAGCCTCATACCTTATCCTGATAAATCTCTCTGCCCCCCACCTACAGTATTTGCTCTACCTCATTTGTGGTACAGCAATAGCCTGTAACTCAACTAAGCTCTTTTTGCTGCACTTTCTTCGACCAAGGAGCAGCTCTCACCCAACTACGTTACCATCACCTCTTTCTCTTCGCCGCTAACCACCGCAATTACCATGAGTAGTAGCAACCGCCCACTTCCTGGTATATTCCATCGTCATCCCCCACTCACCATCTAATTTACACCAATTTTCTGACTAATATATGTGATAGATCCCCGCTGGACTGGTCTACAAGCCACAGTTTCCAACGAGGAACCAGATATCGATACCCCTAGACGTAGACTCCACGGTAAGGCTAGCAATGCTAAAGTGATTAATGCTTCCCAGATCCACTTTTCATCTTCAGGGAGTAATCCCAGGTTCATTTTACAGCATATCCATCCTGTTTCTGCTACCACAGGCCAAGGTGTAAACAGGCAAACCGGTATGGGCCCAGCCGCAACCATGACCCCATTGGCCGTACACTCACCTTATCAACTGCCTATGCGTCAATACCAGGGTCCTGAACAGCATGGCGGCAGGAATCCATGTTGCGTGGGGTGTCGGCCTGAGACTCCCCATGGAGATGCGTCATTGCTGCCCGCTCCGCCCTTCGTTCTGGCACTACACCCACCCACAGGCCAATTTGGCGTTCAGGGAATACCTTTGTGGGTACTGCCTATGGCAATGGGTCTTCTATCATCAATCTATGGTGGAGACTTTCCCAATTCTCTACTCTAGACTAGGCATGAAGCTGGACGCCAGTATCCACCTGCACTTGGACCGGCTATCGGAAACAGTGTGTCTAGGTCAGAGCGCGGTAGGTCATCAGGATGCGTCAACAGCACAAATCTCATCGATTGCGAGGACTGTATCAATTGCGCTAGTTGCTAAAACTGCCGTGATTGTAGGGGTTGTGTTGGGCTTGTGGGCAGGATTGGTGCTATGAATGAACGTGCTTAAGAGGTTTTTTTCTGCCTTTGTGATTTTCCTTGGTATGGCCTTGCAGCATCATCGTCGTCCTTTTTCCAAGGCTGTTCAGGACATTTTCCATCACCTCCAAGGTTTCATGCAGCGGTTACAAGGCTAAACCATCTTCATAATGATTTGTTCATCTACACTCAATAGTATACGAAACAGTTAGTAACTCATGCAATTCATCTTGTGCATTCATCCTTATCGCCTCATGCAAAGCCTTACCAATAACAGTGAGATGACGTCGTAAACCTCAACCCCGCTTCATTCGCCACTCGTTCAATAACTCTATAATCCGTAGTCTTCCCCTTATCTTGTTCAATTTAATCTTTTACTTCCTTGCTATCATACCATCTTTCTGATTGACATATTATGGGTGTTTTCCAGTCATCATCTGTCCCTAAGGATAATTCGTTGACCTTCGAGAAAAGCAATACCAATGCATGCGACCATGGCAATAGCAACTGCGAGAATTGCATAGAATGTAAGATCAGACTGGGGACCAACTGCATGATTTATTACCTCTAACACTATGCTTTTCTAGGTTATAATTGCACCGATTGCAAAGGTATACCACACTCTGCATATCTCGGTGATGTGAGGGCTTTTTACACCAGCTTCATCTCTTTATATTTACTCTCCTGGAAACCACTGACATAAAATAAGATTGCTTATACTGCCACGAATGCAAATCTTGCAAGAAATGTGATAAATGCCACAGCTGCGCGTCCTGTACCGACTGCACTCGCTGTCATAGTTGTTTGTAGCTCCTTATCACATTATCCTTATGCAATGCAGGCTAACGTAGAATTTAATTCATAGGCACGAATTGTAGCAGCTGTGTTGGCTGCCATTCATGCACGAACTGTACTGATTGTGTCAAGCGAGTATGCCCTAGGGTGCGAACATAATCTATAGTTTTCCTGTCATCAAGCCGGGCGCTGATTTTCATAGCTGTTATAGTTGTACAAATTGCAGTGGACTGAAAGATGCACATGGAGAAACAAATGTGCATAAGTAAATATTGGCAAACGTCTATATATGTATAGAGGACTCAATCTGTGGCCTGGACTGGGTGTGCCTCCGAAGGAGACGAAACAAACTTATCATTACTCACATGTTACCTCTCTCATTGTGATTTAATAATTACAATCACAATGACCTAAAAATCTGTATATGATACTATTGTCCTCCGAAGTTAGCTATACAAAATAAGGCGTTTGTCATATTTTTTTTTCTTATCTACGTACTCCAAAATATCGTCCAGTGCGCCATGCCAACCTGGTAAAGAACGTCGATTTCGTAAGTGCCGGCGTCGACGTCAACACAATTGTGGTTAAAGCTAACTTAGCATGTTTGGTCTAGTCGCAGGGCATCAAAACTGCTTAAACCTTCAATTGCATGCATCGTCTCTACCAGGATAGCAAGCGCCACACATGCTAGTTTTCCGATCGCCTCAAATAGCAAATCATGCGTCGACGTCAGCTTTAACACAACTGCATAGTTTACCTAGGTGTGATTGAACCTAGTGTCCTTGGTCGCGACATAATTGTAGAGATCGTAAATTGTACCCAGCGTCTTTAGTAAATAAGAGTGAAAATCTGTCAGCCGGCTTTGACACGACTGCGTGGTTGAAACTAGCGTCTTCGGTGTAAAGAGCGTTCACAGAAGAATATGAGCGTGCGATTATGCAACTCAACGTTGCGGTACTACCAGCAGAACTGGAAGCACTTGTAGGCATACCCGCGGTGGAGTTTTAGATTGCCTTTTACAGCGGTATCTGATTACGACCTTTGGGGAACCGCAATGTTGTTGTGTGACTAGGTGGTTTCGAGGAAGGCCCACAACCACCGCTTTAGCCAGCGGAAGTACTCGATCTTCGGCTCGCCATGAGGATTTGCTTCAGTACAATTCAACAACCTGTAATACTAAGCATATCACGTAGGTTGTATTCGTTAATATGTATAACAGAGTTTTCCTCCTTGCGTATCCAGCAACTCTTTAAGTATTGCATTACCACTCAATTTCCCCATATTTACCTCATAATCCAGCGTCACATTTGGGCCACCATAATCGAGTCGGTACATGGGCCCACCAACTTGATTGAGCCGCGTTTCAAGGTCTTGTTGTTGCCAAGTCCAAAATACATGATCCATGTTACCATGGTGGGGTAGAAAAGCGGATCTGTGTCTTGTCAACAAAATATTTATTGAAGCAAAGCCGTCAAGTGTAAATTGAAGCAGCAATCAGAAACTCACCACCTGGGCTATTTGCAACATTTCCCATTATTCCTTGTATGCCCCCGACGCCGAAATGGCCACTTGCATGTATATTTGGATCCTCCAGTGTCAATGTCCGCTTGTTTTCGATCTGCCTTGCGAAACTCGTATAGTCTTTCTGCACAAGCAACTTTCCTACCTCTTTTGGATCTGCAAACGCGTCCAAAATCCAGGGGACAAAATCGCGCCTCAAGCAATCTTTGGTCGGAAAGTTGAGCATGAATTTTGATGGAATGAACGGTCCGTTTTGGACGCAACCACCACCCAAATTGCCGCTGATATTGAAACGATTCTGCTCGGCGGTGGGTGCAATAAACTCTCCATTGCCGCCAAAGCCGGTTGTTAAGTCAAAGATATCAGACTCAAACACGCGAGTGGATGTGAGGTTGTGCGGATCGGCATCAATAGACCAATCCCAATAGCTTCTCATGATTTAGTAAATGATATTGTAACTCTCCCCTGTAGTATCGACATGAAAGGGGTGTCTAACATACGGCTGACCACCTGTGTATCCACATTCATCCCTCAAAGCTTTCTCATAGGTGGCAACAAAATAGCGATGCCATAGTATGAAATGACCCTGCGGTGCATCAGCAATAACTGAGACCCGTCCGGGATGGAGAGTACATTGACATACTACCCAGTGGATATTTGCAGCTTGGTTATTATGAACAGCCATATGATCGTCGAAACGATTGAATGCTCCCGCAATACCAGATTTGGCCTCCTTGGTAGTTAAGCATAGAACAGCATCGATATACGATTGTCTTTGCACATGCGAGAGCTGCCGCCTAGAGGTCACCGACCATCAGTTTCAAACAATAGTAGAATGGTTGGGAATAGTACCACTCAGACCTCTTCGGAGGGTTGCTGCATGTCCCTGGGCCTGCGTTTACTCCTGAAAGCGATGCTAAACAAGGTACGAGGAGGAGCTTTGAGAGGTACATTTTTTGATACCTCACGACAACTTAAGGCCAGGGAAAGAAAGTCGTAGGATCTTAGAAATTTCATCGTGAATGAGCACTACTTTATGTGAGTTGTCACCGATGAAAACACACATGCTACCCTATCGCTTGCATAAGATCCAACTAGAATTCTGAGTGTGCGATCTAAGATCGCTCATAAGCACTAGTTGGATTGTGGTAGCGAGCATATGAGTATATACCCATGATGTTTTGAACCTTGCGGTCATAGTAGATCTGACCGTTTACAAGTGTAGAATATGCACGCCGTAGCGAGCTGCATGCTGATTAGATTAATATTTGCTTCCGTAGTGGGACAAACACCAGACAGTTGGCGCCTCTAGGAGCAAATTTCTTCACTTCCAGGTATATCATGCAATCCGATAGATTTGTACAGATTTGGTAGTTTAGGAAAAAGTCAATATAACATCTTACAATATCAACGTTTGGGAAAATCAAGATACTAATGACCGTGCCAAGTGTACAAGAGGAGTGGCGTATCTCCACCTCAAACTCCGGTCCTGAGTAAGCCATGCAAGGCTTCAAATCTTCAAATCCTTTAGCTCTTAATTTCCTTATCCTTGTAATTACCATCATCGCTTATTAATCTGCCATAAAAGCCACATCAGGATATGTCTAAGAATTTTCTTTAGCTCCGACGAAGAGCACGAAGGTGAAGTTCTAGGAAAGCCTAGTGGTTCAGGACTATGTATGGTATAAAATTATCTATGCACACTTATACAACAGTGAGGCATGGTCTTGGTAAATGAGAATGCGTAATGCGAGAAGATGTTTCAATGCAGACCTGGAAGTCGGCAACTGAGAGTGAATGGCTGCCCCTTATGTTCGGCGTATGAAACTTGAATAGGAAACAATTGGAAATAGCTTTCTCAACATAATTAACCTTTGTTTCTGCTTGTTTGTGAAGCCCTCATGTATTTTCGCTGGTTTAACCGGCTTGACCTTAGTTGTTGAAACTGTGGTGCTCTGCTTACTTGCCTATTGTATTACTCTCAGATCTTGGTCACAGCTTGTCGATATAACTAATTTCTAATTGCAAGTGGCCTGTATAGGCGGCTCCTTATGCGCCTGGTTCAGTCTTCAATGATTACTACTAAGTCTAGCAATGCCCTGATACCAGCTCTAGTAAAGATCCCCTTTGACACTGGTCAATTTGCTCACACTTTAAATTTTGAGACTATTACCGCCGAATATTTCAAAACCGGTAGTTAAAATAGTGAGGTTGCGACGAAGTGTGTTGGAAATCTCCATGTTCTCCGAGGAACATTACCTCCTAACTGATTACTTTGAGAAAAGATGTTCCAAGCCTAGATCAGAAATTCTACCATAATAGATGAAAAAGACAGATTTAGTGGTTCTCGTATCGTTGGTTAGTTCCACCTCTGCGTTGAACTTTATACAACAGGGAGAGTTCTAGGCATATTGTCAATAGCGGGAGAACTCGCGGGAACGACTGAAATCGCGTAAAAATATGGATCCCTGACACATTTCACACAAGTCCCCGTGCGTGTGCTGTCCCAGATAACTGGATGACCCTGGTAGCCAGGGAGGAAAGAGGGTCCACTTGCTTAAAATGGCATAGTTCCTGATTCATGAGCCTAGCTAGATCTATTTTGGCCAAACCCCCTCAAGTCCCACAACGCAAAGAGAATGCTGGTACCACTGGGTACGCATCGTAATCCCGATATCTGAACTTCCAATTTTGCGTATCATAGGGTATTGCAGCTATGTTATGCCTTGGAATGTTGTCTTTGTTCTTGTTCATCAAGTCTCCCGAGGTCGTTGATCAAGCTAAGCTCCGTTGGTTTGGCTTGCTGACATTTTCTTAATAAGGCACCCCATTATGACGATTTTTGTGCGAAAAGGACCTTCCTTCTAGTAGGGTTTTGACGCGATCGTTTTGGAATGTCCGATGTTAGAGGCCGTGCTGGCCTTAGCACACGTGGAAGCGCAAGTTGCAGTCTCTAGTTCGTAGACGGATCGACAGGAAGGGCCGATTTGCAATACTACAGCCTACCAATGCGAACCGTCCTTACTCCTCAGCCTCCCCATTTGTAGCTTGTGAGGAATGTTGTATCGATTTCGAGTCTTGGGGATCATCTTGGAGAGGAGGATGTTCCGTAATCGTGGTTTTATTTCATTATCTATATTTCATTGCCATTTAGAAGCGTTCATAGATTTTAGTTGGCTTTCCCCTTTCCTCATCTTCTAGGGTAGAATTGCTGCCATTACGACCCCGATGCATCGTTGGGCTAGGCATCACCGCTGATCTACCTTCGCCACGTTCTGCTACGACTGTAGTTGATACACTTTTATTGATTCCACCTCTCCTGTCTTCTGTGGATACATTCGTGTTTAAGAACGTTTGCTTGTCCGATTCACTGCTTTGTCTCCCACCAGTGACAGTTGTTGTACGGACTGCCCTCTCATTTGTTGGCCGAAGCTTTTCTAATGGCTGCATACTGTGGCTGTTCTTGTAGGAATTCTTCTTCCGGCTCCACCATTTTCCGGTGGAGTTGGCCGTCGATCCTCCAAGAGGAGTCTTCAAGAGCGGCCTAAGAGTCGCTATGCAGCCGGCTGTTATGCCTACGCCTACCTCTACCGTGCTCCAGATTGCAAAATCTGTTGTTCGGTAAAGGAAGTCGCCCTTGTACTCTCCGATACTGGTCGTGTAAGGCAGGCGGATAATTGTTGCAGTTGAGCCGCTGTGCATGAATGTTAGCATCTCTATTAGTTAATAGGTGGTATTGAGGTGGTGAGATGAAACCAAAACATCCAAGTAATTACTTACATCGCTGCTAAGCTAATGATCGAGCTGACGAGCACTTTCGCGCGCTTCCTCATTTGCAGATCTTTTACAATAAAGATAGGTAGGAGACCAAAGGTCCAGTCTGCAAACGAGTTCAGGCCCGAGACCACGAAGGTAAAGATCATGACCAATGATGCGGAAAGACACTTGCCAGAGTGGGTAGGATCCAGATCCCACCAGTACGAGATAGGGTTACACTGGAAGATAACGACAGAAGTGTACGCTACCCCAAGAAATGCCGCAATAACCATGATGGCTCGGATGATCCAAACGTGTGTTGGGATAATGGTGATGCGTAACAAGAAGAAGCCGACAGCAATTTTGAGCAGTGATGTAGATAGAGTGTAAAACACTTCACAAAGGAACCAGTAGCGAAGTGCAGTCTGAGCACTTTCATCCGTGAGCTCTGAACGACGTTGACCAGAACCGTGAACTGCGCCGCCTAGTTGACATGCCAAATACATTGTAAACAAGGCAAGTGTCAGAACCATGGCATAGTCATCCCGTCCGAAGGACTTCACTAGACATATTCTACAAATTGAGTCAGAATATTATCAAATGTAGTCAAATGCCTGGTGGACGAACCTTACGTAGCATCGCAAGCCTACTGTCAGCCACGTTAGGAAAAGAAACGTGATAGCGACACCTGCAACCTGCACACCCCGATCCTGCATCTTCGGTGTTCTTTCGGCGCGTTGTATGTGCTTGGTATAACTCTAGTTGCTGAACGCAATCGAAGGCCTTCGTCCTGGAGGGGTTCGACGTGGTGTGTCCAAAAAGATGGGGACTGCTAGGACAACGTGGACTAAATCGTACCATTGGAGAATACCACAAGCTAGGAAGATGGTTCAATGTTGGATCATCATGGGTTTTTGATTTCAATGCCAGTTTCCGTTCCCCTTTGTAGATCTTGTTTAGTGCGTCAACAACTTCCTCACTTGTGCCGGTCGCCGGTCCCCACCGAGCCAGTGTTCGTTACAAAATAGGACGAGAGGAGTAAGTCTACCGGTGTCGAGGCCAATAGCAGAAATCCCCACATGGCGCCCCTGCAGAGTAAAAGGTCTTCCTCGAGGCATCAGGACTTGTCACATCGGCTAAGGGGTAAGGCAATTGGTCGGCAGGAAGCAGATGGAATTGACAGACACGTGTGAGACCCACTAATTTCTGTGTTTCGCCCTCCATTGGGATATAGCGCTATGTTAATAAACGGCCCATAAGTCATGTATTCATGCTAATGTTCTGCATATCCTAGACTCCAGCCGTGTTCTTTCGCACAGGTCTTTTCTATGCCTGGCAGCTTCGTGAGTCGTGTGGCGAGATGGTTGCCGAGGTCCCAGTAACAATATGAACATGCCGACCTTGATCCATCACGGCAACGATAGGTAGCGGGCTGAGAGTTTGCGCAACGAGTTAAACACTGGCTCGTCTCGATGGCACCGTTGGCTTGTTTGCGCAAGTTCTGTGGGTGGCTAATCGGCAAACGTGTGGCGGCGTCGCGCCTGACCGCGGGCACTAAAGCGGGATCCAGCCACACACCGCCGCCACCAAACTCAAAAGTCCAGTTCAAGTTTCGAAGCGAGCAATTTTCATGGTGGAGATTTTCATTGTAGCGATGAGGACACCATGTCTACGCGATTGTTACCTGTATGCAGCTTAGGCACAGCATTGTCGAGCCTCACAGATCTCCGATAATCGCCTCCTTATTGCTCCCATAGGTATCTTTGCACCACACTTTCTCCCCACTTAATAAAGCCTGAGATGCCGAACTTCCCTTCGCCCAGAATATAAACTTACGCGATTTTCGGGTGAAATCTACCCCAAGCATACACCCAGGTAGGTTAGCCAGTCTTAGCACATTACATCAGCAGAATCGTGCTCGGCTCAACGTCGGCTCAGCTTCACTCAGCTTTGCGCTGCCACTGCTCATGCTGCAATCATGCCGGATCATGCTTTGCTCAGGCTCGATCAAGCTTGCTCAGGCTCAGCAATGATCAAAATCTTGGTGCCTCAGGCTGCTCATACTTCACTCCGTTTTAGTCTCGGTCCTGATTCTAGTCCCCCCTAACTGCTGACTCTTCTGCCAAACACCGGCAACTTTACGCGAGCATATACAATCTTACTCTCTAGAGATCCGTCTTGAGCCTCCTTCGTGCACACGTTTTCTATTCGTACTGATGTGCTTTAGTAGTCTCTGTATCACGGTTTTTAATAGTTATGCGAAAATGCAGCTTATTGTCACGCTACAGGCCGCAGTAGGCCGTAGCTGCGCAAGAGCGCAAGACAAGGGCTCCGAGGGCCCTTAGGCAATATATACTGTTCTACTCCTGTATTCAACGTTGTTGAATACTCGGTTACCTTTTTGGGTTTGTTTGGCGCAGTGGAGTAGAGCTGCGACATAACATTAAATATGCGGCAACCGATTCTAGTAAAGTCGAAAAGGTAGGTAGCTTTAGAGGATTTATATCCAAGCAAAGATAACTATTATATAGATATTGATAGGTAGAGGGTTATTAACCTTATAGCTAAAGATAATATTATTCCTAGGCCGTACTATTCTACTTACAGTACAAAAGGAACAGAAAACTCTAAGATAGGGGGTCTACCCCGAGCTACTCCGAGCCTAGAGTGCGATTTCATCGACATTAACGATCTCCTAGGTACTACACCTACTAAATATAGGTTGTCCCTACCTTAGAATAAAATCAAAGAAGAGGCACTTAAGACTATAGATTTGACAGGTATAGGTAAGACAGGTGTAATAAACCTTTTTCCTATCTAAACTAATAAGAGGTAGATAACTAAGAAGACAATAATTCCTAAAAAGCCTATTAGAATAACTCTAGTTACGTTTCCCCTAGAAGTCCTATTTTTAAAGCGTTTATTAATTTTTCTAATTATAGTAAGTTTATAAAAGTCTAGTAGTTGCAGCTAGTTAGTTTAATATTTTATATAGGCAACTATATCAAAGAGGCAAAAGATTAAGAGAAAATAAATAGAACTAGACTAGACTGTACTAAAAACTATTGTCTAATGTATACACTACCTAGTTATTAGGGGCTTGTCTAAAACGTGCTGTCTACTATTAATCTAGCCCTAGCTAATCCTAAAGGTAAGTATTGTTGCTATCTAGCAATCTACTAATCTAACTATTTTTAGACAAGTCTCTAACTAACGCAAAGGTTATGCGTGTTGCTACTATTACTAACTTAGTTCCTAACGAGCTAGAGACTAGCATAGAGACTAGAATAGAGTTAGAAGGTAAAGAATTATACATTATTAAAGAAATTATTAGCTACAAGATAATTAAGGGGGTACAGTATTATAAGATAAAATAAGAAGGATATCCTAGCTTAGTAAATATATAGGAACCTATTAATGTTCTTAAGAAGTACTAAGACCTTGTAGAAGAGTATTATAGGAAAGACGAATGCTACTAGAAAGCTAGGAGGAGAAGAAGATCTAGAAGATAAAATAGTTAACTAGATACTACAGCATCGAACTTGTATATAAGATTCCTTCTAAGTCGCGAGAATTGTAATTATCACGCTATAGGCCGCAGTAGGCCGTAGCTGCGCAAAGCGCAAGCAAGGGCGAGGGCCCTTAGGCAATATATATACTATTCTACTCCTGTATTCAACGTTGTTAAATACTCGGTTACCTTTTTAGGTTTATTTAGCGTAGTAGAGTAGAGCTACTACATAACAGTAATATAAAGGGAAAAGCTATACTATAAACTAAGGCTACCTAAATTTTCGTGTAATATACTACTCTTAAAACTTCTAGAGCCTATTCTAGAACTAAGAGGGGCGACATTAAGAAGAACTTCTTCTATAGATGCTAATACTTATTAGACGTCTTAGAGTTGTTCTAGCGTGTATTAGTCTTGCAAGATCTATAACTATATTCTTCTTATTAGCTAAAGCTATAAAATTATCGCTTCGTTAAATATATTATCGGGCACGATAAATTATTAGCTTCTAGGGTGTGTTGTAGACCTAAGGGGGAGAGAGGCTATTAAAGAGAATTCTCGACAGTATAGGTATTTTAGGAGAGAGTATAATGTAGCTAGTCTAGAAATAGTATAATTTCTAAAGAGTATTAACTTAACTCTACGAAATATCTACTTAATACACAAAGTTACGTAGCAAAGAATAGACAATTTATCTAGAAACTATAAACTTATTAATTAAAACAAAAGCAAAAAGTATCCTTTTACATGTATTCTAGTTAAGTTCTAGAATTCTAGGAAATTAGGGAAGGTATAGGTAAAAAGAGCAGTACTAAGCTATTTATAGTACTATATATGCCGATAGTATTATTTATATAGCGGTATAAGAGTAGGAAAAGAAGAGAATAGAAGTAATTAAATAAAGTCCGTCCTTACGCAGTAGAAAGTAATAAGAATAACAATAAGTAGTTATTTTTTTAGCTATAAGAAGCAGAAGAGGATGTTAAAAAAGACGTACATAATTATAAGTTAAGTTACTCTTTATATATAGTCTAGAATTTAAATTTAGGACTTAAACTAATAATTTTATTCCTAATAGTAGCTAAACTCAAGAGACTATTAAGGAAACCGCCTTCTTTATTTCTTCTAACACTAGCAGTGCTATTCCTAATCCTTAGAAGCACTTCGCAAGTATGTCTTTTAAGTACTCTATACTAGCAGCACATCTATCTACCTACTCTTAAAGCTACTAATTATTCTCGCACACTTTGTAAAGCTATTCTTCTAAACTCTTATAAACTCTATAGTGCTGTTCTTCTACAAGCTTTACTCGCTAAGATTCTGTAGCTGCCTTGTCCTTCTACATCTCTATCTCCTCTCGTAGCTTAGCATTTGCACTTTGTAAATAGTCGATTTTTGTACTAAAGCTAGCGTCGTCTAATCGAAGCTTTTACGCATTAATAGGATCTCACGTACGTAATACCTTAAACTTAGACTTGCAGGAGTAAGATAATCTAATTAGCTGTTGTCATTTGTAGATGCATATACAGCCTTAAATAAGATCCTAACACCTTCGCACAAGGCTTTGTATGCGCTAATAGAATGCTAACTTAAATTCTTGGTGAATATCTCTGAAAAGACTCTTCGCTTTTCAGGCAATATCTTCTAAGTATATAGATTATTCTGACCAGGGCTAAGGTTAACTTTAGACAGCTTCACATTAATTCCAAGAGTACTTTCTAAAATAGTATAAGCTACTGAGAATAGATAGGCGCTACCTAGAGTAGCTAGGCCTATGGCCGACCCCACTTATCTCCATGGCTAGGTGACATGCATCCTGCATCCTCGGCTAACCTATGGTTAGATGACATGCCAACACAGCATCATCTCGCTAACTCCGCTGGAACCGCAGCCTTGGCACTCGTCCTCTCCCCCATCTTACGCTGCCGAGTCCTAATCCACCTAGTTCTCTTCCGCTTCCTTTATCGTCGCTTCATAACTGTCTCCATACTATCCATCCAGCAGGAAGAATGGCCTATACCAGCGGTGGCACAAATGGACAAGCGCACGAAAAGATGGACATCTTCATCTGTGGCAGTGGGTCAGCTGGTCTCAGCGCCGCAACTTGGCTGGCACGCTATGGAGTACGCTGCAAGATCGTGGATTCCCGCTCTGGACCGCTGGAATGGGGCACGGCTGACGGTATCCAAAGTCGCACTACAGAGATCTTTGAAAGTTTTGGTATCGAAGATCAGCTACTAAGGGAGGGTTTCCACAATCTTGAAGTGGCTTTTTACAATCCAGTCGGCAAAGAAGGCGCCATTGAGAGGACAAGAAGCGTCGAAGCATCCTACCAAGGCTTGTCGCATCTGCCTCGTCTTATTTTGAGTCAGGCACGAGTCCATGATATGTTATTGGGGGCTATGAAGAGGTTTAATGATCAAGATGTAGACTATGGGTATAGGGTCCAATCAGTGAAGGTCGACGAAGAGAAAGGAAAAGATCCCCATGGTTATCCCGTCACTATAGTGACAGAAAAGGACGGGAAAGAGGAGACGTTCGAGGCAAAATTTGCCCTGGGTTGCGATGGTGCACACAGTACCGTTCGAAAATCACTTGGCTTCAAGTTGGTTGGGGACGGGTCTGATTCAGTGTGGGGTGTCGTGGATTTCATTCCTCGCACCGACTTCCCGGATATTAGGAAGCTCACCGTCATACAATCTAAAGCGGGCAGTGTGCTTAACATACCTCGAGAAGGAGGGTCTATGAATCGCTTTTACATGGAACTTCCCGAAGGGACTGTGGCAAAGGAAGTAAAGCTAGAGGATCTACAAGAAACCACTCGTCGGATCTTCCACCCATATCAGATTGACTTTGCAGAAACGGTTTGGTGGTCAACCTATAAGGTAGGACAGCGAGTCGCAGACCAATTTACACACTCGGATCGTGTCTTTTTGACAGGCGACGCATGCCACACGCATTCTCCTAAGGCTGGTCAAGGCATGAACGTAAGCTTACAAGATGGATATAATATTGGATGGAAACTCGCAAGCTTTCTTAAAGGAGAGGCGAAAAGAGACATCTTGGAGACCTATACCACGGAGCGGCAAAAGGTTGCTGAGGATTTGATTGAGTGGGATAAAAACTGGGTGAAATCCATAGCCTCGAAGGGTAAAGATCAGGGTGGCGTCCTTGACGCCAATAACAATGTCGACTTTAGCGAGATCTGGGTTAAAGCGAGACCTTTCACGGCCGGTCTGACTATCAAGTATGACGACTCTGTTCTGACTCGGGCGAACGGCAGTCTTCAGTCACGGGCCAAGGGTCTCAAAGTCGGGATGCGGTTTCCAAGTGCGCAGGTGATACGATTCTGCGATGCTTTCGAATTGCAATTCCTCAAAGCTTTCCCTTCAGATGGACGTTGGAGGATTGTGATTTTTGCCGGTGATGTCCGTCAGATTGCCGCTTCTGGAAGACTAATTCAGGTAATTAATATTTCCACTTGATGGGCTCCTATGCTAACCTGCCAGCTTGGCAAATACCTTTTTTCGGAACATGGACCTATCAAGAAATACACAGCTCCTGGTTTAGATGTTGATAGCTTCATCGAAGTGCTTGTACTTCTCTCAGGAGAACGTTTGACGACAAAGCAGGAGCAAATACCGAAGGCTTTTTGGCCGGAGACTGGCAAGTGGCGGGTGAGAGGTAAGACCAATTCGCACCACATGTCTGAGCTGTTTGATGATATGTTTAGACTTACATAAGATCTACATCGATGACGAAAGCTACCATAGTGGACATGGACACGCATACGAAGTCTACGGAGTAAATCCCAAAAATGGTGCAACTGCAATTGTGCGTCCAGATGGCTGTAAGTCTAAGATTGCCTCAAATCTCACAGGATTGCTTCCGTATGCTAACTAGACCAAGACGTCTCGATGGTTCTGGATATCGAGGATTATGCAGGTATCAGTGACTTTTTTGCTGGGTTTGCTGTTGAGAGAGTATCTGCTGTAACAGAACATTAAGAGTACTACAATAGGATTTACCGAAATTAAGGAGAATGAGTAACGTATATCAACACAACATGTCCGTAGCTCCGAATCTCCTATATAAAATCAAGCAGACGCTCCATGTCCACTTTCCTTAGACAAAAAGAGCCTTCATATGCCAGATACCCTCATAGTCAGCCATCGATACCTGGGAGACCTGGTAAGTCAATGACAAAGAGGTCAAGACGATGAGGAATTACAGTGCTACGAAGGATCTCGTTTTTAGTGTCCGATCGCTCGGACCACCCCACCAAAATGCGATCGCGCATCCAATTCCCGGCAAACTACCTCTCAAAACAGGTGTGCAACAACACAACGCGCAGGTTATTCAAGCTTATATTAATGAGGCCTTTCAGTTATATATAGATTGGTACATAGCTCGTTTTTTTGGTGTTCTAGTTACCCATGGAAGTTGTTTTTCCCACCTAAACGAAGTATCCGCCGCACCACCTCAGGTATATTGTCCACCCACCTATTGATCTTCTCAATAGGTAGGTCCTCCCAAGCTCTCACCCATTGTTGTTTCGTCTCTCTCTGTACGTAAGGGAGTGAATTTCTTAGTCACGTGCTTGCGCAGCACTGGCCAGGCGTGTTCGGAGGCATTGAGGTCTGGCGAGTGGCCTGCCCACACGATTTTTTCCACCTTTTCAACTGTTAGTTAGTCATTAGCTATACGAGACTTATATGCAGGAGCTCCATCTTCAAGTAGCTTGCATTTAAAACCTCGTTGTTGTAGTATTTGAATCCAAGGAACAATTTTTTTAAGCGCTCCTTCGCGATGTCTATACCCATCAACACCACCGCGCGTCCTAATACCTCTATGATAGTCATCCTTCTTGACATGCTGTAGTTTTCTAGTGCTTCGGCGGAGGTTGACGTCAGCCTCATTAAGGACTGTAAGAGCAGCGCGAGCAGTAAGTTGTTGTGAGTTTGACTGTGCCTTTGTAACGAGATTCTCCCACTGTAACGCCCCCCTCACCAGCCTCAATTTCTTTCTGAGTCTCGTGATAATAAACATGGCAAGGTCCTTTAAACCAATACCTAAAATCTCCAAAAAACTGCAGCGCTGCACCCATTTGTTTGCGATCTCTTTTAACGTCGTTATCAAAGATCTCATCTTCTTTACACCACGCTCGTAGCATGCCACGCTGCTCTCCAACTCGAGCTGGAGTCTCATCAGTAAATATAACCTCACGGAGGCAGTAGCCGTTATTATCATACTCCTTATCTTTATCTGGGTTGTGTTGTAGAGCCCATTGGTAACGCTCGCGCTCCTGAGCAGGTGTCAAAGGTGGCTTCCAACCTAGCTTACGCCGCGCGCAACCAGCCTCGTACATGACGTTTTCAAGTGTTGAGATGCTGATTTTAGGGAGGATCTCACTGTAATCGCCATCCTGTATTGCCTGCCAGCTCTCTTTTTCGCGGTGGTTGCGGTCTTGAGTGGTAATACGGATAACCTCAAGTTTCTGTTCAGGCGTCAAAACTTCTGGCCTCCCACGACCAATATCGTTCTAAGATAGTTCAGGATCCCATAAATCAAAGCCTCCTTCCTCTGCTTTTGATTGCACCTTCTTCAGCATCTCAGATATAGTAGATTGCGCGTGTTGTAGCTCCTTTGCGACGTCGTGTTGTAAAGCATTGCCGAACAATATAGCACCAGCAATGAACGCACGGGTTTCTGGTCGCATTTCGGTGCGGGAAGTTTTTGCAATTGGAGTTTTGAGCATAGATTTATATTTGTGAGGCTTTCGACGTTTTATTTGAGGCATCTTAGATAGATATATAGAGAGAAATGGCTGAGAATTGCAGTAGTCGGGAAAGCCGGAAATAGAATCGCGCGCCCCAACACAATACACACCAGCTTGAAAACACAGGCAAAATCACTACGTTTTGTATTAATTTAGGTCTTAAATTAATTGTACAAGTCAAAATTTTAATGCGCGGCCCTGATACTTATCTTTGATCTGCTGTAACCTCGATAGATACTAATTGTTACGGATGTAACAATGGGGTCCGGGATGGAACCAATCAGCCCTACGATGGGGGCCGATGACTCATGGGACCCATAGGGCAACGAATTAGATTGGGAGACAACACATAACTGGGACACGTGACAATAATCTGTAATCTGTAAGTCTTAGCAACAACAGATTACAGATTAGGGTAATCTATAGATCTATAATTTAGAACTACAATAGATTAATAGATTAGGACTTAGGAAGACAAGTATATAGCTACTGTTAAACCAAGTTACTTAAGGCTAGGCTAAGTTACTAGTAGATAGGGGACGCTATAGTAGTAGCACAAGGGGTTAGATTATAGTAAGGGGTGTATTAATAGGTAGAGTAATGTCAGATGAGTTGCACGATCAGATGCGCGATGCGCAATCACATGCGCGATCACATGTGCGATCAGATGCGCGATAGCATGTGCGCAGAGAAGCGCAACAGATTCCAGGTGTACCTAGAATCTGTTAATTAGCTCGCTTAAGCTAGTGCAGCGATATAATTGGCTCAGCGCACGAGCGTAACAATCGCCAAGCTACTAACCCCGCCGCAGCTAAAAAGATCGCAGCCTTAACCTTTACTGTAACGAAGGTTCTCCGAACACTCGAGACTCTCGTGAACTCTGGTACGAGTTGGGGGTGGGGCCGATATACCAAAGATCATGACATTGTATAGTTGTAATCCAAAGCGGGGCTGATGCGCTACACAGGCGCATAAAAGGCTCTGTTACAGATGTAACAAGGGAAATCGAGATGGAACCAATCAGTCCTGACTCGGATGCTGACGAAGCATGGGACGAGCGGGGTAACGACCTTGATTGGGAAACCACTCATAACTGGGACACGTAGCAGTGATCTGTAATCACGTGTGACAGATCAAAAGTAATCTGTAATGACGCATAACAGATTAGGGTGATCTGTAATTACGTGCAACAGATTAAGAGTAATCTGTAGTGTTACACAAACAGATCAGCGCGAGTATATAGTTAACAACAATGCACATTATTAGGATAGTATTAGCAATCTAATCTCTAACCTAGAACGCTAATACTTAACATTACACACACAAATCAACTATTGTTTATAGTTATTACTTAATTACTATACAAGCTTTTGTTATTACTTCTTAATCTACTAATACTCTAGAGGTCCCTTATAGTTAACAATAGGCAACCTTATTACACTTTACTAATTTAGTTATTAGGAAGAGCGAAGTATAAGTAGCGCATAGTCTAGCTAATATAATAGTAGAAAGTTTAACTAAAAAGGAAGTTAAGGTACCTTTAAGTAGCTATAAATTAGATAATACTATATAGAAGGTAATTAAGGACTACCTAAACGACTTAATCTCTAAGAAAGAAGATATAAAGATAGTAATTAACGCCCTAGATGTTATAGCTATAATAAGGGAAAACTAATTCGAACTAATTAGCCCTACTATAGATAATAACGACACATACGATCTATAGGAAAACAAACTAAACTAGGAGACTAACTATAATAGGGATACGTAATAGATTTACAATTTATAATCTTAGTAAATATAAAGTATAAAGTAAAGTACGTAATAAATTTGTAATTTATAATCTTAGTAAACACGAAGTACAAAGTTAGCTAAGAAGCTTAGGTATATAGTTAGTAGTAATACGCATTATTAGGATAGTATTAGTAATTTAATCCCTTAACTATAGATATTACGGCTATAACAAGAGAAAACTAATTTAAACCAATTAGCCCTGCTATAGATAATAACAACACATATAATCTATAGGAACACGAACTAGACTAGGAAACTAACTATAATAGGGACACGTAATAGATTCGCAATTCGTGATCTTAGTAAATACAAAGTACAAAGCTAAGTACGTAATAAATTTATAATTTACAATCTTAGTAAATACAAAGTATAAAGCTAGCTAAGAAGCCTAGGTATATAGTTAGTAATAATACGTATTATTAGGATAGTATTAGTAATTTAATCCTTTAACTATAGAATAACAATATAAGATAGTTATAAAATATCATCTATTATTTATAGTTATTATAGATCCTAATATAAGCTTTTATTATTACTTTATAATCTACTAATACTTTTTAGGTATTAGGAGTTAACCCTAGTAACACCTATTACACCTTACTAATTTAGTTATTACAAGGAGTAAAGTGTAAGTAGTATATAGTCTAGCTAATATAATAGTAGAAAGTTTAACTAAAAAAATAGCTAAAGTACTTATAAGTAGTTATAAGTTAGATAATATAGTATAGAAAGATATTAAGAACTATATTAACAACTTAATCTCTAAAAAGGAAGATATAAAAATAGTAATTAATACCTTAGAAACCTAGAATAAAGAACTTTAGGAATACGTAAAATAAAACAAAGTATAGATTAAAGCTATTATAGAAGGACAAAATTAAATAGAACTAATTATATAATGCCTAGAGATAAGCGTAATAAAGAAACTACTAAAGATACCTATCCTTAAGAAGTTTAATAAAATAAGGGAAAAGCTAAGACTATTTATTATATTAGTATAACTCTAGATAGATATATAAGTACTACACTTTAATATAGAAGAAAAGAAGGTAATATATATTAGAATATATCTTAAAGAAAATATAATAAGATAGTTTAAACCTTACTAGATAGACTATATAATATACGCCCTAATAACCTAGAAAGATAAAATAAGAGCTATCTTTAGAAGTTATAAATACTTTACTAGACAAATAAGAGTAGTATTTAGAGATATAGACGTTACTTAATAAGCTAAAGAATAGTTAGAAAAGCTTATATAAAGTTAAAGTATTCTAGAATATATATTATAGTTTAAATAACTATTACAAAATATAGAATAGAATAAGTTAGCTTTAATATTATAGTTTAAACAAGGACTAAACTTAAAAATCTAATACAAAATAATTTATATAGAGAAACTAAGAATACTAAAAGCTTTAAAGTAATAGGTAATATAAATTAATAATAACCTTTAAGAATAGAGAAAAAACAAGTATAGAGGTTATACCTAGAACTATAACAAAAGAGACTCTATAATCCTTAACGCTAATAAAGATAAGAAGAAGAAGAAGAATAGAGACTTTACGTACTTTAACTATAGTAAACTAGGCTACTATATAAAGAACTACTAATTAAAGTTAAAAAAGGATATAGTATATTATAAATATAGGAAACTAAGACACTTTATAAAAGACTAAAGAAGTAAAGACCCTAAGAAAGATAAAGAAACTTAGTTAAAAATAACTAAAAAGAAGAAAGAAGTACTACAAGTATAGGCTAAACCTTAAGAAAAGGTAGCTAGGAGTAAAAAACTATAGTATATAATACTTTACTAGACCTTTTATTATAAAGATAACTACTATATATATCTTTTTAGTAAGTAAAGAGTAAGATATTTTCTATAATAGAAAAATAAAGTAGTAGTAATAAAAGAAAGAATAAAAGCTTAGCTAGAAGAAATAGCCTAAGTAATAAACCTACTAATAGAAGATCTAGAAAGAGAAGAGCTCTTAGTACTATTAATCTAGGCTAAAGGACTAGTATAAGATAAAGAGACTACTATAGTTACTTCTAAAGAAATAAGAAAAGATAAGAGATAAGTTAATATAAAAGATATAGAGTATACTTAGTTAAATATATATAGCTATAATAGCTATATAATAATAGATACGTTAAAATAAAATAAGAACTAGAAGTTTATTTAGAAATACTTACTAGTTATAAGTATAGAAGAAGTATATAAAGACTAAAAAGAATATAATCCTAGAGTAATAAAATTTATAATATTCTAATAATAGATAGAATAATATATAGTTATAATAAGTAGAATACCTATATAAAGAGAGTAGTAGTATCTTATAAGAAAAATGTAATAGATTAATAAAGCTTATATACTATAAGTACTAGTAATATACTATATTCTAGTAATAAAGAGACCTAGTATAGATAGATACTAGGAAAGAGATAATAAGAGAATAGATCTAGAATATCTAATATATACTAAAATTATATAGGTATTATATTTAAATATATATTACTATATATATAGAGAAGAAAAAGTACAAAACTATATATAGCTTAAAAGAAGACAAGACTATATAGAGGTAATCTTTAAAAAAGAAATTAAAGGATAAGAAATAATCTAGGTCCCTAATAAAGAATATATATAAATTAGACCTAGACTAAAGCTATCTAAAGAATACGTTAAAGGAATATAGCTATAGTATAAGTACGTATTTAATAAATATCTAAAATATAAGAATTATAAATAAAAAATAGAATAATAGCTCTAGAAGAATAAATAATTTAAAGAAAAACCTAAGTAAGAAAAGCTAGAAAGTATAAAAGGCCTATATATTATAAAAATAAGTATATACTAAAGAAAGAAAGTATAATTAATAATTAATAGTAGAGCTATAAGAAACTTTATATTAAAGAAATTTATAAAAATATATAAAATAAAGTATATAATAAAAAAATACTCTAGATAGCTAAGTATAATTAAAGGAAAACTATTCTAGGAACCTATTAGGTTTAAAATAGTTCTCTCTACGCTTAAACTAGAAGAGATAACAATGAAAAATATAGTTATAGATATAACAATAATTAATAATAAGTAAAATATAATACTAGTAATACTATAGTTATAGATAACTAACCTATATATTAATTAAAGAATAGAAAAAATTAATTACTATAAAATAGATATATTAAAAGCTAATATAAGAACTTATAAAGGAAAATTCCTAGAAGAATATAAGAAATAGGAAGAATAGCTTATAGAGCTAGAAGATTACCTTCTAGAATATTAACTATAGGACTTAGTAATAGAATTAGAAGAAAATAAAAACGTAAGATAAAGCCTAGTCTATAGAAAAAGAGAAAAAGAATCTAAAATTAAATAAGTATTTATCTAAAATATAATAAAAAAAAGATAGATAAGAGAATCTAAATCTTTAGTAGTATATAAACTTATATTTATAGATAAAAAGGAAACTAGTAATAAAAGACCTTACGTAGATTTTAAGAAAACTAACGTAATTATAAATAAAAACTAATACCTACTACTATAAATAGATAGAATATAAGATAGACTATAAAAAGTAAGAATCTTTATAAAACTAGATATCTAGAACGCTTACTACTAGATTAGGATTAAAAAAAGTATTAAATAGAAAATAGTATTTAGAATATAGTATAGACTATATAAATACTTAGTTATACTATTTAGCTTAATAAACGCACTAGTAGTATTCTAAGAAAGAATTAATATAGTACTAAGAGAGTACTTAGACGTATTTATATTTATATATTTAGACAATATCCTTATATTCTTAGAAATAGAGGAAGAATACGTATAATATATATACAAGGTACTAGAGAAACTAGTAGAAAATAAACTATTTCTTAAGATAAGAAAATACAAATTCTATATAAAAGAAATAGATTTCCTTAGATTTATTATTAAACTAGGAAAAATTAAGATTAACCTAGAAAAGATTAAGTTAATTAATAAATAGCTAACACTAAAAAACCTAAAGAAAGTATAATAGTTTTATAGGCTAGCTAACTTTTATAGAAAGTTAATAGTAAGATAGTCTAAAGATATAGAACTAATAACAAGACTTATAAAAAAAGATATACTATTTAAAAAGATAAAAGAATATAAAAAAGTATTTAATAAAATTAAAAAGAAATTTATAGAAAACCTAGTTATTAGAATATATAACCTAGACTTACTAGTAATAGTAAAAATAGATATATCTAATTTAGTCTATAGAATAGTACTAATACAAGAAGACCTAGAGACTAGAAAAGAATACTTAGTTAAATACTTCTCTAAGAAAATAAAAATAGTAGAACTTAACTACTTAATCTATAACAAAGAAATACTAGTAATCTATAAAGTATTTAAATAATAGAGAGTATACTTATAAAATATAAAGTATTAGATAAAGGTCTATATAGACTATAAAAATCTTATAAGATTTATAATAAATAAAGAGTTATTATAACACTATATAAGATAGTAGGAGTTTCTATTAATATTTAATATAGAAATTATATATATAAAAAGAAAAGATAACTAATTTATAGATACCTTTAGTAGAAGACTAGACCTATAAAAAGAAGTAAGTACTACTAGTATAGTTCTAGTTAAGAATAAAGAAGGATATTTAGTCCTAAATATACTTAAAATAGCTACAACGCTTAAAAGAGAGAGTAGTAAGCTAGATAAATAGATTTAGAAAATAATAAAAGAAGTATCTAAAAAAATAAAAAAACTAGAAATCTATAAAGGATTTATATAAGCCTATAGAAGAATATATATTCTAAAGAAAATTTAAAGAGAATTTATATAATAATTTTATAAATTACTAGTATATAGTTACTAAAGTATTAATAAAATATTAGATAGACTACTATAAGATTACTATATTATAAAAGTATAATAATTAGTAATAGAAGTACTATAAGACTATATAGAATACTATAGAAATAAATATAATAGATACGTACTATATAGAATATTATAACTAGTAGAAGTACTAGAATAACTATAAAGAGTTATTACAATAGACTTTATTATAAAACTACCTAAGTCTAAAGACTTAATATTAGAAGCTAAATATAATAGAATCTTAATAATAGTAGATAAACTTATAAAGTACTTATACTTTAGACTATATAAAGAGAAAAGTAGGATAGAAGTTACTATATACTAAGTCTTAGGAACTATAATTAGTTAATATAGACTACTAGATAAAATTATTATAGATAGAGATATACGATTTATATTAAAACTATAAGGAATAATAATAGCGTAATTAGGAATATAATATATAATATCTATAGTATATTATCTATAAATAGATAGATAGTTAGAATAAATAAATTAGATAGTAGAATAATATTTAAGATACTATCTTAACTATAACTAGAATAACTAGGTATAGTTACTACCTATAGTACAATTAGTATATAATATTGTAAAGAATATAGTAATAGGAGTATTACCTTTCTTTATAAACTACGGATTCGAACCTAATATATATTAGATACTAAGAAATTAGATATCTTAGTTCTCTAGATAAGAAAACTTTACTAATAAACTTAAAAATATATATAACTAACTAAAATAGAATATAGAGTTCTTTTATAATTATATAGTAAAGTACTATAATAAAAAATATAAAAAAAGACCCTAATTTAAAAGGAAAGAAAAAGTATAGTTAGTATAGAAAAATATTAAAAGTAAATAACTAAGTTTAAAACTAGACTACGTTAAAATAAGACTATATAAAATTAAAAAAGAAGTTATACTAGTTATATTTAAATTAAAGCTACTAAATAAGATAAAGATATACCTAATATTTTACGTAACCTTACTAGAGTAAGTACTATAAAACGTAAAACTACTAGTATATAAAGTAGATACGTATAGAAAATAAAAAGAATAAGAAGTTAAAGAACTCTTATAATACTAGTTCTATAATAAAAGAAACTACTACTTAGTAAAATAGATAGGTATAGATAAAAAAGGATAACTATAGGAGAAGATATAAGAACTAGAAGATAATCTTAATTACTTTAAGAAACTAAAGGACTACTAAAGTTAAAACCCTCTAGACTACCTTGTAGTAAACTAAGAAAACTAGTACTACTAGCACTAAATAGAGAGGTAATAGGAACGTCTAATATAATAGGAGCTAGAGCAGCCTAAACTATATCCTTAAGGTCTATCTTAGCTTCTAAGGTATAAAACTATTTAGATAATTTAGTATTATTATAAGCCTTTATTTAATAAAGATACTTAATATAAAAATAAAGATCTACTAACTTACGTAAAGTTAGCTAATACTTAACTTTAGCCTCTATAAGCTATAATAATAGTATCTCTTAAGCTTAGTTAATAGCTCGCCCTATACAACTTAGTATAAGCAGAATATATAATAATTAAATACTTATACTCTATAATAGAAATACTTAATAGTATATACTTATATTAAATATTAGCTAAGATATATATATTATAGTACTTACTATCCTTTAAAGATATAAGATAAGTAAGCTTTAATTAAGTATAATAGGCGTAAAGAAATATTTTAACCTTATTACAAGTAATATAAGTAATAAAAAGGAGTTTATTATAATTAGAATATAAAGATATAGAGAATAATAAAGAATTAGAAATAAATAAAGAAACTAGACTAATAACTTTAGGCTTAGGATAGAAGAACAAGAACCTACCTAGAGAGGAGAATAGTATTATAGTAGTAATAAGAAGAAACTAATTTAAACTAATTAGCCCTACTATAGATAATAACGACGTATATAACCTATAGAGAAATAAGCTAGACTAGGAAGCTAACTATAATAGAGACACGTAATAAATTTGTAATTTATAATCTTAGTAAATATAAAGTATAAAGTTAAGTATATAATAAATTTATAATTTATAATCTTAGTAAATATAAAGTATAAAGCTAGCTAAGAAGCCTAGGTATATAGTTAGTAGTAATATATATTATTAGAATACTATTAGTAATTTAATCTCCTAACTATAGAACGCTAATATAAGATAGTTATAAAATATCTTCTATTATTTATAGTTATTATAGATCCTAATATAAACTTTTACTATTACCTTTTAATCTACTAACTTTTAAAGATAAGTACTTATAGTTAATAATAAGAGGCCTATTATATATAAAGTCTATTTTAGCCTCTAAAGTATAAAACTATTTAGATAATTTAGTATTATTATAAGCCTTTATTTTATAAAGACACTTAATATAAGAATAAAAATCTACTAGCTTATAAAGAGTTAGCTTATACTTAGCCTTAGCCTCTATAAGCTATAATAATAGTATTTCTTAAGCTTAATTAATAGCTTACTCTATATAACTTAGTAAGAAGAGACTATATAAAAATTAAATACTTATACTCTATAAGAGAAATACTAGATAGTATATACTTATATTAAATATTAGCTTAGATATACTTATTATAGTACTTACTATCCTTTAAAGATATAAGATAAGTAAGCTATAATTAAGTATAATAGGTATAAGGAAATATTTTAACTTTATTACAAGTAACGTAAGTAATAAGAAAGAGTTTATTGTAATTAGAATATAAAGATATAGAAAATAATAAAGAATTAGAAATAAATAAAAAAACTAGACTAATAACCTTAGGCCTAGGGTAGAGAAATAAGAACTTACCTAAAAAGAAGAATAGTATTATAGCTATAACAAGAGAAAACTAATTTAAACTAATTAGCTTTACTATAGATAATAATAATATATATAATCTATAGAAATATAAACTAGACTAAGAAACTAACTATAATAGAGATAGGTAATAAATTTATAATTTACAATCTTAGTAAATATAAAGTATAAAGCTAGCTAAGTAGCCTAGGTATATAGTTAGTAATAATACGTATTATTAGGATAGTATTAGTAATTTAATCTTTTAACTATAGAATAATAATATAAGATAGTTATAAAATATCTTCTATTGTTTATAGTTATTATAGATCCTAATATAAGCTTTTGTTATTACCTTATAATCTACTAATACTCTTTAGGTATTAGAAGTTAACTCTAGTAATACCTATTATAATAGAACGCTAATACAAGATAGTTATAAAATATCTTGTATTATTTATAGTTATTATAGATCCTAATATAAGCTTTTATTATTACTTTATAATCTACTAATACTTTTTAGGTATTAAGAAGTTAACCTTAGTATACCTATTATACCTTACTAATTTAAGTTATTACAAGAAGTAAAGTGTAAGTAGTATATAGTCTAAGCTAATATAATAGTAAAAAGTTTAACTAAAAGAATAGCTAAAGCACCTATAAGTAGTTATAAGTTAGATAATATAGTATAAAAAGATATTAAAAACTATATAAATAACTTAATCTCTAAGAAAAAAGATATAAAGATAGTAATTAATACCTTAGAAACGTAGAATAAAGAACTCTAGGAATATATAAAATAAAATAAAGCGTAGATTAAAGCTATTATTAAAAGATAAAATTAAATAGAACTAATTATATAACGCCTAGAGATAAGTATAATAAAGAAACTACTAAAAATACCTATTATTAAGAAGTTTAATAAGATAAGAGAAAAACTAAAACTCTTTATAGTCTTAGTATAACTCTAGATAGATATATAAGTACTATACTTTAATATAAAAGAAAAGAAAGTAATATATATTAGAATATACCTTAAAAAGAATATAATAAGATAGTTTAAGCCTTACTAGATAGACTATATAATATACGCCCTAATAACTTAGAAGGATAAGATAAGAGCTATCTTTAGAAGTTATAAATACTTTACTAGATAAATAAGAGTAGCGTTTAAAGATATAGACATTACCTAATAAGCTAAAGAATAGTTAGAAAAGCTTATATAAAGTTAGAATATTCTAGAATACGTATTATAGTTTAAATAACTATTATAAAATATAGAATAGAATAAGTTAGCTTTAATATTATAATTTAAGTAAGGACTAAACTTAAAAATCTAATATAAAATAATTTATATAGAAAAACTATAAATACTAGAAGCTTTAAAATAATAGGTAATATAGATTAATAATAACCTTTAAGAATAGAAAAAGAATAAGTATAAAGGTTATACCTAGAATTATAATAAAAGAGACCTTATAATCTTTAATATAAATAAAGATAAAAAGAAAAAGAAGAATAAAGATATTATATACTTTAACTATAGTAAGAAAAGCTATTACGTAAAAGACTACTAATTATAAAAGAAAAAAGATATAGTATACTATAAATATAAGAAACCTAGATACTTTATAAAAGATTATAAAAGTAAAGACTTAAAGAAAGAAACTTAGTTAAAAATAACTAAAAAGAAAAAAGAAGTACTATAAGTATAGGCTAAACCTTAAAAGAAAGTAGCTAGGAGTAAAGAACTATAGTATATAATACTCTACTAAACCTTTTATTATAAAGATAACTACTATATATATCTTTTTAGTAAGTAAAGAGTAGGATATTTCTTATAATAAAGAAATAGAGTAGTAGTAATAAAAGAAAGAATAAAAGCTTAGCTAGAAGAAATAGCCTAAGTAATAGACCTACTAATAAAAGACTTAGAAGGGGAAGAGCCTTAGATTCTATTAACTTAGGCTAAAGAACTAGTACTAGATAAAGAGACTACTATAAATACCTCTAAAAAACTATAAAAAAGTAAAGAATAAGTTAGTATAAAAGGTATAGAGTACGCCTAGCTAATAATATATAGCTATAATAGCTATATAATAATAGATATAAAAGAATAAAATAAAGAATAGAGATTTATTTAAATATACTTAATAGTTATAAGTATAGAAGAAGTGTATAAAGACTAGAAAGAATATAATCCTTAAAAAATAAAGTTTAAACTATTTTAAGAATAGATATAGTAATATATAGTTATAGTAGGGAGAATACTTATATAAAAAGAATAGTAATACCTTATAAAGAAAACGTAATAGATTAATAAAGCCTATATACTAAGAATACTAGTAGTATACTATATTCTAATAATAAATATACCTAGTAAAAATAAATACTAGGAAGGAGACAACAAAATAATAGATCTAAAATATCTAGTATATTTTAAAGTATTATATATAGAAACTCTAAAGTAAATAATAATATATAGCTTATAAGAAGAAAAGGCTATAATTATACTAGAGTAATCCTAGTAGAAGATGTCTAAGGATAAAAAGTAATTCTAGAAGATAGATACGTAGTAATAAGGCCTAGACTAAAACTATCTAAGAAATACGTCTAAGGAGGACTATAGTACAAATATAGGTATAATAAATATCTAAAATATAAAGAATATAAACTTAAAGTAAAGCTATAGCTTTAGAAAAATAGATAATTTATAAAGTCGCCTAAGTAAAAAAAGCTAGAAGGTATAAGAGGCCTATATATTATAAAAAAAAGTATATACTAAAGGAAAGAAGTATAATTAAAAATTAATAGTAAAGCTATAAGAAACTTTATATTAAAGAAGTTTATAGAAATATAAAGAATAAAGTATATAATAAAGAAATATCTTTAATAACTAAGTATAATTAAAAGAAAACTATTCTAAGAACCTATTAGGTTTAAAATAGTTTCTTCTATATTAAACCTAGAAGAGATAATAATTAAGAATATAGTTATAGATATTATAATAATTAATAATAAATAAGATATAATATTAGGTATACTATAGTTATAGATAACTAACTTATATATTAATTAGAGAATAGGAAAGATTAATTACTATAAAATAGATATATTAAAAGCTAATATAAGTACTTATAAAGGAAAATTCCCTAAAAAATAGAAGAAATAGGAAAAATAGCTTATAGAGCTAGAGGATTACCTTCTAGAATATTAACTATAGGACTTAGTAATAGACCTAGAAAAAGATAAAAACCTAAGATAAAGCCTAGTCTACTAAAAAATAGAAAAAGAATCTAAAATTAAATAAATATTTATCTAAAGTATAATAAAAAAGAGATAGATAAAAGAATCTAAATCTTTAGTAGTATATAAACTTATATTTATAAATAAAAAAGGAATAAGTAATAAAAGACTTTATATAGATTTTAAGAAAACTAATATAATTATAAACAAGAACTAATACTTACTACTATAAATAGATAAAAAATAGAATAGGCTATAAAGAGTAAAGATCTTTATAAAACTAGATATCTAAAATACTTACTACTAGATTAGAATTAAAAAGAGAGACAAGTAGAAAATAGTATTTAGAATATAGTATAAACTATATAAATAACTAGTTATATTATTTAGCTTAATAAACGCACTAGTAGTATTCTAAGAAAGAATTAATATAGTACTAAGAGAGTACTTAGATATATTTATATTTATATATCTAGATAATATCTTTATATTCTTAGAAATAGAAGAAGAATACGTATAATACGTATATAAAGTACTAGAGAAACTAGTAAAAAATAAACTATTTCTTAAAATAAGAAAATATAAATTCTATATAAAAGAAATAGATTTCCTTAGATTTATTATTAAACTAAGAAAAATTAAGATTAACTTAGAAAAGATTAGGTTAATTAATAAATAGCTAATACTAAAGAACCTAAAAGAAGTATAATAATTTTATAAGTTAGCTAACTTTTATAGAAAGTTAATAGTAAGATAGTTTAAAGATATAGAACTAATAACAAGACTTATAAAGAAAGATATACTATTTAAATAGATAAAAGAATATAATAAAGTATTTAATAAGATTAAGAAAAAGTTTATAGAAAAGCTAGTAATTAGAATATATAACCTAGACCTACTAGTAATAGTAAAAATAGATATATCTAACTTAGTCTATAGAATAGTACTTATATAAGAAGATAAAAGAACTAAATAAAAATATTTAGTTAAATACTTCTCTAAAAAGATAAAAATAGTAAAACTTAATTATTTAATCTATAATAAAGAAATACTAGTAATCTATAAAGTATTTAAATAATAGAGAGTATACTTATAAAAAGTAAAGTATTAGATAAAAGTTTATATAGACTATAAGAATCTTATAAGATTTATAATAAATAAAGAACTATTATAATAATATATAAGATAGTAGGAATTCTTATTAATATTTAATATAGAAATTATATATATAAAAGAAAAAGATAACTAATTTATAGATACTCTTAGTAGAAGACTAGACTTATAAAAAGAAGTAAGCACTACTAGTATAGTTCTAGTTAAGAATAAAGAAGGATACCTAGTCTTAAATATACCTAAAATAGCTACAATACTTAAAAGAATAAGTAGTAAGCTAGATAAATAGATTTAAAAGGTAACGTAAAAAGTATCTAAAGGAATAAAGAAACTAAAAATTTAAAAAAGACTAGTATAAGCCTATAGAAGAATATATATTCTAAGAAAAATCTAAAGAGAATTTATATAATAATTCTATAAATTACTAGTATATAGATACTAAGGTATTAATAAAATATTAGATAGACTCCTAAAGAAATACTATATCCTAAAAGTAAGATAACTAGTAATAGAAGTACTACAAGACTATATAGAATATTATAGAAATAAATACAATAGATATATACTATATAAGATACTATAACTAATTAAGACACTAGAATAACTATAAGAAGTTATTATAATAGACTTTATTATAAAACTACTAAAGTCTAAAGACTTAATATTAGGAGTTAAATATAATAGAATCTTAATAATAGTAGATAAACTTATAAAGTACTTATACTTCTACTTATATAAAGAGAAAAGTAGGATAGAAGTTACTATATACTAGATTCTAGGAACTATAATTAGTTAATATAGACTACTAGATAAAATTATTATAGATAGAGATATACGATTTATATTAAAACTATAAGGAATAATAATAGTATAACTAGGAATCTAGTATATAATATTAATAGTATACTACTTATAAATAGATAGATAATTAGAATATATAAACTAGATAGTAAAATAGTACTTAAGATATTACTTTAACTATAACTAGAATAATTAGGTATAGCTACTACCTATAGTATAGTTAGTATACAATAGCGTAAAGAATATAGTAATAAGAGTATTACCTTTCTTTATAAACTATAGATTTAACCCTAATGTATATAGAATACTAAAATCTAAAGTATCTTAGTCTCTAAAAAGAAAAAACTTTACTAATAAACTTAAGGATATATATAATTAACTAAAATAAGATATAGAATTCCTATATAATTAAATAGTAAAATACTATAATAAGAAATATAAAGAAGAACTCTAATTTAAAAAAAGAAAAAAAGTATAGTTAGTATAAAAAAATATTAAGAGTAAATAACTAAGTTTAAAACTAAACTATATTAAGATAAGACTATATAAAATTAAAAAAGAAGTTATACTAGTTATATTTAAACTAAAGCTACTAAATAAGTTAAAGATATACTTAACGTTCTACGTAGCTCTACTAGAATAAGTACTATAAGAAGTAAAACTACTAGTGTATAAAGTAAATATATATAGAGAATAAGAAGAATAAGAAGTTAAAAAAATCTTATAATATTAATTTTATAATAGTAGAAACTACTATTTAGTAGAATAGATAAGAATAGACGAAAAAGGATAACTATAGGAAAAAATATAGAAACTAGAGGATAATCTTAATTACTCTAAGAAACTAAAAGACTAGTAAAGTTAAAACTCTTTAAACTACCTTATAGTAAACTAAGAAAACTAGTACTACTAGCGCTAAATAAAGAGGCGTTAGGAACGTCTAATAAGATAAGAGCTAGAATAGCCTAAACTATATCCTTAAAGTCTATTTTAGCCTCTAAGGCGTAAGTCTATTTAGATAATTTAGTATTATTATAAGCTTTTATCTTATAAAGATACTTAATATAAGAATAAAGATTTACTAGCTTATAAAGAGTTAGCTTATACTTAGCTTTAGCTTCTATAAGCTATAATAATAGTATCTCTTAAGCCTAGTTAATAGCTTACTTTATATAACTTAGTAAGAGAAAACTATATAAAAATTAAATACTTATACTCTATAAGAGAGACACTAGATAGTATATACTTATATTAAATATTAGCTAAGATATACTTACTATAGTACTTACTATCCTTTAAAGATATAAGACAAGTAAGCTTTAATTAAGTATAATAAGCGTAGAGAAATATTTTAACTCTATTATAAGTACTATAAGTAATAAAAAGAAGTTTATTATAATTAGAATATAAAGATATAGAGAATAATAAAGAGCTAGAAATAAATAAAGAAACTAGACTAATAACTTTAGGCCTAGGATAGAGAAATAAGAACCTATCTAAAGAGGAGAATAGTATTATAGCTATAATAAGAGAAAACTAATTTAAACTAGTTAGCCCTACTATAGATAATAACAATATATATAATCTATAAGAAAATAAACTAAACTAAGAAACTAACTATAATAAAGATATATAATAGATTTATAATTTACAATCTTAGTAAATATAAAGTATAAAGTTAAGTACGTAATAAATTTATAATTTGCGATCTTAGTAAATATAAAGTATAAAGTTAGCTAAGAAGCTTAGGTATATAGTTAGTAGTAATATATATTATTAGGATAGTATTAGTAATTTAATCCCTTAACTATAAAATACTAATATAAGATAGTTACAAAATATCTTCTATTATTTATAGTTATTATAGATCCTAATACAAGCTTTTATTATTACTTTGTAATCTACTAATACTCTTTAGGTATTAAGAAGTTAACTTTAGTATACCTATTATACTAGAAATATAAAATAAAGAACTCTAGGACTATATAAAATAAAACAAGATATAGATTAAAGCTATTATAGAAGGATAGAACTAGATAGAATAAATTATATAAAGACTAGAAATAAGTATAATAAAAAAACTACTAAAAATACTAGTACTTAAGAAGTTTAATAGAATAAAAGAAAGATTAAGACTACTTATAGCTTTAGTATAACTCTAGATTAATATATAAGTACTATACTTTAATAAAGAAGATAAAAAGGTAATATATATTAGAATATATATTAAAGAAGATATAATAAGATAGTTTAAGCCTTACTAGATAAACTATATAATATATACTCTAAGAATATAGAAGAATAAAATAAGAGCTATCTTTAGAAGTTATAAATACTTTACTAAACGAATAAGAGTAGTATTTAGAGATAGAGATATTACTTAATAAGCTAAAGAAAAGCTTAAAAGGCTTATATAAAATAAGAGTATTTCTAAATATATATTATAGTTTAAGTAACTATTATAAAATATAGAATAAAACAAGGTATCTTTAATATTATAATTTAAATAAAGACTAAATACTAAAATATAATATAAAATAATCTATATAGAGAAACTAAGAATACTAGAAGCTCTAAAATAATAGGTAATATAAATTAATAATAACTTTTAAGAATAGAAAAAGAATAAGTATAGAAGATAACTTAAGAATTAAGATACTAGAGACCTTATAATCCTTAACGCTAATAAAGATAAAAATAAAAATAAAAATAAAGACCTTATATACTTTAGCTATAGTAAGAAAAGCTACTATATAAAAGACTACTATTCTAAATAAAAGAAAGATATAGTATACTATAAATATAAGAAACTAAGATACTTTATAAGAGACTATAGAAGTAAAGACTTAAAGAAAGAAACCTAGTCTAAAATAATAGAAAATAAGAAAGAAGTACTAAAAGTATAGGCTAAACTCTAAGAAAAAGTAACTAGAAGTAAAGAAATATAATATATAATACTCTATTAGACCTTTTATTATAAAGATAACTACTATATATATCTTTTTAGTAAGTAAAGAGTAAGATAGTTTATATAAAAAGATAAAGTAGTAGTAATAAAAGAAAGAATAAAAGCTTAGCTAAAAGAAATAGCTTAAGTAATAGACTTACTAATAGAAGACTTAGAAGGAGAAAAGCTTTAGACCTTATTAATCTAGGCTAAAGGACTAGTACTAGATAAAGAGACTACTATAGTTTTCTCTAAAGAACTATAAAGAGATAGAAGTTAAAATAATATAAGAAGTACTAAATATACCTAGTTAAAAGTATAGAGCTATAATAGCTATATAATAATAGATATAGAAGAATAAAATAAAGACTAGAAGTTTATTTAGAAATACTTACTAGTTATAAGTATAGAAAAAGTATATAAAGACTAGAAAGAATATAATCTTAAAGTAATAAAGTTTATAATATTCTAATAATAAATAAAGTAATATATAGTTATAGTAAGAAGAATACTTATATAAAGAGAATAGTAATTCTTGTAATAGGTATACTAGGGTCGACTTCTTAATAACCTCTAGGTTATTAGTAAATTACAAGGTAATAACAAAAGCTTATATTATAATTAGTAATAACTTTAAATAATAGTTAATTTGTATATATAATATTAAGTATTAGTATTCTAGGTTAGAGATTAGATTACTAATACTATCCTAATAATACGTATTACTACTAACTATATACTTATATTTCTTAGCTAGCTTTATACTTTGTATTTACTAAGATTGTAAATTATAAATCTATTATATACTTAGCTTTATACTTTATATTTACTAAGATTATAAATTATAAATTTATTATATATCTTTATTATAGTTAGTTTCTTAATTAAGTTTATTACCTTATAGATTATACGTACTATTATTATCTAAGGTAAGGCTAATTAGCTTAAGTTAGTTTTCTCTTGTTATAACTATAACACTATTCCTCTCTCTAGGTAAGTTCTTATTTTCTTATCCTAGGCCTAAAGTTATTAGTCTAGTTTCTTTATTTATTTCTAGTTCTTTATTATTCTCTATATCTTCGCGTTCTAATTATAATAAACTTCTTCTTATTACTTATATTACTTGTAACAAGGTTAAAATATTTCCTTATACCTATTATACTTAATTAAAGCTTACTTATCTTATATCTTTAAAAGATAGTTAGTATTATAGTAAGTATATTCTTACTAATATTTAATATAAATATACTCTTTCTAGTATTTCTCTTATAGAGTATAAGTATTTAATTTCTATATAGTCTATTCTTACTAAATTATATAAGGCGAGCTATTAACTAAGCTTAAGAGATACTATTATTATAGCTTATAGAAGCTAAAGCTAAGTATAAGCTAACTCTTTATAAGCTAGTAAATCTTTATTCTTATATTAAGTGTCTTTATAAGATAAAAGCTTATAATAATACTAAATTATCTAAATAGTTTTATACCTTAGAAGCTAAGATAGACTTTAAAGATACTATAGAGGCTACTCTAGCTCCTATTATATTAGATATTTCTAGCGTCTCTTTATTTATATTAAGAGGTAGCTAGAAGATAATAGTACTTACTATAGGCTATATATAATAGGCCTCTTGTTATTAACTATAAGTAGCTATTCTAAGAGGTTAGTAGATTAAGAGTTAATAGTAAAAGCTTGTATTAGGATCTATAATAACTATAAATAGTAGAAGATATTTTGTAACTATTTTGTACTAGTATTCTATAGTTAAAAGATTAAATTACTAATACTATCCTAATAATACGTATCCTATTAACTATATACCTAGGTTTCTTAGCTAGCTTTATACTTTGTATTTACTAAAAATATAAATTATAAATCTATTACGTGCTTAGCTTTATACTTTGTATTTACTAAGATTGTAAATTATAAATTTATTACCTATCTCTATTATAGTTAGTTTCTTAGTTTAGTTTATTTTCTTATAGATTATATACGTTGATATTATCTATAGTAGGGCTAATTAGTTTAAATTAGTTTTCTCTTGTTATAACTATAATACTATTCTCCTCTTTAGATAAGTTCTTATTTCTCTATCTTAGGCTAAAAGTTATTAGCCTAGTTTCTTTGTTTATCTTTAGCTCTTTATTATTCTCTATATCTTCGCGTTCTAATTATAATAAACTTCTTCTTATTACTTGTATTACTTGTAATAAAGTTAAAATATTTCCCTATACCTATTATACTTAATTAAAGCTTACTTATCTTATATCTTTAAAGAATAGTAAATACTATAATAAGTATATTATAGCTAATATTTAATATAAGTATATACTATCTAGTATCTCTCTTATAAAGTATAAGTATTTAACTTCTATATAGTCTTTTCTTACTAAGTTATATAAGGTAAGCTATTAACTAGGCTTAAGAGATACTATTATTATAGCTTATAGAAGCTAAGGCTAAGTATAAGCTAACTCTTTATAAGCTAGTAGATCTCTATTCTTATATTAAGCGTCTTTATAAGATAAAAGCTTATAATAATACTAAATTATCTAAATAGTCTTATACTTTAGAGGCTAAAATAGATCTTAAGGATATAGTTTAGGCTGTTCTAGCTCTTATTATATTAGATATTCTTAATATCTCTCTATTTAGCGCTAGTAGTATTAATTTTCTTAGTTTACTATAAGGCGCTCTAGAGGGTTTTAACTTTAGAACTCCTTTAGTTTCTTAAAGTAATTAAAGTTATCTTCTAGTTTCTAGGTTTTCTCTTATAGTTATCTTTTTTTATCTATACTTATCTATTTTACTAAGTAGTAGTTTCTTCTATTATAGAACTAGTACTATAGGATTTTTTTAACTTTTTATTCTTCTTATTCTTTATACGTATCTACTTTATATACTAGTAGTTCTATATTTTATAGTACTTGTTCTAGTATAGCTACGTAAAAAGTTAAGTATATCTTTATTTTATTTAGTAGTTTTAATTTAAATATAACTAGTATAACTTCTTTCTTAATTTTATATAGTCTTATCTTAACGTAGTCTAGTTTTAAACTTAGTTGTTTACTTTTAATATTTTTCTTAACTAACTATACTTTTTCTCTCTTTTTAAATTAAGGTCTTTCCTTATACTTTTTATTATAGTACTTAGCTATATAATTATATAGGAATTTTATATCTTGTTTTAGTTAATTATATATATCTTTAAGTCTATTAGTAAAGTTTTCTCCTCTTAAAGACTAAGATATCTAATCTTTTAGTATCTAATATACGTTAGGCTTAAATCTATAGTTTATAAAGAAAGGTAATACTCTTATTACTATATTCTTTATACTATTATATACTAACTATACTATAGGTAGTAACTATACCTAATTATTCTAGTTATAGTTAAGGTAGTATCTTAAGTATTATTCTACTATCTAATTTATTTATTCTAACTATCTATCTATCTATAGATAATATACTATAGATATTACGTATTATATTCCTAATTACGCTACTATCGTTCTCTATAGTTTTAATATAAATTATATATCTCTATCTATAATAATTTTATCTAGTAGTCTATATTAACTAATTATAGTTCCTAGAACCTAGTATATAGTAACTTTTATCTTACTTTTCTCTTTATATAGTTAGAAGTATATATACTTTATAAGTTTATCTACTATTATAAGAATTCTATTATACTTAACTTTAAATATTAAGTCTTTAGACTTTAGTAACTTTGTAATAAAGTCTATTATAATAACTCTCTATAGTTAATCTAGTACTTCTACTAGTTATAGTATTCTATATAATATATATCTATTATATTTATTTTTCTAGTATTCTATATAGTCTTATAGTACTTCTATTACTAGTTATCTTACTTTTAGAATATAATAGTCTTATAGTAATCTATCTAATATTTTTTTAATACTTTAGTAACTATATACTAGTAATTTATAGAATTATTATATAAATTCTCTCTAGATTTTTCTTAGAATATATATTCTTCTATAGGCTTATATAAGTCTTCTTTAAATTTCTAGTTTTTTTATTTCTTCAGATACTTTTTATATTATTTTCTAAATCTATTTATCTAGCTTATTATTTGTTCTTTTAAGTGTTATAGCTATTTTAGGTATATTTAGGACTAAGTATCCTTCTTTATTCTTAACTAGAACTATACTAGTAGTATTTACTTCTTCTTATAAGTCTAGTCTTCTACTAAAGGCGTCTATAAATTAGTTATCTTTCTCTTTTATATATATAATTTCTATATTAAATATTAATAAGAATTCCTACTATTTTATATAGTATTGTAATAACTCCTTTTTTATTATAAATCTTATAAGATTCTTATAGTCTATATAAACCTTTATCTAGTACTTTACTCTTTATAGGTATACTCTTTATTACTTAAATACTTTATAGATTACTAGTCTCTCTTTATTATAGATTAAGTAGTTAAGTTCTACTATCTTTATTTTCTTAGAGAAGTATTTAACTAGATATTCTTTTTTAGTCTCTAGGTCTTCCTATATTAGTGCTATTCTATAAACTAAATTAGATATATCTATTTTTACTATTACTAGTAGGTCTAGGTTATATTTTCTAATAACTAGATTTTTTATAAACTTCTTCTTAATCTTATTAAATACTTTATTATATTCTTTTATCTATTTAAATAGCGTATCTTTCTTTATAAGTCTTGTTATTAGTTTTATATCTTTAGACTATCTTACTATTAACTTTCTATAAAAGTTAGCTAGCTTATAAAATTATTGTACCTCCTTTAGGTTTCTTAGTATTAGCTATTCGTTAATTAATCTAATCTTTTTTAAGTTAATCTTAATTTTTCCTAGTTTAATAATAAATCTAAGGAAATCTATTTCTTTTATATAGAACTTGTATTTTCTTATTTTAAGAAATAACTTATTTTCTACTAGTTTTTCTAGTACTTTGTGTATATATTATATATGTTCTTCCTCTATTTCTAAGAATATAAAGATATTATCTAGGTATATAAATATAAATACATCTAAGTACTCTCTTAGTACTATATTAATTCTTTCTTAGAATACTACTAGTGTATTTATTAAGCTAAATAGTATAACTAGGTACGTATATAGTCTATACTATGTTCTAAATACTATTTTCTACTTATTACTTTTTTTAATTCTAATCTAATAGTAGGCGTTCTAGATATCTAGTTTTATAAAGATTCTTACTTTTTATAGCTTATCTCATATTATATCTATTTATAGTAATAGGTATTAGTTCTTATTTATAATTATATTAGTTTTTCTAAAATCTACGTAGGGCCTTTTATTACTTATCTCTTTCTTATCTATAAATATAAGTCTATATACTACTAAGGATTTAGATTCTTATATCTATTCTTTCTTTAGTACGCTTTTAATAAATATTTATTTAATCTTAGATTTTTCTTCTATTTTTCTATAGACTAGGCTCTATCTTACGTCTTTGTCTTCTTTTAAGTCTATTACTAAATCCTATAGTTAATATTCTAGAAGGTAGTCTTCTAGTTCTATAAGCTATTTTTCTTATTTCTTATATTCTTTTAGGAATTCTCCTTTGTAAGTACTTATATTAGCTTTTAATATATCTATTCTAGGATAATTAATTTCTCCTATTCTCTAATTAATATATAGGTTAGTTATCTATAACTATAGTATACCTAATATTATATCTTATTTATTATTAATTGTTATTATATCTATAACTATATTCTTAATTATTATTCTTTTTAATTCTAATATAAAGGGAACTATTTTAAACCTAATAGGTTCCTAAAATAGTTTTCCTTTAATTGTACTTAGTTATTAAGGGTATTTCTTCTTAGTATACTTTATTCCTTATATTTCTATAAACTTCTTTAATATAAAGTTCCTTATAGCTTTACTTTTAATTATTAATTATACTTTCTTTTCTTAGTATATACTTATTTTTGTAATATATAGGCTTCTTACGCCTTCTAGCTTTTCTTACTTAGGTAACTTTATAAATTATTTATTTTATTAAAGCTATAGCTCTATTTTAAGTTTATATTCTTTATATTTTAGATATTTATTATACGTATATTTGTACTATAGTCTTTCTTAGACGCATTTCTTTAATAGTTTAGATTTAGGCCTTACTACTAAGTATCTATCTTCTAGAGTTATTTTTTATCCTTAGATATCTTCTACTAGGATTACTCTTATATAGTTATAGCTTCTTCTTCTTATAAGCTATACGTTATTATTTACTTTAGGGTTTCTATATATAATATAATTTTTATCTAGGTATAATATCTATAATACTTTAAAATATACTAGATACTCTAGGTCTATTATTTTATTATCCCCTTCCTAGTATTTACTTCTATTAAGTATATTTATTATTAGAATATAGTATACTATTAGTACTTTTAGTATATAAGCTTTATTAATCTATTATATCTTTTTTATAAAGTGTTACTATTCCTTTTATATAAGTATTCTTCTTACTATAACTATATATTACTTTATCTATTCTTAAAATAGTATAAACTTTATTTTTTTAAGATTAAGTTCTTTTTAGTCTTTATACGCTTTCTTTATACTTATAACTATTAAGTATATTTAAACGAATCTCTATTCTTTATTTTATTCTTCTATATCTATTATTATATAGCTATTATAACTATATATATCTAGCTAAGTATACTCTCTACCTCTTATACTAACTTATCTCTTACTTCTTTATAGTTCTTTAGAAGTAGCTATAGTAGTCTCTTTATCTAGTACTAGTTCTTTAGCTTAGATTAATAGTACTAACGGCTCTTCTCTTTCTAAATCTTCTATTAGTAAGTTTATTATATATACTATCTTTTTTAGCTATACTTTTATTTTCTCCTTTATTATAGCTACTCTATATCTCTATTTCTATAAGAACTATACTATTCTTTACTTACTAAAAAGATATATATAGTAGTTATTATTATAATAAAAGGTCTAATAGAGTATTATATATTATACTTCTTTACTCCTAGCTACTTTTTTATAGGATTTAGCCTATACTTGTAGTACTTCTTTTTTCTTTTTAGTTATCTTTAACTATATTTCTTTCTTTAGGTCTTTACTTCTATAGTTTTTTATAAAGTATCTAGGTTTTTTATACTTATAGTATATTATATCTTTTTTTTTTTTATAATTAATAATCTTTTACGTAGTAGCTTTTCTTACTATAGTTAAAGTACGTAAAGTCTTTATTTCTCTTTTTTTTCTTATCCTTGTTTATATTAAGAATTATAGGGTCTCCTTTATTATAATTCTAGGTATAACCTCTATATTTGTTCTTCTTCTATTCTTAAAGGTTATTATTAATTTAGATTACTTACTATTTTAGAGCTTCTAGCGTTTATAGTTTCTCTATATAGATTATTTTATATTAAATTTTTAAGTTTAGTTCTTACTTAAATTATAATATTAAAGCTAACTTATTCTATTCTATATTCTAAAATAGTTATTTAAACTATAATATATACTTTAGAATACTTTAGTTCTATATAAGCTTTTCTAGCTATTCTTTAGCTTATTAGGTAATATCTATATCCCTAAATACTACTCTTATTTGTTTAGTAAAGTATTTATAACTTCTAAAGATAGCTTTAGTCTTATCTTTTTATATTATTAGAGAGTATATTATATAGTTAGTCTAGTAAAGTTTATACTATCTTATTACGTTTTCTTTAAAGTATAATCTAATATATATTACCTTCTTTTCTTTTATATTAAAGTGTAGTACTTATATATCTATCTAGAGTTATACTAATATAATAAAAAGTCTTAGTTTCTCTCTTATTCTATTAAATTTCTTAAGGATAGGTATCTTTAGTAGTTTTTTATTGTGCTTATTTCTAGGCGTTATATAATTAACTCTATTTAGTTCTATCTCTCTATAATAGCCTTAATCTATACTTTATTTTATCTTACGTAATCTTAAAGCTCTTTATTCTATATTTCTAAAGTATTAATTACTATCTTTATATTTTCTTTATCTAAGATTAAGTTGTTAATCCTATCCTTAATTATTTTCTATACAGTACTATCTAACTTATAACTACTTCTAGGGGCTTTACTTATTTTAGTTAAACTTTCTACTATTATATTAGCTAGACTATACGCTACTTACGCTTTACTGCTTATAATAACTAAATTAGTAAAGTATAATAAGCCTCTTATTATTAACTATAGGTAGCTATTCTATAAAGTTAGTAGATTAAGAGTTAATAGTAAAAGCTTATATTAGGATCTATAATAACTATAAATAGTAGAAGATGTTTTATAACTATCTTATACTAGCGTTCTATAGTTAAAGGATTAAATTACTAATACTATCTTAATAATATATATCCTATTAACTATATACCTAGGTTTCTTAGCTAGCTTTATACTTTATATTTACTAAGATAGCAAATTATAAATCTATTATATACTTAGCTTTGTACTTTGTATTTACTAAGATTATAAATTATAAATTTATTACGTATCCCTATTATAGTTAGTCTCCTAACCTAGTTTATTTCCCTATAGGTTATATACGTTGTTATTATCTATAGTAGGGCTAATTAGTTTAAATTAGTTTTCTCTTATTACAGCTATAATACTATAAGAGATAGTAAAGGGATAATAGATAGTATTTAATAGTACTACTAGTATCTAAGAGAGAATAATACTTACTTTACTCTTTTTATAAGTATTAGGCCTTTTATACGCCTATATAGTATATTAGCTTTACTTTAGACTATAACTATATAATATTATAATCTTTAGTATATTAGCTCTACTCTCTTAACTTATACTAAAGTTTATAAGAGTTTTAAGTATTTAGAGAACCTTTATTATAAAGCCTCTTCTTTTAGCTAGTATCTTTACTAGTATTTTAAAGTATAACCTTAATAAAAACCTTAAACTTTTAAGAAAAAGAGGAAAAAAGTATCTACGTACCTTACGTACTATACCTATACATTAGGCGTATTATTATTATTATACTCGTGTATAATATTCTATTTATATTTTAATAGTAAGTAAAAGATTATTACCTATATAATTATAAGGGAGTTATCTCTTATATCTCTTATTTTCGTACTAATATTATTAAGTTTATAACTTACTAATATTTAACTACCTTTTTACTTTTAGTTAGCGCTTAGTAAGCTACTAGGTATATATACTAAGTACTTACTTAGATAGCTTTATCTACTATTTACTCTTTTTATTTAATTATTAAAATTACCTTATTAAGTTATTTTATATAAAGTTTTCTTTATAGTAATTATATTTACTCTTAGTAGAGCCTATATAAAAATTTTTTTTTTTTTATAATTATTTTACTTATCCTCTTATTTACTATAGTGTATATTTAATATATACGTAGCGTATATTTAGTAATTATTACTATAGTCTATTATCTTTACCTAAAATTTATTAAGAAAAGTAATATTTATTAAGCTTTACCTTTTAAGTAGAGCGTAAATACTAAGTACGCTAATTATAACGCTTTATATACTACTTACCTATACTATACTTAAAGTATTATTAACTAAGAAGAGATCTATAATAAGCTAGAACCGCGTTGTTACTAGTATTATTCTATTAGTAATTATAGTAGCTACGCTTTAGTAACTATTTTAGAGACGTACTCTTTATATATACTTTAACTAATATAAATAAGTACTTCTTATACTTAATAGGTACGTTAACTATATTTATAAGCTTTATAATACGTATAATACTACTATATCTAATACTACTATTCTTAAGACTAACTTAGAGGTACGCTATACTAGCGTTATACTTACTTATACCTAGCGTACTTTTAACTTAGAGCTATTAAACTATAAGTACTTTACTACTTATAGTAGTACTCTTTTAAGAGTACTTACTTAAATACTTATAACTACGCCTTAGTTTTTAGAGCTTATTTTAACTAAGTAGCGTAGCCTTATAGCCTAGTAGTAGAGTTTAGTTAGAGTATTAATAGAGATTTTAGGCTACCTTTACTATATTATATATTTGCTTATATTATACTTATATAGTATATACTAACTACTTTTAAGCTTATTGTAGCTACTTTTCTATAAAATAAGTTAATAATAATAAAGAAAATAATAATAAGAATAGTAGTAAAAAAAAAGAAGAAGAAGAGAATAGGAGTAAAGAAGAGGAAGTAGAAGAAAAAGAAAAAGAAGAAAGAGAAAAAGAGGATTAAGACGTTCTATATTTAAAGAGTAAGTAAAACGTAGATAAAAAGTAGTTTAGGCTTATTTAATAAGTAGAGAAGAAATAGTTTATAGTATAATTATTTATTTTTTTATATATATAGATACCTAACTATAGAGCTAAAGTTAGATTATATAGTTTACTCTATAAGTATATTTTAAGTACGTAAATTATACTTTTTACGTTTATTTTAATTATAAAGTACTTTAAGCTAAATTAAACTCTTTAAGTAGTTTATTTATATCTTTAAAATCTATAGTAAAAGTTTATATATCTTAGGATTTATTATATCTCTTCTATCTAAAGAAGTACTCTAGCTATCCTTTTTTTTACATTTCTTTAAGATTCTTTTAACTTTCTATACTTTTTATCCTTTTTCTATTACTTTAGGTAGCTAGGTATTATCTTCTATACTTAATTAAGATTTCTATCTCTTAAGGAGAGAAATATAAAATACGTTATAAATATAATAGTAAGGTAGTAGTAGTAAGTAGTATACTTATATTCCTACTACGTCTTATACTTAAAATAGTCTAATAAACTTATCTAATAGCTTCTTATATAGTTAGTAAGTAAAGCTTAAGTTCTTTATACTTAGTAAGACTAGCTTTTCTTTTCTAAAGACTTCTAGTTTATATTTATTATTATAGTACTACGCTTAATATACTTATACTTTCTATAGAAACTTTATAAGTATTACTTATATACTATATATATGCTTTACTTTTTAAATAGTATCTAGTACTTTTTCTTCTAGCTTACTATTCTTAGGTAAGTATATAAAGATTAGGTATTTACCTAGTATAGTATAAAAAGGCGTTATCTTTATTCCTTTATAAATTAAGTTATTATATACAAATTATACTATTTTTAGTAAAGTAATCTAATTATCTTAATTCTCTATTATAAAGATTCTTAAATACTATTCTAGAGTCTAATTTTATTATTTAGTTTACCTATTAGTCTATAAGTAGAAAGCTATACTTAGCCTACGCTTTACTTATAGTTAGTAGTATATTTCTACCTAAAATTTTAAGGTAAAGATTAACTCTTAGTCTAATATAATACCTTTCTATATCTTATAGTTTAAGATAATATTATTAAAGTATACTTCTATAAACTATTACGCGTCCTACTTTTTAAGTACTAGGATATAGATAGCTATCTTATATAATAGGTATTACTAGAGTTAACTCCTAATACTTAAAAGTTATTAGTAAATTACAAGGTAATAATAAAAGCTTATATAAAGATCTATAATAACTATAAATAATAAAAGATATTTTATAACTATCTTGTATTAGCGTTCTATAGTTAAAGGATTAAATTACTAATACTATCTTAATAATACGTATTATTACTAACTATATACCTAGGCTTCTTAGCTAACTTTATACTTTATATTTACTAAGATCGCGAATTATAAATCTATTACGTGCTTAACTTTATACTTTGTATTTACTAAGATTATAAATTATAAATCTATTACGTATCTCTATTATAGTTAGTTTCTTAGTCTAGTTTATTTTCTTATAGGTTATATATATTGTTATTATTTATAGTAGAGCTAATTAGTTTAAATTAGTTTTCTCTTATTATAGCTATAACACTATTCTCTTCTTTAGATAAGTTCTTATTTTTTTACCTTAGGCCTAAAGTTATTAGTCTAGTTTCTTTATTTATTTCTAATTCTTTATTATTCTCTATATCTTCGCGTTTTAATTGTAATAAACTTTTTCTTATTACTTACGTTACTTGTAATAAGGTTAAAATATTTTTATACGCCTATTATACTTAATTAAAACTTACTTATCTTATATCTTTAAAAGATAGTAAGTACTATAATAAGTATATCCTAGCTAATATTTAATATAAGTATATACTATCTAGTATCTCTCTTATAAAGTATAAGTATTTAATTTCTATATAGTTTCTTTTTACTAAGTTATATAGGGCGAGCTATTAACTAAGCTTAAGAGATACTATTATTATAGCTTATAGAAGCTAAAGCTAAGTATAAGCTAACTTTTTATAAGCTAGTAAATCTTTATTCTTATATTAAGTATTTTTATAAGATAAAAGCTTATAATAACGCTAAATTATCTAAATAGTCTTACGCCTTAGAGGCTAAGATAGACTTTAAGGATATAGTTTAGGCTATTCTAGCTTCTATCTTATTAGATATTCTTAATACTTTTCTATTTAGCGCTAATAGTACTAGTTTTCTTAGTTTACTATAAGGCGCTCTAGAAGGTTTTAACTTTAGAACTCTTCTAGTTTCTTAGAGTAATTAAGATTATCCTCTAGTTCCTATATTTTCTCTTATAGTTATCCTTTTTTATCTATACTTATCTATTCTACTAAGTAGTAGTTTCTTCTATTATAGAACTAGTACTATAAAATTTCTTTAACTTTTTATTCTTTTTATTCTCTATATATATCTACTTTATATACTAGTAGTTTTACTTTTTATAGTACTTATTCTAGTAGTACTATATAGAATATTAGGTATATCTTTATTTTATTTAGTAGCTTTAGTTTAAATATAACTAGTATAACTTTCTTTTTAATTTTATATAGTCTTATCTTAATATAATCTAGTTTTAAACTAAATTATTTACTCTTAATATTTTTTTATACTAACTATACTTTTTCTCTTTTTTTAAATTAAGGTTATTCTTTATATTTCTTATTATAGTATTTTACTATTTAATTATATAAGAATTCTATATCTTATCTTAGTTAATTATATATATCTTTAAGTTTATTAGTAAAGTTTTCTTCTCTTAGAGACTAAGATATCTAATTTCTTAATATCTAGTATATATTAGAGTTAAATCTATAGTTTATAAAGAAGAGTAATACTTTTATTACTATATTCTTTACGCTATTTATTATAAGTACTTTTCTATACAACCCTTAGCTAGCTATAAGCTAGCCCTAGGCCTACTATAAGTATCTCTAGTATATATATATACTATTCTATACCTAGTATACCTATTAGGTATACTATACTTCTTTTAGGGTTACGTCTAGTCTAGTAGTATAGAGCCTAGCCTTATAGAGTATACCTAATATAGCCTAAGTTTAAGTATAGCTCTATTCTTAGGCTAGCTAAAGCTAGTTAAGTTAAAGGTCTCCTTTAACTTTAGCTAAGGCGCAAGGCTTACTTTATTGCTATTACTTACTTAGAGTCTAGTATATAGTATGTAGCTTTGTCTATTACTATAGTAATAGAGTATTACGTTACTACTTCTTTAATAACGTAATAGGTCTATAGTACTACGCTATAAGCTTATAGTAGTTATCTAGTAGTACTATAGTAATTGCGCTCTACTTTAGGTCCTTAGGATAAGGTCTAGGGAAAGAAAAGATAATATTATAGGTACTTTTCTATACAACCCTTAGCTAGCTATAGGCTAGCCCTAAGCTTACTACAAGTATCCCTAGTATATATATATACTATTCTATACCTAGTATACCTATTAGGTATACTATACCTCTTTTAAGGTTACGTCTAGTCTAGTAGTATAGAGCTTAGCCTTACACTATTATATACTAACTATACTATAAGTAGTAGTTATACCTAATTATTCTAGTTATAATTAAAGTAATACCTTAAGTACTATTCTACTATCTAGTTTATACGTTCTAATTATCTATCTATTTATAGGTAGTATACTATTAATATTATATATTAGATTCCTAGTTATACTATTATTATTCTTTATAGTTTTAATATAAATATTATATCTCTATCTATAATAATCTTATCTAGTAGTCTATATTAACTAATTATAGTTCCTAGGATCTAGTATATAGTAACTTCTATCCTACTTTTTTCTTTATATAGGTAGAAGTATAAGTACTTTATAAGTGTATCTACTATTATTAAGATTCTATTATATTTAACTCTTAATATTAAGTTCTTAGACTTTAGTAGTTTTGTAATAAAGTCTATTATAATAACTCTCTATAGTTATTCTTGTATTTTAATTAGTTATAGTATCTTATATAGTATATATCTACTATATTTATTTCTATAATATTCTATATAGTCTTATAGTACTTCTATTACTAGTTATTTTACTTTTAAGATATAGTATTTTCTTAAGAGTCTATCTAATATTTTATTAATACCTTAGTATCTATATACTAGTAATTTATAGAATTGTTATATAAATTCTCTTTAAATCTTTCTTAAGATATATATTTTTCTATAAGCTTATATAAATCCTTCTTAGATTTCTAGTTTCTTTATTTCTTTAGATACTTCTCTAGTTACTTTCTAAATCTATTTATCTAGCTCGCTACTTATTCTTTTAAGTATTATAGCTATTTTAGGTATATTTAAGATTAAGTATCTTTCTTTATTCTTAACTAGAACTATATTAGTAGCGCTTACTTCTTTTTATAAGTCTAGTCTTCTACTAAGAGTATATATAAATTAGTTATCTTTTCTTTTTATATATATAATTTCTATATTAAATATTAATAAAAACTCCTACTATCTTATATAGTATTATAATAACTCTTTATTTATTATAAATCTTATAAAGTTCTTATAGTCTATATAAACCTTTATTCTATACTTTACTCTTTATAAATATACTCTCTATTACTTAAATACTTTATAAATTACTAGTATTTCTTTATTATAAATTAGGTAGTTAAGTTCTACTATTTTTATCTTCTTAGAGAAGTACTTAACTAAATACTCTTATTTAGTTCTTTTATTTTCTTGTATTAGTACTATTCTATAGACTAAATTAGATATATCTATTTTTACTATTACTAGTAGGTCTAGGTTATATATTCTAATAACTAGGTTTTCTATAAACTTTTTCTTAATCTTATTAAATACTTTATTATATTCTTTTATCTATTTAAATAGTGTATCTTTTTTTATAAGTCTTGTTATTAGTTCTATATCTTTAGACTATCTTACTATTAACTTTTTATAAAAGTTAGCTAGCCTATAAAATTACTATACTTCTTTTAGGTTCTTTAGTATTAGCTATTTATTAATTAATCTAATCTTTTCTAGGTTAATCTTAATTTTTCCTAGTTTAATAATAAATCTAAGGAAATCTATTTCTTTTATATAGAATTTATATTTTCTTATTTTAAGAAATAGTTTATTTTCTACTAGTTTCTCTAGTACTTTATATACGTGTTATACGTATTCTTCCTCTATTTCTAAGAATATAAGGATATTATCTAGGTATATAAATATAAATATATCTAAGTATTCTCTAAGTACTATATTAATCCTTTCTTAGAATACTACTAGTACGTTTATTAAGCTAAATAGTATAACTAGGTATTTATATAGTCTATACTATATTCTAAATACTATTTTCTATTTATCTCCTTTCTTAATTCTAATCTAGTAGTAGGCGTTCTAGATATCTAGTTTTGTAAAGATCTTTGCTCTTTATAGCCTATTCTATATTTTATCTATTTATAGTAAGGGGTATTAGTTTTTATTTATAATTGCGTTAGTTTTTCTAAAATCTATATAGAGTCTCTTTTTACTTATTCTTTTTTTGTTTATAAATATATAGCTATATACTACTAAGGATTTAGATTTATATATTTATCTTTTTCTAATTGCTTTTTTAATTAATACTTATTTAATCTTAGATTCTTCTTCTATTTTTCTATAGACTAAGCTCTATCTTACGTCTTTATTTTCTTTTAGGTTTATTATTAGGTCTTATAGTTAATATTCTAGAAGGTAATCTTTAGGTTCTATAAGTTATTTTTCTTATGTCTTGTATTCTTTAGGGAATTCTCTATTATAAGTGCTTATATTAGCTTTTAATATATTAGTCTTGTAGTAGTTAATTTCTTCTATTCTTTAATTAATATATAGGTTTATTATTTATAACTATAGTGTTTCTAATATTATATCTTATTTATTATTAATTGTTATTATATCTATAACTATATTCTTAATTTCTAGTCTTTTTAGTTTTAGTATTAAAAGTACTATCTTAAACCTAATAGGTTTTTAGAATAGTTTTCCTTTAATTATACTTAATTATTAAGGGTATTTCTTTATTATATACTTTATTCCTTGTATTTCTATAATCTTCTTTAATATAAAGTTTCTTGTAGCTCTACTATTAATTTTTAATTATACTTCCTTTCTTTAGTATATACTCATTTTTGTAATATATAGGCCTTTTATACCTTCTAGCTTTTCTTATATAGGTTTTTCTTTAAATTATCTATTCTTTTAAGGCTATTATCTTATTTTGTATTTATAATTCTTATATTTTAGATATTTATTAAATATATACTTATACTATAGCCTTATTCCTTTAAAGTATTCTTTAAGTAGCTTAGGTCTAGGTCTAATTAATATATATTCTTTATTAGGAATCTAAATTATTTCCTATCTATTAATTTCTTTTTTAAAGATTACCTTTATATAGTCTTATTCTCTTTTAGGCTATATATAGTTTTATACTTTTTCTTCTCTATATAAGTAGTAATATATATTTAAATATAATACTTATACTATTTTAGCGTATACTAGATATTCTAGATCTATTCTTTTATTATCTCCTTCCTAGTATTTATCTATACTAAGTTTCTTTATTACTAGAATATAGTATATTACTAGTACTTATAGTATATAGGCTTTATTAATCTATTACGTTTTTCTTATAATATACTTCTACTCCCTTTATATAGGTATTCTACTTACTATAACTATATATTATTCTATCTATTATTAGAATATTATAAATTTTATTACTTTAGGATTATATTCTTTTTAGTCTTTATACGCTTCTTCTATACTTATAACTAGTAAGTATTTCTAAATAAACTTCTATTTCTTATTTTATTCTAATATATCTATTATTATATAGCTATTATAGCTATATATATTTAACTAGGTATACTTTATATCTTTTATATTAACTTATCTCTTATCTTCTTTTATTTCTTTAGAAGTAACTATAGTAGTCTCTTTATCTTATACTAGTCTTTTAGCCTAGATTAATAGTACTAAAGGCTCTTCTCTTTCTAGATCTTCTACTAGTAAGTCTATTACTTAGGTTATTTCTTCTAGCTAAGCTTTTATTCTTTCTTTTATTACTACTACTTTATTTCTTTATTATAAGAAATATCTTACTTCTTACTTACTAAAAAGATATATATAGTAGTTATCTTTATAATAAATAGTCTAGTAGAGTATTATATACTATAATTCTTTACTTCTAGCTACTTTCTCTTAAGGTTTAGCTTATACTTATAGTACTTCTTTCTTCTTTTTAGTTATTTTTAACTAAGTTTCTTTTTTTAGGTTTTTACTTTTATAGTCCTTTATAAAGTATCTAGGTTTCTTATATTTATAGTTATAAAGTAGACTTTATATAAGATAACTTAATAAAGTAGTTTTAATAATTAACTAAAAAGAGTAAATAGTAAATAAAGCTATCTAAGTAAGTACTAGGTATATATACCTAGTAGCTTACTAAGCGCTAACTAAAAGTAGAAAGGTAGTT